>CM035837.1:135354108-136581608 GCA_020510985.1 Pholidichthys leucotaenia
CCAGGACGAAAACCACATTGCTCCTCCTGAATCCGAGGTTCGACCAACGGCCGGACTCTCCTCTCCAGTACCTTGGCATAGACCTTCCCAGGGAGGCTGAGGAGTGTGATCCCTCTAAAGTTGGAGCACACCCTCCGGTCCCCTTTTTTGAAGAGAGGAACCACCACCCCGGTTTGCCATGCCAAAGGCACTGCCCCCGACCTCCACGCAATGTTGCAGAGGCGTGTCAACCATGACAACCCAACAACATCCAGGGCCTTGAGGTACTCGGGGCGAATCTCGTCCACCCCCGGGGCCCGGCCACCAAGGAGATTTTTAACCACCTTGGCGACCTCAGCCCCTGTGATAGGCGAGTCATCCCCCTCGTCCCCAAACCCTGCTTCCTCTGTGGAAGGCGTATCAGTGGGATTGAGGAGATCCTCGAAGTATTCCTTCCACCGCCCGACGATATCCCCAGTTGAAGTCAACAGTGTCCCATCCGCACCATACACAGTGTGGACGGGGAGCTGCTTTCCCCTCCTGAGCCGCCGAACAGTTTGCCAGAATCTCTTTGAAGCCGACCGAAAGTCTTGTTCCATGGCCTCACCGAACTCCTCCCATACCCGGGTTTTTGCTTCAGCAACCACCCAAGCTTTCTAAACTGGCTTTTGGTAATTCAAAGCATATTTTACCAATATAAATCGGCGAGCCTCTCGTTCTTGCCTGTCGTTCTGCTCCGGTCGCTGTTTCGTCCGCGTCTTCCTCCGCACCCTCGGGCTCGAACAAATACGGCTGAATAACCCCATCAGCACCACCCAAAACTACTTCATCATCAGATTCGTCAGTTTCAATATCATCACTTATATTGCGGTCATCATACTCGATAAAATAATCGCTGTCCGAATCACTCTGCTGTCATTCAGCCATTTCTGCAGGCCAGTGATCATCCATTTCCTGCAGCCATTTCCTGTTTCTCCCTGACCTGACGTCACTGCTGCACGCCCCTATTGAGAGATGGCGGTACTGCAGCATCACTAAGTGAAATATGGGCTATTAACAAATAAAGTCATTTATGGAGGCTGGTGACACATTTTAAATCACGGGAATGGCCAGAATGGAATATTTTCATACAATCAGTTTATTGGTTCAATAAAAAAATGTCACCGTCCGAGGCCTTTAAAAGAAAACACTTTGAATTTTTTGGCAAAAAAAACATAATCTCTCTACGTGCTCCGGCCACTGAGTTACAGTCATCTAAACATACTGAACTTGAAGGAAAAAAAATTGGACACAGTGTTTTTTTGGATACAAATGCTTGTAAATAACACACAGCTGTCCGATCCGGCTGGAAAATGCAACAGAAATGTAGAACCAAGTGTTATCCAGCTGAGATCCAAATTTGGTAACAATACCACAAAAAATGAATATTTTACACAGCTTTGTTCTCAGGCTGTTCCCAGGCGTTTTGGAACTGTGCCAAATTGTGCCAAATGGCACAGTTTGGAAAAACGTCTGTAACTTTTGAATAATTCAATGTAGAATCTTCATTTTAGGCTCTAATGAAAGGTCACACTCAGGGCTGTGTCTGTGTGTGTGTGTGTGTGTGTGTGTGTGTGCGGGGGGTCGTTTCCCCCCCCACCACCCCCCGCTACCAAGGACCGACTTCGGCCCTCGCTACAGACGGATTACACTCCTTGCATGTTTTCACAGCGGCTCCCCCCCCCCTTGCTACTGTGTGTGTGTGGGGGGGGGGGGGGACCGTGAACGGACCGTGAACGCCCCCCCCCCCTCGCTACAGAAGAGGGCCATCGCTACATGATGGAATAGACTGATATGCTTCCCCCCGCGGACCGGGGGGCGTCCGAACACGGCAAATGAACCGTTTATCGCGGCGCACGCACTTCGTAATTCGTGCGCAGTACAGTTGTAATTTACCGATCGGTCAAAAGTCATTTTTGGATTACAGTTTTCAGGGATAAATAATAATTTAGCTTATAACACCTTACCTCTTCAAAGCAGCAGAGTCGTGGCGAACATCTCTTCCCCCAACGCGACGCTGCTCCGCTCGTGGATCCCGATCAACATAATTCCATTATTGCCGTTTTGGCGAATGATTTACGACTTTTGTCGTCGGCCTCCGTCTATTCTGCTGGAATGAGTGCAGGTCCCACTTGTGGGTGTTCTCCATGCTGCTGGGTGAGCCTGGGTCTGTAGTAGATTCGTCCAGAGTCCTTTGTTTTCATCTGCTACAGCAGTAAATATCGCTTCACCCAGCCTGAATTTCTGTGCTTCAATTGGCTCCTGCGTTCACAGTAGGCGGGTCCTCCTTCCTAGATTTTCATTCATTGGCTCCTCAAGGTTTCAGAAACCCAATTCAAGGCTCTTATTAGTCGAATGAGATGTCAATCAGATGAACTAATCTGTTCGCGGCTGTGTTTGCAGATTTTTTTTTCAGTGGCGCTTGGAGGGCACACCACCTACACCATCACCATCAATATCCTTATCATGCGTCATGCGCACGAGTGCGCTCTCGTGCGCCCTCGTGCGTCATAGGATGCAGAGACTTGCCCGCCCGCGGAACAACGGAGCGCAAGTGGTTAAAGAGTATAGATTTGGAAATTATTGGCAGCACCTTCATTTGAAAACTCCCTATGGTTCCCAACCACTCGGTACCAAGCGGAGAGGAAAAAATAAATTTTTCTGTTGCACTGTATTGGCTATTGGAGACTGTGTTTTTGGAAAAAAAAAATACAGAGAATATTCTCTGTTTTTCCATGCCTACCCGTCTGCTGTGAATCAGGCTTCACACCCACACACATATCTTTGATTTACAATGGGACAGGGAGTGGGGATGGATGGGTGGGTGCGTTTGTCCGTCCACAATGGAGATTCAGTTTTAAAGCTCATTGACCAGATGTAGTAATGATTTTACCTCTAAAGATGTTCAAACACTCGCTGTAGTGTAGTGTACACTCCTCACGCGCGCTCCTGCAACGTGGTGCTTTTGGAGCAGGCACATGTTTTTCAACACAAACCCAGCGTTTTTCACACGCGGTCAGGATGGAGACGTGGCAAGGCGTCCACCGGCAGGCTGGAGGAGACTGAGGAAGGGATGGTGTTGAAAACCTCACGGGTGAGTGGTTTTTTTTGTTTTTTTTTAATCACACACTCTGTTTGCAGATGTGTTCCATTAATCACTGTAAACTATAAATTCACTACTCACTGTAAACACTGAAGTGAACGCGGTGCAACAATGCATTTGATTGGTTAGACTAAGCGTTTCAGTGCCAGTTAGACAAATTTGATTGGTGAAACTGGCGGAAGTTGACGAGGATTGGCCAAAATTGTGGGAAAGGTGTGGTGATTGGACAGAGTTGCAAGGCTGTGCAATAGCTGCGCTGATTTTGCATGAATTGATGCAATCGCAACATCGCGAAATCCTGGAGAGACTGGACAATGAAGAGGACAATCTGCACCAGGAGTGCCCAAGGGCTCGTGCCATAATCTGTGGGGCGGTCGCCGATGCAGTAGTTCAATTCAGCTTTTTCCACTTTTTCCCCTCACCAAAATAAAACAGTCTCCCTTTTCCCCAAAATGTATCTAAAGGCTTTGGGGTCCGGATCCGGACCAGAGTCCTCCAGTTGGTGACCCCTGATGTAGTGGGTGGTGTCATGCCTGTTCTGCTCCACATTCCAGTCCAGAAGATGGAGGAAATGCACCTATAAGTTGTTTGTCATCCGCCATTAAACGAAAAAAGAAGAAGACCGTCTGCTTCAGTAACACATTAGCTATGTTCCGATCCACAGTGTACTTCAAACTGTATTCCCTACTCCCTGCTCCATTCTCAGGGAATATTAAATTAAATTAATTAATTAATTAAATATTAAATTGTATTAATTGCCCTTCACAAAATTTCTCCATTTGAAACACCCTGTAACCGTCGGCTCCTTCTCCGTGAGTTACCACGGTAACCATGGACATGTACTGATACTATGGTGGATAATTTATATTTGTTAAATAAAATATTTATACAGATATATTTTTATTACTATTAGTTGATTTAAACAATAACCAACATCAGTTTAGCTTGTTAATAACGTTAGCAACAATAGTTTTTTACTCATATTTGAGGTGCAATGGCTTATGGGTAATCTTCTTGTCAGCTTCCGGTGAAGTGATGTACGGTTGTTCAATTCTTCCTTGCACAGTTCTCAACTTCCTTTGAACTGAAGACCGTTCGCTCCCTTCGGTTTGGAATCTCAGTTAATATGGTGGATACCCTGTGCAGTCCACTTCAGAGTACACTATTAGGCGATCAGAATGCAGCTTAAATCACAGATCGTGCATATTATGGCCTATAACGCAGATTTAACTTGACATAATCCAACAGATGGGTTAAAAAAAAGCACCTATTGGAGACCAGTGACTCTTAACTGTGTGAAGTACAGGATGAGCCTCTGGCCTGCACTGAACAGCCCAGAATATCAGTCATAATTAACTATCTTCTATATGTCTTCTGTTGAATCATCATATACGTATCGAGGTCTTGCCTCATAAATATTTGGCCTTGCCTCTTGTCTTATAAATGTTTTATATATTGAGAAGTACTCTGTTTATACGTTAGGAATAAACATCAAAATCAATCCACCTAAACTACTGTTAAAATGCCTCTGATAATTAAGTAGAAACTGGTTTCAGTTTTATTGAGAACCACAATCCAGTGACATTTTTGCAGACATTTGCACGTTGCAGCAGCAATAGAAAACTTTAGTGCTAATGCCAACAACAGGTTTGAACTGGGGTCTGCCCCCCCCTTCCCTTTTGTTTCTCAACCTGCTGGTGATGTTATTTACTTGTTGAGTCTGCTGTGCCTGCATTAGTGTTGTAACATACGCAAATGATTCGATCGAGTGTACTAGTTTTTATGGGTGAACATACTGCATGAATGAAAGCACCAAGATGCTGATGCCTCTGTGCCAGAGCCTTAGCAGAGATGCACGTTCTCGGATCATCACCAAAATGTCATGGGTTCCTCTCTAGCCCAAGGACCACTTCTGGTAAAAAATTTCATCCAAATCTATCTAGTAGTTTTGGAGTATTCTTGCTAACACACTGTGAGAAGATAAGAGCCTTGGTGGAGATATGCATACTGGGATCATTACCAAAATGTTATGAATTTCTCTCTAGCCCGAGGACCACCTCTGATAAAAATTTCATCCAAATGCATCTAGTAGTTTTGGAGTACACGCATGCGCAGTGAAAATAATCTGCAGTTCACATGCCCATACTGTCGGCAGTAGCCAAGAGCCACCAACCTGATTTGAACAACTGCAATTCAAACACAAAGAAGAGCATGGTGGCAGATGTTTTAAATGGCAGAAGCGATGGAAGTGCGTGAATACAATGACAATCCAAGCAAACAGGAGCTTTTGCCGTTTATTGGCAGAGGAAGAAAACAGATGGGTAAAAACACGGGCATTTGTTCACCCAATATTGGTGGATTGCTCAGTACTTTCGTCTGGCAGGAGTTTCCGGGCGCACGTGCGGTACCATTCCATTGACAGTCAATGTGAGCTATTTTTGTGTTTATTTCAAAAACAAAGCATTATTTCGAAATTCTGGCAAATTACCTTGCACTCTGGTCAGTTTCCCTAAAAACGCCTAAAAATAACGTACCCAAAGTAAATCAAAAGCTGTTCTTCAACCCTTTGCAGCATCTTCATGGGGTTGGTCTCATTTAAAAGAAAACACTTTGAATTTTTTGGCAAAACAGTCATAATCTCTCTAAGTGCTCCTGCCACTGAGTAACAGTCATCTAAACATACTGAACTTGAAGAAAATAAAGTTCGCCTGGGTATTTTTATGGATACAAATGCTTGCAAATAACACACAGCTGTCAGATCCGGGCTGGAAAATGCAACAGAAATGTAGAACCAAGTGTTATCCAGCTGAGGTCAAAATTTTGTAACAATACCACAAAAAATGAATATATTACATAGCTTTGTTCTCAGGTTGTTCCCAGGCGTTTTTGAACTGTGCCAAATTGTGCCAAATGGCACAGTTTGGAAAAACGTCTGTAACTTTTGAATGATTCAATCTAGAGGCTTCATCTTGGGCTCTAATGAAAGGTGACACTCAGGGCTGTGTGTGTGTGTGTGTTGGGAGGGGTTGTTTATTCATTCTTGAATGAATGAATGAACAAACAAGCCCCCACACACAAAGAAGCATGACACGTAAAAAATGTGTGGCTTTTTTTTGTTTTGTTTTTTTTTACAAGAAAAAATAACCTACAGTGCACTAAAAATTATACTAAAGTATCTGTAATGTAGAAGATAACAACTCCCACCCCACCCTCCCCGCTACAGAGGACGGACATCGCCCATCGCTACATGACGGACCGCGGTGACGGTGCGCCGCGGTCTACTACACACAGTTGTACTAAAATATCTGCAGTATATCTGCAATATATCTGCAATCCACTACAGAAGAGTAGCGGGTGGGGTGGGGGGGGGCGTTCACGGTCCGGACGCGGCGCACGGACCGGTCCGTCATGTGGCGATGACTCACAGTTGTAATTTACCGATCGGTCAAAAGTCATTTTGATTACAATTTTCAGGAATAAAGAATAATTTAGCTTATTGTGGCACACATATGCACATATGTATATCACTTCATGCTTCATATGTATACCATTTTAGGCTTAACATCTTAGATTGAACAAAGAACTGGGTCTCTTAGGAGATAACAGGAGGATGTGAAAGTTTTGTCTTTGGTATGCAAAGAGACGGCCTGGGGGGTTTTTCCTGGCCGCCAGAGGCTTTGGGAGGAGGTGTTAAGATCTGAAAGAAGATGCATTGTTACTTGGGATTAAATACAATGTGACTGTGTGCTTTGAAGTTCCTGAGGTATTTAAAGGACGAATGTCTGGGTTTCTTCCTCTTTTTCTGTTTTGCTGATGATGGAAGATGTGAATAAACCTGACTCCTGAGATAAACTCTGCCTCTTCATTTTCACATTTTCCACACTGGTGACCCTAAGACGTATCATGAGTGAAAGAAATTCCCCCGAGCCAGCCGGGTCAGGAGCTCCCAGCCAAGCGTATGCCGCTACCGTCCAGCTACCGGACTTTTGGCGAGACAACCCGCGCTCCTGGTTCCACTTGGTCGAAGCACAGTTCGCCCTCCGGGGGATAACGATAGATGACACGAAGTTCTACCATGTGATTGCCAAGCTCGACAACCGCACGGCTCGGCATGTGCAGAGCCTTGTGGAGCAGCCACCGGCCGACGACAAATACGGCGGGTTGAAGGCTGCGCTCATACAGCGCTTCACTCTCTCAGTCCAGGAGAGAGCGGAGAGGCTCCTGGCTCTGAACGACTTGGGAGATGGCACGCCCGTTGACCTGATGGAGAACATGCTGAGCTTGAGGGGCTCAGACGGCGACGACTTCATCTTCACCCACATTTTCTTGAGAACCCTACCGTCGGCCACGAGAGCGGCCCTGGCCAGTTCGCCGTTGTTGGCCCAGCGGGACTTCCGCGCGCTGGCCCAGGAGGTGCACCGGATTCTCAACGCCAGCAAACAGCACGCGGCCACCGCGGCAGCGACGGAGTTTGGCGCGACGGCCGGAGATGGCAAGGGGCCAGAGACGGCGGTAGCAGACCCACCGACGACGGGGGCGGGGGCCAAGGATCGCGGAGGAGACACCCTCTGTTTCTACCATCGCCGCTTTGCAGAGAAGGCACGCAAATGTATACCACCGTGCCAGTTCAAGCGCTCGGGAAACACCGAGACCAGGGGTTGGTAGCAACTGCGGCCCTCGGTGAAGAGAACAAGCTGCTCTACTTGACGGATGCGCGTTCGGGGAGGCAATTCCTCGTGGACACAGGCTCCCAAGTGAGTTTCATCACGCCTACCTCTGCTGACCGGCTGGCGGGTCCCGGAGGTCACGGGGCGTCAGCAGCGAACGGCTCGGAGATTAAGACCTTTGGTGAGAGGAACCTGCTTCTGTCCCTACACGGCCGTACATTTGAGTGGACTTTTGTTATAGCTGCAGTGAGTTTCAATATGTTGGGGGCTGATTTTCTGTGCTCACATGGTTTGTTGGTTGATCTTGCTAACAGGTGCCTGGTTAATGCACTTTCTTTTTATTCTATTCCCTGTGCAGCCCGAGTGACCCCGTCCACAGCACAAGCCAACGTCACAACGGCAAGCGGTAACTGCTCACTCAGTTCCCAGCACTCACGGTTCCCACATTTTCAGCAGCCGTCGCTAAACACAGAGTGGAACATTTTATTACTACCACCGGACCGCCCGTTTTTGCAAAAGCTCGGCGCTTGGATTCAGCTAAACTGACCATAGCGCGCGAGGAGTTCGCCAACCTGGAAAAGTTGGGCATCATCAGACGTTCAAACAGCCCATGGGCTTCCCCGCTTCACACGGTCCCGAAAGCTGATGGCTCGTGGCGACCTTGTGGAGATTTCCGCAGGTTGAACAACGCCACAGCGCACGACCGCTACCCAATCCTGCATATCCAAGATTTTTCTGTTCATTTGGCGGGGGCGCGCGTTTTTTCTAAGATAGACTTGGTCCACGGTTACCATCAAGTCCCAGTGCGCGCTGAGGACATACCCAAAACAGCGGTAATAACTCCGTTTGGCCTATTCGAGTTTTTGCACATGCCGTTTGGGCTTAAAGGTGCTGCGCAGACGTTCCAACGCATGATGGACGCGGTGTTGCGCGATCTCCCCTTCGTATTCGTCTACCTGGACGACATCTTAGTAGCCAGCGCGTCCGAAGACGAACACGAAAACCACCTCACGGCAGTTTTCCGGAGGTTGGGAGAGCACGGTTTAATAATCAACCCAGCGAAGTGTCAGTTCGGGGTGACGCAGATTGATTTTTTTGGGGCATCGCGCCTCCCCAGAAGGAGCGGTTCCGCTGCCTGACAAAGTGCGCGCGATAACAAATTTTCCCCAGCCGCAAACAGTCAAGGCGTTACAGGAGTTTTTGGGAATGGTGAATTTTTATAACCGTTTCCTCCCCCGCACAGCGCAGCTCATGCAACCATTGTATGCCGCACTAAAAAAACAAAAACCCAAAAATAAGATCGAATGGTCTCCGGAGCGAGAGCGAGCATTCTCTGAGGTCAAAACAGCCCTGGCAAACGCTGCGTTGTTAGCACATCCAGACCCAACGGCCCGCATAGCGCTCACTACTGACGCGTCAGATGTGGCCATAGGGGCGGTCGTGGAGCAGCATATAGCCGGGGCTTGGCAGCCGCTCGCCTTTTTCAGCAGGACTTTGCGCGATAGTGAACGAAAATACAGCGCATTCGACAGGGAGTTGTTAGCTCTCCACTTGGCCATTCGCCACTTCCAGTTCTGGCTGGAGGGACGCCGTTTCATCGCATTCGTTGACCACAAGCCGCTGACATTCGCGATGGCCAAGGTTTCAGAACCGTGGTCAGGCCGGCAGCAGAGGCAGCTGGCCGCAATCTCAGAGTCTACTACCGATATTCAGCATGTGGCGGGTAAACTAAATGTAGTGGCAGACTGTCTCTCGCGCGCCGTGGCGGCCCCAGTCTGCGTAGGGATAGATTATGCAGCCATGGCCGCAGATCAGGGTAGCGACGCGGATGTGCACGCGCTCCAGTCTGGACCAACAGGGTTAAGGCTGGAGAACAGGGTGCTGCAAGACGGTATGCCCCCCCCTAATCTGTGATGTCTCCACTGGGCGACTGCGTCCTGTGGTACCGGCTGCGTGGTGCCACCGCGTTTTTGACTCGATTCATTCTCTGGCGCACCCGGGAGTGCGCACGTCGGTCAAAATGGTGGGAGAGAAATTTGTTTGGCCGAGCCTGCGCAAACAAGTTAGAGAGTGGGCAGCAGCCTGCATGGCTTGCCAACAAGCCAAGGTACACAGACACACGAGAGCTCCCTTGGAGCCGTTTCACATCCCGGCTAAGAGGTTCGATCATGTTCACGTGGACCTCATAGGCCCCCTCCCGCCGTCACAGGGGTGCACACACCTTCTGACAATGGTAGACCGCACCACGCGCTGGCCGGAAGTGGTCCCACTGGCGTCAACCACAGCCGAGGAGGTGGCGCGCGCGTTTTTAACAGCATGGGTAGCGTGCTTTGGAGTCCCGTCGGGCATTACGTCCGATAGAGGTCCTCAATTTGTTTCCGAACTTTGGTCAGCAATGGCCCGCAGCCTGGGGGTAACGATCCACCGCACAGCCGCGTACAATCCGCAGGCTAATGGGTTATGCGAACGTTTTCATAGGTCATTGAAAGCGGCGCTCAGAGCGTCGCTTACGGATGCAAATTGGGTAGACAGGCTACCGTGGGTTTTATTGGGGTTGCGTTCTGCACCTAAAGAGGATTTAGAAGCCTCCCCGGCTGAGCTAGTTTTTGCGCAGCCACTTCGGCTGCCCGGGGGATTTCTCCTAGATAATCCCGCGCCAGAATGCTCCCCGGCTCAGTGGTTGCAGAGTGGCACGGAATCGGGCACGCTGCCTGTCCCCGTTCACCACAGTTTTCCGCGCGTTTTTGTGCCTAAGGCCTTAAAAAACGCGGAGTTTGTTTTTGTCAGACACGATGCTCATCGCCCACCGTTGTGACCACCTTATGATGGACCATTTAGAGTGCTGGAAACAGGGGATAAGCATTTTTTGCTAGATTTGGGGGGCAGGAAAGAAAAGATTGACATAAACAGGCTCAAACCCGCCTTTGTGGTGGCGGACGAGGATGTGCTGTTGGCCAGGGCTCCTTGGCGCGGCAGACCCCCTAGGGGACATTCCCCAGAACACCCACAGGGATTGACGAACAGTTCTCACCCTCAGACAGCAGCTCCCCAGCAGGACGGCGCCGCGAAAGTGGTAAAGCCCGCTTACAGCAGATACGGGAGGAGACTGAGGCCCAAGCAGCACATGGACTGATGTGTAATGGTTTATCATGACATGCAGACTGTTATTCCGTTGTTCCATCTTAGACGTTTGGGGGGGGGGGGGGGGTCATGTGGCACACATATGCACATATGTATATCACTTCATGCTTCATATGTATACCACTTTAGGCTTCACATCTTAGATTGAACAAAGAACTGGGTCTCTTTGGAGATAACAGGAGGATGTGAAAGTTTTGTCTTTGGTATGCAAAGAGACGGCCTGGGGGGATTTTCCTGGCCGCCAGAGGCTTTGGGAGGAGGTGTTAAGATCTGAAAGAAGATGCATTGTTTTTTTTTCCACAATATCTTTATTGAACCTTTTTTTTTTTTAACAAACATGATACAAACAATCAAACACTAACACTAAAGTACTACAAAAAAAAAAAAAAAATGCACTAAAAACACCAACAACCACCAACAAAATCAAGTCTTCAACAATGCTCCTCTGTTTAGTCTAGACAATCCAATACATAAGCATACATATTATGTTCACCAGTTTGGAATTTACAAGGTCCACACACATCATTCACCTTCTTCTTCAAGAGCCATGTTTAAATTCTTTACATAATCAATAAAAGGTCTCCATATATTCTCAAACACAATTTCCTTTGATTTCAGTATATATGTTATTCTTTCTAATGGAAGGTTTGTTAACATCTGTCTTAACCACTGAGTCACATCTGGTCTATGAGTCTTTTTCCATAATAGTGCAATACATTTTTTGGCATTAAGCAAACTGAGGTCTATGAATGTTCTTTCACTTTTATTAAAATTATGCTTTTCTGGGTACAGACCCAACAAAAACAGTTTAGGATTCAGTATGATTTGTTTTGAGATTATTTTTTTAATTGTTACCCTCACCTCTTCCCAAAACATTCTTATTAATCTACATTCCCATAAACAATGAAATAGGGTTCCTTTACTTTCCATGCATTTTGTGCATGTATCTGGTATATTTTTGTTATATCTATTTAACTCCTCCGGTGTAACATACATCCGCATTAACCATTTGAAATGTATCAATTTAAGGCGTGCATTTATTGATTTGGTTTGAGCTTCTGTACAAGCCAATTCCCATTGTTCCTCTGAAATTTCAATTTGCAGATCTTCTTTCCAGTAGTTTAATCTTTTCAGTGAATTTTCACTTGAAGATAGTGTCAATGAGTTATAAAACTCTGAAATAATACCCTTTCTTTTACTATCTTTCATCATCATTTTTTCCAAGGATGAATAAATAGGTCGAGTGAGAGCTTTATTTTGATTTGATCGAATAAAGTTTCTAAGTTGAAGATATTTAAAAAAATGTGTTCTATTGAGATTAAATTTGATCCTCAGCTCTTCAAAAGACATTATGTTGTCTGCACATGGCAAATATAAATCCTGAATCTTTTGTATCCCTTTTAAATTCCATACTTTAAATACAGCGTCCGCTCTCCCTGGTTTAAAATATTGATTACCCCATATTGGACTAAATTGTGACAATAACTGTGGTTCTTTTAAATAGTTTTTAGCTTCACACCATATTTTGATCATATGCTTTACAAATGGATTTTTAACTTGTTTTTGTAATTTTTTTGCCGAATCTGAGTATATGAATATGGGAAGAGGTAAAGGTAAATTGTATGATTCCATTTCAGTCCAGTGAGGGAGATCATTTGATGAAAAATAATATGTCATAGACCTCAGTTGTGCCGACCAATAATACAACATAAAATTTGGACATTTCAGACCTCCACGATCAAATGGTAAATATAATAAAGACAAACGTAATCTAGCCCTCCTGTTGTTCCATATAAATTCCACTAACTTTTTTTTTATTCTTGAGAATAGATCTAAAGGTGGTGATAAGGGAATGTATTGAAATAAATAAAGTATTTTAGGTAAAATATTACTTTTAAGTATATTGATTCTCCCGATCATCGACATTGGTAGTGACATCCATCTCTGAGTTAACTCATTGATATCTGACATTAAGGCTTCATAGTTGACGCTGGCGACTGATTCTAGCTTAGGCATAATTTGGATTCCTAAATATTTAAACTGA
Organism: Pholidichthys leucotaenia; assembly: GCA_020510985.1. Lineage (NCBI taxonomy): Eukaryota > Metazoa > Chordata > Actinopteri > Cichliformes > Pholidichthyidae > Pholidichthys > Pholidichthys leucotaenia. The sequence goes on from CM035837.1 coordinate 135,367,082, forward strand.
TTTACAACATTGAATTGATTTACCTCAGGGGCTGGGTAATTTCTCTGGGTCTCATTTAGCATTAATATTGAAGATTTAGTTTTATTTATTTTATATCCTGATATTTCCCCAAAATTCTTTATTAAATTCAACAAGGTTGGAATTGATTTTTTTAGATTCGACATAAACAAAATTATATCATCGGCGTACAGGGAGATTTTATGTTCTGTTGGTCCAACTTTAATTCCATATATTTGTGAATGTAAACGTATCGCTATCGCTAAAGGTTCAATTGCCATAGTAAACAGTAAAGGTGAAAGTGGACAGCCTTGTCGACATCCTCTATTGATTTTTATTGGTTTTGAAATATTGTTATTTGTTAGGATTTCTGCTGTAGCATTATTGTATATTATTTGAACCCATTTTATGAAATTATTTCCAAGTCCAAACCTTTGTAGGACTTCAAAAAGAAAGGGCCATTCAACTCTATCAAAGGCCTTTTCGGCGTCCAATGATAGGAGAGCTGTATCCGGTGCTTCTTTATTAAAATAAATAATATTAAATAGTCTTCTTACATTATGGAAGCCTTGTCTACCCTTTATAAAGCCATTCTGATCTCGATTAATAATATTTGGTAAAATTTCTTGTATTCGTCTTGCTAAAATTTTACAGATTATCTTAAGGTCGGCGTTTAATAGGCTTATTGGTCTCATATTTTCACATTTATTAGAGGGCTTACCTGGTTTTGGCAGCAGTATAATTAAGGCATTATTTATGTATGATGGTAAATTATTATTTTGAAATGCTTCTAAAACCATTTCCAAAAAAGGTTTTATTAATTTATTCTTAAATTTTTTATAAAGGTCAACTGGAAGACCATCTGGTCCTGCACTTTTTCCTGATTTCATATTATCAATGGCTAGCCCAACTTCCTCTTGACTAATTTTAGACTCCAATATCTCCCTGTTTTCATTTGGTATACACGGTATAGATAGTTCATTCAAAAACCCATTTAGTTTTGTTAAATCAGGTTCATTTTTGGTATCATATAATTTTTCATAGTAATCTCTAAAGGCTCTATTAATTTCTAAAGGATCTATAACTACCTGTCCTTTACTTATAATACTGGTAATTGGTGTTTTAATTTCCAATTGTTTAATCTGCCATGAATCTTCCCAGCTAGTCTGGGAACGCCTTGGTATCCCCTCTGAAGAGCTGGAGCAGGTGGCTGGGGAGAGGGAAGTCTGGGCTTCTCTGCTTGAACTGCTGCCTCCGCGACCCGGACCTCCGGAAAAGCGGTAGAAGATGGATGGATGGATGGATGGATAATCTGCCATGCTAATAATTTTCCTGATTTTTCACCTTGTTCATAAAAAGATTGTTTCAATCTTAGAAGACTCGAGGCAGCTCTATTCGCTGATTTTTTGTCGTATTCAGCTCTCAAAATCAGTAATTCATTCTCCAACCTTGGGTCACTTCCTGCATACACTTTTTCCTGAAGACTTTTTATTTTATGTTCCAATTTAGCTCTCTCCTCTCGAGTCTTCTTAGATTTTGATCCTGTATAACTAATAATATGTCCCCTAATAAAAGCTTTGAAAGCCTCCCACTTTACACATGCTGATGTTTGTGTAGTATTGATGTCAAAGAACTCGTCTGTTTTTCTATATACTTGACAAATTCCTCATCCTGAAGCCATTTATGCTGAAATTGCCATCTACCTGATTCCTTTGTCAATTTTTTATCTACATATATTAGACAACAGGGTGCATGATCAGAGATCACGATGTTATCATAAAAGCAGTTTTGAATCTTGGACCTTAATTCTGTGGAAATCAAAAAATAATCAATACGTGAGAATGTCTTGTAGGTACTGGAATAACAAGAATAGGCTTTAACTTGTGGTTTCATTTCTCTCCATATATCTAACAATCTCAATTCTTTCATAAAATGATTAATAGTCATCCTACATCCAATGTGCGTACAATCCAGTCCTGTTGATCTATCCACACCTGGATTCAATGTACAATTAAAATCCCCTGCTATTATATGTTGCCCTGTAAGTGATGATAAGATGAGAAATAAATTAGCAAAGAACTTCTGATCATCTATATTGGGACCATATAAGTTCACAAGATTTATATTTTCTAATAGCAAAGAACCTTGAATGATTACATATCTTCCAAATTTGTCTCCAATTACATTTTTCACTTGAAAAGGAACTGATTTATGTATGAGAGTCATAACTCCCCTGGCTCGGGATGAAAATGAAGAGGTGAATACACTTCCCTGCCATCTACTCCTAATTCTTTTAACATCCTCCTCTATCAGATGAGTTTCTTGTAAAAACACAATTCTTGAACCCATGTCCTTTATTTTATTCATAACTTGTTTAAGTTTTTTTAAATTTTGTAGACCTCTGCAATTCCATGAAGTTAAATTAAGATTAACACTTTGGTCCATGATCAATAGAGAGTTTGGGATTACCTTGCAGTGTAAACATGCTCATACAGAGAAGCAAAAACATGAGTGGTTGAACATTCATCCTACAAACTACACACAAACAAATTTCCCCTTCCCACACTTGTGGCAAACCCCCCAAAATCAAAAGAAAAATTCTGTCTCGCGATATAGCCATCGACCGTTCCACACCCACGGGGAACAGCCTAAGCCACTCCTTCTTCATCCTCCCAATCACCCTAACTCTACTGCTTTTAATGACGTAACATTAACTCTCCTCTGTAGTTTTCCAACTTAACTCCAAAATTTTTAACAACTTTGTACATCATAGTTTTTTTTTTTGTTTTGTTTTTGTTTTGTTTTTTTAATATATAATACAATCTATATTTTGTAAACTTACTATTTACTTCAAGTCAGTCAGATGCCTGTGCAAATGCTTAATTATTCTACCTTATATTTTGTTCATGCTTAGCACCCACCAGTCTCTTCTTCTTCTTTGATCTTCTTGATGAACTCCTGCGCCTCCTCTGGGGTCTTGAAGATGTGGGTTCTGCCCTCATACGTGGTCAGCAGTCTCGCAGGATAGATTACACCATGACGAATCCCAAGGTTGCGCAGCTCCTTACGTACGGGATCAAACTGCTTCCTCAATTGCTGGATTCCTGTGGCCAAATCTGGGTAGAACCGCACCTGCTGGTCCTGGTGTTTAATCTCTCCTTTTTTAGCTCGTGCAGCGTTGAAGATCTTCATCCTGTCTCTGTTGCTAAGAAACTTCATAATTAAGGTCCTCGGCGGTCCCTTATCTCTCCGTGGGCCAATACGATGTGCTTTTTCCAGAATCACTGCTGATTGCAACTCCTCGCTGCCCAGCACCTCCGGAATCCACTTTTCCAGAAAGGAACATACGTCCCGACCTTCTGATTCCTCTGGAAGACCCACCAGCCTCAAATTATTCTGTCTCGACCGAGATTCCAAATCCAAAATATTATCTTCCAGAGATTTTTTTTTTTTTTCCAAAGTGCGCACCTTTAATTGAAGACGGGTGACGTCATCTTCAGCACTAGCGAGACGGAGCTCCATCTGCGCCGTTCGTTCTACACAGTCACCCAATTCCTTTCTTATTCCTTCCAACGCTGTCATAATCCCATCAAATCTAGAGGAAAAGTCCGCTCTCATTGAACTCATGGCAGCCATCAGCGCATCTGCGCCATTCCCCGCAAATATCGCACCGTTGCCAGCCTCCTCCGCCATATATGGAGATTTGTTTGCTGCGTCACAGACCTGAAAGTCCGTTAATTTGGACTGTTTCGGCGGCTCGCTTTTTCCTTTTCCTGGTTTTCCAGCCTTAGGCTTCGCCGACATATCCTCGCCCAAATGCTGGGATACGTTCTGTCCCAAATGAGAGAGTTATTTACCGATTTTTTTTTTTCCAGGAGCAGAGCAGAGCGAGACACGTCCGTCCTACGTGGCAGCCATAACCGGAAGTCAAGAAGATGCATTGTTACTTGGGATTAAATACAATGTGACTGTGTGCTTTGAAGTTCCTGAGGTATTTAAAGGACGAATGTCTGGGTTTCTTCCTCTTTTTCTGTTTTGCTGATGATGGAAGATGTGAATAAACCTGACTCGTGAGATAAACTCTGCCTCGTCATTTTCACATTTTCCACATTATAACACTTACCTGTCCACAACAGCAGTGTCACTGGCGAACTTCTCTTCCTCATTGTCAGATGAACATGACGCTAGTCCGCTTGTTACGACTCGTGGTTCTGGTCACGCGACCCGGTCAAACCATGATTCCATTATTGCGGTTTTGCGCTTCCGTGATTGCGGTTTTGGCGAACGATTTTTCAAAACAAATAAGAACAGTAGTAAGAAAAAATGACTGGCGAACGCGTGTGTGTCACCCAGCGGCGTACACAAAACAGATTTTACGCACGGGACGTACGCTTTCAATTGTCGAACTTCTCTGCTTCAATTGGCTCGCTGCATTTGCAGCCGTTGGTAGGCAGGTCCTTCTTGCTAGGTTTTCAGTCATTGGTTCTTCAAGGTTTCAGAAACCCAATTCAAGGCTCTTATTAGTCGAATTAGTCTTCTTTCTTCTTCCGGCTATCCTTCTTTCTTCTTCCGGCTATCAGAGAGAGCAGACGCATTTCTTCTCCTCTCCCTTCTCCTCCTCCCTTTACTGATCCCAGCTTGCTGTGTCCTGTCTGTGTCTCGCTCTTCTTCTGCTGCATCTCGACCCAAACGGAAATTATGGAATTGGTGAGCTGGGCTTTAATGCTATTGACACCACTTTTTAACAGAAAATCGGGCCAGGGGGAGCCCAAGTGGAGAGACTCATGGAATAATTGGAACTCATGTGTCTGCGTGATTCGATCTGTTTTGGCTTCATGATCACAGGATTTCTGCTGTTTGACTCTGGAGTTTTCCTGGTGTTTCGAAAATTAAAGAAGTTGGAAGAGCTAATCAAAAAGCGGACCCGGCGTAGCTCCTTCAAACAATTCGACCAGCTGGGGAGAGCACTGATAGCGGCAAATGACTAACATGGAATTTACCATCTGGCATGCACTGAAGAGAGATGGACTCTGTGGACATGTTTATCTATGTTTGGAAAGTGGGATACATCTTGGAGTCGCTGGGTGCTCTCCAGGAAATGATTTTAAAGCCTGAAAATGTATATGGAAATGTACATGCAAATTGTGATGCACAGAATCGCATGAGAGGTGAAATTTCTATGCTCTAAGTGAACTGTGCCTATCAGGCCTTGATTCGGCGCCCTTGAGAAGCATTCCTCCAGGAGAAAAGATAAGGCAGAAGGGAGTTTTGGCTTCTCCCTAACCCAAACACACTGGTGTGCAGTAATCTGAACTCTCAAGGACAGCGTCATGTGACTAGCATGGATTTTACCATCGGACATGCACTGAGAGATGAACTCTTGTGGACATGCTATCTATGTTTTAGGACACTAAAGACATAACATCTAAACGTTGCTCAGGAGAGGATTTTTGCTGTTCACCAGTAACTGATACACACACTGCATACAACATTACATGACTGATACACACACACACACACACTGTCTCTCTCAACTTGCTTTGTTAACGTGTGTATTGTAACTTGTCTGCTAAGTGTGCATTGAGGGTTTTTTTCTATGCGATCATAATTTTGCTCACTCGAGCGCTATTCTGATAACTGTGTTTTTTTTTCTCTCTGCCCAATGTGTCATCCCCTCCTCCTCCACCTTCCCCTCTTTACCCCCCACTGTATGATGAGGCGCCTTGCATGGCTGCCGCGTCATTAGGAAGCGCTTACCGAGCGTGCCTAATGTCAAGTCAAATTCCTCGTATGTGTAAACATGCTTGGCAATAAAGTTCATTCTGATTCTGATTCTGAATGAAGGGTCAATCAAATCTAAACCAATCAAAGCACTCCTTTGGCTTTCTGTTCGCGGCTGTGTCTGTAGTGGAAGAACGGAAATGCAGCTTTTTTTTTTTTTTTTTTTCAGTGCGCCCTAGGACGCAGAGACATGACTGCCCGCGGTATCCCGGAGTGCAAGAGGTTAAAAGTCAAGAAAATATGGTGATACAGTGATGCAAACTTTTAGTTCCACTTAATTTTGACCGGGCGAGCTGAAACAGAGAGGCGAACAGACAGATACACACACACACACACACACACACACACACACACACACACATATAGCCACAAACAGACGCACTAACTGATTACCGTATGCCTCTCTGTTTCACAGAGGCATAATTGCTCACTGGAAGCCAGGGATCACCAGCTGAATCACCTGCCTGAGCAGCAAACATGCCCCACCCGTTCCATTCAGCCGACTCTCAGTTCAGTGAGTGGTAGACAGCTGGAGCTCCAGTCCAGTACTGAGTGATTCGGTGTACAACTATTTCTAATGGCTCTTTTTAGCTTGACTCAGTACGTTTCAGTGAACTGTGGATTCCATCACTTCCTCTATCTGAGGTCACCTCTCTGCTACTGCAAAGTGAATTTTCCATCTTCTTTTCCACACAGCCTATGTACACATGAGACGATTTATAAAAACAAATGTCTTATGTATGTGCAGAATCCATATCCTGATTGTGTTTGCTAATGTATTAACGTAACCATGTAATGAAGGGGTCAAATTATTGTGCATTATGGGATTTTTTTTAAATTATTGATCGTCCATCGTACAGAGGGCCAAATTATCGTACAAATATGATAATTATTGTACGTCTGGTAACACTGGTCCTTAAAAGCAGTTTAACAGTAAAACCCATCTTAATTTGGGTCATGTTTTCAAAGTAGTTTGTTAAAACAATGTTTATTAGCCTGGAGGATAACTTCAGTTAGGCTAGAGTGTCCTGATTGGTTCATCACGACCCATATACCAGCACCACAAATTGTTGCGTCACCAAAAACATTCTGTCTCATCTCGCCTTTTTGTGGGGAGTGGGGCTTAAGTGAAAGTTTACAGCAAAAAACTGAGATATGAGACATTGGAGCGATTTTACTGTTGATATGTCTTATAAGTCATAAAAAAAACATGTTACAGACATGTTAACATAAAAGAAAAACTCAATTTTTGGCAGAGTGACACTTTAACAGATCGGGTCTTTCCTCATAGGGAGTGTCTACAGCCAAAGAGAGTGCTCGGCTCCTCCCTCTTCCCCCGAAGGAGTGGTCTCTGGTTATCCACTCACCGCAGATCACCTCACTGGGGGCCAGTGAGCAGTTTGCCTCTGTCTGGTGCACCTGTCAACCGGCTCACCTCCTTTGGAGCTCTCTTCCTGGCCTCCTTTAGAGTGAGCTGGGGCTGGGTGAGAGTGGGTAACCAGAGACTGGTGGGGAGCCCTCCAGCCTCCACGTGGGGCCGGGCAGCGACTCTCCATTCTACCAAGAATGATCCTTCCGCAGGTTTGCCTATGGAAACCTTGTTATAACTTGCTTCCTCAAATTGGATCGCCTTCTCAGAGTCCTCATCATCTTCCAGCTACTGGTGGGCGGGAGTATGAGTGGAGCTAATTGGAATATTCATAGATCTGTGCATACTTAAGTCGGTGGAAGGTGTAAAAGCTCTTTCCAAGCCATTCTAAGGCAATGAAAGTTCTTTTGTGTATAAAAAGCCACGATATACTATTTTGGGCAATACACATTGGTTTTTGAGGTGGTTTTAGAGCCGCCGGAGTGCATCTTTAAACACTGCATGCCATATACAACGGGCATCAATGCTAGAAATAGAGAGATAAATTGTATGAAAAAGGTCATTTGTGTTACTGCTTTTGCAGTTTTTTTAAATTCTAAAATGTTTCATTTTCTCCAGTGACTAGTTCTGAGTGATAATTGACTATTACTGTTACTGTAGTTTGCTTGAAATACCCTTTGTTATCCAATAGGGCTTATATATACCATATACAGTACTTCATATCAAAATACTGATGCATTTGATTGTCAATTAATGCTTTCACCTTGTAAAACATTTCTGCAGAAATATGTGACGGGTGAACCCAGGCTTCATCTCCGTAGATTGTGTGACAGGATCATCAGAGCCTGTAACCATCAACTTGGACTTGGATCCCTGGACCACGATCATATCAGTCAGTTGGTAAAGTTGGTTAAGCTTTCCCTTTCTGGCTATGATGTTTCTGCACCGTTTGTTCCTCAAAGCAGTCCATTGTACATGGAGAAGATACTTTTCCATATTGTCAAGAAACTAAGCTCTTTACAAGTTCACACTCTATGCTGCAGAGTAGCTGGGTGGCTTTATGATCGGCTGTCTACAGTACCACAGGTGTGTATCACTTTGCTCAAATGTCATTCCTGTGTTTTACAGTTTATAGAACCTCCACAGTACAAAACAACTGTTTTAATAATGTTGACATGGTCTGTAGGCAGAAGAAGACTACTGTGTTCTTGTGCGATGTTGCTTCTCTGTGCTGTGGGATGGTATATCATCTGCCAAAGATGGGAAAATCCTGGAGCCTCATGACAAACTCCACTGTCAGATGCAAGCTTTAAGCTTTCTCCTCTTGATGGATGCAGAAAGTTCTAGTCTGACTATTCTTAAAGCAGCCGTATATGCAAGAGAAGCCACTAATGAATTTGTGAGCACCTGTGGCCCAGTGACAAATGAGGATGCTTCCTTTATCCTTCAAGAAATGCACACAGTTTTTAATAAATCTTGGACTGGAGGTCAAGACTTTGATGAGGGTAGCTTCAAGCAGCATATATACAGACCAAGTTTTTATGTGCTTTGTGAAATTGTGCTGCTCATAGCCAAGATGCTTTGTGAGGCTGGCCACCACAGTCTGGCCTCCACCTTCCTGGAGGAAATTGATAGCAAAGTCTCAGACCACCATGATATTCAATGTACTCCCCTGGTGCTTGGAAAATGGGCGATAAGTATAAATACAGCAATAATGGCCTTCAAAGAGACTGCCCAGCTGTTGACAGAATGTGCTAGGGCCTTGAGGTCCGTATCAGATGATCTGAGGGACAAAGGAGCTGATGCAATTCTAGAAGGGTGTAGTCTTGTGTTATGGGCTGTCAGGAGTGGACACAGCAAGGCATTAAGTGGACCAGTACTCCTAGCTTTGTTTTCATTTCTTGAGGAGTACCAGGAGTTGATACTGAAGATGCTAAGGAAGGTTAGTATGACCGATGACCATAAAAAGTTTTGCTTTTTTTTTTTTTCTTTCTCTGTAAAAATATGTGTATGGCTTGATGGTTTTTCAGAATACGGCATGCCAGTCTACATGCAGCAGACTGCAGAAGATGGTTTGCATCAGCATTTACCAAAGCTTTGAGTTTGCTTATGAGAGCATAGCCACATCAGAGGTGAGTAATTATTGGTAAAAAATTGAAAGAGTTGCCTTACGTACCTTGCATGCAAAAGATTTGTACTTGTGGTAATCAGTGTTATTAGAATTGACTCTGAATTGTGTCACTAACGCTTAGTTTTATTGAGAGCAGGGAATACCAAAAATGCAACATCGTAACTCGCACGTACCTAGGACGAGAGTATTTTCTGGCTATACATAAAGTACGCAGATGCATTGGCCCTCCTTAACCACTAGGGACCCCCAAGCTACAATTTCAACCTTTACTTTCCAGAATGATTACAGCACTGTACATTGATGTTTATTTATACTGTAATAAGTTTCTTACCAGAACTGGCTGCATCTTTAGTCATTTTGGTGATTTTTATCATTTAATTTGATGGAAATCAGAGGTGAAGTTCTTTTTTTCTAGTTGAAGAAATATTTCTAGAGGATTCAGATTAAATCAGAGGTAATAGCAGAACTCTCAGCCTTAATACCTAGTTGTGTTCAACATGTCCTACTTTTAACATTGGTTTTATAGACAATTTCAACCTGTTTTGGGACCGCCCATCATTTATGAGGCCAGATGGCATCCATCCAAATAGACTCGGTGCACGTGTTCTAAGGGACAATCTGTTTTATTCCATTCAGCATCTTTTGGTACAGTGGCTGAAAGCTAGTATGTTAACTCACCCCGAAGTACCTGGGTCTGCCAACCAGCTCTTTTTTGCTTCCACTTTTCATATTAATCCAAATAATTCTCACTGTTTAGATCAGTCTTCAATTCATAACCCCATAGAGATTGTGTCCGTCTCTCGTTATCCAAAACATTATAACCCAAGACAAATACAACATAACTTGATAAATACACACCTCTCTGCAGCTCCTCTTCATCCACCCCTCAACTTAGCCCCTGCCTTCCCCATCAGAGAATCATTGTCTGCTCCCTCCAAGGTTAATAAAAATATAAGGTATAAGCATCCCAAAGTGATTAAACAAAAAGTTGGTAAAACGCAAATTAAACATCAAGTCTCCAAATTTAATGATTTGGCATCCCTTCCTCCTTATAATTTAAAAATTAAATGTGGTTTATTAAATATTAGGTCTCTAACTCCCATGTCTCTGCTAGTCCATGATCTGTTAATTGATCATCAGATTGATTTAATATCCCTTACAGAGACTTGGTTAGGGCAAGAGGATTATGTTGATTTGAATGAATCAACTCCCTCTGGTTATTTAAACTATCAAAATCCAGAAGTTTTGGTCGTGGAGGAGGAGTAGCGACAATTTACCATTCTAAATTACTAGTTAAAAACATGTTTTAATTCTTTTGAGGGCCTGGTCCTCAGTATTGGGCATGTTAGCAATTTTAGGTTAAACCCAATTTTCTTTGCCATAGTTTATCGTCCTCCCTCAGCCTACTCAGAATTTTTATCCGAATTTGCCGAATTCTTAGCTGATTTAGTGCTGAAATCAGATAGAATAATTATAGTAGGGGATTTTAATATACTACATGTACGGTACAGTTAGGCCCAGAAATATTAGGACAGTGACACAATCTTCATGATTTGGGCTCTGCATGCCACCACATTGGATTTGAAATGAAACAACTACAACGGAATTGAAGTGCAGACTTTAAGGTTTAATTCAAGGGGTTGAACAAAAATATATGATTAAACATATAGGAATTGTAGCTATTTTTATACAAATGCTCCTCATTTCAGGGGCTCAAAAGTAATTGGACAGATAAACATAACCCTAAGTAAAATGTTACTTTTCAATATTTTGTTGAGAATCCTTTGCAGGCAATGACTGCCTGAAGTTTGGAACCCATGGACATCACCAAACGCTGGGTTTCCTCCTCTGTGATGCTTTGCTAGGCCTTTACTGCAGCTGTCTTCAGTTGTTGCTTGTTTGTGGGTCTTTCTGCCTTAAGTTTTGTCTTGAGCAAGTGAAATGCATGCTCGATTGGGTTGAGATCTGGTGATTGACTCGGCCATTGCAGAATATTCCACTTTGTTGCTTTAAAAAACTCCTGGGTTGCTTTTGCAGTATGTTTTGGGTCATTGGTGAAGCGCCATCCAATCAACTTTGCTGCATTTGGCTGAATCTGAGCAGAAAGTATATCCCTATACACTTCAGAATTCATCCGGCTGCTTCTGTCTTTTGTCACATCATCAATAAACACAAGTGACCCAGTGCCATTGGAAGCCATGCATGCCCATGCCATCACACTGCCTCCACCATGTTTTACAGAAGATGTAGTGCTTTGGATCATGAGCTGTTCCAATTCTTCTCTAAACTTTCTTCTTCCCATCATTCTGGTACAGGTTGATCTTAGTCTCATCTGTCCAAAGAATGCTGTTCCAGAACTGGGCTGGCTTCTTCAGGTGTTTTTTGGCAAAGTCAATTCTGGCCTTTCTATTTTTTAGGCTGATTCATGGTTTGCACCTTATGGTGAATCCTTTGTATTTACTCTCATGAAGTCTTCTCTTTATGGTAGACTTAGATACTGATGCACCTACTTCCTGGAGAGTGTTCTTCACTTGAGTGGATGTTGTGAAGGGGTTGTTCTTAACCATGGAAAGGATTCTGTGATCATCCACCACTGTTGTCTTCCGTGGACGTCCAGGCCTTTTTGAGTTCCCAAGCTCACCAGTGCACTCTTTTTTTTCCTCAGAATGTACCAAACTGTTGATTTGGCCACTCCTAACATTTCTGCTATCTCTCTGATGGATTTCTTCATTTTTTTCAGCCTCAGGATGGTCTGTTTCACCTCCATTGAGAGCTCCTTTGACCGCATGTTGTGTGTTCACAGCAACAGCTTCCAAATGCAAACGCCACACCTGGAATCAACTCCAGACCTTTTAACTGCTTAATTGATGACAGGTTAACGAGGGAAGAGCCCATGCAGCCTTGTTTTTGCAGCCTTCTGAGTCAGTTGTCCAATTACTTTTGGTCCCTTGAAAAAGAGGCGGCTACATATTAAAGAGCTGTAATTCCTAAACCCTTGCTCCAATTTGGATGTGAATACTCTCAAATTACAGCTGAGAGTCTGCACTTTAAGCCCATATTGATTATATAATTGTATCCTGAATATGTTTTCATAAACAGCTAAAATAACAAAACTTGTGTCACTGTCCAAATATTTTAGATGTTGATAGTGACTGTCTTAATATGGCATTTAATTCAATATTAGACTTAATGGGGTTTTCTCAGAAAGTAGAAAATTCTACCCATTATCTCCACCACACATTGGACCTTGTTCTGACATATGGCATAGAAATAGAAAATCTGGTAGTGTCTCCTCAACCCTGTACTGTCAGACCATTGTCTGTTAATCTTTGATTTTACTATTTCTGACTATTTGATTCCTAAAGAAAAATATTACTACAGCAGATGTCTTTCAGATGATGTTGTTACCAAATTTATGCAGATTGTCTCCTCTATGCCATGTGTCAACACAATGGAAATAAGCTATGGAGAGCTTGCTCCTTCTGTAATTGATAGCATGGTAGATAGTGTTGACTTCTCTGCATCAGACTCTAGACATGGTGGCCCCTTTAAAAAAGAAAAAGTCCAGAGATTTCTAATCCCTCGGTTCAACACAGAAACTCATAGCTTAAAACAGAAGACTCATCAATTAGAAAGAAAGTGGCGTTCCACTAATTTAGATTAAATCTATTCAACTTGGAGAAGTCATCTTTTAATTTATAAAAAATCTCTTAGAAAAGCTAGAACAAGTTATTACTCTGCATTAATAGAAGAGAACAAGAATAATCCCAGGTTTCTTTTCAGCATTGTAGCCAGGCTGACAAAGAGTCAGGACTCTGTCAATCCTTGCATTCCCTTAGAGCTTACTAGTCAGGACTTTATGAACTTTTTTAATCATAAAATTTCATCTATTAGAGATAAAATCAGTCAGATTCTTCTCACCGTTAACTTAAATACAGTAACTACTACAACTCCTTCAGTTGATATCTGTTTGGATAAGTTTACTCCAATTGACCTTTTAGAGTTAGATAAAATAGTTTCCTCATCCAAGCCTTCAACTTGTCTTTTAGACCCTATTCCTACCAGGTTATTTAAAAAAAGTCTTCCCATTTATTGGTAGCCCTATTCTTCAAATAATCAATTCTTCATTAACATTAGGCCATGTACCGCAGGCTTTTAAAACTGCTGTAATGAAACCCTTACTCAAAAAGCCAACGCTGGATCCAGGAGTTTTAGCCAACTATCGACCAATCTCTAATCTGCCTTTCATTTCAAAAATCTTAGTTTTTGCTACACAACTATTTGACCACTTGCAGGGAAATTGTTTATTTGAAGAGTTTCAATCTGGGTTTAGAATCCATCATAATACTGAAACAGCCTTAGTGAAGGTCACTAATGACCTCCTTATGGCATCTGATAATGGACTTGTTTCTGTACGTGTCCTTTTAGACCTTAGTGCAGCTTTTGATACTATTGACCATAATATTCTGCTTGATAGATTGGAACACTATGTTGGACTTAATGGAACTTTGCTGCAGTGGTTTAGATCTTATTTGTCTGATAGGCTCCAGTTTGTTCATGTCAATAATGAGTTTTCTTCCAACTCAATGCTTAGTCATGGAGTTCCACAGGGATCTGTGCTCGGCCCTGTTCTTTTAGTTTACGTATATATGCTTCCGTTAGGCAACATTACTCCCGGTTTACTCCGGGATTTCTCCGGTTTCCTCCCACATACCAAAAACATGTAGGTTTAGGGCGCTCGCGCACGCAGCGACCGGCAGCCGGTGGCTTGTCACCAGACTGCAAACCAAATCTACCTACGGGTACAAATAAGTAACAAAAAAAAAATTATTAGAAAGCACTGTATACATTTTTATTGTTATGCAGATGACACACAATTATACATGTCAATGAAGCCAGATGATAGTAATCAATTAGCCAAGTTAGAAGCCTGTCTTAAGGAAATCAAAGCTTGGATGACTTGTAATTTCCTGCTATTAAATTCAGATAAGACTGAAGTCATTCTTGTTGGTCCAAAAAACCTTAGAAATACCTTTCCAAACCAAACTTTTAGTTTGGATGTGATTACTCTTTTTCATAATAGTTCTGTGAGGAACCTTGGAGTTATTTTTGATCAAGATCTGTTTTTCAGTTCACATATTAAATTTGTTTCTAAGACGGCCTTCTATCGTTTGCATAATATTGCCAAGATTAGGAGCATCTTGTCTCAGAGTGATGCTGAGAAACTGATCCACGCTTTTGTTAGCTCGAGATTAGATTATTGTAACTCTTTATCAGGTTGTCCTAAAATATCTTTAAAAAGTCTTCAGTTGATCCAAAATGCTGCAGCAAGAGTTTTAACAGGTACTAGAAAGAGAGATAATATCTCTCCAGTTCTGGCCTCCCTTCATTGGTTTCCCATAGAGTTCAGAATTAATTTTAAAATCCTTCTTCTCACTTACAAAGCTCTTAACAATCAGGCCCCTTTTTATTTAAAAGATCTGATACTTCCGTATTATCCTAGCAGAGCATTATGCTCCCAAAATGCTGGACTACTTGTAATACCTAGAATCTCCAAAAGTACAATGGGAAGCAGAGCCTTCAGTTATCAAGCTCCTTTCCTGTGGAACCAGTTACCAATCTGGATTCAGGAGTCAGACTCGATCTCTGTTTTTAAGAATAGGGTTAAAACCTTCCTTTTTGATATAGCCTACAATTAGGGAGGAATCATGTGTCTCTGAATCCTCCATTAGTTATGCTGCTAATAGATTTAGACAGCTGGGGGACCTCTAATAATGTACTGGGCTTCACTCCTTTAATGTTTGCTCTCTACATGTCTGTTCTTTTCATCTTCTCTATCCCATCACCCCCCAGCCAGTCGCAGCAGATGACTGCCCCTCCCTGCACCTGGTTCTGCTAGAGGTTTCGTCCTGTTAAAAGGGAGTTTTTCCTCTCCACCTTTGCCAAGCGCTTGCTCACAGGGGATCGTCTGATTGCTGGGGTCTTTCTGCAATCATGGGGGTTTCCCCTACATTTGAAAGTGCTATGAGATGACTTGTTGTGAAATGGCGCTATATAAATAAAATTAAATTAATATATGGATAGTTTATTTTATTGTCATCAGACTAAAAACATTTAAAAGGAAATGCTTGCAAAGGGAGTCTATCATCATCTAAATCAGGGATGTTAAAGTTACATCCCACAGGCCAAGATCAGCCCATCGGAGAGTCCAAACCGGCTTGCGGGATGAATTTGCAAAGTGTGAAAATTAAATAATAGAATACATGAGCAGCAATATTCAGTAAAATAAATGATAGTCACAATTTGTCCATTTGGGTTCGCGCAAGAGTTGCAGACACAAAAGTGACCCCCAATTTCCACTGACTCCACTTGCTTCCACTTCTCCACCATAACAAATCGCTTAAAATATGCAACAAGTCCTTTTTTTTTTTTTTTTATGGATGCCAGATCCAGCACACACTGAAATGCCACAGTATTTACTGGATTTAGTAACTGTTCTTTAAAAATACATTTACTCCCGTGTCTTGCAGCACAGTGAGTGTTGGTGGGGCATTCATGACCGGGCCAACAGTTGGTGGTTGGGGGGGGGGGGGGGGTGCGCAACAGGTTGCTGCTGTTTGCCAGATGTTTTTATGGTCGGAACCAGTTTTCCTTGTCATCAAATTTTTTGAACATGTTCAAAACGAGAAGTTGCTGGCAGGCGACAGTGAGTTGTCAGGGCACCGGCAATTGGGGCATTTGTGGATTCTGTGAGATACGGGAGTTAAGGTTTGCACATGATTTTCTCAGGTCTGCTCCTCCTCCATTGTGTCGAAGAAGATAAAACTTTGACATAACAACCAAGCACTTCAGAGAATTAACACCGAAAGACTGCCTACACTGGTACGGCTTGCTTCCTTGTTGTGATCACGTGATTGCCATCGGTCTCTCTTTGGCTGTCTCAGTCTCTCTCTCGAGCTCTCGTATTATTTTATATAATTCATGTTTTGTAAAAGATCAATGGTTCAATAAATGTGAACATTTCATGATGTACTTGTACTTCCTTCCTTGTACTAAAAGAAACAATGACATTTGGAGTTGCCATTAGGTTGTTTTGCTTTTATTTTACTAGTCCGGTCCACTTGACATTACATCCAGCCGTACGCGGCCCCTGAGCTAAAATGAGTTTGATATCCCTGATCTAGATGGACAGAAAATCTTTTTCTATTCATCTTGATGATCACCCAGTTTATTTTTGGCTCATTCCTGCAAAGCTGAAAGTAGTTAATGCGATGACGTGGTGTCCATCCGTCCGTCCGTTCGTTCGTCCACATTTCACAGGAATCGCTACTCCTCCTAGGCCTTTGACCTGATGTACGCCAAACTCACTCACAAGGACCCTCAGGTGGGTCTGCATCCAGATTGTGCTCAAGGTCAAAAGTCAGGAGATCAGGGCATTTGTATCTGATTTTAGAAAAATCACTCATCCCCCTTGACAATTACCTCGATTCTCATCAATCTCACCTACAGTGATCCTCGGGTACATCTGCATCCAGGTTGA
This sequence comes from Pholidichthys leucotaenia, assembly GCA_020510985.1. Taxonomy (NCBI): domain Eukaryota; kingdom Metazoa; phylum Chordata; class Actinopteri; order Cichliformes; family Pholidichthyidae; genus Pholidichthys; species Pholidichthys leucotaenia. The sequence goes on from CM035837.1 coordinate 135,383,900, forward strand.
GGTCAAGGGCATTGTCAAAGATCAGGAGATCTGGGCATTTATGATTTCATAAAAATTGTTACTCCTTAGTTTAGTTTATTGGTTTGCACGGATTTAAAAACAGTGGACAGAAATTGAAATGTGTATTTAAAAAAAAAAAACTTCATACTGTGGGGAGGAACAGAAACCCTAGTGGGCTTATAAACTGCTACCCCCAAGCTAGAATAAGCAAATTAAAAGAACCATTGATAAATTAACATCAGAAATTTAAAGGGAAAAAAAGATGTTTAAAAGAAAGGTATTAAAAACAAAGTTTGGCATTGAATCTGTTAATTCCATCAATCTTGAAAGAAAAAAAAACAAACACTTGAACAGCTGCATACAGTCCAATCCAGCTTTATTCATTAGCGCCTTAAAAACAACCAACATGGACCAAGGTGCTGTACAGAAAAGAAGACATAATAAATACATAACAGCTCAACTCTTAAAATCAGTAAAATTTGTACATACAGTAAAACAAGATTAAGGAGTAACCATACAATAAATAAAATTACTAAAATCAATGACCAAATGCCATGGAAAAAGATGGGCTTTAAGAAGAGACTAAAAGTCAGACAGGGAGGAAGCCTGTCTGATAGAGAGAGGCAACTCGTTCCATAATTTAGGGGCTACCACAGAGAAGGCGCGGTCCCCTCGGAACTTTCGTTTAACTTTAGGTACACTCGGGAGCAATTGATCAGCTGAGCTAAGAAGGCAGGAGGGTGTATAGTGGTGTAGCAGCTCAGAGAAATGGGGAGAGCGAGGCCATTTAGGGATTTAAAAGCAAATAAAACGATTTTAGAATGGATCTTATGTACGGGCAGCCAGTGGAGTGAGGCTAAAATGGGGGAAATGTGCTCATGTTCACATTTGCCGGTTAAAAAAAGATACAAAACAAAAAATGGGTCATATGATGAATACATTTTGTAGTTTCCAAAAATTCAGATAAGGCTCAAAATTCAAGGTATCCCATATTTTGATTGCAAATTCTCATTTAGTCTTATTTTTAAAATGGATAGAGAAGGGGTCATTTTTATAGTGTGTTTAATCTCATTCCAAATTTGAGGACCTCTCTAAGCAATACTAAAACCTGTTTGATTTTTTTTTAACCCATAATTAGACCTTCCTAGGCCATTGATCTTGACCTCAAGCACATCCTAAATGAGTCTGCATCTAGGCTGTGCAACAGTCAGGAGATGTGAGCACTCTCCAGGTGATTTTGTCTGGCCGGAAAGAGCTACACCACCATTGTCTGGTTTTATTGTTTTAGGTCGGAGGGGAGATGATTTTTTTTTTTTTCATCATTTTAAAAGGTTTGAACTTTTCCCCATTTAAAAAAAAAAAAAAAAAAAAAAAAGGGCCCCCTACACAAAATCGTGCATAGGACTAGGAATCTATAGCAGGGATGGCAATTTTCCGCTGATCTGCGGATTTCCGCTGATTTATTTTCAAATTGATCATTTCTGTGAATCGTCTAAATCCGTTGAGAAAATTTTAGGGGGGGGTAAGGTACCTTATTGTTACCAATTTTAGCGAAAATCAACACGATTACATAAGCGCTTGGCGCTTCCCCAGAAGTCTCCCGCGATAACCCTGATGTGTTGTGTTCAAGCTACTGCTGTATTGTAAACAGCCCTGCGATTGGATAGTTGCAAACGATTGGACCAATCAAATGGCTCGTTGTATGCTTTGTCAAAAGTTCATGGCGGCGTTCTCAGGGATGCGATTTTCCTCTAATTCGCCGAATTCCGCTTTATTTTATCTTCCAGGAAGATAAAGTACGTTAAGTACGTTAGCGGCTTGTGGTCCACGAACGCAGTGAAAGTGCGCCCTTTCAGCCAGAACTGGAAGTGGCGTATGGCCAGGTGGAGAGCCATTAACTCTCTGTCGAACGCGCTGTATTTACGCTCACTGTCGTGCAAAGACCTGCTAAAAAGGTGAGCGGCTGCCAAGAACCGGCAGCGCATTGCTCCACGACGGCCGCTATGCCCATGTCCGAGCCGCCAGTAGTGCAGCGTTTGCCAGAGCTGTTTTAACCGCAGAACGCCTGCTCCCGCTCAGGAGTCCAGTCGACTCTGTCCGCCGGTTTCCGTTTCTTGAGTGCGGCGTACAACAGCTGTATAAGCTGGGCTGCGCGGGGGAGGAAACGGTAATAAAAGTTAACCATCCCCCAAAAACTCCTGCAGCGCCCTGACATTGATGTTGAGGAGGAAAAAATAGCAAAACAATTTAGTTACATTACTTTTATGATTCCAAACAGTTTGAAATTGACAGTGCACAGTGGACAATGACTCATAACTTTTGAATATTTCTAAGACTTGGCTACATCAGTGATTGTGCAAAATGAACTGCTCAAGATTCATTGGAGATTGAAACTGGTGATCTGAAATGAATGCTGAAATTATAAAAAGTAATGGTATGTTGGAATTTTATTTCTATTATGGAATAGATGAAATTAACTGATTTTGATTTGATCAAGTGTTAAAGCATGTGATGGATAATGCTTGTTGGAATATTTTAGGAATGCTATCTTCTTGGAACATAAGTCAATATTATACAGTAATAAGTGGCATTCAGCTGTTTGTTTTATGTCATTTAAGCACAGTTCTGGTACTTAAAAATCATAAAAACCCAGGAGCTTTGGGGGGCGAGCCCCCCTTGTCCCCCCCCCCCCACCGGGGCTCTGCCCCGGACACTGCTGGGGTACTGCGTCCACCAGACCCCCTGCTAAATTTTCAGATAATTTCTCCAACCCCAAATCACATCCCTGGTTTGTGTTGGAATTCTGAGTTTTCGGTATTGTTTTCAGCGGAATTATGAGATTTTTATCGAAGGATCAGGAGTCATCAGTGCTAGAAATAGACAAAAGTGTCAAAAATAAGTTCCAATGGAATTGGCTTGAGAGAAAAGTGACGGTAAAGGTGAAAATTGGCTCAAAGTTCGACGAGGTAACAGAAACACTCGGACAGTTTCTGAAGAAACCAGAAAAGGAGATGAAGTTCAAAGTTCAGAGACTGACACAGCTTGCTGCCAAAAGGAAGAAAGTTTCACATTAGAAGTGACTTGGTGACCAGTGTAAATAGTGTAATAAACTCTTATAGAACTGTTAAATATGTTGGACTAAAGACAGTGAGACAACATTGAAGAAAAAGTAAGCTAACTTTTCATTAAATTTAATGATTTATCTAAGTCTAGTATTTCATTTTTTTAATAATTTTTTTCAGTCTAAATTACTTCTGTTTTACTGAAAACCCCTCAGCTTCAGGGGGGCTGCGCCCCCCGGCCCCCCCATAAGTCAATCGACCAAATTAGATTTCAGCTGAAATCAGAATTTCCTGTTGCCATCCCTGCTATAGGAAATAACAAGGTGAAAACTTAGTTGTCCTCTACAGAGAGCAGACTCTGTCCCATCAGAGATTAGTCAGATTTGAGCTTGAGTTATTTTCAATTGTTTCAACACCCATCCTTTTCAGTGACTGTGCTTCTCTACTATTCACTTTCAGGATGTTTTGGTCACAAGTTTTTGCAGTTCTGATCTTAAGTGCCAACTGCTTTTTTGTTGTGCTTAGCTTAAGGGCAGTGACACACTGGACAGAGTGCTGCTCTACTGCCAAGCCACAGTGGGCCTGGTGATGACACAAGTGCGAAAGTTGTCTAGCGAGAATCTTATCATCAAAGCAGGTGATTGCATTTCTCTTAAATTATTTGGCCAGGTCACTAAGGATTTAAAAAATGTTTTAAATAATCTGTGAAATACACATTTGAAATGTAAATATAAATGATTACATTTCTTTGATTAGTAATGAAATATTTCTATTTTGTTATGTTCCCCCGACTGTGTGTTCACCATGTGCACTGTAGTGGTGGCTGTCACCAAGTTGGCTTGTGGATTGTTCAATCAACGTCTCTATAGCCAGGCCTTCAAGTTAGTTGAGATCCTCTGCAAGGATTTATCTAAGTCTTGCCCCGTTTCGCTCTCTGTTGATCAGGTAAGTTATTCATTCATTCTTATTCTTCTTCCGCTTAATCCTTTTCGGTTCGCGGGGGGGCTGGAGCCTATCCCAAGTCATAAAAATATTTTCTTTTCAATCAGACACTGAAAAAGGCTGTTTTTACCTTAACATGTTCCAGCCACGAAGGCTGCAAGAAGTGGCCATGTTAAGGTAAAAATAACCTTTTTCACTTTCTGATAGAAAAGAAAAAAACCTCCCTTCTTTTTTCCTTTTTTTTTGTAAAAAGAAAAGAAAATATTTTTATGATTATTTTAGAAGACAGTATGAACCCATTTGGATTAAGTTATTTAAGTGCAACTATTTTTATGATCTTTAAAGGTAGTGTGCAACTTTTTGGGGCAACCTGAATTCTGAAATTTAATGCAGCACAAAATCTTAACTTTGTTTTAACTCTTATATAATTGGACCACCGTGTCTTTCCAAGTTTTGATGTCAAACTTTAATTATACAAATGACTTCTGCATGTTCTATATTCTTTAGAAGAGTTTGATGACTGATAAAATGTGAATTCACTCCTGAATTCACTGATTATTACATCTTTAACACTGTATCAGATTTACTGGGGTGAGGAAACGTTCTGAAATTTGTTACTTCTTAGATTCAATTTCGTAAGCTACAGTACACCAATCAGTGACATGTGAATCCTCATAAGTCTGACAGTGAAAATTGCTATTGTAGTCGAAGTTACTATTTTGAGACTGCTATCGCTGTTTGTAATCTGTAATTTTTTGTCTTTGTCACCCAGTTGTGCCGACCCTTTATGCTAGCTGTACAATCTTCACGGAAGGCTGGACAGTATGAGCAAGCCCTGGATTGGGTTATCCTGTGGCTGAAGGCTCTCGGAGACAGTATCACGACTCACATGGCTGAACCGGTCTCTCTGTGGGTGAAAACAAAGATTGATGCAGCCCGTAATGCTGAGGAGGACATAAGACTTAGGTACATATTTTTGTTCTAAAGACTGTGTTTAATGGCTGTATCAACACCACATATCACTGAATTAGAACAGTTGTTTTTTGTGTTGTTATATTCTGGAACAGGACATTACGTGATGGTTTTGGTTCTGATGTTCCTGATGAGCGAGTAATGTTATGCCTTTTGGAGGAAGAGCTGAGAGCCTATAAAGAGATTGTGGGGGACACAGCTCAGGAACGTTATAACACTCTCTGTGATCTGTTGGACATCTGCCATGAGGAGAGTTCCTATACCCATCTACGTGCAGTCTACCTTTATGAAATGGCCAGAGTTGTTTGCTTTCAGGACTTCAGCGAACAGACTGACTGGTAAGAACTTTCCACAAAAATGATGTACAAGGAATGATTTTTTTACTTCCAGATTGCACAAGTGAAAACATTAGTTTTGGACGCCTGTATGGACAACATGGTAGCCGTCTTCTTTACATAATGCTTATGTTTTGACTACTCAGCATGGCAGTGGATTTCATCCATGAAGCACTTCGACTCCTTGAAGAAGAGCCAGAGACTCCAGAGAATGCAGACATGCTGAAGGATGACAAAGCCCAGGCTTTGCTTTGGCTTTATATCTGCACACTAGAGAAGAATCTTCAAGAGGTGAGATCTGTGTAAATGTCTTATATGTATGAACTTCTCTCTTTTCTCTTTTTGTGTTGATTTTTAGCTGGGGTAGGCAATATGTCTTGGTTTTTATTAGAACAAAACCCCCTTATAGACCTATAATGTAAGTTGAGCGTTCCCAGAGGTAACAGGATTCTTGCGGCGTGTATAACATAGTCAAATTTTTTTTCAGTTAATGAGGTAAACCTCTTCAGACTGAGAATGTGTACGCCCTTAAAAGTTAATAAAGATTTACAAATAAGACATTAAATTATTCAAATGTATTCATTTCAATTGGGAGAAGTTTTAAATCTTTTATATCATGTAACTAGGAAAAAACCCACAGGAAGTGCACAACTCCCATGTTAATGGCTACTCCCATGTGACTTATCTGTTTTTACACTTTAATGTTTCTGTTGCTTGTCGCTGATGTCTGATTGGCTCCTGATCAACTGGAGATGATTTTTGGTTGGATGTTGCTGGAAATGAGTTTCCAGTGAAATCATCTCCAGTTTTATCTCCTGTATTATCGAGAACAATACGATATGGCACATCCCAACAGGTTCTCATGCCAGTCCCTCAAAAATGGTAAAAACAATATTTGGGTTACATGCTTGGCCATGTTTAGGCCTTCTGAATCCACATTTGTATATGTACCAGACTTTTAACCTTTTTCAAGTGTTGAGATGCATAGATGGGCTGCTCAAAACACTAATTATTAGACGGATAGATGCATTAGTTTTTGGGTGACAGTCTCCTCAAATCCCTCAAAATCGTTTCAAGTCAGATTTTCATTCAGCCATAACTTCACATGGGAATGTTTTGGGGGGATCTGATTTCTCTTTTCTACTTTATTGCTATATAAAAAATTTTTCTTCATGCAACTCCTTCATTTTTAGTTTCCAGCTCGAGTATGGGACTAATTCATCATTTGTGAAGAGGGCAATTCATCAATATCTCACTAATTTGACTTGTTGTACTCAGAATATTACCTCAAATTTGTTCTAGTCATTAAATATTTATTTATTAATCAACAAATACAGTGACCATACCGTAAATAAATGTATTCGTCCTCAACAGTAACACTTTTTGTACACTCTGAATCTCCACTTGGTATACAAATATAGTTCCAGTTTTTCCCTCAAAGAATTATTATACACCACAGCAAGATAGTGCTGATGTGACTACCACACCAGACAAAGACCAAACCCTCATCTGCCAGAACTGTGTCAGGCAGACAAAAACCGGAGGAGCACAAGCAGAGACTGAGAGTGTAGGGAAATGGTACTGATGAAGACGAATAAAGTTGGGCGAAGCACCACTGAACTGTGTGAACTGTGTTTATTTACTGTGAAGTAATCCTGGTCACATTTTCATATACTTGTGAAGATTTTGGTTAGGGAGGTAATGGTTGCAAAAGTAATATAGGGAAACATCACCACAATTTCAAAAAAAAAACGATTCTCTCTACCACAACATTTAGATTTGTTATATCCTGTGATGAGAAGATGGGAGAATTATACTGGATATGAAAATTCTCAAGTGTAGGTATTTAAGTTGTGTTCTTTTTGGACAGGCCATTGAAAATGATCGGAAACGAAAAGAGTTGCGTGAGCAGACACCATGTGTGTCCATTTCCCTTGGCAACAACGACTTTGATTTTGAAGACAAGCAGAAGACGCAGGACAGTTTTCTGGTTTATGAAGGCCTGCATTTCGACCTTGCTGAAGAACACAGTAAGGATGCATTTTTATGAAGTAATTTTTATGTCGACACCTGTGTCATATAAGTTTACTGTATAAAACTGCTCTTAGCTATTTGATGAGTCATGTCAAAAATGTGTTTAGTACTTTGTTTTCACTTCTCCCTTTTGCTCTTTTTTTATTTTTTTATTTATTTTTAAAGAGTTGTGTCAGCCTTTGGAAAAGGCTCTGGGTCTTTGGTTGGATCTTTTCCGGAAACAAGACCTGCCTTCTCTCAGGAAGCCAAAGGAGACATATAATTCGATTTCAATGGCTGCAGCACTCTTTAGGCTCATGGGCAAGGTAAAGACACATATTTTCTGAAAATCATTCTTTTGGGTTTGTTGTTGATCAGTTTTGCTTTTCAGTTAATTCAATTCAATTCAACTTTATTTATATAGCGCCATTTCACAACAACAGTCATAGCACTATCAACTGTAGGGAGGACCCCCACAGTTGCAGAAAGACCCCAGCAATCAGGCGATCCCCTGTGAGCAAGCACTTGGCGACGGTGGAGAGGAAAAACTCCCTTTTAACAGGAAGAAACCTCCAGCAGAACCAGGCTCAGGGAGGGGCAGTCATCTGCTGCGACTGGCTGGGGGGTGAGGGGACAGAGAAGAAGAAAAGAACAGACATGTAGAGAGCAAACAGCACGATGGGGACTCAATCTATGGGAGAGAACAAACAAATGTTAATGACCAGCAAAAAAAAAATATTTCATAGAGAGTGAGGAAAGGAGTGAGGCCCAGTGCATTACTGGAGGTCCCCCGGCTGACTAAACCTATTAGCAGCATAACTAAGGGAGGGTTCAGAAACACATGATCCCTCCCTAATTGTAGGCTATATCAAAAAGGTAGGTTTTAGCCCTATTCTTAAAAACAGAGATCGAGTCTGACTCCCGAATCCAGATTGGCAGCTGATTCCACAGGAGAGGAGCTTGATAACTGAAGGCTCTGCCTCCCATTGTACTTTTGGAGATTCTAGGTATTACAAGTAAACCTGCATTTTGGGAGCGTAGTGCTCTGTTAGGATGATACGGTAGTATCAGATCTTTTAAATAAAAAGGAGCCTGATTGTTTAGAGCTTTGTAAGTAAGAAGAAGGATTTTAAACTTAATTCTAAACTCTATGGGAAGCCAATGAAGGGAGGCCAGAACCGGAGAGATATGATCTCTCTTTCTAGTACCTGTTAAAACTCTTGCTGCAGCATTTTGGATCAGCTGAAGACTTTTTAAAGATGTTTTAGGACAGCCTGATAATAAAGAATTACAATAATCTAATCTCGAGCTAACAAAAGCGTGGATCAGCTTCTCAGCATCACTCTGAGACAAGATGCTCCTAATCTTGGCAATATTACGCAAATGATAGAAGGCAGTCTTAGAAACAAATTTAATATGTGAATTGAAGGACAAATCCTGATCAAAAATAACTCCAAGGTTCCTCACAGAGCTATTAAGAGAAAGAGTAACTGTATCCAAACTGAAAGTTTGATTTGGAAAGGAATTTCTAAGGTTTTTTGGACCAACAAGAATGACTTCAGTCTTATCTGAATTTAATAGCAGGAAATTACAAGTCATCCAAACTTTGATTTCCTTAAGACAGGCTTCTAACTTGGCTAATTGATTAGTATCATCTGGCTTCATTGACAGGTATAATTGTGTGTCATCTGCATAACAGTGAAAATGTATACAGTGCTTTCTAATAATGTTGCCTAACGGAAGCATATATAAACTAAAAAGAGTAGGGCCAAGCACAGATCCCTGTGGAACTCCATGACTAAGCTTTGAGCTGAGAGAAAACTCATCATTTACATGAACAAACTGGAACCTATCAGATAAATAAGATCTAAACCACTGCAACGAAGTTCCATTAAGTCCAACATAGTGTTCTAATCTATCAAGTAGAATATTATGATCAATAGTATCAAAAGCTGCACTAAGATCTAAAAGGACAAGTACAGAAACTAGTCCATTATCAGATGCAATGAGGAGGTCGTTAGTGACCTTCGCTAAGGCTGTTTCAGTGCTATGATGGATTCTAAACCCAGATTGAAACTCCTCAAATAAACCATTTCCCTGCAGGTGGTCAAATAATTGCGTAGCAACAACTCTTTCTAAGATTTTTGAAATGAAAGGGAGATTAGAGATTGGTCTATAGTTAGCTAAAGCTCCTGGATCTAGCGTTGGCTTTTTGAGTAAGGGTTTAATTACAGCCGTTTTAAAAGCCTGCGGTACATGGCCTAAAGTTAATGAAGAATTGATTATATGAAGAATAAAGCTACCAATAAGTGGGAAGACTTCTTTAAATAACCTGGTAGGAATAGGGTCTAAAAGACAAGTTGAAGGTTTGGATGAGGAAACTATTTTGTCTAACTCACAAAGGTCGATTGGAGTAAACTCATCAAGACAGACATCAATAGAAGGAGTTGTAGTAGTTACAGTATTTAAGTTAACTGTGGGAAGAATCTGATTGATTTTATCTCTGATGGATGAAATTTTATTATTGAAAAAGTTCATAAAGTCCTGACTAGTAAGCTCTAAGGGGATGCTAGGATTGACAGAGTCCTGACTCTTTGTCAACCTGGCTACAGTACTGAAAAGAAACCTGGAATTATTCTTGTTCTCTTCTATTAATGCAGAGTAATAACTCGTTCTAGCTTTTCTAAGAGATTTTTTATAAATTAAAAGATGATTTCTCCAAGCTAAATAGATTTCATCTAAATTAGTAGAGCGCCATTTTCTTTCTAATTGACGAGTCTTCTGTTTTAAGCTACGAGTTTCTGTGTTGAACCTAGGAGTTAAAAATCTCTGATTAGACTTTTTCTTTTTTAAGGGGGCCACCAAGTCTAGAGCCTGATGCAGAGAAGCTGAAACACTATCCACCATGTTATCAATTACAGAAGGAGCAAGCTGTCTATAGCTTATTTCCGTTGTGTTGACACATGGCATAGAGGAAACAATCTGCATAAATTTGGAAACAGCATCATCTGAGAGGCATCTACTGTGATAATATTTTTCTTTAGGAGCCAAATAGTCAGAAATAGTAAAATCTTCCTGCATTACCGACTGCACTATATAGTTCTCCACAGTATCTGCTGCTGGCTAATATATATTTTAACTGTTGACCAGTATCACTTAATCTTATCCTACACTTTATTACATGTATAGTTTATTTCTCTTATCTTATCATGTTTAATGTTGCAGCATTGTACCGAGACAAATTCCTAGTTTGTGTACTACATGAACAATGGCAATAAACCTGATTCTGATTCTGATTCTGATTCTGATCAAAGGTTAACAGACAATGGTCTGACAGTACAGGGTTATGAGGAGACACTACAAGATTTTCTATTTCAAAGCCATATGTCAGAACAAGGTCCAATGTATGGTGGAGGTAATGAGTAGAATTTCCTTCTTTCTGAGAAAACCCAATCGAGTCTAATATTGAATTAAAAGCCACATTAAGGCAGTCACTATCTACATCCACATGTATATTAAAGTCCCCTACTATAATTATTCTATCAGATTTCAGCACTAAATCAGCTAAGAAATCAGGAAATTCGGATAAAAATTCTGAATAGGTTGATGGGGGACGATAAACTATGGCAAATAAAATTGGGTTTAACCTGGAATTGCTAAAGTGCCCAACACTGAGGACCAGGCCCTCAAAGGAATTATAACATGTTTTTTGCTTTACATTAACTAGTAATTTGGAATGGTAAATTGATGCTACTCCTCCTCCACGACCAGAACTTCTGGGATTTTGACAGTTTAAATAACCAGAGGGAGTTGATTCATTTAAACCAACATAATCCTCTTGCCCTAACCAAGTCTCTGTAAGGGAAATTAAATCAATCTGATGATCAATTAACAGATCATGGACTAACAGAGACTTGGGAGTTAGAGACCTAATATTTAATAAACCACATTTAATTTTTAAATTATGAGGAGGAACAGAGGCCAAATCATTCAATTTAGAGGCTTTATGTTTAATTTGAGTTTTACCAATATTTTGCTTTATCACTTTGGGATGCTTATACATTATATTTTTATTTACTTTGGAGGGAGCAGACAACGATTCTCTGATGGGGAAGACAGGGGCTAAGCTGAGGGGTGGCGGATGAAGAGGAGCTGCAGAGAGGCGTGTAAGACTACGACTCTGCTTCCTGGTCCCAACTCTGAGTAGTCATGGTTTTGGAAATTTGGATAAAAAAGATGCCAGATTGTTAGATAAATGAGAAGCACCATCCAAAGTGGGATGAATGCTGTCTCGTCTCATAAGACCAGGTTTTCCCCAAAAAGAGCTCCAATTGTCAATGTAGCCCACGTCATTTTTAGGACACCACACAGACAGCCAGCGGTTCAAGGATGACGAGCGACTAAACATGTCATCACTGGTCAGATTGGGGAGGGGCCCAGAGAATACTACAGTGGCAGACATCGTTTTGGCAAACTCACACACCGATTCTATATTAAGTTTCGTGACTTCCGACTGCCGGAGACGGATGTCATTAATGCCGGCGTGAATAACAATTGTGGAATATTTACAGTTACTTTTAGCCAGCATTTTCAAATTTGACTCGATGTCGCCTGCTCTGGCCCCAGGAATGCATGTGACTATGGCCGCTGGAGTCTCTAGGTTCACGTTTCTGACTACAGAGTCGCCAATGATCAGAGTTTTTTCCTCAGCGGGTGTGTCGCTGAGCGGGGAAAAACGATTAGAAACGTGAACAGGTTGGTGGTGAACCGGGGCTTTGCGACTAGGCTTCCTTCTCACCGTCACCCACCCAGTCTCCTCGCTGCTGAGGAGAGCCGGGGAACCGGTGACAGGGGGACCTAAGCTAGCTAGCTCCGCTGCAGCTAATGGGCGTCCGTCGAGATTAACTGGCGCAGACGGTGTTTCAATGCAGCGGAGCCGGGATTCCAAATCAGACAACCTCGCCTCGAGCGCCTCAAAAAGACATTTATTACATTTACCGTTATCACTAAAAGAGGCAGAGGTGTAGCTAAACATCTGACAGAGAGAGCACACCAGAGGAGGAGAGGAAAGAGAGGTAGTAGCCATAGCTAGTGGCTCGAGAGCTGGAGAGCAAACCACACAGGCAGACAGCAAAACAGGAAGTGACGATACGTTACCACAAGGAAGTGACACCAGTTACAAATGGATCTATCAATTAAGGGGGGTATATGATGAAAATTTCATTTTTCATTGCTTTTACCCATCAGTTTTTATTTATTTATTTTTCTGACCTTTATTTTACCAGGTAAAATGTTTGAGAACCAATTCTCATTTACAAACATGACCTTGGGTATTACGAGTGGCTACTAATGGAACAAGTGTGAAAAACATAACCCTGTCACTTTTAGTGTCTGCTTTGATCTCACTACCTTTCACTGTAACGCTGTCCTCACAGGTGTCCCTAAAAGGTACATCAGACAGCTGCAGTTAGTTCAGAACTCTGCAGCTTGAGTCTTCTCTAAGACCAAGAAAGTAGATCATATAATTCCAGTCCTCAGATCTTTACACTGGCTTCCTGTCTGTCAAAGAATAAATTTCAAAATACTCCTGCTGGTTTATAAAGCTCTGCATGATTTAGGGCCAAAATACACTTCAGATCTGCTGGTCCATTACGAACCACCCAGAGCCCTCAGGTCATCAAGATCAGGCCTACTGTCTGTGCCCAGAGTTAAAACCAATCATGATGAGGCAGCGTTCAGTTTTTATGCTCCTCACATGTGGAACAAATTCCCAGAAAGCATCAGGGCTGCTGAAACTCTCAGCTGCTTTAAAACGAGGTTAAAAACTTTCCCATTTGCCACGGCCTTTCAGTAGAACAATTGTTAATCTCGCACAATGTATTGTAACTTTTATTTCTTCCTTATTCTATTTTAGCTTGTTTTTGTTTCTCTGTAATTTACTTTTTAGTTTGCTTTTAAATTCTTATATATTCCTTTTGCAACTTGCTCTAATGCTTTAATGTTTTTATGTAAAGCACTTTGAATTGTCTTGTACATGAAATTTTCTATACAAATAAACTTGCCTTGCCTTCACTAAATAGGCAGTTTTATTTTGGCTCCAGTATGGCACCCTCCCAGCTTCATCTCCACCCATTTTAACAACAATGGGAGGATCCCAGTGAGTGTCTAAATCCGAAGACTGACAGTGCTTCTGTGGAGTTAGCTCAGCCAGCGCAGTTTTATTGTCATTCTCTTTAAATTCCAATCAAACCACTACATATTCTTGTTCCCATCTAGTTCACTGATTCACAGTTGACTATACATACCTCTTGTCATTCTTCCATATTTTGTTATATATTGACTGTGGTAGACAGTAGATGGGGTCATTGGTATTAGCTTGTGTAGGTGATTGGAGTCTGTCTGCCCCTCTACTTCTGCATGTGGGATCTTAAATCAGAAAAAATCTCCACTGAAATGAATGCCAAGAGCGAAATTATCTTTTGATCTCAATCGAATTTTGCCACGAGTTGCACATAATTTTCCACGTAAATAACAGTGTAGGTTCTTGTCTAACTGTTAATAACCTCTTACTGTTCTGGTGTCCCGCCCGTGGGATGCTTTGCATTGGCTGGACACTGGCTGGAAAGGTAAGGGGTTTTAAAGTATAAGGTTCTGAAAACATGTAAATTAAAAAGAATACAAACACAGACTTGTGTAACTTATGTCATCGTTTTCAAAGTGTGCCCAGGGTGAAGTAACAGTCCTCTAGATCAACTGCATCTCTCAAAATAGAATGCATTTGTGTTGTTTTTCCTCCTCTTTGGATCCTTCTTTCATCGGTCAGAAAACGGGAGGTGAGTTTTGTAAGGTAAACTGCCATAATCGTATAGTCAAAGACAGGGGGATGTAGTCCATTAAGTATTTTCGCAAAAACTAAATAGTACTTTATTATATGACAACTGACAACTTTAATTACGTGGAAAATCATCTTTTAAACTGACAAACATATGCAACTCGTAGCAAAATTTGATCTGGATCAAAAGATAATTTCTGTCTTACCATTCACTTCAATAGAGGTTTTTTTTTTTTTTTTTTTTCCAATTTAAGGTCCCATATGTGGAAGTGGAGGGGGTTGTGACTAAGGCTCTCTATTGACCACTGAAAATCTGCACCCCTGTTCCTCAGCTCTCGTTGCACTGAAGGGATGTTTTTTTGGGGGGGGTTCGGGTGATTAAATAAAATCAAACTGAAGCAACCAAAATGGAACGAAATTAAAACTCTGGACACTTCAGAGTTGTTGATATGTTGTACGTGTGGGGAAAAAACTGTGGCCAAATTATCCGCATTCCTGCACCGTTTGTTTTTTTTTTACATGGCAGCAGTCTGAAACTGCCTTAAAACTAAAATATTTCAATGCAGACACACTGACCACAGAGTGGTAGCTTCCCATGCCATGTTTGTTTTGCCATTACTATGGTAACGTGTAACTTACGTCAGCAGCATAATGGTGTGACGTCATCAGCCAGGAGACCCCAAATATTGCAATATTCATTTTTACACCAGTATAAAAATTTATACCAGTATTATCGTGAACGATACGATATGGCAGACCCCTAATTCTTAGGAAGGCTGCAAAAGATGGGTTACAGTGGTGTTGCTGTAATTAAACCAAAGCATGTCAGACACTTCATTAAGATTTGTGGGAACTGTATCAACATGCAGGAAAAGAGCATAGTACAGTATGTCCCCTTTAAGTTATTAAGTCATGAAACTATAAGCTTTGTATTAATTAGAACTGTGCAGGATTTTTATTTGAGAGACTTTTAATTATCTGTATTTCATTCAATTTATTTTCTTTCTTTTAACCTTATGAAGGGTTAAAAGAATTATTTGTCCCACAGTGGGGAAATTTTGTTTGAATTTTAAAATTTCCCCAAATCTACATGTTGTATGGTTCCTGGTTTGTTTTTTTCTATGACAAGGATAACCTTAAAATACTTTTTTTTTTTTTTTTTAACTGTTTATTAAAATTTCCCCTTTTTCAGCCTCTGAAGGCACTGGAGGCCTACCAGGTGGCAATTGGACTTTCACGTCAACTAGCTGATGTCCATATTTGTGCTGCTGCGCTACTTCAGTCGGCCAACATTCTTCTAGACTTGGGCTCTCATGATCTTGCTCTGGTAAAGTGTTTTTCTTTATATCCGTTGCCAGATCATTAGTTCTTATTTGAGATAAATATGCAATGTATACAACTTTATATTTTTAGGTACACCTAGAGCAAGCTCAAAAAGTAATGTCAGAAGTGACTGCAGAGGAACCCTCCTCATTGTACATGCTGGCCATTCTTTTAAAGGCCCAGTACTACTACAACATAGGACAGGTATTTAGATGTTCATTTCTCAACATAATGCAGTGATTTCTTTTAAAATGGTTAAATTCCCTCTTGTGGTTGGTCATATTTCAGGTTGACTGTGGATTGCCTTACCTGTGTGAGGTATTAAAAGAAATAAACAAACAGCGACATTCAAAGAGCTGGTACCTTTTGCATGCACGGGCCCTCCAGACCTTCAGTAACTATCTAAGTTTGGACAGCTCTTTGCTTCCACAAGCTCGGCGAAAGGATCTCCTACAGCAAGGTTTGCACAAATTTTAACAACAATGTATTTAACCAGAAGACTGTTTTATTTTGTACTGTGCAAATATGAAGATGAATTTTGCTGCTACGGTTATGTTCAACCAAGTGAGGACTTGTATTTGTGTCTCAGGTGTCAGTACACCTGATGCTGCTCTTGATCAGAGCTTAAGGCTCCTCTGCAGCCTGCTTGTCACTCTAGTGGGAAACTGCCTATATGGGTCAAGCAGCAGCAGCAGTTCAAACGGGCGCTTCATCGACCAAGGTATGTTTGCCATTGCTCTTTCAGTCTTGTGTTATGTAATTTTTTTTTTTTCCTCATTCCGATTCTCTTCTCCCTGTGTGAACAGGAGATAACCTGCTGCTGAAGTGGCAGCTGCTCTCTGAGCTTCTGACCTGCTCTGTGAAGATGGCATCTATAAGGAGCAGCTGTGGAGCTATTAGTGATGCCCGGTACCAGTGCCTAGAAGCCCTGAAACTGGCAATCAAACTGAAAACACTCAGCCGGTATGTACAGGTACTACAATGTTGTTCATCGCCATCAAGTATCATTCACTTTTGATGTTCTCTGGTGAATTTTTTTTTAATATGGTGTTGATAAATTCCTTTTATAATTACAAAAAAAGTATTATTTTTAATGACTGTTGTAGTTTATAGTTTTTAATTTCTTTTGAGTTTTAAGAAAAAACACCAAGTGAAGTGACTTTCTTTAATGTTGCTTTTAGGGATGCAAGTTATCGATTAATTCATTAATTGTTAATTGATTCACCTTATCGATCGGTTAACTATTAAGTGCAGTGTTCCTCTGGCTTAAAGACCTTGGCGTGGTGGCAACATATTTTACTGGGGGGGGGACACAAAAAACACATGACACTATTGTAACTGGAATACGTTAATTTTATACTATTTCTTTTTTTTAAATTTTGCACAGTAACTTCGCATATGGAACTTACCATTTGAAGTATTGTACAACCGAGGCTTGAATGTTGGAATAATGGGCCAGTTGGGGTCCCACCCAGACGTCCTGTGTTTGGACTTTTTACTAGTGTCATCCTTCTCTCCTTCCTCTGCTCTCACCTCTCCTGGACCCTCTGCCTGAACACTTTCCTCTCCTTGGCGCCTCTCTTCTGTCTCATCTTGCCCTTTCTGAGCTCTGTCTAATTCAGGTTCTCTCTCTGTCTATGGTGGTATACAAACAGGTTAGAAAATGCCAAGTGTCACATTTTGTCCTGCAGGATTTTTTTGTCATGGTTTACATAAATGACAAAAATATGTGTATTTTTTTGTATTTTATTCTAGTTTTTCTTTTTTTTTTCCATAGAGAAAGAGTAGAAAACGGAAGGGGAAAAGACATTCATAATAGTAATTTACTCGTGGTACTTAAATTATATGATCAGAGGTGGGTATAGTATCCAGAAATTCTACTCATGTAAAAGCAGTGCTATGAAATTAATAATTAAAAGTAGACAACCCAACATTTCTATTTGAGTTGAGGGTACAAAAAGCACCCACTTTAAAACTTGAGTAATGACTTCAGTCTTGAAGGTTTGAGGTTGTTCTCCAAAATTTATAACAATTTTCTTGTAGTTTTCTACTTTTCTCTGTAAATTTATCTAAATTTTAAACCATTTTCCTCAAATTTGTAATTTGCTCTTGTAAAATTGACTTTTCTTGTACATTTGAGACTGGTTTATAAATTTGTGGATTATTTTATGGCTGATTTTTGTCTATTTTTAAAAATTACTGTTTTTTAATAAATTTGAAATAGACTATGGTAATTTTTAACTTTTTCCTTAGAACAATTTACATTTTTGACCATAATTTTGCAGAGCTAGAACAGAATAATTTAACTCTGATTTCAAAGAAAAGAATATTATTAAAATTGTATTTAATGAAGTAAGTTAGCTTAAATGATCAAAGATGCAGTTACTTCTGTTATAATATTTCTATTTATTTATAGTTTTTTTAGAAGTCTCCTCATCAACCAGACAGCAGGAAAAATCTCCTTTATTTTGAAATCCAAATGTTGGCACGTTTAGTTTGTCTGAAGGCTGCTGATTGATTATAGTCACTGACTTCGTGAATTTCGGTCATCTTAACTTACATAATAATGAACATAAATTAGTTAATATTGTAGTGGCTGTTGAAGTAAATCCTCAGCATTGCATCAGTCACTCTTGCCTTTCCCTGCATATGATGCCTAACCACACCTGTTAGCTAAGTGACTCTTTATTATTGTTCCTGTTACCAGCGGGTTAAAACCACCATAAATGCCTCCACTGCTTACATACCTCTTCTGATTTTTTTTTTTTTTCTGCATTTAAAATACTTTAATAAGCTCATACTTCTCTCGGACAGTGACACTAGAGCAGGGGTCCTCAAATGTTTTTCCCAGGGGTCTGCATTTGTTTTTTTCCAGTGGGTTGGTGGTCCGGAGCAGTGCTAACGCGGTGCATCAGCGAATATTTCATTTTGATGTTGGGAGGGACAATAAACAGAAAACTTTCTTGAGTAAATATTATTTGGACACTATAAGTCAAGGGTACGCAAATGTTTTTACACAAAGCCCACATTTATTTAACATAAACCTGACCAGATTACAATAGAGGTGCATTTCAGTAAATTGGAATATTGTGAAAAAACATTTTTTTTTTTACAATATAATTCAAAAGGAAACTTTTATATTTAATAGTAATTACATGAAAATGGAAATATTTCAAGTCTTTTTTGATGTTAATTTTAATGATCATTATATTTGTTATTGAATTATGATATTCTAATTTAATGAGATGTACCTCTAAAACAAGGTAAAATAGTCCACTCACCTCATTCAGAAATGCACGTAAAAGGCGGTGCTGAGGAGGATCTCAGATAGTTCACAAGTTTCATAATAGTTTCTTTCACTTGTGAATATTCTTTTCCAAGACTGGCGCACAGCACTGTCTGGTGCATGATGCAGTGATATGACAGCAGGTCTGGATGATGCTTTTTCACATGCTGGATAGCTCCTTTCTCTCTCCCATTCATGGCTGGAGCTTCATCAGTTGCAATGGACACTACCATTTTGAGGTCAATTTGTCTCTTTCAGCATCTGCATGATGCCTTCATACATATCCTCTCCTCTTGCGTAACTATGGAGGGGCTTGATACCAAAAATGTCTTCCCAAAATTCCCCCTTTGCTTCACTGTAATATCTGACAAAGACACATAACTGTGCATTGTCTGTACAGTCTGTTGATTCGTCCACAGCTAATGAAATGCACTGTGCATTCTTTATATCACCAGTTAGCTGGTTTGCAAGACCCAGGCTACTCTGAGTGAGGCCTCAGCTGTTCTTTCTTGTTGGGTCATAGATCTGACAGTCTGTAGCTTAATCTGAAGATTTCAGCTGAGCAAGTTTGTCTGACCTCACCTCAGTATTCAACAACTGTGTAGCTGCAAATCAGGCACATTGATTTTATGCTGGACTCTGGTACAATTAACACATTATATTGTTATATCATATTTTTGTCCATTCCTCTTTGAATTCTTGTTTTTTCTGATTGTCCTTCCTTTTTTTTTTTTTTTTTTTTTTTTTGCCAGCGCCATCTTTGAAAGCGACATGCCGTTTGGTATTGGCTATATCATGGTGACACTTACAGAACATTACTGCATGTAATTGCACCGGCGTTGATGGGTGCACATACACGAGAAATGGGCACGTTCACATTCAAGCAATGAGCGTCACACATGAGCAAGGCAGCTATGCAAGATGGGAGGCCAACTTCATGCAGGTCTTGGCAAACTGGTAGTAGCGTTTGGCAACCCTGCTATGTTTGGAAGTGGGCTGAACGCGAGCGCACACACGGACAGGCGCGCTCTGTGCAATGGTGTCGCGTGTACGCAACACTCAGGCAGCACAGCAAAGTTGGTAAGAAACGCACATAATGTGACACACCTTCGGGTCTGAAATGACTTGTGATTGGGTCCGCCATTTGAGGAGCCCATGCTAGAGAGACACTCTGCCTGCTGACTGGAACAGATGCAAGCGGCGTGCTTCTGAACTCCACGCGGATGATGGTCATGCGCATTGTTTGTGTGCACGCTTGGGGAGCGTCATTCCTACATATTGTTTTTCTTAAATTCATATTTCCTTAGCGTGGCGGCAAAAAAACAAGGATGGCGGCCCGCCACGCAAAAATGTTACCAGAGGAAGCTCTAAATTGCTAAGCAGCAATTTTCCTGAGCATCTGAATTTCCCTCAGTACAATATGGTCTTTCTATCTTTAACATATGGGTGTTTTTTTTGGGGGGGGGGGGGGTCCAGTGCACTATATCAGGGGTATCCGACTTTCAAGCGCTCTCTCTTTATCTGTAATTTGCAGATGTCTGTTTCGTTTTTATAATATGCAAGGGAACATAAGAGTTTCAGACTTGCATTGCAGTTTTTAAAAAAAATCATTGATTTTGCCATTAGAATCGAAACTATTGGTCGTGTCCCCTCATTTTTCCCAGTTTTTGTGTGACATGAAAATCGCATCAATTTCAAAGTACTGTAACGTGATCTCTGAGTAACTCTTTCTACTCAAAATGCAAGAGATAACAGAGTTGTAATGCAAATTCAAAATAAAACATTCCCCAATGTGATCGGATCTATGGTTTTTGTACGGCAACCCCTGCAAATTTACTCATACGACGTAAATTTCCGTGTCCCCAAATTTACGCAGCAACATGCAAGTTATTTGGTAAAGTAACCAGAAAACGGGAAGTGCTGATGCTTTTCACTTTGCACCTTTCAAATCCCAAACCATACACGTAAAAAGGAGATCAGTCTTTGTGAAGCTCAGATGTAGAATATTTCAATAAAATCTCAAACATTTATGACACATCGAATATGGTGTCCTTTAAAAAAATTTACGTCTTCGGTCTTGGTCGGCCGCGCGCAGCCCCATCTGGCGAGGTGAGCGCCCTGGGAAAGCACTTTTATTTTCTCTACCCCAGATGTGCTCAACCCATGTGGAGAGGATTAACCATGGTCACTTTTTATTGAAGTTATCGAAGGTCCAAACTTCCGTGTCCCGCATTTACGCCTTTTGTGATTTTACGTCTTATCCAACAAACAGGGAGAATTTGAAGGTATGTATACACGTTATCACATCTTAATATGTCATGAAAATGTAGCTGTTGATGAGTTTTGATGCGTGAAAAATACTGGAAGTGTTGAAGTTGTTTCGTGTAAAACGTGTGCCATTGCAAAGTGCATTGGCACACGGGGAAACAAAAGCCCGAGTGTCCCGTTTACGTCTCCATTTACAAGTAGTTGAAGTGAGCGCTCATCCTAAAGTGTTCCTGAACGCGAATGCCGTTACGAAAATAGTTAATAGTTTCATAAACCTGACACAATTGGATAGTGATTAGTCAATTTCATGTGCAGATTTGATCAATTTTAAATTTTGCCACCAATGTCACACATTGGACCCCTAATAAATAAAAACACCCATATAAAAAGTTAATTTTTACTGGTTTTGATATACTGAATAAAACATGAACATCATATTCCTTGATGATTTATTGTACCATTTGCATTTTTTTTTACTACAGACAATGGCATTTTTTGTAGTTTAACAAATTTTGTACTGTATAGTGTGTATCTGTGCTGGTGTATTGCAGTAAATTACAAATGTCATAAGTTTTTTTATTTTAAAAACTTACCAGTATCATAACATTTATCTTTAGTTATATTACAAAAAAATAACTTTAACATTCTTATTTACTGAGATGCACTAGTAGACTGTTTTAACAGGAAAATCAATTGTGAGCTGCTTCATCTGTTGCATGTTAAACATTATCACAGTACCCCCGGCAATCCAGGCAAACCCAGTACAGTCTGGGCTTCCTCTGATGTCTGATAGGTTATGCACGCTAGTTGACCCTGTAAACAATGTGGGTCCTTGGTCACCTCATCTCAGCGAACATTTGAATAGGAAACGTGGCTAAACATGCAATGAAGTAGGTGTCACTGTCACCACGTCACAGCACAGAGAGTGGAAATGAATCAGAGGGCTGTCTATCATTATTCTGACAGATTATATTAATTTTGAAGTTGCAGTAGATAACTGTGTCTGCAACAATGACACAAATATCACAGCAGCTCAGAGAGAGTGAACTGCTGTCTGACTGTCTCTAGCTGCTGTGAAGCCAACGCCAGCCTGTCTTGTTAGTGCAAATCCGGCTCCTCTTCCACTGTGTATTGAAATGTTACCTCAGTAACTTGAGTTCAGTCTGCTTTCTTGTCTAGCGGGGGGTGAAGGCAGCAGGGATGGGTTTTTGCACTGTTTTAGTTTTTTCCTTGCCTTGGTCTGTTTCTCTGCCCTGCTGATTTGAAGCACACGGCTCTCCAACGTAACCTGGATGGGTGAGGTTTTTTTCGCTGTACACAGCACATGCACAGTGGGGGGGCTTGTTGTCTTCTGCCTTTTCTTAAGTTTCGGTTGAAAGGCCGCAGTGGGTGACCGCATGTACCCCCGCCTGGACAGCGACGCCACTGTATTTCATAGAATAAGCTCCCATTGAAAAGGACTGCTGAGTTATCACTTAACTGACAACTAATTTAATTTGTCAACTAAATTCTTATCAACAATTAATTGGAAGTCAGTTAATCATTAACATCCCTAGTTGGTTTTTATTTAATTTTAAAAAATGAGCAGCTTGAACAAAAATATAATGCTGAGCACTACAATACACATTTGATTGCCGCACAAGATAAACTATACTGAAAGTTCACAAGGTCATTTACATATCTTTATATCATGGGGTTTTTTTTAAATCATGACAAAATAAATTTTCTCTATTTGTATTGTTTTAGATGTGCCGAGCTGCTGGTGATTAAAGCGGAGTTGGAGCTAATGCAAGGGGAGAGAGAGGAAAGTCAAGCTGATCTAGAAATCATCAGAAACCTTCTGGATCGCTCCACAGGTCTGTAAAGCTACCTTCCCTGTATATAGCTCTCATTTGTTGGTCTGATCAGACTTGCATGTCATGTCAGTTTACATTCATACTTACAAGTGGCTTCTAACCAAGTGTTAAGGACATGTCTGTCTTCTGAAAGCACACACATGTGTATATCATAGCCAAACATATTATATTTGTGTGACCACTATTTCACTTAAAACAGAAAATTGATGCATTTTCAGTAAAGACTTTTGGTCCTGCGATGTACTGGTGATCTGTCGAGGGTGTACCCTGCCTCTCACCCAAAGATGCTAGGATAGGCTCCAGCCCCCCACCCCCCTCTGCAACCCAAAAAGGATTAAATGCTTGAAGATGGATGGATGGATGTTTGGGATTTTCTCTGGAGGGTGGCAGCACTTAGTAATCAATATGTGACGAGGTCATGACAGATGAAAGCCAGACACTACACTTTAGCTGTTTTAGAAGCAGCTGCGAACAGTGGTGCTGATGATATCAGCAGCTTACATGCACAAAGGAAAAATCTACCATTAACAGTATTTCCCCTAGGTTTACAGCCTGGGGGGGAGGAGGTCAACAATGGCAAACTCTTAAAGGAATCTAGGGCTGAAATGATTAGTTGACGTTATCGATAATGTCGACAATAAAAATTTGTCCACAAATATTTTTATTCTCGACAAATCGTTTAATGATAAAGTTTATATGCATGCCGCGGTAATGTTGTAACGGCAATGCACGACCGGAACTGCTGAGGGCAGTAGATTAGATTATTTGTTTATTTGACAGGGACAGTGCAATAAACATAGACAATTAATCAAATGACAATCAATCTGATGTGTTACACAAAGAGTGTATAGCTATTAGCTAATTTGCATCTCTTGTCCCTGGATGGGCTTTAGAAAGGAGAAACAAGTAAAAAGAAAAATCATCAATGCAATCACATACATCAATGCAAAAAAGATTATAAATACACAATATAAAAACCTGATTCACATTTGCCTATTTCAGGCCTCCCTCCCTTCGTTACTCACTATAAACAAACACATTCATTCCTTCCCTTCATTCACTCTCACCCTGCAGACAATCATTTCATACATGGGTACATTCTTGTTTATTTTTCAGCCAGTTTTTAACCTTTGTAGTGAATGTTTTAAAGTCCGTTATTATTTTAATTTCATTTGGCATTGTGTTCCAGATGTGACTGCCCTTTATAGAGAAAGCTGTTTGTCCAAATGTGGTTCTGCGGTGGAATATTTTACAGTTATTGTTAACAGAACTCCTGGTGGCTCTGCTGCTGTCCTGTCTTTGGATGAAACCAGCAAGTGGCTCAGGCGCTGATTTATGGAAACATTTGAAAATTAATTTCAGAAAACAGAGGTCAATGAAACTCTCAAAACTCAATAGATTGTATTTTGTTTTAAATATAACAGTGATGCCACCTAATGGGCTTTTTGTCCAAGATTTTTAGAGTTTGATTATATAATGAACCTATATGTTTTATTGTGGAAGAGGCTGCTTGAGCCCAGACTGTCAAACAGTATGATATATGAGGAAAAAACCATAGAATGCATATACAGTACAGCTGCTTCGTATGGTATGTAATATCTAATTAATTTAAAGCAGTTCAGATTTTTTTTTACTGTTTTAGAAATTTTCTTTATATGAAGATTAAATTTATATGAAGATTTTATTTATATGAAGATTAAAGTAGCGCCTCTGTTGTCCGACATGTGCTAACAATTCCCAGCGAAGAAGAAGAGGAGCACAGTGTGGCAAAAAAGAAAGGATGAGCCAGGCGAAGTGGATTTTTAAAAAAAAAAAAAGCAGACCCAAACATTCTGTTATTTGAGAACATTTTACAGAAGATAAAAAAACAAAGCAAGTAAAATGCAGACTTTGCAAGGCAGACCTCTCTTTCCACGCCAGCACTAAAGTGATGCATGAACATCTGAAACAACGGCATCCGGGAGCCACGACATTACCGTCTGCCGGGTAAGTAGTGAGTAAAGAAAGTTAGCGTCGCTTATTTCCAAGGACCAACTGTTTTGGTCTGTAGAAAAATGGCAATACTGTTAGTACATGCTGTTTGTTAGTTTACCTGTTTGACAGTAAGCTCTCTGGTTGCTGAGGGGTGAGCTGTTTAAGTCATGGCTAACGTGTTGTTGAATGCAGTAAATGACTGAGTCGCTATCTCTTTTTCATCTTCATTAATATTAGCCCTTATTCTGAATAGTAGTGTATCTGAGTTAATTAGAATATCCCAATTTGTAATTTAATAAATAAAAACTTACAACCATAATCGTCTAAATTAAATCAAACGGCTTGAAATATCACTCTTAAGTGCAGTGAATACTGAACATGAAGGTTTACCTTTCTGAATTATATTGTTAAAAAATGCACTTACAGAAAACTTTCACCTAATGTTAGTTTATCGGTTGGAGCAGATCAGTAATTCAGTTGTAA
Organism: Pholidichthys leucotaenia; assembly: GCA_020510985.1. Classification (NCBI taxonomy): domain Eukaryota; kingdom Metazoa; phylum Chordata; class Actinopteri; order Cichliformes; family Pholidichthyidae; genus Pholidichthys; species Pholidichthys leucotaenia. The sequence continues at coordinate 135,409,246 of CM035837.1, forward strand.
GATATTTAATCAATTATTTAATTGACATTAGGCATCATGCTGTCTGTGATAAACTAATATATAACCTTACACTTGTGACAATTAATACAGCTTTGCTTTTTGTCTTTTAGTCATAATCAAAGATGTGTGGATGAGTTTGTCTTGAAGAGAGGCACATGCACTCCTCAAATTGCAGAAGTTTTGACAGAGCTCATCCTCAACATGATTGTCACTGACGTGAGACCACTATCCATGATTGAAGATGAGGGTTTTAAGAAGATGATCATCACATTCCATCCAGGTTACACCTTACCTTCCAGAACCCACCTTACAAAGCTCATGAAGGGAAAATATGAAACTATTCTCAGTAAGATTAAAGATGTTCTTAAATCAACTAAAAATGGGCTTGCCCTGATAGCTGATGCCTGGACCAGTGTTGCTACAGAAGCATATCTTGGCATCACTTGTCACTTTATCAGTGATGACTAGGAGCTTGCTAGCTTCTACCTCACAACCACGCCACTTGAAGAAAGGCACACTGGACCCAACATTGCTTTGTGGATTGAGCAAGCTGTGGAAAGGTTTGAAATCCTTCCCAAAAACCTTGTGGCAATTGTCCATGACAATGGCTCCAATATTGTGGTGGCTGCAAATACTGTATGTTGCAGGAAAAACACGGATGGGTGTCTGTTCGCTGTGCTGGCCACACTTTACAGTTGGTGATCAATCATCACTCAAACATCCTCAGATCAGTAAAGCACTAGCAGTAGCAAGGTGTCTTGTCGAGCACTCTAAACAAAGTGAACTGGCTTCAAGCAAGCTCAAGGCCAAGCAAATCCAGATGGGGACCCCAGAACGCAAACTTATCCAAGACGTTTCTACCAGGTGGAACAGCACTTATTACATGATCACTCATCTCCTTGAACAGAGATGGCCAGTCACTACAACTCTGTCTGACCCAGCAGTAACACAGAGAGGGAAACAATACCTTGACCTTAAATGTGATCAATGGACTCTGCTAGAGGAACTCGTCAAAGCTCTCCAGGCCTTTGAATGTGCCACTGTCTACTTGAGTGGTGAAAGTTATGTGACAGTTTCTGCCCTGCCTCCTCTGGTCAGAGGGCTTATGAAGTCCACTCACACTGCCTATGATACAGCTCCCGTACAGGCCTTCCAGGCAGGTGCTTCACAGGAGATCACTGCACGCTGGTCAAGAGAGATCACTGTCACTGATGATAACAAGTAAACAGATCATTGCAGCTGCACTAGACCCAAGATTTTGAAAACTGAAATTTTTGACAGCAGAGGAGCGGTTCAATGTTCAGAATAAAGTACAAGCTCTTGCTTTACTACAGTCTATGGATGGGAGTACTACTGTGAAGACAAATGCACTAGTGGGAATGGAGAAGCTAATGGGGATGCCTCAGCTGAGAAAACCCCAAATAGGTCTGTTTCAGCTCTAGATTCATTGCTTGGATCATGCGACTCAATAGACACAAGTGACAGTGAGACCAATGTACAGGATATGCACAGCCAAATGATCACTAATGAAGTAAGATTTATGTATTTAAAACTGGTGTATATTAATAAACATTCAAAATCAAATATAAAATGTCAAACTTTACCACCAGGCTAATTTTCATCTATTGTCCCATGGCAGTTGCTGATGTACTTTGGAGAGCAGTCCATCTCAAAGACAGATACTTTGTCTCATTCAGCTTCCACCAAGACAATGGACTCTCTAACTCTTGCGTCACTAGCCAAATCATTCCTGTGTATTCCTGCTACCTCTACTCCCTCTGAGCGTCTCTTCTCAACAGCTGGGAACATTGACTCAAAGAAGAGAGCCAGCCTCACTCCGGAACACACTGACATGCTCACGTTTCTACACTGCAATATAAACAGTGTGTAAACTGTTATTTTGTTTTGTACTGGAAGATTTTATTTAATTTGAATTCTAAAGCCTAACTGAAATTTAAAACTTGCAGTAATGGAAAAATTTCAAATAGGATTTTTTTTTTTTTTTTGCGGTTATGGACTTGAACGCTACTCTTTGTGAACTTGCAGTTACAACAGGCCTTCATGCTGCAGCTGACGCTATTTTGAATTTTTGCACTTTATGTTTTGAGTTAAAAGACTATTTGTGTTGCTTCAAAAACTTTATTAAGCTCAACTAAGCTGTTTCAGATTTAAGTTTCATGAGTCCATCCATCTTCTACCGCTTTTCCGGAGGTCCGGGTTGCGGAGGCAGCAGTTCAAACAGAGAAGCCCAGACTTCCCTCTCCCCCGCCACCTGCTCCAGCTCTTCAAAGAGGATACCAAGGCATTCCCAGACCAGCTGGGAGACATAGTCTCTCCACCGAGTCTTGAGTCTGCCCCGGGGTCTCCTCCCAATGGGACGTGCCCGAAACACCTCAAGTGGGAGGCGTCCAGGAGGCATCCTAATCAGATGTGCATACCACCTCAACTGACCCTTTTCAATGTGGAGGAGCAGCGGTTCTACTCTGAGCCTCTCCCAGATGACTGAGCTCCTCACCCTATCTCTGAGGGTGAATCCAGCAATCCTACGGAGAAAGCTCATGTCAGCTGCTTGTATCCACGATCTTGTTCTTTCGGTCATTACCCAAAGTTTGTGACCATAGGTGAGAGTAGGAACGTAGATTGACTGGTAAATTGACAGCTTTGCCTTAGAACTCAGCTCCCTCTTCACCACAGACAGACCGGTACAACGTCTGCATCACTGCAGATGCAACTTCGATCCGTCCATTTTCCCCTCACTCGTGAATAAGACCCCAAGATACTTAACTCCTCCACTTGGGGCAGGAGCCTGTCCCCAACCCAGAGAGGACAATCCACCTTTTTCCGGCTGAGGACCATGGACTCGGACTTGGAGGTGCCGATTCTCATCCCAGCTGCTTCACACTCAGTGGCAAACCGTCCCAGCAAGAGCTGTAGGTCATTGCTGGATGAAGCCAACAGGACAACATCATCTGCAAACAACAGAGATGAGATCCTGTGGTCACCAAGCATGATGCCCTCCATTCCCTGGCTGCACCTAGAAATCCTGTCCATAAAAATTATGAACAGGATCGGTCACAAAGGGCAGCCCTGGCGGAGTCCAGCTGTCACTGGGAATGAGTCTGACCGAGTGTTGGCAGTACGAACCAAACTCTCACAACGGTCGTACAGATGCCGAATAGATCGTAACAACAAGCCCGATACCCCATACTCCCAAAGCACCCCCCCACAAAAAACCACGAGGGACGTGGTCAAATGCCTTCTCCAAGTCCACAAAACACATGTAACCTGGTTGGGCAAACTCCCACGAACCCTCGAGAATTCTCGAGAGGGTAAAGAGCTGGTCCGATGTGCCACGGCCAGGACGAAAACCACATTGCTCCTCCTGAATCCGAGGTTCGACCAACAGCCAGACTCTCCTCTCCAGTACCTTGGCATAGACCTTCCCAGGGAGGCTGAGGAGTGTGATCCCTCTAAAGTTGGAGCACACTCTCCGGTCCCCTTTTTTTTTGAAGAGAGGAACCACCACCCCGGTTTGCCATGCCAAAGGCACTGCCCCCGACCTCCACGCAATGTTGCAGAGGCGTGTCAACCATGACAGCCCTACAACAACCCTGGAGCCAGGCATGGGGGAGGGGCTTGATGGCTAGCGTCTGGTAGCCAGGTTTCCACCCATGGGACTCGGCCAGGCTCAGCCCGAAGGAGTTACATGGGTCCGCCCTCCAGTGGGCTCACCACCTGCAGGAGGGATCATGGGGGTCCGGTGCTATGTGGATTAGGTGGCGGTCAAAGGCGGAGACCTTGGCGTACTGATCCCAAGCTTTCTAAACTGGCTTTTGGTACGTGGAATGTCACCTCTCTGGTGGGGAAGGAGCCTGAGCTGGTGTATGAAGTTGAGAGATACCAGCTAGATATAGTCGGCCTCACCTCAACACACAGCTCCGGTTCTAGAACCAGTCTCCTGGAGAGGGGCTGGAGCTTGGCCTTTTCTGGAGTTGCCCCGGGCGAGAGGCAACAAGCAGGGGTGGGTATTCTTGTATCCCCCCACCTTGCTGCCTCTATATTGGACTTTTCCCCAATGGATGAAAGAGTTGCTTCCCTGCGCCTTCGGGTTGGGAAACGGGTCCTGACCATCATTTGTGCCTATGCACCAAATGATGTTTCAGAGTACCCACCCTTTTTGGAGTCTGTGACTGGGGTGCTAGAGGATGCTCCTCTTGGAGATTCCATTGTCCTTCTGGGGGGTTTCATGGGTCATGATTAACCATTTTTTATGTTAAGACAGAGACTGGGTGTGCACTGTGCAGCAATGGTTTCTATTTTTTGCTTTTGCACTTTAACTTTTTTAAGACTGCTCTTTTAATTTGTTTCAATTATTTGGCTTAAAATAAATTTGAGTGGACTTCCAGTCTGGACACCATGGTGATAGCAGCTTAACGTTGAAGCTCCCAGACCCCATCCGTGAAAATACCTTGAAAATCAGATTTAACAGATTTTTGGAAGAGTGAAAATCAAAAGCCAAAGTCATTATGCCTAAAGGAAAACAGAAGAGATCGACATTTGCCAGGCCAAGACGCGCATTGGCCGGAGAATCTGACCTGGAGGACAACAACCACTCGGAAACAGAGGAGCAGAATGAGGCTAGCAACACGGTTAGCTTAAAAACAATATTTCAAGAATTAAGAGAATTTCGCTGAGAGTGTGGGGCCGAATTTCGTGAAATTAAAGACGAAATAAAAAGGACAAACAACAAAGTGGACCAGGCTGAGGACCGAATCATGGAAGCAGAGGAAAGAATAAAAGGGCTGGAAGAAACCATGCTGGAATTACTCAAACGACAGACAAGACTGGAGGCTAAGCTAACCGACCTGGAAGGAAGACTAAGAAGGGACAACATAAGAATTCATGGTCTGAAAGAAGGAGTCGAGGACAGTTTCGCCACAATGGCTGCATGCGTGGAAACCATACTGAGGGAGAAGTTGGAAATTCCCCAATCCACCGACTTGAAGATAGAAAGAGCGCACCGTTCATTAGCTCCAAGGCTGTCGGCGGAAGCGCCCCCACAGTCGGTGGTGGTGAAGTTTTCCAACTTCAGAACAAAAGAAGAGGTTTTGAGACTGGCTTGGCAGAAAAAAAGGATTTATGCACCAAGAAGGAAAAGTTTTTGTGGAGCACGACTACGCCCCGGAGGTCCTTAAAAAGCATCGGGAATACGACGACGCTAAAAAGGTACTAAGAGAGAAGGGCTGCATGGTGGCGCAGTGGTTTAGCACTGTGGCAGCACAGTTTTACCCTCGGCCGGGGGATCGCGGGGATCATGAGATCGTGGGTTCGATCCCAGCCCCCGACCAACAGTGAGCTGTGTGGAGTTTGCATGTTCTCCCCGTGTTGCGTGGGTTTACTCCGGGATTTCTCCGGTTTCCTCCCGCATACCAAAAACATGTAGGTTTTGGGCGCTTGCACACGCAGCAACCGGCAGCCGGTGGCTTGTCACCAGACTGCAAACCAAATCTACCTACGGGTACAAATAAGTAACAAAAAAAACAAAAAAACCTCCATTTCCGGCGAAGCTGCGGGTTTTTTACACGGAAGAGACGTGTCTCTACAGCTCGGTGGAAGAAGCAACCAGGGATATGGCGAGAAGAGGGCTCCCGGTAACTGTGTATAAACCCGCAGCAGACCTGATTGAAAGAATCAAGGCTCAAATGTGGTGCACACAGAGACCCTCAAAATCCACGGGCCAGCAGCGGGAAACTCAGCGCCAGGGCTATAAGGAAAAACTGAACGCTTTCAGGAGGGAATAATGATATTTTTAATCAATCTGCGTATCCAAACCTCCTCCTACAAGGTAACAAACATTAAAGGAGATGCAGAATCAGCAAATATGAAGTGGTAAAACATTTCATGGAACAGTCATAATATTAGAAACAAGTCTTTAAAAAAAAAAAAAAAAAAAACTTGTTAAAATAGAAATGTGACAATGAACCACATGAACTCTCCACACTAACAAATGCTGTATTACCGTGATTGTTTGCTGTGACGGTGGTGGGAGGTTGCGCACAATTTCATAGGGTATAGGCATAAAAAAAAAAAAAAAAAATCATTACAAGTTCGGATTGGGATCTGAAATTCACGTTAAAAACATGGGACAACTTACAGGGGTAAGAGAGGGCCCTCAACACGTAACAGAGTTTGAGGAATTTCCCTCAGAGCCAACGCACCATCAAGGCTCTTCTAAGGTCGCTAAAAAGACCTCGGTTCAGGAAGATCTTTTGACAGTTTTTTGTTTTAAAGTTTTATATACTATGTTCTTAATGTTCTTTCAGTTTCTGAGTAGCATAAAAGAGGGCCACTACACTGTTATACTAAATAAGACAACACAATGGAGAAACAGGGTGTAACCAAAATAATCTCATATAATGTAAAAGGGATCCTGAATCCACTTAAAAGATCCAAGATTCTAGGCAAAATGAAAAAAGACAAAGCAGGAATAATATTTTTACAGGAAACTCACCTAACAGACTTGGAACACACTAAACTTAATAGACAAGGGTTTAAACTGATCTCTTCATCGTCATATAAGTCAGGGTGGAGGAGTGGGGTAGCGACATTGATCTCAACCAAAATTATATTTGGAAAAAATTCAGAACACAAAGATAAAGAAGGGAGATTTAACATGGTACTTGGTCGGCTAGAGGGAGAAGATCTCACCCTGCTGAATGTATATGCACCTCCAGGGGCTAACTGGAAATTTTATAAAAATGTATTTGACCTAATGATAACTAAAGCCCAAGGTTTAGTGATATGTGGTGGAGACTTCAATCTAAGACTGAATCCATACTGGGATGCATCAGGTAATTCTCCACATCAAAATAACACTCAAAGTAGAAAAACTCGGATGCTACTAAAAGAAATGGGAATCTGTGACGTGTGGAGGGAATTCAACCCCAACGTAAAAGATTACACATTTTACTCAGCACCACATTCATCATACTCAAGGATTGACTATTTTTTATGTTTAATAGAGACATTGAATTCAGTTCAATTCAACTTTATTTATATAGCGCCATTTCACAACAACAGTCATCTCATAGCACTATCAACTGTAGGGGGTACCCCCACAGTTGCAGAAAGACCCCAGCAATCAGGCGATCCCCTGTGAGCAAGCACTTGGCGACGGTGGAGAGGAAAAACTCCCTTTTAACAGGAAGAAACCTCCAGCAGAACCAGGCTCAGGGAGGGGCAGTCATCTGCTGCGACTGGCTGGGGGGTGAGGGGACAGAGAAGATGAAAAGAACAGACATGTAGAGAGTAAACAGCGCGATGGGGACTCAATCTATGGGAGAGAACAAACAGATGTTAATGACCAGCAAAAAAAATATTTCATTGAGAGTGAAGAAAGCAATGAGGCCCAGTGCATTACTGGAGGTCCCCCGGCTGACTAAACCTATTAGCAGCATAACTAAGGGAGGGTTCAGAAACACATGATCCCTCCCTAATTGTAGGCTATATCAAAAAGGTAGGTTTTAGCCCTATTCTTAAAAACAGAGATCGAGTCTGACTCCCGAATCCAGATTGGCAGCTGGTTCCACAGGAGAGGAGCTTGATAACTGAAGGCTCTGCCTCCCATTGTACTTTTGGAGATTCTAGGTATTACAAGTAATCCTGCATTTTGGGAGCGTAGTGCTCTGTTAGGATAATACGGTAGTATCAGATCTTTTAAATAAAAAGGAGCCTGATTGTTTAGAGCTTTGTAAGTAAGAACTCCTCTATGGGCCTCTTTCCACCAAACTGGTTCCAGTGCTTAACTGGAGCCAGAGCGTCATTAGCACCAGTTCTTTGGTTTTCCACCGACTAAAGCACCAGTCCCGGGCTTCCAAAAGTGGGGCTATCAGAATCAGCTTTATTGGCCAAGTATGCACAACACATACTGCATACACATACTGCATACACATACATACATACATACATACATACACAACACATACATATGCACAACACATATCGTGGTCCCAACTCCTAGCTGGGCCAACGGCAGCACCAGTTTACGTTGGTTACGTCCACAGCCATGGGCGTGGTTAACTGACCAGCTTCAAAACATTACTGACCGCCATGTTGCTTTCCAAACAGTGGAGCACGCAACGGATTCCAAAACCTAACAGATTTAGAGTGAAGAGGAGACATATTTCTTGGCTCTATGGACATAAGCAGAAGTACAAGATCAGCTGGAGGGGGCCACTCATGTGATGAACTGTTTCGGAGGATTGGCCAGCCAGCTGGACCATCGTCACTGCCGTGGATTAGTCTGGACAACAAACTGCTTAAAACACGCTGGTAAGTGTATTGTCTTTAAAATGCCAGACGTTAACCAATATATGTATACATACTGTATATACCCGCTTGTATTGATATGTAACGGCCAAAGTGCGGATTTTTTTTTTTTTAGTCACTCTTGTGACCATAGTATTTTCGGTTAGCTATGCTAACAAGCTAACAGTACTTTTGCTACGACCAAACGTTTCTCCTCGCCATAAAGAAATGAACAGGTCGTCTCTGCTGACAAATGTATACCGCTTGTATTGATATGTAACGGCCAAAGTGTGGATTTTTTTTTTTTTTTTTACTCTTGTGACTATAGTATTTTCAGTTAGCTATGCTAACAAGCTAACTGTTTTTATCACGAACGTTTCTCCTCGCCATACAGAAATGCGCGTTTGAGAAACTAGAACAGAAATCTTAGCATCTTACATAATACTTTTTTATAAAGACATCCAGCGCAAAATACGTTTTTTTGTGGTATGAATACTGTGTATGAATGGGTGCCTTGCATTGTGTTATGGGAGATTTTTCTACCAGACACTAGTAACGTCGTCTTTTTTGCTATTTTGGTAATATTTCCATAATCTTAGGCCATTTTTTTTTTTTTTTTAAATTTCACTCGTGTTTAATTGTATGTTGTGTAGCTGTATTTTATCTAATCCTTCTCTTACTTTATTGTGCACTAGCCTGGTGGATCACCTACAGTTTCATTGTACTGTACAACTGTACAGTACAATGAAGTTTCATCTATTCCTATTCTTCTATTCCATAATCAGACATGTAAGCTTTGCTAACATTGATATTGAATAAAATTGTCTTCTATGTCTGCACATTTAATGGAGGGCTTAAGTTGTTCACTGCACAAACTAAAACTTTTTATATATATATATATATATATATATATAGATTTATCACAGCTGGATGATGAGGGAGAACCAGCCAGACCTGTGGTGTCCGGCTCCAAGCTTGTCCTCCTCCTGCTCTTCTAATCAGACCAGATTAGGTAATTTATGTTCAGATCATTTTGATTTTGTGTACTTTATTGATCCCCATAGGGGAAATTGAGGGCATCCACCTGGATGGATCATGACCCATTCACACAAAGGAGGGAGTGAATTAAACCAGTTATACACTTGAATTGAATGTTGTGATGCCACTAACAGTAAATGGATGTTGAATAGACACATTCAATCTTGGATTGACGATTCCTGCATTTTTCAGTGTGTGGTTATTTTATATTGCTTATTTTTGTACTTTAAAACAGGGAAACAGAAGTGTGACACAAACATGGACCTCCTTCTTGATTACGGTCAGATGAGACAGCAGGAGGGAGGAGCAGCTGAACTTCGCTTTGCTGCAAAGCAGACCAACACCCTTGTTGGACTGATGGGACGCGTTGTGTCTGTGCTTGAGGGACTGTAAAAAAAAGTAACTATCAAAGCATTGATATTTTTGGCTGTGTGTACATAATATTTCATATGTAGCAGTCTGAAGTTTTTGCACATTTTGGAAATAAAAGCTTTCTTTCCTTAAGTGTTTTTCTGCTTCTATATTGTTATCCTCACACCAAACATATTCAGGTTCAGGTTCCTTTATTTGCACCCGTAGGTAGATTTGTTTTGCAGTCAGGTGACATCCATATTTACAAACTACAGTTACATTCAACATGAACACAAACACAGGCACACATGAAGCTGACTATGAACATGATAAAAGTACTCAAGGCTCCACCAATCAGGACATAAGACAAAGAGATAAGAGAAAAAACATAAGAGAGAAGGGTCATATTAAAAAGTTAAAGACTTTACATTTCACATGCATGAAATATAAAGTTATTTAGGACAATGCAAATCACTATAACCTTGTAGTGGTGGGAAGTGAAAGTACAAGTACTGAATCACTGCACTTAAGTTCATTTTTCCAGGTATTGGACAATATATCAGGTATTTGTGGACTTGCTCATATTTTTGACAACTTTTTTCACATTTTTTAAAGAACAAGCAGCAACAAACTTTAAATCTATGTACTTTTTCTGTGGAAAATGTTCCAAGTTGCCAGCTTCAAAAATGATGAGTTTATCTTGTTTTGACAACGTCCCACATGACATTCTGTCAGCTCTGGACAAGATCATTTCTGGGGAAAGAACTTTGAACACTTTACAGTCTGTCTCTTGTTATCCCTACATGAATAAAAACATGAATCAGTACTTTAACCAGAATAGATGACATACAAGTACATAAGGGTATACCCTTCACAACTCTGTAGTTTGGAGGTGCATAGAATATGCATTTATACAGTATCTTCATGTATATATGCAGTAAATCTATACATTTTTCCATGTAACCTTGCGATGGCATTATTTTAATTGCTTTTAATCCCAGATCAAGTTTGTTTAGGGTTCAAAATGCATCATAAGTGTTAAATATATCTCGTTATACCTAACAAAGTACTGTTTATCTGTTGAAATATATATATTTACCGGCTAATATAACCCATAACAATATGGCCCCTGGCGATCATTTTTTGGGACAGCTGATCACTTTTTGGCATGACATAACAGTCGACCTCCGTCTCGTAATGCGCCGTAACACCACCTATTACAGAAATGACATAAATATTATGTTTAAAAGTGTAGTCAATGCTCGCGCTACAGACTTTATCTAACAACGGCTGATAACTGAAATATTGATGATTACCGGTGTCCTTAAACGTAGCCGCCGTTCTCTGCCGTTAAGAATAAAACTGTTTTTGGATGGTAATACAGGTTTGGAATAAAAGCAGCGCTCCCAAAGAGACAGCAAGCTCCTACATGTTGACAAGTTAGCGCTGCTACTTCTTCTTCTTCTCTCGGTTACTGGCGGATAGCAAACAAGTGAGAGGTGCATACCGCCACCTTCCGTCTTCTCTGGTGTTCTGTGGGGGTTGGGCGCTTCACACTACGTAATGACGTAGCCCTGACATAATTCCCGACTAGCTCCATATCGGTGGAAAACCAACTGGTTCTTATGAGCCACAAGAACTGGTTAAGCACTAGCACCAGCCCCAGAACCAAACTAGCACTGGAACCGGTTTGGTGGAAAGAGGCCCTATGGGAAGCCAATGAAGGGAGGCCAGAACCGGAGAGATATGATCTCTCTTTCTAGTACCTGTTAAAACTCTTGCTGCAGCATTTTGGATCAGCTGAAGACTTTTTAAAGATGTTTTAGGACAGCCTGATAATAAAGAATTACAATAACCTAATCTTGAGCTAACAAAAGCGTGGATCAGTTTCTCAGCATCACTCTGAGACAAGATGCTCCTAATCTTGGCAATATTACGCAAATGATAGAAGGCAGTCTTAGAAACAAATTTAATATGTGAATTGAAGGACAGATCTTGATCAAAAATAATTCCAAGGTTCCTCACAGAGCTATTAAGAGAAAGAGTAACCGCATCCAAACTGAAAGTTTGATTTGGAAAGGTATTTCTAAGGTTTTTTTGGACCAACAAGAATGACTTCAGTCTCATCTGAATTTAATAGCAGGAAATTACAAGTCATCCAAGCTTTGATTTCCTTAAGACAGGCTTCTAACTTGGCTAATTGATTACTATCATCTGGCTTCTTTGACAGGTATAATTGTGTGTCATCTACATAACAATGAAAATGTATACAGTGCTTTCTAATAATGTTGCCTAACGGAAGCATATATAAACTAAAAAGAGTAGTGAAGAGGATGATAAAATAAAGGCAGCGTTGGATTTTTAATAGCTTTATTATCATCCACCTTCATCAGAACTGGGCTCCAGCCCCATAGTGTGAGCAGACTGAAGCCTCGTTCCTCCAGCTCTCAAAGAGGAGCGAAGACACACGGTGTGTGTGTCCCGCAGTTGCAGAAGTGAGAATGAGAGAGTGAGAGAATGAGAGAGGGTTTGCGTTACAGAGTTGCAGCATATATACTCGACCACAACAGTACATCAAAAGGGCATACCCCAGCAGCTGGTATGATCAAAGAGATAACAGAACAGGCATAAGACATTTGCATTTGAGAGACATATTGATCTCAGTCCCTAGGTCACAGTGAGGACAGGACGCATGAGCACAATGCATGAAAGGCAACATTAATATCACAGAAGTGAGCCAGACGAAACGAGTCTGCCTGTAGACATTAATACACATTTCACTGTTCTGTTATTTGCTCTAGCCGAGTGCTGTGTTTGACCACTCTGTTTGTGGGGGTTACACCAAAGCACATCTACATATTGATCTCAGCCTCCAGGTCACAGTAAGGACAGAACGCATGAACACTATACATGAATGGCACATTACATCACAATGCATGCATGGCACATTGCATCACAATACATGCGTGGCACATTGCATCATGATACATGAATGGCACATTACATCTCAGTAGTGCAGTGGAAAAAACCAAGGAGTGCGAGCTGACTGTCTAGTGTTCTGTCTCTGTGTTGTGGGGGGTTGAATCAACCCGCTACACTGCTCCCCCCCAGAGGGCACGGTAGGGGACCGTGACCTTGATGTTGCAGTTTGGGCAGCGAGCAGGGAAAAGCTCTGTGCAGGGGGGGGGGGGGGTAGCAAATGCTGACCGGGCGCGGGAAAACCGTTCGAGTCGCGCCAAAAGTGTTTGCTGCTCCGCGATGTCCCGTCTGAACATGCGGAGGTCAGAAGAAGAAAAATTTGTCTCTGAATCCTCCCGTGGCCATGAAGAAAAGCAGGCGCGGCTGTAAGGAAAAGAAAAAAAAATAGAAACAAAAGCAGAGGGACTGGCATGTTGCCTTTAGGTGCAGGAGCAACCCCAAAGCCCCCCGGGGAAAGCTGACGGCTGAATTCCCCTTGTGTGCCGTGGCTAAGACCATAAAATCCAGTGAACAAGCTGCGGGCCTCAGGTGTACAAGCAAGCCTGAAGGGCCAGTGTGCGGCAGAAGGAAGGCGGTCAGTGAAGCCATTATTGCCCCGTGCGTGGTGTGCCGTCCTCGTAACTCCCCGGTGCGCGCGCGGGGGTTCCGTGCTTGGGTGGGCCGCTGGAGTGGCGAGTCAGGGTGCAGAATCTTGGCGGAGATCGGCGCAGACGGCGCCAATAAAATCCAGGTTGAGCTGTGGCTGCAGATTGGCCATGGTGCGTTGGAGCGGTGAGAGGAAATAGACTATCTTTGTTCCTCAGACTCGGTTAGATGAGTAGGATTGCTGAGAGGGAGGAGTAGCGGTGAGAGGGGGAAAACGTTCTGTGCCCCTCCGCTGGTCCAGCGTGGACGTCCCGATCTCAGGCGAGGGTCGCGCCATGACGTTTTCTGCAGTTTTCCCGGTCGTGGGTGATGTCCGGAGAACGGCTCGCCTGTGTTGGCTCCGTGTCGAGGTCTCCCTGAAGCCGAAGGGAGAGCGGCTCGTTTGCGTCAGGCTGCTGTGTTCGCTGGCAGCGTGGTTTTTTCAGCGTCGGTTTGCCAGCGTGGCCGTCCAAATCAGAAGGCTGCGTCGCACAAAGCGTGTGCGTGTTGGGGGTTACCAGTGAGGACAGGACGCATGAGCACAATGCATGAAAGGCAACATTAACATCACAGAAGTGAGCCAGACGAAACGAGTCTGCCTGTAGACATTAATACACATTTCACTGTTCTGTTATTTGCTCTAGCCGAGCGCTGTGTTTGACCAGTCTGTTTGTGGGGGTTACACCAAAGCACATCTACATATTGATCTCAGCCTCCAGGTCACAGTAAGGACAGAACGCATGAACACTATACATGAATGGCACATTACATCACAATACATGCATGGCACATTGCATCACAATACATGCGTGGCACATTGCATCACGATACATGAATGGCACATTACATCTCAGTAGTGCAGCGGAAAAAACCAAGGAGTGCGAGCTGACTGTCTAGTGTTCTGTCTCTGTGTTGTGGGGGGTTGAATCAACCCGCTACAGTAGGGCCTAGCACAGATCCCTGTGGAACTCCATGACTAAGCTTTGAGTTGAAAGAAAACTCATTATTTACATGAACAAACTGGAACCTATCAGATAAATAAGATCTAAACCACTGCAACGAAGTTCCATTAAGTCCAACATAGTGTTCTAATCTATCAAGTAGAATATTATGATCGATGGTATCAAAAGCTGCACTCAGGTCTAAAAGGACAAGTACAGAAACCAGTCCATTATCAGATGCGATGAGGAGGTCGTTAGTGACCTTCGCTAAGGCTGTTTCAGTACTATGATGGATTCTAAACCCAGATTGAAACTCTTCAAGTAAACCATTTCCCTGCAGGTGGTCAAATAATTGCGTAGCAACAACTCTTTCTAAGATTTTTGAAATGAAAGGGAGATTAGAGATTGGTCTATAGTTAGCTAAAGCTCCTGGATCTAGCGTTGGCTTTTTGAGTAAGGGTTTAATTACAGCCGTTTTAAAAGCCTGCTGTACATGGCCTAAAGTTAATGAAGAATTGATTATATGAAGAATAAAGCTACCAATAAGTGGGAAGACTTCTTTAAATAACCTGGTAGGAATAGGGTCTAAAAGACAAGTTGAAGGTTTGGATGGGGAAACTATTTTGTCTAACTCACAAAGGTCGACTGGAGTGAACTCATCAAGACAGACATCAATGGAAGGAGTTGTAGTAGTTACAGTATTTAAGTTAACTGTGGGAAGAATCTGATTGATTTGATCTCTGATGGATGAAATTTTATTATTGAAAAAGTTCATAAAGTCCTGACTAGTAAGCTCTAAGGGAATGCTAGGATTGACAGAGTCCTGACTCTTTGTCAACCTGGCTACAGTGCTGAAAAGAAACCTGGGATTATTCTTGTTCTCTTCTATTAATGCAGAGTAATAACTTGTTCTAGCTTTTCTAAGAGATTTTTTATAAATTAAAAGATGATTTCTCCAAGCTAAATAGATTTCATCTAAATTAGTGGGGCACCATTTTCTTTCTAATTGACGAGTCTTCTGTTTTAAGCTACGAGTTTCTGTGTTGAACCAAGGAGTTAGAAATCTCTGATTAGACTTTTTCTTTTTGAAGGGGGCCACCAAGTCTAGAGTCTGATGCAGAGAAGCTGTAACACTATCCACCATGTTATCAATTACAGAAGGAGCAAGCTGTCTATAGCTTATTTCCGTTGTGTTGACACATGGCATAGAGGAAACAATCTGCATAAATTTGGTAACAGCATCATCTGAGAGGCATCTACTGTAATAATATTTTTCTTTCGGAGCCAAATAGTCAGAAATAGTAAAATCAAAGGTTAACAGACAATGGTCTGACAGTACAGGGTTATGAGGAGACACTACAAGATTTTCTATTTCTTTGCCATATGTCAGAACAAGGTCCAATGTATGGTGGAGGTAATGAGTAGAATTTCCTACTTTCTGAGAAAACCCAATCGAGTCTAATATTGAATTAAATGCCACATTAAGGCAGTCACTATCTACATCCACATGTATATTAAAGTCCCCTACCATAATTATTCTATCAGATTTCAGCACTAAATCAGCTAAGAAATCAGCAAATTCGGATAAAAATTCTGAGTAGGTTGATGGAGGACGATAAACTATGGCAAATAAAATTGGGTTTAACCTAAAATTGCTAAAGTTCCCAATACTGATGCACTAATGCACTGAGGAGCTCATTTAGCAGCAGACTACATCATCCCAGGTGCACAACCGAGAGGTTTCGCAGGTCCTTCCTACCAACGGCTGTCAGACTGTACAACCTAAGCAGGGCTGCTCGCAGAGATAGCAAAAAGTCGTAACAAACTAATAGTTTTTTGAATGCAAAAGATGCAGTAGACTTACACAATGGTCCCCTCTGGCATACAACTAGGAAAATACTGGTCGCTATGGAGGGTGAGAATATGTATGGGCACATAATCATACCATGTAGGATAACTAAGTAGACGGTTGTGCTGTTTCATCCCATCTAGCAACAATGCTCTGCACTGTGTGTGTTTATATATTTACATATTTATTCCATCTAGCTACAATGCTCTGCACTGGGTGTGTTTATATTTATATAGCTACATATTATTCCATCTAGTTACATTGCTCCGCACTGTGTGTGTTTATATATTTACATATTTATTCCACCTAGCTGCAATGCTCCGTACTGTGGGTGTTTATATATCTACATATTTATTCCATCTAGCTACAGTGCTGTGCACTGTGTTTATATACTCATATATTTATTCCATCCAGCTACAATGCTCTGCACTGTGTCTGTGTGTATATATATATATATTTATAGTAATATGTACATATGTGTATTAGCTGCTCTTGCTTGCTTGCTTTTTTTCTTGCCTTCTGATTGTTGCTCTGAGTGTTGCTGTCCCTGTGCTGTTGCAATCCTGGAATTTCCCCGTTGTGGGACTAATAAAGGCTTATCTTATCTTACTGAGGACCAGGCCCTCAAAGGAATTATAACATGTTTTTTGCTTTACATTAACTAGTAATTTGGAATGGTAAATTGTTGCTACTCTTCCTCCACGACCAAAACTTCTGGGATTTTGACAGTTTAAATAACCAGAGGGAGTTGATTCATTTAAACCAACATAATCCTCTTGCCCTAACCAAGTCTCTGTAAGGGATATTAAATCAATCTGATGATCAATTAACAGATCATGGACTAACAGAAACTTGGGAGTTAGAGACCTAATATTTAATAAACCACATTTAATTTTTAAATTATGAGGAGGAACAGAGGCCAAATCATTCAATTTAGAGGCTTTATGTTTAATTACAGTTTTACCAATACTTTGCTTAATCACTTTAGGATGCTTATATATTATATTTTTATTTACTTTGGAGGGAGCAGACAATGATTCTCTGATGGGGAAGACGGGGGCTAAGTTGAGGGGTGGCGGATGAAGAGGAGCTGCAGAGAGGCATGTACGACTGCGACTCTGCTTCCTGGTCCCAACTCTGAGTAGTCAAGGTTTTGGAAATTTGGATAAAAAAGATGCCAGATTGTTAGATAAATGAGAAGCACCATCCAAAGTGGGATGAATGCTGTCTCGTCTCATAAGACCAGGTTTTCCCCAAAATGAGCTCCAATTGTCAATGTAGTCCACGTCATTTGCAGGACACCACACAGACAGCAAGCGGTTCAAGGATGACGAGCGGCTAAACATGTCATCACTGGTCAGATTGGGGAGGGGCCCAGAGAATACTACAGTGGCAGACATCGTTTTTGCAAAGTCACGTACCGATTCTACATTAAGTTTCGTGACTTCCGACTGTCGGAGACGGATGTCATTAATGCCAGCGTGAATAACAATTGTGGAGTATTTACAGTTACTTTTAGCCAGCATTTTCAAATTTGACTCGATGTCGCCTGCTCTGGCCCCAGGAATGCATTTGACTCTGGCCGCTGGAGTCTCTAGGTTCACGTTTCTGACTACAGAGTCGCCAATGATCAGAGTTTTTTCCTCAGCGGGTGTGTCGCTGAGCGGGGAAAAACTATTAGAAACGTGAACAGGTTGGAGGTGTACCGGGGCTTTGCGACTAGGCTTCCTTCTCACCGTCACCCACCCAGTCTCCTCGCTGCTGAGGAGAGCCGGAGGACCGCTAACGGGGTTAGCTATGCTAGCTAGCTCCGCTGCAGCTAAGGGGTGTCCATCAAGAGTAACTGGCGCAGACGGTGTTTCAATGCAGCGGAGCCGGGATTCCAAATCAGACAACCTCGCCTCGAGCGCCTCAAAAAGACAACATTTATTACATTTACCGTTATCACTAAAAGAGGCAGAGGTGTAGCTAAACATCTGACAGAGAGAGCACACCAGAGGAGGAGAGGAAGGAGAGCTAGTAGCCATCGCTAGTGGCTAACCCAAAAGCTCAGGAGAGTGAGGAGAGCAAACCACACAGACAGACAGCAAAACGGGAAGTGACGATACGTTACCACAAGGAAGTGATGATCACTGCCAATCACCATTGGCACATTCACACACTCAAACTCACATTGGAAGAGTAAAAACATGTAAAATAGGACTGATGGATCTCTCTGACCACAGTCTGATCTATATGGACTTAAATATCCAAAAATACACAAATAATACATTTTCTTGGAGGTTAAATTCAAATGTGCTGAAAGGACCACTGAAAGATGAATTGGAATCAGATATTCTCAGATATTTGGAAGAAAATTATAATGGAGAAGTATCCCTTTAATACTGTGGGACGCATGCAAAGCTGTAATAAGGGGAAAGATTATCGCAAAACTGGCAATCCAAAAGAAACTGAGACAAGAAAAACTAATCACATTAGAGTCAGAACTTAAGAATCTAGAAAAAGAGCACAAAGACAACACTCATTCTAATGACTCGCTCAAAATTAAGGAAATTAAAAATCAAATAAATGAGATCTACACAACAGAAATGCAGAAGAAACTTACATTTCTGAAACAAAAATACTATGAAACAGGTAGCAAATCAGCAAAATTACTAGCCTATAAATTGAGGAAACAACAAACGGAGAGAGCAATCTACAAAATCAGAGACCCAGTATCAAAGGAAATAAAATTTAGAATTCAGGAAATTCTTAAAAGCTTGGAGAACTACTACAAGAACTTGTACTCCCTCAAAAAACATAAAAACGCATCTGGAGCCTTCCTAAATACATTAAACCTTCCCCAACTTACTGAGTCACAAAATAAAACACTATTGTCAGAAATACAACCTAAAGAATTAGAAAAAGCAATTATGAAACTTAAAGCTAACAAATCCCCAGGAGCAGATGGCTATACAGCAGAGTGGTACAAAACCTTTAAATTGCAACTATCTCCTCTCCTCCTGAAAACATTTAACTTTGTTCTCCACACAGGGGAGATCCCTCCCTCCTGGAGAGAAGGGGTCATTGCAGTCATACCTAAACCCGAAAAGGATAAACTAGACCGCTCCAACTACAGACCAATCAGTGTGTTAAATCAGGACTATAAACTTTTCACCGCTATCCTTGCCAATAGGTTAGAAAATATACTGACAGACTTAATTCATTTAGACCAAACAGGTTTTATAAGACAAAAACAGACACAAGATAACATTAGACGCACTTTACACATAATTCATCATATAAAAAAATATAATTTAAATGCAGCCATATTGGGATTAGATGCTGAAAAAGCATTTGATTTGGTTGACTGGTCTTTCCTATATAGAATCTTATCCATTTTCAATTTTCATAACAACTTCATTAGAACTATCCAGGCATTATATAAAAAACCAACAGCTAAAATAAGGATTAATGGTAAATTATCATCATCTTTTGAACTGGAAAGAGGATGTCGTCATGGCTGCCCCTTGTCTCCACTGCTCTTTGCAATCTTCATAGACCCTCTGAGCCAATGGATAAGACAGAATCAAGAAATTCAAGGTATTACACTTGGTCAGAAGGAACATAAAATAACACTCTTTGCTGATGACATTTTAATATACCTGGGGCAGCCGGACACCTCTTTTCCAGAACTAATCTCAGTTTTTTCAGAGTATGGAGAGTTATCGGGGTACAAATTAAACATCCATAAAACCCAAATTTTAACATTTAACTATGACCCAAATCAATATTTACTAAGTAATCTCAAAACTAACTGGGAGATGGAATTTATGAAATATCTGGCGGTCAATATCCCGAAACAACTCAACAAAATTATAACACTAAACTATGATCCACTGATGGCAAAAATAAAATCTGATCTAGCAAGATGGAATATGATACCATTCTTGGGTACTGCACAAAGAATTGAAGCAGTCAAAATGAATATACTTCCACATCTTCTATACCGTTTCCAAACAGTACCGGTAGAACCTCCCAAAAAAACATGGCAAGAACTGGACAGAAGGATCTCAAGATTCATATGGCAGGGCAAGAGACCTAGAATCAGATATAGAACCCTACTGCTAAACAAAGACAAAGGTGGGCTCGCGCTGCCAAATATCAGGGACTATTTTAAAGCCGCACAAATTAAAACTTTAGTAGAGATATGTAACCCAGTCTACACTGCACAATGGAAGGAGATGGAATGCCAAATAACAAGTGACATTCCCCTACAGGCAATAATAGGGAACAATGCCTTACCTAAACTTTTGAATAACACTAACCCATGGATAGAGACCCCGCTAAAAATTTGGTTTAAGATAGTCGGAGAGAATCAAACTGAAGAACCCGAAGAACCCTATCGATTATTGCAATGGATTTCCTATGATCAGGACTTTACTCCTAATAAAACAGACACTAGATTTAAAAAGTGGAAAGAGAACGGACTGATAAAATATCACAATTTTTTTAAAGGACAAACTTTAAGAAGTTTTGAAGATTTGAAAAAACAAGGTCTAATAAATCAAGACCTTTACATGTTCTTTCAGCTTAGACACCACATAAACAAAATACTTATAAAGGAGGATTTGGAAAGGGCCCAGTCAGGTGTTCTGAAGGTTTTCTTAATGGCATATAAAGGGATCCCAGGGATCAGATACATTTCTAAAATATACCAAGGTCTTCAAGACTTAAAAGGAGACAACAAAAGAGAGATGGGGGGGGGGGGGGGAAGAGGGGAATTTCACTTTACAACTGGAAATATGGGAAAAGCTAAATAAACAACAATGGAAAAGTACTTCATCCCTGCTGTGGAGAGAATTTGGATGGAAAAATTTGGTAAGATTTTTCACAACACCTGCACAAAACAAATTTACTCGTAAAGGGTTGAATTGTTGGTGCTTGTGTGGTGAAAAGACTGCAAATCATTTTCATGTGTTTTGGTCATGCCCAGTTATCCACCAATATTGGACCAATGTACAGACAACAGTGGGGAATATATTCAAAGTAACAGTGCCCTTTTCTTTTGTAACTTTGTATTTGGGTTTACTGCCAGAATCACTGGAAAGACGAGGAGAAAAATACTTATTCATTGTTTTAATATTGGCAAGTAAAAAAGCTCTAACAAAAAAATGGATGTCGAAAGACTGTCCTACACCTGAAGATTGGATTAACGTGATTCAGGACATTTACTCGATGGAAAAGTTGGCATTTGCACTGAGACAGGACATGGATGGGTTCTTGAACTTTTGGCAACCCTGGAACGCATATGTGTCTTCCATTAGATCTAATCTTTGACAAATACCATTTCAATAATGGCACCTCTCTTTGTTCCAACGGTACTCATATGCTCTTTTATTTTTCTGCTCTGTTTTTTTTTTTTTTTTTTGTTCTTTTTTTAATTTCTCTTTTTCTTTCACTAAAAAAAGGGTGTTGTAATATTTTTTTTCCAATGTTGTCAAAAAACGGGGGGGAATATGTGATGAAAATGTAAACAATGCAATGCTGTAATGACATGTATACCCTTTACAAAAACTTAAATTAAAAAAAATAATAAAATAAAATAAATAAATTTGAGTAAGCTGTTGAGCTTCAGTTTCAAATGTGTTTTTCATGGGTAATTTTATTTAGCTCTGGAAACTGCTGATAAAATGTTATTAAAGCAGGGACTGACAACAAAGGTGGTTTTCACAGGTGTGTGTGCCGGCTTAACCCCTGAGCATTCCAGCCAATTTCCCTTCGAAGTGCCTGAAAAAACATACCCAAACTAAATTCAAAGCTGTTCTATACCCCTTGCCTTATCTTCATGGGGTTGGTCTTATTCAAAAGAAAACACACTAAATTTTTGTCAAAACATTCACAATCCCTCTTAAGTGCTTCAGCGACTGAGTAACAGTGATCTAAGCATACTAATAAATTTGAATAAATAAAGTTCACCTAGGTGACCTGCCCCACTCTTGGGTTTCCAGTTCTGGTTCAACTTCCCAGAAGTGTGTTGTTAGCACAATGAGCTAGCACTCGCTGGCCAATTTTCAAACAAATGCTCCTTTTTTATGGGCAGTTTTCCATGTCGCCATCAAGATGGACAATAAATCTTACTCATATGGCTCTATTGGACCCTTTGCAATACAAATGGATCGTATTTGTTCAACTATCATTCATTCAAGGATGCCAAGAAAGCTCTTTTGGTGAGTCAGTGCTATTACTAGTGCTTCAGTAGCTTGTTTAAACTAAAGTCATATTTAAATCCAGTGTTATGATTTTGTCTAAATCTGTTTCAATAACCAAATAGACAAAATTCAAAGCTTTCAAATGATGTAAGGCATGACTGCCCACTATGGCTTTTAAATGCCTCCCACCCACGGGAGACGGAACGTTAAGAGGTATTAAACAGTGGGTGAGGTAAAATATGCACTCAACAAGCAGAGATGGTGGACATGAGAAAAATAAATGTGATTAGTCAACTAGTTGGAAAAAAATAGCCGTTAGATTAGTAGGCTACTAAAATAATCTTTAGTTGCAACCCTAAAGGAATCATGGTGTTCTGGCGCTATATAGAAAAATTGCAGAATACCTAATTACCTATGAGGACCTGGCCAAATGTCCTCACAAGGAAAAATGTCCTCACAAAAAAGGTGGTTTGTCAAGGGGTGGTCCACACCAGAGCAGAAACACAGGAGTACACACACACACACTGGTTTTCATTTTTGATGGAGACCAATTTTCTGATCATCACTTGTGGGGACTACCCTTTCTACACAGACAGCAATTCCTTGCATTTAGATTGATAAAAGATTAACAGTGCTTGGTGAGTCACAGCTGAGCCTGACATCCCTGTACACCAGACAGGTACAGAGGATTGCTACCTCCATTTTAAATGATGACTGCCACCTTCAGCTTCTTCCCTCCAGATGGAGGTTTGCTGTCCCAAAAAGTAAAACCCAGCGCTACAAAAACAGCTTTGTTCCTGCTGCTGTTAAAGAGTTGAACAAGATGTAACAATATATTGCACATAATTTAGTTACCTATTTATTAATTTGATTTTATATTTACTTATTTTTGTAGGTTTTTTATTGGGGTTCTAAATCTTTTATTGGGTTTTAGACTTTTGTGTCTTCAACCTCTTTGACTAGTCTTTAACTTTCTAATATGACCCTTCTCTCTTATCTCCTTGTTTTTTCTCTTATCTCTTTGTCCTATGTCCTGATTGATGGAGCCTTGAGTACTTTTATCATGTTTATAGTCAGCTTCATGTGTGCCTGTGTTTGTGTTCATGTTGAATGTAATTGTGCTTTATATGGATGTCACCTGACTGCAAAACAAATCTACCTACGGGTACAAATAAAGGAACCTGAACCCACCCCCTTTCCCCTCAAATATAATGGTAGGGGAGCTGATGAAGTTTGCTCTGACTGTTCTCATTCAAACTGCATGACCACATAGCAGATATATGTCCAGTTTAGGACTACACATGAAATAATGAATGAATGAATGAATGAATGAAAGTAACTCGGATTGGATTGGGTGATAAGCCCAAGACAAATTTCCCCTTGTGGGACAATAACGTTTATCTCATCTCATCCAATCTGTATAGATGGCTCTTAAAAATTTATCTCTGTGTTACACTGGGGTAAAAAAAATTAGATTTGAGTCACTTCAGGACAGTAATGTGAATGTAGTCTAAATGCACTACTCTTTTAAGTGGTGTTTTTAAATTAAGTACTACTTAAGAAGTCTGTGCTTATTTGCAGAAATGTTATAGCTTAATGTTATTTTGTTTAACCCCTAAGCTTTTTATGATTTCTCTTTTGTTCTTCTCTAGATTTTCCTGATCAAGAACAGAAAATAGGAGTCAAAATTAAACCAAGGAAAGGTCGTCCAGCCAAGAAGTCTCAGTCTCTCATTCAAACAATGGAAGAGGATTTTAATGACATCCTGAGCACCAGGCTGATTGCCAGAGAACCTGTAGTGAAGGATCTCAGCAGTTCCCCACCTCTCAAAAACCTGCCTCACCAATGGCTTTCCTCCCTGGAGCATGAAACTGACTGCCAGTGCGCCTGCTGCTCTGAACCCTGTCTGGGCCGTGCCACTGCTCGTTGGGCAGCGACACAGGGTGAGCTAGCTCTTCAGCTTGATCCCAGTGACACCCGTGTTCATTCCAAACTTTATTTTGCAGCATTATCTCGCTGTAAAAGTGTTACATTCAAATTGGGGGCAAAATTAGCTAAGCTTTTCCCCCTCGATAACCCTGCCAAGGGCATTTCTAAACCCTCCCTAATGCAAGATGTAGCTGGGCATGTTTATCTATGCATGTCCCTGTCGAGAGTGGAACCTACGATTAGCAAAGCCAGTGGAATATGGAAAATACTAGATAGTGGCTTCACATTTGTTGATTCTACTCCATCTACTGCACTAAGACCTGTGAAAGCAGGCCTGATGGCAGCCAAAGCCATAGCATCATTGATAATCTTGGCTGACAAAAATAACTGTATTCCAGAGAAACTCTTTTCAAATATATGGACATGGAATGCACCAAAAGAGGATAAAACTCTGAAACTGAAACAGAAAACGGTCCCTGCTTCATCTGCACATAAGAAGCCTGAAGAGTCTGTGAAACACCCAGAAATTTCTGCACAAACACAACAGCAAAAAAAGGTGAAGACCATTATACCCAAAATTCAAGTGACAAGCTCCACATCTAAAGAGAGAAGTGTAGTACCCATGACCCCAGTTATGCCAAAGTCTTCTGCCAAAGACCCGTTCAGCTTCAGTACAGTGGTGCCTACTTTGGCTTTGACACCTGTTCAAAAAGTCAGAGGCCCTGCCTCTGTAAAGAAGGCACCAAAGACAGCCTCTAAACTACAGTTTCATGTCTATGAAGAGTTGTCACCAGTTCAAGACAAACCCCAGCATGTGCCTGCCGCTCCTAAACGCACAAAGAAGTCTCGTTTCAAGGTATGTCTGTAATCAGTTGAGTTGTTGGTTTTTCTTTTTTTAATAAAAATGCTAACTTGATGTTCTTATTCAGGTCGAATTTAGCGACGAAAGTGACTCTGAGGTGAATGCTTCTGCAGAACCCAAAGAAAAAGAAGTCACTAAAAAGAGAACAGCTACTAGAAGAGGGGGCAACAGTGTGAAAATGGCCCCAAATCCATGTGCAGGGAAGCAGCCAACTAAAGTTAAAACCCGCACAGCAGTGTCTCGTGTAACCTCTTCTGAGGATGATGAACCTTTTGTGCCTAAGCCTTCTTCAACAAGAAGAACCAGAAAACAGGTGTCAAAGATGGTTGCAGAGGAGCCAGACATAATGAGGACAATTAAGGAGGAAACTAATGAAGTTCTGGACATGAGCATTGAGCAACTTAGGACATCAGACATAGAGGAAGAAGGCTATTCGGCTTCAAATAAAGGTATTACCATGAACACTATTAAACTTTACAAAGCTGCATGCTGGAGAAATTCATGCTAGTAAAATCAAAAAGTCTAGTTCGTCCACTATTAGTTACACATAATTAGAGGCCAAATGCTTCTTTTGTCAAAGGAGGGGTGTACTACAAAACTAAAGGAGTGTGGGTGAATTTTTTTTTTTTTACATTATTTTTGCAAGCCTCAGCTATGCTTTCTATATGCTTATTGACAACCTGTAGTACAGTTACAGTACTCAAACTGCAATTCATTGTCACTGAAGGAGGTAGTACTCCATCAGTAGTATTCACTTGGCTGGAAATGGTGTCCTGGAAAGTTGCTCACAGTAACATATTTTACTGTGATCTGAGTTTCACAATGCTATTTTTGCACCTGAGAAAAATGTATTATAGTCAAAGTCCAAAGTCAAAGTGCCTTTATTGTCATTCCATTGTTAATGAACAATGCAACGAAATTGAGATGCTGCTCCCTAAAAACAAACTATAAACAAACTATCACACTCACAGTTCAGTCATGCATTTAACATTCTTATAATTACAACAATAAATAATGCTTGAAACAAAATTACCTAAAAGTTGAATGTATTTTATATATATTTTATATAACAGTAGTATAGTGGTAGTACAGTGGCCTTTATTCAGAGCATGAAGCGAGGTGACATTGGCATGTTATTAGAGATAATTCCAGTTTTCAGTGGGGAAAATTTGAAGTCTGTGTTTAAGTATTGCTTAAACATCAAATACTTTGTGTTTTGAAGAGTCATTTCATGCAGCCTTTTCCATACAAAATAATCTGAATGCACAGTTGTGCTGTTCAATAAACGTCTTGATATGTAGCCCCTCTTTAGGATTTAGAAGAGTATTCTTTTAATGTTGCTGGCAGATAAACAGTTTGTTTTGGAATTGCTTTTTTTTTGATGGAAGGTCATAGCAGGAATATATGTTTTAAAGACTGTAAATTCTTAATATGTCTTCTTTTGTAACACAAAATAACAATGGTGTTCACCTGAGTGGCTTACCTTTTTTTTTTAACATGTTTTGTCTAGACATAGATTTTGAGGTGTTGAGGAGAGAGATTAGTTTTAATCTGGAGAAAGATGACTTGTTTGAAGTGAGGAACAAAGGTCGTCCAATGAAAAGTTCACCGAGGCATCTTACGCCTTCAGACAGCACGCCAGGTGAGTTAAACTTGCATTTACATCTGCTGTGTGCTAACAGTTGTATTATAAGAGTGGATTCTTATGTACTGTACAGAAAAAATCTGTGAGGAAAGTCTAAAGTAGGGGTGGGCGATATGGCTAAAAAAAAAAATGTCACAACATTCTTGACGATATCAGGGCAGCTATTGGGCAGCACAGTAAGAAGGTCACGGGACCGATTCCACCCCCCTGACCATCAGTGACCCTTCTGTATGGAGTTTGCATGTTCGCTCTGTGTCTGCGTGGGTTTACCCTGGGTACTCCAGTTTCCTCCCACAGGCCAAAAACATGCAAGTTAGGTTAATTGGAGACTCTAAAGTGGCCCGAGGTGTGAATGTGTGTGTGAATGGTGAAGGGATGGCATCGTACCATGGCTGCTCCATCCATCTAGGTGGATGCCCTGAATTTCCCCTCTGGGGATCAATAAAGTACACAAAATTTAAAAAAATAAATAAATATCGCCAAATAATTTTTTGATTTATTTGTTGTTGTTTTTTTTGTTTGTTTTTTTCTGTTTGCTTGTTGGTTTTTTTTAATTTTGTGTACTTGATTGATCCCCAGAGGGGAAATTCAGGGCATCCACCTAGATGGATGGAGCAGCCACAGTACGGTGCCATCCCTTCACCATTCGCACACACACATTACCACCTAGGGCCACTTTAGAGTCTCCAATTAACCTAACTTGCATGTTTTTGGCCTGTGAGAGGAAACCGGAGTACCTGGGTTAAACCTACGCAGACACGGGGAGAACATGCAAACTCCACACAGAAGGGTCACTGATGGTCAGGGAGTGGGATCGAACCCCTGATGGTCAGGGGTGGAATTGATCCTGTGACCTTTTTATTGTGCTGCTACAGTGCTAACCACTGCACCACTGTGCTGCCCTATAAAGAACAGTTTAGCAGGCCAGTGTTATATTACAAGAAAACAATATAAACAGCCACATCTTAAGTGCACTTTTAGATGTGGAGGCTTATATCCTGGATTATTTTGCCTGCGTTAAGTCACTGTTGATGGACCTCTCCTCTGGCTTTTTGGCTCTCGTCACACTGAACAATGTGCTGTATTTTTCATTTTCTTCAGGTGCTTGATTAAATTAAACCTAAAATAGAATGAAGATAAACGACCGTACACCTGGCAATTTTGCACGGGAGCGGTGTTGTTGTGTGGAACAATTTGCGGGCAGATTATCTGCACTGTCATAACACTTTTTCAACACTTTTTTCCTCGGTGGAACAATGGTTAGCACTGTGGCAGCACAGTAAGAAGGCCACAAGATCACTTCCACCCCTGACCATCGTGGGTTCGATCCCACCCCCTGACCATCGGTGACCCTTCTGTGTGGAGTTTGCATGTTCTCCCCGTGTCTGCGTGGGTTTACCCCAGGTACTCCGGTTTCCTTTTATAGGCCAAAAACATGCAAGTTAGGTTAATTGGAGACTCTAAAGTGGCCAAAGGTGTGAATGTGTATGTGAATGGTGAAGGGATTGGCGCCACACCTTGGCTCCCTCATCCATTCAGGTAGATGCCCTGTAATTTTCCTCTGAGATTAATAAAGTATACCCAAGAAAACATGGCAGCAATCTGAAATGGCCTTAAAAGCAAAATATTTCTACTCGTCTGGTTTCAGGTAACTTCTACCACAAAGCTGCCACCCTCTTCCTGTGCCATTGTTCTTTATCCTGAGTAACCATAGAAATGCATAACTTGCATCAACAACATAATGGTGTGACATCATCACACAGTCGTCTCGAAAATGTTGCAGCATTCATTTTTTTTAACAATTTATACCAGTATTGTTGTGAACGATATGCTATGGCACATCCCTAGTCTAAAGCAGAAATTGACCCAAAATTGATTCCATAATGGTACCCATAAGAACCCAGACCCCTTTCTCCTTCAAGGAAAATTATGGGAGTCTGGGTTCTTATGGGTTAAGTACAGTTTTTTAAGAGTCATACACATTTATCTGTAATCTCTTGTTTTTCCTCCCAGACAATCTCACACTAGATGATGTTCGCTCATTGCTCCGTTCAGCCTGGCTAACTCTTCAGCACCTCCCCTCTCCCACTCTTTACCCAACAATCTGTGCTCTTCTGGCCTTGACCATGGGACAGCAAGACCCAACAACTACAGCAATGCTGCATAGCCAGTCCCTGGCTATCACAAGTCGCCATCGCGCAATCAGGCATTTAGCCACTTCTCTAAAGTAAGCTTATATGTAGTAGATACAGTGTTGATGTATGATTTCCCATTAACACATTTTATTCTCCTCCAACATGATTAAAAAAAAAAAAAAACATTCATTGAAAACTGATTGCTTGCTGTCTTTCTAATAGAAAGCTGAAAAAGGCTTCCAACGAGCTGGAAGTCAAGATGGACACTCTGAGTCTGAATGAACCCACTGTGTCAAATACGTCTGCTGAACAGAAGTTGTCTCAGATGGAGGATATCTTTGCCTTCCCTTCTGCTGACCCCTCAGCTTTCCCTCACAGCCACTGCCAAAAGTTCATGCAACAAATACAACAACTTCCACCAGGTAGAAGGATAAATGTTTGTGTTTTTTGGGGTTTTTTTGGCTTTGAACAACTAGCTGAGCCAAACTCGAAACAAATCGTTGTTCTTGAAGAAGATATTCTTTGAATCACCATCTTTTCTTGTACAGGAGTGACAGTGTGTGTGATGTCTGTGTTCGGTGTGATCCCTGGGGAAGTGGGGGACAGCATGTTGGTTTCACGTCTTGAAAAGGATTCTGTTCCTATCACAGTTCACATCTCCACATTTGAACAGCAGGTGAGGGTGATTATTGACAGCATAACAGAACTTCAAGATACAGTGGTGTGAAAAAGTGTTTGCTCCCCTTCCTGAGTTCTCATTTTTTTGTATGTTTGTCACACTTCAAGGGCCTATATCATGCAAAATCGACTTTTTTGAGCTTTTAAGCATGTTATAATGTTAATTCCTCACCAAAAACAGCACTGCGCAGCACAGTTTACCCTTGGCCGGGGGATCGTGGGTTCGATCCCAGCCCCCGACCAACAGTGATCTGTGTGGAGTTTGCATGTTCTCCCCGTGTATGCGTGGGTTTACCCTGGGATTTCTCCGGTTTCCTCCCACATGCCAAAAACATGCAGGTTAGGTTAATTGGAGACTCTAAAGTGGCCCTTGGCGTGAATGTGTGTGTGAATGGTTAAGGGATAGCGCCGTTTCGTGGCTGCTTCATCCATCCAGGTGGTGGATGACCCTCAATTTCCCCTCTGGGGATCAATAAAGTATACTAAATCTAAGTCTAAAAAAACACCCCCAAAGTGGTATTTTGCTCCATTCATGCATCTCTGAGTATCCTCCTAAACCCTGCTCTCTGAGCTGCTGCTCCGCCCTGTCCCTGATAATGATTGGGTCCCCACGTTCATACGTATGAACGTGGGTGAGCCGCCCACTCCAGGAAGTGCCTATGCTGCCAGCACCGCCCCCAGGCTAACGCACACACCCACTTTCTCCGCGCAGCTAACGGAGCGGTGATCGGCAAAACTCTTTCACTTTAGCATTGACGCTGTGAAGAAGTAGTTCCTCTCGCACCTAATCTGCTCAGTGACAACAACTGTTTGCTTTTTTACGTAAGACGGTGTCTTCTAAGTGGCGTAAACGTGTCTTTGGCTGTGAGAGATTTAGGAGTTTGTTCAGCCTTCCTAAAGAAGAGCCTACTCGTCAGAAATGGTTGGAGTTTATTATCGTCATGAAATGGGCGGCAGCCACAAGGAGAGGTGGAGCCTCAGAGATCGAGGCATCTTACTTCCGGGTTGGAAAAGTAGCTCGTGAAAATAACTCATATTTCATAAGAAATTCATTCTCCAGTGTACCAAAGGTAATATACTATCACATACATGCATATAGTTTACTCTGAAAGGCTTAAAATAGCATGATATAGGCCCTTTAAATGTTTCAGATCATCAAACAAATTTAAATATTAAACAAAGATAACACAAGTAAACACAAAATGCAGTTTTTAAATGAAGGTGTTTATTATTAACCCCTTGCACTCTGGTCAATTTCCCTAAAAACGCCTAAAAATAACGTACCCAAAGTAAATCAAAAGCTGTTCTTCAACCCTTTGCAGCATCTTCATGGGGTTGGTCTCATTTAAAAGAAAACACTTTGAATTTTTTGGCAAAACAGTCATAATCTCTCTAAGTGCTCCTGCCACTGAGTAACAGTCATCTAAACATACTGAACTTGAAGAAAATATATTTCGCCTGGGTGTTTTTTTGGATACAAATGCTTGCAAATAACACACAGCTGTCAGATCCGGGCTGGAAAATGCAACAGAAATGTTGAACCAAGTGTTATCCAGCTGAGGTCAAAATTTTGTAACAATACCACAAAAAATGAATATATTACACAGCTTTTTCCTCAGGTTGTTCCCAGGCGTTTTTGAACTGTGCCAAATTGTGCCAAATGGCGCAGTTTGGAAAAACGTCTAACTTTTGAATGATTCAATATAGAAGCTTCATCTTGGGCTCAAATGAAAGGTGACACTCAGGGCTGTGTGTGTGGGGGGGGGGGTGTTTATTCATGAATGAATGAATGAATGAACAAACAAGCCCCCACACACAAAGAAGCATGCCACGTAATTTTTTTTTTTTTTTTTTTTTGTTACTTATTTGTACCCGTAGGTAGATTTGGTTTGCAGTCTGGTGACAAGCCACTGGCTGCCGGTCGCTGCGTGCGCGAGCGCCCTAAACCTACGTGTTTTTTTTTTTTGTTTGTTTTTTTTTTGTTTGTTTGTTTTTTTGGTATGCGGGAGGAAACCGGAGAAATCCCGGAGTAAACCCACGCAACACGGGGAGAACATGCAAACTCCACACAGCTCACTGTTGGTCGGGGGCTGGGATCGAACCCACGATCTCATGATCCCCGCGATCCCCCGGCCGAGGGTAAAACTGTGCTGTCACAGTGCTAAACCACTGTGCCACCGTGCAGCCCATAAAAAATGTGTGGCTTTTTTTTTTTTTTTTTTTTTTTAAACAAGAAAAAATAACCTACAGTGCACTAAAAATTACACTAAAATATGTGTAATGTAGAAGATAACAACTCCCCCCCCCACACACACACACACACACCCGCTACAGAGGATGGACATCGCCCATCGCTACATGACGGACCGCGGGGACGGTGTGCCACAGTCTACTACGCACAGTTGTACTAAAATATCTGCAATAATATCTGCAATCCGCTACAGAAGAGTAGCGGTGGGGGGGGGGCCTTCACGGGCTGGACGCGGCGCACAGACTGGACAGGGTCCTTGCGCCGCGGTCCATCATGTTGCGATGACGCACAGTTGTAATTTACCGATCGGTCAAAAGTCATTTTGATTACAATTTTCAGGGATAAAGAATAATTTAGCTTATAACACTTACCTGTCCACAACAGCAGTGTCGCTGGCGAACTTCTCTTCCTCATTGTCAGACGAACATGACGCTGGTCCGCTTGTTACGGACTCGTGGTTCTAGTCACGTGACCCGGTCAAACCATGATTCGATTATTGCGGTTTTGCGCTTCCATGATTGCGGTTTTGGCGAACGATTTTTCAAAACAAATAAGAACAGTAGTAAGAAAAAAAGACTGGCGAACGCGTGTGTGTTACCCAGCGGCTTACACAAAAACTTGACGCACGGGACGCACGCTTTCAATCATGGAACTTCAATTGGCTCGCTGTATTCGCAGCCGTTGGTAGGCGGGTCCTTCTTGCTAGGTTTTCAGTCATTGGTTCTTCAAGGTTTCAGAAACCCAATTCAAGGCTCTTATTAGTCGAATGAGAGGTCTGCAGCGGCAAAGAAATAATAAACTGTGAACTGAGAGTTTTAAGGAAGTTTATTAATCATACCGCCGTCACGGGCTCCGCTCCCGGCGCCGTGCATGCGCGCCAGGAGCAAGCCCACGGCTCTCAGAGAAGGAGGACACAAAGTCTGTGTCCTACAGCAGCAGATGCAGGAGTGAATGAATGAGAGGATGTGTTACAGAACCTGTGCAGTATTTATACCAAACTCAAACAATACATCAAAGCAGATTCACAGCAGTTGGTCTGATCAAAGGGACTGCAGAACAGGCATGAGACATTTGCATTTGTAAGACCTACATAACAATAGGCAGATGCAGCCTCTGCTCTGGCTTGCAGGACAAAGAGGTTACAAGGCACATCTACATATTGATCTCAGCCTCTAAGTCACAGTAAGGACAGGATGCATGAACACTATAAATGAATGGCACATTACATCACAATACATGAACGGCACATTGCATCACGATACATGAATGGCACATTACATCACGATACATGCATGGCACATTACATCACGATACATGCATGGCACATTTCATCACAATACATGCATGGCACATTTCATCACAATACATGCATGGCACATTTCATCACAATACATGCATGGCACATTTCATCACAATACATGCATAGCACATTTCATCTCAGTAGTGCAGCGGGAAAAACCAAGGAGTGCGAGCTGACTGTCTCTGTGTTCTGTCTCTGTGTTGTGGGTTGTTGAATCAACCCGCTACAGGTCAATCAAATCTAAACCAATCAAAGCACTCCTTTGGCTTTCTGTTCGCGGCTGTGTCTGCAGCTTTTTTTTTTTTTTTTCAGTGCGCCCTAGGACGCAGAGACGTGACCACCCGCGGTATCCCAGAGTGCAAGAGGTTAAGGGAAACAAAAATCCAAACCTACATGGCCCTGTGTGAAAAAGTGATTGCCCCCTAAATCTAATAACTGGTTGGACCACCCTTAGCAGCAACAACTGCAACAAGCATTTGCAATAACTGGCAATGAGTCTTTTACAGTGCTGTGGAGGAATTTTGGCCCTCTCATCTTTGCAGAATTGTTGTAATTCAGCCACATTGGAGGGTTTTCAAGCATGAACCGCCTTTTTAGGGTCATGCCACAACATCTCAATCAGATTCAGGTCAGGACTTTGACTAGGCCACTCCAAAGTCTTCATTTTGTTTTTCTTAAGCCATTCAGAGGTGGACTTGCTGGTGTGTTTTGGATCATTATCCTGCTGCAGAACCCAAGCGCGCTTCAGCTTGAGGTCACGAACAGATGGCCGGACATTCTCTTTCAGGATGTCTTGGTAGACAGCAGAATTCATGGTTCCATTTACCACAACAAGGCTTCCAGGTCCTGAAGCAGCAAAACAGCCCCAGACCATCACACTACCACCACCACATTTTACTGTTGGTATGATGTTCCTTTTCTGAAATGCTGTGTTACTTTTACGCCGGATGTAATGGGGGACACACCTTCCAGAAAGTTCAACTTTTGTCTCATCAGTCCACAGAATATTTTCCCAAAAGTCTTGGGGATCATCAAGAGGTTTTCTGGCAAAACTGAGACGAGCCTTTGTTCTTTTTGCTCAGCAATGATTTTCATCTTGAAACTCTGCCATGCAGGCCATTTTTGCCCAGTCTCTTTCTTATGGAGGAGTCATGAACACTGACCTTAACTGAGGCAAGTGAGGCCTACAGTTCTTTAGATAATGTTGTGGGGTCTTTTGTGACCTCTTGGATGAATCGTCACTGTGCTCTTGGGGTAACTTTGATCGGCCGGCCACTCCTGGGAAGGTTCACCACTGTTCCACGTTTTTGCCATTTGTGGATCATGGCTCTCACTGGGGTTTACTGGAGTCCCAAAGCTTTAGAAATGGTTTTATTGTGGAGTGTGTGAAATCACAGGCAGATTCATTTCAAATGATTTATTGCACACTCACATCTCACGAGCAGTGAACAGAATGACTCGTCACATCACGAGCACAGAACAGACTGACTGGTCACATTAAACATCCTTCTCTCTACATCAAGTTACACTTCACTCAACCCCCACTCCCACTGTTCTCCCATGTGTATTCATTGTCTCTGTCTAAGGTGTGAAATAACCTGAGGCCTGAGGCCCACACTGCCCCCCCCCCCCCCCAGCAACTTAGATAGAACAATAGCACATCAGTCCACACGCTGTTTCGGCTTCAGCCTCCTCCCATATCTGCTGCAACTGGGTTTTACCACCTCCGTGGCGCTGCTGTGCCGGTGGGAGGCTGCTGGAAGTGTGTCTGACTGCGGGTAAGCCGTGGAAAGGGGAGGGGGGGTTCACTCTGCCCGTGTGGCTGCTCTGATGAATCGTTTCCCTGGGGAGCTCTCTGTGGCGGTCTTCCACGCCGAGGGGCCCTAGCCAACAGCACTTGCTCGTCCGCCACAACGAAAGCGGGTTTGAGTCTGTCTATGCCAATTTTTTCCCTCCTACCCCCCAAGTCTAGCAAAAAATGCTTATCCCCTGTTTCCAGCACTCTGAACGGTCCATCATAGGGTGGGCGCAATGGACGGCGGTGGGCGTCGTGTCTGACAAACACGAACTCTGCGTTCTTCAAAGTTTTAGGCACAAAAACACGTGGAAAACTGTGGTGGGCAGGTCCCGGCAGCGTGCCTGTGTTCGCGCTACGCTGCAAAAGCTGAGAAGGGGAGCTGCCGGGCGCGGGATTATCTGGCAGAAATTCCCTAGGCAGCCGTAGTGGCTGCGCAAAAACGAGCTCTGCCGGGGAAGCTTCCAGATCCTCTTTCGGCGCAGAGCGCAACCCCAATAAAACCCATGGTAACTTGTCTACCCAATTTGCATCCGTCAATGAAGCCCTGAGTGCTGCTTTGAGTGATCTATGAAAACGCTCGCATAACCCATTGGCCTGTGGGTTGTACGCGGTTGTGCGGTGAATTGTAACATCCAGGCTGCGGGCCATCGCGGACCAGAGTTCGGAAACAAATTGAGGGCCCCTGTCGGACGTAATGTCTGACGGGACTCCAAAACGTGCCACCCATGCTGTTAAAAAAGCGTGCGCCACGTCTGCGGACATGGTTGCCGCCAGCAGAACTGCTTCTGGCCAGCGCGTAGTGCGGTCCACCATTGTCAGGAGGTGCGTGCACCCCTGTGATGGCAGGAGGGGGCCCACGAGGTCCACGTGAACATGGTCGAACCTCTTAGCCGGAATACGAAACGGCTCCAAGGGAGCCTTCATGTGTCTGTGTACCTTGGCTCGTTGGCACGCCACGCAGGCTGCAGCCCACTCTTTAACTTGTTTGCGTAGGCTCGGCCACACAAACTTCTCTCCCACCATTTTGACGGACACGCGCACTCCTGGGTGCGCCAGAGTGTGAACCGACTCAAACACGCGGCCGGGACCACGGGATGCGGGCGACCTGTGGAGACATCGCAGATTAGGGGGGGCATGCCGTCTTGCAGCATCCTGTTCTCCAGCCTTAACCCTGTTGGTCTAGACTGGAGCGCCCGCACGTCTGCATCGCTAATCTGCTCCGCGGCCATGGCTGCGTAATCTATGCCCACGCAGACTGGGGCCACCACGGCGCGCGAGAGGCAGTCCGCCACTACACTCAGTTTACCCGACACATGCTGAATATCGGTAGTAAACTCTGAGATCGCGGCCAGCTGTCTCTGCTGCCGGCCTGACCACGGTTCTGAAACCTTGGCCATCGCGAATGTTAGCGGCTTGTGGTCTACGAATGCGGTGAAGCTGCGCCCTTCCAGCCAGAACTGGAAGTGGCGAATGGCCAGGTGGAGAGCCAGCAACTCTCTGTCGAACGCGCTGTATTTACGTTCGCTATCGCACAAAGTTCTGCTGAAAAAGGCGAGCGGCTGCCAAGCCCCGGCGACGCGCTGCTCCACGACAGCCCCTATGGCCACGTCTGAAGCGTCGGTGGTGAGCGCTATGCGGGGTGTCGGGTCTGGATGTGCCAGCAGTGCTGCATTTGCCAGAGCTTCTTTAACTTCCGAGAACGCCCGCTCTCGCTCCGGTGTCCATTCGACCCTATCCGCGGGTTTCTCTTTCTTGAGCGCGGCGTACAATGGTTGCGTGAGCTGCGCCGCGCGGGGAAGGAAACGATTATAAAAGTTCACCATTCCCAAAAATTCCTGCAGCGCCCTGACCGTCTGAGGCCGGGGAAAATCCGCCACGGCGCGCACTTTGTCGGGCAGCGGGATCGTTCCTTCCGGAGAGACGCGGTGCCCCAAAAAATCAATCTCCGTTACGCCGAACTGGCATTTCGCCGGGTTGATTATTAACCCGTGCTCCTCCAACCTCCAGAAAACCGTCGTGATGCGGTTTTCGTGTTGGTCTTCGGACGCGCTGGCTACCGGGATATTGTCCAGGTAGACGAACACGAACGGGAGATCGCGCAGCACTGCATCCATCATGCGCTGGAACGTCTGTGCCGCTCCTTTTAACCCGTATGGCATGCGCAGGAACTCGAATAGACCAAACGGAGTTATTACCGCTGTTTTGGGTACGTCCTCAGCGCGCACTGGGACTTGGTGGTAACCGCGGACCAGGTCTATTTTGGAAAAAATGCGTGCCCCTGCGAGGTGAACGGAAAAATCCTGTATGTGGGGAATTGGGTAGCGGTCGTGCGCCGTGGCGTTGTTCAACCTGCGGAAATCACCGCACGGTCGCCACGATCCCTCAGCCTTAGGGACCATGTGTAGCGGGGAAGCCCATGGGCTGTTCGAGCGCCTGATGATGCCCAACCTTTTCAGGTTGGCGAACTCCTCGCGCGCTATGGCCAGTTTAGCTGCGTCCAAGCACCGAGGTCTTGCAAAAACGGGCGGCCCGGTGGTGGTGATAAAGTGCTCCACCCCGTGTTTAGCGATGGCCGCGGTAACGTCGGGACCGTGAGTGCTGGGAACTGAGTGAGCAATGTGTGGAACTTACCGCCTGTAGCTGTGACGTTGGCTTGTGCTGTTGGCTGGGTCACTCGAGCTATACAGGGGAGAGAGTCAAAAGACAGTGCATTAACCAGGCGCCTGTTAGCAACATCAACCAGTAAACCATGTGCACACAGAAAATCAGCCCCCAGTATATGGTAATTCGGTGCTGCTATGACAAAAGTCCACTCATATGTACGGCCGTGTAGAGATAAGAGCAGAGTCCTCTCATCAAAGGTCTTAATATCCGAGCCGTTTGCTGCCAACATCCCGGGGCCGCTAGATCCTGCCAGCCGGTCAGCGTAGGTCGGCCGGATGAAGCTCTTCTGGGCTCCGGTGTCCACGAGGAAACGCCTCCCCGAGCGTGCGTCCGTTAGGTAGAGCAGCTTGTTGTCTTCACCGAGGGTCGCTGCTGCTACTGACCCCCGGCCTTGGCGTTTTCCCGAGCGCTGGAATTGGCACGGTGGCGCACATCTGCGTGCCTTCTCTCCGAAGCGGCGGTGGTAGGAACAGAGCGTGTCACTCTGGCGCTCCTCGGCCCCCGCTGCTGCTATCGTCGGTGGCTCCTCGCCTCCTCTGGTCATCTCGCTGGGCTCTGTCGCTGCCGCATTGACTGTGATTGCCTTGGTGGTGATGATGATCCGGTCTGCCTCCTGGGCTAGTGCACGATAGTCTCGCACGGCCAGCCGCGGCGAATTGGCCAGAACCGCTCTCGCTACTGTCGGAAGGTTCCGGAGGAAGAGGTGGGCAAACAGAAAGTGCTCGTCGTCCGTGCCCCTTAACGCCAGCATCTTCTCCATCAGGTCTACGGCCGAACCATCTCCTAGCTCGGTCCGCGTCAGGAGCCTCTCCGCTCTCTCACAGTTCGAGAGCGTATAGCGCTGGATGAGCGCAGCCTTGAGCGCTTCGTATCTGTTGCTGGCTGGTGGCTGATCGAGCAGGCTCGCTACTTGTTGAGCTGTGCGGGCGTCGAGCGCTGCGACCACATGGTAGAATCTGGTGTCATCTGCCGTTACTCCCCAGAGGGCGAACTGGGCCTCGGTGAGGTGGAGCCAAGAACGCGGGTTGTGCTGCCAGAAATCCGGTAGCTTGACTGCAACCGCACACACGTGGCTGGAGGTTCCAGTCCGGGCTGTCTGTGGGATGGCTGCCGCCTCGCTGTAGCTTCCTGACCGGGCCGGCTCCAGGGATCTTGCCTCGTGTTCCATAATACGTCTTGGGTCACCAGTGTGGAGTGTGTGAAATCACAGGCAGATTCATTTCAAATGATTTATTGCACACTCACATCTCACGAGCACTGAACAGAATGACTCGTCACATCACGAGCACAGAACAGACTGACTGGTTACATTAAACATCCTTCTCTCTACATCAAATTACACTTCACTCAACCCCCACTCCCACTGTTCTCCCATGTGTATTCATCGTCTCTGTCTAAGGTGTGAAATAACCTGAGGCCTGAGGCCCACATTATAACCTTTTCCAGTCTGATAGATCTCAATTACTTTGTTTCTCATTTGTTCCTGAATTTCTTTGGATCGCAGCATGATGTCTAGCTTTTGAAGATCTTTTGGTCTACTTCACTTTGTCAGGCAGGTTCTATTTAAGTGATTTCTTGATTGAGAACAGGTGTGTCAGTATTCAGGCCTGGGTGTGGCTAGAAAAGTTGAACTCAGCTTGCCAAAGATATAAACCGCAGTTTGTTTTAACGGGGTGCAGTCACTTTTTCACAGAGGGTCATGTAGGTTTGGATTTTTGTTTCCCTCAATAATAAACACTGTCATTGAAAAACTGCATTTTGTGTTTACTTGTGTTATCTTTCTTATATTTAAATTTGTCTGATGATCTGAAACATTTAAGTGTGACAAACATACAAAGAAAGGGGGCAGTTTTTCCACACCACTGTAGCTGGTGTCATATTTCTTGATTAAAAATCTTATGTAAGCAAACCCCCATGAAAAATGTCAAAATGGCCTCAACCATATGAAGACAATAATGATAAAATCTTGGCAAGTTTACAGTTCATAGAAGCAGTAACTTTTTGATCAACCCAAAAGAGAATCTCTCTTTTACAGTTGTTACTGCTGCTAAGACATATTTTTATTCAGACAATATTGTAAGAATGTTGAGTCTTTGCACTTTACGCAGACAATCCAGCACTGTGTTTTAAATACATATTTTTCAATATATTCACAATAATAGCCTTTGATTTTTGTTTTGATTGTGCAGCATCCAGTTAGTCATTTAGTGCAGGAAATTGATGATATTCTGATGGAGCAGAAGGTGGTGAGCTGTGTATCTGACAAAGCCAAATGGTGGGAGGGTCGCAGGGCTCTCGACTCTAGAGTAGAGGTAAGACATGAAGACCATGTGCTTGTTACGAGAATAAACCCTTTATATTTAATGTTTATCAAGCTTTCACAAAAATGCCGTTTGAAAGTTGGATCACACTGGAACTTCTCCTTCAGACACTCTTGCAGAGGATGGAGAGATTACTTGGATGCTGGAAGGGCCTCTTTCTTCCTCTTTTACCAGGTCCTAAGCTCTCGAAACAGGCTCAACATCTTTGCAAAGCCTTAACTGCGAGGGGAGTGACTGTC
The DNA here is from genome assembly GCA_020510985.1 of Pholidichthys leucotaenia. Classification (NCBI taxonomy): domain Eukaryota; kingdom Metazoa; phylum Chordata; class Actinopteri; order Cichliformes; family Pholidichthyidae; genus Pholidichthys; species Pholidichthys leucotaenia. Next base: position 135,449,348 of record CM035837.1, read on the forward strand.
AGTGAAGACATATTGAAGGTGACCCTCCCCAGGACACATAGTTTTTTTTTCTTTTTTATTATCTTAACAATAATCTATTCAGCCACTCCAGTTGTGCTGTATAACAAAACTCCAACAGCAGAAGCCAAAAATATCCTTTTTTTTCCTTTTAGGTTGTACTTTCTGCATCTTCCCTGCTCTCCAGAGAAGATCTTAAAAGATTTGCAGCAGGAATTTCTCCACAGTGGGATGCAAATTGTGATCAACTTCTCCAAACAGCTGTGTTCCAGCTCTCAGATAGAGATGAGGCCCAAAGTCATGTGGTTCTTATCCTGGACAAGGTTAATATCATCATCTCTATGGTCATAGGCCCCGACTCACATCACAATCCATACCCATCAGCTCACTGATTAGAGGGAAATAGCATTTCTGGTTGTGAAACTTTTTAAGGAATTTACAGAAATCCTGGCTCAACACATGTATTTGATACAGTTATTATCTGCCAATTCTACCTTTGGCTTTTGAACTGGCAACCACCACCCTTACAGGTTTGCTCACTCAGTAGAAAAAGTGCTTTATACGGTGTGTGTAGGGCCCTATCCCTTAGAATACAGTGGGGAAAATAAGTATTGAACACATCAACATTTTTCTCATTAAACATATTTCTGATTGAGTCATTGACCTGAAATTTTCACCAGATGTCAGCAACAACCAAAATAATCCATACATAAAAAGAAATCAAGGCAACTGTGCTCATAAAACAAGTTATATTTCATAAAGTGGAATGACACAGGGAATAAGTATTGAACACACTTGGTGAAATTCATTTAATATTTAGAAGTAAAGCCTTTGTTGGTAATAACAACTTCCAGATGCCTCCTGCATGGAGAAACTAGACACAGGCATTGCTCAGGAGTAATTTTAACCCATTCGTCCACACAAACTGTCTTCAAATCTTGAAGGTTCCGTTGGTGTCTTCTATGAACTTTGATCTTCAGTTTGTTCCTTAGATTTTCAATTGGATTCAGGTCAGGTGACTGATTGGACCATTCTAGCAGCTTTAGTTTCCTTCTCTTGAGCCAGTTGAGAGTTTCCTTGGCTGTGTGTTTGGGATCATTGTCTTGCTGAAATGTCCACCCTCGTTTCATCTTCAGCATCTTGGCAGATGGAAACAAGTTCTTTTGAAGAATGTCTTTGTACATCTGTCCATTCATCTTTCCTTCAATTATATGAAGTCTGCCTGTGCCATGTGCTGAAAAACACCCCACACTATGACGCTCCCACCTCAGACTTCATTGTTGGTATGGTGTTTTGGGACTGATGTGCAGTGCCATTTCTACTCCAAATCTGCTGTGTGTTGTGGCATCCAAAAAGTTCAATTTTGGTCTCATCTGACCAGACTGTATTCTCACAGTAGTTTACTGGCTTACCCAAATGTTGTGCAGCAAACTTTAAACAAGCTTCAGCATTCTTTTTCTTCAGCAATGGAGTCTTGCGAAGTGAGCAGGTATAGAGCCCATGTCAGTTGAGTGCATTACTTATTGTTTTCTTTGAAACAGCAGTACCTGCTAACTCCAGGTCTTTAGCTCTTGGATAACTCTTCTGATATTTCTTTTGACTCCTCTGTCAGAAATCTTGCAAGGAGCTCCTGGTCGTGGGCAGTTTATGGTAAACTGATGTTCTTTCCACTTCCAAATGATGGCTCCAACAGTGCTCACTGGAACATTCAGCAGTTTAGAAATGTACCTGTAACCAATGCCATCATTATGTTTTGCAACAATAAGGTGCAAAGATCTAGAAAGAGCTCTTTGCGTCTACCCATCATGAGTCATTTGTGGTATGACAATCTGATATACACAAACCTTTTTAAAGGCCATCAGTCAGGACTTAACCAGCTGAAATTCATTTGCACTGATGGGGTTGAGATGACTTCCTAAATTCTGGTGGATTTCAGCTGGTTTCTTGACTTTCTATGCCTTTTTGCACCTCTTTTTCTTCATGAGTTCAATACTTATCCCCTGTGTCATTCCACTTTATTGACTATAACTTGTTTTGTGAACACAATTGCCTTGATTTCTTTGTATGTATGGATTACTTGGGTTGTTACTGATATCTGGTGAAAAGCTCAGGTTAGTGGCTCCATCAGAAATGTTTAATGAGAAAAATGTTGACGTGTTAATTATTTTCCCCACTGTAGTTCAAGGTTTTCAGGCTTTCACATGGCTGCTACAGACTCACTCCATTGGCATTTTCTCAACTCTTCTACGTGAATGATGTCAACCCTTTTTCATCATTTCAGCCAATCAGAACTTGCCAGCAACAAAAGAAAAAAAAATTCCACTCCATGTGTCAGCCAGAACCAAATTAGATCTGAATGCATATGTACTTAAGAATATAGAATTCTGAATTCCCCTCTAGACATTAGCCAGTTTGTGTCTGAAAGAAAACCAGAGTTTTGTGCAGAAAAATACTCATATCCTGTTTTGCAGTACCTTCAAAAGCTGCCTTGGGAGAGCATGTCATTCTTAAAATACCGCTCTGTAAGCCGCATGCCTTCTCTACATTCCCTGCTTGGATTGAGCTTTCAGAAAGAGGTAAGACTTATGTGGGACAGAACTCGCAAAAAGTGTTCCCAGTTTACTTAATGAAGAGCCCCTGTTATTTCACTTTTAGTGGTTTATGTAGGATTTTTGGTGTGATTATATGGTTTGCAAAATCAAACAGCCCAAAGTCTGAGACTTCCGGGAAGATGGCGGAGAGACATAACACTTAAACAAAGAGCTCTCCCTAGCCGGATTAAAAATCATCGGTAAATGGCCAACTCGACATAAACGAATCAATAAACTAAGGGATGAAAACACGAAGGAACCGGGCACAAGGACAAAAACAGGGTAAAATTGAAGAATTCCTCTCCAACAACGCAGGAAAAACCGCTGTACGCAAAGCCCAAAAAAACGAGATGTCCACAGCAGAGAAAATGGAGGACACCAGACTCGACAACATGAACGCTGGCATCGCCAGTTTGGGTGAAGAGTTAAGAGAATTCAAGCGACAGCTACAACAGGATTTAGCGGCTCTTAAGGAGGAACTGAAAAAAGAAATTAAGGAGGAAATCATGGACCTCCGAAGAGAAATGGAGCGTAAATTAACGGAAAACATGGAGGAGCTGCGCTCCCAGCGGGCGTGTATGACAGAAGCGCAGACCCGAATTTCGGAACTAGAAGATTGGAAAAGCGAGGCAAACGAACAACTACAGACCCTGACGACGCAAACGCAGAGGATGCAGGAGAAAATAAACGACTTGGAGAGCAGATCCCGACGAAGCAATATGCGCATCTTTGGAATTCCGGAGGGCATTGAAGGCAACTCGATGACAAAATTCATGGATCAGTTCTTAAAAAAAGAACTGGAAATACCCGGAGAAACGGATCTGCAGATTCAACGGGCGCACAGAACACCGGCACAGAACCCGAAAACAAACTCTCCACCCAGGTCAGTTGTGGTAAACTTTGTGAAATATGACATAAAGGAAAGAATCCTGACGCAAGCATGGAAAAAAAAGATACGAATCGGCGACAAACAGGTATTTTTTGACCATGACTACCCGACAGAAATCGTGCAGCAGCGGAAGAAATATGCCAATATTAAAAAAACGCTGAAAGAGAAAAAAATTAGATTCCAAACGCCGCTAACGAAAATGAGGATTCATTGGGAGGAAGGCACAAGAACCTACAACACGGCCGAAGAGGCAGCGCGGGATATGATGGAGCGGGGCCTTGAGGTGAGCGTGCCAAAGGAGACGGCTGGAGCAGCGACGGCCCTGAACGCACCACGACAGACGGAGTGGAGACGAGTGAACGGCGGAAGAAGGGGGAGAGACGTAGAGCAGCGGGCCCAGGACAAACTACAAGGCTTTCAACTGAAAGCCTAGATCATAACAAAGATTAAGAAAGGCACAGAAGAAATGAAGGCCAAGAAGACAAGGTAAAAGAGAAACAGACGGCTAGGAGAGGTTTAAGTGATATTTGTTGGACATTTCTAGACTTATGACTATTACTTTGATAGTAATTAGAAGTCTAGGGAGGGCCCTTCACTCTGTGAAGACAAACCCCCCACCCACCAACAGGGACCAGTGGGCAGAAGAAAGGCCCAAAGTACGGAGGTCGAGTTTTTTTAATGTGTTTTTATATAAATATGTGTTATTTTTGTTGTTAAAGGGGCTAGGAGCACAAGTTAAAAAAATGGAAAAACATGAATATGGGTAAAAATCTTAAGATAATGACACTAAACGTGAATGGTCTGAACTCACCTGTTAAAAGGGAAAGAATAATAAGAAAATTCAAGAAGGAAAAAGCTGAAATTATATTTATGCAAGAGACACATTTGAGCAAGGCAGAACATGTGAAACTAAAGAGATTTGGCTATAAGAACTCCTACTACAGTTCATTTAAGGGAGGAGCAAAAAGGGGGGTTATGATACTAATCTCAAACAAAATACAATTTGAAAGTGAACAGGAAATCCAGGATAAAGAAGGCAGGTATGTAATAATAAAGGGAAGAATAGATGGTATGCAGATCACATTAGTGAACATCTATGCCCCACCAGAAAGTGACAAGGGTTTTTTTCAACATCTGTTTGATCTCATAGCAACACACAGTGAAGGAGTCCTAATTTGTGGAGGAGACTTAAATGCTGTCATGGATCATGAAGTTGACACAACAAGTGTTAAGAAGACAAAAAAACATGTAACAAAGTTCATAAGAACCTCACTGGCAGAAATGGGTATGGTAGACATATGGAGGGACCTACACCCACTCGAAAAAGACTATACACATTATTCAGCAGCCCATAAAGTACACTCTAGAATAGATTACTTCCTTATGAATGAAGGTGACAGACACAGGGTGAGAAATTGTTGGATTGGAGGGGCAGAAATATCAGATCATAATCCTATATACATGGAAATATATTTAAACAATAGAAAACGACAAACAACATGGAAACTTAACGTAGGACTGTTAAATGATGAGAAAATGAAAGAAAGAATAAAAATAAACAAACGAATATATCCAAGAGAATGACAATGAAGAAGTGGACCCAACAATACTATGGGACGCACTAAAAGCCGTGTTAAGGGGTAAATTAATTGTTGAAACAGGAAAAGCAAATAAGACTAAACTGGAAGCGTATGAACAAAGATGTGAGAGACTGAGGGAATTAGAACGTAAACATCAAAGCACAAATGATCCAAAAATATATCAAGAAATTAAAGAAGAAAAAACAAAGATAAAAGAAACACAAATGGATGAAATTGAAAGGAAAAATAGATATCTAAAGCAAAAATATTATGAAACGGGGCCAAAAGCCACAAAACTGCTGGCAAAACGGTTAAGAAAACAACAAACAATGAATAATGTATACAAGATTAAAGACCCCACCACAAATAAAACCACAGTTAACCCAGAAAACATCGAAGAAATTTTCCATAATTTCTACCAAGAACTATACTCGCAACCTGAAGAAACAAATACTAAAGATATCAAAAAATTTCTAGACACATTGGACTTGCCATCAATAGGAAATCAACAAAATGAAAAACTAACAGCAGAAATAACAACACAAGAGATCAGAGATGTGATTAAGTCACTTAAAAACAGTAAATCACCAGGTAGTGATGGATACCCATCTGAGTTTTATAAACTGTTTATAGAAGAACTCACGCCACAACTCCTAAAGTCATTTAATTGGACGCTGAACAACAACAAAATACCTCCATCATGGAACGAAGCAATCATTTCAGTTATTTTAAAACCAGGGAAAGATAAAGAACAATGCGGAAACTATAGACCAATCTCTTTATTAAATGTAGATTATAAAATATACACAACAATTACAGTATATGTAAACGAATAAAGACATTCTTGACGGAATTGATAGATGATCAAACTGGATTCATAGAGGGACGCCAAACATGACAATATCAGGAGAACAATACATATAATTAACCAAATACATAAAGAAAAGAAAAGCGCAGTAATAATGAGTTTAGACGCAGAAAAAGCATTTGACAGGGTTAACTGGAAATTCCTATATAGTGTACTGGAGCGCTTTGGATTTAACGAAAAATCAGTACAATGCATAAGGACGCTATATCAAGAACCTGTGGCAAGAATCAAGATAAACGGTAGCTTAACAGACAAAGTAAATATACAAAGATCAACTAGGCAGGGATGCTGCTTATCGCCCACCTTGTTTGCTCTGTTCATAGAACCATTGGCTCAAGCGATACGACAAAATAAGAAATTAAAAGGTGTAACAATAAAGGGGGCGGAACACAAGATTGGGCTATTTGCAGACGATATTATAGTTTACCTTGAACAACCAGATAAATCAATAATGGAAATGATGAACTTGATAGAAAATTTTGGAAAATTATCAGGATACAAGATAAACATAACAAAAACACAAATACTGACATTCCACTATAACCCTCTAAACCAGATAACTGATAAGATCAAACTAAACTGGAACCAAAAAGAAATAAAATACCTTGGAGTGAACATACCTAAAGACCTAAGCAAAATATATAAAGCAAACTATGATAGGTTGGAACAAGAAATAAAAAAAGATATTGATAGATGGTCAATCTTAAATATGGATCTGAATTCAAAAATTGAGACAGTCAAAATCAGCATACAACCTAGATTACTTTACCTCTTCCAGGCTATACCAACAGAGATTCCAGATGCCCAATTCTCAAAGTGGGACAGGATGATATCGAGATTTGTTTGGGGAGGTAAAAAACCAAGAGTGAAATATAAAACCCTCCAATTACCAAAAGAGAAAGGAGGCATGGGCCTACCGAGTCTAAAGGAATATTACTACTCAGCACAAATAAGATATATCATATGTTGGTGCGACGAGGGATATGAGGCAAAATGGAAAGAAATGGAAAAGGAAATTGAGGGACTCCCAGTACAAAGCATAATAGGGGATAAAGATGCATATAAGCAAATCAAACAAATAGACCCAATCACTAAATTTACTTTAGAACTGTGGTATAAAATAGTACAAAAATATAATATAAAGGAAGACATAAAACTATTGAAATGGGTAGCATTTGACAGTCAGTTTGAACCGGCAAAACAAGATAGGGGATACAAAAATCTGGTGAACAAGGGAATCACAGCATGGGGCAATATCGGAAAAAAAGATCTCGGGAGCTTTGTAAATATCAGGAGAAAATTTAAATTAGAAAGATCGGAATTTTTCAGATATCTGCAGATGAGAGATTACTATATGAAGAAGATTAGGCATAACCTCCAAACAGATGTGAACGAGATTATACAACTTATTTTAAGCTCATATGCAGGAAATAAAATAAGAATTATTTCAAAACTATATCAGAAACTTATGACAAACAATCATACAAGTAACTATATAAAGGAGAAATGGGAGAAAGAGCTCAATTTAAACATAACAGAAGAAAGCTGGCAGGAAATATGGAAAACACAACACACATCAACAAATTCAAGGGCATGGAGGGAATTTGGATGGAAAAACCTGATTCGCTTTTTCATTACACCACAGATACAAGGAAAATATACAAATACCCAATCTTTATGCTGGAGGGGATGTGGGGCTCAAAATGCAGACCACTCACATATGTTTTGGAAATGCTACAAAATATCATCATTTTGGAAATCTATGCATGTGACAATACAGAGGATATTAGGATATAATATACCAATGAACTGTAACCTGATGTACTTATGTGATCTTAAAAAAGACAATGTTATACAGGCTGAGGACAGATATCTAGTTAAAATCTTGTTGATTGCATGTAAAAAAACTATCACAAAAAAATGGCGATCAGAAGTTCGTCCTGACCAAGAACAATGGACTGACATTGTTGAGGACATACAGTACGTATGATGGAAAAACTAACATATCGACGAAGAATGCAAGAAGGAATATGGGAGAAAAAATGGCGGAAATGGACACACTACAAAGTGCAACAACGAGGCAGAAATTGAAAGAATAACCAAAGACACTGAAAAAACCAGAAGAATTAAGAGATGGAAACTAAAAACTTGATGCTCCAACATTTGTTCCCCCCCCCCCTTTATTTTTTTTTTTTTATTATTTTTTATTTTTATTTTTTTTTATTTTTCCCTACCCTAACCCCTTTGTTTTTTAAATGTAGAATGTGATCTGAATGCATTATATATGATGAAAAATGAATAAAAATCTAAGTTACAAAAAAAAAAAAAACAGCCCAAAGTCTGCCTGCACAGGAGTTCTCCTCTCCTACAGAATCTAGGGTTACAAATCTGACTGAATCACCTCATTTGGATTTGCTGTTTGCCATGAGATTATGAAAGCTATAAAGCACATGAAGACAGGCAAAGCACCAGGACCAGATAACATCCCGCTGGAGTTCTATCTTCATGGAGGTCCCGAGGTGAAAAACTATTTAATGCAGCTTCTACTTAAAATATGGGAAACCAAGGCGTTACCAAGTGACTTTAAAAATGCAAATATAGTCACCATTTTCAAGAAGGGTGATAGAGAGAACTGCAGTAACTACCGCGGCATCTCACTACTGAGCATTGCAAGCAAGATCTTTGCTCATATCCTTCTCAACCATCTTCTTGTAGTAGCTGAGGATGTACTTCCTGAGTCCCATTGTGGCTTTAGACCCTCTCGTGGTACAGTAGATATGATATTCTGTGCTCGACAACTCCAGGAAAAGAGGCAAGAACAACAACAACCACTCATGTTCATCTTCTGGGACCTTAAGAAGGCCTTTGATCAAGTTCCTCGCCCTGCTATGTGGGCTGTTCTTGCTCGTTTTGGATGTCCACATGATTTTATCGCTCTCATTCGCGCTCTCCACGATGGCATGGTTGGTAGGGTTCGCCACCAAAATACCCTCTCAGACCCTTTTCCCATCACTAATGGTCTCAAGCAAGGATGTGTCCTTGCTCCAACCTGCTTTTCGTTGTGTATGGCTGCAATGCTAAATGAAATACCACCAACAACCCCTGGTACCAATCTGCGATACCGCTTGGATGGAGGGCTTTTTAATCTTGCTCGCTTTCGTCCGAAATCCAAAACCTCGGTCACCAGTGTTCATGAATTGCAGTTTGCAGACAATAATGCCACACCAGCTCAGACTGTTGATGACCTTCAGAGTATAGCTACCATTTATAATGACTCTTATGAGCATTTTGGAATGGAAGTTAACACTGACAAAACCAAAATCCTCAACCAACCAGCGTTTGGTCAAACTTCCTCAAGGACCAACCTTAAAATTAATGGAAATCCTGTCGATGAAGTGGAGCATTTCTCTTACCTTGCTAGCTTCCTCTCAAAGATACCAACTTGTGCAAAGGACATCGAAAACCGCATAAAAGTTGCACACTCCGCATATGGACGCCTTTGTCATCGAGTCTTCAATAATCATGCTATAACCATCCGCACAAAAATCATGTTTTTTTCGGGCCGTTGTTCTTTCCACCCTTCTTTACGCCTGTGAAGCCTGGACCTTGTATCGTCGCGATATCAAGCGCCTTGAGAACTTCCAACAGAGAAAGCTCAGACAAATACTTGGCATTCATTGGGAGGATCGACTTTCAAACAATGAGATTCTCAAGCGTGCTCTGCTGCCTAGTGTGGAAGCTACCATCTTGCAGCACCGCCTTCGATGGACAGGACATGTCGTACGGATGGACCCCATCAGACTACCACAAATCATGCTCCAGGGGGAGCTTGAGACAGGAAAAAGACCACATGGTAGGCCAAAACTGCACTACAAGGACCAGCTAAAATGTTCCCTGAAGCAAGCCAACATAGACAAAAGATCTTGGGAACAACTTGCCACCGACAGAGCAGCCTGGAGAAGAAGAACTTGGGAAGGCACAGACTCATTTGAGAGACTCAGAAAACAACAGGATGATGATAAACACAAACGAAGACAAGAAAAACAAACCCAACCATGTCCCCCACCCACAATAAAATGTGACTTCTGCCCATGACAGTTCTATCATAGGCTGGGCCTTCAGAGTCACATCCGCCATCGACATCGATCACAGATGGCAACGTCCTGAAAACTAAGACGAAACCAATGCTCAGACACGAGCTGGAGCCGACGACGACAACAGCATTTCTTAACAGACCTGATACAAACCTGCCTTCTTGCTAGTCTAGAATGTGCTCTGCTTGGAGGAGAAGTTTCCCATGGTGCTCACATAGTTATAGTGGCTGGCCAATTTTATTTTTTTTTCCTAGCATGACACGGGTACCTGGGCCATTAGTGTTGCTAGCTTTGTGATGCAAATCAGTGCTACCAGGGAATTTTTTGCACTTTTGTGAATTGTAGTCACCGTAGTAGACCAGGTCTTTCTTTAATCTACAGTAAATAATATATCTTGTGACATTCTGGCTTACTTTGCTGTGATTGCCAGGTAAAGGCTGTTTTCTATATATTCTGTCCATTCCGCATAGACAGTCATTTTCCTAGCTGGATCATCTACCAACCCTTGACCATATATGTGCCCTTCAGAGGTAAAGTGGGCTATCCCACAAAACCATTATTTTGAGAAAATGAGCTCTAAAGTTGAAATATTCTCAAAAAAATCAGTGTGCCTGTATCATTAAAAAGTTACCCCCTTTTAATGTAACTTTTTAATGATATAGGCACTCTGATTTTTTGAGAATATTTCAACTTTAGAGCTCATTTTCTCAAAATAATGGTTTTGTGGGATAGCCCACTTTACCTCTGAAGGGCACATATAGTGCATTTGGAAAGTATTCACAGCGCTTCACTTTTTCCACATTTTGTTATGTTACAGCCTTATTCCAAAAGGGATTAAAATCATTTTTTTCCCTCAAAATTCTACACACAACACCCCATAATGGCAACATGGAAAAAAGTTTTTTTGAGATTTTTGCAAATTTATTAAAAATAAAAACTAAGAAATTGCATGTACATAAGTATTCACAGCCTTTGCCATGAAGCTCAAAACTGAGCTCTGATGCATCATGCTTCCACTGATCATCCTTGAGATGTTTCTACAGCTTAACTGGAGTCCACCTGTGGTGAATTCAGTTGATTGGACATGATTTGGAAAGGCACACACCTGTCTATATAAGGTCCCACAGTTGACGGTGCATGTCGGAGCACAAACCAAGCATGAAGTCAAAAGAATTGTCTGTAGACCGCCGAGACAGGATTGTCTCGAGGCACAAATCTGGGCAAGGGTACAGAAAAATTTCTGCTGCTTTGAAGGTCCCACTGAGCACAGTGGCCTCCGTCATCTGTAAATGAAAGAAGTTGGGAACCACAAGGACTCTTCCTAGAGCTGTCCAGCTGTCTAAACTGAGCAATCGTGGGAGACGGGCCTTAGGGAGGTAACCAAGAACCCGATGGTCACTTTGTCAGAGCTCCAGCGTTCCTCTGTGAAGAGAGGAGAACCTTCCAGGAGGACAACCATCTCTGCAGCAATCCACCAATCAGGCCTGTATTGTAGAGTGGCCAGATGGAAAGCACTCTTTAGTAAAAGGCACATGGCAGCCCACCTGGAGTTTGCCAAAAGGCACCTGAAGGACTCTCAGACCATGAGATACAAAATTCTCTAGTCTGATGAGACAAAGACTGAACTCTTTGGCGTGAATGCCAGGTATCATGTTTGGAGGAAACCAGGCACCGCTCATAACCATGCCAGTGGTGGTGGCAGCATCATGCTGTGGGGATGTTTTTCAACGGCAGGAACTGGGAGACTAGTCAGGATAGAAGGAAAGATGAATGTAGCAATGTACAGAGACATCTTGTATGAAAACCTGCTCCAGAGCGCTCTTGACCTCAGACTGGGGTGACGGTTCATCTTTGAGCAGGACAATGACCCTAAGCACACAGCCAAGATATCAAAGAAGTGGCTTCAGGACGACTCTGTGAATATCCCTGAGTGGCTCAGCCAGAGCCCAGACTTGAATCCAACTGAACACCTCTGGAGAGATCTGAAAAAGGCTGTGCACCAACGCTTCCCATCCAACCTGATGGAGCTTGAGAGGTGCTACAAAGAGGAATGGGCAAAACTGCCCAACGATAGGTGTGCCAAGCTTGTGGCATCATATTCAAAAAAAACTTGAGGCTGTAATTTCTGCCAAAGGTGCATCAACAAAGGATTGTGCAAAGGCTGTGAATACTCATGTACATGTGATTTCTTAGTTTTTTTTATTTTTAATAAATTTGCAAAAATCTCAGTCTTTTTCACATTGTTATTATGGGGTATTGTGTGTAGAATTTTGAGGAAAAAAATGAATTTAATCCATTTTGGAATAAGGCTGTAACATAAAATGTAGAAAAACTGAAGCGCTATGAATACTTAACGGGTGCACTATATTTCATTAGTCGCTGTTATTTTAGCTTGTTTTGCAGTAGATTATGAGCATCCAGAGAGATTAGCATGATGTTGTTTACTGAAACGTGGCTAACAGAACTAGCAACAGATGCTAACATCGAACTGGAGGGTTTCCATGCAATACGGGCAGACCGGACACCAGACACTGGGAAGGCAAGGGGCGGAGGAGTGATAATGTATGTCAATAACAGCTGGTGCAGACCGGGACATATCATGGTTAAGGAACAGCACTGCAGCAAAGACATCGAGTTGCTAGCTGTTAGCATGCGGCCTACCTATCTCCCGAGGGAATACTCTCACGTGATCTGCATTGTTACTTATGCAAATCCAACGGCGAACGCAGGGACAGCGCGTGATGCCATTCACTCAGTAACTGGCAGGCTGCTGACAGAACACCCAGATGCTCTTCTCCTCATCTCCGGGGATTTCAACCATATTTCACTGTCCCCCATTCTGCCCACGTTCACCCAGTATGTCACATGCCACACTAGAGACAATAAAACACTGGACTTATTCTATGCAAACACTAAGGAGGCGTACACCTCATCACCACTCCCCCCACTCGGGAGATCGGATCACAACTTGGTTCATCTCCTGCCGATGTACAAACCCCTAGTACACAGACAACCCCTGGTCATGCGCACGGTGAAGATATGGTCTGAGGAGGCAATGGACGCTCTAAAGGACTGTTTTGAAATCACTGCCTGGGAGCAGCTCTGTGTTCCACATGGTGAGGACATCGATGACCTCAATCACACCATCATGGACTACATCAACTTCTGTGTGGACAACACCATACACACCAAGACCATGCGGTGTTGCTCGAACAACAAACCCTGGATCAACCCTGAGATAAAAACACTTCTGAGCGAGAAGAAGAGGATCTTCAGGTCGGGGAACAGGGAGATGCTGAAGTCCGTACAGAGGGAGCTGAGGAGGAAGATCAGAGAAGGCAAGGACAGCTTCAGGAAGAAGATGGAGGACAAGCTGTAACGGAGCAACATCGGCGGGGTCTGGAGAAACCTCAAAACCGTCTCTGGGCTCCAGAATACCTCCTCCCAGGCCACGGGGGGCAGGGAGTGGGCAAACAATCTGAACCGTTTTTTTAATAGGTTTGACCAACCACCCTCACCCCTGCCTGCACAATAACCACTGCTGCCTCTACCGTCATCGAGACCTGCTGTCCACACCCCACTCCATCAACACCCCCCCCCCACTCCCAGCGCACAGCCCCCCAACCTGACCCTCACTAAGTCCAAGGTGAGGACGGAGCTGAGGAAGGTCAAGGCGAGGAAGACCTCGGGACTGGACGGCATCACGAAGCTCCTCAAGTCCTGCGCAGACCAGCTGTGTGGGATTGTGGAGCACATCTTCAACCTGAGCCTGAAGCTGGGGAGGGTACCACAGTTGTGGAAAACATCTTGTGTGGTACCCGTACCAAAGACTTCCCACCCCAGAGACCTGAACAGCTACAGACCAGTGGCCTTGACATCTCACATGATGAAGACCCTGGAGAGACTGCTCCTTGCTCACCTCCACCCCCTGGTGGGACCAGTGATGGATCCACTCCAGTTCGCCTACCAGCATGGCATCGGGGTGGAGGATGCAGTGTGATCATCCTCCTTCACCGTTCCCTGTACCACCTGGAAAAGCCTGGGAACGCGGTGAGGATCATGTTCTTTGACTTCTCCAGTGCTTTCAACACCATCCAACCGATGATCCTGAAGGACAAGCTGCTGTGCACAGGGGTGGACCAGCACCTGTCATCATGGATCCTGGACTACCTCACAAACCGGCCACAGTTTGTGAGAACCCAGGATTGTGTGTCCAACACGAACATCAGCAGCACGGGGGCCCCCCAGGGAACGGTTTTGGCTCCCTTCCTGTTCACCCTTTATACTGCGGACTTCTCACACAACACAACACACTGCCATCTACAGAAGTTCTCTGACGACTCTGCGATCGTCGGCCTCATCTCCAACGGAGCTGAAGCTGAGTACAGAGGACTTATCCAGGACTTCGTGGAGTGGTGCCATCGGAACTGCCTCCAGATCAACGCGAGGAAAACTAAGGAGCTAATGGTGGACTGCCGCAGGCAAGGACAACCCCTCACAGCACCAGTAAACATCCAGGGAACAGACATTGAGATGGTGACATCCTACAAGTACCTGGGTGTTCATCTGAACAATAAACTAGACTGGTCACACAATACCGACGCACTCTATAAGAAGGAACAGCGCAGGCTGTTCCTACTGAGGAGGCTCAGGTCTTTTGGTGTACAAGGGGTGCTCCTGAAGACATTCTACGATACGGTGGTGGCATCAGCCATCACTTTTGGAGTGGTCTGCTGGGGCAGTGGCATTACATCAGCCGATAGGAAGAGACTGAACAAACTGATCAAGAAAGCTAGCTCTGTCCTGGGGCAACGCATTGACCCAGTGGAGGAGATAGGGGAGAGAGAAGGATGGTGGCTAAACTGTCATCTCTGCTGGAGTCCGAGTCCCACCCTATGCAGGACATACTGGACGCACTGAGTATTTAGTATTAAGTATTTAGTATATTTAGTATAGTATAGTATACTATAAGTATACTATAAGTATAGTATTAAGTATTTAGTCAGCCACCAATTGTGCAAGTTCTCCCACTTAAAAGATGAGAGAGGTCTCCAATTTTCATCATAGGTATACCTCAACTATGAGAGACAAAATGAGGAAAAAAAATCCAGAAAATCACATTGAAGGATTTTTAATGAATTAATTGATAAATTCCTTGGTAAAATAAGTATTTGGTCATCTACAAACAAGCAAGATTTCTGGCTCTCACAGACCTGTAACTTCTTCTTTAAGAGGCTCCTCTGTCCTCCACTCGTTCCCTGTATTAATGGCACCTGTTTGAACTCGTTATCAGTATAAAAGACACCTGTCCACAACCTCAAACAGTCAGACTCCAAACTCCACTATGGCCAAGACCAAAGAGCTGTCAAAGGACACCAGAAACAAAATTGTAGACCTGCACCAGGCTGGGAAGACTGAATCTGCAATAGGTAAGCAGCTTGGTGTGAAGAAATCAACTGTGGGAGCAATTATTAGAAAATGGAAGACATACAAGACCACTGATAATCTCCCTCCATCTGGGGCTCCACGCAAGATGGGGTCAAAATGATCACGAGAACGGTGAGCAAAAATCCCAGAACCACACGGGGGGACCTAGTGAATGACCTGCAGAGAGCTAGGACCAAAGTAACAAAAGCTACCATCAGTAACACACTACGCCGCCAGGGACTCAAATCCTGCAGTGCCAGACGTGTCCCCCTGCTTAAGCCAGTACATGTCCAGGCCCGTCTGAAGTTTGCTAGAGAGCATTTGGATGATCCACAAGAGGATTGGGAGAATGTCATATGGTCAGATGAAACCAAAATAGAACTTTATTGTAAAAACTCAACTTGTCGTGTTTGGAGGAGAAAGAACACCATACCTACTGTGAAGCATGGGGGTGGAAACATCATGCTTTGGGGCTGTTTTTCTGCAAAGGGACCAGGACGACTGATCCGTGTAAAGGAAAGAATGAATGGGGCCATGTATCGTGAGATTTTGAGTGAAAACCTCCTTCCATCAGTGTGTGAATGTGTGTGTGAATGGGTGGATTGCAGGATCTGTAAAGCGCTTTGGTCATCAAGAGATGAGAATAAAAGCGCTATATAAGTGAATGCCATTTACCATTTACCATTCCATCAGCAAGGGCATTGAAGATGAAACGTGGCTGGGTCTTCCAGCATGACAATGATCCCAAACACACTGCCCGGGCAACGAAGGAGTGGCTTCGTAAGAAGCATTTCAAGGTCCTGGAGTGGCCTAGCCAATCTCCAGATCTCAACCCCATAGAAAATCTTTGGAGGGAGTTGAAAGTCTGTGTTGCCCAGCGACAGCCCCAAAACATCACTGCTCTAGAGGAGATCTGCATAGAGGAATGGGCCAAAATACCAGCAACAGTGTGTGAAAACCTTGTGAAGACTTACAGAAAACGTTTGACCTCTGTCATGGCCAACAAAGGGTATATAACAAAGTATTGAGATGAACTTTTGTTATTGACCAAATACCTATTTTACCGAGGAATTTACCAATTAATTCATTAAAAATCCTTCAATGTGATTTTCTGGATATTTTTTTTTTCTCATTTTGTCTCTCATAGTTGAGGTATACCTATGATGAAAATTGGAGACCTCTCTCATCTTTTAAGTGGGAGAACTTGCACAATTGGTGGCTGACTAAATACTTTTTTGCCCCACTGTATTTATGTGTACATATGTATATTCACTGCTCTTATTTTCTTATCTTCTAAATTATTGCTCTGAGTGTTGCTGTTCCTTTGCTGTTGCAGTCCTGGAATTTCCCCGTTGTGGGACTAATAAAGGCTTATCTTATCTTATTATGGTCTGGACCAGACACCACCTCGAAGTTTAAGGCTAACATTAACCTATCCTGGTGACATGGAGTCATCATCAAAATAGAAATCTCAGAGAAATGTTCAAAGATGCAGAGTGGTATCAGTTGGGACTTAGGGGCCATGCGCACGTCAACATTTTTACCTCAAACTGTGGAAGTTTGTCTACAGTTTAGCTGTCCGTGCATACTATGCCGGATATTTGGAGGTGTGAAAGTGTAGAAATTTGAAACCAGTTTCCAGAGTGGAGAGGTTTTCTTGGCGCTGATTTTGCTCATCCGTGTGTGCAGAAATAAAGAGCAACGGTATGTTAGAGCCCCAATTTACAACAGATTTCAACCAATCCACACACCGAGGAGCATTTTTTTTTCTCATAGAAATACAAATTCGGAGCTTGTATTTCTGTTTTTCTCACAGAAATGCAAGTTCTGTGATTAAACTTTAAGCCTGATGTGTTTATAGTAAGAAATAGGTTAAAAAGGCTCTTAATGGTACCTGTAAAATGCTTTTATTTGCACAATAAATGCAGCCTTGTATAGAAAAATAATCATCAAAATCATAACCAAGAAGGATGCCTACCTTTGCTGAATGATGAAAAAAAAAAAAAATCACTGACGATGTTAACATGTACACGAATCAACCAGTTATGATTGGATTTCTGGAGTTATCTGATTATTAATGTGGCCATGTAAACAGAATAAGCCAATGAAGGCCATGTAACTGGGGTCATTGGGGAGCTGCCAATGTTTCAAATCCAGTTTTGCGCTGTTGTGACATCGCATCACTTCTTTTTTCTTACTTGTAATGCTTTTGTAAAAGTTAGGACTGAAGACTCCTTATCAAATATTCAAACCAGCTGTTAGCAAGTCAGATTTTTTTGTTGCCTGCAATTATACAGGTTATTTTTTTAGCCTATTTAATTCAATTCAGCTTTATTTGTATAGCGCCTAATGACAAGAAGTCATCTCAAGGTGCTATTTATTTATGACCCCCCCCCTCATTCTTTCAGCTTAAAAAAAATGAATATAAATATTTCTTGCAGATGGAATCAGGCATTTATAGTTATAATCCAAAGTCCCTAGTAAAATTTCATCTTGTCATCCTTTAGTTACAATAGCAGTTTTCACACCTTCAGTGGATCTGTGTGCACGTGCAGTTGCTTCTGTGATGTGTCATATGCATGCAGAGGTTTCTCTTTGGGTCTAAACGAAAATGTTGTATGCACCAGGCCTCATTAGCAGACCATTTTAAACCCCAAGTTGCTCTGACCAAAGCATCCATCCATCCATCTTCTACCGCTTAATCATTTTTGGGTCATGGGGGGCTGGAGCCTATCCCAGCATCTTTGAGCAAGAGGCAGGGTACACCCTGGACAGATCGCCAGTCTGACCAAAGCATGTCACAAGCATTTCATTAGCATCTGTGGGAGCTGTGTCAACATGCAGGAAAAAGAGAGTATAATTGGGGCTCTTTCAGTTGTTTTGATACTGACGTGTGGGGTTTGTTGCTTTGCATGAATTAAGGGGTTTTTAAAAAAATCTTTTACACAATATCTAGGAAAGCTTGTCATTTTCTACTGAATATTCCAGGGAGTATGAGTGTGCTGTGGTAGCTTGCTGTTTACTATTACATTTTTAAATTCCTCCTTAAGGCTGACTCTCAGTCCATCTTGAGGCATGGAGTCAATCAGAGGGAAGTGTTCTATGTGCTGGACCCTGATGCCAATTTGGTAAACTCTCAGGAGCGATTTAAGGAGTGGTTTGCCAGGTGAGATCATATGCAGTCTATGAGAAGGAAAGATTTTATTTTTCCACTTACCTGTATACATTATTCTCTCCCTTTCTTTTTACCAAACAACCATCTTTTTCAGTAAACTGGATTGGTGTGGTGTATGTGGAGTTGCTCCTCCTTTGGGACAACTTGAAGAAGCTGTTACAACGAAGGACCTATACATGTGAGTTAAAGTGGGAATAGTTACAGGTTTAGTACTGATGTATCAAGTCAGATATTAAAACTAGAAAAGCACTCGGAGCGCATTCCTCTGCCAAGGCTGCTTCAAGGTCCTTGGTGGAGGTATGCAGTCTCAGATCATCACCTAAATGTAATGGGTTCATCCTTGGCCCAAGAGCTACCTGTGGTGAAAATTTAATCAAAATCCATCCAGTAGTTTTGTGTAATCCTGCTAACAAACAGACAAACAAACCACCCCGATTGCATTACCTCCTTGGTGGAGATAAAAATTAATGTTTTGTCAAACCTTAATATTTTGCACATTTTTATGGACATTAAATTTTGGTATGATACATTTGCATGTTTCTCACCAAGCGGCGATGGATTCCCATAACTGAAAAGTGAAAACATATCTTTGAAAATTAATTGTACAGTTCAGAAAAGTGTACATGGTTATTATATATGAGAGAATGTAATTTAGTAATTTTCATAACTCTGGCACAGTTGAAACGGCAGAGGGAGACAACACAATGTAAATCAGCCATGAATGCATTGAGACATGAGTGCGGGGCATTGTTAACAGAAAAGAATCAACCTAACATACCATATCAAAACATGTGGCTGGGGACAGAGACAGCTATATGTTTGTTCATAATATCAGTCCCTCCAGGATTTTGCGATGTTACGATCGCACCAATTCATGCAAAATCAGCCAATCAGCGCAACTATTGCATGACCTTGCAACTTTGTCCAATCATGCAATTTTGGCCAATCCTCGTCAACTTCCGCCAATTTCACCAATCAAATTTGTCTCTAACTGGCACTGAAACACTCAGTCTAACCAGTCAAATGCATCGTTGCACCACGTTGACTTCCGTGTTTACAGTGAGTAGTGAGTTTATAGTTTACAGTGAGTAGTGGAACACATCAGCAGAATGTGTGATTTTAAAAAAAAAGAAAAAGCAAACACTCACCCGCGAGGTTTTCAACACCGTCCCTTCCTCCCCCCCCCAGCCTTCCC
Organism: Pholidichthys leucotaenia; assembly: GCA_020510985.1. NCBI lineage: Eukaryota > Metazoa > Chordata > Actinopteri > Cichliformes > Pholidichthyidae > Pholidichthys > Pholidichthys leucotaenia. The sequence continues at coordinate 135,469,164 of CM035837.1, forward strand.
ATGGACGCCTTGCCATGTCTCCATCCTGACCACGTGTGCGAAGCGCTGGGTTTGTGTTGAAAAACATGCACTTTCCCCAAAAGCACCCCGTCACGGGAGCGCGCATGAAGAGAGTACATTACACTACAGCCAGTGTCTGAACATTTATACATCTTTAGAGGTAAAATCATTACTACATCTGGTCAATGAGCTTTAAAACTGTGAATCTCCGGTCTGGATGGACAAACTCACCCCCCCCCCCTCTTCCCAGTCCCACTGTAAATGAAAGGGGTGTGTGTGTGTGTGAAGACATGCAGCAGACAGACGGGTGGGCATGGAAACAGAGAGAATATTCTGTTTGGGGGTTTTTTGTTGTTTTTTGTTTTGTTTTTTTTCAGAAAAAACACAGACTCCAATAGCCAATACAGAGCAACAGAATGAATTATTTATTTTTTCCTCTCCACTCGGTACTGAGTGGTTGGGAACTGTAGAGTTTTCAAATGAAAGTGCTGCCAATAATTTCCAAATCTATACTCTTTAACATGCATTCAGTGCAATTTAGCTGTTGTAATGGATTTTTTTTTTTTTTTTTTTTTTTTTTGTTACTTATTTGTACCCGTAGGTAGATTTGGTTTGCAGTCTGGTGACAAGCCACCGGCTGCTGCGTGCGCGAGCGCCCTAAACCTACATGTTTTTGGTATGTGGGAGGAAACCGGAGAAATCCCGGAGTAAACCCACGCAACACGGGGAGAACATGCAAACTCCACACAGCTCACTGTTGGTCGGGGGCTGGGATCGAACCCACGATCTCATGATCCCCGCGATCCCCCGGCCGAGGGTAAAACTGTGCTGTCACAGTGCTAAACCACTGCGCCACCGTGCAGCCCCTGGATATTGTGTTAATGTTTGTATTTGCTGTTGCACAGGAGAGTTTTTCTGTATAGCAGAAGTTTCTGCTTAATTTACAAATCCCGATAATAGGAAATTTTTGACAATCCTGTGCTTTTCTTGTATTGTTATATAGAATATCACTGCAGTGAACTGGAAAAAAGCATCTGCTTTAAAATTTGGAATTCTTCCCACAACTTTTAGTGTAAAAAACATTGGAACTTTTATCGCAACTTTTTTAAAAAGCTCCCGCGAATTCAGGCTTTTTGGCCCGCAACAATCATAAAAACATCTCGCAAAATCCTGGAGGGACTGTAATATACACATATACCCACTTTATTTTCCTTCTGTCCATGCTGTAGTTATGTTGGCCATGGAGCAGGTGCTCGGTTTCTTGATAGCCAGTCCGTGCTAAAGAGGCCAATGAGAGCAGCTTCCCTGCTGTTAGGGTGTAGCAGTGCAGCACTTGCTGTCCGAGGTGATCAAGAAGGGCGAGGAGTGATTATGAACTACCTCATAGCAGGCTGGTGAGACATCTTTACACATTCATCTACTCACAGTTGCATGTTACATGGCATTCAAGTATTAGATACCGTTTTGGAAATGTATGGAATGCTCTTATATTTTGTCTTGTAGCCCGTTTGTACTGGGAAACCTGTGGGATGTTACTGATCGAGATATTGATCGTTTTACAAAAGCCTTGCTAGAATCTTGGATCTCTGCTGGATCTGGTGCTCCGCTTTTGGATTACATGGGTCCATCACGACAGGCAACGCACTTGAAGCACATCATAGGAGCAGCACCAGTGGTGTATGGGCTGCCGATACACCTACTTTAGGACTGGAGCCAGAAAAATGTTTTTTCCTTAAATTGGCAAATTCTGTGTGCATATGCTTCCTGCTTGAATGGTGTAATCAAAGTGGGCTGGGCTTTACTGACAGGCCAAGATGTAAGGCTCCCCCCCCTTCCCCATTATGGTGTTGAACCCACAAGATTTGATGCTCTTGTGTTGCCTTTTTATTTTATTTAAATTAAGTCTGCAAACATATTGCTTTTATATGGAGGCTCATTCCTGGAAAAAATTCAGCTTTAGTATTTAGCAAAGGGAAGATAGCAAATCGGCTTTGATTAGCAACAATGCTGTCAGGGATTAAAAGTAGTTTGACCTAGAGACAAAGGGTCTCTTTCTTCAGTTGTTATAATATACCTGCACTATCAGACATGAAGACGGACTCCATCAGAATCTTACAGCAGGTGACTTTGTTCTTGCTACACTTAGTAACTTGCTCAGGGTATAATATTGTAAGATTTTTTGCATTATTTTGTGACCTGTTGTGAGAATGAGTTCATAGAGTCACGAAAAGCAAGTTTAAAACCTTATTGATGAATGGTGACATGCTGTCCATCATATTGATAAGGCTATGGTAAGGGCTAGAAAAACAGGATGTAAATTGTCTATAATCCTAATGTTATTCAGCACATCAGCTAGAGGTAACAACTTTAACTGAGTATTTTTGCTTCATCTTATTTTAAAATATATTTTTACCACTGGTTTGATTTTAACAATGTTTGTATTGATTTAAGATCTTAATGATTTTAATCTCTTTGGTGTAATGAGTGAATGAAATAAACAAGTTCTCACAAACTTTGTGCTCTATATTTTGTCACATTTATGAAAAGTAGTACTCCAAATTAGAACATATATAAATAACAATTACAAATTACAGTGTATCAGTAGCATGACACAGTAGACAACCCAAAACCAGCAGAAATACATTATAGAAAAAGGAATTACCCAGTGAAGCAAAAAAAAAAAATGCTTGGATAACTTCATATACTATGTATGCTACTACTAGGTTAAATAGATGATCCTTATAAGTTGACGATAGTACTGACTGTACAAAGGAGGGTTATAAGGTGGAGGGTGAAATGTGAGGTACCACTTAAACTAAGGTGCAGCATTGTTGTGATCAAAATTCCACATTAGAGTGAGTTATTGTATAGTGAAATGGCAAGTAGCAGAAAAGATTTCCTGTACTTAATCATTTGGCAGCAGAGCTGGAGAAAGCTCCACTGTCTGTCCAGTGTGTGGTGGAGGGGGTGATCAGGATTGTCTATGATGTCTCACAGTTTGTTCAGTGTCCTCTCCACCACAAACTCAAAGGTCTCTGGCCGGAGACCAATCACAGAGCCAGCCTTCTTGATAATCTTGTCAAGTCTGTTGGTGTCACTGGCTCTGAAACTGCTACCCCAGCAAACAGCAGCAAAGAAGATGGCGCTGGCAATGACTGGTAGAAAAGCTTGAGCATCTTGCTGCACACATTGAAGGATCTCATCTTCCTCAGAAAGTAGAGTCTGCTCATCCCCTTCTTGTACACAGCATCGGTGTTAGATTTCCAGTCCAGTCCATTGCTGATCATGACACCCAGGTATTTGTAGTTCTCAGTTACCCCCACATCCTCCTCCCAATCTGCAATGGCTGTGAAGGTGTCCTCTTCTTCCTGAAGTCATTCACCATCTCTGGTCTTGCTGGCGTTCAGCCTCAGGTGATTCTACTTGGTCCAGTCCACAAATCTGTACCAGTGCCCTGTTCTCCCCCTCAATTCAATTCAATTCAACTTTATTTATATAGCGCCATTTCACAACAACAGTCATCTCATAGCACTATCAACTGTAGGGGGGACCCCCACAGTTGCAGAAAGACCCCAGTAATCAGGGGATCCCCTGTGAGCAAACACTTGGCGACGGTGGAGAGGAAAAACTCCCTTTTAACAGGAAGAAACCTCCAGCAGAACCAGGCTCAGGGAGGGGCAGTCATCTGCTGCGACTGGCTGGGGGGTGAGGGGATAGAGAAGAAGAAAAGAACAGACATGTAGAGAGCAAACTGCACGATGGGGACTCAATCTATGGGAGAGAACAAACAAATGTTTGTTCTCTCCCATAGATTTTTCTCACTCTCAAAAATATTTCATTGAGAGTGAGAAAAGGAGTGAGGCCCAGTGCATTACTGGAGGTCCCCCAGCCGACTAAACCTATTAGCAGCATAACTAAGGGAGGGTTCAGAAACACATGATCCCTCCCTAATTGTAGGCTATATCAAAAAGGTAGGTTTTAGCCCTATTCTTAAAAACAGAGATCGAGTCTGACTCCCGAATCCAGATTGGCAGCTGATTCCACAGGAGAGGAGCTTGATAACTGAAGGCTCTGCCTCCCATTGTACTTTTGGAGATTCTAGGTATTGCAAGTAATCCTGCATTTTGGGAGCGTAGTGCTCTGTTAGGATAATACGGTAGTATCAGATCTTTTAAATAAAAAGGAGCCTGATTGTTTAGAGCTTTGTAAGTAAGAAGAAGGATTTTAAACTCAATTCTAAACTCTATGGGAAGCCAATGAAGGGAGGCCAGAACCGGAGAGATATGATCTCTCTTTCTAGTACCTGTTAAAACTCTTGCTGTAGCATTTTGGATCAGCTGAAGACTTTTTAAAGATGTTTTAGGACAGCCTGATAATAAAGAATTACAATAATCTAATCTCGAGCTAACAAAAGCGTGGATCAGTTTCTCAGCATCACTCTGAGACGAGATGCTCCTAATCTTGGCAATATTACGCAAATGATAGAAGGCAGTCTTAGAAACACATTTAATATGTGAATTGAAGGACAAATCCTGATCAAAAATAACTCCAAGGTTCCTCACAGAGCTATTAAGAGAAAGAGTAACCACATCCAAACTGAAAGTTTGATTTGGAAAGGAATTTCTAAGGTTTTTTGGACCAACCAGAATGACTTCAGTCTTATCTGAATTTAATAGCAGGAAATTACAAGTCATCCAAGCTTTGATTTCCTTAAGACAGGCTTCTAACTTGGCTAATTGATTACTATCATCTGGCTTCATTGACAGGTATAATTGTGTGTCATCAGCATAACAATGAAAATGTATACAGTGCTTTCTAATAATGTTGCGTAACGGAAGCGTATATAAACTAAAAATTTAGAGTCGGGCCTAGCACAGATCCCTGTGGAACTCCATGACTGAGCTTTGAGTTTTTTGGGGGGGTTTTGTTACTTATTTGTACCCGTAGGTAGATTTGGTTTGCAGTCTGGTGACAAGCCACCGGCTGCCGGTCGCTGCGTGCGCGAGCGCCCTAAACCTACATGTTTTTGGTATGCGGGAGGAAACCGGAGAAATCCCGGAGTAAACCCACACAACACGGGGAGAACATGCAAACTCCACACAGCTCACTGTTGGTCAGGGGCTGGGATCGAACCCACGATCTCATGATCCCTGCGATCCCCCGGCCGAGGGTAAAACTGTGCTGCTACAGTGCTAAACCACTGCGCCACCGTGCAGCCAGAGTTGAAAGAAAACTCATTATTTACATGAACAAACTGGAACCTATCAGATAAATAAGATCTAAACCACTGCAATGAAGTTCCATTAAGTCCAACATAGTGTTCTAATCTATCAAGTAGAATATTATGATCGATAGTATCAAAAGCTGCACTAAGGTCTAAAAGGACAAGTACAGAAACTAGTCCATTATCAGATGCAATGAGGAGGTCGTTAGTGACCTTCGCTAAGGCTGTTTCAGTACTATGATGGATTCTAAACCCAGACTGGAACTCTTCAAGTAAACCATTTCCCTGCAGGTGGTCAAATAATTGCGTAGCAACAACTCTTTCTAAGATTTTTGAAATGAAAGGGAGATTAGAGATTGGTCTATAGTTAGCTAAAGCTCCTGGATCTAGTGTTGGCTTTTTGAGTAAGGGTTTAATTACAGCCGTTTTAAAAGCCTGCGGTACATGGCCTAAAGTTAATGAAGAATTGATTATATTGTAACGTCGGGGCCATGTTAAGGGGGGCAGGGATTTCCCAGCATGCTTTGCCAGTTGAAAATGTTACTGTGTGTGTATTAAATGTGTTATTACTGAGTTATACTGCTGTGTCATTATAACTGCGTTATAATGACCCAGCAGTGTTTAGCAGGATTAGGGCAAGATGTATCGTGTGTGTGTAACCATGATTGAAACGGAGGTCTGGGAGAATGACCTCCCCTCCTCTCTGTGCTCAGAAGTAAGTTGGGGGTTGGTGGCGTGTAAATAAAGCCTGTTCATCACAACCATCTTGCTCCTCTTTCTTTGTGTGAATCCCGCAAACGTCACACTGGTGTCAGGAGTGGGGATGGAGCAAGATGAGGACCCGGGCGGAGGTCCAGCGGCCGGGGCGGTTCATCGCTCGGCTGGGGACGGAGCGTAGAGCTGAGACGCCGGCCCCCGGAGAGATTCGCTGCGATGGACGGAGCAGCGGACCCGATGGGCCGAGGAGAGCAAACCAGCCCCGTTTCCCGCCCTTTTCAGGGCAGGAGTTGCTGGCGATTCCAGGGCGATCAGGAGCGGTGATCGACCGGGACGTGACCGTCCCATTCATCCGGCAGCGGGCCAAGATTTCCCGCTACAACAGCGAGAACCTGTTTGATGACCACCTGTCCCAGGTCGAGCTGGCCGCCGCGCTGAAAGCGAGCGGGAGGAGGAGCCACGGCAGCGCGTGCACGAGGGAGACTACAGTGGCAGAAGCAGAGCGGGTGGAGCCGCTGAGGAATCGCACCATTGAAGCGTCAACGCCGAGACCAAGAACTTTCCAGGCCACGGCTGACAGCGAGGGGGAGGAGGAGGAGTTACGGCAGACCACAGCGGCGCGTCCACGGAGGAGACGGCCGCGGCGCGAGGAAGGGTGCTTCCGCTACGGAGAGCCGGGGCACATCGCACGGTACTGCCCTGCGCCACCCCACGGGAAACTGGCCCCTCGCCAACGTTAAATTAGAGCGAGGTGGCATGGACGGGAAAAAGCTGCCTCCTGCAGATGCTTCCCCCGGCAGGTGACGTCACAGAGGCCTTTGGAGCGCAGCAGCAATGGAGCGCAGCAGCAGTGGAGCGAGCAGGACAGATCCGGTCTTTTCCTGGGATCGGCAGGGGCTGGACGCGGGCCAGCGGCCGACTGGTAGGTCCTGGCAGAGGTGGGAGTCATGGGACTCCTGCTGCCAGAGGAGGAACTGTGCGTGTCCTACCGCCACCGCAGATGCTTTCCCTTTCGGTGACGTCATGGAGGCCCTCGGCGCAGCAGACGCGCAGCAGCGGAGCGAGCAGGACAAAGATCCGGCCATTTTCCAGGTGCGGCAAGGGCTGGACGCATGGACGCAGGCCAGCGGCCGCCTGGGAGACCTGGCAGCGGTGGGAGTCGGCCGGAGCGGGCTTGGGACTCCCGCTGCCAGGGAAGGGACTGTGCGTGGTCCTACAGAGGCTGTCAGATGTGTCCATCTGCCCGCTGGTGGCCAAACCGGAACCCTACCCCAACCAGATACTCCGACCGAGACTCAGATGGCCCGTGCATGCCGCCCTGGCACCGGGCTGACTCGCATTGGATTTCTGAAAGTGGACTTTGAATTTTCTGGGGACAGAAACCAGTCCAGGGGGGGGCAGTGTAACGTCGGGGCCATGTTAAGGGGGGCAGGGATTTCCCAGCATGCTTTGCCAGTTGAAAACGTTACTGTGTGTGTATTAAATGTGTTATTACTGAGTTATACTGCTGTCATTATAACTGCGTTATAATGACCCAGCAGTGTTTAGCAGGATTAGGGCAAGATGTATCGTGTGTGTGTAACCATGATTGAAACGGAGGTCTGGGAGAATGACCTCCCCTCCTCTCTGTGCTCAGAAGTAAGTTGGGGGTTGGTGGCGTGTAAATAAAGCCTGTTCATCACAACCATCTTGCTCCTCTTTCTTTGTGTGAATCCTGCAAACGTCACAATATGAAGAATAAAGCTACCAATAAGTGGGAAGACTTCTTTAAATAACCTGGTAGAAATAGGGTCTAAAAGACAAGTTGAAGGTTTGGATGAGGAAACTATTTTGTCTAACTCACAAAGGTCGATTGGAGTAAACTCATCAAGACAGACATCAATAGAAGGAGTTGTAGTAGTTACAGTATTTAAGTTAACTGTGGGAAGAATCTGATTGATTTGATCTCTGATGGATGAAATTTTATTATTGAAAAAGTTCATAAAGTCCTGACTAGTAAGCTCTAAGGGAATGCTAGGATTGACAGAGTCCTGACTCTTTGTCAACTTGGCTACAGTACTGAAAAGAAACCTGGGATTATTCTTGTTCTCTTCTATTAATGCAGAGTAATAACTCGTTCTAGCTTTTCTAAGAGATTTTTTATAAATTAAAAGATGATTTCTCCAAGCTAAATAGATTTCATCTAAATTAGTGGAGCGCCATTTTCTTTCTAATTGACGAGTCTTCTGTTTTAAGCTACGAGTTTCTGTGTTGAACCAAGGAGTTAGAAATCTCTGATTAGACTTTTTCTTTTTTAAGGGGGCCACCAAGTCTAGAGTCTGATGCAGAGAAGCTGAAACACTATCCACCATGTTATCAATTACAGAAGGAGCAAGCTGTCTATAGCTTATTTCCGTTGTGTTGACACATGGCATAGAGGAAACAATCTGCATAAATTTGGTAACAGCATCATCTGAGAGGCATCTACTGTAATAATATTTTTCTTTAGGAGCCAAATAGTCAGAAATAGTAAAATCAAAGGTTAACAGACAATGGTCTGACAGTACAGGGTTATGAGGAGACACTACAAGATTTTCTATTTCTATGCCATATGTCAGAACAAGGTCCAATGTATGGTGGAGGTAATGAGTAGAATTTCCTACTTTCTGAGAAAACCCAATCGAGTCTAATATTGAATTAAATGCCACATTAAGGCAGTCACTATCTACATCCACATGTATATTAAAGTCCCCTACTATAATTATTCTATCAGATTTCAGCACTAAATCAGCTAAGAAATCAGCAAATTCGGATAAAAATTCTGAGTAGGTTGATGGGGGACGATAAACTATGGCAAATAAAACTGGGTTTAACCTAAAATTGCTAAAGTGCCCAATACTGAGGACCAGACCCTCAAAGGAATTATAACATGTTTTTTGCTTTACATTAACTAGTAATTTGGAATGGTAAATTGTTGCTACTCCTCCTCCACGACCAGAACTTCTGGGATTTTGACAGTTTAAATAACCAGAGGGAGTTGATTCATTTAAACCAACATAATCCTCTTGCCCTAACCAAGTCTCTGACATCCAACCATCCCTCAGACATCCAACAACAGCCAAGTCATCAATTTCTGCAGGTGGCATGACAGCATTGTACTGAAAGGTCATTGGTGTATAAGGTGAATAGAAAAGGAGAAAGCACAGTCCTCTGTGGAGCTCTCATATCACTAACCACCACATCAGACAAGACACTGCCCAGCCAGACAAACTGTGGCCTGCCGGTCAGGTAGTTGGTAATCCAGGAGATCACTGAGCTGTCAACCCCCATCACCCGCAGCTTCTCACCCAGCAGCAGTGGCTGAATGGTGTTAAATGTACTAGAGAAATCAAGGCCTACCTGGTGGGTCTCTTCGAGGACACCAACCTGTGCGCCATCCACGCCAAGAGGGTCACCATCATGCCCAAAGACATCCAGCTGGCCCGCCGCATCCGCGGAGAGAGACCTTAGACTTTCTGCTGCACATCCACCAACCACAATGCTCCGCACTGTGTCTACACTACCGTTCAAAAGTTTGGGGTCACCCAGACAATTATTTTGTGTTTTCCATGAAAAGTCACACTTATTTACCACCATGAGTTGTAAAATGAATAGAAAATATAGTCAAGACATTGACAAGGTTAGAAATAATGATTTGTATTTGAAATAATTTTTTCCTTCAAACTTTGCTTTCGTCTAAGAAACCTCCATTTGCAGCAATTACAGCATTGCAGACCTAACATGATTGCACAAGGGTTTTCTAATCATCCATTAGCCTTCTGACGCAATGAGCAAACACATTGTACCATTAGAACACTGGAGTGATAGTTGCTGGAAATGGGCCTCTATACACCTATGTAGATATTGCACCAAAAACCAGACATTTGCAGCTAGAATAGTCATTTACCACATTAGCAATGTATAGAGTGTATTTCTGATTAGTTTAGTTAGCTTTATTGAAAAAAAGTGCTTTTCTTTCAAAAATAAGGAAATTTCTAAGTGACCCCAAACTTTTGAACGATAGTGTTGTAGCCGCACATGGGGGAAAACATAATGACTAGCATCTTAGATAAGAACAAAGAACAGAGTTTCCTTGGAGATAACAAGAAGTTGTGAAAGTGTGATCTTTTGTGTGTCAGAGACTGCTTGGAGGATCCTTTGTGTGTCAGAGACTGCGAGGGGGATGTTAAGGGATTAAGGAAGTGAATGCAATGTGACCTTTGATGTGTAGAAGCGGCTGTAAGAAGACATTTACAAGAGTATTTAAGAGAAGAGTTTTGTCTGAGATGTCCTCTTTCTACTATGCTCATGTGTGAGATGTGTAATAAACTGCTTGAGACAAATCTGCCTCATCATTTACACACTCCACACTGGTGACCCAAGACGAAGCATGCAACACGAAGAGAATCCCCCGGAGCCAGCCTCATTGGGAGCCCCCAGCCAAGCACAATCCGCGCTCCTGGTTCCACCTGGTTGAGGCGCAGTTCGTCCTCCGGGGGATATCGGTGGATGACACGAAATTCTACCATGTGATCGCAAAGCTCGACACCCACACGGCTCAGCATGTGGAGAGCCTGCTGGATCAGCCACCAGCCAGCGACAAATACGGCGTGTTGAAGGCCGCACTCATCCAGCACTACACACTCTCGGTTGAGGAGAGAGCAGAGAGACTCCTGACGCGGACCGAGTTAGGAGATTGCACGGCTATTGACCTGATGGAGAGGATGCTGAGATTGAAAGGCTCGGACGACGACCACTTCATTTTTACCCACCTCTTCCTCAGGAACCTTCCGTCAGTGACAAGAGCAGCCCTGGCCAGTTCGCCGTTGCTGGCCAAGCGGGACTACCGTGCGCTGGCCTGGGAGGCACACCAGATCATCATGGCCAGCAGAGAGCTCGCGACCACGGCGGCAGCGACGGAGCTCGGCGCGACGGCCAGAGATGGCGAGGAGCCATTGACGGCAGTAGCAGAACCACCGACAACTGCGGCGGCAGGGGCCAAGGAACACGGAGGAGACACCCTTTGTTTCTACCACCGCCGCTTTGCAGAGAAGGCACGCAAATGTATAACACCGTGCCAGTTCAAGCGCTCGGGAAACGCCAAGACCGGGGGTCGGTAACAGCTGCGGCCCTCGGGGAGGAGAACAAGCTGCTCTACTTGACGGACGCACGCTCGGGGAGGCATTTTCTCGTGGACACCAGCGTCCAGTTTAGTTTCATCATGCCGTCCTATGTCGACCGGCTGGCAGGATCCAGCGGCCCCGAGATGGCAGCAGCAAACGGCTCGGAGATTAAGACCTTTGGTGAGAGGACTCTACTTCTGTCGCTACACGGCCGTGCATTTGAGTGGACTTTTGTCATAGCAGCATTGAATTTCAATATATTGGGGGCTGATTTTTTGTGCTCACATGGTTTGTTGGTTGATGTCGCTAACAGGCGCCTGGTTAATGCACTGTCCTTTGATTCTATCCCCTGTACAGCTCGAGCGTCCCGGCCAACAGCACAAGCCAACGTCACAGCTGCAAGCGGTAAGTTCCACACACTGCTCACTCAGTTCCCAGCACTCACAGTCCCGACATTTTCGGCAGCCGTCGCTAAACACGGGGTGGAACATTTTATTACCACCACCGGGCCGCCCGTTTTTGCAAAACCTCGGCGCTTGGACGCAGCTAAACTGGCCATAGCGCGCGAGGAGTTCGCCAACCTGGAGAGATTGGGCATCATCAGGCGTTCAAACAGCCCATGGGCTTCCCCACTACACATGGTCCCTAAAGCTGACGGTTCGTGGCGACCTTGCGGGGATTTCCGCAGGTTGAACAACGCCACAGCGCACGACCGCTACCCAATTCCTCACATCCAGAATTTTTCCGTTCACTTGGCAGGAGTGCGCGTTTTTTCTAAAATAGACTTGGTCCGCGGTTACCACCAAGTCCCAGTGCGCGCTGAGGACATACCCAAAACAGCGGTGATAACTCCGTTTGGTCTATTCGAGTTTTTGCGCATGCCATTCGGGCTTAAAGGGGCTGCACAGACGTTCCAACGCATGATGGATGCGGTGCTGCGCGATCTCCCTTTCGTATTCGTCTACCTGGACGATATCTTGGTAGCCAGCGTGTCCGAAGACGAACACGAAACCACCTCACGGCGGTTTTCCGGAGGTTGGGAGAGCACGGTTTAATAATCAACCCAGCGAAGTGTCAGTTCGGGGTGACGCAGATTGATTTTATGGGGCACCGCGTCTCTCCCGAAGGAGCGGTTCCGCTGCCTGACAAAGTGCGCGCGGTAGCAGATTTTCCCCGACCGCAAACGGTCAGGGCGTTACAGGAGTTTTTGGGAATGGTGAATTTTTATAACCGTTTCCTCCCCCGCGCAGTGCAGCTCATGCAACCGCTGTACGCCGCGCTCAAAAGACAGAAACCCGCGAATAAGATCGAATGGTCCCCGGAGCGAGAGCGGGCATTCTCGGAAGTCAAGGCAGCCCTGGCAAATGCTGCGTTGTTGGCACATCCAGACCCAACGGCCCGCATAGCGCTCACTACTGACGCGTCAGATGTGGCCATAGTGGCGGTTGTGGAGCAGCGTGTAGCCGGGGCTTGGCAGCCGCTCGCCTTTTTCAGCAGGACTTTGCGCAATAGTGAACGTAAATACAGCGCGTTTGACAGGGAGTTGCTGGCTCTCCACTTGGCCATTCGCCACTTCCAGTTCTGGCTGGAAGGGCGTTGTTTCACCGCGTTCGTTGACCACAAGCCACTAACATTCGCGATGGCCAAGGTTTCAGAACCGTGGTCGGGCCCGCAGCAGAGACAGCTGGCCGCGATCTCAGAGTTTACTACCGATATTCAGTATGTGTCGGGTAAACTGAATGTAGTGGCAGACTGCCTCTCACGCGCCATGGCGGCCCTGGTCCGCATGGGGATAGATTATACAGCCATGGCCGCGGAGCAGGTTAGTGACGCGAATGTGCGTGCGTTCCAGTCTGGACCAACAGGGTTAAGGCTGGAGAGCAGGGTGCTGCAAGACGGTATGCCCCCCCTAATCTGCGATGTCTCCACTGGGCGACCGCGTCCCGTGGTACCGGCCGCGTGGCGCCGCCGCGTTTTTGACTCGGTTCATTCTTTAGCGCATCCGGGAGTGCGCGCGTCGGTCAAGATGGTAGGAGAGAAATTTGTGTGGCCGAGCCTTCGCAAACAAGTGAAAGAGTGGGCAGCAGCCTGCATGGCGTACCAACAAGCCAAAGTACACAGACACACGACAGCTCCCTTGGAGCCGTTTCACATCCCGGCTAAGAGGTTCGACCATGTTCACGTGGACCTCGTGGGCCCCCTCCCGCCATCACAGGGGTGCACGCACCTTCTGACAATGGTGGACTGCACCACGCGCTGGCCGGAGGTGGTTCCACTGGCGTCGACCACAGCCGAGGAGGTGGCGCGCGCGTTTTTAACAGCATGGATGACACGTTTTGGAGTCCCGTCGGACATTACGTCCGACAGAGGCCCTCAATTTGTTTCCGAACTTTGGTCAACAATGGCCCACAGCCTGGGTGTCACAATTCACCGCACAACCGCGTACAATCCACAGGCTAATGGGTTATGCGAACGTTTTCATAGGTCATTGAAAGCGGCTCTCAGGGCGTCACTGACGGATGCAAATTGGGTAGACAAGCTACCGTGGGTTTTATTGGGGTTACGTTCTGCGCCTAAAGAGGACTTGGAGGCTTCCCCGGCTGAACTCGTTTCTGCGCAGCCACTTCGGCTGCCCGGGGAGTTTCTCCCAGATAATCCTGCGCTGGGCAGCTCCCCGTCTCAGCTGTTGCAGCGTAGCATTGACACAGGCACGCTGCCGGGCTCTGTCCACCACAGTTTTCCGCGCGTTTTTGTGCCTAAAACTTTGAAAAACGCGAAGTTTGTTTTTGTCAGACACGATGCACATTGCCCCCCACTGCGCCCACCTTATGATGGACCGTTCAGAGTGCTGGAAACAGGGGACAAGCATTTTTTGCTAGATTTGGGGGGTAGGAGGGAAAAGGTTGGCATAAACAGACTCAAACCCGCTTTTGTGATGGCCGACGAGCAAGTGCTGTTGGCGAGGGCCCCTCGGCGTGGAAGACCCCCACGGGGAGCTTCCCAGAGTAAAATTTCCCCAAAACACCCGCAGGGACAGACAAAACGTTTTCACCCCCAGACAGCAGCTCCCCAGCATGACAGCGCCGCGGAGGCGGTGAATCCTGGTTACAGCAGATACGGGAGAAGACTGAAGCCCAAGCAGCATGTGGATTGATGTGTAATGATTCTGTCACAGCATACAGACTGTTATTCTTTTGTTCGATCCAATATGCTCGGGGTGGGGGGGGGGGGTGTAGCCGCACATGGGGGAAAACATAATGACTAGCATCTTAGATAAGAACAAAGAACAGAGTTTCCTTGGAGATAACAGGAAGTTGTGAAAGTGTGATCTTTTGTGTGTCAGAGACTGCTTGGAGGATCCTTTTTGTGTCAGAGACTGGGAGGGGGATGTTAAGGGATTAAGGAAGTGAATACAATGTGACCTTTGATGTGTAGAAGCAGCTGTAAGAAGACCTGAGTATTTAAGAGAAGAGTTTTGTCTGAGATGTCCTCTTTCTACTATGCTCATGTGTGAGACGTGTAATAAACTGCCTGAGACAAATCTGCCTCATCATTTACACACTCCACAGTGTATATATATTTATATTAATATGTACATATGTATACTAGCTGCTCTTGTTTTTTCTTGCCTTCTGATTGTTGCTCTGAGTGTTGCTATCCCTGTGCTGTTGCAATCCTGGAATTTCCCCATTGTGGGACTAATAAAGGCTTATCTTATCTTATCAGATGAGATGGGAGGGCAACTGGTCCATAGTCGTTCAGGTCCGATGGAGACGACTTCTTCATAAAACTGATCATAATGCCATTTCTAAATATATAATTCCGAACAAAATCTAAACGTTTTAGTCAAACCTGAAAGCAAAGTGTGGAGCTGAGCAACTTATGGCTTCATTAACGGGGCAGTTTGTGTTTTGTCCACACGGAGGGGATGTTTCGGACTAATGATGTTCAAGATCTATAACCCGGAAGCAGTACCGCTGAAGTTCGTAGTCGCTTCACGTTTCCAACATGGCGGTGAATCTGACAGACCTCTCCTTTCCCCAGTTAGAGGGACTCAAATCCCAGCTAGATCAGGTAATATACTGCTACCATCATATGTGTGTGTGTGTGTGTAAACACACATATTGGAGCAGTGCGTTATTTAAAGTTGATTTTTAGAAGCGAGTTAAGCATAGCGAAATGTTGTGTAGTTAGCATAGCTAACACGACAAACGTTAGGGAGTGGTTATGGGTACGTCATGTTTGGTTTCTGGACACTCCGTACCCAAATCACAGCGTACCCTAGACATTCCGTACCTGCGTAATTAAATACCAAACCAAAATGTTTATTTTTAATATTAAAATGTGATTACTAGCTGTTCAAAAGCTTCAAAACAGAAGCTGAAATTAAGGCTACTGTGAAACTCAAAAATGTCATGCCAATAAGTGGCATAAGAGTAGCAGCTGACAGCGAGACACGAATGGAAGGTTGTTTTGCCTTGCATTTGGGTTTGGTTTTTTTTTGGGGGGGGGGGGGTAGTTTTTTGGAAGTTCAAGGAGTCAAAAAAAATTTTCATATAAAAATGTATGAAAAAAATCACCAGATTTTAAGATGAGCCTTTATTAGTCCCACAATGGGGAAATTCCAGGATTGCAACAGCACAGGGACAGCAACACTGAGCAACAATCAAAAAGACAAGAAAAACGAGCAGCAAATATGCATATGTACACGTACTGTAAATATACTGTATATACACACAGTGCGGAGCATTGTAGCTAGATGGAATAAACGGTATAACCGTCTACTTAGTTATCCTACATGGTATGAATATGTACCCATACATATTGTCACCCTCCGTAGCGACTGATATTGTCCTAGTTGTATATATACTGGAGGGGACCATTGTGTAAGTCTATTGTGTCTTTTGCATTCAATACTATTAGGTCGTCATGTTTTTTTGCTGTCTCTGCGAGCAGCCCTGCTTTGGTTATACAGTCTTGACAGCCGTAGGTAGGAAGGACCTGCGAAACCTCTCGGTTGTGCACCTAGGATGATGTAGTCTGCTGCTAAATGAGCTCCTCAGTGCATTCAGTATGTCCTGCATAGGGTGGGACTCGGACTCCAGCAGAGATGACAGTTCAGCCACCATCCTTCTCTCTCCTATTTCCTCCACTGGGTCAAGGCATTGCCCCAGGACAGAGCTAGCTTTCTTGATCAGTTTGTTCAGTCTCTTCCTATCGGCTGCTGTAATGCCACTGCCCCAGCAGACCACTCCAAAAGTGATGGCTGATGCCACCACCGTGTCGTAGAATGTCTTCAGCAGTGCCCCTTGTACACCAAAAGATCTGAGTCTCCATCTCAATGTCTGTTCCCTGTATGTTTACTGGTGCTGTGAGGGGTTGTCCTTGCCCGCGGCAGTCCACCATCAGCTCCTTAGTTTTCCTCGCATTGATCTGGAGGCAGTTCCGATGGCACCAGTCCACGAAGTCCTGGATAAGTCCTCTGTACTCAGCTTCATCTCCGTTGGAGATGAGGCTGACGATCACAGAGTCATCAGAGATCTTCTGTAGATGGTAGTGTGTTGTGTTGTGTGAGAAGTCCACAGTATAAAGGGTGAACAGGAAGGGAGCCAAAACCGTTCCCTGGGGGGCCCCCGTGCTACCGATGATCGTGTCGGACACACAGTCCCGGGTTCTCATAAACTGTGGCCGGTTAGTGAGGTAGTCCAGGATCCATGATGACAGGTGCTGGTCCACCCCTGCGCAGAGCAGCTTGTCCTTCAGGATCATCGGTTGGATGGTGTTGAAAGCTCTGGAGAAGTCAAAGAACATGATCCTCACCGCATTCCCGGGCTTCTCCAGGTGGGACAGAGAACGGTGAAGGAGGAAGATCACTTCATCCTCCACCCCAATGCCATTTTATGGTAAATTATTGATAAGTGTAATATAAACAACAAATACAACAAAATTTTTTTAGCCCATCTTCCACAACAACACAACATTTTGGTTTGGTAGGTATTTAGGTAAGCGGGTACGGAACGTCTAGGGTTTGTTGTAATTTGGGGACGGAGTAGCAACGGTACGGAGTGATCTGATACCTCATGTCTTCTACGATCACAGCTCAATTCCTAATGTACATTTGGGGTCACGTCACTCTGCATGCCATACCGCATTCACAAAAAACTACGAATACGTTCTATTAATGCTGTGTCTTACGCGGGAGCAGCTATGGATACAGCACCATACCTGTAGAGCTGCTTGGTACAGATACGACTCAAATCTGATTGTGTCACATGACATACTGTACCGCATTCCCCACTCTTCGAAGAGTGTGGTCTTCTTGTCATCAAAAGGTGAGTGGTTCGTCTCCCGCTGTCGCCACCCGCCATCTTTGCAATGTTTGTGTGGGTACCCAAATCTGTTAAGCGCTATTCATCCAGAGATTAAAAAAAGAAGAGCCATATACAGTACATGTGTATACAGTGGTGTGAAAAAGTGTTTGCCCCTTTCCTGATTTCTCATTTTTTTTGTATGTTTGTCAAGCCTTATTCATGCTGCATTTTAATTTAATGTTGGTACACGTATTAATGTAAATATGAATGTGAGTAGGAATGAAGATTAACTTTCATCACACTCAGTTCCTCGTTAGGGCACCATCCACGTTTTATAGAGGTGGAAACTCTTATGAACAAAGACTTAAGCTAAAGAATTTAGCAATTGGTAAGTTAAGCCTTGATAATTCTATTGAAAATATTTGATCAGTCTCATAATAAACCCTTGTGTGAGTTCTTGTCTCTGATGATCAAGAAGACGGACATGAAATCAAACAATGACTCCCATATTTGTTCTACGCAAACACTAAGGAGGCGTACACCTCATCGCAACTCCCCCCACTTGGGAGATCGGATCACAACTTGGTTCATCTCCGACCGGTGTACAAACCCCTAGTGCACAGACAACCTCCGGCCATGCACACTGTGGAGTTATGGTCTGAGGAGACAATGGACACTCTAAAGGACTGTTTTGAAGCCACTGCCTGGAAGCAGCTCTGCGATCCACATGGTGAGGACATCGATGGCCTCATTCACACCTTCACGGGCTACCTCAGCTTCTGTGTGGACAAATCCGTTCCCACCAAGACCATACGGCGTCACTCAAACAACAAACCCTGGATCAACCCTGAGATAAAAACACTTCTGGGAGAGAAGAAGAGGATCTTCAGGTCGGGGAACAGGGAGATGCTGAAGTCCGTACAGAGGGAGCTGAGGAGAAAGATCAGAGAAGGCAAGGACAGCTTCAGGAAGAAGATGGAGGACAAGCTGCAACAGAGCGACATCAGCGGGGTCTGGAGAAACCTCAAAACCATCTCTGGGCTCCAGAATACCTCCCCCCAGGCCACGGGGGGCAGGGAGTGGGCGAACAACATGAATCTGTTTTTCAATAGATTTGACCAACCGCCCTCCCCCCTGTCTGCACAACAACCACTGCTGCCACTAAGAAATCAAGTCCTGCTGCCCACTCCCCACTCCACCGACACCCCCCCCACTCCCAACACACAGCCCCCCATCCTGACCCTGACCAAGACCCAGGTGAGGACGGAGCTGAGGAAGATCAAGGCGAGGAAGGCGTCGGGACCGGACGGCATCAGCGCAAAGCTCCTCAAGTCCTGTGCAGACCAGCTGTGTGGGATTGTGACGTATATCTTCAACATGAGCCTGAAACTGGGGAGGGTACCACAGCTGTGGAAAACATCTTGTGTGGTACCTGTACCAAAAACTTCCCACCCCAAAGACCTGAACAGCTTCAGACCGGTGGCCTTGACGTCCCACTTGATGAAGACCCTGGAGAGACTGCTCCTTGCTCATCTCCGCCCCCTGGTGGAACCAGCAATGGATCCACTCCAGTTCGCCTACCAGCATGGCATTGGGGTGGAGGATGCGGTGATCTTCCTCCTTCACCGTTCTCTGTCCCACCTGGAGAAGCCCGGGAATATGGTGAGGATCATGTTCTTTGACTTCTCCAGTGCTTTCAACACCATCCAACCGATGATCCTGAAGGACAAGCTGCTGCGCGCAGGGGTGGACCAGCACCTGTCATCATGGATCCTGGACTACCTCACGAACCGGCCTCAGTTTGTGAGAACCCGGGACTGTGTTTCCGACACGATCATCAGTAGCACGGGGGCCCCCCAGGGAACGGTGCTGGCTCCCTTCCTGTTCACTCTTTATACTGCGGACTTCTCACACAACACAACACATTGCCATCTACAGAAGTTCTCTGATGACTCTGCGATCGTTGGTCTCATCTCCAGCGGAGATGAAGCTGAGTACAGAGGGCTTATCCAGGACTTTGTGGACTGGTGCCATCGGAACTGCCTCCAGATCAACGCGAGGAAAACTAAGGAGCTGGTGGTGGACTGCCGCAGGCATGGGCAGCCCCTCACAGCACCAGTAAATATACAGGGAACAGACATCGAGATGGTGACATCCTACAAGTACTTGGGTATTCATCTGAACAATAAACTAGACTGGTCACACAATACTGACGCACTCTACAAGAAGGGACAGCGCAGGCTGTTCCTGCTGAGGAGACTCAGGTCTTTTGGTGTACAAGGGGCGCTGCTGAAGTCATTCTATGACACGGTGGTGGCATCAGCCATCACTTTTGGAGTGGTCTGCTGGGGCAGTGGCATTACTGCAGCCGATAGGAAGAGACTGAACAAACTGATTAAGAAAGCTAGCTCTGTCCTGGGGCAACGCCTTGATCAGATGGAGGAGATAGGAGAGAGAAGGACGGTGGCTAAACTGTCATCTCTGCTGGAGTCCGAGTTCCACCTTATGCAGGACATACTGGATGCACTGAGGAGCTCATTTAGCAGCAGACTACATCATCCCAGGTGCACAACCGAGAGGTTTCGTAGGTCCTTCCTACCAACGGCTGTCAGACTGTACAACCTAAGCAGGGCTGCTCGCAGAGATAGCAAAAAGACGTAACAAACTAATAGTTTTTTTTGAATGCAAAAGATGCAATAGACTTACACAATGGTCCCCTCCGGCATACAACTAGGAACATACCGGTCGCTATGGAGGGTGAGAATATGTATGGGCACATAATCATACCATGTAGGATAACTAAATAGACGGTTATGCTGTTTCATCCCACCTAGCAGCAATGCTCTGCACTGTGTGTGTTTATATATTTACATATTTATTCCATCTAGCTACAATGCTCTGCACTGGGTGTGTTTATATTTATATATCTATATATTTATTCCATCTAGCTACAATGCTCAGCACTGGGTGTGTTTATATTTATATATCTATATATTTATTCCATCTAGCTACAATGCTCCGCACTGTGTTTTTATATATCTACATATTATTCCATCTAGCTACATTGCTCCGCACTGTGTGTGTTTATATACTTGCATATTTATTCCACCTAGCTGCAATGCTCCGTACTGTGGGTGTTTATATATTTACATATTTATTCCATCTAGCTACAATGCTCTGCACTGTGTGTTCATATATTCATATATTTATTCCATCCAGCTACAATGCTCTGCACTGTGTGTCTGTGTGTGTGTGTGTGTGTGTATATATATTTTATAGTAATATGTACATATGTATATTAGCTGCTCTCGCTTGCTTGGTTTTTTTTCTTGCCTTCTGATTGTTGCTCTGAGTGTTGCTATCCCTGTGCTGTTGCAATCCTGGAATTTCCCCGTTGTGGGACTAATAAAGGCTTATCTTATCTTATATGTCTTTCAAGTCTTTCCTCCAGTGTACAACTTGGACAATATCAGTCGCTACGGAGGGTGACAATATGTATGGGTACTGTACATATTCATACTATGTGGGGTAACTAAATAGACTGTTATGCTGTTTGTTCCATCTAGCTACAATGCTCCGCACTGTGTATATACTGTATATATTTGTGTACATACTGTATGTATATTCACTGCTCTTATTTTGTTATCTTCTAAATTATTGCTCTGAGTGTTGCTATCCCTGTGCTGTTGCAATCCTGGAATTTCCCCATTGTGGGACTAATAAAGGCTTATCTTAATAAGAAATGTCAGAATAGGTTAACATATGTGGATAACTTTAAAACAGAATTCACATGTATCATGGGCGTCATAGACATACGTCATAGAGTTACTTATGAATCAAGCATTTGTGGAACCACATGAAGCATAGTTTAATTTGTCAGGATACTGGAAATTGGAAAACCATAGAATAGCATTGGTTGAGAAAAGTGGATGCGATTTTATGAGGAAAATGATAATTAACTTGCTAAAAATTTAGAAAATTTGTTTTACTCTGAAAAAAGAATGTAAATTAATGAAAGATGGCATGCATTTTGAGATTCTGATGGGTGTTTGTATAAAATTAGGTTCAAAGAACTTATACCAAGAATATTCTGAAGACAGGTGTAAATTACATAACAGACCATCAGCCGCAGAAACTTTGCGTCCCGATGGGTAGCAGGTGGGTCCACTGGATTCTGTTTCACTGGATCGGCGTGGGTCTGTCGGGAGGTTGGCAAACAGACTCCTTCCCACTGTTATGGCCTCCTCCCGGGATCACAAAGGCTGGTCTCCAGCAGGCTGGGCGAGGTCTTCTCTGATGCACTGAAGAAGGAATTGGTTTACGGTGCAAAGTCCTATCAGAAAGTCAAAATGGAATAAAACATGCCACAAATTCATTTCTTCTGATGTTGGTGGTTTAAAAGAGTTGGTTTAAGCTTTAAAAAAATTAAACAAAGGACTTCCGGTCTGGACACCATGGTGGTAGCCACTTAACGCTGAAGCTCCAAGATCCCATCCGTGAAAATACCATGAAAATCAGATTTAACGGATTTGTGGAAGAGTGAAAATCAAAAGATAAAGTTGTTATGCCTAAAGGAAAACAGAAGAGATCGACATTTACCAGACCAAGACACGCATCAGCCGGAGAAACCGACCTCGAAGACAGTAACCATTCGGAAATGGAGGAGCAAAATGAGGCTAGCAACACAGCTAGCTTAAAAACAATACTTCAAGAATTAAGAGAATTTCGCCGAGAGTGTGGGGCCGAATTTCGTGAACTTAAAGATGAAATAAAAAAGACAAACAACAGAGTGGACCAGGCTGAGGACCGAATCATGGAAGCAGAGGAAAGAATAAAAGGGCTGGAAGAAACAACGCTGGAATTACTTAAACAACAGACAAGACTGGAGGCTAAGCTAACTGACCTGGAAGGAAGACTAAGAAGGGACAACATAAGAATTCATGGTCTGAAAGAAGGAGTTGAGGATAGTTTCACCACAATGGCTGCATGCGTGGAAACCATACTGAGAGAAAAGTTGGAAATTCCCCAATCCACCGACTTGAAAATAGAAAGGGCGCACCATTCATTAGCCCCAAGGCTGTCAGCGGAAGCCCCCCGCGATCGGTGGTGATGAAGTTTTCCAACTTCAGAACAAAAGAAGAGGTTTTGAGACTGGCCTGGCAGAAAAAAGGATTTATGCACCAAGAAAGAAAAGTTTTTGTGGAGCATGACTACGCCCCGGAGGTCCTTAAAAAACGTCGGGAATACAATGAAGCCAAAAAGGTACTAAGAGAGAAGAAACTGCGCTTTCAAATCCCATTCTCGGCGAAGCCGAGGGTTTTTTACAGAGAGGAGATGTGTCTCTACAACTCGGCGGAAGAAGCAACCAGGGACATGGTGAGAAGAGGGCTCCCGGTACCGGTGTATAAACCCACAACAGACCCTATCGAAAGAATCAAGGCTCAAATGTGGTGCACACAAAGACCCTCAAAATCCACGGGCCAGCAGCGGGAAACCCAGCGCCAGGGCTATAAGGAAAAAATGGACGCTTTCAGGAGGGAATAACGGTATTTTTAGTCAACATGCACATCCAACCCTTCTCTTACAAGGTAGCAAACATTAATGGAGATGCAGAATCAGCATATATGAGGTGGTAAAGCATTTCATGGAACAGTCATAATATTAGAAACAAAAGTCTTAAAAAAAAAAAAAATTGTTAAAATAGAAATAATAATAATGCATCGGTTTTATATAGTGCTTTATCATATATACTCAAAGACGCTTTACAAATAGGTACATTATTCATTCACTCCAGACAGACAATGGTAGTGGCAAGCTACTTCTGCAGCCACAGCTCCCCTGCGGCAGGCTGACGGAAACGTGGCAGTCAATCTGCGCCAACGGCCTTTCCGGCCACCACCAAACATTTTTATACATTTATACACATTCATACCCAGTGTTATGGACACTGGAGGCAATGCGGGTGAAGTGTCTTGCCCAGGGACACAACGGCAGGGTATCTGGGGAGAGCGGGATTCGAACCGTCAACCATCGGGTTATTAGACGACCTGCTGTACCTCCTGAGCCACTGCCGCCCCAAATGTGACAATGAACCACATGAACTCTCCACACTAACAAATATTATATTACCGTGATTGTTTGCTGTGATGGTGGTGGGAGGTAGTGCATAAATTCATAGGGTATAGGCATAAAAAAAAAAAATGTATACAAGTTCAGATTGGGATCTGAAAATCACATTAAAAACATGGGACAACTTACAGGGGTAAGAGAGGGCCCTCAACATGTCACAGTTTGAGGAATTTCCCTCAGAGCCAACACACCATCAAGGCTCCTCTAAGGTCGCTCATCTCACGAAGATCTTTTGACAGTTTTACTGTATGTTTTAAAGTTTTATATATTCTGTTCTTAATGTTTATGTTGTTAATGTTCTTTCAGTTTTTGAGTAGCATAAGAGAGGGCCACTATACTATTATACTAAATAAGACAATACAATGGAGAAACGGGGTTCAACCAGAATAATCTCATATAATGTAAAAGGGATCCTGAATCCAATTAAAAGATCCAAGATTCTAGGCAAAATGAAAAAAGAGAAAGCAGGAATAATATTTTTACAGGAGACCCACCTAACAGACTTGGAACACACTAAACAATAGGCAAGGGTTTAAACTGATCTCTTCATCTTCATATAAGTCAGGGAGGAGGAGGGGGTAGCGACATTAATCTCAACTGTAGGGAGCTTGAAATGAAGAAGCGATGTGATTTTATAAATCAAGATTTATTATCAGCTTCACCTCCCAAACATGTCTCATCTCGATGCAGAAGCAGAATCAAGAGGTCAAGCGCAGTCAGACCTTCATACTTATACCCACACTCAACAAAAGACATTGCATATCAAAGCTGACATCCCGCATTAACATAATCCCCCTCCATTGTCCTCCATCTCCTCCACCTGACCCTGGGTGGTCAGGAAGTTCGATCCGGTCTCCACCGCTGCGACTCAGTCTGTTCTTTGATCCTCGCCGGTGGTTGAGACCTGTTGTCCTGCTCTGAGGCGTGAGGTCATTCCACATATGTAATCACTAGACATTCTAATATGTCTATACGTATGTAGGTCTGGAATATATGATTAATATAAGCCACATCAACCAAAATTATATTTGGAAAAAACTCAGAACACAAATATAAAGAAGGGAGATTTAGCATGGTACTTGGTCAGGTAGAGGGAGAAGATATCACCCTGCTGAATGTATATGCACCTCCAGGGGCTAACTGGAAATTTTATAAAAATGTATTTGACCTAATGATAACTAAAGCCCAAGGTTTAGTGATATGTGGTGGAGACTTCAATCTAAGACTGAATCCATACTGGGATGTATCGTGTAATTCTCCACATCAAAATAACACTCAAAGTAGAAAAACTAAGATACTACTAAATGAAATGGGAATCTGTGACGTGTGGAGGGAATTCAACCTCAGCGTAAAAGATTATACATTTTATTCAGCACCACATTCATCATATTCAAGGATTGACTATTTTTTTTATGTTTAGTAGAGACATTGGAAGAGTAAATACATGTAAAATAGGACTGATGGATCTCTCTGACCACAGTCCGATCTATATGGACTTAAATATCCAAAAATACACAAAAAATACATTTTCTTGGAGGTTAAATTCAAATGTGCTGAAAGGACCACTGAAAGATGAATTGGAGTCAGATATTCTCAGATAATTGGAAGAAAATAATAATGGAGAAGTATCCCCTTTAATACTGTGGGACGCGTGCAAAGCTGTAATAAGGGGAAAGATTATTGCAAAACTGGCACTCCAAAAGAAATTGAGACAAGAAAAACTAATCACATTAGAGTCAGAACTTAAGAAACTAGAAAAAGAGCACAAAGACAACACCCATTCTAATGACTCGCTCAAAATTAAGGAATTAAAAAAACAAATAAACAAGATCTACACAGCAGAAATCCAGAAGAAACTTACATTTCTGAAACAAAAATATTATGAAACAGGTAGCAAATCGGCAAAATTACTAGCCTATAAATTGAGGAAACAACAAACGGAAAGAGCAGTCTACAAAATCAGAGACCCAGTATCAAAGGAAATAAAAATTAGAATTCAGGAAATTCATAAAAGCTTCACAAAAAAACACAGATCTGAAGCCTTCCTAAATACATTAAATCTTCCCCAACTTACTGAGTCACAAAATAAAAAAAAACTATTGGCAGAAATACAACCTAAAGAATTAGAAAAAGTAATTATAAAACTTAAAGCTAACAAATCCCCAGGAGCAGATGGTTATACAGCAGAGTGGTACAAAACTTTTAAACAGCAACTATCTCCTGAAAACATTTAACTATGTCCTCCACACAGGGGAAATTCCCCCCTCCTGGAGAGAAGGGGTCATTGCAGTCATACCTAAACCTGAAAAGGATAAATTAGACTGCTCCAACTGCAGACCAATCAGTGTGTTAAATCAGGACTATAAACTTTTTACTGCTATCCTTGCCAAAAGGTTAGAAAATATACTGACAGACTTAATTCATTTAGACCAAACGAGTTTTATAAGACAAAGACAGACACAAGATAACATTAGATGCACTTTACACATAATTCATCATATAAAAAAATATAATGTAAATGCAGCCATACTGGGATTAAGATGCTGAAAAAGCATTTGATTTGGTTGACTGGTCTTTCCTATATAGAATCTTGTCCAGTTTCAATTTTCATAATAACTTCATTAGAACTATCCAGGCATTATATAAAAAACCAACAGCTAAAATAAGGATTAACAGTAAATTATCATCTTTTGAACTGGAGAGAGGATGTCGTCAGGGCTGCCCCTTGTCTCCACTGCTCTTTGCAGTCTTCATAGAACCTCTGAGCCAATGGATAAGACAGAATCAAAAATTTCAAGGCATTACTCTTGGTCAGAAGGAACATAAAATAGCACTCTTCGCTGATGACACTTTAATATACCTGGGGCAGCCGGACACCTCTTTTCCAGAACTAATCTCAGTTTTTTCAGAGTATAGAGCGTTATCGGGGTACGAATTGAACATGCACAAAACCCAAATTTTAACATTGAACTATAACCCAAATCAGTATTTACTAAGCAAATTCAAAACTAACTGGGAGATGGAATCTATGAAATATCTGGGGGTCAATATCCCGAAACAACTCAACAAAATTATAACACTAAACTATGATCCACTGATGATCTAGCAAGATGGAATACGATACCATTCTTGGGTACTGCACAAAGAACTGAAGCAGTCAAAATGAATATACTTCCATGTCTTCTGTTCCTTTTCCAAACAATACCGGTAGAACCTCCCAAAAAAACATGGCAAGAACTGGACAGAAGGATCTCAAGATTCATATGGCAGGGCAAGAGACCAAGAATCAGGTATAGAACCCTACAGCTAAACAAAGACAAAGGTGGGCTCGCACTGCCAAATATCAGGGATTATTTTAAAGCCACGCAAATTAAAACTTTAGTAGAGATATGTGACCCATTCTACACTGCACAATGGAAGGAGATAGAATGCCAAATAACAAGTGACATTCCCCTACAGGCGATAATAGGGAATAATGCCTTACCTAAACATTTGAATAAGGCTAACCCGTGGATAGAGACCCCGCTAAAAATTTGGTTTAACCTCTTGCACTCCGTTGTACCGCGGGCGGGCAAGTCTCTGCGTCCCAGAGCGCACAAGGGCGCATGAGAGCGCCCTCGTGTGCTCTTGGACGCACGATGGAGCTGCGGGAGCTGCATATCCGTTCTTCCACTGCAGACACAGCCACGAACAGATTAGATCGTCTGATTGACCTCTCATTCGATTGAGAGCCTTGAATTGGGTTTCTGAAACCTTGAAGAACCAATGACTGAAAACCTAGCAAGAAGGACCCGCCTACCAAAGCTGAGAGTGCAGTGAGCCAGTTGAAGCAGAGAAGTTCGCAAGCTGTTTTTTTTTTTTTTAAGGCTGGGTGAAGACAGACTGCTGCCTGCAGCAGATAAAAAAAGGACCCGCAGGAAGAACCCCACAGACCCAGCAGCACGGAGACCATCCACAAGTGGAACCTGTGTGACAGCGACTGCCATTCGCGCATTGGCATGTTCGGCCAGGCGGTGCTTATTTTGTTTTTGTCCCAGCAGAATAGACATTAGGATTGTCTTCTATGGTCATCATAGACCGACGGAGGCCGACGACGAAGGCTGAGTGACACACACGCGTTTGCCAGTCTATTTTTAATTACTACTGTTATTTGTTTTGAAAAATCGTCGCCAAAAACCACAATCATGGAAGTGCAAAACCGCAATAATGGAATTATGTTTTGATCGGGTCGCGAGACCAGCATCGCGTTCATCTGACAATGAGGAAGAAGTTCGCCAGCTCTGCTTCTGCTGTGAAGAGGTAAGGTGTTCTAAGCTAAATTATTCTTTATCCCTGAAAATTGTAATCAAAATGACTTTTGACCGATCGGTAAATTACAGCTGTGTGTCATCGCTGCATGACGGACCGTGGCGCAACGGGCGATGTCTTTCCTCTGTAGCGAGGGGGGGGGACACCCCCCCCCCCACACACACACACACACAGCCCTGAGTGTGACCTTTCATTAGAGCCCAAAATGAAGCTTCTACATTGAATCATTCAAAAGTTAGACGTTTTCCCAAACTGTGCCATTTGGCACAATTTGGCACAGTTCAAAAACGCCTGGGAACTACTTGAGGAAAAAGCTGTGTAATATATTCATTTTTTGTGGTATTGTTACAAAATTTGGACCTCAGCTGGATAACACTTGGTTCTACATTTCTGTTGGATTTTCCAGCCCGGATCTGAAGCTGTGTGTTATTTGCAAGCATTTGTATCCAAAAAAACACCCAGGCCAAATTTATTTTCTTCAAGTTCACTATATTTAGATGACTGTAACTCAGTGGCCGGAGCACTTAGAGAGATTATGACTGTTTTGCCAAAAAAAATTCAAAGTGTTTTCTTTTAAATGAGACCAACCCCATGAAGATGCTGCAAAGGGTTGAAGAACAGCTTTGGATTTAATTTGGGCACGTTATTTTTTTGGTGTTTTTAGGGAAATTGACCGGAGTGCAAGGGGTTAAGATAGTCAGAGAGAATCAAACTAAAGAACCCTATCGATTATTGCAATGGATTTCCTATGATCAGGATTTTACTCCTAATAAAACAGACACTAGATTTAAAAAGTGGAAAGAGAACGGACTGATAAAATATTACGATTTTTTTAAAGGGCAAACTTTAAAAAGTTTTGAAGATTTGAAAAAACAAGGTCTAATAAATCAAGACCTTTACAGGTTCTTTCAGCTTAGACACCACAAACAAAATACTTAAAAAGGAGGATTTGGAAAGGGCCCAGTCAGGTGTTCTGAAGGTCTTCTTAATGGCATATAAAGGGATCCCAGGGATCAGATACATTTCTAAAATATACCATGGTCTTCAAGATTTAAAAGGAGACAACACATCATACAGTGGGGCAAAAAAGTATTTAGTCAGCCACCAATTGTGCAAGTTCTCCCACTTAAAAGATGAGAAAGGTCTCCAATTTTCATCATAGGTATACCTCAACTATGAGAGACAAAATGAGAAAAAAAATCCAGAAAATCACATTGAAGGATTTTTAATGAATTAATTGGTAAATTCTTCGGTAAAATAAGTGTTTGGTCAATAACAAAAGTTCATCTCAATACTTTATGTACCCTTCGTTGGCAATGACAGAGGTCAGACGTTTTCTGTAAGTCTTCACAAGGTTTTCACACACTGTTGCTGGTATTTTGGCCCATTCCTCTATGCAGATCTCCTCGAGAGCAGTGATGTTTTGGGGCTGTCGCTGGGCAACACAGACTTTCAACTCCCTCCAAAGATTTTCTATGGGGTTGAGATCTGGAGACTGGCTAGGCCACTCCAGGACCTTGAAATGCTTCTTACGAAGCCACTCCTTTGTTTCCCGGGCGGTGTGTTTGGGATCATTGTCATGCTGCAAGATCCAGCCACGTTTCATCTTCAGTGCCCTTGCTGATGGAAGGAGGTTTTCACTCAAAATCTCACGATACATGGCCCATTCATTCTTTCCTTTACACGGATCAGTTGTCCTGGTCCCTTTGCAGAAAAACAGCCCCAAAGCACGATGTTTCCACCCCCATGCTTCACAGTAGGTATGGTGTTCTTTCTCCTCCAAACACGACAAGTTGAGTTTTTACCAAAAAGTTCTATTTTGATTTCATCTGACCATATGACATTCTCCCAATCCTCTTGTGGATCATTCAAATGCTCTCTAGCAAACTTCAGACAGGCCTGGACATGTACTGGCTTAAGCAGCGGGACATGTCTGGCACTGCAGGATTTGAGTCCCTGGCGGCGTAGTGTGTTACTGATGTAGCCTTTGTTACTTTGGTCCCAGCTCTCTGCAGGTCATTCACTTGGTTCCCCCCGTGTGGTTCTGGGATTTTTGCTCACCGTTCTCGTGATCATTTTGACCCCACGGGTTGAGCTCTTGCGTGGAGCCCCAGATGGAGGGAGATTATCAGTGGTCTTGTATGTCTTCCATTTTCTAATAATTGCTCCCACAGTTGATTTCTTCACACCAAGCTGCTTACCTATTGCAGATTCAGTCTTCCCAGCCTGGTGCAGGTCTACAATTTTGTTTCTGGTGTCCTTTGACAGCTCTTTGGTCTTAGCCATAGTGGAGTTTGGAGTCTGACTGTTTGAGGTTGTGGACAGGTGTCTTTTATACTGATAACGAGTTCAAACAGGTGCCATTAATACAGGTAACGAGTGGAGGACAGAGGAGCCTCTTAAAGAAGTTGTTACAGGTCTGTGAGAGTCAGAAATCTTGCTTGTTTGTCGGTGACCAAATACTTATTTTATCGAGGAATTTACCAATTAATTCATTAAAAATCCTTCAATGTGATTTTCTGGATTTTTTTTTTCTCATTTTGTCTCTCATAGTTGAGGTATACCTATGATGAAAATTGGAGACCTCTCTCATCTTTTAAGTGGGAGAACTTGCACAATTGGTGGCTGACTAAATACTTTTTTGCCCAACTGTATATAAAAGAGAAATGGGAAAAAGAGGATAATTTCACTTTACAATTGGAAATATAGGAAAAACTAAACAAACAACAGTGGAAAAGTACCTCATCCCTGCCGTGGAGAGAATTTGGATGGAAATATTTGGTAAGATTTTTCAGAACACCTGCACAAAACAAATTTACTCGTAAAGGGTTGAATTGCTGGCGCTTGTGTGGTGAAAAGACTGCAAATCATTTTCATGTGTTTTGGTCATGCCCAGTTATCCACCAATATTGGACTAATGTACAGACTATATTGGAGAAAATATTCAAAGTAACAGTTACCTTTTCTTTTGTAACTTTGTATTTGGGTTTGCTTACTGGAATAAATCACTGGAAAGTGATCACGGTTTAATCACTGGAAAGACCAGGAGAAAAATACTTATTCAATGTTTTAATATTGGCAAGTAAAAAAGCACTAACAAAAAAATGGATGTCGAGAGACTGTCCTGCACCTGAAGATTGGATTAACGTGATTCAGGACATTTATTTGATGGGAAAGTTGACATTTGCACTGAGACAGGACATGGATGGGTTCTTGAACTTTTGGCAACCCTGGAACGCATATGTGTCTTCCATTAGATCTAATTTTGACATACACCATTTCAATAATGGCACCTCTCTTTGTTCCAATGCTACTCAGATGTTTTTATTTTTCTTCTCTTTTTTGTTTTTTGTTTTTTTTTAAATTATTATTATTCTTTTCTTTCACTTAAACAAAGGGTGTTGTAATAATTTTTTTTCAATCTTGTCAAAAAACAAAAAAAAAGGGAATATGTGATGAAAATGTAAACAATGCAATGCTGTAATGACATGTATACCCTTTACAAAAACTTTATTTTTTTTATTTAAGTCTTCTTGCACAATGATTTAAATAAAAAGAAGAATCAAATAAGAAAAATGAATTTTAAAGAAAAGAAACAGGATTTACACAGAGCATAACAGTCTCTGGGCCCTTCTTAAAAAGACATGAGAATTGGAGGAGCAGAGAAAGCTGCTCACAGCTTGACCAATGCCCCAGAACAGACTCAACAAAGAGCAATAAAACTTTAGTTTTCTCTAGTGTTGCAGGGTGTTCCCAAACTTCATTTGAGCTTCTTCCAACAAGGATCATAAACTCAACCTAAAAAGGGAAATGCAGTGAAGCTTTGAACTCTGTTGGTCAGTTAAAGTGCAGCTATGGTCTCCTGAAGAATGAGGAGGGGAAAAGACATTTGATCTGAGAAGTGAGACCCCCTTTTAAGATGCATGTTGCTTAATAAAGAATAAATTCCTTAAACTTTAGTGACTAAGATATTCTACTCAATAAAGGAGCATAAAATGCATCTACACTACCGTTCAAAAGTTTGGGGTCACTTAGAAATTTCCTTATTTTTGAAAGAAAAGCACTCTTTTTTTCAATGAAGATAACTTTAACCTAATCAGACATACACTCTAATATCTAATATACATTGCCAATGTGGTAAATGACTATTCTAGCTGCAAATGTCTGGTTTTTGGTGCATTATCTACATAGGTGTATAGAGGCCCATTTTCAGCAACTATCACTCCAGTGTTCTAATGGTACAATGTGTTTGCTCATTGTGTCAGAAGGCTAATGGATGATTAGAAAACCCTTGTGCAAACATGTTAGCACAGCTGAAAACAGTTTAGCTGGTTAGAGAAGCTATAAAACTGACCTTCCTTTGAGCAGGTTGAGTATCTGGAAAAAATTATTTCAAATACAAATCATTATTTCTAACCTTGTCAATGTCTCGACTATATTTTCTATTCATTTTACAACTCATGGTGGTAAATAAGTGTGACTTTTCATGGAAAACACAAAATAATTGTCTGGGTGACCCCAAACTTTTGAACGGTAGTGTACATCTACTGTAATTAACTTGTGATAATAAGCATACAAACATTAATTTCTTCCTGAAAATAGCAGAACATATCACAATCATATCAAATTGAATCATAGCAATAAAAGCATTTGAAACCCATTGTCCGTCCCAAAGTTCATCCAGGTCTTTGTTGGCAGATACTATCTTAAGAGAAAGAATATGAGTTAGTTCATAGTCCATAAGGCATAAATTCCACTGCAAAGGAAAAACTTAAATATTCCTGATTCGTCCACCAGATGGCACAGTGAAACTGGTTGTTTACTGGAAAGTCTTGGCTTCCAAAGTCTTGACTATGTTGATCATAAAACTATCAGTGAGAACATTCCTTTGCCAAAGAGTCTTGGAGAAAGGGATTAACTTCCATTTTATGGCTCGGGGATCATGTTACAGCTCTAGTCCCTGGGTGAGAGAAGCAGTCTCAAGAGCCAGACTTTTGAGTTGGAAAAAAAAATCCTTCAACAAAGAATGATTTTATAAATTGGAGCTCAAGGTCACGCTACACACAAAATGCAGTTTTTAAGTGAAGGTGTTTATTATTAAGGGTAAAAAAATCCAAACCTACATGGCCCTGTGTGAAAAAGTGACACCCCCCCCCATGTTAAAACATAAATTAACTGGTTTATCACATCTTTGGAAAGCTGAGTTCAGTTTCTCTAGCCACACCCAGGCCTAATTACTGCCACACCTGTTCTCAATCAAGAAATCATTTAAATAGGACTGGCCTGACAAAGTGAAGTAGACCAGAAGATTCTCAAAAGCTAGACATCATGCTGTGATCCAAAGAAATTCAGGAACAAATGAGAAAGTAATTGAGATGTCTCAGTCTGGAAAAGGTTATAAAGCCATTTCTAAAGCTTAGGGACTCGAGCAAACCACAGTGAGAGCCATTATCCACAAATGGCAAAAACATGGAATAGTGGTGAACCTTCCCAGGAATGGCCGGCCGACCAAAATTACCCCAAGAGCGCAGCAACGACTCATCCAAGAGGTCACAAAAGAGCCCACAACAACATCCAAAGAACTGCAGGCCTCACTTGCCTCAGTTAAAGTCAGTGTTCATGACTCCACCATAAGAAAGAGATGGCAAAAATGGCCTGCATGGCACAGTTCCAAGACGAAAACCACTGCTGAGCAAAAAGAACATAAAGGCTCATCTCAGTTTTGCCAGAAAACATCTTGATGATCCCCAAGACTTTTGGAAAAATACTCTAGGGATGTGATTTTTCCGCTAATTCATGGAATTCCACTTTTTTTATCTTCCAAAATAAAAATAAAAAAATCCCTTAGTAATCCCCTAACGGCACGCCTGACTTGATGCTGATCGTCCTTAAAAAAAAAAAAAAATAAAAAATCCCTTAGTAATCCCCTAACGACGCGCCTGATTGGCTGATGCTGATCGTCCTTGCAGTGACCAATGAACGCGGCTGTTTCTTATCTTAATCCTATTTTATTCTTAATCCTTTGTTTTTCTCGCTCTCCCATAGCGGACTTGCATTGCGGTGGTTGAACGTAAAGATGCTCCGAGAGTCAAAGAAATTGACAAGATCGTGAAAAACAAATTTCGTTGGGATTGGCTAGAAAAGGAGATTGAAACGGATGTTGGTAAGACAACTGTGACAAATTTATTTAGCGATTTCATACGGAAAATCGACCGTGCTGGGAAGGCGATATGCACGTGGTGTAACGACACCATTGACTATGGTGGAAGAGGATTTAAGTCTCTCGAGAGTCATGCTAAGAGCAGAAAACATGCACAACAGGTGAAATCGAGGTCCACTAATTATTCAATCTTTTGATTGAATAATTTAATTTGAATATTGAATTATTATTATTATTATTATTCTTATTATTTAATTGAATAATTTAATCTTTCGGTGTTCAGAAAAAACCATCGAAACCATACGGCCTCCACCCTTTAACGACACGATCGGACCCGGAAATCGAAAGGAAGGATCCACCCCAACAACCAGTGCCAGTTGCGGATAGAGTAGTGAATTTTGAGGTATGTGAAGATATATTTTTGTATACATGTCATCTAGTTAATATTTTCTTCATCTTGCCTGCTGAAGATGTTTTGGACTTTATTTAATAAATATTTTTAACGCCACACGTACTTAGAATTACGTTTATGTTTGTGCTTTTCTGTCTTCCCTAATTAATATCACATATATCAGATATGGATTGATGTTGAGGAGAAAAAAATAGCAAAACAATTTAGTTAGATTACTTTTATGATTCCAAACAGTTTGAAATTGACAGTGCACAGTGGACATTGACTAATAACTTATGAATATTTCTAAGACTTAGATACATCAGTGATTGTGCAAAATCAACTGCTCAAGACTCAATGGAGATTGAAACTGATGATCTGAAATAAATGCTGAAATTATAAAAAGTAATGGTATGTTGGAATTTTATTTCTATTATGGAATAGATAAAATTAACTGATTTTGATTTGATCAAGTGTTAAAGCATGTGATGGATAATGCATGTTGGAATATTTTAGGAATGCTATCTTCTTGGAACATAAGTCAATATTATACAGTAATAAGTGGCATTCAGCTGTTTGTTTTATGTCATTTAAGCACAGTTCTGGTACTTAAAAATCATAAAAACCCAAGAGCTTCGGGGGGCATAGCCCCACGAACCCCCACCACCACCACCGGGGCTCTGCCCCAGACCCCGCTGGGGGACTATGTCCCCCAGACCACCTGCAAAATTTTCAGATAATTTCAACAAGCCCGAATTACATCCCTAATACTCTTTGGACTGACGAGACAAAAGTTGAACTTTTTAGAAGGTGTGTGTGCCATTACAGTGGGGCAAAAAAGTATTTAGTCAGCCACCAATTGTGCAAGTTCTCCCACTTAAAAGATGAGAGAGGTCTCCAATTTTCATCATAGGTATACCTCAACTATGAGAGACAAAATGAGAAAAAAAAATCCAGAAAATCACATTGAAGGATTTTTAATGAATTAATTGGTAAATTCCTCGGTAAAATAAGTATTTGGTCACCTACAAACAAGCAAGATTTCTGGCTCTCACAGACCTGTAACTTCTTCTTTAAGAGGCTCCTCTGTTCTCCACTCGTTACCTGTATTAATGGCACCTGTTTGAACTCGTTATCAGTATAAAAGACACCTGTCCACAACCTCAAACAGTCAGACTCCAAACTCCACTGTGGCCAAGACCAAAGAACTGTCAAAGGACACCAGAAACAAAATTGTAAACCTGCACCAGGCTGGGAAGACTGAATCTGCAATAGGTAAGCAGCTTGGTGTGAAGAAATCAACTGTGGGAGCAATTATTAGAAAATGGAAGACATACAAGACCACTGATAATCTCCCTCGATCTGGGGCTCCACGCAAGATCTCACTCCGTGAGGTCAAAATGATCACAAGAACAGTGAGCAAAAATCCCATAACCACACGGGGGGACCTAGTGAATGACCTGCAGAGAGTTGGGACCAAAGTAACAAAGGCTACATCAGTAACACACTACGCCGCCAGGGACTCAAATCCTGCAGTGCCAGACATGTCCCGCTGCTTAAGCCAGTACATGTCCAGGCCCGTCTGAAGTTTGCTAGAGAGCATTTGGATGATCCACAAGAGGATTGGGAGAATGTCATATGGTCAGATGAAATCAAAATAAATCTTTTTGGTAAAAACTCAACTTGTTGTGTTTGGAGGAGAAAGAACACCATACCTACTGTGAAGCATGGGGTGAAAACATTATACTTTGGGGCTGTTTTTCTGCAAAGGGACCAGGACGACTGATCCGTGTAAAGGAAAGTATGAATGGGGCCATGTATCGTGAGACTTTGAGTGAAAACCTCCTTCCATCAGCAAGGGCATTGAAGATGAAACGTGGCTGGGTCTTTCAGCATGACAATGATCCCAAACACACTGCCCGGGCAACGAAGGAGTGGCTTCGTAAGAAGCATTTCAAGGTCCTGGAGTGGCCTAGCCAGTCTCCAGATCTCAACCCCATAGAAAATCTTTGGAGGGAGTTGAAAGTCTGTGTTGCCCAGCGACAGCCCCAAAACATCACTGCTCTAGAGGAGATCTGCATGGAGGAATGGGCCAAAATACCAGCAACGGTGTGTGAAAACCTTGTGAAGACTTACAGAAGATGTTTTTGACCTCTGTCATTGCCAACAAAGGGCATATAACAAAGTATTGAGATGAACTTTTGTTATTGACCAAATACTTATTTTACTGAGGAATTTACCAATTAATTCATTAAAAATCCTTCAATGTGATTTTCTGGATTTTTTTTTTCTCATTTTGTCTCTCATAGTTGAGGTATACCTATGATGGAAATTGGAGACCTCTCTCATCTTTTAAGTGGGAGAACTTGCACAATTGGTGGCTGACTAAATACTTTTTTTCCCCACTATACATCTGGCGTAAAAGTAACACAGCATTTCAGAAAAGGAACATCATACCAACAGTAAAATATGGTGGTGGTAGTGTGATGGTATGGGGCTGTTTGGCTGCTTCAGGACCTGGAAGACTTGCTGTGGTAAATGGAACCATGAATTCTGCTGTCTACCAAAAAATCGTCTAGAATGTCTGGCCATCTGTTTGTGACCTCAAGCTGAAGTGCACTTGGGTTCTGCAGCAGGACAATGATCCAAAACACACCAGCAAGTCCACCTCTGAATGGCTTAAGAAAAACAAAAGGAAGACTTTGGAGTGGCCTAGTCAAAGTCTGACCTGAATCCAATTGAGATGCTGTGGCATGACCTTAAAAAGTGGCTTATGCTCGAAAACCCTCCAATATGGCTGAATTACAACAATTCTGCAAAGATGAGTGGGCCAAAATTCCTCCACAGCACTCTAAAAGACTCATTGCCAGTTACTGCAAACGCTTCATTGCAGTTGTTGCTTC
Organism: Pholidichthys leucotaenia; assembly: GCA_020510985.1. NCBI lineage: Eukaryota > Metazoa > Chordata > Actinopteri > Cichliformes > Pholidichthyidae > Pholidichthys > Pholidichthys leucotaenia. The sequence continues at coordinate 135,506,448 of CM035837.1, forward strand.
TAAGGGTGGCCCAACCAGTTATTAGGTTTAGGGGGCAATCACTTTTCACACAGGACCATGTCGGTTTGGATTTTTTCCCCCTTAATAATGAACGCCTTCGTTTATAAACTGCATTTTGTGTTTACTTGTGTTATCATAGTCTAATATTTAAATTTGTTTGATGATCTGAAACATTTAAGTGTGACAAACATCCAAAAAAAAAAAAGAGAAATCAGGAAGGGGGCACTTTTTCACACCACTGTATACACTACTCACAAAACGTTAGGGATATTCAGCTTTCGGGTGAAATTTCAGGATGCACCTAAAAATGCACTGTAACTTTTACAGATTAACTTAATTTGACCTTCTCTAACCATGTGAATGCACATGTCCAACTGTTCATTCTTTTAGTACTTTTTGCATAACTTGTTCTGACACAGTCCTTTACGGCAAAATTCACAACAGGTGATCCATGACTCGACTAATATATTTTCTGGTTCAGTAAGAATTTGGTATTTAAACAGTCCCCTTCATCATGCTGTTCACATTTTGACATTATGAGACCAAGACGACACCAAACATTTGATCAATAGTACCTCGCCATTGTGAGGCTTCAAATAGGATGTTCTCAGCGGGAAGTGGCCACTGAGCTTAGAGTGTCACAGAGTGTCATCAGCAGGTTGCAACAGAGATACAGAGAGACTGGACTAGTCACAGAAAGGCACAGAAGTGGACATCCTTTGGCCACATCCCACGCTGATGACCGCTTCATTCTGAACAGTGCCCTGTGGGACCAGTGATGAATGCCACTCCACTCCAGGCACATTTAAGGGAAGTGAGAGGTACCCCAAGTGTCACGTCAGACCATTTGAAACGTTTGCATGCTAGACAACCTGCAAGGGTACCTGACCACATCATTAGGCACAGGAGTCATCGTCTTGCATGGGCCAGGGAGCATTTACGCTGGACAAGGGACCAGTGGGCCTCAGTGCTATTCTCTGATGAAAGTCTATTCACGTTGAGCAGAAATGATGGCTGCCAACAATGTTGGAGATGTCAAGGGGGGCCCTATTCATCAGCCACTGTTGTCACCATGTTGCAGCCTGGGCAGGTGTGCCTAGTCAGTACAGAACTGCCCTACACCTTGTAAATGGTACAGTGACAAGCCAATACTACCTGAATAACGTCATTAAGGGGAAAATGAGGGGAAAATGGAGCGAGAGATTGACAGACGGATTGGAGCAGCATCTGCAGTGATGCGGACGTTGTACCGGTCTGTTGTGGTGAAGAGGGAGTTTAGTTCTAAGGCAAAGCTGTCGATTTACCAGTCAATCTACGTTCCTACTCTCACCTATGGTCAGGAGCTTTGGGTAATGACCGAAAGAACCAAGATCGCGGATACAAGCGGCTGAAATGAGCTTTCTCCGTAGGATTGCTGGACTCACCCTCAGAGATAGGGTGAGGAGCTCAGCCATCCGGGAGAGGCTCAGAGTAGAACCGCTGCTCCTCCACATTGAAAGGAGTCAGTTGAGGTGGTATGGGCATCTGATTAGGATGCCTCCTGGACGCCTCCCACTTGAGGTGTTTCAGGCACGTCCCACTGGGAGGAGACCCCGGGGCAGACCCAGGACTCGGTAGAGAGACTATGTCTCCCAGCTGGTCTGGGAACGCCTTGGTATCCTCTCTGAAGAGCTGGAGCAGGTGGCTGGGGAGAGGGAAGTCTGGGCTTCTCTGCTTGAACTGCTGCCTCCGCAACCCGGACCTCCAGAAAAGCGGCAGAAGATGGATGGAGATGGATAACATCATTAATCCAGTCATTGTGCCCCTGCATGAACAACACAGGCCCAATTTCATCTTCATGGATGACAATGCTCCAGCTCATCGAGGTTGCATCATTAGGGAACAGCTGCTGGAGGCTGGGGTACCTCAAATGGAGTGGCCTGCACTTTCTCCAGACCTGAATCCCATAGAAAACCTATGGGATCAGCTTGGTCACCGTGTAGAGGCTCGTAACCCTGCACCCTATAACCGTAATGACCTGAGGGCCACCCTTCAAGAAGAGTGGAATGCCATGCCTCAGCAGACAATAAGTTGACTTGTGAACAGCATGAGACGTCGTTGTCAAGCTGTGATTGATGCTCAAGGTCACATGACAAGTTGCTGAGACATTGACATTTTTTGTTGTGGTATACCCACCACTGTTGTTGGCTTTTGCTTCAGTAAATTGTTTGAGATTTTTTTTTTTTTTTTTTGACTTATTTTGTACCCGTAGGTAGATTTGTTCTGCAGTCCGGTGACAAGCCACCAGCTGCCGGTCGCTGCGTGCGCAAGCGCCCCTTAACTCCCTAACCTGCATGTTTTGGCATGTGGGAGGAAACCGGAGAAATCCCGGAGTAAACCCACACAAACACGGGGAGAACATGCAAACTCCACACAGATCACTGTTGGCCGGGGGCAGGGATCGAACCCACGATCTCATGATCCCCGCGATCCCCCGGCCGAGGGTAAAACTGTGCTGCCGCAGTGCTAACCACTGCGAGGAAATCACCATTGCATGCTTCAGTGTAAATGCCCTACTTTCATGATATAATATCACTGTAGAGGAGGAAAGAGCAAAATCAACAGCGTGAGTTTATGTATATTTACTGTGATTTAGGCGTTTTTGCCATGTAAATAATAGTTTAGCACAGTAAATAGTAGTTTTAGTATTGATTGTGAGAGTTTGGGAGTATTTTTTATTGTGTTTTTATTCTTATTTTCCTTTTTTTTTTTCCCCAGAGCACGTGTCTCCCATTGTATTCCATTGTATTCCACCGTGTTTTGGTTAGTGGGCTTTTCAACTGTAGCACGTTTTTTTTTATAGATTGTGTAAATAATAGTTTAGCATAGTAAATAGTTTTAGTTTGTATTTTTTTATTGGGTTTTTATTATTTGCCGTTTTTTCCGGACCATCTGTCTGCTATTGTTTAATTAGAGATGGACGGACCTTCAACACATGAGTGTGTTAGTCTATTTTTGATCTGATTTTGGCATTTTTACTGTGTAAATAATAGTTCAGAATAGTCAATAGTAGTTTTAGTAGTGAATGTGGGATTTTTGGAGTGTTTTTATTTTTATTTGCTTCAAGAACGGAGGAGAAAGGAGCAGTGAGTTTGTGTATATTTGCTCCTGATTTTGGCGTTTTTACCGTGTAAATGGTTTAGCCCTGGGCTCTGACTCTGTAACATTTCTAACATTTTCACACAATTTCAGACCTTCTGTGCTTAAACGGGTCTTTTTTTCTGGTGATTTTGTGCCATTTTCATGTAACTTTTTTGTTAGTTTGCGGCCCTTTGCGTAAGTAGTACGATCTGTGTTTTACCACTTTTCCTCTGGTGCACTCCTGGTGCACAATTTGGGCTTCTCGTGTCTTGTCCTTTCATTCCTTCACAATATATACATATATATTGTAACGCCTCTTCAATCTACTGGATATTTTGGACAGTTTTTAAGTTTTTCCTCCGTTCTTCAGTTTGAATATCTTCATTTGTAAAGGACATTTCAAGGTAAGACAGCTGTGTTTTATATTAAACTATTTTCTCGTTTGCAATAACTCACTGCCATCCGTTTCAGAGTGAAATGCCGGTTCCACGTTGCTGAAGCCATGCAGGGTTTAAATGACACCAACAGCCAGTTCAACCTTTGAATTATTTTAGCAACTTTGAGCCTTTTGTGGTATACTGACTTGGCTGTTTTATACAAAGGTGGACTCTTCAACACTTGAGACTTTTAACTGGAACAGCAACCTCTTAAAGATGAAGCCAAAGCAAAACTTTAACATTTTTGTGTGGAATCTGGTCCGTCCCATGAATGGTACCTGGAATGTTTGAGTGCAGGTGACCTTGCAGGCAGAACTTCATTAAGAAATCCAAAGATTTTTATGCTTAAACGCTCCCAGTTGTATTCAGATTGATCCCTGCCCCTCTCGCCCAAAGATGCTGGGATAGGCAGCAGCCCCCCCCCCGCGACCCAAAAAGGATTAAGCAGAAGAAGATGGATGGATGGATGTTTTTAGTTCAAGTCTTAACCCTATCAGTGTGAGAATTTGCATGCCCCTAGTGGCAGATCGCGGCACTGCGCCTGCCTTCTCACTCTGACAGGATCGCCTGCATTGGGAATTTGTACTGCTTGTACTGATTTGCCAGTTTCAAAAGGTGGCAGACATCCGTTGGAGAACTCAGTGGATGACACGTAATACACCAAAGAAGAAGAACTCCGCATTTCCTTTTCCTGTTTGTAGCAGTTAGCCCAGAAAGCTAATATGGCCATGATCATCACAGTCACTTTTTCGGCTTTGTATGCAGAAAATAGCCACGGGATACAAGCGAAATTTATGTGGGATAATCATAAGACTTTGTAGATGTGGTAGAGATTTTAAATTACTGTAAAAACGCAAAATATGGACCATGATGGGTGAAAACGCAACGGCCTCGCCACCCAGCCAGCCAGCCCCGCTTTGTCAAAAGTAAGTGAGAAATTTCTGGGGGGGTTTTAAATGTACTGATTTCTTGTTCATATACTTTTAAGATAAGATGATGAGGTACCTCTGTACAAAAAATGGTGTCAAAAGACTGAACCATTTTTGTGTAAATACATCCAAAGTCCAGTTTTGACTGAGTTATGGAATTTAAAGAGGTGCTGTGACATTATGCAAATTAGATGCGTAAATTTATTCCTATCTGAAACTTTGGATCGTATTTTACATCTTTCTACTTGACAGTAAGCCATTATCTCTTACCACTTTCAAGTTATAGCCTTGGAAGTCTGAACTATTTTATTGACAAAAAATATTTACCACTCTTGACCACTAGGGGTTATGTCGCAGTTCGGTAACATACACACTCCTCGGGTTAACCTATAAAGCTCTTAATGGTATGGCTCCTTCTTACCTGCAAGAACTCTTAGTTCCCTATCATCTAACCAGAGCTCTGCTCTCCCAAAAATCCAAATGACTAGTGGTCCCCAAGGTATCTAGAAGTAGACTGGGGGGTAGAGCTTTCAGCTATCAAGCGCCCTTCCTGTGGAATCGTCTTCCCAGTTCAGTTCGGGAGGCAGACACTCTCTCTTTATTCAAGAGCAAGTTGAAATCTTTTCTCTTTGATAAGGCCTTTAGTTAGAAATGCTGCCCCTGCCAGGCCTTTGCTTGCATGTGCAGCCTGGCCAGGCTTGGTACTGGACTGTTTGGCTTTGAATGTTGTATTTGTATGTTTGTTTTGAATGTAGCTACTCAACCCAGCCGGTTGAGGTGGATGGCTGTCCTCTATGAACTATGGTTCCGCCCAAGGTTTCTGCCCGTTAAAGGGAAGTTTTTCCTTGCCTGTGTCACCGCAGTACTTACTCTGAGGGGTCTCTGCTGGGTTCTATAAACTAAGAGTTGTGGCCTAAACCCACTCTTTTCTGAAAAGTGCCTTGAGACAACCTGTGTTGTGATTTGGCGCTATGTAAATAAAATTGAATTGAATTGAAATTGAATTGTATGTATGTACAAGAAAAAAAGTTCTTGTGGGTCAGTTTGTGGAATTAAACTGTGGAATAGTTTGAATGTGGATTTAAAAGAAAGCAAAAATATAAAATAATTTAAAATAAAATATGAAGAAATTATTTATCTAAAGTATAAAAATGAAGACTGTGTCTCAAAATCACCAGCTCTTATTAATTGATCAGTACTGGTATTAGTCATTATTTTCCATGTTGCCTTTTGTATGCTCATGTGCCTACATGTGTACATATACCTACATATACCTACATACTATATGCTTATCATATGTATGTGTATGTGTATCGTATTTTGTGTGTGTGTGTACACAACTCACAAAAAGTTAGGGATATTTGGCTTTCGGGTGAAATTTATGGAAAATGTAAAAAGTTCACGCTCATCATCATCATAGCAATCTGTCGTGGGTGACAATGACTGTTTCATTTAGGTCTGATCAGATTCCTCCACGCAGCTCTGTCCTTAGCCTTCCGCTTCCAGGAACTCCTGTCTATATCCAGTTTCTTCAAGTTTCTTTTTACAGTGTCTTTAAATCTGAGCCTTGGTCTACCATGATTGTGTTTGCCCTCGCATAACTGTGAGTAGAGTAACTGCTGAGGGAGACGCTGGTGGTCCATCCTCTCAACATGTCCGAGCCATCTCAGGTTCGTCTGTATTAGCATGTCCTCCATTGATGGTAGACCAGCTCGTTTCAACACTTCTATGTTGGTTATCTTGTCTTTCCATGAGATATTCATTATGGCTCGAAGGTGTCTGTTCATGTACATGTGGAGTTTCTTTACCTGCACTTTGTAGACAGTCCAAGTTTCAGCACCGTACAATAGAGTAGCCAGTACTGTATAATACTCTATAATATATAATATATTATATAATATATAATAATATAATACTCTAATATAATAACTCTATAATTTGAGGGGTGGCGGGCAGTGACTCACTCTCCTTGGCACCTCTGGTGGCTGGCTGCGCCCCAACCGCAGGTGTCCGGGGGGCCTGCTCCGGGGTGGCCGTCTGTCTGGCCCTGGGGGGGGGGCTGTGGGGTGGGCCGGGGGGGTTGGGCTGTGGCCCCTGGCTGGCTGGCCTCGCCCCTCGTGGGGGTCTGGGTCTGGCCCTGGGCCCCTGGTGCTGGGGGGGCGTCCCCCCGCCCCGGGCCGGGGTCGGGTGTGTGCCGGCGGTGGGGTTGTCCCTGATGCATCCTTGCGTGGTGGGGTCGTGTGTTTCCTGGGGCCCGGGTGCCACCCAGGGGCTGGTGCCCGCATCCTGGGTTGCCCTCCCCGTTCACGGGGGTCTGCGAGTGTAGGCTTGTGTATGAGCGGATGTGGAAGTGGGTGTGTGTTGAGTGGGCAGGTGGGGTTGTGTGTTTGTGTAGGTGGGTATGTGTGATGGTGAGTGGAGTTATGTGTGTGTGTATGGAAGCGGTTACTTGTGGGTAGATGTCTAGGGGGCGGAGGATGCGTGTATGGGTAGGAGAGCTTTGTTGGGTGGCAGGGGTTGGGCAGTCCATCCAGTGGCATGGGGGCTGGCATTTCGGGGCTTGCTTGTCCTGGCCGCCCTGCTGTTGTGTTGGGGGGTGAGGCACTTTGCTACATCGCCCCTGATGTCATTGGCAGCGGGTGTGCGTTGGTGCTTGGGGGTGGCTGGGGGGGTCATTGGTGCGGGTTGTTGGCTGTGTTTCCATTGGGTTGTTCCGGGGTGGCTGTGGTTGCAGGGCGGCCTGCAGCTGTCGGTGTGTGTCTGGGGTGGGTGGTCGTGGGCCTGCGTGGGCGCTCGGGTGTGTCACCTGGCGTGTTGGGCGCTGTGTGGGTCCGGCCCATTGTTCACTATTGTGACTGTTGTTGTCCATGTTCGTGTGTGTAAGATGAGTGGTAGTATGTTTGGCTGCCCCGTCATGTTAGTGGTGCTGGAGCGCCGGGACGTGATGCTGGTGGGTCCTGGGTTGTTTTCACTGGCGGCCCTCGCCCTGGGTTGGGATTTGGGGGCAGTGGGTGGCCTCACAAGCCAGTCTGCAAGCTGGCTTCTTGGGGGGGGGGGGCGGCCTTGTTTTTGGACTGCCTACCTCCCAGTCTTATTTCCCACCCTCCTCCTCCCCCTGATCTTTTTTGTTACATTTAGGGCTTTGGGGTGGGGGTGTGCCGCACTGTGTCGGTGAAGGGGATACCTTTGCCGCGTGGTGGGGCTGCACTCACCTCAATTTTAATTGCATTTTAGACACTGAGGGTTTGGGGGGATGGGGGCTCTGCTGCCCATCACAGTGGCTAACAATGCTTCAATTACTGTCCCCCCAATTTTAATTGCACTTTAGTAGTCCACACATTTATACACAATTATATCATATAACCGACACACACCCACCATGTTCTCTGCGGGGGGAGGAGGTGGGGGTCTTCCCCCACCCCTGTTTCCCTGTCTTGCTGGGGGCGTGGGGGCCTGGTGGGGAGCCTGGGACCTATCATGTTGTAAAAATCCCTGGATGCTACTAATATATAGATACAACCAAGGAAGTGACGGGGGGCTGAATATGAGTTTAAGTGTGAGTGAGAGGGTGATGAATGGAGGTGGTGATGGTGGGTCGGTTTTGTGCGGCGCTTTGCATGCCGGGTGGCATCTTGGGGTGCCTGCGGTGGTCTGCTGATTGTTCACTCAGATTGGCGCCGGGGGGTGGGGGTCTGCTTCTGTGGCCTGCGCCGGTGGCCTCCCTGGTCACTGCTGGGCACTGGTGCATGTTCAGGCTCACTGCATCTGCTTCGCAGTTGGCTTTTGAAATAAAGGTGAATGAGGAGTGAATTTAAGTGGGTACTGGAGTGAGAGAGAATGGGTCGGTCTGGCTGAGTGAGAGGGGTGTGCATGGGAACATGTGGGTGTGAAGGTATGGGGAGGGGTGTGCCTGCGAGTCGGGAGGGGCTGGATTAGGGGGGTAGTGCCTCTCAGCAATGTGGGCTCACCTGGGCGAGGGGACTTCTTTGGGGCGGGACCGCTGTGGGGGTACCTGGGGGGGCTCGCGCCGGGGGGCGCTGGCTGGCCTCTGTCCTGGGGGGTGGGGTCGCTGGCCTCCTGGTGCCTGGGGCCCGGGGGCGGATGTTGGCCCCGCTGGGGGGGTGGGGGTCGGGCGGGTCCAGGGGTGTGGGCTCACCGCGCCGGACGCCGGGCGGCCTGCCCTCCCTTGATCGTCTCTCCAGGGGTGGATGCTTGGCTTTCCTGGGGCTTGCTGACCTCGGGGCTGGGGGTTGGTGGCGCTGCCTTGCCTGCTCGGGGTCCTCGGGGGGAGGGCTGCTGTGACCGGCCCTCCGCTCGTATGTTTCCTGACAAACCACTCACATGCACACACTTATTTTGCGCGCGTTCTCATATATAGGCACACAGACATACATGTACAAGTGTCTCTCCTTTAACAGGTGCAGAAACCAGACTCGTGTTGAGACATCTCCGGTGGAAGAAGCAGTTTGTCTTTTGTTTGTTTTAGTTGTCTTTTTTTTTTTTTTGTCTGTTCCCCTCCCTTTTCTTTCCCCCCTTCACACACTTCCTTTCCCTCTTCCCCATCCTGTTGGGTCTTCCATGGGTAAAACAATTAAAATAAAGTATTAAAAGTTATTACAGGAGGAGTTTACAACAATATACAGTGCAAAGTTAGGCACTGTATAGGCTCCTCTTGGCAAAGTAAATCTGTTTTGGCACAGTAGGGTGACAGATCCCTGTTCTGTTTGCCTAGCTGCCTGACAGGACAAAAAAAAAAAGAGTAGCCAGTACTGTCGCTCTGTACACTTTGCATTTCACACGGCTAGACACATGTCAATTGTTCCACAGTCTTTCCCTTAAGTTTCCAAACACAGCGTTTGCTCTTCCCATTCTGAGAGAGAGTTCATCCTCCAGCCTAGCATTCTCTGAAACAGTACTCCCTAGATACTTGAAAGTCTTGCACTTGACTAGTGACTCTGTACCAATGCTGATCTCTTCTGGTAGTGATGTTGATAACTGGAACTTTGGTGGTTGATAAAGGCACTCTGTCTTCTTGATGTTGATTTTGAGGCTGAATTGGCTAGCTGTTCTTGCAAATTTCTCCACTAAAGATTGCATATCTTCCGCACTGTGTGCAACTAGAGCACTGTTGTCGGCAAAGAGCATTTCTCTTACTACCTTTATCGATGTCTTAACTCTTGGCTTTAAACTGTGCCACATTGAGCGAGTCTGCTTCTTTCCTTGTTTGAATGTATACTCCTTCTGAAGTGTCTTTGAAGGCCACCTCAAGCATGGCTGCCAGATATAGCGAGAAGAGTGTAGGCGCCAGCACACACTCTTGTTTCACCCCGTTGCTTACTGAAAAGTCTTTAGACACTGAACCACTCATTGCCACGTTTGCTTGTATACCTGTATGGAGTGCCTCGATCACGCTGACAAACTTCTCTGTACAGCCATATTTCTTGAGTACCTGCCAAAGTCCTTGTCGCGAAACAGTATCGAAGGCTTTACTGAAGTCTATGAAGACTACATAAAGCGGCATGTTCTGTTCGATACACTTTTCTTGAACCTGTTTCAAGCAGAAAATCATGTCCATTGTGCTTCTTCCACTTCTAAAGCTGCACTGGGTTTCCGGTAGTACATTCTCTGAGATGTGTTCATTGAGTCTGTTCAGTAGTACATGTGAGAGAATCTTACCAACAGTGGCTAGCAGTGATATACCTCGGTAATTTCCACAATCTTTCCTGTCACCTTTCTTGAACAAAGGCACAATACTTGCATCCTTCCAGTCTTGAGGTACTTTCTGGGCATCCCATATCTCTTGGATGAGCTTGTGCATGCAGGTGGTCAGCTGAACACCACCAAATTTCCACACTTTTGCTGGAATTCCATCCCTTCCTGGAGCTTTACCATCCTGTGTTGTCCTGATAGCTGCCATTAGTTCATCAAGATTTGGTGGCTCATCCAGACTTGATACAGCTGGTCACTGCACTAGAGTTTCTTTAGCTTCTTCAGTGAGATCTCCAGGATTGTTTAGTAGTTGGTCAAAGTGGTCTGCAAATCTGTCCAGGATCTTGTCTTTCTCCTGCAAAACCGTTTCACCATCCATAACCTTTAGTTGGATCAATCCTCTGGTTTAGGGCCGTAGATTTCTCTCAAACCTGTGAAGAATGTTTTCATGTCCTTCCTGTCTGCTGCAGTTTGAAGTTCCTCTGCTTTTTCATTCCACCAGTTGGACTTCATCTCTCTGGTGTACTTCTGTAGCTCACTCTGAACCTTTGAATATTTCTTTTTCTTTGACCTTGTGTTACACTGTAGGTTTTCCTGCCTAGCTGTATTCCTCGCTTCTAGTAGTTTCTTCAGATGTTCATCATGCTCATCAAACCAATCTTGATGTTTCCTCTCAGGGTGGCCTAATACATCACTCACAGTCTGATACACCGTATCCTTCAGTGTTGCCCATTTCTCTTCTATGTCATTCTCTGGGTTGTTGCTGTCCTAGTCTTTCAAGTTTTCATCCATTTCCTGTGTAAGTTCTTCCTGCTTCTTTTGGCCTTTCAGTGCACTAGTGTTTAGCTTCTGTGGTGGCTTCTCACCCGTCCTGCAGTGCTGTTTGTGTCTGCAAATCCTTAATCTAGATCTCAGCATAACATGATCAGTACCACAGTCTGCACCTCTCATTGCTTTGGTGTCCAATACATCCCTTATATCTCTCTGCCTTACTATGATGTAGTCTAACAAGTGCCAGTGCTCGGATGTTGGGTGCATCCATGTCTTCTTGTGTGTGTCCTTGTGCTTAAATAGAGTGTTGGTTATCACAAGGTTGTACTCTGAACACAGTGCAAGTACAAGTTCTCCATTAGCATTGCACTTGCCTACTCCATGACTGCCTAGCACTCCTTTCCATTTCTCAGTGTCCGAACCAACTCTGACATTAAAATCTCCGAGTATCAGCCTGTCATCAGTCAGTACACGCCTGATAGTCTCACATAAATCACTGTAGAACTCTTTCTTCACCTCCTCTGTGTTGGTCATTGTTGGGGCATATACGCTGATGAGTGTGGCATACATCTTCCGCTGTAGTGGGAGTCTCATAGTCATTATCCTGTCGTTGATTGGCACCGGTTCCTCATCAAGCATTGCTGCTATCTCCTTTCTAACTGCAAAGCCCACTCCTGCTTCTCTCCTTTCTTGAGTTGATCTCCCACTCCAAAAGAAGATGTACCCATGGTCTTCCAAGCTGTCATATCCAGACAATCTTGTTTCACTAAGTGCAGCTATGTCTACATTGTACCTGTTCATTTCCAGGGCCACAAGCGTGGTCTGTGTTTCTGGGCGCTGTGATGTTGTTCTGTCCAACAGAGTGCGTACCTTCCATTCTGCTACACACAAGGCTGCTGTTTTCCTCTTCTTTTGTCTTCCTGCTCCTTACGTTTCGCTGCCTGCCAGAGTGTGAACAGATCAGTGTGGACCTTGTTAGCCCAGGCGACATCTGAGCCAGTATGAGTTGCTTTCTGACTGACTATTTCATGAAACTACTTGCAAAGTATTTGAGTACCGCTAGTTTTTGGACTAGCGGCACATTCGTGGCAGATAAAGGTATTATCAGTGGCAAGGACAAGCCAAGACAAACTGACTCCAGTATCTGTTGCAGTGACTGACCAGATGATAGGTTTGTTTGTCTCTGCTCTTTGTGTAGTGCATGTCATGATGCACCAACTGGCACAGTCCACCACAGACCTTGCAACAGATGTGTTTATCTGCCAGGATGTCTAGTCTCACCCCGTGTAACTGGGAGTGGTCCACCACAGACCTGTGACAGATATTGTTTTTAGTTCTGCCAGGATGCCCAGTTTCACCCTCCATGCCCTCGGAAGGGCAGGGATGCCGGTTGAGCCAACTAATGCGGTGGTGCAGTGGTTGGCACTGCGGCAGCACAGCAACTCACCCTTGGCCATGGGATCCCTGGTTCAATCCCAGCCCCTGACCAACAGTGATCTGTGTGGAGTTTGCATGTTCTCCCCATGTGTCTGCGTGGGTTTACTCTGGGAGTTCTTCGGTTTCCTCCCACAGGCCAAAAACATGCAGGTTAGGTTAAGTGGAGACTCTAAAGTGGCCCTAGGTGTGAATGTGTGTGTGAATGGTAAAGGGATAGCGCCGTACCGTGGCTGCTTCATCCATCCAGGTGGATGCCCTCAATTTCCCCTCTGGGGATCAATAAAGTATACAAAATCAAAAAAAAAAAATCCTCTAAAAAGTCTGTATATGTCCAATTAAAAGGGAGATTTTACTTTAGTTGAGCTAAATAATTTTGCCACATCACTGTATTATTCACACCATCTACATAATAAATCAAACTGTAAAATTTTCACCATTGTCCACCAGTGACACTGCTAGTGTGTGGCTCTAGTTCACTGGAATGTGACTAAACACTTCTAAAGGGAAGTAGCACTACCCTCATCCTGTGGTGTCCTCTGGTATCACAGCTCTAAAAATGAGTGCTATAAATGGGACCTTCCACCCGTCAACTTGTGCCTCCCAGTTGTCTGATAATGATAATTTATACGACTGAGTTTTATTGTCAGCTGAAACTTAATTGAATATTAGTGGAGCAGCCCTGATGTTTTTAGCAATATTTTCCTGAAAGTGACACACCGGTGAGAATCAGGTTGTTTTTTTCTTTTCTTGTTAACATGTCTAGCATTTTTTTTTATGACTGACAAGACCTCAAGAGTGAAATCACTGTTGTGTCATATCTATGTTTTTCTGCTGATAAAGTTCAGTTAAGCTCGTCCCCTTGGGAAAAAAAAACATTTTCAGGTGGAACATTTTTGTGATGTCACTATTACAGGTGAACCAATCATGACTAAGCACAGACTGTTCAAATTTACCAGCTTGCAGATTTCTGTGTCCTGGTGAGCCTAAATATGTAGATCCTGGTGTTTGAAGGAGGAGGAAAAGTGAAAAAGATTTTGACAAGCAATTTTACAAGACAATGAAGAGTTTTTTGTGGGGGAAAAGGGGCATAAGCTACCATTTTTAGACAATGTAGATTTGTTTTTAAGGGGATTTATATCCACTGCAGTGCATCTTTAAGAAAAGCAGAACATAGTGTGCAACAAATGTATAATGGGTTATTTTGTCATTGCCACATGAGGTTTTTAAATATCCTTAACCCTTATCATGAAATTAACTAAAGTCTTCCATTTATTTAATTTGCACCCTTGTGATACTGTTTTATTTTTATCTACTTCCAGGAGATCGATTTCTTGACATCATCAATAGGTCAGCTCAAAGTTGTCCAGACCAAGTATGTTGAAGCAAAAGACAGTTTGAATGTCCTGAACAAAAACAACCAAGGTGCGTACCTTTTTTTCCCACTCCCTAAATTGTTTATTTTTGATGTTTGAATAAATGGCTTTTAGAATTACTTTAAGTTTCTTTTCTTTTTTTAATCAAATGTCTAGTTTTTCTTTATTTTCTACACAATGTTGTGATTACGTTTACGAAAGTCTTTTCAGTTGTACACAGTCATTTACTGGTTTTTCCTCCAACTTTGCATTTTTAATGCACATTTCTTATAATTTGCCTAATGAAGTGTCTGTTTCCAACAACCATGTTAAGCCAATTATCCAGGAGTGCTACTACATCATATGTAACGGAAAGTTATTTACCATAATTTTCTGTGTAATAACGTGTTGAAAGGGAAATATATGAGACATCTAAATTTGAATATAAATAAATGATATCCATGCTGTCGGGAAAAATATGTTGGCTAGATGAACTTTTGAAGAGTTACATGCTGCCCTATGATCTAAGTCCCAACCACCATTTCTCTTTACCAGCTATGTTTTTGTGTTGGGGCTGTAAACATGCCAACCTGTGATGCCCAGCCACAATGTCATCATTTTCATTCATTTTATTTGGTTAAATCCTAAGGTTTCAGGAGTTAATACACCCCTTCTATGCACATAAGTTTTTATTGCTCATTCAGAGATGGAAATTTTCATGAGCTTCCATCCAGGATTTTTTTTTAATCCTCACATCCTTGTACACCCTTTGCATAGGGTTGGAGATCATTGAGACATTGGTGAGCAATCTGGACAGTTTTTGATCTATCAATGATCTTTGGTGATGTCAACAGTCACCACAGTCTCAAAGTTTTGACTCAATCCAAAACAGACAAGGATCTCCTAAATGATACCAAAGATCAAAAATTGGCCCAATCTTTCAACGATCTCCATGCTGTGTAAATGGGCCCTAAATGAGCATTATTATGTTTGGATGGAAACACAGTAATTGTAACATTACTTTGTAATGTTTCAGGTTTCTGGTAATGATTCCATTTTGGACATGTACAGAAAGAAATTAAAACAAGTTGAAATGAATTTATCTGTTCACATTTTCCCTCTCACATATAGGAAAAGAATTGCTTGTCCCCCTCACCAGTTCTGTATCCTTTTTGCAGTAGGAAAACTGATATATTTGGTGTTGTGTGTCTGGAGATGCTTGTACCTGTCCTTAACATTGCTTCCGTTCAGATGTATGTCCCTGGTACATTAAATGATGTAGAACACGTATTAGTGGATATAGGAACTGGATACTATGTTGAAAAGGTAAATGTCTTTACCTTGACAAATACAATTTATTTGAATGTGGTCAAATTCAGTCTTCTCAATATTTATTCTCTGCCTTTGTCTCCTTAGAACGTGGAAGACTCAAAGACATTCTTCAAGCGCAAAATAGAGTTTCTGACAAAGCAGATAGAGAAAATTCAGCCAGCACTTCAGGAAAAACATGCCATGAAACAAGGTAATCCAGGGTAACGTTATATGAGTTAATAATTATTATCAGGTATAAAAATTATTTAATTTATATTAATGTATTGGAACCTGAGATGAATTCTCGGTTCATATACACAGGAAAAATTAATAACACTCGTGGGGCACCAGCTTCCATCTAAAGAAGCAATTTTAATCTTTATTTCACTTTATACCCGTTTAATCACTCAATAAATTAATTGATAATCAGTCTCAAAATTTTAGTGAATTCTATACTGGGGACTTAAACCAGACTCAGAATGAAATAAATTCTCGACAACTTCTCTCATTTTCACATATTTATTAAATGAAATGATAATTAAAAGACATTGCAGTGATCTCATTAACCATAAAATTAAACTTGTAAATGATAGATTAACAATTTAAACATTTGCAGAACCAGGGTTAAACTGTTGAATGAATTTAGATCAGTTTGAAGTTAATGGATTATGGAAAACATAACACAAATTTATGAGGAAAATGAAATTAATTATATGGAAAATTCTGGATTACTCTTAAGAAAATAAAAATGGAATTTTAAT
This sequence comes from Pholidichthys leucotaenia, assembly GCA_020510985.1. Lineage (NCBI taxonomy): Eukaryota > Metazoa > Chordata > Actinopteri > Cichliformes > Pholidichthyidae > Pholidichthys > Pholidichthys leucotaenia. Next base: position 135,522,275 of record CM035837.1, read on the forward strand.
GAAAAGGAGTTATGTTAATGATTCCTTAATTTGCATCTGATTAGATATCAAATTATTATTGAACCTCAGACGTTTAATTCAGAAGATGAATAAAATTGCAGCTCACATGACTGGCGTGATGGTTGAAGTTGAGTTCTTCTGTCGTCCTCGTGAAGCTTTCGTGGATGTTGAGGGGAAATATCTGCTCGCAGATATTTCAGGGTCCACAGTTTGACCGTTATAGTCAAGTGGTCAGACAGGCTGGATTTTGACTGTATGACTCACAGTTGGAGCTTAGGTCAAGCAAAGATGGCGATAATGGTTCCTTCAGTGCTGGGTAACGAGGCTGAGTCTTCTTTCTTCTCCGTTGGCAAGCTCTTCCCAGAGGATTCGAGGATAATTTGTAATATCTAATCCGATATCAAATCAAAAAGAGTTTCGAACTTTAGAGAAAAGAACTTCTGGTGTGGGAATAGCCAATAAAATTATGAAAATAAAGTCAAGATTAAAACTTAAATTAAAATTAAAACGGTGGTGTTACAGAAAGTTTAACAGGTAGAAAATTATAGGAATAGAGACGTCTAGGATTGGAGTTTTAATTCCTAATTAGAATTGAGCTCAAGAAAGAATTCCTAGGCGTTTAAAGAAAAACATTAAAAGTACATGAAGTTACAGAACGCAAAGCTATGAGTTATCTGCTCTGTGATCGTAGGAGGGAAAAAAAAAAGTGGGAGAAAGTGTCTTTGTTCGGCAGTCTTTTGTTCCTTTGTTCTCCCGATAAAGATCTCTGCTGTATAGACAAGACGTGAAGTGACAAAATAGTAAGAGCCGAAAGAGAAATAGTGTAAAGAGACTGAAGTGATGACGCAGCTCCCTTTTATCTGTGGAGAATTTTCGCGGGCCTCCGTGATTGACGGGAGCCCCCAGCCAATAAGCTTCCTTCATGGGTGGGCTTTATGAACTTTAGTCCAATGAACAAAGTCTTTTGTCTGCGAGGAACTGCGAGAAACTTTCTTACAGATCTTAACACAAGTTTTAACCCTTTGAGTGTGAGAATTTGCGTGCCCCTAGTGGCAGAACGCGACACTGCGCCTGCCTTCTCACTGACTTTGTCAAAAGTAAGTGAGAAATTTGTTTTTTTTTAAATGTACTGATTTCTTGTTCATATACTTTGAAGATAAGATGATGAGGTACCTCTGTACAAAAAAACGGTGCCAAGACTGAACCATTTTTTGTGTAAATACGTCCAAAATCCAGTTTTGACTGAGTTATGGAATTTAAAGAGGTGCTGTGACAATATGCAAATTAGACACGTAAATTTATTCCTATCTGAAACTTTAGATCATATTTTACATCTTTCTACTTGACAGTAAGTCATTATCTCTTACCACTTTCAAGTTATAGCCTTGGAAATCTGAACTATTTTATTGACAAAAAATATTTACCACTCTTGACCACTGGGGGTATGTTGCAGTTCTGCATCATACACACTCAAAGGGTTAATACTGGATTATTCCTCTATACCCTTGTATATAAAACTAAGCTAACCTTAATGATTCAGGTAACTTACAATTAGTGCTTATAAATCAACATGCAGGAATAAACATTCATTTAAACATTTTAACATGCACATATCTAAAATCACGGATTAATATATTTCAAACCCATTATGGTCCACATCAAACATCAGGGTCCATTTACTTTTCCTGGTGTCTCCAGAGTTCTGTTCTATGTCTCCACCGTTTATTGAGCCATACTGTAACTTCAAAAGGAAGTGCATTAGGGTGAATTCCTTAGACTGGTTTTAACAAAGGAATGTGAGTTCAGCTGTGGCCTGGGGTAAAAGAGCAGTTCCTGGCTGTCCTTTTTCTGGGTGAAACAATGTCTTTAAGCTGAAGAATAATTCTTATTGATGAGCCAAAGTGAGACGATGCTACACCAGGTACAGTGCATCCGGAAAGTATTCACAGCACTTCACTTTTTCCACATTTTGTTATGTTACAGCCTTATTCCAAAATGGATTAAATTAATTTTTTTCCTCAAAATTCTACACACAATTCCCCATAATGACAATAGCTATGTTTACATGGACACAAGTAACCGGATTAAAAGCCTGATCGAAATAAAAATACTTCATGTAAACATGCCAATCTGAATATTCTAACCCGATTACGCTCATTCGGATCAAAATTTCATTCCGATTGAGAGGGGTGGGTTATGCCGATTGTTAATCCAAACGGTGCGCATGAAAACACTTTTTCCGAATGTAGGGCAGAAAATGTGTTTACTGCGCATGTCTGTACACCAGCCGCACGTCGACGTGACGTATTTCCGCCTTGGCAGCAGCTAGCGGAAGACATAGCGGGAGTAAAACAAAACTGGTCTGTATCGTCCTGCTGTCTCCCTCTGTTCGTCATATGCAGAAGTATGCACTTGTAGCTTCATTATGAAGACCAGCAGAATCAAAAGTACAGTCTGAATAACACAGTACAGGTCAATTTTGACACGAAGCGGGGGCTTGCTAACACCGGAAGTTGCTTCTTCTTCTACTATTTTCGGAATGTCGAAATGTCGGCGTGCGCATGTCAAAAGGATTTATTCCATTCAAACATGTGACACATGGAAATGCACGTCCTAATTGGATCAACTTTTTCAGGATCCATGTAAACCAGTGGTCCCCAAACTACGGCCCACGCCTTCGCATTTGGCCCGGCCCCCTGAACAATACCAGAGATGCTTACCTCCACCTCCTCCTGCACAGAGCTTTTCCCGCACCTCGCTTCCAAAGCCGGCCGAGCGCCGTCTCGTTCCCCTGCTGAGCGTGTGCTCAGCCATGCATTCTGTGCCATGCATTCTCTGTATCACTGTATAAAAGAGCTGACTGTACATACCTCACTATCGCACTTAGAATTCGCTCTTAGACAACTACTCAGGGCTCACTCACAGCGTGCAGCCAGAGCACTGGGTGAGCGTCGTGATGGAGGAATAAAACACCTTTAAACTTCGGCTTGCTGTGTCCGCCTGCACTTATTTTTTCCTCCACACTTGTGACCTGACGTGAACGGACTGTCTCTCCCTTCTGCCCAGGGATGAGAATCCTCCGCGGATCCGAGGAATTCCTCGGATTTGATCATGTCTAGGGTCATTCTCGTGAATCGTCTAAATTCGAGGAGAAAATTGGGGGGGGGGGGGGGGGTCTGTTATGAGCGGCGAGTCGTATTTTCGATCAGCTGCTCAAATCCACCGCGCAGAACGCGCTACCCAGCGAGATCAGTAATGTAATGTAACAAGGCCACTGATTGGCTGATACTTATTGAAGCAACCAGTCGACGATTTTGTTATTCCTTTGTCATATCCCACACGCGGAACGAAATGCAAATGGCGGACAATTCAATCAACCGAGTTTTCCCGATTTCGTGAAAATGGTGAACCTAAAACTCACGAAAGACAACAAAGCAAGAAGACAAAGGGATAAGGAACAAGTTTCGTTGGGAATGGCTCGAAAAAAAACAGAAACATCTCAAAATTGTGGCTACAAGGAGATTGAATTACTCACTCGTGCTGCGTTTAAAACGATCGATGGATACGGTTAAATTCAGATGCCAGTCAAAGTTCATCACAATCGGCCCCGATTACAGCAATTAGTGATCGGAAGACACATTCCGAGGTAAGATTTTTTTCTCGTTATAAGTAATGTACTTGAGAATTTTCGCGTAATGAATTTGTTATGAAATAGCACGTGTAAGTTGTGACATCATGCCTGTTTTGAAACACTATTAATAATTTGAAACACTAATTAAACATCTTTTAGGTTTTACTTACTTTCTTAGATTATCTTTCAAATATTAAAATATACTAATATGCAACTTTTTTATATTCCTAGTAACACTAACAAATGCACACATTAATAAATCAAAATGCTTGCAGAATGTCAGTATATTTTAATGAATGGGTGATGGACTTGGTGATGGAATTTTGTTAATATAATTTATTTTACTTGGTTAAATTATTTTGTCTGTTCTAGAACTATGTAAATGTAATTCTGTGTCAGTTCTACGTGCGGCTGTGGCGCAGGTGTAGTGTGACCGACTACTGATCGGAGGGTCATGGGTTCGATTCCCACTCTGTCTGAAGTCTGCATGTCGAAGTGTCCTTGAGCAAGACACTGAACCCCCAGTTGCTCCTGGTGGCCAGGCTAGTGCCTGTGTGTGTATGGCGGCTCTGCCGCCATCAGTGTGTGAATGTGTGCGTGAATGGGTGGATAGCAGGATCTGTAAAGCGCTTTGGTCATCCAGAGATGAGAAAAAGCGCTATATAAGTGAATGCCATTTACCATTCTAAACATATTAAATAGTAGTAAAATATAATTTAGTATTATTACATCAACATACCATTCAGATATCATAAATTTACACTTGTGATACAGCAGCAGATTAAAAAGGTAAACTATAAATGCATTTGTACTTACTTCTAACTTTAAATATAAGACCACATTTGAGCTTTCTAAAACACCAGATTTTGTTAGCTTCTGGGGGGCATTGCCCCCCAGACCCCCCACCAAGGCTCCGCCTTGGATCCGGCTTGGGGGACGCAGGCCTAACTAAGACCCCCGGCTTAGTTTCCTCTTTTTTCCCAAACCCCATTCTCATCCCTGTCTGCCGCACTGTGGACTATTTTTTTGCCTCCACACTGGTAAGCGTTATGATTTTTTTTTTCAGTCTGGCCACGCGATCGAGACTAATACACGCATAGAACGTGACATTCTCTTCCACCCTTCTGCAGTCTGTGCCCCTATCTGAAACCCCCCCCCCCCTCAGAAAAAAAAAATAAATCCTAGACTCATCCCTGTCAAATAAAACGGAATAATGGCAAAAAGGTTGGGTAAGAGAAAAATTGATTCAGAATGCAGGGTATTTAACCTGCAGTGGACAAACGATTATTTTTTTGTTCAATGCAAAGAAAAGTTGTTCAACAGTGATGTCTACAAGCCTACTGGAACCTACAAAAGGATTATAAGGAAGAAACACAAGAACTTTGAGAGACTGCTCATATGAGTCATTTAAGTAAGAGATTCTGCTCTGACAACTAAGCTAAACTTTTACCTGTTAAGATTGTGCACGGCACAACAGAAAGTTAATGTTCCATGGACTTTTTTTCTGTGAAGAACCCAGAGAGGGTTATTTGGTTATTATTTATTTCATAAATAGTGTTATTTATTTCATTAATAGTGTGATTATTTATTTTCTGACTTTTTTTCCTGTGAAGATCCCGGAAAGGGTTATTAATATTTGGTTATGTGTGGCTTTCTGGAAAACAATAAATGTTTACGTTTAGGCACCCCTGCGATCGTCACACTTTTTCTGTTACAAACTGACCCCGGCCCCCATCAGAGAAGGCAAAAGTTATGTGGCCCTCACAGGAAAAAGTTTGGGGACCCCTGATGTAAACAGTAAAATTCTGATCTGAATTGTAATCAGATTGATGAAATTTTACCCATGTAACTGTGGCCAATATGAAAAAAGTTTTGAGATTTTTGCAAATTTATTAAAAATAAAAGACTAAAAAATCACATGTACATAAGTATTCACAGCCTTTGCCATGAAGCTCAAAATTGAGCTCAGGTGTATCCTGTTTCCATTGATCATCCTTGAGATGTTTCTACAGCTTAATTGGAGTCCACCTGTGGTAAATTCAGCTGATTGGACATGATTTGAAAAGGCACACCTGTCTATATAAGGTCCCACAGTTGACAGTGCATGTCAGAGCACAAACCAAGCATGAAGTCAGAGGAAGTCTGTAGACCTTCCAAGACAGGATTGTCTCGAGGCACAAATCTGGGGAAGGGTACAGAAAATTTTTTGCTGCTTTGAAGGTCCCAATGAACACAGTGGCATCCATAACTGGAAGAAGTTGGGAACCACCAGGACTTTTCCTAGAGCTGGCCGGCCATCTAAACTGAGTGATCGGGGGAGAAGGGCCTTAGTCAGGGAGGTGACCAAGAACCCGATGGTCACTCTGTCAGAGCTCCAGTGTTCCTCTGTGGAGAGAGGAGAACCTTCCAGAAGGACAACCATCTCTGCAGCAATCCACCAATCAGGCCTGTATGGTAGAGTGGCCAGACGGAAGCCACTCCTTAGTAAAATGCACATGGCAGCCCGCCTGGGGTTTGCCAAAAGGCACCTGAAAGGTTCACACACCATGAGAAACAAAATTCTCTGGTCTGATGAGACAAAGATTGAACTTTTTGGTGTGAATGCCAGGCGTCATGTTTGGAGGAAACCAGGCACCGCTCATCATCAGGCCAATGCCATCCATACAGTGAAGCATGGTGGTGGCAGCATCATGCTGTAGGTATGTTTTTCAACGGCAGGAACTGGGAGACTAGTCAGGATAGAGGGAAAGATGAATGCAGGAATGTACAGACATATCCTGGATGAAAACCATCTCCAGAGCGCTCTTGACTTCAGAGTGGGGCAACGGTTCATCTTTCAGCAGGACAATGACCCTAAGCACACAGCCAAGATATCAGAGGAGTGGCTTCAGGACAACTCTGTAAATGGCCTTGAGTGGCCCAGCCAGAGCCCAGACTTGAATCCAATTGAACATATCTGGAGAGATCTAAAAATGGCTGTGCACCAACACTTCCCATCCAATCTGATGGAGCTTCAGAGGTACTGAATGAATGAATGAATCTTTATTTTTGGATAGATTAAAAGTAAAGATTAAAAGAAAGGAACAGAATAATACAACAAAAGGGAAAAAAAAAACATCTTACAAGGTCAAATTAAACAATAACTCCTCTGATCATACAGTTCAACATAAGTTATCCGAAATGGGTGATGGCTGAAGCCGCAGCTTATATTGCCCACCCATATTCCATCCAAGAATTCAAAAGAAAAACAAAACAAGAGTGATTACAATTCAGAACAAAGCTAAGACAAAATGTGACAAAAAACTTAAGCAACACCACAACACAGACTGAATATGACAATCCTTGTGATTTTACATGTCATCTTGTATATATGTTTGGTACTCCTTTAGTTTTTGTTTAAATTGTCCAAGCGTTGTACATGATTTTAATTCAGGTCCAAAAGCGTTCCACAATCTGACTCCTTGCACTGAGACACAGTGTTGCTTGGTGGTAGTTCTCACTGAAGGTTTTTGAAATATACATGTGAGGCGGATGATAAAATAAGGCAGTGACCTGGTAGTTTTAAGGAAGTTTATTGAATCATACCCCCTTCACAGGATCCCCGCTCCGATCCAAGTGTGAGCAGACCGGAGCGGGATCCTCCGGCTCTCTGACAAGAGGAGACACACAGTGTGTGTGTCTCGCAGCAGTTGAAGAGTGAGTGAATGAGATTGAGCATGGATTACAATGCAGTATATATACCCAACTACAACAATACATCAAAGAGCATTCCCCAGCAGTTGGTATGATTAAAGAGATTGCAGAACAGGCATGAGACATTTGCATTTGAGAGACATACATCACAATAGGCAGATTTGCTAGACTCTGCTCCAGCTGCAGAACAAAGAGGTTACAAGGCACATCTACATATTGCTCTCAGTCTCTAGGTCACAGTAAGGACAGGACGCATGAACACAATGCATGAAAGGCAACATTAACATCACAGTAAAGAGCCAGAAGAAGCGGGGCTGCCTGTAGACATTAATACACACACTTCACTGTTCTGTTAATTGCTCTAGCCGAGCGCTGTGTCTGTCCAGTCTGTCTGTGGGGGTTTACACCAAACCGCCACACATGTTCCTCGGAAATGATATTGTTTCTCCCTTATTTGGAACAACTTTTGGATATTTGCGGGCAGTGATAGATTTTTCACTTTAAACATTATTACTGCAGTTTTAAAGTCAACCAGATCTTTCAACTTGAGAGTTTTTAATTTAAGAAAAAGTGGGTTTGTTGGTTCCCTGTAAGCAGCTTTGTTTATTATTCTAATAGCTCTCTTCTGAAGCATAAAGATTGGATATATGTTTGTTTTATATGTATTTCCCCATACTTCAGTACAGTATGTCATGTATGGGAGTATTAATGAATGATACAAAGTATATAGTGTGGGTTGTTTCAGCAAATATTTCACTCTGTGTAGTATTGCAATTGATTTAGATATTTTACCTTTAATATAATTAACCTCTTGCACTCCGGGAAATTTTCCTAAAAATGCCAAAAAATAACGTGCCCAAAATGAATCGAAAGCTGTTCTTCAACCCTTTGCAGCATCTTCATGGGGTTGGTCTCATTTAAAAGAAAACACTTTGAATTTTTTGGCAAAAAAAACATAATCTCTCTACGTGCTCGGGCCACTGAGTTACAGTCATCTAAACATACTGAACTTGAAGAAAAAAAAATTGGACACTGTTTTTTTGGATACAAATGCTTGTAAATAACACACAGCTGTCCGATCTGGCTGGAAAATGCAACAGAAATGTAGAACCAAGTGTTATCCAGCTGAGATCCAAATTTGGTAACAATACCACAAAAAATGAATATTTTACACAACTTTGTTCTCAGGCTGTTCCCAGGCGTTTTGGAACTGTGCCAAATTGTGCCAAATGGCAGAGTTTGGAAAAACATCTGTAACTTTTGAATAATTCAATGTAGAATCTTCATTTTAGGCTCTAATGAAAGGTCACACTCAGGGCTGTGTCTGTGTGTGTGTGTGTGGGCAGGGGGTCATTCCCCCCCCCCCCCCCCCGCTACCAAGGACCGAGTTCGGCCCTCGCTACATGACGGATTACACTCCTTGCATGTTTTCACAGCGGCCCCCCCCCCCTCGCTACTGTGTGTGTGTGGGGGGGGGGGACCGTGAACGCCCCCCCCCCCTCGCTACAGAAGAGGGCCATCGCTACATGATGGAATAGACTCATATGCTTCCCCCCGCGGACCGGGGGGCGTTCGGACTGTGAACGCCCCCCCCCCCGCTCCTCTTCTGCAGCGGGGGGGGGGGGCGTTCACGGTCCGAACACGGCAAATGAACCGTTTATCGCGGCGCACGCACTTCGTACATTGTGCGCAGTACAGTTGTAATTTACCGATCGGTCAAAAGTCATTTTTGGATTACAGTTTTCAGGGATAAATAATAATTAAGCTTATAACACCTTACCTCTTCAAAGCAGCAGAGTCGTGGCGAACATCTCTTCCCCATTGTCAGACGAACGCGACGCTGGTCCGCTCGTGGATCCCGATCAAAACATAATTCCATTATTGCCGTTTTGGCGAATGATTTACAACTTTTGTCGTCGGCCTCCATCGGTCTATGATGACGGAAGAGAATCCTAAACGTCTATTCTGCTGGAATGAGTGCAGGTCCCACTTGTGGGTGGTCTCCATGCTGCTGGGTGAGCCTGGGTCTGTAGCAGGTTCGTCCAGCTTCCTTTGTTTTCATCTGCTGCAGCAGTAAATCTCTCTTCACCAGCCCGAATTTCTGTGTTTCAATTGGCTCGTGCATTCAAAGTAGGCGGGTCCTCCTTCCTAGGTTTTCATTCATTGGCTCTTCAAGGTTTCAGAAACCCAATTCAAGGCTCTTATTAGTCGAATGAGAGGTCAATCAGATGAACTAATCTGTTCGCGGCTGTGACTGCAGCTTTTTTTTTCAGTGGCGCTTGGAGGCCACACCACCTACATCACCACCATCATGCGTCATGCGTCCAAGCGCGCACGAGTGCGCTCTCATGCGCCCTCGTGCGCCCTAGGACGCAGAGACTTGCCCGCCCGCGGAACAACGGAGTGCAAGTGGTTAATATGTGACTTCCAACACAGTTTATCAATTATTACTCCAAGAAATTTAGTTTCGGATACCCTTTCAAGCTCTACACCATTTACACTGAGTTTAAATACTAAGTTGTTGTGATGGTTGTTAAAAACTATAAATTTTGTCTTACTTAAATTGAGCGTTAATTTGTTTGAATCAAACCACAGTTTAAGCTTTCCTAATTCCTTTCCGAGTGTATCCAAAAGTTGTTCCAGATTGCTTCCACTGCATAATAAATTAGTGTCATCAGCAAACAATATTAAATCCATTTTTTCCAAAACTTTACATATATCATTTATATACATATTGAATAACAGTGGTCCCAAAACTGAACCCTGTGAGACTCCACAAGTAACCTTCAGTAACTGTGAGTTTTTGTTACCAACACATACATACTGATATCTATTCTTTAAGTTACTACATAACCAGGACAGTGCTACCCCCCAATACCACAATTTTGTAGTTTCTTTAATAATAAATTAAGATCCACTGTATCAAATGCTTTTTTAAGATCCAGGAATATCCCAACTGAATACTCTTTGTTTTCAATGGCAGTTGATATTTTTTCTATAAATTCCATTAGAGCAAATGGAGTTGTCCTCTTGTGTCTGAACCTATATTGCTGCTCACACAATAAATTATTCTTCATTATGAAGTTGTCAGTTCTCTCACAGAATATTTTTTCAAGTATCTTGGAAAATTGCAGCAATAGTGAAATTGGTCTCTCGTTTGAAAATTCCCCTCTCTCACCCATCTTGTATATTGGAATTACTTTAGCTAGTTTCATTGCATTGGGAAATATACCTGTTTGTAGAGACAGGTTACAAATACATCAGTGGCTTCACTAAGCATTCAATGATAGTTTTGACTAAGAGCATGTCAATATCATCACAATCCGTAGATGTTTTACTTTTAAACGATTTAACAATTTCAATGACCTCTCTCTCGTCTGTGTTCTTTATGAAAATGGAGTCTTTTATAGCAATGTTTTTGCTTATTGTATCACCTGTAGGTGCCGTAATGGGTATTTTCCGAGCCAAAATAGGACCAATGTTAACAAAAAAGTTATTAAAGTCATCTGCAGGTGAAACTGCATTCACACTCTGAGTCGTTTTATTATTATCTTTTTTTTTTTTTTTTTTTTTTTTTTTTGAAAGATTGGTTGGGTAGCTTGTATTTAGCTTGTTTTTATTTCCAAGAATATTGTTAAGTATTGTCCATGTATTTTTAATATTGTCTGTTTTTCTCCAGTTCTTTACTGTAATATTCTCTTTTACTACATCTCATTATATATGTTAACTTATTTTTGTATGTTTTATACCGCTGCTCTGCTTCTTTTGTTCTTTTCTTTAGATAATGAATTTTTCTTTATACACGCCTTTTGTAATCCTTTGGTTAACCATGGCTTGTCGACAACTTTCTGTTTAAGCTTTTTCTTTACTAATGGACAATATTTTTCATAAAGAGTGGTTACAATGTTCATAAATGTGTCATAGGCTTCATTTACATCTGATACATAGACTTTTGTCCAGTCTTGCTTCAGCAAGTCTTCTTTAAAAGAACTGATTGCATTTTGTGATTTGTATCTAAAAGATTTTAAATTTTTTTCTGTATTGGCCCCCGTGTGGACATGGATAAGTGCAAAGACTGGCAAATGGTCACTTACATCATTTATCAATAATCCACTTTCTATTTTCTTATCAATAATATTAACAAACAAGTTATCAATAAGTGTAGCAGTGTGAACTGCGATTCTACTGGGATGTGTTATTGTGGGATACAGACTCATACTGTACATAGAATTCATGAACTCTGTAATTACATTTTGTTGAAATGGATTTAGTAAATCAATATTGAAATCTCCACAAATTACAACCATTTTCTTACTAGTAACATTATTGTACAGCTCGACTAATTTATCTCTGAATGGCTCAATGCAAGTTCCCGGCATTCTATATATACAACTTATAATTAGATTTTTTATTTTATCTTGGTCAATCTCAACAGTAACACATTCCAGAATCCCTGGTAGTGCAAAGGACATTCCATTTACAGGTTTACACCTATACAGGTCTTCAATATACAGTGCAACACCACCACCCTTTTTTGAGATCTGTTAATATGAAACATCTGATATCCTTCTATTACCGTCAGAGGAGCCTGCTCTTCATTAAGCCAAGTTTCAGAGACTGCGATAGCTATAAATTTTCTGTCTAGCTGTTTTAAATAGTCCTGAATCTGTGGAAAGTTTTTGTTAAGACTTCTGCTGTTGAAGTGTATTACTGATAGTTTACCATCTAATTGCACTTGACTTTTGAATTGCTTTTCAGTATAATGTTCACAATGATTATGAATATTATTGAAAAAGTGGTTATCAGGATCAATATCATTCTCCATCTCTTGTAATTTATGTTCAGCATAATGGCATATTTTCAGAGTCTGAATTTCCTCACTCTGTGTCAAATGACTTCCTCCAACTGGGGATAACTGATGTCTACTCAAATCAGTCATAAGTTTTTTTTGTTTGCTTTGTTTAGTTTTTGGGTTTTTTTAAGTACATTGACATGGTATGTCACAAAAGAACTATTCTTGCCGTGTGTGTGGATATGGATTATCATAGTCTCTTAATTTTCTTAATCAGTGTTCATCTATATTTATTTAGTGGGATCTCTGATTATTATGGCCTTTGCTTCCTCAGGTGTTCCATTTAGTTTGATCCAAACTCTACAATTTCTTGTACATGTTCCCTGTATCTTATCTTTGTCATGATGGCCGCTAGGCCGTCATCAGCATCATCATCATCAGCTGCGCTCCCTCCAGCAGGTGGCAATCAGCGGGCTTTAAAAGCCCAACGTGTGGACTCCTCAGCACGGAGTCGTCTGTCTTCCTTGCCGAGCAATGTGCCAAGATCACGACCGCGAGTCAAGAAGCCAACGTCAAGTCAAGCCCTGCCACGTAAGCAAACCCAGCACTCATCATCTGCAAGTTCTATCCCCTGTGCACAGGTGGACCTCCCAGGCGGCGGACAATCCTCCTCAGCTGACGAGGCACAGCCTCCACCTCCCCGGAGTTCCTCCTCACCCCCGCAACGCCGGACACCTTGAGCACTACGTCACACGGACACCAGGAGCCAGCCAAACTTACACTGTGGGACCTGCAAGTAAGCCCCTGCTGCATATGCGCCGCTATTGTTGTTTGTACAGCAGTAACCTTTGTGCTTGTGTGTTTCCAGGGTTGCCAGGTTGCCACAAGACGTGCTCAGCTCCCGTGACCAGATAGACACACATACACGCACTACACCTTCACTTTTACAATAAAAGATAATTGTTTGTATTCACTCATGTCAGCGTCTGTCTCTTGGGTCGTAAATCATGTCAGTACGATTCCGTCAGGATGACCCAACACACAGCGCGCTGTCGCGCTGCTTAAACACTCTCAGCGCATGAATTGACACGATTTCCCATCAACAGACGGTTATCTTAAATCAATTGACACTAATTAACAGCCGTCTGGATCGCCTGGAAGGACACCAAGCGTTTCCCCCGGCCAGCGGGACACCTTCTGCACCCGCAGCTACTGCTGCTAGCCAAACAAACCCACCATCCACACATCGCCTAACTCCCGTGCCAACCCCCGCTCGTTTTAGTGGAAAACTCGGGGAGGCACGAGGGTTTTTGCTGCAGTGCGAGTCCGTGTTTCTCCGCGTCCCGGGGGACTTTGCCACTGATATGAATAAAATTGGATATATTATCAACTTGCTGGGAGGCAGAGCCTTAGATTGAGCTTATACCCTCATGGCCAAACCAAATTATCCACTTTTGACTTACCAGCAGTTCGTGGCAGAGTTCATGGAGGTGTTCGATCATGTTGACCGGGGCGTGGTGTTAACCGAACGGCTGCTCGGACTTCGGCAGGGCAGTAGGTCTGCCGCCGATTACTCCATTGATTTCCGGGTATTAGCTGCTGAGGTTGGGTGGGGGGAGCCAGCGCTCTGTGGAATCTTCCTCCGCAGCCTTAGCCCTGAGTTAAAGGACGAGCTAGCAGCACGGGATAAACCAGACAGGTTAGGGGAGCTAATCTCCCTCACCATCAGTCTAGATAGCAGGCTAAAGGAGCGAGCGGCCGAACGGCGAACAGCTTCCCGTTCGAGCAAACGCTCTCGCTCCGTTAAGCCCTCCCTCCTCGCTCTGCCTTCGTCTAAGGAACTTCCAGAGCAGGAGGATATGATTGTGGGACAATCGGGGATTACAGCGGCTGAAAGACAGCGCCGCAGGGAGCAGGGGTTGTGTTTCTATTTGTGGTAGTGGGTCACATGGAGTAGTGGACTGCCCGATTAAAAGGGGAGGTCCACGGATCAAAGTAGGGGGATTCGCGGACAAAGATCAGGAAAAAACCCTCACTAGTTGCCACGTCCCCATTAGAGTCCTTCACAATCACAAGGAACACACCACACACGCCTTAGTTGACTCAGGAGCTGAGCAAAATTTCATCTCCCGAGACCTGGCAACCCTGATGGGCCTCAGCTGTCAGCCCTTATGCCCCCCCGTTCATCTTGTCACCCTATCTAAGGCATCACTGACATCAGTTTCCCACCAGACGGCCCCTGTGTCTATAATAGTCTCTGGGAATCACAGGGAGGAAATACGGTTTCTGGTCCTGCCCATCTCCTCTTCACCCGTCATCCTGGGGTACCCCTGGCTCCGGCTGCACAACCCCACTTTCGACTGGCAAGTTGGGAGAATCACGGCGTGGAGCTCGTTCTGCCTGAGTGCCTGTCTTCAGTCAGCGGCGTGCGCTCCCTCAGTCCCGATGCTTCCTCCCTCGACGCCTCCTCCGGACCTGTCCAAGGTGCCCGACATCTACCATGACCTGGGTCCGGTGTTTAGTAAGTCACGGGTGCTGTCCCTTCCCCCCCACCGCCCGTATGACTGCGCTATCAACCTTAAGGCTGGGGCCCCTCTCCCGGCGAGCCGCCTGTATAGCCTGTCAGCCCCGGAACGCGAGGCCATAGATACGTATATCAAGGAGTCCCTGGCTTCCGGTATCATCCGCCCCTCGTCCTCTGCCGTAGGTGCAGGGTTCTTCTTCGTGGGGAAGAAGGACGGCTCGCTGCGCCCCTGCATCGATTTCCGGGGTCTCAATAATATTACAATCAAAGACAAATATACTCTCCCCTTGATGAACACTGCCTTCGATTCCCTCCAGGGGGCGTCATGGTTCACCAAGTTAGATCTACGGAATGCCTATCACCTGGTGCGCATCCGAGAAGGTGACTAATGGAAGACCGCTTTCCGGACCCCAAGCAGTCACTTTGAATATTTAGTGATGCCGTTTGGGTTAACCAACGCTACGGCGGTGTTCCAGCGCCTAATAAATGACGTCCTCCGGGACTTTCTGAGCTCCTTCGTCTTTGTGTACCTCGATGATATCCTCATCTTCTCGCGCACACTGGAGGAGCACCAGGTGCATGTACGGCGGGTCCTGCAGCACCTCCTGGAGAATCAGTTGTTCGTCAAGGCGGAGAAGTGTGAATTCCACACGGATCGCACCTCCTTCCTGGGATTTATCATCGCCCGAAACCAGGTGCTTCCCGATCCGGACAAGGTCAAGGCGGTGGTGGACTGGCCCACACCTACATCTAGGAAACAGCTGCAGGGGTTTTTAGGTTTCGCCAATTTTTACCGGCGTTTTGTGCCTAACTTTGGGAACATCGCCAGACCCCTGACTGCGCTCACATCCCCGAAGGTCCCCTTTCGCTGGAGTGAGGAGGCTGCTGCGGCATTTGAGAGACTGAAGGGAGAGTTCGCCTCGGCCCGTGTGTTGACCCAGGTGGATCCGGAGCTACAATGCCTGGTGGAGGTGGACGCCTCGGATTCGGGGGTGGGGGCCGTTCTCTCTCAGCGCTCCCCGACGGATGGGAAGATCCGACCCTGCGCTTACTTCTCTTATCGCCTAACACCTGCTGAGAGGAACTACAGCATTGGTGACAGGGAGCTGCTGGCCGTCAAACTCGCTCTGGAGGAGTGGAGGCACTGGCTGGAGGGGGCTGCCCAGCCGTTTGTCGTTTGGACTGACCATCGCAACCTTGAATACCTCAGGACTGCCAAGCGGCTGAACGCACATCAGGCCCGCTGGTCACTCTTCTTTGGTCACTTTAATTTTACGATCACCTACCGGCCGGGAAGCAAGAATGGTAAGCCTGACGCCCTATCCAGGCAGTTTGACGCGCCATCCTCTGACGAACAGGAGGAGACTATCCTACCGTCTGCCTGTGTGGTGGGTGCGTTGACCTGGGGCTGTTGTGGTTTTAGCTGTAACATCAGTTGTCATAAAGAAAATGTCCAAACACCCAACTTTAACTTCATTTGGCTTTACTGGAAAAATGCTGCATCTCAGGTTACAACACATTTGTTGTTCCCGCTGGCTAACATGCATCTGTCAGTCTGATAGCACTGCATTGCTTAGCATTGACTTCTTCTTCGGTCTGCAGCTTGAACAATAACATTTCCTGGCCAAAGGTACAGCACCAGCGCCGTCTAGTGGACAATGTCTAGCGACTGCATTGAAGGAAAACACCTTTGGGATTTTAATTAAATTATTGTTATGAATAGCTTTTCTAATTAACTTTAAATGTTTGTAATATCTATTTGTTTTATATGTATTTTAATATGTAATAACTATTAACTTATGTGTATAAACCATTATGAACTACTAAATATTCAACATCCTCCCCCCCCAAGAAAACAGTTCAAATGTTAACTTCAAAAGGATATAGTAGCTGAACTGGTCTTCTTAACGTTGTCCCAGTTGGAGTGCGCACAGCGCAGGATCTGACTAGTCCATCTCTTCCTGGGAACACCTCTATGATTAGTCCTGTTTTCCATGTTTGACGTGATATCTTGTCATCTCCAATGAGAACCAAATCTCCTGGTTTGAGTTGTGTTGGATTTGGGGTATGACGAGTGTGAGCCGATCTGAGGTCCAGCAAATACTCCCTCCTCCATCTGTTCCAAAATTCATTGACAAGTCTATGGCGATATTTCCATCTTCGGGTCAGCTTTTCTTTATTTGCATTTGCTATCTGACCTATTGTGGAAAATGGCTTTGGTGGTAAACAGGTAAGTCTTTTCCCTATGAGGAAATGAGCTGGCGTCAGAGGTTCTGGTTCTTGTAAATCGTTGTCAACATTGAGGTGGCCAACCGTCACAGGAGGCCCGCCCTGGATTACAAGGTGGGTCAGAAGGTATGGTTGTCCACGAGAAACATCAGTGTGCCTGCCTAGAAGCGTAAGCTGACCAAGCGCTTCATCGGCCCTTTTATTGCCTGCATTGTCAACCCTGTGTCTGTGCGTCTTGTTCTCCCCCCTCACATGCGCATCTGCCCCACTTTCCACGTCTCCCAGGTCAAGCCCTACATCGCCGACCCGCTGTGCCCGCCCCCCGCGGCTCTTGTCCCCCCGAGGATGATCAATGGCCATCCGGCCTGGGGGGTGACAGCAATCCTGGACGTCCGCAGGAGGGGTCGGGGCCTTCAGTATTTGGTGGACTGGGAGGGGTTTGGTCCTGAGCATCGCTCCTGGATACACCCTGCGTTGATCCTTGATAAGCAATTGATCCGCGATTTCCATCGGGCGCATCCAGGTAGGATTGGGCAGGTGCCTGGAGGCACCTCTAGAGGGGGAAGTACTGTCATGATGGCCGCTAGGCCGTCATCAGCATCATCATCATCAGCTACGCTCCCTCCAGCAGGTGGCAATCAGCGGGCTTTAAAAGCCCAACGTGTGGACTCCTCAGCACGGAGTCGTCTGTCTTCCTTGCCGAGCAATGTGCCAAGATCACGACCGTGAGTCAAGAAGTCAACGTCAAGTCAAGCCCTGCCACGTAAGCAAACCCAGCACTCATCATCTGCAAGTTCTATCCCCTGTGCACAGGTGGACCTCCCAGGCGGCGGACAATCCTCCTCAGCTGACGAGGCACAGCCTCCACCTCCCCGGAGTTCCTCCTCACCCCCGCAACGCCGGACACCTCGAGCACTACGTCACACGGACACCAGGAGCCAGCCAAACTTGCACTGTGGGACCTGCAAGTAAGCCCCTGCTGCATATGCGCCGCTATTGTTGTTTGTACAGCAGTAACCTTTGTGCTTGTGTGTTTCCAGGGTTGCCAGGTCGCCACAAGACGTGCTTAGCTCCTGTGACCAGATAGACACACATACACGCACTACACCTTCACTTTTACAATAAAAGATAATTGTTTGTATTCACTCGTGTCAGCGTCTGTCTCTTGGGTCGTAAATCATGTCAATTTTGTCTTTTCAGCATCCGTGCTTGCCGTGCTATTTTAGCATTAGCCTTTGTTAAATGTTCATTTAGGTAAACTTGTGTTCCCCGTAGCTTTCTGGCCTGCCTCAGTATGTCATTCTTTACCCTTCTGTTCATAAAACGCATCAGAATTGATTTCTTTGTTTTTTTTATCTTTTCTGGGTAAAGTATGACAGGCTGAAATTGCATTTATTTCAATCTTTATATTTCTGCTTTCAAGGAACTGAAGCACTTGGTTTTCCAGGGAGACTGATTCACTTAGGGGAGCTTCCTCACCTCTCATTCCTGCTGTAACATTGGCATATGATTGATATTTAATGTCTAGTCCACTTCTAATTAGATCATCCATACGAGAATATTGTTCAAGATCCTCGATGCGTCACTCCAAGTCTGCAATTTTTTTTGTCTTTTTCCTTAATCATTAATTTCAATTCTCGGACTTCTTCCATTAGCCCTAATAGTTGATTGGCCACTTTGGTCACTTCTTCTGACAAGAAGTTCAGAGATTTTTTTGATCTTTTCCATTTCCTCCTTCTTTGGTGGCATTTTTACTGGCCCGTTGATAATAAAACAATCTCTGCTGGTGTCGCCGGTATCCAGTCCGACCGACCTCGAATCCAGCTGGGGCCTCAGCTAGCCCCCTCCGCTGCTAATCCAGCTGCTTACCGCCGCTGTAATTGAGCTTCTGTCCAGCCGGGGTGCCGGCAGCTCCTCCACCAAGCCCCGCCGCCCACCGCCGCTGTAGTTGAGCTCCGATCCTGCTCCTGTCCAGCTGGGGTCCCGGTAGTTCCTCCGCTGAGCCCCGCCACCTACCGCCGTCTTCCTCAGTAGTTTCTCCGCCGAGCCCTGCCGCTGTAACTGAGCTCCGATCCGGCTCTTATCCAGCTAGGGCCCCGGCTGCTCCTCCATTGGTCCCCATCTCCTACCACCGCTGTAGCTGAACTCCAATCCGGCTCCCGTCCAACTGTTATCTCAGTTAGTTCCTCCGGCGAGCCCCAATCACAAGATTCTAAGAATCTGCACGAGAGGCTCAGCCGTCATCTACCGGGCTGATGCCGGGTCAGTGAGGTACTGCAAAGAGGAATGGGTAAAACTGGCCAAAGACAGGTGTGCCAAACTTGTGGTATCATATTCAAGAAGACTTGAGGCTGTAATTGCTACCAAAGGTGCATCAACAAAGTATTGAGCAAAGGCTGTGAATACTTGTGTACATGTGATTTCTTAGTTTTTTGTTTTTAATAAATGTGCAAAAATCTCAAATTTTTTCACGTTGTTATTATAGGGTATTGTGTGTAGAATTTTGAGGGGAAAAAAATGAATTTAATCCATTTTGAAATAATGCTGTAACATAATGTAGAAAAAGTGAAGCACTGTGAATACTTTCCAGATGCACTGTATAATACATTTCACTCTTTTTGTTTACTTCATGTGTCATCTTATTCTTCTGAGTGGTCTTCTTTTATTCTTTAAGATGGGAACAATGTATATTAATGGATATGAAGACCTGAAATCGTAAATCATACCAGACAGACAATAAAATGGAATAATAAAGTTGCCATTATGACAGCAATACAGTTTATGCTACAGCCATTACTTGTAAGGAAGAGGTCCAGTTTTAAATGACTGGTTCCTGCTTTTGCAATGATTTTGTTTTATTTAAAAATATTTAATAATGAAGTTGTTTTTATGGCAAAGTTGCCACCAAAATTGTAACTGAATAAACTGGTTTTAAACATTATTTACAATATCATCAGTTCCACTGAAAATTGGTAGAACTTGAGCAAAAAATGGAATGGGTGCATCCCAAATGTACAGTACATAAATTAAGTAGTTGTGATATCATACACAAGTTGTTTTCAACTCATGAGTAACTTAATAATAATCTTCACTATACTGTTAAACAATTGAACTATTTTAAATCTTGTTTTATTTGTTTTTGTTCTTTGCAAACAGTGGAAAGTTTCTAAATTTTCAAGAAAAAAGCATGAATTTGTTATGGGGAGGGGCTGAAAACTGGGTGCAGCTGTACCTTCAAATTCTGACTGAAATTGTGCCCTTATTTTTTCCAATTCTCAGTATTCAGATGCTCACTTTTCAGTGTTGTGAAAAAGTATTTGCCCCCTTCCTGATTTGCATATTTATCACGTGAGTGTTTCAGATCATCAAACAAATGTTGAAATGCAGTTTAGGAATCTTCTTCTGTTTTTGTATGACTCCCAAAGTGACTAACCAATGTCATGTAGGCTATGGAAAAAAAAAAAAAAGGTCACTGTCTCCGGGTTGGTGTTGGTGAGATCCACATGGATACCCTCAAGTGGTCCAAGGTCAGGGCACTCTTATAGGAATATGACGTGCTCTTTGCTCTCGGTTGCCACAAATACAAGCTGGTGATGAGCGAAGGCCCCATCGATACATGCTGGCATTTAAACGGCCGACTCCCGTTTGCAGACGGTTGAGTATAACCCAATCTCTGCGGCCAAGCTGGGCACCTGGTTTAGGAATGTTAATGATTAACTTCCGATTAATTGTCAATAAGAATTTCGTTGACTAAATTAAATTAGTTGTTAATTAATTGATAACTCAGCAGTCCTTTGACCTGTGCCCAGGTCAAGGTATAAACATTGGGGTGACCGAGCCTTTTCTGTTGTCGTCCCCAGGATCTGGAATAATCTCCCCCCTGACCTACGTGCTATCTCTGACCTGGCCCTTTTTTAATTAGAACTTAAAACATATTTGTTTAGGACGGCTTTTAATATCCAGTAGTGGTGATGTGGTGTCTTGGCATTTGTTTTTATTTTATTCTTATTTTTAGGTATTTTTTCTTATTTCTTTCTGTTGTTTGTTTTTAATGCTGTGTGTGTTTTTAATGCTGTTTAATTTTCTGTAAAGCACTTTGGTCACTTACGAGTTGTTTTAAAGGGCTATATAAATAAAGTACATTACATTGAAGGTTTGAGGTTTTTCTCCAAAATTTATAGCAAAGCCCCCCGCGACCCGAAAAGGATTAAGCAGAAGAAGATGGATGGATGGATGGATTCTTATAGTGTTCTACTTTTCTCTGTAAATTTATCAAAATTTGAAACAATTTTCCTCAAATTTGTAATTTCCTCTTGTAAAATTGACTTTTGTTGTACATTTGAGACTTTATTATAAAGTTGTGGATTATTTTATGGCTGATTTTTGTCTTAATTTTTTAAATAAAATTACTGTTTGTTTTTTTATATAAATTTGAAACGGATTGTGGTAAAATTTTGATTTTTGTTTCCCCTGTACAATTTACACTATTGACCATAATTTTGTAGAGCCAGAACAGAACAATAATTTAACTCTAATTTCAAAGAAGTATTTATAAAATTACATTTAATGAAATAAATTAATGTAAATTACCAAAGATTCAGTTATTTCTGTTAAAATATTTCTATATATTTATTGTTTTTTTAGAACTCTCCTCACCAACCAGACAGCAGGAAAAACCTCCCTTATTTTGAAATCCAAGTGTTGGCACGTTTAGTCTGAAGGCTGTTGACGGATTAAAGTCAGTGACTTCATGAATTTCAGTCATCTTAACTTGCCAGGTTCATAATAATGAACATAAATTATTGTATTGGCTGGTGAAGTAAATCCTCAGCGATTCCTCATGTGGCCCGCGGGCTGCTAATTGAATGGGCCTGGAGTAGGGAATATAGTTGAAGTACACTGTGGATCGGAACATAGCTCACAAGTTCCAATGTCCATGTGCCTAATTCAAATCAACAGGGTAAAGAAACAGACTGCAGCAAGTAAAAAGACTACACAAGTACAAAATCTTTCCCAGCTGCCATCAACTTGCTGCTAGACGGAAAAGCAGACCAGACTCAAGTTCCCACTTGGGTAACACAACAGAGGGAGCCCAGATGGTACTGGGTTTGCTGGGGTACTGTGATAATGTTTAACATGCAACAGATGAAGCAGCTTACAGTTTATTTTCCTGTTAAAACAGTCTACCAGTGCATCTCAGTAAATTGGAACGTGAACGTTTTTTTTATGTAACTAAAAAAGATAAATTTTATGATATTGGTATTAGTTTTTTAAATAAATAAAAAAAAATCATGACATTTGTAATTTACTGAGATGTACCAGCACATAGTACACACTATACAGTGCAAAATTTGTTAAACTACAAAAAATGCCATTATCTGTAGTTAAAAAAAAAAAAAAAGCAAATGATACAATAAATCATTGAGGAATATGATGTTCATGTTTTATTTGGTATATGAAAAACAACAACTTTTTATGTTAAAGATAGACCGTATTGTACCAAGAAAAATTCAGATTCTCAGGAAAATGCAGCTTATCAGTTAATTGTTAATCAATTGATAAGGTGAATCAATTATCAATTAATGAATTAATTGATAATTTGCATCCCTAATGCAGTTTTTAAATTATGATTTCATTTATTAAGGGAAGAAGCTATCCAAACCTACCTGGCCCTTTGTGAAAAAGTAATCTTGAATTTTATTATTTTTTATTTAATCTTTATTTATACAGGGTAGTTCCATTGAGCGGCAATCTCTTTTTCAAGGACGCCCTGTTCACACTCACACAGTTACACGTTCACACCGGAAAGCTGCCCAGTACAACCACAGACTGACCTGTGGCCACTGAGCAGCTCCACTGGAGCAGTTGGGGTTAAGGGCCTCGTTCAGGGGCACCTCAGTGAGGTTAAGGAGGGTGGGGCAAACACTGCTATGTTATCTGTCCCACCCAGATCTACCAGATCTAATCCTGCCGGTCTAGGAATCAAACCCGTGATCCTCTTCTCACCAGTCCACATCCCTAACCATTAGGCCACCACTGCCCACATCAAGAAATCATGAAAATAGAACCTGTCTGACAAAGTGTAGTAGGCTAAAATATCTTTAAAAAACAACACATCATGCTGCAATCTAAAGAAGTTCAAGACCAGATGAGAAATAAAAACTCAGAACAACATCTAAAGAGCTGCAGGCCTCGCTTGCCTCAGTTTGGACACTGGTCTATGATTCAACAACAAGAAAGAGACTGGGCAAAAGTGGCATCCATGGGAGAGTTCCAAGGCAAAAAACACTATTGACCAAAAAGAACACAAAGGCTCATCTCACACTTGCCAAAAACAACATCTTTATGATCCCCAATACTTTTGGAAAAATATTCTGTGGACTGACGAGACAAAAGTTGAACTTATTGGAAGTCGTGCGTCCTGTTACATCTGGCATAAAACTAACACAGTATTTCACTGGGGAAAAAAAAACAAAGAAAAAACATCATACCAACAGTCAAACATGGTGTTGGTAGTGTGACGGTCTGGGGCTGCTTTGCTGTTTCAGGACCTGGATGACTTGCCTTAATTGATGGAACCATAAATTCTGCTCTCTGCCAAAAAAAATCCTGAAGGAGAATATCCGGCCATCAGGTCGTGACCTCAAGCCCAAGTCCTCCAGTGTGGCTCAATTAAAACAATTCTGCAAAGAAGAGTGTGCCAAAATTCCTCAACAGTGATATAACAGAGTCATTTCAACACTTGATTGCAGTTGTTGCTGCCAAGGGTGGCACAATCAGTTATTAGGTTTACGGAGCAATTACTCTCTCACATAGGGCCAGGTAGGTTTGGATAGCTTTTTTCCCTAAATCATCATCTAAAAACTGTATTTTGTATTTAATCAGGTTATCTTGGTCTATTATTGAAATTTGTTTCATGAACTGAAACATTTAAGTGTAACAAATATGCAAAAATACAAGAAATCGGGAAGGGGCAAGTACTTTGTCACAGCACTGTAATTCACATGAGTAACATTCTGCCAGGATCATATGTTTGCATGAAATACACACAAGGACAAATGCTTTATATTGTTTTTTTTTTTTTCTGTGTTTCAGCTGTGGTTGAAGTAATGAGCATGAAATTCCAGAAATTACAGCAGAGCCAACAAGCATCACAGATGGCGGGGACCACCAAGGCCTAATCGGCGCATGTGTTTGAGCTCTGTACGATAGCTTTTTTTTGTTAAGTTTGTGTTGCGAGTACATTTGTTTTTTGCAGTAGGGCAAAAAACAAAGGTGTACAAACTTTGTTATAGTAAGATGTCATCATGGTGAAGCATTTATGTTAACTTGGTCAAATTGAAATTGGTTGTCCTGTTAGTTTGATTATTAAAGAAATCATTGTGGATTTAAGGATCTTTTGAGGTGTTTTTCCAATATTGGTCAGTCATCAGTGGGCGTAGCACAGAAAACAGTGATCATACAACAGATGAAACCTCAGGCTAATAATGGGTTAAATTTGCATAAGTGAAAATGAGTTTATCTGAGGAAGTAATAAGTGACAACATGAAGACTAAGGTCTACTCCACATGTACATGGCTATTTTTGAAAACGGTTTTTCTTCCTGTTTATTAAAATCAAGTCCCATCCACACAGCACTGGTTAAAAAAAATTCCCCGCCCACATAAAATGTACAAATGCCTTTCTGATCCCTTCCTTTCTCAATATAATGGATGAGGAACTGTACATTTACTAGTGCCATTAGAACGTCATGATTTCCAGTTTAATTATGCCTCGGTGAATCGGAGGCATACAGTAATCGGTTAGTACGTCTGTTTGTGGCTGTGTGTATCTGCCCATCTGTCTGTCTGCCTCTCTGTTTCAGCTCGCCCAGTCAAAATTAAGTGAAACTAAAGGCTTGTATCATTGTATCACCATATTTTTTTCGACTTTTAATTTGCCAGAATTTCAGAATAACACTTTGTTTTTGAAATAAACGCAAATTTAACTCACCATTTCTGTCAGTGCCGCAGCGGAAAAAGGTATTGTAATAACTATCCCGGGCCAGTAGAGGTGCTTTCATTTCAGAAAGTAATACTGTCATCAAAGTTAAATAAAAAAGGCTTGAAATTAATCTGTGTGTAATCAGTATTGAATACATGAAAGTTTCTTTTTGAATTGTGTTGCAAAAAAAATTCACTATGTTCTAACTGAAAGAGAAGGGTTCTTTTAGTGCACAAAATGACATTTGCATGTGGAAGAAAGGCAAAAACTGCATTTAAAAAAGCTACATTTGTAAACTAAAAAAGCACTCATAGAGCACATACCTCCGCCAAGGTGACTTCCGTTTCTCATGGATCACCTCCAAAATGTAATGGGTTTGTGTGTAGGCCTATAGCCACTTGTGGTGAAAATTGCATCAAAGTCTGTCCATCAGTTTTGGAGTATTGTTGCTAACACACTGTGAGAAAATAAGAGCCTTGGCTGAGGTATGTATTCTCAGGTCATCACCAAAATATAATGGGTTCCTGTCTAGCCCAAAAACTACCTCTGGTGAAAATTTCATCCAAATCCATCCAGTAGTTTTTGTGTAATCCTGCTGCAGAAATACAAACAAAGCCCTTGGTGGAGGTATGCACTCTCAGATCATCAGCAAAATCTAATCATCTGTTCCCCGTGCCATTACATACCTTTCCTTGAAAATTTCATCAAAATCCGTTCATAACTTTTTGAGTTATGTTGGTAACAGACAAACGCCAGTAAAAACATTACCTCCTTAGTGGAGGTAAAAAAAAACAAAAAAACAACATCCATGTGGTTGGGTCTGAATAGTTTTGGTTAGAGATGGCCAGCTGTGTGCCATAGAGGGCCAATACTGTACAGGTTTTCCTTTACAGCCAGTCACTGAAGCTGGTGTTTTCAGTAATCAGTAGAAAGAATATTCAATTCAATTCAACTTTATTTATATAGCGCCATTTCACAACAACAGTCATAGCACTATCAGCTGTAGGGGGAACCCCCACAGTTGCAGAAAGACCCCAGCAATCAGGCGATCCCCTGTGAGCAAGCACTTGGCGACGGTGGAGAGGAAAAACTCCCTTTTAACAGGAAGAAACCTCCAGCAGAACCAGGCTTAGGGAGGGGCAGTCATCTGCTGCGACTGGCTGGGGGGTGAGGGGATAGAGAAGATGAAAAGAACAGACATGTAGAGAGCAAACAGCACGATGGGGACTCAATCTATGGGAGAGAACAAACAAATGTTAATGACCAGCAAAAAAAATATTTCATTGAGAGTGAGGAAAGGAGTGAGGCCCAGTGCATTACTGGAGGTCCCCTGGCTGACTAAACCTATTAGCAGCATAACTAATGGAGGGTTCAGAAACACATGATCCCTCCCTAATTGTAGGCTATATCAAAAAGGTAGGTTTTAGCCCTATTCTTAAAAACAGAGGTCGAGTCTGACTCCCGAATCCAGATTGACAGCTGGTTCCACAGGAGAGGAGCTTGATAACTGAAGGCTCTGCCTCCCATTGTACTTTTGGAGAATCTAGGTATTACAAGTAATCCTGCATTTTGGGAGCGTAGTGCTCTGTTAGGATAATACGGTAGTATCAGATCTTTTAAATAAAAAGGAGCCTGATTGTTTAGAGCTTTGTAAGTAAGAAGAAGGATTTTAAACTTAATTCTAAACTCTATGGGAAGCCAATGAAGGGAGGCCAGAACCGGAGAGATATGATCTCTCTTTCTAGTACATGTTAAAACTCTTGCTGCAGCATTTTGGATCAGCTGAAGACTTTTTAAAGATGTTTTAGGACAGCCTGATGATAAAGAATTACAATAATCTAATCTCGAGCTAACAAAAGCGTGGATCAGTTTCTCAGCATCACTCTGAGACAAGATGCTCCTAATCTTGGCAATATTACGCAAATGATAGAAGGCAGTCTTAGAAACAAATTTAATATGTGAATTGAAGGACAGATCTTGATCAAAAGTAATTCCAAGGTTCCTCACAGAGCTATTAAGAGAAAGAGTAACCGCATCCAAACTGAAAGTTTGATTTGGAAAGGTATTTCTAAGGTTTTTTGGACCAACAAGAATGACTTCAGTCTTATCTGAATTTAATAGCAGGAAATTACAAGTCATCCAAGCTTTGATTTCCTTAAGACAGGCTTCTAACTTGGCTAATTGATTACTATCATCTGGCTTCATTGACAGGTATAATTGTGTGTCATCTGCATAATAATGAAAATGTATACAGTGCTTTCTAATAATGTTGTTCATATATATATTAAATATCAGTAAAATCACCTGTTGAAAAGAACACTTGCAGTGTCTTGGCCTTCCACGGCACGTTTCCCATCCCAGGGTTATGTTTCGCTTGGTGCTGATAATTCACGGAGATAGTTTACCAAAGGCTCAACACAGAAGTATTAGACTGCTGTTGATTCTTTGTATTACAGCATGAACTGAAACATGGTTTGCCTCCTCTAATGGGAGTGGAATTATGTTGTTAATGGCACATAATTATGTTAAATAATAAAGTGCACCTCATTATTATATTGGCATTTTGCCCACATCAAATACTCCTACTTGAACTCTGACTCCTGCATATGAATTTGTAGTATTTATATTTTAATTCTGTTTGAGGTTAAGTGTTTGGTCTTCTTTGTTTACTACATAAAAGTATTAAAGTGGGGGTGTCCTTTTTAGGTTTTAAGTTGTTGTGCATCTGGGATATGTTTTTAGAGAATAAGTAGTTAAATTGGCCATCTTACAAAAGTGATACTAAATTGGAAAAAAAATCAGTCGTTAACATAATATTTTCAGGAATTCAATTTGGGGCATGATACAGTTTTCAGCTTTAACAAAGACTTAATATTGGGTAAAGCTTAAACCCATTGAGTTTATAATTTGATGTTGAAAATATTGGGTTTGGCATAGACTGTTAAATGTGAAAATATGAAAGTGCACAACGTAACCTGTGCGTGAGAGAGATTATAGTGGAAAAGCCGTTACACGGGGATGATCCCACTCTTCCAGCCTCAGAAGTCCGGGTCCAGTGGCACAAAGAAAGCGTTACGTCTGGGGACTTCTTTGGCTGCAGTGGATGGCCAGTTCTTCTTTTGTTCTCCGAAGTGCCCTTTGCACTCCACAGTGCATTGCTGCAGTGCCTTTTCAGCCATTGAATCATAGCAGATTTTATCCACCTGGTCCGCCAAAGCAGTCTTAGCATGCAAGATGAGCCAAGTCCCTAACTCACCGAGGGTTTCAGACCCATTGGCTACCCTCACCAGGTTTAGCCAACCAGTGGAAGCTGTTGCCTGGGGTGTGGCCGTTGTTGCATGCAGACAGCTTCAAGGAGCCATTGGTGAGACCTGGGTGCCAGGTAGGGACCAAAGCGGGCAGTCTACTCCGAAGAGCACTACACGTCCTCCCGTCAGGCATACTACCCCTCCCTGACACCCCATACACCCCATGTATCGCACTGTATATCACACTGATAAATGTGTAAACTCATGACTTCAAGTCCTTTGAACTTTAATATAGTCAACTGAAAGGGAATGTTGCAATTTGTTTTAGGTGTGCAGTACTTTCTGATTAGCTATAGGCAATAATCAAAATTTAAAAAAAAAGTTTCAAAAAATATTTCACTCTCTAGATCAGAGTAAGAAATATACAGTACAGTGTAAGATTAACCCATCACAGTGCATTAAAAAACTGAACTGAAATACTTTAAATGGTGTCAGTCCGGGATGTTTTCTGAATTTGCAGCTGTAGTCTAGTTGTCTGTATCATGGCAAAATCAATTCCACACAACTGGGACACAAAAGAAAAACAGCTACTGCTGATATCAGTCAATAAGAAGGCTGATAATACACTAACAAAAAGTTAGGGATATTCGGCTTTCGGGTGAAATTTCAGGATGCACCTAAAATGTAATATTGTAGAGAGAGGAATGAGCAGGCGAGACGGTAGCTGGAGCAGAGCAGACTTTATTAATCTCTCTCTATCGTCAGTCAACAAGGAGAAGAAGCCTCAACCAGGTCGCGGGCATCTCTTTTTATACCATACAACTCGCCCAGCGACCTGGGGTGTTTGCATTAACATGCATACATTTACAATGACAATTCCCTTTGTCACCGTTTGCATTAACATACATACATTTACAATGACAATTCCCTTTGTCACCCAGCCTGTCGACGCATCATTATGCAGACCGGAGGAGAATGCATATTATCATGCGGTCTTAAAGAGAAAACCACAGACTGCCTTGCATATCCGTTTCTCAGCTTTTACGCATCTCCTGCCGTGCCATTCAGTCCGAGTAGAGAACGTACTGACTAGGTCCCCCACACCGCCCCCTCCAGAAACTCAGACTGGGCCTTAACCCTCATGTCCTGTGGGCTTCAGCCGCCGTCTGTAGCGGCTGTAACGGGGGGTCGCCGGCTCCGAGGCGCTGCTGTGTCGGTGGGACGCTCCTGGAGGCGCGTCCGTCTGTGGGGGGACATTGGGGGGGGGGGCATCTTCAGCATACCATTGTGACTGAGCTGATGAGTCATTTACCTGGGGCGTTCTGAGTGGGGGTCGTCTGCTCTGAGGAGCTGGGGCCAACACCACCTGCTCATCTGCTAATACGAAGGCAGGCTTAAGCCTGTCTATACAGATTGTTTCACTGCGTCCTCCCAAGCCTAGCACAAAATGTTTCTCCCCAGGTTCCAGCACTCTGAACAGGCCGTCGTGGGGCGGGCGCAACGGGGTCCAGTGGGCATCTTGCCTGACAAACACAAATGACGCATCCTTCAAGGTCCTTGGCACGAAAATGCGGGGAAAACAGTGGTGGGCCTGGCCGGGTACCATCCCTGTCTCTGCGCTATGTAGTGAAGGTGGGGATGGATCAGTGTTCGGCGCGGGGTTGTCCGGCAAAAATTCTCCAGGGAGCCGCAGCGGCTGGGAAAAAAACAGCCATGCTGGGGAGGCTGCCAAATCCTCCTTTGGTGCTGAACGCAACCCTAACAGAACCCACGGCAACCGGTCCACCCAATTTGCGTCCGTAAGCGAAGGCCTGAGCGCTGCTTTAAGTGACCTATGGAAACACTTGCATAACCCATTGGCCTGGGGGTTGTACGTGGTCGTGCGATGGATTGTGATGCCCAGGCTCCGGGCCATCGTGGATCAGAGGTCAGAAATAAACTGCGGACCCCTGTCGGACGTGATATCCGAAAGGGCGCCAAAACGTGCCACCCATGTCATCAAAAAAGCGCGTGCAACTTCTGTGGACGCAGTGGAAGCTAGTGGGACCGCCTCGGGCCAGCGCATGGTGTGGTCCACCACTGTCAGGAGGTGCGTGAACCCCTGCGATGGCGGGAAGGGGCCCATGAGGTCCACGTGAACATGGTCAAACCGCTTAGCCAGGACATGGAACGGCTCAAGGGGGGCCTTTGTGTGCCTGTGCACCTTGGCTCCTTGGCACGTTACGCAGGCTGCAGCCCACTCTTTCACCTGACGAACTTTGCTCCCACCATTATGACTGACGCGCACTCCTGGGTGCGCCAGGAAGTGAACTGACTCAAAAACGCGGCAGCGCTGTAGCCGAATTTTATCTAAACACTTTAAAAGGTCCTGGAGTAAAATAATCAATCCGATCTGTGAGGTGAATCTTCTTTTATTGCTGCAGCAACAAGAGAGATAAGACCAGAATACAGCTCTGCTCCCCTGAGGGACAGAAACACACACACTTTTATAGCTCTACAGTGAGGCTTCTGGCAAGACATAAGGCACAGCAGTACAGCTCAGAGACATCACAGGATACAGGCGAGAGCTTCAAGGCCATCAGAAAAGGGGAGGAGAGGGAGTGAGAGCATGAATACCTTAGCCGGTCACTGTGACATACACTTCATCTTGGGACACAAAGTATAACGAAATCATCAAACAGCTTGTTAATGTAGCATATCAAAACAGTTCCTATATGGATAAAAGTTACAGTCATATGTTATAACACACACACACACTTAGAAAACATGTGATCTCAACAGATAAATGCATAATCAGTGAATTTCTATTACAATATTCCCTTCTTTTGGTCATATATGACCATATGTACAAGACTGTCAAAGTAAGAAAAATCAGCAAAAGTACACCCTCTCAGGTTTAAACTAATGCATCATGAACAATGACATGGAATGACATAATAGGTGAAGAATCACAGACCATTGCATCATAAACTGGGAATAATAGTGTAACATGGTAACAACAAACTTTCAAAATTTATTCTGTAACATTATCATAGCCATCAGGGAAAGGAAGGTGTGATATCTGAGGCAGTGTGAGTAGACATTTTCTGTTAAATTGTGTCTGAATCCTGTTCTGCTGTGGGGAGAGCTGTGTAATGCATCATGTTGATAGCAAACATTTTGGACATCATATGGCGAATTATTGGAATCAGACAACAGCCACAGAAAAGCAAAATCAAAATTATTAAAAAACATCAGTCCAATACGTACAAGCCAGTCTTTCCAACCACCACTAGTTAGCCAGGACCAGATATCCCAGCCAGAGGAGATTGTACTATCGCTCTGCAGCTGCTGTGAAAGAAGGTCATTAAGGTGACTTATCACATACTGTATGTCATATTATCCCCATCATCAGGCATATAGATACATACACTGTGAACTCTGACTTGGTGAAAAGCAAAATCTGTTACACTGACATTTAACCACTCACAGTACTCTGTTGTATTTCCTGCAAATTTGACAGTAAACCCCTTATCACAGACGGTGCCATTGTGGTGTACCCCTTCAACTGTAGTCTGTGCTAACAATGCTCCCATTGTTTCTGATCTGTTTAGAGGATGAGGAATCATAGGCACAAAGTGAGTAACATGATGTGGCAAGTATGTACAAACATAACAAGACCCAGTCACATTTGCTTGTCTAACTGACAAACGTACCACCTGATACCATGCATTGCTGTCATAGGTGTCGCTGGAATGATTGTGAAAGTTATACCCCAAAGGCTTGCCTCTCGTCTTGTCCGGAAAAGATTATTTGGTGAGGCAGAATAGTTTATCAATAGAAATATGATTACTCCAAGCAAGAGAGCGATAAGAAAGCACTCCCACACCGTGTCCGTCTTGGCACCAAACTGACGACCTCGCCAGCGTCTTCGGCGGTGTTCCTCCTCAGCTACGTGATGCTGTTGTGAGTCTGAATTGTCCGTCATAACAGTGTCAGTGTAAGTGAGATGCATGCTGTATATCTCACCTGAGCAGCGTTCAGCGTACACTGAGGTTGTTTGTGATGGCTGTCAAGTGCAACAGTATGTGGCCTTATGTCGTCACATGGCAATTAGGTGACAACACTAGTCACACTTCTTCTTCTCTCCTTTACGTTGATGACCAGACAGCCTGCTTTTCTATTGCAAACACCGGTACTGAACACCAGAGGGTGCTGTCAGCTGACGTTTGCATAGACAAACAGTTAGACAGTCACTGCCTTTGTCGAGGAGTCCAAAACCCAGAGGATCCAGCTGAAGAAGCCACCAAAGATAAACGAGGAGTTGGCTTTCGAGTTAATGGGGAAGGGGGCAATAATGAAGCTGGTAGTGATCTTGGCTGACCACTTGGACATCTGCTTCTCATCCTAGTCTACAACGTGGGGTGGTGATTATGGCTAATCACCATCTGCTTCTACTCCTGGTCTGGTCTGGGTTCTTCTGGCTTGACCCCAGGGACCTTTCTGCAGTGTGTTGCATGGATCCACGTCGCCCTCTCAGCAATTTTCACAGCCGTGAATGTCATCAGAAGGACTTGGTATTGACCCAACCATCATTTGCTGTGCCAATTCTTCCGTTTGAAGCTTTTAACCACCACCCAATCACCTGGTCTTATGTCGTGGAGGAGCCCCTCGGCAGGTCTGGGCAGGGCAGCTTTTACCTGTTGAGAGATGTTTTGTAGTTGGCAGGACAGGGCAGAGCAATAAGATAACATGGCATTCTCAAAATGTTAGGTGGTTAGAGGAAGTGGTGTCTTCCTTTCTGCAGAGAATCCTAAAAAGGGAGGACGAGCAAACAAGATTTCAAAGGGTGACATGTTATATTTCTTCCTGACTCGCATGGGCATGTACATGAGTGCCAACGGCAGACATTTTACCCAGGGCAGACCAGTATCATCTTCGAGCTTGGCAAGCTTGTTCTTTAGGGTGCCATTTTCGCGCTCAATAGCACCACCTGATTGTGGGTGGTAGGCACAGTGTTTCTTCAAATCAAAGCCCAATGTAATACTCAGATTAGTCAGTGCTTCTTTTACAAAATGTTTACCATTGTCACTAGAGATTTTCTGTGGTATTCCCCATCTGGGAATGATTTCTGACAATAATGCTCTGGCCACAACAGTGCTTGTTGCATGTTTGGCAGGAAAGGCCTCTACCCATTTGAACCACATGTCAACCATTACCAAACAGTACTTTTTGCCCTCTGCTGGGCTTAGTTCAATGAAATCCATCATGAGATGTTAGGACGGACCTGCAGGTGGTGGATGTGCTGCTGGGACCTGTTTGGGGACCCTGTGGGCATTGTTAGTGGCACAGATTAGGCATTTTTTGCAAAAATTGTCAGCATAAACAGTGAATCCAGTAGTAAACCAATTTGCATGCAGTGGTTGTATCATCCCTTCTGTTGACACATGGTCTCTCTCATGTGTCAATTTAGCAAAACTAGAAAACCACGCAGAGAGTTCATACCTCCACCAAGGCTCCTTCCTTCCCTCCCATCTAAATCCATCCAGTAGTTTTTGTGTAATCCTGCTGCACAAATGCAAGCAAAGCCCTTGGTGGAGGTGTGCACTCCCAGATCATCACCAAAATCAAAATCCATCCATAACTTTTTGAGTTATGTTGCTAACAAACAGACAAACCCCAGCAAAAACATAACCTCCTTGGCGGAGGTAATGATGGAAGAAATGAGCTGGTAAGCAGGGGAGGGGATACGTGACCCCTCCACACCAGCCTGGTCTTTGTGACATCCTTTCTTGGCCCATTTCTGACTTTTCTGTGGGGAGGAAAAAGACTGGATGGTAAGAAGTGAGTCAAAAGGAGAGGAAGGTTGGTTAGTAGGAGGGCAGACACACGAAGGGGAAAAAGGGGTCATGACATGGCTGCAGCAAGAGACAGGGCTGCAGCTTTAGCCGCAGCATCAGCACGTGCGTTACCCTTAGACGCAGGGTCAGAAGATGAAGTGTGGGTTGTACATTTGCACACCACCACAGATAAAGGAAGGAGAGTAGCTTTCAGCAGGCATGACACGTGCATAGAATTCTTTCCGGTGAGCTTGCAGAGGTAAGGAAGTGACGTTCACGCCAAAGGGCACCAAAATCATGCACCTCTTCAAAAGTGTAATGAGAGTCAGTGTAAATAGTGACCGATTGCCCCATAGCATAAGTGCATGCCTCTGCCAAGGCAGCCAGTTATGCAGAAAGATGAGATGGCAAGGAACCAGAGAGCAACATATAGTGGTCATCACATACTGCCCAACCCACTTTGTTGCGGCCTACAGAGAGGTCAACAGAGGCAGAGCCGTCAATGTACAGGACAAGGTCTGGGTTGGGAAGTGGAGTGTCAGACAGGTCAGTCATGGTCACAGTCTGTCATCGTCACAAGAAGGTGGGGGAAGATTGGTGGCTGGGTTAATTGACTGTGCACAGCGTTTGACAGTAAGGTTTGGTGATTCAAGGAGGATAGAATGATATCTAAGCCACCTTGTGTGGGAGAGGTGTGACGACTTCTGCTCATTCAGAAGCAGTGCAACAGTATGAGGAACATACAGACTGAGGGGAGAATACAGAACAATGTCACGGGATGCCACTACCGCACGCCCTGCCGCAGCCACAGCCCGGAGACAGAGAGTGAGCCCTGCTGCAACAGCATACAATTTGCAGGAGTAATACGCAACTGGGCGAAGTCTGTCACCGTGGGGCTGCAGGAGAACGGGGGTCATGCATCCAGACTTTTCATCAACATACTGAACAAAGGGTTTAGATGAATCAGGAAGTGAAAGAGTTGGAGGAGCCAAGAGAGCTTTTTTCATGTTGTCAAAGGAGTTATTAGCAGCGGATGTCCACTCAAGAGGGAAGTGTGAGGGACCCTTTGATGGAATGATGTCACGCATTGGGCTCGCAATGCATGAAAAATCAGGAATGAAGGAACGGCAATAGGATGCCATGCCAAGGAAGGAAAGAAGTTCCTTCTTGGTTTTAGGCTTGTCCATGTGACAGATTGCTTGTGCACACTTTGGAGAAAGAAATTTGCCTTGATTAGAGATTTGATGGCCCAAAAAGTGTGACCATTGGTTTGCAAAATTGCAATTTGGACTTTGAAGCCTTGTGGCCTTCTGCAGCAAGGTGACACAAAAGCTTCAAAGAATCTGCTTGGCATTGTGCCTCATTTGGCGCGCACAGCAAAAGGTCATTGACATATTGAATCAGGACGGAGCCTTCTGACAGTTGAAGAGAGCTCAAAGAGCTCTTAAGAGCCGCGTTATAGATGGTTGGACTTTCACAGTAGTCCTGGGCCAATCTGGTGAACGTGTAAAGAGTCCCATTGAATTGGAATGTGAACCAAAATTGTGAGTCTTGGTGGATGGGGACGCTGAAAAACGCGTTTTGACAAATCCACCACTGTAAAGCAGGTTGAATTTGGAGGAATTTGAGTCAAAATAGTGTGGGGGTTGGGGACCACAGGAGCACGCTGGATGACGGCAGCGTTGACAGCCTGAAGGTCTTGAACAAATCGCCATTCAGCAGGTTGGCCCTTATCTCTAATTTTTTTTTAACAGGAAAAATTGGCATACATGCTCGCAGGAAAGTGAAACCGCATACTCTGTGCGATACATCTGCAGAGAGGGGGGGAATGAAACTGTACTGAGACCAACATGGTGTAGTGGTGCAGATGAAACCCAGTCATCAGCGTGGTGAGCGGCAAGGGCCCATGCACCCATATTTCTCCACGCTGAGGAGGGGGCTTTTGTGAGTGAGACATGCGGGTGGCTATGTGAGACTAAGAACACTGTAGACACTGATGGTTTAAGTGCAATCAGTAAAAAGCTAAAATCTGCTGCCCACACAACGTGTGTCATTTGCAGTGGGGCAGATTTAATTTGTGGCCATTGTTTCTCATATTCTGTGTCAGGGCCCTGTGAGAGATGTGTTGTACAATGTGTTCTGTGTGGTGGCATGAAAACTGTAGCTTGTTGCAATATCTTCTTTCCCATTTCAACCAAATGAAAGCGCTGCCCTTCAGCTGTCAGTGCCCACTCATAAATGTACAGTACAGATGGAATTTCGGCCAAGGTCGAGCTGGGAGTTTCAATTTGGGTTCCCTGTGGTGTGCCTCCACTTGCCACCTGTGATGTGAGTGAACGAGAGGTGAGAGGAGGTATGATGCAGTTGTCAATGCTGTGTATTTAGTATGAGATGTGTGTGTGGCTGCAGCGTGATTTTTATTGGCAAGCACATGTGCGGCATCTGCTGGGGGTGAGGGTAAAGAGAGAGTGAGTGTTGTCCAGTCTTATCCACCTGGCGTCACTGCTGAGGCTGTTGAGGTTGAGGTTGAGGTGGTGGGGGCTGGGGGAAAAGGTGTGGTGGCTGGCCAGGGTTTTGTCAGGCCAGGATGCATGGTTGCCATGCTGGAAGGTACCGCTGCCCCTCCCCCTTCCACGGGGTCCAGATCGTAGTCTTACTTGGCATGCTGTAGCCCAGTGTCCAGCTTGCTTGCAGTAACTGCAGGTTGACAGCTGTGGGCACTGTGTCATCCAGTGTCTTTCTTGGCCACAGTAGCAGCACTGGTTAGGGTCAGCAGAGGAGTCTGGGTGTGGCTGCGTTGGAGTGGGGGCCCACTGCACCATAATGAGCAGGGTCTTACAGCACTGATCCTCGATTAGCCGCACAAGTGCCTTTATCGCGTCTTTGTAGTCGTGAATGTTGGTATCAACCCCCCCAGACATAGTTATCAGGGCGCACATCTGCAACAAAGGCTGGCATCAGCTTGGCCATATGGGTGGGTGTGCACTTTTGAGCCGTGATTCTTCGTAACTCAGAAAAGGTGGGGCGGTAGGTCTCACAGAATGCCGACAATTGTTC
The DNA here is from genome assembly GCA_020510985.1 of Pholidichthys leucotaenia. Lineage (NCBI taxonomy): Eukaryota > Metazoa > Chordata > Actinopteri > Cichliformes > Pholidichthyidae > Pholidichthys > Pholidichthys leucotaenia. The sequence continues at coordinate 135,559,251 of CM035837.1, forward strand.
ATAGAAGTACGCAGGGTCGTTCTGCAGCTGTGGCAGTGTAGCCACGAACTTGGGAATGTCTTCTGGAGCCCATGGGCGAAACACAAACTGTGGACTTCCATCCCCTGCCACCTCCACCATAGGCATGTTGGCGTTCAGAGGTTGATCATGTTCTTGCTTTGATGTTCGGACACGCAAAAGTGGAGGTTATGTGCGCGTGACCGCTTTGTGCTGAGATGGGGGTTTCTGGTCAGTCAGCGGTTGGGCAGCAGCCCCTCCTCCTACCGCTCCTTGCTGCTGCTCGTCCACCCCTTCCTGCAGTGCTGGGTCCTCTTGGACATCTTGATGTGCTGGCCCCCTTCTAAAACCGTCGTCTTCCAGTGTGAGAGCATATGAGCCAGGTAGTGCTGGGTATAATGCCGGAAGGATTAGTAGGGTGGGGTTTGAGGTGGCACGGGATCCCCAGCAGAGTGTAAAAGTATACCACCAGAACAATATCAGTCACTTCGGAGGGTGACAATATGTATGGGTACATATTCATACTATATAGGATAACTAAATAGACGGTTATGCTGTTTATTCCATCTAGCCACAATGCTCCGCACTGTGTATATATATTTTTATATTTATGTGTACGTATGTATATTCACTGCTCTTATTTTCTTATCTTCTAAATTATTACTCTGAGTGTTCCTATCCTGTGCTGTTGCAATCCTGGAATTTCCCCATTGTGGGACTAATAAAGGCTCATCTTTTCTTATCTTAAAAATTGTTTTTGTGTAATTTGTGTATTTTCTCTTCCATTCATTCTCCTTTCTATTCTGCTCCTGTCTCTCTCTCTCTCTCGCTTCGGTGAGCCACATAGTGACCGCACCCTTTTCCAACTGTAACTGCGTCAGTTTTTCTCTGTCCTTCTTACTCTGCTTTTCCCTTGTTTGTACCTCCTGAATTCCAACATTTATTTTATCCCTCAGAGTAGTAATAATTTCTACAGAAAGTGACCCCCCCCCCCCCGGGAATCCATCCTCACAGATCCATTTTGCAGAAATTCAACACTTCCAGGACCGTATTTATCAGTCATATATCTCACCTTTGGTCCCCTCACGCCGGAGAGGCACCGTTTGGGTTTTGATCCACAAGACCCCATTATTGACCAATACAACCGTCAGCTGTCACAAAACGTCTTAAGTGCCCAGTATGACGCGTTCTATTATTGACCACTGGTTACCGCCAGTGCATCTCACTGTGTCTCAGACTATACCCCCAAACCTGTTAATAACAGGTACTGTATACTGTCTGTAGTGGGACTCTAACCCACTATATGTACACAGATATTGGTCTAATTAGGTGGAATGTATGACTGATCACTCTTAAAAAAAAATTTTTTAGAAAGAAAAATGTAATATAATATTACTTATTCAAATTCTTTTCTTTTCGAGGCTTCCAAGATGGTTTTTTGGACTAATGTGTCATGATTCCATCAAGTGATGCGCTCACGTCGCCTAAAAAGGCGGAAAGAGCCGAACTCTGTTAGGGTGATCAATCCATGTCAGCCGCTGGAAATCGGAACTGGAGACGCACTGCTCCACGACGGCCCCTATGGCCACATCCGATGCGTGGGTAGTGAGCGCTATCCGAGCCGCTAGGTCCGGGTGCACCAGTAGTGCGGCGTTTGCGCGAGCTGTTTTGACCTCAGAAAATGCCTGCTCTCGCTCAGGAGTCCGGTTGACTCTGTCCGCCGGTTTCCATTTCTTAAGCGCGGCGTACAACGGCTGCATGATCTGGGCTGTGCGGGGAGGGAGGGGTTGTAGAAGTTAACCATCCCCAAAAACTCCTGCAGCGCCCTGACTGTCTGAGGCCAGGGAAAATCTGCCACTGTGCGCACTTTATCCGGTAAGGGTATCGCGCCCTCCGGTGAGATGCGGTGGCCCAAAAAATCGATTCCCGTAACCCCGAACTGCCACTTCGCCAGGTTGATTATTAACCCGTGCTCCTCCAACCTCTGGAAAACTGTCCTGAGGTGGGCTACGTGTTCGTCCTCGGACACGCTGGCCATCAGGATGTCGTCCAGGTAGACGAACACAAACGGCAGATCGTACAGCACTGCATCCATCATGCGTTGGATTGTCTGTGCCATGTCTTTTAACCCGAAAGGCATGCATAAGAACTCAAAAAGACCAAATGGGATTATTACTGCCGTTTTGGGTATGTCCTCCGCGCGCACCGGGATCTGGTGGTAACCGCGGACCAGGTCTAGCTTGGAAAAAATGCGTGCCCCGGTGAGGTGGTCGGAAAAATCCTGAATATGGGGGATTGGGTAGCGATCGTGCGCTGTGGCGTTGTTCAATCTGCGGAAATCTCCACATGAGCGCCTGATGATGCCCAACCTTTCCAAGTTGGCAAACTCCTTGTGCGCACTGGCCAGTTTAGCTGCGTCCAGGCACCGAGGTCGTGCAGAAACGGGCGGCCCCGTGGTGGTAATGAAGTGCTCCACCCTGTGTTTAGTGACGGCCGCTGAAAACATAGGAACCGTGAGTGCTGGGAACTGGGTGAGTAGTGTGTGGAACTTACCCCCTGGAGCTGTGACGTTGGCTAGTGTTGTGGACCCGGCTCCTCTAGCTGTACAGGGCAGAGAATCAAAAGACATTGCATTAATCAGGCATCTGTTAGCCACATCGACTAACAGTCCGTGTGCACACAAAAAATCAGCGCCCAAAATGGGGAAGTTACATGCCGCTATGACGAATGTCCATTGGTATGTACGGCGGTGCAAGGATATAGTCAGTGTCCTCTCACCAAAAGTCTTAATGACTGAGGTGTTTGCGGCTGCCAGCTTGGGGCCGCTACTTCCCGCCAGCCAGTCTGCATAGGACGGCAGGATGAGGCTCTTTTGGGAGCTGGAGTCCACAAGGAACTGTCTCCCTGAGCGTTAGTCTGTCACATAGAGCAGCTTGTTTGTGTCACCGGCGGTTGCAGCTACTACCTACTGCTGGCCCTGGCATTTCCCAAGCACCTGAATTGGCACGGTGGCATGCATCTTCTCCAAAACGGCGGTGGTAGAAGCAGAGCATGTCTCTCTGGTGCTTCTTGGCCTCCGCTGCGGCCACTGTCGCTGGCTCCTCGCCTCTGCTGGCCGTCTCGCTGGGTTCCGACGCCGATGCGTTCACAGCGAAGGCTCTGGTGGTGAGGATAATCCGATCTGCCTCTTGTGCTAGCGCCCAGTAGTTGTGCGTGGCCAGCAGCAGCGAATTGGCAAGGACCACTCTGGCCGCTGTCAGGAGGTTCCGGAGGAAAAGGTGGGCAAAGAGGAAATGGCCGTCATCTGTGCCTATCAACGCCAACATCTTCTCCATTAATTCGACCACCGACCCGTCTCCCAACTCAGAGCGCGTCAGGAGCCTTTCCGCTCTCTCGCAGTCCGAGAGCGTGTAGCGCCGGGTCAGCACAGTTTTGAGAGCATCGTATTTGTCGTGGGCTGGGGGCTGTTGGAGCAGGCTCGCCACCTGCTGTGTTGTGCGTGTGTCCAGAGCTGCAACCACGTAGTAGTATTTGGTGTCATCCGCCGTCACTCCCAGGAGCGCGAACTGGGCCTCGGTGTGGAGGAACCAAGACTTCGGGTCATGTAGCCAAAAGTCTGGGAGTTTGACCGAAATGGCGCACGCGGTGCTGGCGCCTCCAGTCTGGGTCGTCTCCGGGGTGTTTGCGTCGAGTTCCATTGTGCGTCAAAGGTCACCAGTGTAAAGAGAGGAATAAGCAGGTGAGACGGTAGCTGGAGCAGAGCAGACTTTATTAATCTCTAGCATCAGTCAACAAGGACAAGAAGAAGCCTCAACCAGGTCGCGGGCATCTCTCTTTTTATACCATACAACTCGCCCGGTGACCTGGGGTGTTTGCATTACATGCATACCTTTACAATGACAATTCCCTTTGTCACCCAGCCTGTCAGCGCATTTTTTTTTCCCACAATATTTTTATTGAACCTTTTTTAACAAACATGACACAAACAATCAAACACTAACACTAAAGTAATTTAAAAAATAAAAGAAAAAAAATACTAAAAACACCAACAACCATTAACAAAAGCAAGTCAAACAATGCTCCTCTGTTTAGGTAATCCATTACATAAGTATACATATGTTTACTGAAGGACTGTGGGCTGGGAATGTAATATTTGATGTTGGGGGGTTTTGTGTCTCTGGAGAGTATAAGAGCTGTGTTGAATGATTGTTCTCTCTCTTTTGCTGAGATACTTGTTTGATAGAGGATGTAGACTCTCAATAAACCTTTCCTGAGAAATAAACTCAGTCTCGTTTGTGAAGGCATCCTCTACACTGGTGACCTACGACAAACCATGGCCGGTGACGGCGAGCTTTCCGCACCGGACTCTTCAGGAGCCAACCGGGTTAACACAGCTACCACACTACAGCTGCCCGATTTCTGGCAACATAACCCGCGCTCCTGGTTTACCACTGTGGAGGCACAGTTCCACCTTCGGGGAATCTCAGCGGACGCAACGAGGTTCTACCATGTCGTCGCGAAGCTGGACAGCCTCACAGTGCAGCGGGTGGAGAGCCTGACCAACCACCCGCCCCAAGACGACAAGTATGGCGCACTGAAAGCCGCCCTCATTCAAGCCTTCACTCCCTCGCTGGGAGAGCGAGCAGAGAAGCTCCTGGCGCTGACAGAAGGGGAAGCAGACAGGCCGGCAGATCTGATGGCGAAGATGGTGAGCCTGAGAGGCGAGGATGACGACAGCTTTATCTTCGCCCACCTCTTTCTCAGAACGCTACCGCCAGCAGTGAGAGTCACCCTGGCCAGCTCACAGCTACTCAACAACCGTGACTACCACGAGCTGGGCCAGGAGGCGCAGCGGCTCGTCGACACCCATAGACGACACGCAGCCACAACGGCAGCAGCAGAGCTGAACACCCCCCCGCAAGACAAGGGGAGACCAGAGGCTGCAGCACCGGACCCACTGACGGCGGCAGCGGCAGAGGCCAGGAGAAGCGGAGCTGACAACACCCTCTGTTTCTACCATCGACGCTTCGCCGAGAGAGCGCGCAGATGCACCCCACCGTGCCGATACCAGCGCCAGGGAAACGCCAGGACCGAGAGCCGGTAGCAGCTGCGACTCTCGGCACGAAGAACAAGCTGCTTTTCGTGACAGACGCAAATTCGGGGAAAGAATTCCTGGTGGACACAGGCTCCCAGCTGAGTTTTGTCAAGCCTGCTTACGCGGACATGCTGACGCCTGCCAGTGGACCCCTGGTGTTAGCGGCGAACGGCTCCACGATCAAAACCTATGGGGAGAAGACGCTCCTCCTATCTCTCCACGGCCGCACCTTCGAGTGGACCTTCGTCGTAGCCGCAGTTAGCAACAACATGCTAGGTGCTGACTTTTTATGCTCAGTTTATTAGTTGATCTTGCTAATAGACGTATTGTAAATGCCTTTGTAAATGTCTTTTTACTCTATCTCCTGCACAGCTCGGGTGGCCCTGCCTTCTGCACATCCCAATGTCACAGCTGCGGGTGGTAAGTTTCATGCACTACTCAATCAGTTTCCAACACTCACGGTCCCAACATTTTCAGCGTCAGTTGCCAAACACGGGGTCGAGCATTTCATAACTACCTCTGGCCCCCCTGTTTTTGCAAAAGCTCGGCGCTTGGACCCAGCTAAACTGGTCATCGCGCGCGAGGAATTCGCCAACTTGGAAAAACTGGGCATTGTTAGACGCTCGAACAGCTCTTGGTCGTCACCCCTGCACATGGTGCCCAAGGCTGAAGGCTCGTGGCGCCCTTGCGGTGATTTCCGCAGATTAAATAATGCTTCAGCACACGACCGCTACCTGATTCCGCACATCCAGGATTTTTCGGCACATTTGGCGGGGGCGCGCATCTTTTCCAAAATAGATTTGGTGCGCGGTTATCACCAAGTCCCAGTCCGCGCGCAAGACATACCCAAAACGGCAGTTATAACCCGTTTCGGGCTCTTCGAGTTTTTGCGCATGCCTTTCGGCCTCAAAGGCGCCGCGCAGACGTTCCAACGCATGATGGACGCGGTGCTGCGTGGCCTCCCTTTCGTGTTCGCTTATTTGGATGATATTTTGGTAGCCAGTACATCCGAAGTCGAACACGAACGCCACCTCACAGCCGTTTTTCAGAGGCTGACAGAACACGGGCTGATAATTAACCCAGCGAAATGCCAATTCGGGGTAGCGCAAATCGATTTTTTCGGGCACCGCGTGTCTCCAGAGGGCGCGGTCCCGCTGCCTGATAAAGTGCGCGCGATAACGGATTTCCTCCAACCGCAGACAGTTAAGGCACTGCAAGAATTTTTGGGGATGGTCAATTTTTATCACCGCTTCCTCCCCAACGCGGCATGGCTCATGCACCCATTGTACGCGGCACTAAAGAAGCAAAAACCTGCATCTAAGGTCGAGTGGTCCCCGGACTGGGAGCGCACTTTCTCACAAGTCAAATCGGCCCTCGCGAACGCTGCGTTATTGGCACACCCGGTGCCAGCAGCTCGCATGGCGCTAACCACGGACGCTTCCGACATGGCAGTGGGGGCGGTTGTCGAGCAACTGGTAGCAGGTAGCTGGCAACCACTTGCGTTTTTCAGCAAAACATTGCGCGATAACGAGCGTAAATACAGCGCGTTTGATAGGGAGCTTTTAGCCCTGCATTTGGCCATCCGCCACTTCCAGTTCTGGTTGGAAGGGCGCCGTTTCACCGCGTTTGTAGACCACAAACCATTAACATTTGCAATGGCCAAAATTTCAGAGCCTTGGTCGGGCCGACAACAGAGACAGCTGGCTGCGATTTCGGAGTTTACCACCGACATTCAACACGTGGCGGGCAAACACAATGTCGTGGCAGATTGTCTCTCGCGCGCAGTTGCACTGCCAGGCCCCCAGGGGGCAGACTCGGCGGCCGTAGACTCGGGCCAGGCTTGCGGCGCGGAAGCGCTCACAGCCCCGGTCTGCGTTGGGTTAGATTATGCAGCCATGGCTGCCGAGCAGGTTAACAATGCGGACGTGCGCGCGCTCCAGTCTGGGCCAACAGGGCTAAGGCTGGAGCACAGGGTGCATCAAAGAGGTATGCCCCCCCTAATCTGCGATATCTCCACGGGGCGCCCCCGCCCCGTGGTCCCAGCTGCATGGCGTCGCCGCGTTTTTGACTTAATACATTCGCTGGCACATCCGGGCGTTCGCGCGTCGATCAAAATGGTGGGGGAGAAGTTTGTTTGGCCGGGGCTGCGTAAACAGGTCAAAGAATGGGCTGCAGCCTGCGCAGCGTGTCAAAGAGCAAAGGTACACAAGCACACGCGGGCCCCTCTTGAACCTTTTCACATCACAGCCAAACGCTTCGACCACGTGCATGTCGACTTGGTGGGACCCCTCCCGCTGTCACAGGGGTTCACACACCTTCTAACTAGTGAAGGTGTAGTGTGATGGACCACACTACGCGCTGGCCAGAGGCGATTCCCCTGGCGTCAACCACAGCAGCGGACGTTGCGCGCGCTTTTTTAACGGCTTGGGTCGCGCGCTTTGGAGTCCCGTCAGACATAACGTCTGACAGAGGACCCCAATTTGTTTCCGAGCTCTGGTCATCCATGGCACTCAGCCTGGGGGTGAAAATTCATCGCACAACTGCGTATAACCCCCAGGCCAACGGTTTGTGCTAACGCTTTCACCAGTCATTGAAAGCAGCCCTCAGAGCAGCTCTCACGGACACAAATTGGGTTGATAAGCTTCCATGGGTTTTATTAGGGTTGCGTTCAGCACCTAAAGAAGATTTGCAAGCCTCTCTGGCCGAGCTAGTCTTTGCCCAACCTCTCCGGTTACCGGGAGAATTCCTTCCTGAGAACCCCGCACCAGATCGCCCCCCCGCTCAGCTGCTGCAGATCGACGCGGTATCAAACATCCTCCCCGGCCCAGTTCATCACAGTTTTCCACGCGTTTTTGTGCCTAAAGCCTTAAAGAATGCAGAATTCGTCTTTGTTAGACACGACGCACAGAGGTTAGGTTTAAGACCACCTTATGATGGACCGTTCAGAGTGTTAGAAACCGGGGAAAAGCATTTTTTGCTCGATTTGGGAGACAGGAGGGAATTAGTCTGCATTAACAGACTCAAACCCGCTTTTGTGTTAGCTGATGAACAGGTGCAGGTAGCCAGGGCCCCCCGCCGTGGCAGGCCACCGGGGAGACACTCTGCTAAGCTTTCACAACGATGTGCTAATGACTCTGATCCACAGATGCAGGAGACAGCCACAGGCAGAGCGAGACCTGCTCACAGCAGGTATGGCAGGAGGTTGAAGCCCAAGCGGTTGGATGTGTGATATGTTGTGCCAAAAAAAATTTTTTCGTTCTGTGTGATATGTCATGATTCTATGCATCTGGGGGTGTAAGTTGTCCTTATTTAGACGTTTGGGGGGGGGGGTTATATGGCGCGCTTTTAGGGCGCATATATAGTATGCATGTATGGTATGCATTTTCCCTCACATATATTCAGTAGGCATGACGGTGCATACTCTGGAAACTTCACGTCTAAACAGCCAAGAAGACCTGACCCGGCGGGGACCTCGGGAGGTGTGAAGTGGTTTCTTGAGAGACGGGAAGTCAGAGAGAATGTCCCAGCAGGAGCCCCTGAGGCTGAAGAGTTGAGAGACAATAGGGACGCTAAGGAGCCTCGGAAGCTATATGTTTACTGAAGGACTGTGGGCTGGGAATGTAATATTTGATGTTGGGGGTTTTTGTGTCTCTGGAGAGTATAAGAGCTGTGTTGAATGATTGTTCTCTCTCTTTTGCTGAGATACTTGTTTGATAGAGGATGTAGACTCTCAATAAACCTTTCCTGAGAAATAAACTCAGTCTCGTTTGTGAAGGCATCCTCTACACAATACATTTTTTGGCAATAAGCAAACTGAGGTCTATGAATGTTCTTTCACTCTTATTAAAATTATGCTTTTCTGGATACAGACCCAACAAAAACAGTTTAGAGTTCAATATGAATTGTTTTGAAATTATTTTTTCAATTGTTACCCTCACCTCTTCCCAAAACATTCTAATTTTACTACATTCCCATAAACAATGAAATAGGGTTCCTTTACTTTCCATACATTTTGTGCACGTATCTGGTATGTTTTTGTTATATCTATTTAACTCCACCGGTGTAACATACATCCGCATTAACCATTTAAAATGTATCAATTTAAGACGTACATTTATTGATTTGGTTTGAGCTTCTGTGCAAGCCAATTCCCATTGTTCCTCTGAAATTTCAGTTTGCAAGTCTTCTTTCCAATAATTCATTCTTTTCTGTGAGTTTTCACTTGAGGATAGTGTCAATGAGTTATAAAACTCTGAAATAATACCCTTTCTCTTACTATCTTTCGTCAAAATTTTTTCCAAGGATGAATAAGTAGGTCGGGTGAGAACATTATTTTGATTTGATCGAATAAAATTCCTAAGCTGAAGATATTTAAAAAAATGTGTTCTATTAAGATTAAATTTGACCCTCAGTTCTTCAAAAGACATTGTTATCTGAACGTGACAAATATAAGTCTTGAATCTTTTGAATCCCTTTTAAATTCCATAATTTAAATACAGCATCTGCTCTCCCTGGTGTAAAATATTGATTACCCCATATTGGGCTAAATTGTGACAATAAGTGTGGTTCTTTTAAATATTTTTTGATTTCACACCATATTTTGATCATATGCTTTACAATAGGATTTTTAACTTGTTTCTGTAATTTTTTAGCCGAGTCTGAGTATATGAATAAGGGAAGAGGTAAAGGTAAATTGTATGATTCCATTTCAGTCCAGTGAGGAAGATCATTTGATGAAAAATAATATGTCATAGACCTCAGTTGTGCTGACCAGTAATACAAAAAAAGTTTGGACATTTCAGACCTCCACGACCAAATGGTAAATATAGTAAGGACAGACGTAATCTAGCCTTCCTATTGTTCCATATAAATTCCACTAACTTTTTTTTAATTCTAGAGAATAGATCTGAAGGTGGTGGTAAAGGAATGTATTGAAATAAATATAGTATTTTGGGTAAGATATTACTTTTAAGTATATTAATTCTCCCGATCACCGACATTGGTAGTGACATCCATCTCTGAAGCAACTCATTAATACTGTATCTGTCATTAAGGCTTCATAGTTGGCACTGGCGACTGATCCTAACTTAGGCACAATTTGAATTCCTAAATATTTAAACTGATTTACAACATTGAATTGATTTACCTCAGGAGCTGGGTGATTTCTCTGGGTCTCATTTAGCATTAATATTGAAGATTTAGTTTTATTTATTTTATATCCTGATATTTCCCCAAAGTTCTTTATTAAATTTAACAAGGTCGGAATTGATTTTTTAAGATTCGACATAAACAAAATTATCTCATCAGCATACAGGGAGATTTTATGTTCTGTTGGTCCTACTTTAATTCCATATATTTGTGGATGTAAACGTACTGCCATCACTAAAGGTTCAATTGCCATAGTGAACAGTAAAGGTGAAAGTGGACAACCTTGTCGACATCCTCTATTGATTTTTATTGATTTTGAGATATTGCTATTTGTTAGGATTTCTGCTGTAGCATTATTGTATATTATCTGAACCCATTTTATGAAATTATTTCCAAGTCCAAACCTTTGTAGTACTTCAAAAAGAAAGGGCCATTCGACCCTATCAAAGGCCTTTTAAGCGTCCAATGATAGGAGAGCTGTATCCGGTGCTTCTTTATTAGAATAAATAATATTAAATAGTCTTCTTACATTATGGAAGCCTTGTCTTCCCATTATAAAGCCATTCTGATCTCGGTTAATAATATTTGGTAATATTTCTTGTAGTCGTCTTGCTAAAATTTTACAGATTATCTTAAGGTCAGCATTTAATAGGCTTATTGGTCTCATGTTTTCACATTTATTAGAGGATTTACCTGGTTTTGGCAACAGTATAATTAAGGCATTATTCATGTATGGTGGTAAATTACTATTTTGAAATGCTTCTAAAACCATTTCCAAAAATGGTTTTATTAATTTATTCTTAAATTTTTTATAGAGGTCAACCGGAAGACCATCAGGTCCCGCACTTTTTCCTGATTTCATATTATCAATGGCTAGCCCAACTTCTTCTTGACTAATTTTTGACTCTAGTATCTCCCTGTTTTCATTTGGAATACATGGTATAGATAATCCGTCCAAAAACCCATTTAGTTTTGTTAAGTCAGTTTCATTTTTTGTATCATATAATTTTTCATAATAATCTCTAAAAGCACTATTAATTTCTAAAGGATCTACAACTGCCTGTCCGTTACTTATAATACTGGTAATTGGTGTTTTAAATTCTAATTGTTTAATCAGCCATGCCAATAATTTTCCTGATTTTTCACCTTGTTCATAAAAGGTTTGCTTCAATCTTAGAAGACTCGAGGCAGCTCTATTCGCTGATTTTTTGTCATATTCAGCTCTCAGAATCAGTAATTCGTTCTCTAATTTTGGATTACTTCCTGCATACACTTTTTCTTGAAGAATTTTTATTTTACGTTCCAAATGGACTCTCTCCTCTCGAGTCTTCCTAGATTTTGAACCTGTATAACTAATAATATGCCCCCTAATAAAAGCTTTGAAAGCCTCCCTCTTTATACATGCTGATGTTTGTGTAGTATTGATATTGTGGTGAACACTTAATGGGCCTGTTGGACCGGTTCTGTGACTCGCATTTTAGGTCAGAACAAAGGCAGGAAGCTTAGCCTTGTTATGCAAGGCTGGAGACTGTGGGGGGTCGATTAAAGGATGCATGGGAGACAGTGGAAGTGATATCATGGAGGGAAATGCATTGTGACTGTCTTTATTATGCAAGGTGGTGAAATGCATTGTGACTGTCTTTATTATGCAAGGTGGTCTGTGGGACATGTAATCTATGAGATGTGAAGTCCCTGATATTTAAGGACGAGAGTTTACTGATTCATTCCCTTTTTTCTGCTTGAAATGATGGAGATGTGAATAAAGCTGACTCTGAGAAAGAACTCTGCCTCGTCATTTTCACATCTTCCACACTGGTGACCCGAGACATATCATGGAAGAAGAAAATTCCCCCGGGCCAGCCGCGTCAGGAGCCCCCAGCCAAGCGAATGCCGTTACAGTCCAGCTACCGGACTTCTGGCAGAACAATCCGCGCTCCTGGTTCAATGCGGTTGAGGCGCAGTTCAACCTCCGGGGGATATCGGTAGATGCCACGAAATTCTACCACGTAGTCGCAAAGCTGGACAACAACACGGCCCAGCATGTGGAGAGCCTGATCGACCAGCTGCCGGAGAGCGACAAATACGGCACGTTGAAGGCTGCTCTCATTCAGCAATTCACCCCCTCAGCGGAGGAGCGAGCAGAGAGGCTCCTGGCGCTGACAGAGGGGGAAAACGATATGCCCGCGAGCCTGATGGAGAAGTTGTTGAGGTTGAAAGACTCTGACGATGATCACTTCATTTTCACCCACCTCTTCCTCAGGACTCTACTGCCAGCAGCGAGAGCGGTTCTGGCCAGTTCGCCATTGTTGGCCCTACGGGACTACCGCGCGCTGGGCCGAGAGGCGCAGCGGATTGTCAACGCCACCAAGCGGCTCGCAGCCACGGCCGCTGCAGTGGAACTCGGTGCGACGACCGGAGACGACAGGAGGCCAGAGGCAGCGGTGCCAGACTCACCGACGGCAGCGGCGGCGGCAAGGGCCAGGGAGCGTGGACCGGACGTCTTTTGTTTCTACCATTGCCGCTTCGCAGAGAGGGCACGCAAGTGTATACCACCGTGCCAGTTCGGGCGTTCGGGAAACGCCAAGACCGGGGGTCGGTAGCAGCCACGGCCCTCGGGGAAGAGAACAAGCTGCTCTACTTGTCGGACGCACGCTGCGGGAGGCAGTTCCTCGTCGACACAGGCTCCCAGTTGAGTTTCATCACACTTTCCTACGCGGACAGACTGGCTGGTTCCGGAGGTCCCCTGGTGACAGCGGCGAACGGCTCGGAGATTAAGACCTTTGGTGAGAAGACTCTGCTTCTGTCTCTACACGGCCGTGCATATGAGTGGACTTTTGTTGTAGCAACAGTAAATTTCAATATGTTGGGGGCTGATTTTTTGTGCTCACATGGGTTGTTGGTTGATCTCGCTAACAGGCGCCTGGTTAATGCACTTTCTTTTGATTCTGTCCCCTGTACAGCGTGAGTGGCCCCGCCTACAGCACAAGCCAACGTCACAACAGCAGGCGGTAAGTTCCACACACTGCTCACTCAGTTCCCAGCACTCACGGTCCCCACATTTTCGGCAACAGTCGCTAAGCACGGGGTGGAGCATTTTATTACCACTACCGGACCGCCCGTTTTTGCAAGAGCTTGGCGCTTGGACGCAGTTAAACTAGCCATAGCGCGCAAGGAGTTCGCCAACCTGGAGAGGTTGGGCATTATCAGATGTTCAAACAGTCCGTGGGCTTCCCCCCTACATATGGTCCTGAAAGCTGATGGATCATGGTGCCCTTGGGGGGATTTCCGCAGGTTAAACAATGCTACAGCGCACGACCGCTACCCAATCCCACATATCCAAGATTTTTCGGTTCATTTGGCAGGGGTGCGCATTTTTTCTAAAATAGACTTGGTTCGCGGTTACCACCAAGTCCCAGTGCGCACTGAGGACATACCCAAAACAGCGGTAATAACTTCGTTTGGTTTATTCGAGTTTTTGCGCATGCCATTCGGATTTAAAGGGGCTGCTCAGACGTTCCAACGCATGATGGACGCGGTGCTTCGCGATCTCCCTTTCGTGTTTGTCTACCTGGACCATATTTTAGTAGCCAGCGCGTCCGAAGACGAACACGAAAAACACCTGGCCACAGTTTTCCGAAGGTTGGGAGATCACGGGTTAATAATCAACCCAGCGAAGTGTCAGTTCGGGGTGGCGCAGATCGATTTTTTAGGACACCGCGTCTCCCCCGAAGGAGCAGTTCCGCTGCCTGACAAAGTGTGCGCGGTGGCAGATTTTCCCCGGCCGCAGATGGTCAGGGCGTTACAGGAGTTTTTGGGAATGGTGAATTTTTATAACCGTTTTCTCCCCCGCGCGGCGCAACTCATGCAGCCGCTGTATGCCGCGCTCAAAAAACAGAAACCCGCGGATAAGGTCGAGTGGTCCCTGGAGCGGGACCAAGCGTTCTCGGAGGTAAAAGCAGCCTTGGCAAAGGCTGCGTTGTTGGCACACCCAGACCCAACGGCCCACATAGCGCTCACTACTGACGTGTCAGATGTGGCCATAGGGGCGGTCGTGGAACAGCATGTAGCCGGGGTTTGGCAGCCCCTCGCCTTTTTCAGCAGGACCTTGCGCGACAGCGAACGTAAATACAGCGCGTTCGACAGGGAGCTGCTGGCTCTCCATTTGGCCATCCGCCCTTTCAGTTCTGGCTGGAAGGACGCCGTTTCACCGCGTTCGTTGACCACAAGCCGCTAACATTCACAATGGCCAAGGTTTCCGAACTGTGGTCAGGCCGGCAGCAGAGACAGCTGGCCGCGATCTCAGAGTTTACCACTGATATTCAGCATGTGGCGGGCAAACTGAATGCAGTGGCAGATTGCCTCTCGCGCACCGTGGCGGCCCCAGTCAGCGTAGGAATAGATTACGCAGCCATGGCCACGGAGCAGGTTAGTGACGCGGATGTGCGCGCACTCCAGTCTGGACCAACAGGGTTAAGGCTGGAGAACAGGGTGCTGCAAGACGGTATGCCCCCCCTAATCTGCGATGTCTCCACTGGACGGCCGCGTCCAGTAGTACCGGCCGCGTGGCGCCGCCGCGTTTTTGACTCGATTCATGCTTTGGCGCATCCGGGAGTGTGCGCGTCGGTCAAAATGGTAGGAGAGAAATTTGTGTGGCCGAGTCTTCGCAAACAAGTTAAGGAGTGGGCAGCAGCCTGCACAGCGGGTCAACGAGCCAAAGTACACAGGCACACGAGGACTCCTTTGGAGCCGTTTCACATTCCAGCCAAGAGGTTCGATCACGTTCATGTGGACCTTGTGGGACCCCTCCCGCCGTCGCAGGGGTGCACACACCTTCTGACAATGGTGGACCGCACCACGCGCTGGCCTGAAGTGGTTCCGCTGGCACCAACCACGGCCGAGGAGGTAGCGCACGCGTTTTTAACAGCTTGGGTGGCGCGTTTCGGAGTTCCGTCGGACATTACGTCTGACAGAGGCCCTCAATTTGTGTCCGAACTTTGGTCGACAATGGCCCGCAGCCTGGGTGTCACAATTCACCGCACAACTGCGTACAATCCGCAGGCTAATGGGTTATGCGAACGTTTTCATAGGTCATTGAAAGCGGCTCTCAGAGCGTCACTAACGGATGCAAATTGGGTAGACAAGTTACCGTGGATTTTATTGGGGTTGCGTTCTGCGCCTAAAGAGGACTTAGAAGCCTCCCCAGCGGAGCTCGTGTTTGCGCAACCACTGCAGCTGCCTGGAGAGTTTCTCCCAGATAACCCGGCGCCAGACACCTCCCCGTCTCAGCTGTTGCGGAGTAACATAGAATCAAGCATGCTGCCCGGCCCCGTGCACCACAGTTTTCCACGCGTTTTTGTGCCTAAAGCTTTGAAGAACGCAGAGTTTGTTTTTGTCAGACACGATGCGCATCGACCCCCGCTGCGACCACCTTATGACGGACCCTTCAGAGTGCTGGAAACAGGGGACAAGCAGTGTTGGCTAGATTTGGGGGGTAGGAAAGAAAAAGTTGGCATAAACAGACTCAAACCCGCTTTTGTGGTGGCGGATGAGCAAGTGCTGTTGGCAAGGGCCCCACGGCAAGGTAGACCCCCACGGGGGGCTTCACAGAGTAATGTTCCCCCAGAACAACCGCAAGGACTGACAAAAGGTTTCCACCCCCAGACGGCAAACCCCCAGCGTGACAGCGCCGCGGAGACGTTGAATCCCGGCTACAGCAGATACAGCAGGAGACTGAAGCCTAGACAGCATGTGGACTGATGTGTATTGATTCTATCACAGCATGCATGCTGTTATTCTCTTGTTTGTTCTAAAATGTTTTTTTGGGGGGGGTGGCCACACATATGTGGCCTACTTTGTGACTGATGTAAGGCCTCACATTTTAGATCAGAACAAAGACAGAGCTTCCTTGGAGATAACAGGAAGCTGCGAGGATGTTAGCTTTGGTATGCAGGGCTTGAGACTGTGGGGGTGTTATTAGAGGATTAAAGAAGAGATGCATTGTAGACTGTGGGGGTGCTATCAGAGAGAGGAAATGCATTGTTACTGGCGATTATAATGCAATGTGACCTGTGATGCATGTGACTTGTGAACTGTGAGAGTCCTGGTATTTAAGGACGAGAGTTCCCTGTAATGCTCTTTTTTTGTTGAGATGTTGGTGAATGTGAATAAAGCTGCTTTGAGAGAAATCTGTCTCATCATTTTCACATTCCCACAATGTCATTTTTGGGTACTCTAAATTACTGTCGCTCTTGGATTGCAAACTATTAATTTGCGGTACAACCCTTATCTGATTTCATTTACAAAACACCCATGGCTCAGGTGGACAAAATTGAGTGGACACCTGAAGCAGAAGAGGCATTTGTCAAAATGAAAACCTTTTGGTCAGCATTGACGTCCTGGCACTCCCCAATTACAAAGAACCATTTGTGCAAATGGTTGATGGTAGACAGGGGCACATGACATTAGTCCTTCTTCAGCCAAGTAGCACAAAAATGCGTCCGGTAGCATGTTATTCCACATGACTTGACCCTGTCACGAGAGCACTACTGCCATGTGTGCAGGCTGTCATAGCTACGTCTATGACGGTGCAGGCCTCAGCAGGGCTCGTTCTTTTTCATCCCTTGACTCTAAAGGTCATACATGCAGTATCAGTCATCTTGTCACAAAGTAAAATATCAGTCATCTCACCATCCAGACACCCTGCATGCATGACAGTGTTATTATCACAGCGTCATCTAACCATTGAACGTTGCACAGTAACAAATCCAGCAAGTTTTTTGCCCATCTCAACAGAAGGTGACTCTCATGACTGCTTGGCAGAAATTGAGAGTGAAACATTGCCACGACCTGATTTGCAGGACACACCTTTGGAGAGCTTTGATCTTACATTGTTTGTTGACGGCTTCTCCAAACGTGACTGTACTGGTTCAAACTTATCCAGTTTTGCAGTAGTCACCTATGACACTGTTTTACAGGCAAAAAAACTCCCATCACATTACTTTGCACAACAGCTGAATTAGTTGCTCTAACTGAAGCTTGTAAATTAGGTCAGGGAAAAGCACTCAGTGTATACTGACAGTCAGTATGCCTTTTCTATCATCCATCACTTTGCACAACAGTGGAAAAAAAGAAGCATGATTACATCAACAGGAAAGTCAATCCAAAACAAAGACCTCATTCTAAAACTCTCAGACAGTGTAAGACATCCCTCTAAATTAGCCATATGCAAATGTGCAGCACACACCAATGGCACAGATTCAGTTTCTAAGGGCAACAGCTTTCCAGATTAAACAGCCAGGGCTGCTGCACTCGGTCATACAGGAAAAGACACAACACCAGGTCTTCTCTTAACACTAACAGAAAACTTATCACATGACATTCTCACTGAGGCAAAAAAAACAACAACAAAAAAAAAAAAACAGCACCACAAGCAAAAATTTATAGATGGATCCAAAAGGGAGCAATTTTTGACAACACTTCCAGTCTTTACAAATGTAGCAACAATAAACCCATTTTGCCATGCAAATTGTTTCAGGAGGCCTCTACTCTGCTACATGGGGTTTCCCATGTATCAGTGGGGTTATGATCTCCATGCTAAACAGATCCTTTACTACTAATGGATTTAGCCAATTTGCTACTCGGTTTTGTAAAAAAAAAAAAAAGAAGCCTAATCTGTGCAGAAAACAATGCTCAAGGGAACTTAAAGCCAGAAAAAGGCACCTTCCCTGCATCAGCTGATCCATTTCAAAACATTTTCATGGACTTCATTTAATTAGATAAATGTGAAGGCAAACAATATTGTTTGGTTATTTGTGACATGTTTACCAAATGGATTGAAGCGTTCCCTTGCACTCACCCAAATGCTGCGATAGTCGCAAAAAAACTGTTAGCAGAAATTGTGCTCAGATTTGGAATACCTGAAAAGATTTACTCAGATAATGGAACATATTTTGTAAATCAAATTATATCACACTTGGGCACAGCACTCAACATTAACTTGAAAAACCACTCAAATTATCATCTACAATCTGCAGGATTGGTGGAACACACAAATAGGACCATTAAAGAAAGGCTTAGAAAAACAATGGCAGAAACAGGACAAAATTGGATATATTGCCTACCATTAGTTCTGTTTTATATGAGAATAGTTCCTACCAAAGGGGGATTAATCCCATTTGAAATAATGTATGGCAAACCTCACCTACTCTCACCATTAAGGCCATTCAATTCAGGTGATGAGGACATGTGCTTAGCTGATTACATGCAAAGAATGTTGACTGGCAGAGATATTGTTCATGCTGCTCTTCCCAGGAGGGACCACGGTGAAGCACCCATCTTGGCCAAACTGGGGGATCTGGTCCTTATCAGAGTCCTCAAAAAGAAAAACTGGGCCGATGCTCCCTGGCAAAGACCACACAGGGTCATCCTGGCGACGCCAACAGCCATGAAAGTCAAAGGACATGACTCTTGGGTGCATTTGCCACATTGCAAACTTTATCCCTCTCAAAGCCCTCAGCAAGAGACTGTTTAATCCACACTGCAAACTATATCCCACTAAAAAAAAAAAAAAAAAAAAAATCCTCAACAAGTGACTGTTTAACTGTTTCTCTGTATGTGTGTCGGCTGATGGTTTGCCCCAGCAACAGCTTGTGTAGAGAAACAACTGTTGTTTATCATGGAGAGACAAAATGCCAGAGAGAGAAGGTTGGCAGCAGAAGGATGTGAAGGGTACACCTGTTTTTTCATCATCATCATCATCATCATCATCCTTGTGATTACACTTTTGTTTTGGTTATTTTTAGGGACACCATTACCTATTTATCGCAGGGCTAGATATGTTACTATCACACACCATGACTGGCTAGAAAGACCAGGCCATGACGACCATGTTTATGCTGGTAATGTGTGGTGGAAGTATGCTAATTACACAGCCAAAACAGCTAATCATTCAAATTATGTGTGTTCTTTGCTCCCACTCTCAGCTGGCCAAATATCTGTTACTGCTAAACCGATGGAACTGTCAGAAGCTATTTGTTTCTTGCAAGAGGCTATGTATGGAAATAGTACAGCAAGCATTAATTTGAAACACACCTGCCACATTGTCTATGACTCCACTGACTGGAGATATGATGACACCCCTTACTCGGTGAAGGCAAGGCTAACCTCACCGGGGAATTTTTCCTTTTTTCTAAAAGGGTGTGGAAACGTCTCTTAGGGCAGCTTATCATTTTCCAGGTGTGCAACGGTGCATAGTATGTCTCGCCCCTGTACTGCTACCTGCCGGACCGGCGTAGTGAGCAAAAGGTGTCCTGAAGATCCTTATTGTCAGTCTATAAGTCTGGAAGGCGATGTCACCCTGCAGGAGCTCTGTAGCGCCGCAATTTATGATTCTCACAAGTACGACATATGGTGACAGGGGGTTGGTGGCTGTGTGGCCATCGTGCCTACTCACACCTGCCCATGAATTGGGGAGGGGTGTGTTCCCCCATAGTGGTGACTAACCATACCATCATTTTGTTGGCAGGACAGGTGGGCAGGGTGAAAAGAGATGTCTCTTTTGCACTGCATGATCCCGTCTGGGGCACAGATGTGCCGGAAGAATTCAAGTTAGAAACTACTGGGCAGAAAGTACTTCATTCTCTGTTTCCTTGGGTAGGAGTGGCTAAGAACACCTTGTGGATTGAAACAACTAATTATAGATGACAATCATTTGTGAATTTTTCTTTGTCTGCTTTTTCTGGTATAAATGAGGAATTAATGGCTTTTAGACTTATGTTGACCCAAAATAGTATGGTTCTTGATCAAATAACTGCCCCTCGAGGATGTGTGTGTGATTATTGTTGTGCTTTTATTCCTGAAAATGATGCAGATGGTCACGTGATTGACTCAGCCATACAGAACCTGACTGCTTTGCAGGCTGCCATGGCTAAGGACAATGTCACTGATGAATATACCTGGTTAAGTTGGTTACTCTCTTCATGGAGAAGTCTCATCATGAGCCTGTTAATGATTTTTTTGGTATTATTTTTGGCTTTTTCTTGTGTCATTCCCTGTATCCGTAGTATGATGATGACACTTGTGCATGTTAACTTAGCGATGTACCATGGAGCAGTTGCCGGGGATGATGGGAATGATTGTAGAAGAGCTTGAAATAACGAAGCAATGTGATTTTATAAATCAAAGTTTAATTTCAGCTTCACTCCTGTAACAAGTCTCATCTCGGTGCAGAAGCAGAATAAGAGGTCGAACGCAGTCAGACCTTCATATTTATACCCACACTCAACAAAAGACATTGCATATCAAAGCTGACATCCCGCATTACATAATCCCCCCTCCATTGTCCTCCGTCTCCTCCACCTGACCCTGGGTGGTCAGGGAGATCGATCCGGTCTCCACCGCTGCGACTCTGTCTGTTCTTTGATCCTCGCTGGCGGTTGAGACCTCTTGTCCCGTTCTGAGGCTTGAGGTCATTCCACATATGTAATCACTAAACATTCTAATATGTCTATACATATGCAGGTATGGAATATATGATTAATATAAGCCACAGCCCCCCCAAAAGACTAAGAAAAGGACAATCAAATTAGTTTTACAGTTTAAGATAATCTCTATGACATATTATACTGTTAAACCTCTTGACAGGGAAAACAAGGAAAAATCTTTCCAGCAGTCATGCTCCTGTAGAGAATTCAGTGGTAACCACAACAGTATAGTAATATCACAAAACAGCCTTAAAACTGTCACGGCACAATCTGATAACACAGTTAACAACTCTTGTCAATTTTGCATCGGTCCCTGTGCCGTCTGGGTTTTAATCTTCTCCCGAATCTGCTGTGGGTCCGCTTTGGCGTCGTGGTGGGACCCTCCTGTAAGGAATCTGCAGCTTGGGGAGGAGAGTGGTTATTTGTTCCCTGCAGGGGGGCTGAGTTTTTTTTCTTGGGGGGTCTACCCCGCCGAGGTGCTCTCGCCACCCGTGCAGGTTCGTCTCTCAACAAGAAGGCAGGTTTAAGTCTGTCAATGCTGACTGTTTCTTTTCTGTCCCCTAAATCAAGCACAAAATGCTTATCACCAGGTTCCAGCACTCTGAATGGTCCATCGTATGGTGGACGGAGGGTTGATTTTAAAGCTTCGTGTCTAACAAAAACGAACTTGGCGTTTTTTAAAGCTTGGGGGACAAAAACCCGTGGAAAAGAGTGATGTGCCGGTCCGGGGAGAGTGTCCGGTCCGGTGCTGCCTAAAGGCCTCAGGGCTGGAAGATGCCCGGGCTCTGGATTCTCTGGTAAAAACTCACCTGGGAGTCTGAGAGGTTGTGCAAAAACTAATTCTGCTGGGGAGGCGTCTAGATCCTCTTTAGGTGCAGAACGCAACCCTAATAAAACCCAGGGAAGTTTATTCACCCAATTTGTATCCGTTAGTGAGGCCCTGAGGGCGGCCTTTAAAGATCTGTGAAAACGCTCGCATAACCCATTAGCCTGAGGGTGATAAGTGGTGGTGCGGTGAATTGTCGCCCCTAAGCTGCTGGCCATGGCTGACCAAAGCTCTGAGACAAATTGAAGCCCCCTATTGGACGTGATGTCCGATGGGACGCCGAAACGTGCCACCCAGTTTGTTAAAAAAAACGCGAGCGACTTCCGCAGCTGTGGTTGACGCCAAAGGGACCGCCTCAGGCCAGCGCGTAGTAGGGTCTATCATCGTTAACAGGTGTGTGAAACCCTGAGACGAAGGTAGTGGTCCCACGAGGTCGACATGAACGTGGTCAAACCTTCTGGCTGGGATTCAGAAAGGCTCTAGAGGAGCTTTTGTGTGTTTGTGTATTTTGGCGCGCTGACAAGACATGCAAGTTTTTGCCCATTCCTTTACATTTTTGCGCAGGCCCGGCCAAACAAACTTTTCCGCGACCATTTTGACCGAGGCGCGCACCCCTGGGTGCGCGAGGGAGTGAACCGAGTCGAAAATGCGGCAGCGCCATGCAGCTGGGACTACCGGGCGAGGTCGGCCGGTTGAAACGTTGCAGATTAGTGGGGGTACGCCGTCACGTAAACCCCTTTCCTCCAGTCTTAACCCTGTTGGTCCAGACAGGAGCGCGCGCACGTCCGCGTCACTGCTTTGTTCCTCTGCCATGGCTGCATAATCTATCCCTACGTGAATTGGGGCTGCGTACGCATCCGCGTTGGCGAAGAGTTCTGCGGCTGAGGTAGTATAATCTGTCTCCTCGTGCTCTGGCAATGTCACAGCGCGAGAGAGGCAGTCTGCTACCACGTTAAGTTTGCTTGCCTCATGTCGAATGTCTGTGGTGAACTCTGAGATTGCCGCTAGCTGTCTTTGTTGCCTGCCTGACCATGGTTCTGAAATTTTAGCCATCGCAAAAGTGAGCGGTTTGTGGTCTACAAAAGCCGTGAAGCGCCACCCTTCTAACCAGAACTGGAAGTGGCGGATGGATAAATGAAGCGCTAGCAGCTCCCTGTCAAAAGTGCTGTATTTACGCTCGGTTTGGTTTAAAGATTTGCTAAAAAATGCTAAAGGTTGCCAGGTTCTGCCAATATGTTGTTCCACGACTGCCCCTATGGCCAGGTCTGAAGCGTCTGTGGTTAACGCTATGCGGGCCGAGGGATCGGGGTGAACCAACAATGTGGCATTCGCTAGAGCACTTTTTACTTCCGCGAAGGCGTGTTCGCACTCCGGGGTCCATTCGACCGCGTTGGAAGGCTTTTGTTTTCTGAGCGCGGCATACAGGGGCTGCATGAGTTGAGCTGCGCGGGGGAGGAAACGGTTGTAAAAATTCACCATTCCCAAAAATTCTTGCAGCGATTTGACCGTCTGTGGGCGTGGAAAATTTTTTACCGCGTGGACTTTGTCCGGCAATGGGACTGCACCCTTCGGTGAAACTCTGTGTCCCAAAAAATCAATTTGTGACACGCCGAATTTGCATTTGGCTGGGTTGATTATTAACCCGTGCTCTTCTAGTCTCTGAAAAACTGTAGTGAGGTGTTGTTCGTGTTCTTCCTCTGACGGGCTGGCTACCAGCATATCGTCGAGGTAGACGAACACGAAGGGGAGGTCGCGTAATACTGCGTCCATCATACGCTGAAAGGTTTGAGCAGCGCCTTTGAGGCCGAACGGCATCCGCAAAAATTCAAAAAGACTGAAAGGGTTATTACAGCCGTTTTAGGAATGTCTTCCGCTCGAACGGGGACTTGGTGATAGCCGCGGACCAGGTCTATTTTAGAAAAAATGCGCGCACCCGCCAGATGTAGTGAAAAATCTTGGATGTGAGGAATCGGGTGGCGGTCATGCGCTGTCGCATTGTTTAATCTGCGGTAATCGCCGCACGGTCTCCAAGAACCGTCGGTTTTCGGGACCATGTGGAGTGGCGATGCCCAGGGGCTTTTCGAGCGTCTAATAATGCCTAATTTTTCCAGGGTGGCAAACTCGTCCCGTGCTATGGCGAGCTTGGTCGCGTCTAAGCGCCGAGCTTTGGCGAACACGAGTGGGCCTGTTGTGGGGATGAAGTGTTCAACCCCGTGTTTCGCTACTGTTGCTGAAAATTTTGGAACTGTGAGTGCTGGAAATTGGGTGAGGAGTTGGTCAAACTTACCTCCTGCTGTTGTGACGCTGGCCTGCACGGGTGGTGGAGAAACTCGGGCTGAGCAGGGAATAGAAGAAAATGACAATGCATTAACCAAGCGCCTATTTGCTAGATCGACTAACAACCCATGTGCACACAAAAAATCAGCGCCCAACAAGTTAAAGCTCACCGCCGCTACAATAAATGTCCATCTATAGTTGCGGCCGTGGATGCAAAGAGGCAGGTTCCTTTCACCGAAGGTGTCGATGATCGAGCCGTTGGCTGCCATCGCTCCATTTCCCCGGGGACCCATGGCCCGGTCTGCGTGGGAAGGGGTGATAAAACTCAGCTGAGATCCGGTGTCGATCAGGAACTGTCTCCCAGTGTGTCCGTCAGTCACATACAGTAGCTTGTTTTTCTCGCCGAGAGCCGCAGCTGTTAACGGTCTCTCGGCTTTGGCGTTTCCCGAACTTTTGAATTTGCAGGGGGGCACGCACTTGTACGCCCTCTTGGCGAAACGGTGGTGGTAATAGCAGAGGTCGTTCCGCCTGCTGCGCCTTGGTCGTGTTGCCACCATGGTGGGCGGGCTCTGCTCGGTTGACTGTGGTTCTCCGCTGCTCTGGGCTTCCACGCTGAGATCTGCGGATGCTGCTGTGGCCATCTGTTCCCCGCAGGCGTTGATGAGCCGCTGCGCTTCTCGGGCCAGCGCGCGGAAGTCCTGCTGGGTGCTGCACCGCATGTTGACCAGCGTCCCTCTCATGTGTGGCGGCAGAGTGCTGAGGAAGATGTGTTGGAAGAGGAAGTTGTCGTTGTCCTCTTCCTTGAGCTGCAGCATGTCCTCCATGAGGGCCTTGGGTCTGCATCCTCTGTGGCCGTAGATCGCCAGGATCCTCTCTGCTCTCTCCTCGGCTGAGGGGACGAAGTTCTCGACGATGGTCGCTTTAAGCTCTCTGTATTTGTCATGGGCAGGCGGCTGTTGGATTATGCTCCGTGCACATCTTGATGTGGCAACGTCGAGTTTGGCGACGATGTGATAAAACTTTGTCTCGTCCGCCGTTATGCCCGCCAGTACAAACTGAGCCTCAGCTTGCTGGAACCACGAGCTCGGGTCTTCTTGCCAGAATTCTGGCAGCTTGACGGTGACGGCGCTTGTGTGGGCCGTCCCTGATGTGTCCGCCGGGTGAGAGCGCCTTTCTTCTGCTCTCACGGCGGGGCTGGGGATGGTGCTCGGTTGAGCCCTCTCTGTAGCTTCTGCCGTGGGGGAACGTCTTCCATCCGTTCCCCTGTCTGCATGGGCGCCGGTGCTTGCCTGGGTCGCCTCTGATGAGTTAATCGCGGGAGAACATCTCTGTTCCATCCTCACATCTGGTCACCAGTGTAGAAGAGCTTGAAATAACGAAGCGATGTGATTTTATAAATCAAAGTTTAATTTCAGCTTCACTCCTGTAACAAGTCTCATCTCGGTGCAGAAGCAGAATAAGAGATCGAACGCAGTCAGACCTTCATATTTATACCCACACTCAACAAAAGACATTGCATATCAAAGCTGACATCCCGCATTACATAATCCCCCCTCCATTGTCCTCCGTCTCCTCCACCTGACCCTAGGTGGTCAGGGAGATCGATCCGGTCTCCACCGCTGCGACTCTGTCTGTTCTTTGATCCTCGCTGGCGGTTGAGACCTCTTGTCCTGTTCTGAGGCTTGAGGTCATTCCACATATGTAATCACTAAACATTCTAATATGTCTATACATATGTAGGTATGGAATATATGATTAATATAAGCCACAATGATGAACAAACAGTGTGAGCTCAAGGTGTCTCTCCATGACCCAAATACAGAGTAAAAGTATGATTGACATGCAGAAAACCGAAAGGAGTTGCATGATCATGATGTGAAGTTGAAATGTATTACCTGTAAATACATTTATGAAGTTTGAAACATTATTTTTACTTTTATTTTGTTTTTATATTACTCTTATTTCTATTTTGATATTTTGTTATCATTACTGTTTTATCTTTTATGTTTTTATACAAGCTGCAATAACACACATATATCCTTATTATAGCTTTGCTATTACTTTATCATCATTCTGATTTCACTGTTTCTACCTTTAATTTCTTTCATCATTAATTAATGAGTTTTATTGTTCCATTTCTCCTCCTAAAGGACTAAAACATTAGCCGGTGCCTGGGGCAGCAGGGCCGATGGCGGACCTTTCCTGTCACTAGCTAGTTAGGATCTGTTGCACGCAAATGCATTGGAGCTTAGCATAGCTGCCAGATGGGGTTTTAGATGCCATAAATTGTTCTTTTATGATGCCTTGCATGGCATCAAAGTGGGTGGGGGGATGACAGAAAACTTTATATGTTTCATATTTGTAATTTGCTTTGTTTCAGAGTCTGTGTGAAAGTGCTAAAGATGCTGATGCAGCTGTACTTTATCACTTTGTTTTAGTTCATTTGTACTGTTCCTGTGTGACTGGTGCTGAGTGAGTGTGATGGTTCCTGAGAAAGAGATAATCTGTACACCAAGTTTTGACCAGATGTACTGAACCAATCACCATGGACATTCTCTCCTCCACCTGTTGGCTAACAAAGGGTTTAACCCTTTAACTGTCCACATTAAATGGACGGGTCGTGCGCCCCCAGTGGCACAGCGCAGCAACTGCACGCGTCAACTTATTGACGTCCCCCGGCTATACTGAGAATTTGTACTAATCTGTATTGATCTGACAGTTTAGAAGGTGGCAGACATGCACCAAAGGAATCATGGCTGACATGGAATATAGCAAAGAAGAAGAAATCCTCATTATTATTCTTCCTTTTTCTGCTTTGAGCTCACAGCACCAATGTGGATGCCACCATAATCGGTCACTGCGGCAGCCACGATGACTGAAACTGCATGAAACGGGGAAAATAGTCACGTAATACAAACGAAATTCACGTGGGATAATCATAAGAGTTTGTAGATGTGGAAGCGGGTGTAAATTACTAAGTAAACGCGTTACATCGACCACGATGAACGAAAAACTGAGCTCCCATTACCAAGATGGTGCCGCCCACGAGTGGCATGGATTCCCACAGGAATAATGCACCAAACAGAAAAAATAGCCGTGTAATACAAACAAAATTCACGTAGGGTAATCATAAGAGTATGTAGATGTGGAAGCGGGTGTAAATTACTAAGTAAACACGTTACATCGACAACAATGGACGAAAACGGACCAGTCATGCGGGCCGGTGAGCCCTCCCCACCCACCCACCCGGCAACAGGTAAGACAGAAATATGTTTTTTTGACATTTTATTGATTTTCTGGTTCATATACTTTGAAGATTAGATAAAAACATACCCCTGTAGACAAATCGGTGTAAAAAAAAACCCAGACCATTCTTTGTGTAAATATGTCCGAAGTCCACTTTTGACTGAGTTATGTAATTTATATAGCTGCCGTGACATTATGCAAATTAGATACATAAATTTATTCCTATCTGAAACTTTGGATCATATTCTACATCTTTCTAATTGTCAGTAAGCCATTATCTCTTGTAACTTTCAAGTTATAGCCTTGGAAATCTGAACTATTTTATTCACAAAATTTTTTTACCACTCTTGACCACTAGGGGCCTTGAGTTGCCTTGCGTTGCCCCAGGTGCAACAATTAAAGGGTTAAAGGACTGAGCGATGAGTGTATGAGTCAGAATGATGCGCGAATAGGCTCTGAGACTGTTTTAGTATTGTTCTCCACTGGCCAGTGTAATTAAATTTGCTGAAACTTTGATCCTGCCTGATTCTTGACTGAAGGTTAAGAAGTATTTTTCTAACACTTGTGTTATCTTTGTCTAATATTTAAATTTGTTTAATGATCTGAAATATTTAAATGTGACAAATATCTATCTATAAATGCAAGAAATCACTGTCTGTGTGTCTGTGTTCCTCCCATATCTCTCAAACCGTTCGTCAGACTGGTCTAAGATTTTAAACGTGCTTTCCTGAGGTTACGGGGGTGTGCATCTCCAAATATGGAGTCACTCAGTCAAAATATATAATTTTTATCAATAAAAGTTTAGCCATGCTCTGTGACCACTCTGTCTTCATGTCCTGGCTTCAACAAGTGTGGGTGGGGTTCTGCTTGACTCCATGCTCATTGGATAATACGCCACATCACGGCCATGCTGATTGGATAACACACAGCATCACAACCTGTCAGTCACCACAGTGCTTGGCAAACAAAGATTTTATAAGTGCTATCCCCAACTATTGAGTCACTCAGTCAAAATATATTGCGTAGGTCTAATGGATAATTCGGCATGGAGAACACAAGGTGTGGGGGGTCGGGGGGTGCTGGTGGGGACCCGTGGTGCCACAAAGGACATCATTGGCACATGGATAAAGCAGCTGCAGAGACTCCCGTTAACCACTGTCTGACTGGGCGCTCCACTATCGTTTGCGGGGAGGCACGCTCAGCCTGCCTGGTCAGTGGTAGATGACAGTCCTGATTGATTTGAGTTTTTGATTTTGTATACTTTATTGATCCCCAGAGGGGAAATTGAGGGCATCCACCTGGATGGATGAAGCAGCCACGGTACGGCGCTATCCCTTTACCATTCACACACACATTCACACCTAGGGCCACTTTAGAGTCTCCAATTAACCTAACCTGCATGTTTTTGGCCTGTGGGAGGAAACCGGAGAAATCCCGGAGTAAACCCACGCAGACACGGGGAGAACATACAAACCCCACACAGATCACTGTTGGTCAGGGGCTGGGATCAAACCAGGGATCCCATGGCCAAGGGTGAATTGCTGCTTCATTGTGGAGTGGAATGACCAGATCAACTGCATATTGCATGCGGACACATATGCATGGTTTGACTAAATGACAACAAGATGCAAAAATGCCCAAATAATGAAATAAATATATTTTTAAAAATATTTACAGACAAATGGGCAACACTGATGCATAAGTTGCAGCCAAACGGCTCATTCTCCTCTCTCTCTCTCTCTCTCTCTCTCTCTCTCTCTCTCTCTCTCTCTCTCTCTGTGTGTGTGTGAGAGAGAGAGAAAGAGAGAGTGAGTGAGTGAGTGAGTGAAAGAGAATGAATGACAGAATGGTGAAGGCAATGGCACTGTATGTGGATGCGCTGAATTTCCCTCTGGGGATCAATAAAGAATACAAGATACAAATACAAAAATAATAATAATGTTCGGTGTTTTGTACTTATAATATTGCTAAAATATAAAAGGATGCACTGCAGTGGATCTCAAATATTTGTAAACATGTCCTGTTATAGTACTGCATGAGTTTATTGATGATTATCATTATATTATTACTGACTATAAACTACACATATAAACTAAATTATAATGGTGATTGAACAACTCCCATTCCCCAAAGTGCAAGATACAACACTTATGAATATCAGTCATCAAAGATCACACAAATAAGAGATCTGACAAAAAAATAAATAAAATAAACAAGTGCTTCTTAAACAGTGGCTAATATTGGATGTCCCATTCATTTTCAGTTATTCTGTAATTAATATTCACACAATCAAATAAATCTCAGTTCAGTCCCTTTCATATTTGTCAATGTCTAACATGTGATTACCTACATATAGACTACACCTCTGTATTCCACTTTCAAATACAGCCTACATTTGGGCCTGGAAAGCCTGACTGGAATACCTGTTTCAGACAGGAATACTTGCTTTCTACGGGCAATGCACTAGTACAAAAAAAAAAAAAGGAAAAAAAGAGAGAAATCAGGAAAGGGGCAAACACTTTTCCGCACCACTCCTCTAAACGGCGGTGCAAACTGAGTAGCAGTTGTATTCTTTCGCCTGCAGAGGGCGGAGTTCAGTCGTTAATTGTCAGCTATTTTGCACTGAAAAGCAGTCCATCAGAGAATGCAAGGTTAAAATCTCATGGAGCAGGCTTTCAAATAACCTGCACAGGTATATTGATGTGGGTAGTATTTGTTTTCGTACTTTAAAACTTATTTTTTGTATTTTTTGCTCCATGTTGAGTATAAAAAGCCATATAAATAATAAACATTTGATATGTATGTTTTGTACATAGTTTTAATATGACGTTGCACAGTTGCCAGTCGCTACATGGGCAGCCATGTTGGGAGGGAAGCTGCCGGGAGTAATTCTGTTTCATTAAAGCCAAAAATTATGTAAATAGTGCACTATTATGGAATAATTGGTTGTACAAACACTGGTGGGAAGGAGAAAATGTTGTTTTATCGAATACCTGCAATTCTTTTGAACCAAGGCGAGTCAACTTGGGAGCTATCAGAGAAGCGGAGAAGAATTTGGCTTTCTTGTATTAGTAGAGCTGACTTGGCGCCTTCCTTGTATTCCAGCTTGCGGGTGTGTTCTGACCATTTTGTAATTGGTAATAGAAATAATAGATAACTTTCCACATAATAAAAGTTGTCGGCTGTCATATAATAGAGTAATATTTAGCTTTTGTTTAAATGACTAGCGGACAACAACTCCCATCATCCCATATCACTAAACACGAGCATGGGAGGAGAGTAGTAAAACCTCACTGTTATGTATTAATAATGAGAGTCAGAGTCGATCTTCATGCAGCCAACAACCTTTATTATAGAGAACTGAACAATTTATATACAGGGGCCGTGCCCGCCTGACGTCATGCCAGGGGCGGGTATGGCAGCAGACACATACACCACACTCACTACACCACAATTCCCCACCCCCTTACAAAAATGCAAACCAGACACACTATCAAGACTCTTCCCAATTTAGGACCCGAATCATGCACTAAGGAACAAGGAATCATGAACTGTAATTAAATAGCCTAACACACTCATCAAAAACAATAACAAAAATGGACCATGTCTCTAAAACATATAAAATAATCCCATAATATACATCCTCTCATGCACACCAGCAGAATATATATATATTGTGGAGAAAAAGGAATGGGCGAGGGCAACGAGCTGGAATGACACAAGGCTTTATTTTTCTCCATCATACAGCAAACACGTTTCATAGCTCAGGTGAGCTATTGTCTATCAAGGTGTCAGTACATAACTCTTATACCTGTTGCGTGGACAAAGAGAATGTGTGGCACATTAGCATTCCTATTGTCAGACAATGCACATCATTAACGTAACAGTTGAAACCTAAGTTACCCACCTGCGTTTGGTACCCCCCAGTGGTACCTCTTCCTTCAGTCCATTGTCCTCTTCTCCCTTTGTCTTTCTGGGTGTGAGGAAACCCTACAGCTGTGCCCTGTGTTCCCGTGCACTGCATATTGTGTCCACCACACATAGCTCCCCCCCAAACACCCAGAAGAGTCAGTAACCCCCCCCCCCCCCCGGTCCTTTGGGTTCAAGTCGGCGCCATGGCGGCTGCAGCGGGGGTCGCCACTCCAGTCGAACTGTCCTGCTGGTGAAGTGTGTCGGAGGGCATGTCAGTCTGTGGGGGGAAAAGGGGAGGGGTGAAAAACACTTTCTGCTCCGCTCCAAGTTCCAACACGTTGACGGCCGTGGTGTGGGGGTGCATGGGGTCCGGTGCGCATCGTGCTTGAGAGAATAAAACCGGCAATCGGCAGGCTTTTTGGGGCGGAGGTGTGGGGAAAGCCATGTGGAAGGCAAGAGGGAGGTGGGGAAAACAATGGAGGGCATGGCCCGAGACGTTAAAAGCTTCTGGGCTGCACAAAAATTGAGTGCAGATCAGCCTCGGGTGAGCGACTTTTCCGGTAAACCCTCCGATGATCCGCAGCGGTTGTGAAAAAAACAAGTCTCTGTCGACTCCTCCTCGCGTGGAGCTCCGTCCTGCAAGGATCTGGGAAAGGCGAACGGCCCAGTTCCCCAAGGGTGCATTGTGACTGTGAAAAAAACTTAAGCTGTGTCAGGAAACTTGCAAATCTGCTTTAGGTGCGGGGGCAGTCCTAAAGGCTCCGGGGAAAGCAATCGGCCTAATTCCCCGTGGGTGCGCAGCGGCTGAGAAACAAATACAAGTCCTGTGGCTTGACTCCATTAGGTGCAATGCGCAAGCCTAAAGGATCTGAGGATGGCGATCAGCCCTGTTCCCCAGGGATGTGCAGCGGCTGACGACAGTGTATGAGTTCTTGGAGCCGTTTTGTCCCTGGTGCATGGCGCATGCCATCGCCACGTAGCTTTAAGTTGGGCTATCCTCGTATTCCTGCGGCGTGCGCACAGGGCTTCTGTGCACTGAAACCCCGCTGTCAGGAAGTGAAGCCAGGGTCGGGGAGCTTGATTGAAACAACGCAGACGGTGCTGATCTTCCCCGTTCAGGCTGTTTCTGTGAGTTTGCTCATCTCGCCGATCATGGTGCGTCTTGGTCCCCACGCTGCTCGCTCCCTCGCTCCGCTCGCTCCCTCCGGCCCTATAGGTCACCAGTGTGGAGAAAGGAACAGGTGAGCGCGCTCCAGTGTGGATGAAAAGGGAGTCCACAGCGTGGTGAAAGAGAGAGACAGTCCATCTCACGTCAGGTCACCACTGTGGAGAAAAAGGAATGGGTAAGGGCAACGAGCTGGAATGACACAAGGCTTTATTTTTCTTCATCATATAGCAAACACACTTCATAGCTCGGGTGAGCTATTGTCTATCAAGGTCCCTGTACATAACTCTTATACCTGTTGCATGGCTCGTCGGCGCCGCTCGCTGCCTCAGGCACCTCGCCGTAACACTCAGCTGCCTCATCCAGGGCGCTCTGCTGTGCTGCCTCCACGTCCATCTGCTGTTTCTCTCCCTCAGGACTCTCAGCGTCACTCTCGTTGGCATCACTCTCCAACCCGGGCGTTTCATCGCTGCTCTTGGTACCCTCGTCCCAGGTGCTCCGCTGCGTCGTTTCCATGCCTGGCTGTCACTGCTCTTCCTCGGGGCTCTTAGTCTCCATGGTCCCGCTCTCCCACTGTCCAGCCTCCAGCTCCTGCTGTTGACTCCTGCTGCTCTCCCTCTCCACTGTCGTTACACACCGCACCATCCGGCTCATCAGCGCTCCGGTCCTGTACAGTGCTGAGCTCCTTGGCTGGCCTACCATCTTCAGTGACTGGGGACTCCTCCACTCGCGGCCCCGGTCCCACCTCGATGCCTAGCTGGTAGCCTGGAACTTGCTTTTGGTGCGCAATTAGCTTTGTGGCTAACATGCCCATAGACACTGAGTGGGCCGTTAGCTTCTCAATCTAACTAGCCTAGCTCGATTTGGCCCCAACACTCCTGCCACCCACAGCTTCGTGGTCTGCTTGGCGAAGTACTCGGCCAGTCGCTTGACAGCATCCTCATAACACTCCGTTTCACCCAACATACCGAGAATTCTTTGGCTCTCCACGCTGAGATGGTGAGCCAAAAGCGCTCGTTGTCGCCTCCAGTCGGGTCTCCTTAGGCCCAGTGCCCTGATGTAACCCTCAAACATGCCCTCCACTTTGGCCACAGGATTACCAGCTCTCCCGTGTACTCCAGAAACGGCAATAGAGAACTGAACTATTTATATACAAGGGCCGTGCCCGCCTGACGTCATGCCAGGGGCGGGTACAGTAGCACTGTGTGTGTTTATATATTTACATATTTATTCCATCTAGCTACAATGCTCCGCACTGTGTGTTTATATATATATTTATATATTTACTCTATCTAGCAACAATGCTCCGCACTGTGTGTGTTTATATATCTATGTGGCGTAACATTAGGTAGCTCACATATTCCTTGGCAGAGACCCAGACATGAGGGAACGGTGAGCTCACAGTGTGTATTGACATCACGCCTCAACGGACATTGAGTCTGGCCCCCCTGCGGACTAGAGAAGAAGTGAGAAGATCTGAGAGTGGACCTGAAGAGACTGCCTGACTCCTAGGGTCAGACAGAGAAGCCGAGAGGACAATAGGAGGATTAGATATGAATGGAATTCTGTGTTTGATGTGAATGCGATTTGTGTCTGATGTAACAGTATAAAGGTATGTGGTTTACCACAGCTCGGTCTCTTCGTTCCCTGACTGAGAGAGGAGCTGTAGGACTTGAGATGGAATAAACCAATACTGAAAAATCATTCAGTCTCTTCATTTCAACCTTCCTACATTGGTGACCCACACGTGAGAAATATGGAGAGGCTTGGAGGTCGTCTCTCCGACTCCGAACCTGATTCACCGGAGACCGCCCGCACCGGCGTAAACTCCGTTAGACTCCCCGAGTTCTGGCAAGAGGACCCGCACTCATGGTTCCAACACGTGGAACCACGGTTCGTGCTTAACGGGGTATCAGAGGATGACGTTAAGTTCCACAATGTCATCGCAAGACTCGACAGCCGCACAGCCCGGTGTGTGTGGAGCCTGGTGCAGCAGCCGCCCGCTGCTGGCAAATACGACGCCCTGAAAGCCGCCCTCATTCGGAGCTTTGTGCCATCAGCCGAGGTGAGGGCCAGAACACTCCTGGACCTGCGCGACAGAGGAGGACGCAGGCCGACCGTCCTCATGGAGGACATGCTGCAGATGATCGGGGCAGACAACGATGCGTTTTTATTTAAACACATCTTTTTGAGGACCCTTCCAGCGCACATGAGAGGCTCCCTGTCCAACATGAGGTGTGTGGACCAGCAGGACTTCCGCGCGCTGGCTTTGGAAGCGGAGCGGCTCCTGGCTAATAGCTATACACTCTATGTGCAACACATCAGATTGATTGTCTTTGATTAATTGTCTCTGTTTATTGCACTGTCCCTGTCAAATAAACTAATCTACTACTACTACTACTGGACGCATGCGGCGAGCAGGAGATGGCAGCAGCAGCAGCAGACCTCGGCGCGGCAGCCCAGGGCAATGGAGAACCGGTGGCAGCAGAGCCGACCCCAGCGACAACAGCGGCAGCGCGGTCCCGGAGCAGAGGAGAGGACGAGATGTGCTTCTACCATCGACGATTAGCACACAAGGCTCACAGATGCGTCTCGCCATGCAACTTCAGGAAGCAGGGAAACGCAAGAGCCGGAGGTCGTTAGCAGCTTCGACCCTCGGCAAACAGAACAAGCTGCTCTACCTGACGGACGCAAGCTCCGGACGGCAATTCCTCGTTGACACCGGAGCACAGAGGAGTTTCATCACCGCAACCTACGCGGACCGGGCGGCCGGTCCCCGCGGAGATGGAGCAACAGCCGCAAACGGTTCGTCGATCAAGACGTTTGGCGAAAGAACTCTGCGCCTGTCCTTGCACGGCCGCAGCTATGAATGGACCTTCATAGTAGCGGCGGTGAGTTTCAACATGTTGGGCGCCGACTTTTTGTGCTCACATGGCTTGTTGGTAGATCTGGCTAACAGACGCTTGGTTAATGCACTCTTTGTTCTATTCCCTGTGCAGCGCGAGTGTCCCCGCCGTCAGTACAGGCCAATGCCACCGCAGCAGGAGGTAAGTTCCACACTCTCCTAAACCAGTTCCCAGCACTCACAGTTCCCACGTTTTCAGCTAAGGTGGCGAAGCACGGGGTGGAGCACTTTATAACCACAAGTGGCCCACCGGTTTTTGCGAAGGCTCGGCGCTTGGATGCAGCTAAGCTCTCTATTGCGCGTGAGGAGTTCGCCAACCTGGAAAGGTTGGGCATAATTCGCCGCTCGAAGTCCGCTTGGGCTTCCCCCCTCCACATGGTCCCTAAGGCGGACCGCTTGTGGAGACCGTGCGGCGATTATTGCAGGTTAAACAATGCCACAGCGCAGGACCGCTACCCAATTCCGCATATTCAAGATTTTTCGGTGCATTTGGCCAAGGCGCGAATTTTTTCTAAAATAGACCTGGTCCGCGGTTATCATCAGGTCCCGGTCCGACCAGAGGACATTCCCAAGACAGCGGTAATAACACCTTTCGGGCTTTTTGAATTTTTACGCATGCCTTTTGGCCTTAAAGGCGCTGCGCAAACCTTCCAACGCATGATGGATGCCGTTTTGCGCGACCTCCCTTTTGTTTTTGTCTACTTAGATGATATTTTAGTTGCCAGCGCCTCTGAAGAGGAACATGAAAGTCACCTCAGAACT
The DNA here is from genome assembly GCA_020510985.1 of Pholidichthys leucotaenia. NCBI lineage: Eukaryota > Metazoa > Chordata > Actinopteri > Cichliformes > Pholidichthyidae > Pholidichthys > Pholidichthys leucotaenia. The sequence goes on from CM035837.1 coordinate 135,595,065, forward strand.
GTTTTTCAGAGGTTGGGAGCGCACGGGTTGATAATCAACCCAGCCAAGTGCCATTTCGGCGCAGCACAGATCGATTTTTTAGGGTACCGCGTCTCCCCAGAGGGTGCAGTTCCGCTGCCCTCCAAAGTACGCGCAGTGGCTGAGTTTCCCCAGCCACAAACGGTAAAAGCGTTGCAAGAATTTTTAGGTATGGTAAACTTTTACAACCGTTTCATACCTCACGCGGCGCAGCTCATGCAACCGTTGTATGTCGCGCTAAAAAAACAGAAGCCCTCCAATGCGATTGAGTGGTCCCCGGAGCGGGAGCGCGCATTCGCTGAGGTTAAGAAAGCACTAGCGAACGCAGCACTGCTGGCTCACCCAGACCCGGCAGCCCAAATAGCGCTAACCACAGACGCGTCAGATGTGGCCATAGGAGCCGTGGTAGAACAGCAAGTCGCCGGGGCTTGGCAACCACTCGCTTTTTTTAGCAGATCCCTACGCGATGCTGAGCGAAAATATAGCGCATTTGACAGGGAACTGCTAGCGCTCCACCTGGCCATTCGCCATTTCCAGTTCTGGTTGGAAGGGCGGCGTTTCACCGCGTTTGTCGACCACAAACCGTTAACCTTTGCAATGTCCATAGTCTCTGAACCATGGTCAGGCCGACAGCAGAGGCAGCTGGCCGCAATTTCAGAATTCACCACCGATATACAGCACGTAGCCGGTAAATTTAATGTGGTGGCGGACTGCCTCTCGCGAGCGGTAACAGCGCCTGTCCGCGCGGATGGGGGCTGTAGCGCCGCAGACGCGGAGCGCGGTAACAGCGCGGATGCGCACGCGGCTCCGGTGCACGTAGGGATAGATTACGCGGCCATGGCAGCAGAGCAGGGCGAGGACACAGACGTGCACGCGCTCCTGTCTGGACCAACAGGGTTAAGGCTGAAGAACGTAAGTTTACAAACCGGTTCACCCCCGCTTATTTGCGATGTATCCACTGGGCGACCTCGCCCAGTGGTACCGGCCACGTGGCGCCATCGTGTTTTTGACGCGGTGCACTCCCTAGCACACCCGGGAGTACGCGCTTCGGTGAAAATGGTAGCAGAGAAGTTTGTTTGGCCGAGCCTGCGCAAGCACGTGAAGGAGTGGGCGAGAGCCTGCATGTCCTGCCAGCGGGCAAAAGTTCACAGACACACAAAAGCCCCTTTAGAACCTTTCCACATCCCTGCTAAGAGGTTTGATCATGTGCACGTAGATCTAGTGGGACCCCTGCCGCCCTCGCAGGGGTTCACACATCTCCTGACAATGGTGGACCAGACCACGCGTTGGCCGGAGGTGGTCCCATTGCAGTCTACCACAGCAGCAGAGGTAACTCGCGTTTTTTTTAACAGCCTGGGTAGCGCGGTTCGGAGTCCCGTCGGACATTACGTCCGATAGGGGTCCGCAGTTCATTTCAGAGCTATGGTCAGCCATGGCCAGCGGCTTAGGGGCAACAGCCCATCGCACCACCGCTTATCACCCGCAGGCCAACGGTTTATGCGAGCGTTTTCACAGGTCGTTGAAGGCAGCCCTCAGAGCGTCGCTCACAGATACAAATTGAGTAAACAAACTACCATGGGTTTTATTGGGGTTGCGTTCGGCACCCAAGGAGGATTTAGATGCCTCACCTGCTGAATTAGTGTTTACTCAACCTCTCAGGCTGCCAGGAGAGTTCCTGCCAGCCCATGCAGCACCCGAGCGCCCCCTGGTGCAGGGACCTCTACGCGGCACGGGGGCAGAAATGCTCCCGGGCCCCGCTCATCACACTTTTCCGTGGGTTTTTGTTCCCAAGTGTGGTAGACTGCAAGTCTAATTTAAAACATTACTGGCACATGCCTCTAGGGGGAACTACCTGTATTGTTCAGCACTACTATTAAGGGGACACATTAGAACAAGAGTGTGAAAACCCCGCGCAGAATCCATGTTCAGTCATATTATGTGTGTTGCAGAATAAACGGCAGAGTTAGCCAAAGAAATAACTCAAGTGTGATCATTGCTACACGGTAGGATATCACACAATTGGCGACGAGGATTAAAAGAAAAAAATCAGCGGCGAGAAACAGAGAACATTGCAAGTGTGGCGAACTCAAGTGACTCCAGTAGTTCGAGTGCAAGTTCAGAGGAGGAAAAACGAGGTTTCCCCACCACGACGAGCAATGGCGGCTGTAATCGGAACGGTAACCCCTTTTGATAACTCGACTCAGTCATGGGAAGAATATAGTGAAATGTTGGACTTTTTCTTCCAAGCTAATGATATTGAGGAGCCAGACAAAAGGAAGGCTGTACTGTTGAGTGGAGTTGGTGCAACTACTTACAGTTTGTTGAGAAATTTAATAAGCCCTGCATTACCGAAAGATAAAACGTACGACCAGCTTACTGCTGAGCTTCAGAAGCACTTCAGCCCCAAACCGAGTGAAATCGTGCAACGATTCAAATTTAATTCACGCATAAGGAGGAACACTGAGTCCATAGCAGAGTATGTGGCAGAATTGAGGAAATTAACACTGCACTGTGATTACAAAGACTCATTGGAAGAAATGTTAAGAGACAGACTTGTGTGTGGAGTGAATGATGACCGAATGCAACGGCGACTTTTATCTGAAACAAAACTCACTTTTGCAAAGGCTTTGGAATTATGCCAAGCGATGGAAACAGCATCTAAAGATGTGAGAGAGATGCAAGGGAAGCTAACAGAGGACACAGCAACGCATGTTCGTGTGCCTAAGACCCAAGTAGGTGTCCACAAAGTGTTGACTGACAAAACTCAGCACAAATTCCCCAGTTGTTATCGCTGCAAAGGCCAGCACAATGCCGCCGAGTGCAAATTTGCCACTGAGCTGTGTCATAATTGTGGCAAGCGAGGGCACATTAAGAAAGCATGTAGAATAAAGGTGGACAGCGCACAGGTGCTGAAAGCGACAGTTAATGGGCAAAAGTATGAAAACAAGGGCCCAGGAAAGGAACAGCGAGCGAATCAACTGAGAGGGGAGGGAGAAAGTGATACAGAAGACATGGGTTTTCACACAATTTACAACACGTCAGAGGAGCTGACCAAGGTAGCGCCCATCACGCGTACCATGAATGTTAATGGAATGAAAGTAACATTTGAAGTTGATACAGGCTGTGGAGTAACCATATTAAGTCAACAGCAATATACACAACTGTGGAAGAAAACAGACACAGCAGAATTAAATCCCTGTTCATTAAAATTAAAAACATACACAGGAGAGAAGCTAGACGTGCTAGGCATGGCACAAGTGAAGGTGCAACACGAAAACAAAGAAAAGGACTTACCTGTAGTAGTAGTTGGGAGCGAAGGACCAAATCTACTAGGGCGAAGTTGGCTACAAGAACTGGCCATGATTGATCAGTTGGTGAATAAAGTGGAATCTCAGCCCAAATTGCAGCTGGAGGAGATCCTCGAAAGACACGCTGAGGTGTTCAAAGAAGGCTTAGGACAGCTAAAAGGTGTCACTGCAAAGATTAATGTGGACAAGGAGGCCCAACCACGATTCTGCAAACCCCGACCGGTACCCTATGCAGTCAAGCCACTGGTTGAAAGCGAGCTACAGAGGCTGCTGGATGACAAGATCATTGAGCCAGTGCAGGTTGCAGAATGGGCGGCGCCCATAGTCCCAGTGAGAAAGCCGGATGGCTCCATTAGAATATGTGGAGATTACAAACTCACTGTCAATCGAGCATCACGGGTGGATCAGTATCCAATTCCTAAAGTGGAGGACCTCTTCGCACAGCTGAATGGCGGCCGACACTTCACGAAATTAGACATGAGTCACGCCTACCAACAAGTAGTCTTGGAAGAAGAATCAAGAAAGTATGTAACCATCAATACACACAAAGGCTTATATACCTACACACGCTTACCATTTGGAGTAGCTTCCAGTCCTGCTATATTCCAGAGAACTATGGAGGGCATCCTAGGTGGAATTCCGAATGTTGCCATTTATTTGGATGACATCCTTTGTACAGGACCAAATGAACAAGAACATCTGAAAACGCTGGAGGAAGTGCTTCAACGGTTGGAGAAAAGCGGTCTGAGGTTGAAAAGAAGCAAGTGTGAGTTCATGGGAAAAGAGGTGGTGTTCCTAGGCCACAAGATCAACACCAGTGGTCTACACCCTCTAACAGACAAAGTGGAAGCCATTGCGGAGGCACCTGAGCCACAAAATGTTACTGAGTTAAAAGCCTACCTGGGCTTGTTGAACTATTACCATAGGTTCCTCCCAAAGCTCTCCACGCTGCTGGCACCACTACATACCTTACTTAAGAAGGAAGAAAAATGGTCATGGGGGGTCAAGCAGCAGAAGGCGTTTGAAGAGTCCAAAGCGCTACTTCAGTCCTGTAGTGTGTTAGTGCACTATGATTCAAACAAACCACTCATCCTGGCGTGTGACGCATCACCCTACGGTGTGGGTGCTGTACTCTCTCATCGTATGGAGGATGGCTCAGAGAGACCCATAGGGTTCGTCTCAAGAACTCTTAGTGCAGCTGAGAAAAACTACTCCCAGCTAGACAAGGAGGGCCTTGCAGTAGTATTTGGTGTAAAAAAATTCCACAAATACCTGTACGGGAGACAGTTCGCTATAGTGACTGACCACAAGCCACTAATTTCACTGTTCAGTGAAATGAGAGCCATACCCCAGTTGACATCTCAGAGAATTCAGAGATGGGCCGTTACATTAGCAGCGTATGAGTACACCATCGTTTACAAAGCCGGACGGGACCATACAAATGCTGACGCGATGAGTAGGCTACCCTTGGATGGAGGAAGAGACAGCACGCCTGAGGAGGAGGAGAGAGTGCTATTGTTTGAAGATATCGGCGTGCCCCTGGTGAACGCACAACAAATAAAGAAGTGGACAGACAAAGACCCTGTTCTAGCAAGAGTGCGAGAATACATCTTGCGAGGATGGCCGAAGATGAACAGTCCTGAGTTCATTCCCTATGCCCGACGACAGGATGAGCTCAGCACCCAGGAAGGTTGTATCCTGTGGGGAGGACGCGTGGTTGTTCCACCACCTGGTAGGAATGCCTTACTGCAACAACTACACCAAGCACACCCTGGCATCACTCGCATGAAAGCGTTGGCGAGGAGTTACATGTGGTGGCCCAACATGGATGCAGAGGTGGAGGCGCTTGTGAAGTCATGTGCGGCATGCCAGGAGAACAGGAACAGTCCTCCAGCAGCCCCACTACATCCCTGGGAAGTTCCAGATAAACCATGGAGAAGAATTCACATTGACTACGCAGGTCCATGGATGGGAAGAATGTTCCTGATCATAGTTGACGTATACTCAAAGTGGATCGATGCATATTCTGTGAGTAGCTCTACTTCTACTGTTACCATTGAATGTCTTAGAAAGAGTTTCAGCCAACATGGGCTACCTGAAATCATAGTATCAGATAACGGTACATGTTTTACGAGTGAACAGTTCCAAGAGTTTTCTGAAAAGAATGGCATACGTCACATCACGACTGCGCCATACCATCCTTCTTCTAACGGCTTAGCCGAGAGGGCCGTGCAGACATTCAAGTCACTCATGAAAAAGATGACAGGAGACTCTATTGAAACCCGAATGTCGAGAGCTCTGTTCAGCTATCGAATAACACCCCAATCTACAACTGGCAAGTCACCAGCTGAGCTGTTGTGTGGAAGGAAGTTGAGGTCAACATTTGACTTAATACATCCAGACTTCAGAAACAAAGTGCATGATAAACAAGAGAAACAAAAAGGTTATCATGACATGCATGCTAGAGAGAGAATACTGAGAGAAGGAGACGTGGTCTACACCCGCAACTTTGGCTCAGGACCAGCCTGGGTACCAGGAGAAATAACAGAAAAGACAGGCCCTGTGTCATTCAAGGTGACATTAGGTCATGGACAAGTGGTGAGGCGACACATCGACCAAGTTCGTGGTAGGAGCTCCATTCCCCTGCCGATGGCACCAGAGGTGTTGTCTGACACCCATTCTGAGGAGAGCATCAACGAACCACCACTTCAGGTGATACCTGAGGTACCCGTCTCTGCAGATTCTACGGGCAGCACTGCAGCAGCCGAAACAGTGGAGCAGTCTGAGTCTTCACCTGCAGTTGGCTCACCCGCCGTGAGAAGATCTCAGCGAGCTAGGAAAGCTCCAGACTACTTGAAGGACTATACTTAGTCAGTAGTGAGTTCCCCAGCCACAGGACAAGAATGCGTCCTGGAACCTCACTGGGATGCGGTAGTCAAACCAAATCCCCAGTTAGACTGTTATGTGTGTTATACATGTAAAAAAAAAAAAAAAAAAAAGAGAAAGAAATTATGTGTATGGCACATGTGTTTAAGAAGTTAAAAGTAACTGTGATTGTTTAGGGTTAAATGGGAGTTCCAGGATGTCTAGCATAATTGGCTAGTGTAATTAAAAGTAGTTTAATCTAGAGGGGAGGGATGTGGTAGACTGCAAGTCTAATTTAAAACATTACTGGCACATGCCTCTAGGGGGAACTACCTGTATTGTTCAGCACTACTATTAAGGGGACACATTAGAACAAGAGTGTGAAAACCCCGCGCAGAATCCATGTTCAGTCATATTATGTGTGTTGCAGAATAAACGGCAGAGTTAGCCAAAGAAATAACTCAAGTGTGATCATTGCTACACGGTAGGATATCACACCAAGGCTTTGCAAAACGCAGAGTTTGTTTTTGTCAGGCACGACGCCCAGCGTCACAGCCTCCGCCCACCTTACGATGGTCCGTTCCGAGTGCTGGAAACCAGGGAGAAATATTTTGTGCTGGAGTTGGGGGGCAGGAAAGAGACAATCAGTGTTGACAGATTAAAGCCTGCTTTTGTGTTACGTGACGAACCTGTAGGGCCGGCGGGGGCGCCTCGATGCGGCAGGCCTCCCAAGGGACAGCCCCTAGTTCCCCAGCAGGGGGTAAATAACCCTTCTACCCCTCATTCCACAGGCGCACCGCAGGACGGCACAACACAGGCTGCGAAGCCTGCGTTCAGCAGATTCGGGAGGAGATTGAAGCCTAAGCAACGGGCAGAGTGATGTGTATTTTGATCAACCCGTGTAAATTGTGCTGTAGATCCTGCAAAGGGGGGGGGGGGGTGATGTAAGGGTATAATGTGTATGACTGCCCATTATGGACATGAAGTCGGTGTGTGTGTGTCCATTCTTGACATAGTGTGTATGACTGTCCATTATTTTCTTAAGGTTGGTGTATGTCCGTTCTTGGGCGTTTCGGGGGGAGTGATGTGGCGTAACATTAGGTAGCTCACATATTCCTTGGCAGAGACCCAGACATGAGGGAACGGTGAGCTCGCAGTGTGTATTGACATCACGCCTCAACGGACATTGAGTCTGGCCCCCCTGCGGACTAGAGAAGTGAGAAGATCTGAGAGTGGACCTGAAGAGACTGTCTGACTCCTAGGGTCAGACAGAGAAGCCGAGAGGACAATAGGAGGATTAGATATGAATGGAATTCTGTGTTTGATGTGAATGCGATTTGTATCTGATGTAACAGTATAAAGGTATGTGGTTTACCACAGCTCGGTCTCTTCGTTCCCTGAGAGAGGAACTGTAGGACTTGAGATGGAATAAACCAATACTGAAAAATCATTCAGTCTCTTCATTTCGACCTTCCTACATCTACATATTTATTCCATCTAGCTACAATGCTCCGCACTGTGTTTATATACTCATATATTTATTCCATCCAGCTACAATGCTCCGCACTGTGTGTCTATATATATATATTTATATTTATATGTACATATGTATACTTGCTGCTCTTGTTTTTTCTCTTGCCTTCTGATTGTTGCTCTGAGTGTTGCTATCCCTGTGCTGTTGCAATCCTGGAATTTCCCCACTGTGGGACTAATAAAGGCTTATCTTATCTTATCTTATCTTAGACACACACACCACACTCACCTCCTGTTTCTGACCAATAAAGGAAGCATCCAAAGAGGAGTTTTGTATTGTGAGAGCTGTAGCTGATCCATAGGACTGTTACTTCACCCTGAGCGGCTTTGAAAAGATGACGTAAGGGCCGTCCATCTATGTTTATAGTTTTTTAATTTATGCATTTTCATAACCTTATATCTTAACAGTTAGACAACATCCTACACCGTTATTTACCTGGAAAACTATCTTATAAATTGACAGACATCATATGTGTAATTCGTGGCAAAATTCGATCGGGATCAAAAGATAATTTCGCTCTTGCCATTCATTTTTCTGATTTAACCATGTGCGGAAGTAGAGGGGGCGTGACCCCACCGGGAGTCACGTGATCGAAAACTAAACTCATTTTACATTACTTTTGGAAATGAATGAATGAATGAATCTTTATTTCGGATAGATTAAAAGTAAAGATTAAAAAGAAACGGAATAATATAACAAAGGGGAAAAAAATCCAACAGTCAAATTAAACAATAACTCCTCTGATTATACAGTAAATAGTTTATAAATAAATAGTTTAAGCAGCAAAATTTCCGAGGAGCCACTTGACAGGTGAAAAGGTCGGCTCTTTTTAGTGAGCCGAGCAATAAGAACCCATTCTCTAAAAAATGTAAAAATGGAATTCTTATCACTACTTCACAGTCCTGAACACCTCTGCCTGCACCGCCTCCACTTGAGTCGCTGGGGCTGATGGGATTAGTGAGCCACAGAGGCTGCAGTTCACAGAGCTGATTATGAGCTGACCTGCGGCACGAGGAATCACATGGAGGGACACTTTTCGTAAAATTGAAAGGACCTCTTAATAGAAGAGGGTTAAGAACAACTGGCTTGAGTTTTTATTGTGAGTTTTAAAGTGTTTTTTTTTCTTTTAATTGTAGTGCGTGCTTTTGTTTTACAGTTAGTATAGCTCATTTGAAGTAAGTGTGTGGTTAGTATTGCCAGCGCCTGGGCAGGATTTCATCATCACTGTTCCGGATTTTAAGAAGACACGCGGAGAAGCTCGGATCATGGTGAGTTATAAACGGCTGATGAACGACAACCTGTTAGCGTCCTTCCTCTTAACTGTAGTTTTTCTGACCGCTATGCCCCAGTGTTGTATGGCGGTCGTTGACTTTTTTTAAATGCATCTGTAGACTTATCTTTAAGTCGACAACCTGCTAAATAAATTAAACTCATACCTGTTGACCAAATTTCACAAGTTCCGATTTTTTTTTCCAACAACGGCTCTGTTCATAAACAGAAGCTAGTTAGCTAAACGCGGCTTGGTTACATATGGTGACTTTAAACTGACACCAAGCCAAACCACGACTCAAGTGTTGAATTTCGGATGACTTTTTTTTTCCTTTTAAAGGCAAACCTAACTTAAAGTTCCTCTGCATGTCCCTTATATAACCCCATTACCACATGCGGTAACGGCTCCACGTGATTATCTGTTAAACGTTAGCATAACTGTAGCCGGGTGGCTCGTGGTAAAGGTCAAACAACAGTGCGCCGCGCCGACTCAGTAAAGGGACACGAGTACAGGGCTGGTTGGTGATTGATTAGCCGCACATGCTTTGAAGTCAGACGTTCGTTCAGGCGAAATTTGTGACTCAAAAGGATTTACGTGTACCGCCGCTTCCATGGAGGTGCGCGAGGACACCGACGCCATGTGCTCTTTCACACACTCGAATCGTATCGAAGCTACTTTGTTCGACTTTAAACTCAAAACTGGCTGTGGATTGAATTATGACTGTTATATTAGTTATAATTAAAGGTAGACAGGCTTTATTGGTAGTTGTTACATGACTTTTAGTGGCACACTTAGCTGAGCAGAACTGGGTGACGACGGGTCATAAACTTGTAATCGTCATGCATCTTGGAGGTGGCTTTAAATCGAGCGGAGGGCGTGAAAAACGGTGATCCTGGAGCCAACAGAAACCTGATTGGATGACTGTGTGATAACTGGGATCCTTTTCTAAAGCAGGGATCCGTGTACTCTTCCTTTTTTAATATTTCGTTTGTGTAACGAAAACAGAATGACTGAAAATAGCAGTGATAGTGTTCTTGCCTTGTCAAAATAAAACCAAAACTGGGCAAAAACGACATAACGGATCTGATTCCGTTTGGTGTCATTTTCCTTTTATTTTGTCAGTCACAGCCGGAAGTGGTGATGGCAGCAGCAGAGCCTATGAGTGCCGCCATTTTCAAACAAGCCTGAAGGACTAGCTGCTAAATCTCAGTTTAAAATTGGGAAAATGCCCAAAGTTGCAGCATAGACTCATGCAGACATAACCACCTGATGAAAGATATGAATGACTGCCAGAAATATATGTTCATAGAGTTCCCATCAGCCAACAAAGAGAACGAAAGGAAGATGTGGACAAATGGATACCGAAGGCCTGGGGAGTAGTCAAAAGATTTTGATGTGACAGACCTGTTTTGGCCACTTTATAACAGGTAAGGTCTACTTACAAATTATGCTTCTATTACTTTTTTCTTTTCAGATTAGTTTGGGCTCCACATGTCAGCTCAGTATGCAATTATGAGAAGATGCAGGTTTCCAGCAGTTTTAATATGACTGGAGTCTCTTTGATTTTATGTGGTATTTAGTGTTAATATTTACATTCTGGGTGATTCTAAGGTATGACTACCCTACATCTGTCTCTACAGTAAACAGCTTTATTTATTAGTCTTTTCACAAACTTTAACATGCAAAGTAATAAACTTAAAAGTAAAAAACTTAAAAATAGACTTCATAGTGTACTATGGTCTAATGTTATTTATCCTTTTTTTTTTTTCTCCTTTGAAAGACAAAAGTAAAATAGAAAGATGTCTTTACCTTCTTGACATGTTTCAACTGCACTGCAGCCTTCATCAGAAGAGTCAGCTGATTGCTGCCAGGTGACATTTATCAGCTGATTTTCGTAAATACAAAATAAACACAGCAGTCAAACCACACAAAAAATTAAGACAGTTATTAGTACACCCCAAGGACAGAATAGAACAAGACAATAAATGCAATGTATTATATGAAATATCATGCAGATCATGTAACAAAACCTACATTGGAGAAACCGGAAGATTATTCACCACAAGAAAAAAAGAACAACAAAAGGAATGTGAGAAGGAAACGCAAGGACGACTCACAAGATCACAAAAAGAAAAAGCAGAACAAGAAACATTAAAATCAGCTATATCGGACCACTGCAAAAGAAATAATCACATCATGGACTGGGACAACACAAAAATTATTGGATCGGAGAGCAACAGACACAAACGTTGGATCAAGGAGGCAATAGAGATCAGAAAGCGGGGAAAAGACACCATGAACCGAGATGAGGGGGCCTTTATGCTTTCTCACACCTGGGACCACATTCTCCAGAGACCATCTGATGGCGGGAGGCGGGGCCGGCTCTGCGGATCTGACAGATCTGCTGAGCTGGCCCCGCCTACGAAAATCAGCTGATAAATGTCACCTGGCAGCAATCAGCTGACTCTTCTGATGAAGGCTGCAGTGCAGTTGAAACATGTAAAGAAGGTAAAGACATCTTTCTATTTTACTTTTGTCTTTCAAAGGAGAAAAAAAAAAAAAAAGGATAAATAATTGAAAGAAGACAAAATGAACCTGTTTGACGTATGGTCTAATGTTCTATTTCTCTGTGTGTCTGATAAAAGATCTTCATAATGTGGAAACTGAAGACAGTGTGGACCACTTGTCCCAGACTGATGAGAACCAGTTCATGACCCCAACCATCACAGGTGAAATTCAGTGTCTTAAATGTTAGTTACAGTACAGGAAAGAGTCCATGCTGTGACCTAAAATCACTTCTGTTTACAGAGGACAGCGGAGAAGATCACTGGTCCTTCACTTCGTCCTGTTCAGGATGTTTCACACCAACCAGGAGCGACCAGGACTCATAAGGCACTTTTCCATTTGGAACAGTTTGGCCTCGTTTGGCCTGGAACGGAACAGTACAGTTCGGCACGCATGTTTTTCCACAGCACAAGGCTCACTGTAGTATGGGTGGGAGAAGGAGGGAGTCGGAGGCGGGATTTGGAGGAAGTTGGAGGCAGCGCTGCGCTCCCCGTGAGGCGGCGCCATATTCCTGTTCAGTAAAATCAACATCAAAACATGTAGCAATGCATCTCCAAAAATAATGCAAAAGTTAAATATTTTTGGACACTCATGTCAGAAAGTGAGACCCATATACAGTGGGGCAAAAAAGTATTTAGTCAGCCACCAATTGTGCAAGTTCTCCCACTTAAAAGATGAGAGAGGTCTCCAATTTTCATCATAGGTATACCTCAACTATGAGAGACAAAATGAGGAAAAAAAAAATCCAGAAAATCACACTGAAGGATGATGATGGATTTAATGAATTAATTGGTAAATTCCTCAGTAAAATAAGTATTTGGTCACCTACAAACGAGCAAGATTTCTGGCTCTCACAGACCTGTAACAACTTCTTTAACAGGCTCCTCTGTCCTCCACTTGTTACCTGTATTTAATGGCACCTGTTTGAACTCGTTATCAGTATAAAAGACACCTGTCCACAACCTCAAACAGTCAGACTCCAAACTCCACTATGGCCAAGACCAAAGAGCTGTCAAAGGACACCAGACACAAAACTGTAGACCTGCCTCAGGCTGGGAAGACTGAATCTGCAATAGGTAAGCAGCTTGGTGTGAAGAAATCAACTGTGGGAGCAATTATTTGAAAATGGAAGACATACAAAACCACTGATAATCTCCCTCGATCTGGGGCTCCACGCAAGATCTCACCCTGTGGGGTCAAAATGATCACGAGAACGGTGAGCAAAAATCCCAGAACCACATGGGGGGACCTAGTGAATGACCTGCAGAGAGCTGGGATCAAAGTAACAAAGGCTACCATCAGTAACACACTACGCCGCCAGGGACTCAAATCCTGCAGTGCCAGACGTGTCCCCCTGCTTAAGCCAGTACATGTCCAGGCCCGTCTGAAGTTTGCTAGAGAGCATTTGGATGATCCAGAAGAGGATTGGGAGAATGTCATATGGTCAGATAAAACCAAAATAGAACTTTTTGGTAAAAACTCAACTTGTCGTGTTTGGAGGAGAAAGAACACCATACCTACTGTGAAGCATGGGGGCGGAAACATCATGCTTTGGGGCTGTTTTTCTGCAAAGGGACCAGGACAACTGATCCATGTAAAGGAAAGAATGAACGGGGCCATGTATCGTGAGATTTTGAGTGAAAACCTCCTTCCATCAGCAAGGGCATTGAAGATGAAACGTGGCTGGGTCTTTCAGCATGACAATGATCCCAAACACACCGCCAAGGAGTGGCTTCGTAAGAAGCATTTCAAGGTCCTGGAGTGGCCTAGCCAGTCTCCAGATCTCAACCTCACAGAAAATCTTTGGAGGGAGTTGAAAGTCCGTGTTGCCCAGCGACAGCCCCAAAACATCACTGCTCTAGAGGAGATCTGCTTGGAGGAATGGGCCAAAATACCAGCAACAGTGTGTAAAAACCTTGTGAAGACTTACAGAAAACGTTTGACCTCTGTCATTGCCAACAAAGGGTATATAACAAAGTATTGATGAACTTTTGTTATTGACCAAATACTTATTTTACCGAGGAATTTACCAATTAATTCATTAAAAATCCTTCAATGTGATTTTCTGGATTTTTTTTTCCTCATTTTGTCTCTCATAGTTGAGGTATACCTATGATGAAAATTGGAGACCTCTCTCATCTTTTAAGTGGGAGAACTTGCACAATTGGTGGCTGACTAAATACTTTTTTGCCACACTGTATTATACAGAATCATTAATCAGACAGTGAAGTATTGTTAGATTTTAATCATTTATTGGCTCAGCGCATGAATATCAAAAATTACTTTTCTCGACAAATAGATGGTTAGGTAAAAATACATGATCTATGTCAAAATCATGGAGAGACTGTTGAGACGTCATGGAATTTATCTGCTCCAGCCAGTGGTGTCGTGGCAAAACATGGATCAGGTGCCATATGAGCCGTTAAATATATATTTCAACAGGTAAACAGTACTGAGTTAGGCATAAGATATATTTAGCAATTATGATGCATTTTAAGCCAAAACAAATGGATCTAGGATTAGAAGTAATTAAAATAAAGCAGTCCCAAGGTTACATGGAGAAATATGTGGATTAACTGGAAATATATCGTATTGAGTATTGCTGACTACATGTAGATACTGTATACATATATATTCTCTGCATCAGCAGTGAACTATACATGTATTCATGTAGTATTGCCCTGGGAATTTTGACAATAAACCTTTGTACTTTTGCAGATGTCTCTATTTTGTTTTACAGTCTTCAGCAAATAATTGTGTTGGTTACTTTTCTTAAAATGAGCCATTATTTTCAAAGTCACTGATAAATGGTTCGTACTGTTGACTCTTTTCCCACCGGTGTCTGAAGAGACAAAATAGAAAATCATGATGCAAACACATAAATCACTAAATTGTTTATTCCAATCAGCAGCAAATTACAGATTATTTAGAATGTGCAAAATTCAAACTGTAAAAAAAAAACAAAAAAACAACCCGAGACAAAACGTGACAAAAAATAAGCAACAGCGCAACACAGACTGGATATGATAATCCGTGTGTGATTTTTTACATGTCGTTTTGTATATACAGCCATGGACAAAATTGTTGGTACCCCTCTGTTAATGAAAGAAAAACCCACAATGGTCACAGAAATAACTTGAATCTGACAAAAGTGGTAATAAATAAAAATTCTATGAAAATTAACCAGTGAAAATCACACAATGCTTTTGAATTGTGGTTCAACAGAATTATTTTAAAAAACAAACTCATGAAACAGACCTGGACAAAAATGATGGTACCCCTAGAAAAGATTGAAAATAGGCCATAGGGACATGAACATGACCATAGGGACATGTTCAACCAAGATGTGTCCTCTAATTAACATCACAGGTGTCTACAAACTTGTAATCAATCGGCCTATTTAAAGGGTGACAAGTAGTCACTGTGCTGTGACCATTGTGGGTTTTTCTTTCATTAACAGAGGGGTACCAACAATTTTGTCCACGTGTGTGTGTGTTTGGAGTATTTATTCCTTTAGTTTTTGTTTAAATTGTCCAAGCTTTGTACATGATTTTAATTCAGGTCCAAAAGCGTTCCACAGTCTGACTCCTTGCACTGAAACAGTGTTGCTTGGTAGTAGTTCGTAGACCCAGAACTCACTGGAGAGACAACATCTCCCAGTTGGTCTGGGAGTACCTTGGTATCCTCTCTGAAGATCTGGAGCAGGTGGCTGAGGAGAGGGAAGTCTGGGCTTTTCTGCTTGAACTGCTGCCTCTGCGACCTGGACCTCTGGAAAAGTGGTAGAAGATGGATGGATGGATGTCATGTATGGGAGCATTAATGAATGATACAAAGTCTATAGGTTGATTCAGCAAATATTTCACTCTGCGCAGTATTGTGACTGATTTGCATATTTTACCTTTAATATAATTAATATGTGACTTCCAACACAGTTTATTATCAATTATTACACCAAGGATTTTAATTTTGGATACCCTTTCAATCTCTACACCATTTATACTGAGTTTAAATACTGAGTTGTTGTGATGTTGTGAAATAACGTTATCAATAAAATTTAGCCACTGCTGTGTCGCCATGGTTTCAAGTGTGGGTGGTGTTTTGTGCTTGTATTGCTGAAATATAAAAGGAAGCACTACAATGGGTCTCAAATATTTGTAATGTGTCCTATTACTGAATGAGTTTAAAGATGCAATACTATACACATATAAACTAAATTCTAATGGTGACTGAACATCTCCCATTCCCCAAGGTGCAAGATACACTATTATGACTAGAACCAGGGATGGCAATTTTCCGCCGATCCGCGGATTTCCGCCGATTTTATCATCTATGTCATAATTTTGTACCTTTACCTTGTTCTCAATAAAGTTTGGAGAAAAAAAAACATACGCGCTTGGCGCTTCCCCGAAGTCTCGCGATAACCCGGATGTACTCAAGCTACTGCTGTATTGTAAACAGCCCTGCGATTGGATAGTTGCAAACGATTGGACCAATCAAATGGCTCGTATGCTTTGTCAAAAATTCATTTCGGCTTGTTCTCAGGGATGTGATTTTTCCGGTAATTCACCAAATTCCACTTTATTTTTATATGTACGTTAAGTACGTTAGCGGCTTGTGGTCCACGAACTCAGTGAAGATGCGCCCTTTCAGCCAGAACCGGAAGTGGCGTATGCCAGGTAGAGAGCCATTAACTCTCTGTCGAACACGCTGTATTTACGCTCACTGTCGTGCAAAGACCTGCTTAAAAAAAAGGTGAGCGGCTGCCAAGAACCGGCAACGCATTGCTCCATGACGGCCGCTATGCCCATATCCGAGACGTGGGTAATGAGCGCTGTTTTAACCTCAGAACGCCTGCTCCCGTTCAGGAGTCCAGTCGATTCTGTCCGCCGGTTTCCGTTTGAGTGCAGCGTACAAGGCTGTATGAGCTGGGCTGCGCAGGGGAGGAAAATGAGCTGCTCAAGACTCAATGGAGATTGAAACTGGTGATCTGAAATGAATGCTGAAATTATAAAAAGTAATGGTATGTTGGAATTTTATTTCTATTATGGAATAGATAAAATTAACTGATTTTGATTTGATCAAGTTTTAAAGCATGTGATGGATAATGCTTGTTGGAATATTTACCTCCGCCAAGGAGGTTATGTTTTCATCGGCGTTGGCTTGTCTGTCTGTTTGTTAGCAAGGAAAAGTTATGGACGGATTTTCATGAAATTTTCAGGAAAGGTGTGCAATGGCACGGGGAACAGATGATTAGATTTTGGTGATGATCTGAGAGTGCATACCTCCACCAAGGGTTTTTTTGTATTTGTGCAGCAGGATTACACAAAAACTACTGGATGGATTTGGATAAAATTTTCACCAGAGGTGGTTCTTGGGCTAGAGAGGAACCCATTATATTTTGGTGATGATCTGAGGATGCATACCTCAGCCAAGGTGCTTATCTTCTCACAGTGTGTTAGCAACAATACTCCAAAACTGATGGACAGACTTTGATGCAATTTTCACCACAAGTGGCTATAGGCCTACACACAAACCCATTACATTTTGGAGTTGATCCATGACAAACGGAAGGAGCCTTGGCAGAGGGATGCACTCTGAGTGCTTTTCTTTTTTTTTCCACAATATCTTTATTGAACCTCTTTTTTTTTTTTTATAACAAACATGACACAAACAGTCAAACACTAACACTAAAGTACTACAAAAAAAAATGCACTAAAAACACCCACAACCACCAACAAAATCAAGTCTTCAACAATGCTCCTCTGTTTAGTCTAGACAATCCATTACATAAGTATACATATTATGTTCACCAGTTTGGAATTTACAAGGTCCACACACATCATTCACCTTCTTCTTCAAGAGTTATGTTTAAATTTTTTACATAATCAATGAAAGGTCTCCATATATTCTCAAACACAATTTCCTTTGATTTCAGTATGTATGTTATTCTTTCTAGTGGAAGGTTTAACATCTGTCTTAACCACTGAGTCACATCTGGTCTATGAGTCTTTTTCCACAGTAGTGCAATACATTTTTTGGCATTAAGCAAACTGAGGTCTATGAATGTTCTTTCACTTTTATTAAAGTTATGCTTTTCTGGGTACAGACCCAACAAAAACAGTTTAGGATTCAGTATGATTTGTTTTGAGATTATTTTTTCAATTGTTACCCTCACCTCTTCCCAAAACATTCTAATTATTCTACATTCCCATACACAATGAAATAGGGTTCCTTTACTTTCCATGCATTTTGTGCACGTATCTGGTATATTTTTGTTATATCTATTTAACTCCTCCGGTGTAACATACATCCACATTAACCATTTAAAATGTATCAATTTAAGACGTACATTTATTGATTTGGTTTGAGCTTCTGTACAAGCCAATTCCCATTGTTCCTCTGAAATTTCAGTTTGCAGATCTTCTTTCCAGTAGTTTAATCTTTTCTGTGAGTTTTCACTTGAGGAGTGTCGATAAGTTATAAAACTCTGAAATAATACCCTTTCTTTTACTATCTTTCATCAACATTTTTTCCAAGGATGAATAAATAGGTCGAGTGAGAGCTTTATTTTGATTTGATCGAATAAAGTTTCTAAGTTGAAGATATTTTTAAAAAATGTGTTCTATTAAGATTAAATTTGATCCTCAGCTCTTCAAAAGACATTATGTTATCTGCACATGGCAAATATAAATCCTGAATCTTTTGAATCCCTTTTAAATTCCATACTTTAAATACAGCATCCGCTCTCCCTGGTTTAAAATATTGATTACCCCATATTGGACTAAATTGTGACAATAAGTGTGGTTCTTTTAAATAGTTTTTAGCTTCACACCATATTTTGATCATATGCTTTACAAATGGATTTTTAACTTGTTTTTGTAATTTTTTTGCCGAATCTGAGTATATGAATATGGGAAGAGGTAAAGGTAAATTGTATGATTCCATTTCAGTCCAGTGAGGGAGATCATTTAATGAAAAATAATATGTCATAGACCTCAGTTGTGCCGACCAATAATACAACATAAAATTTGGACATTTCAGACCTCCACGATCAAATGGTAAATATAATAAAGACGGACGTAATCTTGCCCTCCTGTTGTTCCATATAAATTCCACTAACTTTTTTTTAATTCTTGAGAATACATCTAAAGGTGGTGGTAAGGGAATGTATTGAAATAAAGGTAAAATATTACTTTTAAGTATATTGATTCTCCCGATCATCGACATTGGTAGTGACATCCATCTCTGAATTAACTCGTTGATATCTGTCATTAAGGCTTCATAGTTGACACTGGTGACTGATTCTAGCTTAGGCACAATTTGGATTCCTAAATAACTGATTTACAACGTTGAATTGATTTACCTCAGGGGCTGGGTAATTTCTCTGGGTCTCATTTAGCATTAATATTGAAGATTTAGTTTTATTTATTTTATATCCTGATATTTCCCCAAAATTCTTTATTAAATTCAACAAGGTCGGAATTGATTTTTTAAGATTCGACATAAACAAAATTATGTCATCGGCGTACAGGGAGATTTTATGTTCTGTTGGTCCAACTTTAATTCCATATATTTGTGAATGTAAACGTATCGCCATCGCTAAAGGTTCAATTGCCATAGTAAACAGTAAAGATGAAAGTGGACAGCCTTGTCGACATCCTTTATTGATTTTGAAATATTATTTGTTAGGATTTCTGCTGTAGCATTATTGTATATTATCTGAACCCATTTTATGAAATTATTTCCAAGTCCAAACCTTTGTAAGACTTCAAAAAGAAAGGGCCACTCGACTCTATCAAAGGCCTTTTCGGCGTCCAGTGATAGGAGAGCTGTATCCGGTGCTTCTTTATTAGAATAAATAATATTAAATAGTCTTCTTACATTATGGAAGCCTTGTCGTCCCTTTATAAAGCCATTCTGATCTCGATTAATAATATTTGGTAAAATTTCTTGTATTCGTCTTGCTAAAATTTTACAGATTATCTTAAGGTCGGCATTTAATAGGCTTATTGGTCTCATATTTTCACATTTATTAGAGGGCTTACCTGGTTTTGGCAACAGTATAATTAAGGCATTATTCATGTATGATGGTAAATTATTATTTTGAAATGCTTCTAAAACCATTTCCAGAAAAGGTTTTATTAATTTATTCTTAAATTTTTTTATAAAGGTCAACTGGAAGACCATCTGGTCCTGCACTTTTTCCTGATTTCATATTATCAATGGCTAGCCCAACTTCTTCTTGACTAATTTTAGACTCCAATATCTCCCTGTTTTCATTTGGAATACACGGTATAGATAGTTCGTTCAAAAACCCATTTAGTTTTGTTAAATCAGATTCATTTTTGGTATCATATAAATTTTCATAGTAATCTCTAAAGGCTCTATTAATTTCTAAAGTATCTATAACTACCTGTCCGTCACTTATAATACTGGTAATTGGTGTTTTAAATTCTAATTGTTTAATCTGCCATGCCATTAATTCTGAGTGCTTTTCTAGTTTAGGAATGCTATCTTCTTGGAACATAAGTCAATGTTATACAGTAATAAGTGGCATTCAGCTGTTTGTTTTATGTCATGTAAGCACAGTTCTGGTACTTAAAAATCATAAAAACCCAGGAGCTTCGGGGAGCGAAGTGACAGTAAAGGTGAAAATTGGCTCAAAGTTCAATGAGGTAACAGAAACACTCGGACAGTTTCAGAAGAAACCAGAAAAGGAGATGAAGTTCAAAGTTCAGAGACTGACACAGCTTGCTGCCAAAAGGAAGAAAGTTTCACATTAGAAGTGACTTGGTGACCAGTGTAAATAGTGTAAAAAAAACTCTAATAGAACTGTTAAATATGTTGGACTAAAGACAGTGAGACAACATTGAAGAAAAAGTAAGTTAACTTTTCATTAAATTTAATGATTTATCTAAGTCTAGTATTTCATTTTTTTTAATCATTTTTTTCAGTCTAAATTACTTCTGTTTTACTGAAAACCTCCCAGCTTCAGGGGGGCTGCGCCCCCCCGGCCCCCCCTGTAAGTCAATCGACCAAATTAGATTTCAGCTGAAATCAGAATTTCCTGTTGCCATCCCTGCTAGAACTCATAAAGGATCACAGAAATGATCTGATTTTTATTTAGCGAATGCAAAGTCCTTAAGCCAAGCAGTTGCCTCCTGGTTTGCTGTATGGAGGGTGTGTAATCCTCCTTCCAGTCTTTGGAGCGGGCAAGCCTCTATGATGTGTTCCATAGTTTGCTCCTCTCCACATGCGCACAGTGGGCTAGGGCTACTGCCCCATCTGTGAAGGCTGGCCAAGCAGGGGCCATGTCCAGTCCTGAAGCGATTGAGTGTAGACCACTGTCTCCTTGGGAGGTTGGTGCCCGGGACCTGTTGGTTGGGGTTTATCACCAGCTGTTTGTTTGGGACCTCCTTGGTTTCCCATTCCTCTTGCCAAGCTGTCTGGATGGTAAAGTCAGCTGGGGGAGGGTTTTTCCAAATCGGCCGTCTGGATGAAAGTCGGGCAGTGGGTGGGGTGTAGATATCTGCATGGATTGGTAAGTGAGGAAAATCTTTAACTTTTTGGAGCATCCTTTGAGTTAATGCTGCTCGCCGGATGTGTGGAGGGGCTATGTTTGACAGTACAGAGAGCCAGGGGAGTGGTGTTGAGCGGATTGTTCCAGTTATAGTTCTCATGGTTGAGTTGAGCTGGGTGTCTACATGGTGTGTGTAAGATGACCTGGACCAGACAGGGGCACAATATTCTGCTACAGAGTATGAAAGGGCCAGTGCTGAGGTGCGCAGGGTGGAGACTGCCGCCCCCCATTTTGCACCAGCGAGCTTGCAGAGCAGGTTGTTTCGTACTTTCACCTTAGCAGCTGTCCCCTTTAGATGTTCCTTGAAGGATAAGGTCCTATCAAGGGTCACTCCAAGATAAGTTGGATTTGGGGCATGCTTAAGCTTGAGTCCGCTCAGGTGGATGTTTAGTTCTCTGGCAGCTTTTGCATTGTGGAGATGAAATACACTGGAGACGGTTTTTGCTGGGCTTGGTTTTAGGCGCCAGATTTTGCAGAACTGGTCCAGTTTAGCAAGATCTTCCGTGAGCACCCGTTCCAGTGGTTCAAAGTCTGGTGCTTGGAATGCCAAACAGATGTCGTCTGCATAGATGAATTTGCGGGATTTTGTAGTAGGCAGGTCGTTTATGTAGAGGTTGAACAGAGTTGGAGCTAGAACTGAGCCTTGTGGGAGTCCGTTTTTCTGCATTCTCCATGCACTTGTGTTCTGACTGAGGTGGACTCTGAACCTTCGGTTGGTCAGCAGGGTTTTTATAATTGCTGTTGCCCAAGCAGGGATCGCCTTTATAAGTTTCAGGAGGAGGCCTTTGTGCCAGACCGTATCATAGGCGGCTGTAAGATCGAGAAACACAGCCCCTGTCTTCAGTCTGCTCTCGAAGCCATTTTCAATGAAGGTGGTTAGGGCCAGTACTTGTTCTCCTGTACTGCGGTCCTTGCGGAAACCTGCTTGATCCACACTTAGAATATCCTCTATTTCTGGGGAAATGCGTTGCAGTATTAGGCGCTCCATGATTTTGTAAGGAACGCTGAGTAGGGAGATTGGGCGGTAGCTTGCTGGTAGTTTGTGGTCTTTGCCAGGTTTTGGGATGGCAATGACCTTTGCTGTCCGCCATTTCTTTGGGATCGAGTTCGTTTGTGTGATCCTTGTGTAGAATTGTGTCAACCAGGTTAGGGCTCGGGGGCCAAGATTCTTCATGAATTCTGGGAAGATGTTATCGTATCCTGCTGCCTTTCCACATTTCAGGCCCTGTAGGACTTTCTCCAGTTCAGCAGCCTCGAAGGGTTCAGGGTTCGTTTCCTCTACAGGCATTTTTTGGTGTTTTTTTAGCTCAGTTGTAACTGCTCTTCTGGTGTCTTTGTCTTGGGGTGCTTTGGCGATAGTCAGTAGGTGGGATGCAACTTGGTTGGGTGTGACGGATGCTCGGCTTTGGCTAGGGGGCTTCTGTGCAGCTCCTAGGCGACGGATGAGGCTCCAACATTTCCTGCTAGAGTGGGTAAAGCTCCGGTCAGCAACTGTCTCCTCCCATTTCTTTCGCCGGGCTGTATTTAGCGATTCAATGAGATGGTCTGCTATCTCTGGGTCCCCTGATGTTTGATAGGATTGTAGGAGGGCAGCACTTTCTCCGTCCAAACATGGGACATAGAGGGGTCGGTAGCCTCGTGGGATTGCAGTATGGGCAGCCTTGAAGATTGCGCTGCAGAAGCGGTTGTATGCTTCATCTACAGTGATGGTGTGGAGTGGGATGGTAACAATGCTCCGGTCCAGAGTTTCACTGAATTTCTTCCAGTTGGCTTTGCGGAAGTTCCAGCGCATCTTCCTTGGGCTGTATATGACTGGAAGTTGTAGGCCAATGTGTACAAGCAGGGGCCGGTGTTGGCTGTGTGGAAAATCATCAAGAATGAGGATCTGTGTAGGATATGGCTCCCCATTCAAAGAGCTGACCCAACACAGGTCAGGAGAATAGTCCTTCTTCCACCTAGCAGAGTGGAAGGTTCCTCTTTGTTTGGGGTCGTATATCAAAGCGAGGTCATTTCTGGATGCCCAGTCTGAAAGTGCCTCCCCATCACTGTCCACTGCTGGGTACCCCCAGTCAGGGTGATGGCTGTTAAAGTCCCCCACATAGATGGCAGGGTGGGGTAGGGTGGGTAAGACCTGCAGATCCCAGTTGGCATTAGGGGGCTTGTACACATCGACAATATGGAAGCCACCAATGATTATGGTGTCTGAGAAATGTGTTGTTATCAGGTGATTTGCTTCAACTATGTCAGAACGCACATAGGTGGCACGTCCATGTTTAGCATGTAGAACATAGCACAGGAGGTCAAAGCCTTTGATGGTGAAGCGGCCAGCTTCCTCTGTGCCAATATGAGTCTCTTGGAGGCAGATTACATCAATCGAATGTTGGAAGGCGAGGACTTCGATAAGGCTTCGCTTGGCTGCAGATAGGCCTTCAACGTTTAGTTGTAATATGCGAAGGGCAGATCCTACCACAAAGTGCTCTTGGGGCTGTTTGCTTTCGGCTTTAGGACTGTGACTAGGATTCTTCTTTGACTTGGCACAGAGGCGTCGTCTCTTTGAATTTAGTCTGCTGGTAGGATCATTAGCTTCCCCAGGCAAGCCCGGGTACTGGCGGAGGGCGCGACGAGAACGCTGATCCATTGCCCCCCATGAATGATCTGATAAAAATAAATAAACAAGCGGTTTATTTTATGGTGGCCATTATTGGATGTGCCATTCTTTTTCAATTACTCTGTAATTAATATTCACACAAATAAATCTCAATTCAGTCCCTTTCATATTAAGTGGAAATTGTGCTACTTTAAATTTGGCACTTAGTCGGATCTGGGAAAAAAATGCTTTTTTTGCGTGTATGGAAAGAAAATCCTACAGACACATATAGCGCGATTGTCTGCAAGTGTGAATGACCTCTTCCATGAGCAAATGTACGTTTTTTGGTCCGTGGCTGTTTAAATTGAATTCTTTCCTCCCGAAAATATCATTTTTGAATATTAATTACAGCTAAATGGGAGCAGTTTTGATGCCGACATTTCACATCCTAATATACGTGTTCTATACACCATCGGCTTTTGCGTATCCGACTACCTCGCTTTAGAAAGCAAAAGATTTGACTATAAATATGATGTGTTGTTTACCTGTCAAAATACATTGGTGTCAAAACGTCGCCATTCTGAGCAGATCCTGTTTGGACTCTACAATGAAATACACACAAATTAAGTACATGCACAGCACGAAAGTGCAACATGTAAAAAAAAATAAATAAAATAAACTTTTTAACCAGGAGGATTACAACTAGCTTATTTCATCAGATATTGTCAACACAAAAAAACAACATACAAGGACGGACATAGCATTAAGCTAGGTCATCGTTTAAACACGATTAAGTTTTCGTCTGTCCTAAGTGAACTTTCCACTGCTGGAAAAAATAAAGCATGAATATCACATCACTCACCATCCTGTATATCACAATATCACGGCTTCAACTGCTGAAGTTGGGTGCGTTGCGGCTGTACATTCAATTCAATTCGGGTGGCTGGGTCTAATTCCCGGTGCGTCTCCGTGTATTTTCTGGTGCGTCTGTTTGTGCGCACTACTGCAAGCTCAGTCTGCTTCCCTCTGCATTCTCTCATCAGCCGAAACGCACAGGAAACTCTGCTGTGTTAGATTTCTGCTGATTTCTGTTAAGCCATTCTATCGTTGTGGTTTATAATATCACTTGTTCGCGGGCTCACTGACGAAAAATTGCAAATGGCGACCAGCAAGCGATTCTCGAAAGTCAGCGTAACGCCCACTCTCATGACGCTACACCCAGACCAACAGACCAATGAATAACCAGCAGTGGCGTGACGAAACCGTGCCGGTACCCTTCGGACCTACTTTTAACGGTGCCGATAAGTGTCGATAAAAGTGGAACAGTTCCGAAATAACGAACTGTGAGGCCATTGGGTGCCAAAAGGAAAAGCGGACAATGGAGGCCAAACCATGCTAAAGGAGGCCAAACAGTTCCAAATGGAAAAACGCCTATACTGTCATCACCACCACCGTGCACTCTTCTCCCTGTTTTCATTGTTATAATAAAATTTGACAGGACAGCAAAATACATTTTCTTATTTATTTGTTAATTTTCTATTAGCATCTTTGTTTAAAACCAGAGGGGGTGTAGAGAAGCCAGAAACTGTTCTCAAGTAATATTACTGTTAGTGGAATTGTTCAAGAGTCGTTGCCAGAAAAGGTGAGGATGAAAGTATTCAATAAAAAAAGTTACTGGAGTAGTCATGACAGTTCTAAATTTGCAAACTTTTTCTCCTAAATTTGTGAGTCTTTCCATGTATTTTTTTTTTTTTAAATATACTGTGGAGATGAAATAACCGGACCGACTTTCCGAGCAGACTAACTTTATTTCACTTTCACATCTTCCAGGATCAGAACATTGAACATTAAAACATTTGTAGCAGGGACTCTCTCTCTCTTATATCCCAAAACTCACACCTTCCTGCTACCTGAGGTCCTGCATTCACCATTCACTCCCCCAAGACAATTCCCCTTACCCCCAGCCCTTTGATCTCCATGCTCTCAGTCTGAGAGGAAAACTACTGAACTCTACGGCATTGGTCCCCCACAATACAACTTTTATCCTATAAATGAGTTTTTCCACATAAATTAGATTTTTTTAACATACATTTTCAACTTCTTAAAAGAACTAGCAGTTTGTAGAGAGGAATGATCAGGCGAGGTGGTGGTTGGAGCAGAGCAGACTTTATTAATCTCTCTCTAACATCAACAAGAATCAAGCCTGACTCAGGTCACGGGCACTTCTCTTTTTATACCATACACCCGACCTGGGGTGTTTGCATTAACATACATTTACCATGACAATTCCCTTTGTCACAGTTTGCATTAACACACATACATTACAATGATAACTCACCCAGTCTGTAGGCGCATTATTATGCACAAGGGAGGAGAATGCATATTGTCATGCGAAAACCATAGACTGCCTTGCATATCCCTTTCTCAGCTCTTAGGCTCGCATCTCCTGCAGCCATTCAGTCTGAGTAGAGAATGTACTGACTGGGTCCCCCACAAGTTCTACATTTCAAACATTTTTCTTTTAAATTTATCACTTTTTGTCAAATTTGTGACTGTTTTATATGATGTTTTTAAAACATGAATTGTGTAACATTTTACATATAAACTTTTCACATAAATTTGTAACTTTTTTAAAACTAACTTGTTTACATTGCTTGTTCTTTGTAGCTGGAATAGAAGAACAATAATATCGGCACCCATCTCTGCTAAATAAGATTATAAATTCACTAAAATTACCCAAGATGTAGTCATTTCTGGTGAGACTTAGTCATTTTAAACGGGCACATTTCTAATCGGTTTTCAAATTTGTGAAATTAACATTTAGTGACTGTGACCAAAGGTACTTGAGTATAAGTAGTTTTATCCTCACATATACTTGAGTAGAAAGTATCTTGCAATAAAGTTACTCATCTAAGTACTGTTTTGTCAAAGTATCTACAAGTACAAGAACCTTTTCTGGCAACATGTTTATGCATCACTGCCAGTGTCTGATTGTTCTGAATAAATATAACTTGTATTCTGCCCAAACCTGCAGTGTATATTAATGATTATAAATAAGTGAATACAGATAAAGTACTTGAGATAAACCTTTTATTTAATCATTTAAATAAACAATTTTTGGAAATACCAGATTGTCTTGTCATAAATAACTGTGTAAAGAATGCATGAACTGAGGTGCAACTCAGTTGTGTAAAAATGTGAATGAGTGGTTATTTAAAAAAGGTTAACAGTTAAATTACTTTTTTTATGGATTTAAATTGTAAACATGTAAATCATCAGTGTAGGTCTTAACTAACTAACTAACTAACTAACCTGCACTTATATAGCGCTTTTCTAGTCACAAAGACCACTCAAAGCGCTTTCATTAATACTAACCCTCTATTCTAAGGGCCTATAGGAAACAGATATCTAGGGACAATTTAGAACAGCCAATTAACCTAACATGCATGTTTTTGGCATGTGGGAGGAAACCGGAGAAATCCCGGAGTAAACCCACGCAACACGGGGAGAACATGCAAACTCCACACAGATCACTGTTGGTCGGGGGCTGGGATCGAACCCACGATCCCACGATCCCCACAATCCCCCGGCCAAGGGTAAACTGTGCTAACCTCTTGCACTCCGAGATACCGCAGGCGGTCACATCTCTGCGTCCTAGTACGCACTGAGACGCACAGTGTGCACTGAAAAAAAAAAAGCTGCATTTCCGTTCTTCCAGTACAGCCGCGAACAGAATACCAAAGGAGTGTTTTGATTGGTTTAGATTTGATTGACCTCTCATTCGACTAATAAGAGCCTTGAATTGGGTTTCTGAAACCTTGAAGAACCAGTGACTGAAAACCTAGCAAGAAGGACCCGCCTACCAACAACTGCGAATACAACGAGCCAATTGAAGCGGAGAAGTTTGACGATTGAAAGCGTGCGTCCCGTGCGCAAAATCTGTTTTGTGTAAGCCGCTGGGTGTAACGGTAGCGTTAGCCAGTCTTTTTTTATTACTACTGTTATTTGTTTTGAAAAATCATTCGCCAAAACCGCAATCATGGAATCATGGTCGCATGACCAGAACCACGAGTCGTAACAAGCGGACCAGCGTCATGTTCGTCTGACAATGAGGAACAGATGTTCGCCAACGACACTGCTGTTGTGGACAGGTGTTATAAGCTAAATTATTCTTTATCACTGAAAATAGTAATAAAAATGACTTTTGACCGATCGGTAAATTACAACAGTGCGTCATCGCCACATGACAGACCGTTGACGGACCGTTTTTTTTGTGCGCCGAGCTCCTCTGTAGCGGGGGGGGGGGAGTTGTTATCCTCTACATTGCAGATATTTTAGTATAATTTTTATTGCACTGTAGGTTATTTTTTCTTGTTAAAAAAAAAAAAAAAAAAGGCCACACATTTTTTACGTGGCATGCTTCTTTGTGTGTGGGGGGCTTGTTTGTTCGTTCATTCATTCATGAATGAATAACCCCCCCCCCCCCACACACACACACACACACAGCCCTGAGTGTCACCTTTCATTAGAGCCCAAGATCAAGCTTCTATGTTGAATCATTCAAAAGTTATAGACGTTTTTCCAAACTGCCATTTGGCACAGTTCAAAAACGCTTGGGAACAACCTGAGAAAAAAAGCTGTGTAATACATTCATTTTTTGTGGTATTGTTACAAAATTTTGACCTCAGCTTGATAACACTTGGTTCTACATTTCTGTTGCATTTTACAGCCAGTATCTGACAGCTGTGTGTTATTTGCAAGCATTTGTATCTAAAAAACAAACACCCAGGCAAACTATTTTCAAGTTCAGTATGTTTAGATGACTGTTAGTCAGTGGCAGGAGCACTTAGAGAGATTATGACCGTTTTGCCAAAAAATTCAAAGCGTTTTCTTTTAATTGAGACCAACCCCATGAAGGTGCTGCAAAGGGTTGAAGAACAGCTTTTGATTTACTTTGGGTACGTTATTTTTAGGCGTTTTTAGGGAAATTGACCAGAGTGCAAGGGGTTAAAGAAGAAGGTGCTTCCATCTCAGAACCAGCGGATGTGGGCACCATTCACACCCAGACTGGTCCCCTGGTCTCTGCAGCTCTCAGCTCCACATCAGATGTAGTCGTCACAGATCACACACGTTTGCTGGATTAAAAAAAATTCAGTGATTAACGTACATTACCTCCTCTGCTCAGATGAATGTTTACAATAGAAAATAACCTCTACTGACTTGTGTGGTTGTTGGATAGTGAAAGACTTCATAGATGGTTCCTGTTATCCTGGTATGACATTTCTGAAAGAGGATTGATACAAATATATTTGATAATTGTCATATACAGTGTTGCTATCCCTGTGCTGTTGCAATCCTGGAATTTCCCCATTGTGGGACTAATAAAGGCTTATCTTACAGAGGTGGGTACAGTAGTCAGAAACGGAAGTAATTTGTAATGACTCAAGTTTGAGTAGTCACCAAAACATTAGTAAGGAAGTATGTACTAAAAACATTAGTAATAAGTTTACTGCCCCTTGTTTGAGCCCCCCCCCCCCCAATTTTGTGAATTTATATTTTTTCTTACAAATTTGTCATTTTTTT
Source organism: Pholidichthys leucotaenia (assembly GCA_020510985.1). Lineage (NCBI taxonomy): Eukaryota > Metazoa > Chordata > Actinopteri > Cichliformes > Pholidichthyidae > Pholidichthys > Pholidichthys leucotaenia. The sequence continues at coordinate 135,624,375 of CM035837.1, forward strand.
TCTCTTAAATTTTCCAGCTGTTTTTTGAAAGATTTGTCCCCCCCCCAATCAAATTTGTGATTTTCTCCATTTTGAATTTTTTTTTTTTTTCATCAACTTGGTATTCCATCCATCCATCTTCTTCCGCTTAAGAGCCCTATCCCAGCATCTTTGGGCGAGAGGCAGGGTACACCCTGGACAGATCGCCAGTCCATCGCAGGGCCAACACAGAGAGACAGACAACCATTCACTCTCAAATTCATACCTAAGGACAATTTAGAATCCCCAGTTTGATGCCAGTTAACCCAACAACCCACGCAGACACGGGGAGAACATGCAAACTCCACACAGATCACTGTTGGTCGGGGGCTGGGATTGAACCCAGGATCCCGCCGGCCAAGGGTGAGCTGCTGCAGTGCTAACCACTCCGCCACCGCGCTGCCCTAAACTTGGTATTTCTTTTGTAAATTTGTAACCTTTTCATAGAAATTTCTTTAAAAATTTTCATTTATTGGTTTATTATTTTTTGATATATTTTTTTAAACTCATTGCTCATCAATAGTAGAAACAATATTCATTAAATTAGTGACCATTTTATACTAATAATAGAAAGTACAATTTGGGTGACGAGTCAATATTGTGAAGGCCCATTGGTCTGAAAGTCTAATTGTTAATGTTAGAAAAATTCTTTTTAACCTTCAGTCAAGAATCAGGCAGGATCAAAGTTTCAGCAAATTTAATTACACTGGCCAGTGGAGAACAATACAAAAACAGTCTCAGAGCATATTCGCGCATCATTCTGACTCAAACACACATCGCTCAGTCCTTTAAGCTTTCCGTTATCTGAGAGGTGGAGGAGAAAATGTCAGTGGTGATTGGTTCAGTACATGTGATTAAAACTTGTACAGATTATCTTTCTCAGGAACCATCATACTCACTCAGCACCAGTCACACAGGAACAGTACAAGTGAAGTACAACAGCATCAGCATCTTTAGCACTTTCACACAGACTTGAGACAAAGCAAATTACAAATATGAAACTTTTCTGTCATTTTCCTCCCTTTGATGCCATGCAAGTCTTCATAAAAGAACAATTTTTGGTATCTAAAACCCCATCTGGCAGCTATGCTAAGCTCCAATGCATGTGTGTAACACCCACTAACACCTACTCACTTTTAGGTGTAGTACCCTTTTTGGTTCTACCTGGGCAAAAGGGATAATTGGGCCAGATCAGACCGATTACAGGTTCTTAGGAGCCTGGAGGGCGTAACAACAGATGACACATACACAGCCGTATAGAACTTGCAACTATGTATATTTCTTTTTACAAATGTGTATTATTTACAAATATGTACATTTAATTAAAAAAAAACACTTGTCACAATAATACCCCAAAATATATTTACAAGATTCACAGTTCTCTAGTGTCCGTTCCAGGTGACCTGTTGAATCACCTGTAGCCGTTAATAGGGTTCGGGCTTCGGCTCGCCATCCAGATCTGGGGAATCCATGTTCTGGTCAAACCAGTCCAAAGAAAAAAAACCCTGACCTATAAAATAGTTCAGAACACAACAAATAAGCTATTGCTCTAAGCTTATCACAAAATAATTCCAGGTTATATAACAAACAATATTTTTAAACACCTTTAAACCATAGATGTAATATTCATTATTAAATACATTCAATGTCAAGTGAAATGAACTGTTTGCTAACCATCACAGCTCTGAAAACAACCTCCTATGTAAAACCTAGCCAGATTTAGCATAGGAGGTTTAGCATTTCAAGCTAGCGCAACAATTTATCACTAATTTTGCACTTTAAAACACATATCGATCACAGGTTCAACATTCATCACCAAGCAGCAATCTATGGCCAGGGAACTGGGTCCTTTGCTAACCGTTACAGCTTTGAAAACTGACTTTTTCTGATGGAAAAAACTAGCCGAAATTAGCATTGGCGATTAGCATTTCAAGCCACAGGTTAGCATTCCCATACACAATGAATGGCACTCACCATGCTAAATGACACGTCCGTCATGGGGTTCCCACGCTCAACGGTGTTAACAGCCTTTGGATCCCAATCTTAAAATTTTAATAAACGGGGCATTAGAATTTGCTAATACAGCAATGTCTCATTGCAGGTGTTTATTCAGGCTTACCAATCTCAAGTTTTGTCCAAGCAATGGCTGCTATTGGCACGTTAGCTCATCGTCACCGTGAGGAATCGCGTTCTCTCGGTCGTGTCTCGGCAGTGTCTGACAGCGTTCTGCACATTACACACAGACCGAGCGAGGGAACGTGTGACCCCATTGGCTGGCGTGACCCCATTGGCTGGCGTGACCCCATTGGCTGTTGCTGCCAAACGACGCAGCCATTGGTCGCTCAAAATGCCAAACAAAAACGCTTGGAACTCCATCAAAACTTTCCAGAAAATGTTCCTATCTATGAATATATATTTATTTAAATATTCATATTTATTCCCACTGTGAAATGGGTGTTTTTCCCTCTTAAAAGCAGTATCAACATCCATATTCCTAATCGCGTTTTTAACACTGGGTTACATTTGCGTGCAACAAATTTAACTAGCTAGTGACGGAGAAAGTCCACCATCGGCCCTGCTGCCCCAGGCACCGGCTAATGTTTTAGTCCTTTAGGAGAAATTGAACAATAAAACTCATTAATTGTGAAAATGGTGAAATCAGAATGATGATAAAGTAATTTTAAAGCTGTAATAAGGATATGTGTTATTGCAGCTTGTATAAAAAGAAACAAAACGGCAATAATAAAATGTATCAAAATAGAAATGAGTAATATAAAAACAAAATAAAAATGTTTCAAACTTCATAAATGTATTCACATGTAGTACATTTCAGGTTCACATCATGATCATGAAACTCCTTTTGGGTTTTCTGCATGTCAGTCATACTTTTACTCTGTACTTGGGTCATGGACAGACACCTTGGGGTCACACTGTTTGTTCATCATCCCCAGCAACTGCTCCATGGTACATCACTAAGTTAACTTGCACAAATGTCATCATACTGCGGATGCAGGGAATGACACAAGAAAAGGCCAAAAATCATTAACAGGCTCATAATGAGACTTCTCCATGAAGAGAGTAACCAACTTAACCAGTTGTGTTCATCAGTAACATCGTCTTGAGCCATGGCAGCCTGCAAAGCAGTCAGGTTCTATATGGCTGAGGCAATCACGTGACCATCGGCATCATTTTCAGGGATAAAGGTACAACAATAATCAGCCACAATTGCACACACACACACACACACCCTTGTGCCGAAGTTATTTGATCAAGAACCATTCTATTTTGGGTCAACATAAGTCTTAAGAGCCGTTAACTTCTCATTTATACCAGAAAAAGCAGACAAAAATTCACAAATGATTGTAATCTATAATTAGTTGTTTCAGTCCACAAGGTATTCTTAGCCACTCCCACCCAAGGAAACCGAGAATGAAGTACCTTCTGCCCAGTAGCTTCTAACTTGAATTCTTTTGGCACATCTGTGCCCCAGATAGGATCATGTGGTGCAAAAGAGACACCTCTCTTTACCCTGCCCGCCTGTCCTGCCGACAATATGATGGTGTGGTCAGTCACCACTATGGGGGCACACACCCCTCCCCAGTTCATGGGCAGGTGTGAGTAGGCACGATGACCACATAGCCACCAACCTGAATCCAACTTGAAGGATCTGTTTAGCATTGAGATCATACCCCCCACTGATACATGGGAAACCCCATGTAGCAAAGTAGAGGGCTGCTGAAACAGTTTGCATGGTAAAATGGGTTTAAGATGAGCCTTTATTAGTCCCACAATGGGGGAATTCCAGGATTGCAACAGCACAGGGATAGCAACACTCAGAGCAATAATTTAGAAGATAAGAAAATAAGAGCAGTGAATATACATATGTATATATAAATATATGTACACAGTGCGGAGCATTGTAGCTAGATGCAATAAACAGCGTAACCATCTACTTAGTTATCCTACATAGTATGAATATGTACCCATACATATTGCCACCCTCCGTAGCGACTGATATTGTCCTAGTTGTATACTGGAGGGGACCATTTGTGTAAGTCTGTTGCGTCTTTTGCATTCAACGTTTTGTTGCTATCTCTGCACGCAGCCCTGCTTAGGTTATAAAGTCTGGCAGCCGTAGTTAGGAGGGACCTGCAAAACCTCTCGGTCACTCAGGACATTTCTAGCTTTCTTGATCAGTTTGTTCAGTCTCTTCCTATCGGCTGCTGTAATGCCACTGCCCCAGCAGACCACTCCAAAAGTGATGGCTGATGCCACCACCGTGTCGTAGAATGTCTTCAGGAGCACCCCTTGTACACCAAAAGACCTGAGCCTCCTCAGTAGGAACAGCCTGCGCTGTCTTTTCTTGTAGAGTGCGTCGGTATTGTGTGACCAGTCTAGTTTATTGTTCAGATGAACACCCAGGCACTTGTAGGATGTCACCATCTCAATGTCTGTTCCCTGGATGTTTACTGGTGCTGTGAGGGGTTGTCCTTGCTTTCGGCAGTCCACCACCAGCTCCTTAGTTTTCCTCGCGTTGATCTGGAGGCAGTTCCTATGGCACCAGTCCACGAAGTCCTGGATAAGTCCTCTGTACTCAGCTTCATCTCCGTTGGAGATGAGGCCGACAATCGCAGAGTCGTCAGAGAACTTCTGTAGATGGCAGTGTGTTGAGTTGTGTGAGAAGTCCGTAGTATAAAGGGTGAACAGGAACGGAGTCAAAACCGTTCTCTGGGGGGCCCCCGTGCTGCCGATGATCGTGTCGGACACACAATCCCGGGTTCTCACAAGCTGTGGCTGGTTAGTGAGGTAGTCCAGGATCCATGATGACAGGTGCTGGTCCACCCCTGCACACTGCAGCTTGTCCCTCAGGATCATTGGTTGGATGGTGTTGAAAGCACTGGAGAAGTCAAAGAGCATGATCCTCACCGCGTTCCCAGGCTTCTCCAGGTGGTGCAGGGAATGGTGAAGGAGGAAGATCACCGCATCCTCCACCCCATTGCCATGCTGGTAGGCGAACTGGAGTGGATCCATCGCTGGTCCCACCAGGGGGTGGAGGTGAGCAAGGAGCAGTCTCTACAGGGTCTTCATCATGTGAGACGTCAGGGCCACTGGTCTGTAGCTGTTCAGGTCTCTGGGGTGGGAAGTCTTTGGTACAGGTACCACACAAGATGTTTTCCACAACTGTGGTACCCTCCCCAGCTTCAGGCTCAGCTTGAAGGTGTGCTCCACAATCCCACACAGCTGGTCTGTGCAGGACTTGAGGAGCTTCGCGCTGATGCCGTCTGGTCCCGAGGCCTTCCTCGCCTTGATCTTTCTCAGCTCCGTCCTCACCTGGGTCTTAGTGAAGGTCAGGTTGGGGGGCTGTGTGCTGGGAGTGGTGGGGGTGTTGGTGGAGTGGGGTGTGGACAGCAGGTCTCAATGACTTTAGAGGCGGCAGTGGTTGGTGTGTAGGCCGGGGGGGGGGGGGGGTTGGTCAAACCTATTAAAAAAACAGTTTCAGATTGTTCACCCATTCCCTGCCCCCCATGGCCTGGGAGGAGGTATTCTGGAGCCCAGAGATGGTTTTGAGGTTTCTCCAGACCCCACCGATGTCGCTCCGTTGCAGCTTGTCCTCAATCTTCTAATTATTATTATTATTAATTATTATTGTTGCTGCATTTGTAAAGGTTGGAGGTGCTGTCAAAGATCGCTTCATTTTGGATCCATCTATAAATTTTGGCTTGTGGTGCTGTTTTCTGGGCCTCAGTGAGAATGTCGTGATAAGTTTTCTGTTAGTTGATGTGTTCAGTACTTATTTTCCCCGCTGTACCTTGAGCACAACAACTAAAATGATGGAGGCTTTTCAAATCGATATCTTTTTTTGATTTTGTATACTTTATTGATCCCCAGAGGGGAAATTGAGGGCGTCCACCTGGATGGATGAAGCAGCCACGGTACGGCGCTATCCCTTCACCATTCACACACGCATTCACACCTAGGGCCACTTTTAGAGTCTCCAATTAACCTAACTTGCATGTTTTTGGCCTGTGGGAGGAAACCAGAGAAACCCACGTAGACACGGGGAGAACTTGCAAACTCCGCACAGATCACTGTTGGTCAGGGGCTGGGATTGAACCAGGGATCCCATGGCCAAGGGTGAGTTGCTGTGCTGCCACAGTGCTAACCACTGTGCAACCGCATCGCCCAATGGTTATATGGTTATGGTCATAGTTATATCTAAGAAAAATCTTGGACAAGTTCAAATTTGGCTGACGTTGACCTCAAGGTCAGAGGTCAGATTTCCATAACTCTTGTAAACATAACTTGAAGGTAATGAGGGAGGCTTTTGATAATGGTACCATAGTTGTATCTATGAAAAATCTGGGATGATTTTGATTTCAGGTGACTTTGAACAAAAATTCAGCAGGTTCTCTGAATGCCAGTAGGCTGAGGGGTACTGCTGGCAGCGGTCAGGATTTTTTTTTTTTTTTTGCTTTTCTTGTTCCTTTTACATGTTTGAAATAAACCTATAAACACAGGCTGACAACATGTTGTATAATCCATAACTCTGTTAGAAGTTCAAACATTCAAATGGCTACATCTTCAAATCTTTTTGGATTTCCATGTGTTAGACATCACTGGAAACCTTAGATTTTAGTTTTAGAATCTGTAAATAACTCAAAATACCCTTCGGGAGACTTGTTCCTGGTTTTTCCATGGCAGGTCACAAATATTTTGTGCTGATAAATGATTTTAAATGCTTTATTGGCTCATGCTGTTAGCATGCTGATATTATCATGCATCCCTAGTTAAAAGTCAAATCGATTACTTTAAACCAAACGATTAAGAATGGGCGCGTGATGTCACTCGATGGAAAAACCGCAAGCAATTGTGGAAAACAGTTCAGCCTGTCTGTGCTTAGTAGTGAGCAATGAATGTGGTTAGGCTGTGTGTCCACCAAATGCGTTTCTTTCTGCTGTGGGTGACTCTTTTCTATTAATTTTCTATGTAGTCCAGCGTTTAATGCACTCGTTGCCCTCAGCGCAAAAACACTCAGCAGTCAACGCTGTGCTCATGGTGCTGAAAGCTGAAAAAAGTTTAACTTTCAAAGCGCTGCACACCTCTCTCGCCAACCGATCACAATTGGCTTAAAAGTACACCACGATCAATATTTCACAGCCAAAGCTTGGAGGGACGTGTATTTTACCAGTTTGATGCAATTTATTCCAGTGAGTGGAGACTTAACTCCCGACCGATCGAACGCAAGTTTTCAACCTCCTTTTTTGCGCACTTCCTACAAATTATCGTTTTGAAGGTCTTTTAATACAGAATATGGAAATAACATTGCATCAGTTGTGAAAATGTCCTCAAAGGGACTCATTTTGCCAGCACTGGTCCCAAATCTGAAATCACCGGCACACTGAGTGACAAGCCAAGTGGCTGCCAGGATACCTTTTTTTTTAAATTTTTTTTTAGCTTACTATAGACCAATCTCTAATCTCCCTTTCATTTCAAAAATCTTAGAGTTGTTGCTACGCAATTATTTGACCACCTGCAGGGGAATGGTTTACTTGAAGAGTTTCAATCTGGGTTTAGAATCCATCATAGTACTGAAACAGCCTTAGCGAAGGTCGCTAACGACCTCCTCATTGCATCTGATAATGGACTAGTTTCTGTACTTGTCCTTTTAGACCTTAGTGCAGCTTTTGATACTATCGATCATAATATTCTACTTGATAGATTAGAACACTATGTTGGACTTAATGGAACTTCGTTGCAGTGGTTTAGATCTTATTTATCTGATAGGTTCCAGTTTGTTCATGTAAATGAGTTTTCTTTCAACTCAAAGCTTAGTCATGGAGTTCCACAGGGATCTGTGCTAGGCCCTACTCTTTTTAGTTTATATATGCTTCCGTTAGGCAACATTATTAGAAAGCACTGTTTACATTTTTATTGTTATGCTGATGACACACAATTATACCTGTCAATGAAGCCAGATGATAGTAATCAATTAGCCAAGTTAGAAGCCTGTCTTAAGGAAATCAAAGCTTGGATGACTTGTAATTTCCTGCTATTAAATTCAGATAAGACTGAAGTTATTCTTGTTGGTCCAGAAAACCTTAGAAATTCCTTTCCAAATCAAACTTTCAGTTTGGATGCGGTTACTCTTTCTCTTAATAGCTCTGTGAGGAACCTTGGAGTTATTTTTGATCAGGATTTGTCCTTCAATTCACATATTAAATCTGTTTCTAAGACTGCCTTCTATCATTTGCGTAATATTGCCAAGATTAGGAGCATCTTGTCTCAGAGTGATGCTGAGAAACTGATCCACGCTTTTGTTAGCTCGAGATTAGATTATTGTAATTCTTTATTATCAGGCTGTCCTAAAACATCTTTAAAAAGTCTTCAGCTGATCCAAAATGCTGCAGCAAGAGTTTTAACAGGTACTAGAAAGAGAGATCATATCTCTCCGGTTCTGGCCTCCCTTCATTGGCTTCCCATAGAGTTTAGAATTAAGTTTAAAATCCTTCTTCTTACTTACAAAGCTCTAAACAATCAGGCTCCTTTTTATTTAAAAGATCTGATATTACCGTATTATCCTAACAGAGCACTACTCTCCCAAAATGCAGGATTACTTGTAATACCTAGAATCTCCAAAAGTACAATGGGAGGCAGAGCCTTCAGTTATCAAGCTCCTCTCCTGTGGAATCAGCTGCCAATCTGGATTCGGGAGTCAGACTCGATCTGTTTTTAAGAATAGGGCTAAAACCTACCTTTTTGATATAGCCTACAATTAGGGAGGGATCATGTGTTTCTGAACCCTCCCTTAGTTATGCTGCTAATAGGTTTAGTCAGCCAGGGGACCTCCAGTAATGCACTGGGCCTCACTCCTTTTCTCACGCTCAATGAAATATTTTTTTTGCTGGTCATTAATATTTTTGTTCTCTCCCATAGATTGAGTCCCCATCGTGCTGTTTGCTCTCTACATGTCTGTTCTTTTCTTCTTCTCTATCCCCTCACCCCCCAGCCAGTCGCAGCAGATGACTGCCCCTCCCTGAGCCTGGTTCTGCTGGAGGTTTCTTCCTGTTAAAAGAGAGTTTTTCCTCTCCACCGTTGCCAAGTGCTTGCTCACAGGGGATCGCCTGATTGCTGGGGTCTTTCTGCAACTGTGGGGGTCCCCCCTACAGTTGATAGTGCTATGAGATGACTGTTGTTGTGAAATGGCGCTATATAAATAAAGTTGAATTGAATAAGCGCATGAAAAGTGCTCAGGAAAACAGATTGAGAGCATTTTTACTTTCCCTGTGAACACACAGCCTTATTAAAATGACACTGAATATTATTCAAACATAGGAAATGTAAATATACATATAATACATAATAAAAAATCCAGGATGACAAGAAGGTAAAAACACTTGTTTCCAATGTGGTCCTTTCACATTATTCCTCCGAATACCACACAACGTTAGAATGGGGAAGGTTTGCTGCGTTATCAGATACAACAACGGCTCAAGATTGGCATGGAAAAAGACTAATGGCATATTTTTTTTTTTTTTACTTCCCAACTTGGAAGAAAAGTGGAGAATGGGTCTCTGAGCTAAAAAAAAAAAAAAAAGAAGAAGAAGCATGGGATGGAAAGGATTGCAGCGGTCCGACAACATTCCTGCACACATGGTCGTGTGTTCACGGCATTTTCACCAAGCTAAATTGTGATTTAAAAAATATTTAGCAGTGCAGAAAGATGTCCCTTCTCCAGAGCAGCTGTCTTGCACGCCGTGCGCTTTGGCACCACCTCAGGCTCTGTCATCTTCCAATAATGTGTAAAAGCGCATAGGGCAAAATCAAATGATTTCCCCATATCATCTCTGCTATTCCCAATTTCTCTTGCTAATCTGGAGCAGTTTTTTTTTTTTTTTTTTTTTTTTAATGGGAGCTTTTTGGTGTTGCCAATTTTCTTTGATTTTTTTTCTTTGAAGTTGTGATTACTTGTTGCCTTGATTACGCATGGATTTAATATTAGCTGGTGACTTGAAGTCCATAGAACGTTTGGTATCGTTAAAATAAGCACATTTTCCTCTTTCAGGTGACTATAAAACATCACTGCCCTGATTTAGGATGTTTTTATATCGGCTAATGATACTGGTTATTTTTTTTGGTGTTTCAGCACGATCAGCTCATTGATCCGCCTCCTCCGCTGCTAACACCATTATATGGTAGCTGTATCTGTTCAATAAGTTACACATGGGTTCAGAGAGCGTTGCTATATGTTAGAAATAATTTTGGGGTATTCTAGACATTAATCTTGACGTATTTCGACCTTGTAGAAACAATGACTTCTTATTTAACAGACGCCTGAGCCACAAAATGGCGATGACTGCCCAGAATGCAGTGCGGCATGCCGTCAGTGCCCATTCTCTATGTTGAATGGCTTGGCAGTTTCATGGTTTACATCAGGGTGTGCATGATCATGCAAATGCTCAATCTCTGCCACAGAGCCTTTTTGTCCTAGTTCTATTTTGTATATTTATTTAAACTTTATTCCAGACACACAAGGGGTCCATAGTTTATAAATCAAACAATTAAATTACATCAGTAATACAGAGAAGAAAGTTTCTTTGCAAAATTTTTGTTCAAAATCTATATTTGACTGTTGTGTCCCACTACAACACTGCTCCTTGGTTTCCTTGTCTAATCACAAAGTAAATATGCACTCCAATTGTATTTCCTGAAACACTCCTTTTATAAATTCTGCAGGTCACTAAAAAGGGAGAAGGCCTTAATCCAAATGCCAAAGTCTGGCAGGAGATTCCTGCTCAACAGAATGACCTCCCAGGAGATGAAGAAGAATCCCAGTGGCTGCCAACCTACCCTCAATCAAGTGAGATGATGGAAGGTATGAGCTTGTCTTTGCAGGCTAGGTCGTACAGGTTAGTCATTAGTTTTATCTGGGGAATGTTGTCAAGACTATCAGAGATGGGATGGGGATTTTGTTACAAGTCTTTTCCTTTGGTTGATACACTAAAGAGCTGGTTTACAATATTGCTGAATACAGTATAGTCTCTTCTCTAAAATATAAAGATGGTTTTACAAAGTTTTTGGGGGTTTTTTTAGTCCCCTGCCAGTCAATACCCAACGGAGTCGAAGAGCCCTTTGGGCGAAGGCCAAAGGGGGATTATGTTATGGGTCAGTCCGTCTGTCCCACTTTTGTGACATCAACTCCTACAGTTTTGTTCTGATTGTTTTGAAACTTGGTACCATGGTTTGATATACGCTGAGGACACTCGTATTGCACTTTGGTTCTGATCAGGTGATTTTTGCAGGAATTGTAGCCTCTGACCTATGACCTCCTGTTTCACCTCACTTCATAGACAGTAACTGTCTTGTGAAATCAACTCCTCCTACAGTTTTGTTCCGATTGTTTTGAAACTTGGTTTGAGATACTCTGATGAGGCACATATTGCAATTTCACTCTCATCGGATGACATTGAGGTCAGAGGTCAGATTTTTCCCTAAATATTCATAACACAAAACTACTTTAACACAGTTCAATTCAGTTTTATTTATATAGCGCCAAATCACAACACAGGCTGTCTCAAGGCACTTTACAGAAAAGAGTGGGTTTAGGCCACACTCTTAGTTTATAGAACCCAGCAGAGACCCCTAAGAACAAGCACTGCGGTGACACAGGTGAGGAAAAACTTCCCTTTAACGGGCAGAAACCTTGGGCGGAACCATAGCTCATAGAGGACGGCCATCTGCCTCAACTGGCTGGGTTAAGTAGCTACATTCAAAACAAACCTACAAATACAACATTCAAAGTCCAAACAGTCCAGTACCAAGCCTGGCCAGGCTGCACATGCGAGCGAAGGCCTGGCAGGGGCAGCATTTCTAACTAAAAGCCTTATCAAAGAGAAAAGATTTCAACTTGTTCTTGAATAAAGAGAGAGTGTCTGCCTCCTGAGCTGAACTGGGAAGACGGTTCCACAGGAAGGGAGCTTGATAGCTGAAAGCTCTACCTCCCAGTCTACTTCTAGATACCTTGGGGACCACTAGTAGTTTGGATTTTTGGGAGCACAGAGCTCTGGTTGGATGATAGGGAACTAAGAGTTCTTGCGGGTAAGAAGGCGCCATACTATTAAGAGCTTTATAGGTTAAGAGCAGTATCTTGAATTCAATTCTATATTTTATTGGGAGCCAATGTAAAGAAGCTAAGACTGGAGTAATGTAGTCTCTTCTCCTTGTTCTCATAAGGATACGTGCAGCTGTATTCTGAATGAGTTGGAGAAGCTTTATGGACTTATTTGGGTAATCTGATAAAAGTGAGTCACAATAGTCAAGTCTAGAGGTGATAGAGACATGGACAAGTTTCTCTGCATCTTTATGAGACAGGATGGACCTAATTTTAGAAATATTACGCAGATGGAAGAAGGCGGTCTTAATGGTTTGCTGTATATAAGAGTTGGAAGACAAATCTTGGTCAAAGACAACTCCTAAGATTCCTAACAGAAGACGTAGAAGCCAGTGCAATGCCATCTAGTGTTGTTATCTTGCTAAAAAGCGTACTTCTAGCATGTTTGGGGCCAAGAACAATGACTTCAGTTTTATCTGTATTCAGCAATAGAAAGTTGTAGTTCATCCAGGTTTTGATATCCTTAAGACACTCCTGGAGTAAACCCAACTGGCTGGGATCATCTGGATTGATGGATAAATACAATTGAGAGTCGTCAGTGTAACGATGAAAATGAATAGAATGCTTCCTCATAATGTCTCCCAAAGGCAACATGTATAATGTAAACAATACTGGTCCAAGTACTGATCTCTGTGGAACTCCATAGCTAACCGTGGTCTGAGTAGAGGACTTGTTATGGACATGAACAAACTGGGAACGGTCTGATAGATGAGACTGGAACCATCTTAGCGTTGTTCCATTCAAGCCAATTTGCTGTTTTAAGTCTCTCTAGCAAAATATGGTGGTCAATGGTGTCAAAGGCAGTGCTGAGGTCCAATAAAACAAGGACAGAGACAAGTCCTTTGTCAAATGCCATAAGGATGTCATCAGTAACTTTCACTAAGGCTGTCTCTGTGCTGTGATGTTTCCTAAAACCTGACTGAAATTTCTCAATTACACAAAGGTACAAACACAAAGGTAAGCAGTCATTGTTTGTACACAGTTTTCTGCACTAGCATGTGTCTGCACCTATAGACATTTCTAAGTCCCAGTGGAGAAATGTTGGATTTATGTTCAAATTTGTCACATGATACTTGATAAGTACATACACGCACATTATTATCAACAGGACATGAAATGCTAATCCAGTAATGTGCTAAGCCTGATGCTGGCGCACCAAAAAAAAATTACCGGTATAATTGGCTGCTATAAAAACATACTAAACCAGGACAGTGACGTTTTTACAGTCGCCTGAAAGAGGAGAAAATGCTTAATTTAACGAAGCCAAACATTCTGTGGACTTCAGTCCCCGGCTGATATTAAATCTATGCATAATGAAGGCAACAAGTAATTACAGCTTCAACAAAAATCTAAGAAAATCAGCAACACCGAAAGCACAAAAACAAAAAAACAAAACAGTGTCCAGATTAGCAAGAGAAATTCAGAATGGCAGAGATGACTGATGCTCTACCAACTGAGCCACTACCAGAGTGGTGGCTCAGTTGGTAGAGCATCCGCCCCACACCCGGAAGGCTGGGGTTCGAATCCCGGCCGGGTCATGCCGAAGACCATATAAAAGCATAACTTCCTGCCGTCCAGCTTGGTGCTCAGCAATAATGGAATGGAGGAGGGAAATTTGCGACAGGGCCCTCTCTGATTCTATATATGTGTGATTAACATTGTGGATAAGAGAAACATAATTTCGTTCTACTGTACATGATTGGCTGTATGGATTTGAATGACAATAAAGATGGCTTATCCTTATCCTATGATGTGGGGAAATTACTTGATTTTGGCCTGTGCGTTTTTACACATTATTGACAGATGAGGGAAAGCTGTGGCTGAGGTGCAGCCAAAGCGCACGGCGTGCAAGACGGCTGCTCTGGAGAGGGGACATCTTTCTGCATTTCTAAATATTTTTTAAATCAGTTTACTTTGGTGAAAATGCCATGAACATGCGACCATGTGGACAGGAATATTGTCGAAGATGTCTTTCCTTCCGCTGCAGTCCATTCCAGCCGACGCCTCTGTTAGCTCTGAGACCCTATTCTCTCAACTTTTCTTCCAAGTCAGGAAGTTAAAAAAAAAGAAAGCATATGCCGTTATCAGTCTTTTTCCACGCCAATCGTGAGAGCAGTTGTTGCATTTGATAACGCAGTAAAACTTCCCCATTCTAACGTTGCGTGGTATTCAGATGAATAGTAATGTGATTAAAAGGACCACATTGGAAGTGAGTGTTTTCACTTTCATGTGTCATCCTGGATTTTGTATGACGTTTCATATGTATATTTACATTTCCTATGTTTGAATACCATATTCAGTGTCATTTTTATCTGAATACATAAACAAAAAATTAATAAAAGACTGAAGCAACCCTCAAAACTTCATCTTGGGATGACTCCCTCTTAACCGCATTCATTGCTCACTACTAAGCACAGACAGGCAGAATACTTTTCTACAATTTCTTGCAGTTTTTCTGTCGAGTGACTTCACTCGCCCATTCTTAAAGTATATCTCAACAACAAAGAAAGCCAGGGTCACCAAACCTGGTACACAGGTTCACTCCGAGACCATAACCTCTTACTACAGGTTTGGGGTCAAAAGGTCAAGGTTGGCACTCCCTCTGATCTCTTACTATAGAACATGTAAAGCTCTCTAGGGTCACCATTCTTGCTACACGGGTTCACCTTGGAATCCTGACCTACAACTATGGGTTGTATACGTTGTTGTATATTCACGGATGGTGGGCTTATCATAATTTGGTTCTGCCACAGTAATTATGTTGAAAACTGCTCTCTGTCACTAAGTATTGGGATCTTCAAAGAAAACTGAGGCGGGGGATATTGTACTCGCCTCAGAGTGCTATTTTTTTTTTTTTTTTTTAAACCACTTTGCTTTTCTTTCAGGTTATCCAGATGTTCCCACTGCTGGAAGTAAAGGATACCACAATGAGCATCTGGACAGCTCTGCTGACTACACCCCCATGCCCTCAAGCATTGTGAATGAAGTTGACCAGCCTGATTTGGGGTACCTGGCCTTTGACCCACAGTGTGAGTCTACCCAAGATGGTGTGTCTAAAGAGCAACCAGTGTCTGAAGAGTGTTTGAGACAGACTTTAAAGGAACGCCTTGAGTTCTGCTTTTCTAGGTGAGTGGTGAAGCAATCTAATACTAACATTTGTGTGTGAATGTTAATTAGCCTTTTCTTAAATTCTTCTGTTATGCTTAGTTTTCCTGTAAGTTGAAACTTGTATATAATTTAACGTTAAGATAATTAACAAAATTTATGATCTTTATTATAAATTTGGATTATTTTATGGTTAATTTTTGTCCATTTATTGAAAATAAAATTACTGTTTTTTAATTATAAATTTGAAACAGATTGTGGTAAAATTTACTTTTTCCCTCTCATACAATGTAAACTTTTGACCATAATTTTGCAGAACCAGAACAAAACAATAATTTTAACTCTGATTTCAAAGAAATATAATTATTAACTATATTTAATGAAATAAATTAAAATGGACAAAGATGCAGCTATTTCTGTTACAATATTTTTTATGTATTAACAGGTTGGTTTTTTTGGGGTTTTTTTTTTTTAAACTCCTCACCACCCAGACAACAGGAAAAATCTCCCTTATTTTGAAATCCAAGTGTTGGCAGGTTTAGTTTGTCTGAAGGCTGGAGGATGTTGATGGATTAGTCAATGACTTTGTGAATTTCTGTAATTTTAAATTGCCAGGTACATAATAACATTAATTGGTAGTGGTTGATGAAGTAAAAATCCTCAGCAATTCAATCACCCTTACCTTTCTGTCAGTTAGCCTGCATATGAAGCCTAACCACACCTGTTTAAGCAACTCATTATTGTTCCCCTTACCAGCAGGTTAAAGGCACAATAAATGCCTCCAGTGCTTACATACCTCTTCTGCCCCGCCACCCCCCTGTTTAAAGTACTTAAATAAGCTCATGCTTTACTGTGACACAGAATCAGGTTTGTCTTTCGGACAGCGACGCTAGATGGGTCTGCCTGCCGACTGGAACGGTCACGTGGGTGGCGCGCTTCAGAGCTCCGACGTGCGGGTGACTTGTCGCGTGCGTTGTTCACGTGTGCGCTTGTGGAGCGTCATTCCTTCACTTATTAGCGTGGTGGCTGAGTTTCTGACATGGTGGACCACCTCCCAGAAATGTTCCCAGCGGAAACCCTGGACCTCTTCATCTATTATTTTAGCAGTGAACTGATGCAATAACTGCTTTTTGTAAGTTGGAAAGGCAAATAAAAGGTCTTGAGTACAAATCTAAATTGATACCAATGTTTTTTGCTGTCTGCAGGGAGAATCTTTCCAAGGACCTTTACCTGAGCTCCCAAATGGACAGGGATCACTTTGTTTCCATCTGGACCATTGCTTCCATGGAGAACATCAAAAGTCTTACCACTGATGTGGACCTTATTCTGGATGTGCTGCGAGGTACCAGGGCTGTCTTTCCTTCCCGTTTCAAACTTAAAACCAGGCATGATGGCAGGCTGCTTTTAAGATCACCTTTCAAATGTCTGCACAACAAGGCTGGTGTTGGGATTAATCAATTCACTTGTGGCTTTCCACCTCCAAGATTGCACATTGTGATTTTCGTCTTGATGTGAGAGTGTTGGGTTGGCTTTATTTTAATTACTCCTGGACAAAATGCGTGAAGTTTTATGGCATGATGATTATAGCTGATAAGTGTGTAGCTTTTGTGTATGAACAGAATTTTTTAAAGTGTGAAGTTTATGTACTTTCCAAATTTTTATGTTGTCTTTGAACAGTAATTTGAGCATAGCAATGGTCAACACTTAGCAGGATGCATATTTGTTTAAAGCAGCTTTTACAGTGGCCTCAGGTCATCTTCAGATGATCTTCCAATGGTATTGTTGGTAATCGTTATTGACCAGGCCATTGTTTCTTTTTTACAGCCTCCCCAATTGTGCAAGTTGATGAAACTGGCAGGAAGGTTCGGCCAAAACGTAACCGCTGCGTCATTATTCTGAGAGAAGTTCCTGAATCTACCCCAGTTGAGGTAATGATTAAGTCATTGGGTGTTCTGAAAACTGCTGCATGCACCCATGCAGCTGTAGTTGCTGCAACATGCCACATTGTACTGTGATGAAAGCTAGTAAAGTGTGTTGAATTGCACCACTGACTTTTTGGTTTTTGTCACAGTGGATACATAGCAACTCGGTGACACATTAACACAAAGCCCACAAGTTGACTTGAGTTCTATTGTGACACGTTGCTCTTTTTTTTTCTCTTACAGGAAGTAGAGAGACTTTTCAAGAGTAAAAGCTGTCCAAAAGTTTTAAATGTTGAGTTTGCACACAACAGCAGCTGGTACATAACGTTTCAGTCAGATGTGGATGCATTACAGGTACAACGTTTTTCCTCATGACTCATTTTCTACAAACCGGCTATAAAATTTATAGTTGCCTTACATTTTTGGTTTAGTGCTTCATCAAGCAATACTCAACAAAACTGGAAGAGAACAGTACAGGTTGGCCTGCAATGGGACCAAAGTTAAATTGTGCTATCCTGTTAATTTATTCAGTGCCTTATGTAGTTTGAAAGTATTTGAGTGTACCAGCACTCAGTTGAGCAAGAAAAGGCTTCTCCATGTTTACAAAAATCTAAACCTTTCCCCTTCCCTTAATCAGGCTCACAAATACTTGAGGGAGGAAGTGAAAACTTTCCAGGGAAAACCAATCATGGTGAGTACTTTTTTTTTTTTTAGAGGTAGGTTTATTTATTTTTTCTCCAAAGTCATCCTGCCTTATATTGTACAATTGCTTGGAACCCACCAGTGACTCTGGCATTAATGTGTACAGAGATTTGATAATTGTCTGTTCGAGTTTATCATCTGGAATTTCCCCATTGTGGGACTAATAATAAAGCCTTATCTTACCAGAGTGATTCAAAGCCCATATTGCAAGATGGTTTCCCATTGCAAAGTAATGGAACCTTTTTTAGTATAAATATTAAAGCCATACTCCTACTTTCTTGTTCCAGGTAGAAACATTAAAAAGACTACAACTGTAGTGGCTATGACCTCAGTCCCAACAACCAGTCACACAGTGCTTAGTTATTATTGGCTACATTTGTGCCCTGTGATTGGCTGTTTGGACTGAAGTCATAGTTGTAGTCTTTTCAGTGTCCCTTCCAAGAACAGAGCTGTTGTAGGCAATGTAGGCACACTCATGCTATTGTGGAAGTGGCATTCATCTAGTCAAAGGTTGATGTACCATCAAAGTAAATTTGGAATCATTATTTTAATGTAAAAATCTTAGTGTTGCATTAACAGAGGAACTTATTCAGGAACTACCTCTTTTTGATGGTTTTTTTTTTTGTTTTTTTTTTTAAATCCCCCGCCGGTCGAAGCCCAAAGGGGGATTATGTTATGGGTCAGTCTGTCCATCTGTCCCACTGTTGTGAAATCAACTCCTCCTACAATTTTGGTTTGATTGTTTTGAAACTTGTGTTTTTACTTGAGTTTTGCTCCAATTATTTTGAAGCTTGGTACCATGGTTTGATATACTCTGATGATGCGCATATTGCAATTTCACTCTCATTGGATGACCTTGAGGTCAAAGGTCAGGTCACATTTTTCCCTAAAGCTTGTAAACACAGTACCTACTGAAAGAAATAATGTAGGCTTTTCAGATCGATAGTAGTTGTATCTGATACACATCTTGGACAATTTACACCCTGACCGAACTTTGGGTTTTGGGTCAAGGGGTCAGAGGTTCAAAGTTAACATTGCAGTAGCACTATGGTAAATGCTACATTTACTATTACTATAAAACAAGTAAAGCTAGGGCCACCAAACCTGGTATCCAGATTCACTTTAGAGTCCTGAACTCTGACTATGGGTTTGGGGTCAAAAGGTCAAAGGTTAACATTTTTTATGCCTTATTACTGTACAGCGCATAAAGCTAGGGTCACCAAACTTGCTACACAGGTTCACCTTGGGATCCCGACCTCTGACTATGGGTTTGGGGTCAAAAGGTCAAGATTAACATTCCTTATGCCTTATTGCTGTATGAGCAAAGTTAGGGTCATCAAACTTGGTACACAGGTTCACCTTGGGATTCTGACTGAGTTTGGAGTCAAAGAGGCAGATTTACTAAGGCAGTGCAAATTAGCGAGTGCGCAATTTAGACAGTGCCTAAGGGAGTGGCCAATTTTTGCCAGTGATATACTAACAACATGCAAAATTATGAACACAGACGTAGACACTTCATTTCAATAATGGCCACCCATCCACCAAGAGCACCACAAAATTGCACACAGGCACAGCTGATGAGGAAGCGGCTCATCAACAAAGGCACAGCCAGTTTAGAGAACCATATTATTTTAAGCTTTGGTTTAAGCACAAACCCCACTAAAAGTTTATTTTTGTTCATTGTATTTCAAAATTTAGATTTTCATTTAACATGGAAGACTTTAATATGTATAAGTGAAGTGCTTCTATCTAATATAAAAAAAGGACTACTCATGAATAAACTGATTATTTGACCGTGTTTATTTTATTAACACAAGAACCGTTGTGGTCTGATGGAAACTCTGGGATTTTATTATGTGAATAACTTTGTTTTAACAAAATCTACAGGTCTCCCAGTTCACAACTTTTTAGAAATGCCATTGAGTTACGGTGTTGCAATTTTGGGGGACGTTTCTCTGGATCTGTGCACTCTTTTTGTTAATAATCTCATTGTTGTTTTCCTCCTATATTGTGTATCCTGAACTGGGAGGGAGAAATGGGAGAGAAGAGGGAATTGAATTACCGTTTTATGGACAGGAAAAAGAAATGCTGTAAATATCGAAATATGGATTGGGGGGGGGGGGGGAATAAAGAAAATTGACAAAGTGGAAGATTTTGCTTCAAGAGCAAGGAACAGCTGATAGGAGAGGAAAACTCCAGAGTCCTAGTCTGAACCACTGCAGAAAGTGGGTGGGGGGGGGGGGGCACTATCGACTGGCACCATCTGTATGTCCACTGTAGGTAGGAAGGGCTCCTATATCCTATTTTATGGATACAAATTCATGTAGTGGGCTATATAACAAATTTTAAAAAAACCTGCTGGCTGATGTCCAGTTCACCATAACACCAATTTCTATGAGATCATTGATTTTCGTATAATCTGTTCTCCTGTCATGCCAAATAAAGTCACGTGCTGTGAGAAGCTTCTGTCTCTTCGGCCACACACCCTCAGTTCTTGCCGGTGTCTCGGCACCAACAATCGCTATCATGCCAGGCACAGATGAATTAAGACAAGCTTTTTGGGGGCGTTAAATCCTGGTGCATTTAGCAGGAGATTGACAACTGCAAACCTTAATAAATAACCTTGCACCAGTCATTTACATATAACCCCCCCCCCCCCCCCCAAAAAAAAAAAAAATTAAAAAAAAAAATATTGCACTTTGACATCCATCCATCCATCTTCTTCCACTTAATCCTTTTTTTGTGTGTGTGTGTGTGTGTGTGTCGCGAGGGTGCTGGAGCCTATCCCAGCATCTTTGGGCGAGAGGCAGGGTACACCCAGATAGATCGCCAGTCCATTGCAGGGCCACACAGAGAGACAGACAACCATTCACTCTCACAATCATACCTAAGGACAATTTAGAATCCCCAGTTTGATGCCAATTAACCTAACTTGCATGTTTTTGGCATGTGGGAGGAAACCGGAGAAATCCCGGTGTAAACCCATGCAGACACGGGGAGAACATGCAAACTCCACACAGATCACTGTTGATCAGGGGCTGGGATCGAACCCAGGATCCCCCGGCCAAGGGTGAGTTGCTGTGCTGCCGCAGTGCTAACCACTCCGCCACCGCGCTGCATAACTTCCACAAATACATATGCAATGAGGCCAGGTGCAAAATCAACATAGTCCACACCTTTCCACCTCTAATTTTGCCCTGTGCCCTTTAGTAAA
Organism: Pholidichthys leucotaenia; assembly: GCA_020510985.1. Lineage (NCBI taxonomy): Eukaryota > Metazoa > Chordata > Actinopteri > Cichliformes > Pholidichthyidae > Pholidichthys > Pholidichthys leucotaenia. The sequence continues at coordinate 135,645,505 of CM035837.1, forward strand.
TCTCGACGTTAGTTTTTTAATGCCAAAGCAGGGTTTTGCGATGGCGCAGCACGTTGATAAATCTACCCCAAAAGGTCAAGGTTAACATTCTTTATGCCTTATTCCTATACGAGTAAAGCTAGGGCCACCAAACTTAATACACAGATTCACCCTGTGACCCTGAAGTGTGACCATGGTTTTGGGATTGCAAGGTCAAAGGTCAACATCAAAATGCATTATAAATTATGTCTTAACAACAAAGAAAGCTAGGGTCACCAAACCTCGTATACAGGTTCACTCTGACACCATAACCTCGGACTATAGGTTTGGGGTCAAAGGTCAAGGTTGGCACTCCCTATGATCTTTCTATAAGCGACTTTTGCATCTTGGCTCGCGCAAAGCATCATGGGAATGTGGCTACCAAATATGCTCTATCGATACATTTAATTTATGGAAAGTTCCTGATCTACGAACATATTGTATGCGTAGGGGTCTTCCCGGTTGTACCCGCAAACGCAAGGATAAACTAGTTGCGCTTGCATTCGCGGCCACGTTGGAGAAATTGGCCAAAATGGCCCCCCTGTATGTACGCTGACATAGCAGATCTTGTTGTCAAAGGACCAAGCCCCCTTACTTTCGAGACTCCGAAACGACTACAAAGAAGGTAAGCGAGTGGTTTGACAGCTCAACTTTGGTTTTGTCATTTTGAGTAAATTTCACTACAAGGCATAGCCTGCTTACTTGGATCTATGGGTTGATACTACTATAGTTTTAAGTACCACACATTTTCAATGATTTGCAATTTTTATACCAGCCTACTTATCAATGGCCTTAATTACATGTGTGTGTAGATCAAGCTTCACTACAATATACAAAGAACTATATCCTAGAACCAGGCCTGCCTGTCCGTACCTACTACTTCAGGGTTTAGATTTGTCAGTTAGGCTAGAACTTGAACAATACACAACACTATTTAATTATGTTATAATATAGACTTACTGCTTTAATCCAACAATTGCATTCCTCCGGATCCTTCAACTCCATGGGGAGTGTATATAACGTGAATGGCGGCAGACATGTACACACGCTGGTCCCGAAGTTACACACATGTATGCTGCAAGTTTACTTTTTCCACCGCTCTAGATGATACATGCCGTTCCACGCTTCACTACGGCACAATGTGCACCTGGCATAATGGAGATTTAAAGCTTGAAGCAGACTTTAAACGGCAATTGTTCAGGTGTGACAGTGCTGTCTCTATACAAAAGCAAGGCAGCTACCGGAATGTTTGGTAGTCATGAACTTTGAGCTCACATAGTCCGCACATGCGCACTCGTAATGCGAAAGTCGCTTATAGAATGTGTAAAGCTGTCTAGAGTCACCATACTTACTACACGGGTTCACCTTGGGATCCTGACCTACAGCTATGGGTTGTATACTTTGTTATATATTCGTGGATGATAGGCTTATCATAATTTGGTTCTGCCACAGTAATTATGTTGACAAGTTAAAAACTGCTCTCAGTAAGTATTGGGATCTTCAAAGAAAACTGAGGCAGGAGATATTGCACTCACCTCAGTGATCTTGTTTTTCTTGAAGCAATCCCATCCAGACAAAGTACTGTTTGACATCTTGTAATAACTACAGCACACTTCATGTACGCAATCAGAAGACAACAATAGTTATCACAACTGTGACTTTTAAACTGATTTACCTGGCTGATACTGGTGAAGCATCAAGAGTCACTTACATTTAGGCTAATCACACATCATTACGTGAAGGTTCCAGTGTACTCATAGAATCCCTGCTCTGAAGTAGGAGCTAAAATCATTCCCGAGAGAGAATTTTTAGGAACTCTCAGTGGGAATGCACAACAAAAAGGGACTACCACCTGATGGTTCCCGGTACTGAGAATGTTCCTTGTGGTGAGAACATAGCTGTTGATCTTTTTGCAGTGTGTCAAACTTTTTTTTTACACATTTAAGCCTAATTTTTCAAATTGCAACATGAAATTTATATGTTGATAGTCATGTCCCAGTAAACCCCAGTGATGATCAGTATCGCGCTTGGAAGGACCCAGAAGCACTGTGACTAGCTGGGTGGACCTATAACTTTCTATATCTGTCTCACTGCTTGTACATCTATCATCCATCCTCCTTTCCTCTTGCTCATCCTCCTTTCCCCACTCTCCTTTACTCCTTTCCTCCTCCTTTCCCCCCCAGTCAATGCAGTGTTTTATGGCCTAATGACCGTGAGATTATGAGATCTGAGGGGACTAAACGGTTGAGCATCAGTACTACCTGTAATGAGTACAGTGGAAGTGTTGCAAGCAAACAGATTTTTCAAATTTTCCTCTAGGCCCGCATCAAGGCTATTATCACCTTCATTGAAAATAACAGCTTCCTGATGGGTTCAGATGCGTACACGCAGCATCCCCAACCACACCCCCAGTATCAATCGGCAGCCTACATGCAACAGATGTATACCTCTCAGCAGCAGTACCCAGCTTATCCCATGTCTTCTCCCTCCTGGAATCCTTCCATGGTGCCTTACTTTGAAATGCCACTGGTGAGAACCTAAATACATTGTCATACATAAATGATATCAATGAATTCTTAGCATTTTTGTGGTCATTGCAGCTGATGTGACATCCTTTGGACAGCTTGTATATTTATTTCTCTTGCTGTAAAATTTGAATGTCATCTAGGCACCTTTCCCTAACTCTGGGTATACGAATGGATACAACAGTTCTGCAAACCCAAACACCCATCATCCTGTGAGCAGGAATCGGTAGGTTTAAGTTTTGACATAACCGTCTCATTAATGCCATTGCAAACTTGTCTGAGTAACTGTTGTATGAACTACAGTGCTGGCAGTTGTGTATTTATTTCTGTACTGTACCTTTGCCCTTATATATTGCATCCACATTGTTTCAAAATAAATTGCAAAATTTACATGGACCTGTATACAAGGAAATGTGTGGGACCCCAAGTTAGGATTTCCAAAGAAATTAGAATTTAAAAAAAAAAAAAAAAAAAAAAAACAGTGCTGGGAATATTAACGCATTAACACAATTAATTGCGATAGTCCAATTAACGGATTAAACATTATTAACGCAAATTAATGCCTCCACAGCACTTCATGTCATAGTGGAACTGGAAACATGCAGCAACTGTTCTGCCCAGACAACTTTCACATGACACGCAATACAGTCCCTGATCATGGATCACACTTCTTTTATTTAATTCTGGGTGTTCATACCAGATTGCCATGGTAAGGAGACTGAACATGTTGTAAAACTCTGAGGTAAAGAAGTGTGTGTTGGGGGGGGGGGGGTGTATTTGTATAGCTATCGTCTAACCATGCTCACTCCAACCCTACCCACCAGCTTTCCTGTGATTATTTGTAGTTAATTAGCTAAAAATTTCATAGTCGAGATTAATTTTTTGGGGGGGAAAAAAGTGTGATTAATTAGTTAAACTTTTAATCAGTTCCCAGCACTTAAAAAAACATTTACTAGCATATTTGGGCTCTCAACATTTGATATGAAATACTTTTGGATTTATTACATCTTATCAGTTTGCTCTGTCCTGCAGTCATCAGTGTTGACCTTGTCATTTATTTGATAATACAAAACCTTGCCAATGCTTGTCATAGATTTGGCTTTCTGAAGTGTAACGCGTTTCTTTTTGTGTGGACCTAGAAACCATGTTAAAGATCAGCCCAGGTCTGGAGATGTGCACCCTTCTTTGGCGCCAGGAAACTTGATGGATCGCATGTCTGGTCCCGTGAGTCCACATGTGCTCCGAACATCAGGAACGCAGACTGACGCCTCCTTACAGCCTGTCTGTCTGCCTTCCTTCAGCCTTAGAGACTCTAGTGGAGCAGGGAGAGGAAGGTGAGTTTAAATGATAAATTATTGCTTGTACATTTGTGGACAAATATGGAGAGCTAAACTGAAGGTGTTTTTGCTTTGATAGTCAGGTTAAGACAAATGGCACCCATCAGGCTATTGTTGCATTTTTGCATAGTTAGTTTTTCAATTGTAAAGTGTATCTTGAATCTTTGCTCTAGGAGAGGAGGTCACAGAGGTATGAGAAGGAAAGATGATGAACAGAAGGTCAGTATTTCATTTTTTATTATGTCACTTTTCAAGTTTAATATGATCTTTTGTTGTGCTTTATCTCAAGTTCATACCTTTTTTTTTTTTATTTTCAAATTTAAAAATGTAGAAGCCTGCACCCACAATGAAAGAAGAAACATCACAGCCTAAGTTTGACCTGGCAGCTTCCAGTTTTCCTCCCCTCTCAGGATCTGTGCTTAGTATTCAGGGAGCAAATGTGACACAGCTTCGTCTTTCTGATGTTGTCCGCGGCAAAAAGTTGAACAAGGTGAAACTCGCACCTTAAAAAGTATTGATAATGAAGTTAATTTCTATCAGAAAGTCATGTTTTTTTATGACTTCAGGCTGAAAAACAAGATGTTCACACAAGCACTTCAGAAAGTCCTGTTGGTGAACCTGAATCTGCCAGCATGCCACCTAAATCTGCTGTTGTGGAACCCAGAGGAGAATCCCCATCAGTCTCAAGGCAACATTAAATGAAATGTTAAAATTGTTAATGAATGATGAGGGTGGACACATGGAAAATCACATCCTTTTTTTTTTTTTGTAGTGCTGCTCCAGTGAATGAAGACAATAAACCCACACCACCTTCTGTGTCAAAAGGGAATACCTCATTAACACAAGTTCAGACTCCAGAAGCTGCAGAATCTGGCCCGTCCACTCTCAGCCAAAACGGCCCTACAGAAGCATCCTCTTCATCACCACCAACTCCAACATCAGAACCCGTAAGGCCTGCTTCTCTGATACTTGATATATTGGGTTTTTATAAACAGCATGCGCCATTCATTACAGAACACATAGAAATAAATTAATTTTTTTTTTTTTGTAACACCAAGTCATAAATGATGATCACAGTTCAGAATGTCACTTGAACAAGTGATTGAATTCAATAAAATATTGCCACTGTAACAGAATTCCTCTAATATTATCTAGACTTTATACGTTTAGAAAGTTAAGTTCATAGTTTGTCATCAGTTTGTGGTTTTCATCAGGGTGAAATGAGCTACATCACTGACGGTCTGGTGTATTGATGCTGTTATTTAATGACAGACTGCTCTTACATGCTGCATACAGGCCTGTCTCCAAGATTTAAATAACACAAGAAAATGAACACCTAAATAAATGTTACTTCATGAACGTGTTACTTTTTTAATGCTTAATTGTAGACCAGTCAGGAACCTGTAAATATGCCTTTGAACTTGTTAAAACAATAATAATGCTGAAATTAGAGGTATTAAAATGCCTGACCTCCCTGTTGAGGAAGTGACCAGACTGTCATTAAACTATGAATGATTTACAGCTGTTGTTGGAGCAGCTGCTTGTCTTGCAGTTACTAATTTAAGTCAATAGTTTTATCAAGTGCCATCTTATATTTCAGGACTCCCATCATATTTGAGTTTAAATTGTTATGTACAGTGCATCTGGAAAGTATTCAGTGCTTCACTTTCCTCCACATTTTATGTTACAGCCTTATTCTAAAATGGATTAAATTCATTTTTCCCTCAAAATTCTACACACAATACCCCATAATGAAGACGTGAAAAGTTTTGAGATTTTTGCAAATTTATTAAAAATTTAAAAAACTAAGAAATCACATGCACGTAAGTATTCATACCCTTTGCCATTAAGCTCAAAATTGAGCTCGGGTCCATCCTGTTTCCACTGATAATTCTTGAGATGTTTCTACAGCTTAATTGGAGTCCACCTGTGGTAAATTCAGTTAATTGGACATGATTTGGAAAGGCACACACCTATCTATATAAGGTCCCACAGTTGACAGTGCATGTCAGAGGAATTGTCTGTAGACCTCAGACAGGATTGTCTCAAGTTACAAATCTGGGGAAGGGTACAGAAAAATTTCTGCTGCTTTGACGGTCCCAATGAACACAGTGGCCTGCATTATCCGTAAATGGATGAAGTTCGGAACTACCAGGACTCTTCCTGGAGCTGGCCGGCCGTCTAAACTGAGTGATCAGGAGAGAAGGGCCTTAGTCAGGGAGGTGACAAAGAACCCGATGGTCACTGTCAGAGCTCCAGCGTTCCTCTGTGGAGAGAGGAGAACCTTCCAGAAGGACAACCATCTCTGCAACAATCCCCAATGAGACATGTATGGTAGAGTGGCCAGACGGAAGCCACGTAAAAGTAAAAGGCACATGGCAGCCCACCTGGAGTTTGTCAAAAGGCGTCTGAAGGACTCTGACCATGACAAGCAAAATTCTCTGGTCAGATGAGACAAAGATTGAACTCTTCGGCGTGAATGCCAGGCGTCATTTTTGGAGGAAACCAGGCACCGCTCATTACCAGGCCAATACCATGCCTACAGTAAAGCATGATGGTGGCAGTATCATGCTGTGGGGGTGTTTTTCAGCGGCAGAAACTGGGAGACTAGTCAGGATAGAGGGAAAGATGAATGCAGCAGTGTACAGAGGCATCCTGGATGAAAACCTGCCCCAGCGCTCTCTTGACCTCACACTGGGGCGACGGTTTATCTTTCAGCAGGACAATGACCCGTAAGCACACAGCCAAGATATCAAAGGAGTGGCTTCAGGACAACTCTGTGAATGTCCTCGAGTGGCCCAGCCAGAGCCCAGACTTGAATCCAATTGAACATCTCTGGAGAGATCTGAAAATGGCTGTATACAGATGCTTCCCATCCAACCTGATGGAGCTTGAGAGGTGCTGCAAAGAGGAATGGGTGAAACTGCCCAAAGATAGGTGTGCCAAGCTTGTGGCATCATATTCAAAAAGACTTGAGGCTGTAATTGCTACTACCGAAGGTGCATCAACAAGGTATTGAGCAAAGGCTGTTTTGCGCAATACTTATGTACATGTGATTTCTTAGTTTTTATTTTTAATAAATTTGCAAAAATCTCAAACTTCATTCACATTGTCATTATGGGGTAATGTGTATAGAATTTTGAGGAAAAAAATGAATTTAATCCATTTTGGAATAAGGCTGTAACAAAACAAAATGTGGAAAAAGTGAAGCACTGTGAATACTTTACGGGTGCACTGTAGTTTATTTTGCAGTTTTCATGTTGTAACAATCTTCCATTCCTTAACCAGGGGCTAAAAAAGCTCAGCTATGCAGAGGTGTGTCAGAAGTTGGCCAAGGATCCACCACCAGCACAGATGCCCTCTCCCACCCCTCCTGCGTCTTCAGCCAGCCAACCCCTACAAGAACTCAAGGTTAACCAAGTCAAGGAACCTCGGCCAAACCACAAACAAACTGAAGCAAAACCTGGAGATAAACGGCCTCCTCGACAACCTCTGTGCACTTTCAGAGGGGTGAACGGTAAACCTGGCAGCACAGGGCAGAAATTTCGGGAGCATCAGAAAAGCTTCAATACTGGAAAATGGTATTCCTCACGTCGAGGAGCAAGGCATAGTGGCAAGGAACAAAACATTCCCCCAAGCTCACCAAAATAAAAAGTTCTCTTGGTCTGTATTTTAATATATTTAGTGTGTGTATATGTAAATGGACAAATGAAGATATATTTTTTGACTGTCACCTATTGGTGCAGGTCTATATTTCAGGAGTGTAAGTACATTTAAAATTTTCAGAAAATTCTCAGTCTATGGACAGAATTGGTGATTTTTAGGTGAAGCATGCTTTGCATAAAATAATGTACACATTGATGAATGATGTCACAATTCGGGGGTGCAGCAACTTAGCAGGGCATCAAACTGATGTTCCCTAACAGTCTCCATTGTTCTGTCGCTAGATCATTAGCACTGTGACAATTTGGATAATAATTATGTTCCTGAATCCATGATCTTGCCGATTATCTATTGCACCCTAGGGTGCACTGCACAGTGTTTTGGCAAAGATCTGGGCATGCATTTCTACAGATTTTCAAAGTATAGTAACAGAAAGTTAAGTTAAAGGCTTCACCTGAGACACAGAAATTCCTTTCTCAAGCTATGGGAACCTTTGTATCTTTGGATTATGCAGTCAGCATTTTCCACTTCTGGCACCAACACAAGCATGGCGCAGTTTAAGGCTGTGTGTGCTTTTTTTTGTTGCCCGACTGCCCCGAATGTGTTTTTTTTTTTTTTTTTTTTCCAGCGCTTGTGTGCTGCGCTCTGGGGAGGAAAAATAAAAGGTCCGTGCCCTGTATCCCAGCAACAGCTTGTCAGTCACAACTCAGCACTTACACTTTTCCTATGGTCAAACGTTGTACTTATTTTTTAATAGTAATTTTTTAATAGTAGTCTCTACATAACAATGGACAGGAAATGCATTCTGGCATTGGTAGCAGCTCTGGATGCAAAATATAACGACAGAAAACATGAGTCTTGAGTCCAGACAGTACCAGCGTCCTATGTCCCGCCCTTCCTTATTCTGATTGGCTGCTTAGAAAAGTCTGACATTGACGAGCTCAGCTGTAGTCTGAAAAGTTGAAATTTTTTCAACTCTGAGCGCTGCAACAAAAAGCAGCCACCGTTGACAGCGTTTCAGCGCCGAGGGCGCTCAGTACTGTAGACACTGGACTACATAGAGAATGAATATAAAATAGTTGCCCACAGCAGAAAAAACGGGTTTGGTGGACACGCAGCTGAATGCTACACATGAACTGATTTTCATATATTTCCCATGTATAAATTCCATTGGCTTGTTTATAGCCTGTTGATTTATGGATCGGGGAGTTGTTCCCCTTCCACTTTAAGCTTCTCTATGTTCATTGATCACACAGTTTTGTCCAAATTTACATGATTTGATGACAGCAGTGGTTTCTGTATCCATTGTTTCTTTTGCCAGCAAGTCTACTGTGCATCAGTGGAAATTGTGTAACCCCCCCCCCCCCCCAAAAAAAAAAGTAATGCTGAAGCAGCATAAACAGACTGACTCTGAATCATTTACTTGTGGTAGTCATCCTGGAAATGGATACAAATTAATGCTAAATTAGTACTGTAAATATCAGCCTGCCGTTTATAGGGAATTAATGTGTGTAGTATAGCGAGAGAAATGAGCAGGCGAGGCAGTGAGCTGGTTCAGAGTGGTCTTTGTTCTCTCTCTATCCATAAATCAACAACAAGCTTAACCCAGGTCGCTGGGCATCTCTCTTTTATACCTTACATCCTCGCCTAGCGACCTGGGGGGTTCACACCACAGAACACACAATTGCAGTCTGCGTTGTCACCAAGCCTGTTGGTGCATTATCATGCAGTCCGGTGAAGAAGCCACAGTCTGCCCTGCATATCCGCCTATCAGCCTTTTAGCGTCTCCACCCCTGCTGTCCCATCTCGACCCCCCCCCCCCACCACCACCACCACCACCACCACCACCATCAGCTTCTCTCCTCCTATGCCATTCAGTCTGAGTGGAGAATGTAATGTCTAGGTCCCCCCCCCCCCCCGCCAGACACTCAGAATGGGCCTTAAAGGGCTGATGACGCGATTTTGACATTTTTTAGGATGTTGTGTAAACCCAAAAGTCATTGTCAATGATGAATATAATATTTACAACCGCGCCTGCATAAACTAGTTATCATCAAAAAACTGCAGCTGCTGACTGGACTGTGGTGCCGCCTACCGAATTAAGGGCAGCACCCCCATGATGTAAGCAGGAGAATGGACACCGGTGTTGTTGACTGGAATGACAGCAGCTCTGTAGCCCACGGTTTCTTGGTTTAATTTTACGGCTATGCCTTCGCGTTGTGTCGCAGGCTTAGATAAACAGCAGGCGTGAAAGACCACGTCACACGCTTCAGCTCCAACTGTCATAAGCCTCCTCGTGCGCTTTTATGCAGGGGGAGCACACGAGGAGGGGAAGGATTAATGGATTTACGCGCAGCTTTGACCTACTTTCTCTGATCGCATGCTGACTCTCGCCGGTCCGGCCATGTCCCCCCTCTCATTATCACCAGCTGATTCCCCACCCGCTGATCATGTTTCCCGGTCCTCGCCTAGGTGCTTCTCATCACACCATCACCAGCAGTGCGTGTACTTCGCGGCCGTTTGCCAGTCATCTGTGCTGTTTGTCTGCCAGTATTTTCAGCACTCTCACGATGTGTTAGTTACTCCATGTTCGCTGTGGTTCTCGTGCGTCCTAGAAGCGATGTCCGCTCTGGGGTGCACCTGTGGCTAACACGCCTCCTCTCATTTGTTCTCTGGGCGACGCCGGCCCCCGAACGCCATTAGTAAGTGTGTTTGTTTTTTGTACGTCTTCACCTTTTAGGGAATTGTCTTTCTGTATTAAATGTGCTGTGGTGAACCCTGCACGTAAATCCTAGTTATTTCATCCTCCCTGTCCGTGCCCTGCGTAAGAGCGCACGGAGGGTCATGATGAATGGATTTACGCGCAGAATTCAACACAGCACATGTATTGAACAAAAGAATGATGACAACGGTTCCCAAAAAGGTGAAGACTTACAAAAATAAACTTGAAACACTTACAGTTGGCATTCGGGGCTGACATCACCCAGCAAACATGGAGAGGAGACGTGTTAACCACGGTTGCGCCCCAGGGCCAACATCGCTTCAAGGGGCACAACAGAACCATGGCTGTGTGGAGTGGCTAACACATCATGATAGTGTTGGCAATATTGGCTGGCTGACAACACGGCAGATGATGCACACAAACCATGAACAGCTGACTGTCAGAGAGGGCGCGTGTGTTCGGACTGGCGAATCTTGGACAGTGCCCACCTGAAAGTGGCTCAAAATGCACATAAAACACATGTACAAAACAAAAACAAGAACTCAAAATATAGTCCATAGTAAACCCGATGCCTGAGCCACAGAGAATACACTATGATTTTATTGAAAAATCAGGTTTAGATAAATTATATTTATGAACAAATAATTTGTTGCAATATCTGTAACAAAAGAATAACACTCGGTGTTCCCCTGCCGTGTGTTTGTCGCTGCTGCGGGCATGTGTGCCCCTCCACCGTCACTCTTGAGTGTGACTCGCTTGGCACAATGCCCGCTTGGCACGGCTCAAATCTACACGGTCTGATGCCCCCAGATTCTTGTCATCCAATTCTTTGGAACTATAATCATCTGAAGATTGGACAGCACAAACCAATTCCAGACTACATGTCTGGAACCATCGTCGATGTTTTCAACCGCTTCCATCCTGTGTGTACAATGAGCAGCCAAGCGCTGTGTTCTCCCGATGACGTGACTACATGGCAGCGGGGTTTTCCAGCCACTGACGTAATTGGTGACGTGGCGCTCATGAAAACGTCGGATATTCGCATGGAAAAAAAAGCCTTTTTGACTTGGAACTGCACAGACCAACCTATTTTGTCATATTGTATTATGTGTTGAAAAATTAGAAGTCAAAAATCTGTCATCAGCACTTTAACCCTCATGTCCTGTGGGCTTCAGCCGACGTCCGTAGCGGCTGTAACGGGGGGGTCGCCAGCTCTGAGGCGCTGCTGTGCCGATGAGGCACTCCTGGAGGCACGTCCGTCTGGGGGAACATTGGGGGTTTGGGGGGGGGAATGCATCCTCACCATGCTATTGTGACTGAGCTGATGAGTCGTTTACCTGGAGAGTTCTCAGTGGGGGTCGTCCGCGCCGAGGAGCTCGGGCCAACACCACCTGCAAATCTGCTAATACGAAGGCGGGCTTTAAGCCTGTCTATGCAGACTGTTTCTCTGCGTCCCCCCAAGTCTAACACAAAATGTTTATCCCCAGGTTCCAACGCTCTGAACGGGCCATCGTAGGGCAGACATAACGGGGTCCAGTGGGCATCGTGCCTGACAAACACGAAAGACGCATCCTTCAAGGTCCTTGGCACAAAAGCGCGGGGAAAACAGTGGTGGGCCAGGCCGGGTACCGTCCCTGCCTCTGCGCCAAGTAGTGAAGGCGGGGATGGATCAGTGTTCGGTGCGGGGTTGTCAGGCAAAAATTCCCCGGGGAGCCACAGCGGCTGGGGAAAAAACAAGCTCTGCTGGGGAGGCAGCCAAATCCTCCTTCGGTGCTGAACGCAATCCTAATAGAACCCACGGCAACCGGTCCACCCAATTTGCGTCCGTAAGTGAAGCCCTGAGCTCTGCTTTAAGCGACCTATGGAAACGCTCGCATAACCCGTTGGCCTGGGGGATGTACGCGGTCGTGCGATGAATGGTGACGCCCAGGCTCTGGGCCATCATGGACCAGAGGTCAGAAACGAACTGCAGGCCCCGGTCGGATGTAATATCCAAAGGGGCGCTGAAGCGTGCCACCCATGTCACCAAAAAAGCGGTGCAACTTTTGCGGATGCGGTGGAAGGTAGCAGCACCACTTCAGGCCAGCACATGGTGCAGTCCACCACTGTTAGGAGGTGTGTAAACCCCTGCGACGATGGGAGGGGGCCCACGAGGTCCACATGAACGTGGTCGAACCTCTTAGCCGGGACATGGAACGGTTCAAGGGGGGGCTTTTGTGTGCCTGTGCACCTTGGCTCGTTGGCACACTACGCAGGCTAGAGCCCATTCTTTCACTTGTTTGTGCAGGCTCGGCCAGACGAGCTTTGCTCCCACCATTTTGACTGATGCGCGCACTCCCGGGTGCGCCAGGGAGTGAACAGACTCGAAAACGCAGCGGCACCAAGCGCGTGGGACCGACTGCCAGTCCTGGCATTTCCCAAGCGCTTGAACTGGCACAGGGGCATGCATTGGTGTGCGTCTTCTCCAAAGCGGCGGTGGTAGAAGCAGAGCTTGCCCCTCCGGTGCTTCTTGTCCTCTGCCGCGGCCACCATCGATGGCTCCTTGCCCTCGCTGGCTGTCTCACTGGGTTTCGACGCCGCTGCGTTCACAGCAAAGGTTTTGGTCGCCAGGTTAATCCGATCCGCCTCTTGTGCCAGCGCCTGGTAGTTCTGCGTGGCCAGCAGCAGCAAATTGGCGAGGATTGCTCTGGCCACTGTCAGGAGGTTCCGGAGGAAAAGGTGGGCAAAGAGGAACTGCTCGCCATCTGTGCCCATCAACGCCAACATCTTCTCCATTAGTTTGACTGACGACCCGTCTCCCAAACCGGAGTGCATCAGGAGCCTTTCTGCTCTCTCGCAGTCTGAGAGCGTGTAGCTCTGGGTCAGTGCAGTCTTGAGAGCGTAATATTTGTCGTGGGCTGGGGGCCATTGGAGCAGGTTCGCCACCTGCTGTGTTGTACGTGCGTCCAGCGCTGCAACCACGTAGTAGTACTTAGTGTCATCTGCTGTCACTCCACGGAGCGCGAACTGGGCCTCGGTGTGGAGGAACCAAGGCTTAGGGTCATGTAGGCAAAAGTCTGGGAGCTTGACCGAAACGGTGCACGCGGTGCTGGCAGCTCCAGTCCGGGTCGTCTCCGGGGTGTTTGCCTCGAGTTCCATTATACGTCAAAGGTCACCAGTGTAGAGAGAGAAATGAGCAGGCGAGGCAGTGAGCTGGTTCTGAGTGGTCTTTATTCTCTCTCTATCCATAAGTCAACAAGAAGCTTAACCCAGGTCGCTGGGCATCTCTCTTTTATACCTTACATCCTCGCCTAGCGACCTGGGGGGGTTCACACTACAAAACACACGGTTACAATCTGCATTGTCACCAAGCCTGTCTGGTAGAGAAGGCGCATTATCATGCAGTCCGGTGGAGAAGCCACAGTCTGCCCTGCATATCTGCCTAACAGCCTTTTAGCGTCTCCACCCCTGCTGTTCCATCTCGACCCCCCCCCCCCCCCCCCCCCCAATCGGCTTCTCTCCTCCTGTGCCATTCAGTCTGAGTGGACAATGTAATGTCTAGGTTTCCCTCAGTAGAAAGATTTGCTTTTTTGATGTCTGATATTTGTACAAAACTGACATGCGTGCTATGGTAATTTAGTAGAATAGATCAGATCAATATAAGAGGATAGCCTAGAAGTCAAGATGTGTGTAGTATACATTATCTTGTGTTTTTCTAGTTGCAGTCAAGGTTTTAGACATTTTGTTGCAAATCAGCAGTCTTATTTGTTGTGGCTAATGATGGATACTACTGATTAAGGACAACCATCTGTGCTGTAAAAACATGAGCAGATCGTTAAATACTTGTATAATTGTTGGTTTGTGTGAGAACATGACTTGGGTTATGGATGTTTCGACTGGAACAGGTGAATATAATGTGCATTTCCTTTTCTCTGTATGTAGCAGACTTAAGTATTTTGGGTTCCCCCCCGTCAGGGTTAATACTGTGATGCCCTTAACTGTGTAACTGTAGCCAATGTTTTTATTTTCATTTCAAGTGTTTTAGTAATATCATGTGGACTGCTTTCATTTAACCAGTGAGTAGAACATGTCTTTATTTTAAGGCTGTTTAAATTATTTTCATTTGAGCTCAAGGTTTTCATTGTTATAGTGTAATAGGGAATTTAACACAAAACGTTTAGCTTGGGCTTAAGTGTTTTTGTGTCAATTTAAGGTGATGCAAATCTTTTGTTTAAACAGTGTTATTTGCATTATATTTGAGAGTGTAAATAATTGCCTTGGGACTTTTTTTTTTTTCTCAAGCCAAATTTCCAGTGCCTTGAGGTGTTTATTTTGTTGGAAATGTCTGTAGTCAAGGGCTTCAGCAGTGCTGTCATGCAGACCAGAGTCTTAAAGTCTTGGTACGCTCTGGTTTTGGTGTTGTCATGATTATAAGACTTGAATTAATTTCCTGTGATAAAGAATTTTCATTTGTTTAAGATCCAACATTATTTTATGACATAACCCAGTCCACTGTAAATTGGTTTATTTTGGCTGATGACTTGGATGCTTGACGGGTATGTGTGCATTGTTATCCAGTGAATGCCCCCGCTTTTGTGGTCACAGATTACTAGGAATAGACTAGTAATGCAATAATCAGTTTTCTCATGTACGCATGCACTGGGTAAACCACTTGAGTTGACCCCAGTTACATGGCCTTTATTAGATTATTCCGTTTACATGGCCACTTGAATAATCACTCATAACTCCAGAAATCCAATCATAACCGGTTTGTGTAAATATGGTCTGTGAACTTGCCAGTGAAAGTGTAATCTTATCAGAATGTTTTAGCTCAAATTATAAAATATAAGGATTCACACTACTTTTTGAATGAAATGTTTCTCTTGGGAATCTGATCTAAAAAAATTAAACTGTATTTTCAAACCTTTGAAGTTTTTGTTTGCACTCTATTATTTCCACTTTCAAATCGGGAGAGAGACGATGTAAGAATAATTGCAATGCCATTTGCTTAGCTAGTTTCCGTCATCTCAGGACAGACGTACCGGTACAGGTTTTTTTTCCCCCTCTAAACCAAGCATCTGATGCGTTTAGCACAACTGCCATGATGGTATCAAAGAAATTCCACAAGGTACGAAAGAGGATTTTTGCTTAACATCTGCCAAGCAAACATCCGGAAATAAACATTATGTAACTGCCGTGGGCATATTAGGCTTAGTCTTATGTGAATGCTACCTCGACTTGATATGTACACTAACGCCACGGGAAGGTGTGTGTTACGTGAGGGTTGTTTAAAAAGGAAGTATTTTTTTCTTAAAAGTCTTAACTATATGCCAGAGGGTTGCAGAATATGAATAATCTCTGAACATGCTCGCACTGTCCTCCATTTATCACGTTACGTAATACAGTGCTGAGCTCCAATTCTCGCGGTGTTTGATTCGGTGTGTGTGAAGTGTCAAGAGTGTCAACAACGGGCCACTAGCAGCAGCTCTGTCCGGAGCAGGGAGGAGGGAGTGAAGAGGCAGTTTAAACATAGGGTGAGATTGCTTATATTTCTAAACATCTATTGTGATCATGTGTGACAAAATACGTTGTCAGGTAATTAAATTGTAATGCGTCCAAGCGAATGTTACTTATTTTGCGGCGAGAACTCTGTTTAGCATCAGCTTGCTAGCGGTTAAAGCTAACTACAAGTTGGCGGACCTGATGGTGTAAACTCAGTGAAAGCTAAAGGAGGCTTCGGTTAGCAGTTAGCGCGACTTGTGCTAGCTGGGTATGACTGGGAGCTTTCATTATAAAATGATCGTTTTCCAAGTAGGACACGAGTAACTGTTATGCGGGTTTGGGTTCTAGAATATTAGCCTTTGCGTTTGTTACAGTGACAACAATGCCAGTGTTTTAACACGAATTATTTGCCTGGTAAGAGATTGTGATCTTCTCTTCAACAGGCCATATCCTTTAAAATCACAGCAAGCTAGCACATTGGTACTTTAATACACAGGACAATCTGTAAAGCCAAATGACCTAGTGATTTGTTGACTCAGTCGCATGGTAGGCAGCTTCGCCTGTGCTGCTTCATCCATGAATGCAAATCGAGATTCTCCCGGACCGATGGCCTGTGTCCTGCCTAACCGATATTAGTATGGCGAGATTATCATGCTGCTCAGATTTTTAGGGGTGCAGGTATACAATAGGTTCTCACCAAGCAAATGGCTTCATGATGGACTGATAAGATAAACCTTTATTAATCCATACAGGGCAAACGATTGTGCTACAGTTCGGATCAATTCGGCTTTTATATAGTGCCAATTAACAACTGTCGTCTAATAGCACTTTTAATTGAAGAATAAAGACCCTCACAATCAGGTGATCCTTGTGAGCAAGCACCTGACGACAGTGGAGAGGAAAACTTCAATTTAAACAGGAAGAAACCTGCAGCAGAACCAGGCTCAGGGAGGGGCATTCATCTGTTGGGACTGGTTGTAGTTTAGATGGATGGATGGATGTACTTTATTGATCCCAAACTGGGAAATTACAGTGTAACAACAGCATGACACAGTAGACGACCAAAATGACAAACACACACAGTGTAATCGAAAAAGGAATTACCCAGGGAAAGCGAAACTGCCTAGATAGCTTTATATACATCGCAAATGAATAGATGATGACCTGTATAGATACATGGCTCGTACTAGCTGTACAACGCAGGACTATTGGGCGCAGGGTGAAATGTGAGGTACCAATTAGACTGTAAGGTGCAGTATGGCAGCATTGTTATGACCAAGATTCAACTTGAGAATGAGTTATTGTACAGTGAAATGGCATGTGGAGTAAAGGATTTCCTGTACCTGACCGTTCGGCAGCAGAGCTGTAGCAGTCTGCTGGAGAAAGTGCTCCACTGTCTGTCCAGTATGTGGTGGAAGGGATGATCAGGATTGTCCATGATGGATAACAGTTTGTTCAGTATCCTCTCCACCACCTTTGTCGAGAAAGATAAGAATAACTAAAGACAGGTAGAGAACAAACACGCAATCTATGGAAGAGGGAAAACAAATGTTTGTGAACAGCATCTTGCAGTGATGAGGGTGAAATGGAAGTGATACCCTCATGGGAGGTCCCCCAGCTGTCAAAATCTATAGCAGCATAAGTAACAGATGGTTCAGGGTCACCTGATCTACCTCTTAACTATAAGCTTTAGTAAAAGGAAATTACACCTATTTTTAAAAATGAGGATTTAGTCCAGCTTTCAAACCCAAACTGACAGCTGGTTCCATAGGAGAGGAGCCTGATAACTAAAAAGTTCTGCCTTCAATTGTACTTTTAGAAACTAGAAAAGTATTTCAAGCATTCCTGCATTTTGAGCATGCAGAGTTACAGCCGTGGACAAAATTGTTGGTACCACTCTGTTAATGACAGAAAAACCAACAACGGTCACAGAAATAATTTCAATCTGACAAAAGTGGTAATAAATAAAAATTCTATGAAAATTAACCAGTGAAAATCAGACAGTGCTTTTGAATTGTGGTTCAACAGAATTATTTTAAAAATCAAACTCATGAAACAGGCCTGGACAAAAATGGTGGTACCCTTAACTTAATATTTTGTTGCACAACCTTTTGAGGCAATCACTGCAATCAAACGATTTCTGGAACTGTCAGTGAGACTTCTGCACCTCTCAGCAGGTATTATAGCCCACTCCTCATGAGCAAACTACTCCAGTTGTCTCAGGTTTGAAGGGTGCCTTCTCCAGACGGCATGTTTCAGCTCCTTCCACAGATGTTCAATAGGATTTAGATCAAGGCTCATAGAAGGCCACTTTAGAATAGTCCAATGTTTCGCTCTTAGCCATTCTTGGGTGTTTTTAGCTGTGTGTTTTGGGTCATTATCCTGTTGCAAGACCCATGACCTGCGACTGAGACCAAGCTGTCTGACACTGGGCAGCACATTTCTCTCTAGAATACCTTGATAGTCTTGAGATTTCATTGTACCCTGCACAGATTCAAGACACCCTGTGCCAGATGCAGCAAAGCAGCCCCACAACATAACAGAACCTCCTCCATCTTTCACAGTAGGGACAGTGTTCTTTTCTTGGTATGCTTCATTTTTGCGTCTGTGAACATAGCGCTGATGTGCCTTGCCAAAAAGTTCCATTTTTGTCTCGTCTGTCCATAGGACATTCTCCCAGAAGCTTTGTGGCTTGTCAGCATGCAGTTTGGCAAATTCCAGTCTGGCTTTTTTATGATTTGTTTCCAACAGTGGTGTCCTCCTTGGTCGTCTCCCATGAAGTCCACTTTGGCTCAAACGACGACGGATGGTACGATCTGACACTGATGTACCTTGACCTTGGAGTTCACCATGAATGTGTTTAGAGGTTGTTCTGGGCTCTTTTGTAACCATTCGTATTATCCGTCTCTTCCATTTTTCATCAAGTTTCCTCCTGCGGCCACGTCAAGGGAGACTGGCTACAGTCCCGTGGATCTTAAATTTCTGAATATGTGCAACTGTAGTCACAGGAACATCAAGCTGCTTGGAGATGGTCTTATAGCCTTTACCTTTAACATGCTTGTCTATAATTTTCTTTCTAATCTCCTGAGACAACTCTCTCCTTTGCTTCCTCTGGTCCATGTTTAGTGTGGTAAACACCATGTCACCAAACAGCACAGTGACTACTTGTCACCCTTTAAATAGGTTGACTGAGTGATTACAAGTTTGTAGACACCTGTGATGTTAGTTAGAGGACACATCTTGGTTGAACATGTCCCTATGGTCACATTATTTTCAATCTTTTCTAAGGGTACCATCATTTTTGTCCAGGCCCGTTTCATGAGTTTTTTTTTTTTAAATAATTCTGTTGAACCACAATTCAAAAGCATTGTCTGATTTTCATTGGTTAATTTTCATAGAATTTTTATTTATTACCACTTTTGTCAGATTCAAGTTATTTCTGTGACCATTGTGGGTTTTTCTTTCATTAACAGAGGGGTACCAACAATTTTGTCCACGTGTGTATATTAGGATAATAGGGTACTATGATATCTGTAAAATGACAGAGGATCTGATCATTTAGAACTTTGTAAGAATTTTAAATTTAATCATAGATTCTGTAGGAAGTCAGTGAAGGAGGCCAAAATGGGATATGTTCTGTCTTTCTAGTACCTGATAAAATTCTAGCTGCAGCATTTTAGATCAACTGAAGACTGTCTAGAAACATTTTAGGATAGCCTGATTATAAGGAATTATGGTAATCTAATCTAGAACAGCATGTTCCAAGTAACTGATGGTAACATCTGGATATCCGACAACTCATTTGCCTTTGAACATTTTATATCATTTGTCTAAAACGGCTAAAGATAAACCCAACTGTTTAAGGATATAATTATAACATTCAATCAGTGCCAGCAATATACTTAATATATTGGCAGCAAAAGGAGCATCTGCTTTATTGCCTCTTTTTTTTCCAAGTCCAACAGCAAAAAAATAAATTATTCCTTGTCTTTATCTTTTTTTTTTTAACAGAGCAACTGTCTGAAATGGGGGATGATCGACCCTTTGTTTGCACTGCCCCTGGGTGCGGGCAGGTATGAATCTGCAGTCCATATACAGTAGTTGTTTTTTTCTGAAAGTCTTAACATTTGAAATGTTTTTAATCTGAGTTAGAAAACCAATAGTTTTTTTTTTTTCTTACCATTAATTATGCTGCAGTTTAATGTGAAAGTTAACATGCATTTACAGTAATGCACACTTCAGACATGGATCAAAAGTGGCACTGCTTTTGTCGTCTTATGATTCATTATGGATTATCTGTACATAAATGGAATGCTGTTCATCTCACAGCAGCTTTAAAATAATCTTTTTTTCACTTAGTAGTCAGTTCTTTGCTGCATATAATTTATATCACTGCAGACACATGCTTGTGTAATTATTTTTTGTGTGTGTTATTTATTGTAGAGATTCACAAATGAAGACCACCTGTCAGTCCATAAACACAAACATGAAATGACATTAAAATTTGGTCCTGCAAGGACAGACTCGGTTATCATTGCAGGTATTGGCTTTGTTGGTTGTTTTTGTGCACTGAAGAATTTTCCTGGGCATCATACTATAATGATTTTGTATGTTTGTTCATTTATTTAATTATAATTTGCAGATCAGACTCCCACACCCACACGATTCCTGAAGAACTGCGAAGAGGTTGGTCTATTCAATGAGCTGGCCACCTCTTTTGAACAGGATTTTTGCAAAGCACAGGAAGATGAGCCAAGGACAAAACACACTGTGAGGAAAATGATCAAATGCTGAATAAGCAGCATCTTTGGATTCCTCTAGTTATTAGATAAGATAAAGTCAGATAATCGTTTCCTCAAGCTAGATGATCTGAAAGCCTTTTTTCTTCTTGTGCCTTCTTCTGATCTTGTGTAGGCGGCACCATTACAAACACCATCAGAAGTAAAAGATGAGGATGAGAGTCCTTTGCAAGTTGATTCCTCCCCTCCCGGAAGTCCTGAATCCTCATCCAGCATGTCTGAGAACAGCAGAGACTCGCGGGTGAGAGGCAGCTGTGTTGTCAGAAAGCAAATACAGCTGCACTGTTTGTATACACCTCTGAGCAAAATGTATGTATCGATAGAGATACTAATTATTTTTTTAAACAGGAGATTCTCACAAAGCCAGTGGCAAGCTCTGCTCCTACTCCAACTATTGTGCGTCCAGGTTCTCTTCCCCTTCACCTGAGTAATGACCCACTACATCCAACTCTGCCATCCCCGACGTCTGTCATCACACAAGCTCCACCTTCTAACAGGCATCTTGGGTAAACTAAATTCTTTTCATTTCACTGACTGTTTGTTGGGGGGGGTTGTTTGTTTTTAAGTGATTTTTAAGTGAAAATCATTTTTTTTTTCTTGTTAGCATGTTCTGTAACATGTTTTTTTATGACTTATAAGACGTATGAAGAGCGAAATTACTCTTATGTGTCTTGTCTGTTTTTCTGCTGATAAAGTTCAATTAAGCTCCTCCCCTTGGAAAAGGCAAGTTTAGACGGAGTGTTTTTATGTCGTCACTTTAACAGGTGAACCAATCAGGACTAAGCGCTGGCTATTTAAACTTGGCAGCTTGCAGACTTCTGTGTGCTCTGGTCTTGGAGGAGAGGCAGTGCGTCAGTGTCCTCATGGGCAGGATGTGGGTGGGCCTATTTAGATCCTGGCATTTGAATTAGGTGGAAAAGGGCAGACATTTTCACAAGTAATTGTAAGACAATGGAAGGTTTTTTTGTGAAAAAAGGGGCATACGATACCATTTTAGACAATATAGATTTGTTTTTAAGGGGATTTATATCCACTGTGCGTGGCATTATTTGTGAAACAAAAGAAATCTTAAAACTGAATTTATGTGGATGAAATGTTAAGCAAATGTAAGAATTTCACATGAACAACTGGCAAGCAAATAACACAGCAGGTGAGGTTGCTGGAAGTGTTTTGTGTTGGCTTGGTTTCTTAGTTATGCTCTGATCATGTAGGAAACTGGCTGGATTTTGTTTAACCAAAATTCCCTTTTAAGCTCATTCCGGTGAACCAGAGATGAGCTAGCAAAGTTGGTTACCCAGGCACAGGGCGAAGCACAAAATCAGTGTATTTGTGCCAGTCTTAAGCCCGGGTAAATGGGGAGGGTTGTGACAGGAAGGGCAACCAGTGTAAAATCCTTACCAAATCAAAAAAAATGTGGACCCATGATCTGCTGTGGTGACAATAAGGGGCATTCGGAAGATGTGTGTGTGAGAAAGGAGCTAATTTGGTGGCACTGCATCAGCCTGTTCATCCACATTTCACAAAAACTGCTACTCCTACTAGGCAGTTGCCCCGATAGTGACCAAACTTGGACACAATGATCCTCATAAAGATCTGGATCCAGGATGTGGTCAAGGTCAGAGTTCAAGAGATCTGGGCACTCATGTGAATTCAGAATGATCACTACTCCTCCAAGGCAGTTGCCACAATGCACACCAAAGTCACGCACATTGATCCCCAAGTGGGTCTGCAACCAGGTTGTGCTCAAGGTCGAGGTCAGGTGATCTGGGTGGTGGTTTTATCGCACCAGAATGATGTACTCCATTGATGGTCTGATTATGATCTTATGTTGTCACTGCTGTACTTTATTTTTAGTATTCAAAAACATACTGCAGCCATTGCTGTTAACAGTGATGTGAATATCACCCATGAGCATTGTTTCTTGATCTAACAATATCTCTTCCACACAGCAAGTGTGGCAGTTTTTTGTTGGTTTTTTTTGCATTCACTGGCTCAACAAAATGTAAAGCCTCAGATTACCAAAAAGGTGCTTTATTTAACACAGGGTTTTCTGATTCAGGGTCTTAAGATCAAAAATGACAGATAAAGAGCTACCGTTTAGTTGGGAAGAACAGTTCTGTCATGCTTTCTCAGTACCATCAATACTACCAGTGCAGTGGACTTGACAGCTGAATAGAACAGAAGGCAAGAACATATTTCTACACCACCTAGATCAGGGCTGTCCAGTCATGTGCCATGGGGGGCTAAGACTCTGCGAGTTTTACCTCCAACCAGTGTCTTCAACAGGTAATTTCACTGAATTTCTTCCCACTTGATTGTTGATAAGTTAAAACACTTGCTGAAGCGTAAACCTGCAGTGTCTTAGCCCTCCATGGCACATGATTGGACACCCTTGACCTAAGTGATCTGGAGGTTTTCTCTCCAGACAGCCACTAAAGCAGGTGTTTTCACTGAAGAGCATTCAGTGGGAAATGGTTAAGTGAAATCACTTATTGAAGAAGAGGCTGGTTGAAAGAAAATCTCCTGTGTCTTTTGGCCCTTCATGACACATATTGCCCATCCGATTCTAAGATGTTAATTCCCCTCAGGTTTTTTTTTTTTTTATAGCAATGAAATTTTCTAAAAAGAGTGGAAACTGGCTGCACATGCACTTGAATTACCTTCTCAGCAAAACCTAGAAATGCCATTTGAGAATATACTGGAGAATTGCTTATTTACATTTGAATTAATGTCTTTGACAGCTCTCCCACGAGCTCATATCCATTGGTGAAGCACCTCCCTAACGGGCAGACTGTCCCTCTTTTACCCAGTCCTATACAGATGACCTCAGTTATATCTGTGAGTAATCTTTAAAATGTACATAAATATTACTTTGGATTATATATTACCCTACATAACTGTTTCTCTATCTTTTTAATTTTTATGGATTTTTATTACACGCGCAGCTTGCAAGGCCAGTAAACACGGTGCCTAACATCCCTGGGATTCCTGGGCCCCCTGTTGGAGGTGGTAGCAGTGGTTCATCCTCCCCATCTGGCTATAATCTCCACTCTGAGACAAAGATGGTGAGTTTGTCAGTCACTTTGTAACAGCCCCAGCAGAAATCTTTATTTAAAGTCCTCCTTAGCATTCATGAAACTGCTCATGCACTTAAATTGTGTTGTTGTTTACTACTTGGTTCGTCTTGTTGTTTGTGGATATTTTCGTAGCGACTTAAGGCTGCTCTAGCTCATCAGGGGCCAGGAGCTCAAGATGGAGCCAGTGGGGTGTCAGGATCCATCCCTGCTGTCCCCCAGCGGCATGAGCAGAGCCAACAACCTACTCAAAATTCTGACGCACCATCACCTGCCCAGCCACAGGTACACTATTACATAATTAATATCAGTTAATCCTGTATACAGTCCATACTTTTAGCCAAGACACTGCAATTTTAAACATTACATGACTGTAGCATTAGTCTCTTGTAAAACCTTGGGTCCTTAAATTATTGTATTTATCCTTGTAACAGCTGTGTTTTTAACTGAGAAAATATTTAAAGGTGCAGTTTGCAATTCTGAGTCTAAAAACATTTTAACATGGAAAAATTAATTGCAGCTAATAAAATCATTCTGAAAAAGTATTACCTCTGAAATGTTGACGACCTACATACCTGTACTGTGCAACTGAGATCTTGGGGAAAGGAAGATCAGTCCAAGACATCCTTTTATGTAATACTACTTTGTACCCATAGGTGGGACTTGAGTCATAGTAATGGTTAGACTTGGGGGACAAAGGTCTACACTCGGATGTTGAAAGGGATCAGTGCTGATCAGCAGACGAGAATTGGTGTTGCTCATGGGTGAAAGCTACAGGAAGAAAGGCAGAGGAAGATGTGCCAAGGCAGGGGGAGCAGCTGAGGTTGCCTGTAGTGTTTTAAATTTGATTGCGTCAGTTTTGTACTTTTAATCTTTTTTTATTCTTCATAAGATTACATTCTTTTGTGGCTTTTCATCAGATTTCCTGCTAGTTTTGGCCATAGTTTTACAGTTTTGTTTTTTTTTTAACCTCGAGCAATTGGTAATTGGCATTTTCAGTTTTAAATTATAATATTTTATTTTGCAGTCTTCCATGTATACTGAACTCAGCCAATTGTAATAAACTTTATATGTCGGTATGATGGTTTTGAATGCCTGTGTTTCTTACACCCAGTAATTCATGAAACGACGGTTACTTTTTTGGGGCAAATCCGTTTCTATTTATATGACTGACTGTCTGCTTCCCATAATCATATGATTTAAAAAAAACTCAAGACACAGTAACTCATTATTGCTGTATTTTGCTTTTAGACATCATTGTCTTTTTTTCTAATACTTAGTGTGAAGTGAACAAAAAATGTGGAAAAATTTTAATTTAATATCGTCAAGGAATGTCATTAGCTAACCTAAGACAAGACTAGTATACAGTATCTCACAGAAGTGAGTACACCCCTCACATTTTTGTAAATATTTTATTATATCTTTTCATGGGACAACACTGAAGATATGACACTTTGATACCATGTAAAGTAGTCAGTGTACAACTTGTGTAACAATGTAAATTTGCTGTCCTCAAAATAACTCAACACACAGCCATTAATGTCTAAACTGTTGGCAACAAAAGTGAGTACACCCCTCACATTTTTGTAAATATATTATTATATCTTCATGGATCAACACTGAAGATATGACACTTTGATACAATGTAAAGTAGTCAGTGTACACCTTGTATAACAGTGTAAATTTGCTGTCCCCTCAAAATAACTCAACACACAGCCATTAATCTCTAAACTGTTGGCAACAAAAGTGAGTACACCCCTTAGTGAAAATGTCCAAATTGTGCCCAATTAGCCATTTTCCCTCCCCAGTATCACGTGACTCGTTAGTGTTACATGGTCGCAGGTGTGAATAGGGAGCAGGTGTGTTAAATTTGGTGTTATTGCTCTCACACTCTCTCATACTGGTCACTGGAAGTTCAACATGGCACCTCATGGCAAAGAACTCTCTGAGGATCTGACAAAAAGAATTATTGCTTTACATAAAGGTGACCTAGGCTATAAGATTTCCAACACCCTGAAACTGAGCTGCAGCACAGTGATCAAGACCATACAGCGGTTTAACAGGACAGGTTCTACTCAGAACAGGCCTCGCTATGGTCGACTAAAGAAGTTGAGTGCACGTGCTCAGCGTCATATCCAGAGGTTGTCTTTTGAAAATAGACATATGAGTGCTGCCAGCATTGTTGCAGAGGTTGAAGGGGTGGGGGTGGGGGGTCAGCCTGTCAGTGCTCAGACCATACGCCGCATAGTGCGTCAAATTGGTCTGCATAGCTGTTGTCCCAGAAGGAAGCCCCTTTTAAAGATGATGCGCAAGAAAACCCGCAAACAGTTTGCTGAAGACAAGCAGACTAAGGACATGGATTACTGGAACCATGTCCTGTGGTCTCATGAGACCAAGATAAACTTATTTGGTTCAGATGGTGTCAAGCGTGTGTGGTGGCAACCAGGTGAGGAGTACAAAGACAAGTGTGTTTTGCCCACAGTCAAGCCTGGTGGTGGGAGTGTCATGGTTTGGGGCTGCATGAGTGCTGGTGGCACTGGGGAGCTACATTTCTTTGAGGGAACCATGAATGCCAACATGTACTGTGACATACTGAAGCAGAGCATAATCCGCAGGGCAGTATTCCAACATGATAACCACCCCAAACACACCTCCAAAACCACCACTGCCTTGCTAAAGAAACTGAGGGTAAAGGTAATGGACTGGCCAAGCATGTCTCCAGACCTAAACCCTATTGAGCATCTGTGGGGCATCCTCAAACAGACGGTGGAGGAGGGCAGGGTCTCTAACATCCACCAGCTCTGTGATGTCGTCATGGAGGAGTGGAAGAGGATTCCAGTGGCAACCTGTGAAACTCCAGTGAACTCCATGCCCAAGAGAGTTAAGGCAGTGCTGGAAAATAATGGTGGCCCCACAAAATATTGACACTTTGGGCACAATTTGGACATTATCACTGAAGGGTATACTCACTTTTGTTGCCAGCGGTTTAGACATTAATGGCTTTGTGTTGTTATTTTGAGGGGACAGCAGATTTACACTGTTATACAAGCTGTACACTGACTACATTGTATCAAAATGTCCTACCTTCAGTGTTGTCCCATGAAGAGATATAAAATATTTACAAAAATGTGAGGGGTGTGCTCACTTTTGTGAGATACTGTACTAAAATCTGCTTTTATGAGAGGGGGAGGAATTTAACTCGCTGAAAATCGCTCAGTGTTTGTGGTCATAGTTTTTAGCTCATTCTGGCGAAGCTGAAAGGAGCTAATGTGATGGTGCTGTCCATCATCCACATTTCAGAAAAATTGCTACTTCTCCTAGGCAATTGCCCGTTGTTCACCAAACTCGCACATTATGATCTTCAAGTGGGTCTGCATTGAGGTTGTGTTCAAGGTCAAAGGTTAGGAAATCTGGGTGCTCCTGCATTGGGTTCATCAGGCCTGAGCCACTCTCGGGCCTCATCATTAATGGTCTGTTTAAAGACACCATTTACAAATTGCACCTTTAAAGGACAGCAGCACACTTGGATAATAAATCATTTAGGGAAGCAAACATTCATTATAACTTAGGATGAGTGTTATTTATTGAGGAAAAACAAAATGGCTTCAATGTGTAGTGAACATGTTGCATTCAGTGTTTTAATTTTGGATGCTTCAGTTTTACACTTTACGTGATGGTCTGACACTCCTTCTTTTGCACAGTTGCTGCATGTTCTACTGAGATGTATTTTAATTTGCTCCACCTTGTTTGCAATTGTCTCACTTCTACACTTTTTCATTCTCCAGGTATCCCCCGCTCAGCCAACAGGAGGCAGGCGCCGGCGAGCGGCAGAGATGGACCCTGATGAGAGGAGGCAGCGTTTTCTGGAAAGAAATAGGGCCGCTGCCTCTCGCTGCAGACAAAAACGAAAGCTTTGGGTTAACTCTTTGGAAAAGAAAGCTGAGGATCTTGCCAACATGAACGTCACTTTGACGGTGAGTAATCTTCTACAGTGGAGATGAAAATTGGAGAACAATAGGGCTGTCTACGCTTACGTCACCGATCTCATAAACGTCCAGAACGACGTGCCGAGGTATCAAAAAATTACAATTTCAATGCATTTCTATAGCAATGTTACCTAAATATAAACAAAGAAAATGTCGAAATGGTGTGCAACTGGCTCATGTAGCCATTCCCATCTTATGAAAGATGGTGATAGCAATCAGAATACAAGTTTTTTAGATTCATATCAGCCAGCAGAGGTTACCAAAGGAGGATTTTGTGGGCTGCCTTTTCATATGAGTTGGCTGAGGGACGATATGACCCACATCTCCGTCTGGCCACAAATGGAGATTGCTCCTGCTGCAGCTATGTCTGTTTACCAAACTATGACTCTTATTTATCATTAAAAGTAACTTGCCTACTCTTAAAGTTAATGCGAACATGCGAAAAACACCCGAATGTGCATCATAGGGAGTTAACAGCTAAAATGGCATTAGCATAGAAACGCGTCTGGCTCGGTAGAAATAATTCCAATTTGAGCTGTTTATCAGCCTCAGAGTAAACATATTAACGCTGCAATTAAACTTAAAAATAAGACTAACACTCATCTGCTGACAAATGGACCGAAGCTCTGTAGAGCTGAAATGAAGTGTCGGGATTAACAGGGGAACGAGTGTAAATAAACCGGAGCATATGGGAGACGGGAGGCTGTTTTTCCTGTGAGCTCTGGTGGATAAATTTTGCAGATCTAAACATGACAGCTTTTTGGGGATTTCCACAGCAGGTAAAATTTATTTTCTATTATTGGAGTGTTCCGCCAATGTACAGCCAAGCTGGCGCATTTATTTGTTGTTACAAATATCAGTAAATATTGTTTCTGGACACTGTTGAATCATTCTTCCACATGCTGGCTGGTAGAAGGTAGGGACACTTTTTGAGATCACAAATTTAAAGTTTTTAATTATATCTGAACTGACCTTGTGGTGAAAGCTTGTCATAATGTTATGTCGTATTGTTTAAATGGTAAACTGCCGGTTTTTGTTACCTCCGTGCTGTGCGCGTTCACGTTAAGTACCTGGATGTGTAGACAGCCTTATGTATTAATACTTGATTTGTTCTAACATATGTTAATCTTCATTGTTCAGAATTTGACAGAATATCAGCTGTGGCTATACCACTGCTGTACTAGCATGTTTTTTAAATAACCAAGGCACTTCAACACAAACATTTATTTTGTTTAAAAAAAACAGAGCAAAATTAGAGAACAGTAAACACTGTGTCAGAAGAGAGGATTTAAACGTTTTTTTTAGGGCTGTAGGATTCAAAAAATAATAGGAAGTGTAGAGGCCCTTACTTTGAATGATTTCAGCACATCTGTGCCCGCAGGACATCACTAGTTTCTCACGCTGCTCTGGTTTGGGGGACAGGATTATGTGAAGACTCTCAATGGGGAATCAGTTCAACACTGCAGCTGGAATTGCTCACCAGTTCACTGCTGAACAGGGCAAGCATCTGTCTCGGCACGCGGTGTCTCTCCGTTTAAGACAGTTTGGACTCAAAGGTCACTCTGCAGTGACTGAACCGCTCATCAGCAGAAAGAATTAAAAGGCTTGACTTGCCTTTGCTGCCACTACTTTTGCAGTAACGTGCTGTGTAAAGAAATTACTATTTAAAAATTCAGTAATGTGTTAGTTACTGAAATTTGATCAGATGCGTTACTCATTTTATTAATAGGGATAGATATTTTTAGCGCAAATAAATTAATATACAAACTGACCCTACCATAGTTGAATGGTAGGGTCAGTCAACATGACCTGTTGAAGAGAGCCGCCTTCACTACTGAGCAGAGGAAAAGATGAAGCTACTTTGTTTTTGTGAAAATAGATTATTTTTCCTTTGTCGCAGTTAAGAACAAAAGCATATTGGCGGGTTGCAAGCTAAAGTGCTGGTTGAGACCTACTGCAATCTTGACAAGCACTTGAAAATGGCAACAAAGCTAGTGCTAAGTAACAGCTAGCTATGCTAACAACACCGTGTTTGTGGATCTACGCAATATGAACAGCCACGGCTTGATGTAAAGTAGAAATACTCTTGTCTCAATAGCCACGGCTGGATTTCAAGCACAGGTATGCATCTTGACAGTTTGTGACCCAGCAAGAATTAAACCGATTGATTGCCAGATACATTGTTACAGACTGAAGATGTGATATCAGTCACTTTCCATCAGACAGCTGGACTGTGATCCACTGAAGTTAAAACACATTTACTTGCTACCTGAATAAAGATTATTCAAAAATGGATTTTGATCTCCAAAAGGAATTTGAGGGACTGGATCATGTCTCTGTCACAGCAGACATTTGGACTGTGGATAATGGACATTTTCTTTGGATCATTGCACACTGGATTAAATCCATAATATAAATGTAAGACAAACATGGACAGCTTTATTCAGTGTTGCCAACTCTCACTTCAAAATGAGGAAATTACTGGCAATATTGTGTTGATTTTCTTCAGGTTTTTTTTTTTTTTTACAATAAGAGCTCTCAAGGCAGGATAAAGCAGACTGAACAGGTTCTAAAAGCTCCATCTGAAACAGTGTGTTTTCAGCCTGACATTAATAAGCCTGTAATGTAATCCATTAATTAAATTATCTTGCTATGTGTGCAAGATGATTTAAGTATGCATTTAAAAGTAATGTGAAAGTTAATTTTTCAAGTAACTAGTTACTTTAATCATGCAGTAATTGGTAAAGTAACTCTTTTGAAAAGTAACTGGTAACTAATTAGTTACTATTTTTTAGTAACTTGCCCAACACTGCTGAGGAGCATGTTGTGTGGACAGAGGAGAATTGGTCCAGAGCGCACTTCAGTGATGAGAGTAAGTTCAATTTATTTTGGTCTGATGGAGAAACAATGTTTGGTGTCAAACTGGGGAAAGACTGAACCCAAAGTGTGTAAAGAAGTCAGTTAAATTTGGAGGAGGAAGTGTCATAGTTTGGGGGATGTTTTCTGCAGCAGGAGTTGGACCTCTTGTACAGCTACATGGCAGAGTGAATGCAGATGTTTATGTGAACCTCCTTCGGCAGCATGCAATTCCTTCACTGCACTTGTCTCCCAATCAGCCTGCAATTTTCGAGCAAGACTCTGCCCCGTCACACTGCAAAATGGGTTAAACAGTTCCTTGACTCTAACAGTATTGAAACAATGAAATGGCCACCAGCCCAGAGTCCAGATCTAAACCCCATAGAGAATCTCTGAAAAATCCTTAGCGACAGAGTAATGGCTAAGAAACCCACTACAGTTACTGAACTGTGGATCAGACTGCAAGAAGAACAGTATTGGGAGTAACCTGTAACGCGTTACTGTAACACCACTACTGTTGCAGTAACGTGATGTATAACAAAATTACTGTTTAAAAATTCAGTAATGCGTTACAGTTACTGAAATTTGATCAGATGCGTTACTCACGTTACTCATTTTATTAATATGGATAGATATTTTAGCGCAAACAGACAGTCATACAACTTTCAGTTGCTAGACACCCTCCTCATCAGCTGCCAACTGGGGATGAATACACAGTTTTGGTGGCTATTGGTAGGACAACTGCCATTCCCAGCACCTCAAGCCACTGGAGGTTGTCATGCCAAAGGCAAGCAAATAAATATAAACTGACCCTACTGTAACTGATGCAGCCATCACACAGTCTCCTCTGCGGGTCCGTTTCCTGTCCTGCTCCAGTTCACATCACAACCCTGTGGGAAGAATTGCCGTGGCAGTGGTGACTTCTTATATCGAGCCCTGATCACCTGTTGTCCGAGCGGTAAGTAGCCCCTAACAGCTCCTACCTCTGTGGTTAAACATGAGTATTTTTTGAGCAAGAAGCTCGCATTTAATGTCCACATTAAATGCATTTAAAGTTTTCTTATGCACAGAGAAAAAATGACTGATTTGGTGCAGTAAAGAAAAGCTTCTTCTAAGCGGTGACCTTTCATTTATCTGTGCTTTCTATTTTATTTTATCTCATTCATTTACATGCTTTTGTGATATGCAACAGTTTCATGGAAGTAAATCCTCTAAATATACATTTTTAATGGGCTGGTCCAGGGGTGTCAGACATAGGGCTCATGGGCCAAAAACGGCCCACCAAGGGGATCCAAAATTTTCTCTGTGAATTCACACCTTTATTTCTAGTAAATTTTTGACTTTCTACTGATTACAATAGCTTGTGTAAATCTGAGACATTTTTTCTCTGTAAGATGACTTTTTTTTTTCTCATCAGTTTTCTTTTTCTTTTTTCTGATGAGAATAAGGGGCCCTTGATCTTGCTGTGTGCGCAAGATGATTTAAGTATGCATTTAAAAGTAACGTGAAAGTTACTTTTCCAAGTAACTAGTTACTTTAATTATGCAGTAACTCAGTTACTTTTGAAAAGAAGTAACTGTAACTAGTTACTATTTTTTAGTAACTTGCCCAGCACTGAAGAAGAATGGACCAAGATCAAACCAGAGCAGTGTGAGAAACTAGTGATGTCCTGTGGGTGCAGATGTGCTGAAATCATTCAAAGCAAGGGCCTCTACACTTCCTATTAATTTTTTAATCCTATAGGCCTAAAAAAAAAAATTGTTTAAATCTTCCTTTCTGACACAGTGGTTACTGTTTTCTAATTTTGCTCACTTTTTTTAACAAAATAAATCTTTGTGTTGAAGTGCCTTGGTTATTTAAAACAAAAAACATGCTAGTACAGCAGTGGTATAGCCACAGCTGATATTCTGTCAAATTCTGAACAATGAAGAACAACACGTTAGAATAAATCAAGTATTAAAACATTGTTCTCTAATTTTGATCTCCACTGTATGTTACAGATTGCTCTCCATGAAACAGTGAAAAGCATGGTAACAATGACGTGCGTTTGTGTTGCCTTTTCAGAATGAGGTAACCCTACTGAGGAATGAGGTAGCACAGCTTAAGCAGCTTCTGCTTGCCCACAAAGACTGCCCAGTCACTGTTATGCAGAAGAAAGCTGCTTTCTTAGGTAACAGTTTAAGATAATGAACTGACCATCAGTCTTCAGCTCATGAATCATTTCTTGTGACCCAATTCATCAATCATCTCATCCATCTAATGCATTGTTTTTACTCACTCACCTCCCTAAGGGTGAATGTTGCTCTGTCTGTCTGTAGCTGCAGGAGGAGAGGAGACCACCAGGGACAATTCCACTGAACCAATTGGCTCCCCGGCAGCAGTTATTCAGCATGGGCCATCACCCCCCGCCTCAGCCCCAAGTCCAGGGGCCACCATCAATGGGCTGAGTGTACGTGCTGCTGAGGCAGTAGCCATGTCGGTCTTGGCCGGCATGGGATCTGCCCAGTCTGGAGGGGTTGTGATGGCAACGCACTCACAGTCAACTTCGAGATGATGTGTAGGTGCAGGTTGCAGAATAAACTCTAGTGGCATTGGGAGGCCGGACTGGTGCAAAGTCTTTTCGAAGAGGGACCTGCACTTAAACCCCCACCCCACCACTCCAGACTATGATGCTCCTTACCCTCAGAGTCTGATAATGTCACACAGATTTGGCACAGTGCCTCCAACCCTCCACCCCCAGCAGGCTCCCTTTTCAAAAGAAGCTTTGACACTCTGTAAATATAAGTGACACGTCAGACACTCACTCTGCAGGGTTCGGGGATAAAAGGTTTTGGGTTTGGAAGAAAATGTGAATGGGGGGAAAAAAATCTTGACATCACAATCATCACTTATTTTAATTTCCCTTCACAAATCGAGTTGAGTTTAATGTCTTCCCACACGCTGGCTGTGATGAGGCTTGTTTATTTCCCAACTTCTCTGAAGACATCTTGTATTTTTCATTTGTAAGGAAAAGATTTTTATGGCTGATACAAGTCGGTAGCGTAATGTTTTATTAATATGGAGAGAGACTAGTGTACTGATAACACTTAAAATGCACCCTGGGAGGTTTTATTGCAGTTTTTTGTTTACTTTTCACCCTCTTCTTTAGTTTATCCCCATTCTTATTTTGAGTTAATGAGTTGGTGATTTAATCAGGAGAGTCCTTTAGTAAACCGACCTGTAGATGTGTACACTGTTTACCCTGTGATTGTGTGCCTGACATGTTTTTTTTCTTTTAACCGCGTATTTTAACACATTTAGAGCAGGTGTCATATTAGTCCTGTGTATCAAACCCTATTGACTGCATGGATTATTCAAGGCTGAAGAATACCACTGTGTTTGTAATTAATCATAATATCACCTTTGTAAAACAGTTTTCTTTTCTATGACATTATCACCAATGCAGGAATTGTCCTTGTTAATGTAAGAGTCCATCCTCAGTCCTAATGTAACACACTTTAAAAGGTTAGGCTGTTAGAAGGCTTTAAAACGATAATCAAATGTAGGTTTTTAAAATCCTTTACCCATGCATTTCAGTAGAGGAAAGAGTAGTGCAATATATTTTTCTATCGAATACCAATGTTGGTGCATTTAGCTGATGTATGTAGACTGGTTGCTGGAAGGTGTTTGGTTGGTTTCAGCTGAGAGCTGAAGAAGCGAGGTGACCAAAGCAAATGTGAAGGTGAGTATTTGTGAGTGAATGGGATTAATAAGTGCACAGCTGTGGAGAGTTAAAGGTTCTTTTGTTCTTTCCAACATCTGACAAACCCCCGTATCATGAAGTAGACCCAATACTTGTGCAAGGTGCTTCTCTTGAATTTTAAGTTTTGAAATGCAAATTATTTTATACGGTGTTAAGCTTAAAACTTTTTTTTCCTTTTACTTTTTTATAACACATTGTTTTAAAGATGTTTATTTTTCTGTGTGGGAATATTAGTCCTTTTCCATCATGCAATTGTCCCTTTGATTAGTTGCAGAGGACCGATGTCTTTCGTGTGTTTAACAGAGGTTACAACAAACAAACATGTCTTGGACATTCTGTTAGTTTGAAAGGAGTTTGTCAAATACTCAGGCCTCAAGATGGGAAAAACTGCTCGTGTACAGTCTCGGCTAATAAGTTGTCTTGGACAATTAATGAAATAAATACATGAAAATAGAAATTTCCTATTTTTTTAATACTATTTTTACTTTAAAGGGGTCATTGACTGAAAAATGGTGTGTTTGTAGGTTTTAACTGTCTGAAATGTGTCTATTGGTCACATAATTGGGCAGCAGTGGCTCAGGAGATAGAGCAGGTCGTCCAATAACCGGATGGTTGGCGGGTTGAATCCCGCTCTCCCCTGATACCCTGCCGTTGTGTCCCTGGGTAAGACACTTTAACCACCATGTCTCCAGTGTCCAAAACACCGGGTATGAATGTGTATAAATGTTCGGTGGTGGCTGGAGAGGCCGTTGGCGCGGATTGGCAGCCACGTTTCCGTCAGCCTGTCCCAGGGCAGCTGTGGCTACAGTAGTAGCTTGCCATTACCATTGTCTGTCTGGAGTGAATGAATAATGTATCTATTTGTAAAAGCGTCTTTGAGTGTCTATGATAAAGCGCTATATATACCTGATGCATTATTATTATAATTATCAAAACAATCAGTTCTGTCAAAAAACAAAAACATACAGCCTTTATCTCATTTTTCTCTCCCAGAAACATTTTTGACTCGTCTGGGTAAATCGGATATGTCACGATTTGAGAAAGCCAACCCACCACCGTCCTTCAGACCCACTCACTGCTCTATTATTCCGCCAAGCTGACTGTCATGTAGATGGAAGGGGGGCTAAAGGTCGACAGCCTACTAGCTAACACTGGTACCAGGAGGCTCTCACCAAGCGCGGTTTATATTATTATTTTCCTCAGATCTTAGTCACCCTAATAACCATCCCTATTACCACCTGGCTCACCGGTCCAGAGTCAACAATATACCTTGCGTCACCCCAGCCCATCTCCCAATAATTTTGCCATAATTTCACAGCAAATTGCCCGCAACGGTCATGGCAACTGACCTGAGGCTGCTGGCTGGAGACTGCTGGCTCCCGCGGTCACTTGGCACTTGCAGAGTATGCGCAGCATGGTGTATATGTCAGCCACCACCACTGTCCTCTGCACAAGTTACATACAGTTGGCCAAAAGCAGACCGCCAGTCCCCACTGGTGCTCACACACTTATAATATCCAAAATTTCAAAAGTTAACTCCACTATGACTATTTAAAGAATGGCAATCACACATGCAACAGGGGCAGCACGGAACAGTGGAGAGGCAGCCAGAGCTGCCTGTCATCAGTTGCCAAACAACACTACACATTCATTCCGTGCACAGTCTCTGCACAGTCTCAACACACGTCAAAGGTATTTTACTTTGCTGCA
Source organism: Pholidichthys leucotaenia (assembly GCA_020510985.1). Lineage (NCBI taxonomy): Eukaryota > Metazoa > Chordata > Actinopteri > Cichliformes > Pholidichthyidae > Pholidichthys > Pholidichthys leucotaenia. The sequence goes on from CM035837.1 coordinate 135,681,418, forward strand.
TTGTGTCTGGGCAAAACTGTCAAACATCATGTCTTATTACATCTCTTTTCTCCTGTATAACGTGCAGCATCATCTCTCCAAAAAAGTCTGAACAAACAAATCAATGTGCAGCATCTAAATATACACTGCATTCCAAATTATTATGCAAATAGAATTTTATTGTCAAACATTCAGTTTTTCGTTTTTCATTTAAACTCATGGATGGCATTGTGTCTCAGGGCTCTTTGCATCACTGGTATCAATCTCAGACACCTATCGTAATTAGTTTGCCAGGTGAGCCCAATTAAAGGAAAACTACTTAAGAAGGATGTTCCGCACTATTAAGCATGCCACAGGTTTCAAGCAATATGGGAAAGAAAAAGGATCTCTCTGCTGCCAAAAAGCATCAAATAGTGCAATGCCTTGGACAAGGTATGAAAACATTACATATTTCACGAAAACTTAAGCGTGATCATTGTACAGTGAAGAAATTTGTGGCTGATTCAGAGCAGATGGGTTCATGCAGATAAAGACATAATGAGGAAGGTTTCTGCCAGACAAATTCATTGGATTAAGAGAGCAGCTGCTAAAATACCATTACAAAGCAGCAAACATGTGTTTGAAGCTGCTGGTGCCTCTGGAGTCCAACAAACCTCAAGGTGTAGGATCCTCCAGAGGCTTGCACTTGTGCATAAACCTACTATTTGGCCACCCCTAACCAATGCTCACAAGCAGAAGTGGTTGCAGTGGGCCCAGAAATACATGAAGACTAATTTTCAAACAGTCTTATTTACTGATGTGGGTCGTGCAACCCTGGATGGTCCAGATGGATGGAGTAGTAGATGGTCACCATGTCCCAACAAGGCTGCAACATTGTCAAGGAAGTGGCAGAGTCATGTTTTGGGATGAAATCATGGGGAGAGAGCTGGTAGGCCCCTTTAGGGTCCTCGAAGGTGTGAAAATGACCTTGGCAAAGTATATAGAGTTTCTGACTGACCACTTTCTTCCATGGTACAAAAAGAAGAACCATGCCTTCTGTAGCAAAATTATCTTCATGCATGACAATGCACCATCACATGCTGCAAAGAATACCTCTGTGTCATTGGCTGCTATGGGCATAAAAGGAGAGAAACTCATGGTGTAGCCCCCATCCTCCCCTGGCCTCAACCCTATTGAGAATCTTTGGAGTATCCTCAAGCAAAAGATCTATGAGGGTGGGAGGCAGTTCACATCAAAACAGCAGCTGTGGGAGGCTATTCTGACATCTTGCCAAGAAATTCAAGCAGAAACTCTCCAAAAACTCACAAGTTCAATGGATGCAAGAATTGTGAAGGTTATATCAAAGAAGGGGTCCTATGTTAACATGTAACTTGACCTATTAAGATGTTTTTGATTGAAATAGATTTTGATTTAAGTAAATATGACCTCCTAATGCTGCAAATTCAACAAATGACCACTTTCAGTTCTTTACAACCAATAAAATGTTTTGAAACTGTTGTGCATAATTGGAACAGTGCATTCTGAGGTTTTTTTTTAATTTTTGAAAAAAAAAAAGAAGTTATCATTGGGAGGTTCAGTATAATTTGAATTCTGCTGTAATGGTTGATGACTTAAATTATACTGTCATTTGCATCGACTATTTAGGAAAATCAGAGACAAATATTTGCATAATAATATGGAACGTGGTGTACAGGCTTATCTGGGTATTTGTGGATCATTTTATTTCTTGCACATTACTTATTTGACATAAGGTTTTGACATTTAATGTATGTAAAATCATACTATGAGAAGGCTACCATATTGGGCACATTAAAGGACAGTAGCGGCTAGTGCTACATTAGACAAAAAAACATGATAAAATACAGACTTAACAGTTAAAGGCAGTGTTGCCAGGTTTCATGAGAGAAATAAGCAACCAGCTCTATGGAAACAAGCCCCAAAAAAGCCCAACAGGCAACCTACCACACTGTGTAAAAGGCTGCTTGATAACATATCGATATATAGATTTATTTTTTTTTGCAGTGAATTGACTGTAAACGTAGCATTGAATAATGGAATTTTATAAACTGTAATTAAAGGAAAATATGCATTCTGCATAAGCAACAGCAAAATTATAGTGAACAGTCAACATAAAAACTTTGAATAAATTCAATTTTTAAACTGCTCAAAAGAAAATACGTGCATCCTGCATAAGGAACAGCGCTAAACACAATTACAGTTTAGTGATGTGAAATGATGGGAGTTGTCCACTAGTCGTTTAAACAAAAACTAAATATTACTCTGTTATTATACGACAGCTGACAACTTTAATTACATGAAAAATTATCTTTTTAATTGACAAACATATGTGTAACTCGTGACAAAATTTGATCGGGATCAAAAGATAATTTTACTCTTACCATTTATTTCAATGGAGAATTTTTTCATTTTAAGGTCCCATATGCACTGATCTGTTTTAAAAAAAAAAACCTGGATAGCTCACACCCAGCGAGTACAGACCTGAGTGGAGTCGGGCAGGCCACTGATCTCTATAGAACAACTGGATGAGTCATTAGCTGCCAGAAGTGCAACCCCTGGCCGACCACTTTCACCTCAATAACTTACCCAAAAATTAACAGATTTTGAACTTCTTGGTATGGAGACACAGCTTATAATCTTGCGCAACTGGTGAACTATAGAAATCAAGTTGACATTATGTTTAGTGGCCATCAATTTGGATATACTAGTGTTTTGGATGTACTAATATTGCGGACTGGTGGCTTCACTAATGGCAGCCAATGATCCGTCTAGTTTTTCTATGGGGGGTTGCAGTGGTCACGTGCCACATTGTTTTTCTTGCCATTTTGGATGGCAAATGGCTGTAGACCCTGTGTTGAGAATAATAATAATTCAGCTAGCACCTACTCATACCGACTCAACACGGTGTTGTTCGTTATCCATTACGACTGAATACCACCTAAAGTGAGTGAGATCTTTACAGCAAGGCTGCCGACACGCCTACTACATCATTTGTATGTGACAAGCAAAACCCAAGATGGATATGGGGGTGAGCCTGCTGCTTGCTGGCTTTTTGTCAGAGTAAAGGCAAAAAAGGAGAGCAAGAGAAGGCTACAGGCAGTGAGACAAAACTCTGGAAAAGTAGTGGAGAGTTTAGGAAGCCATGGGGCAGTGGAAGACGAGAGGATACGAAGTAGATCACATATGAAGGTAAGTTAATGATTGCTAATGCTAGTTAAGCACTAATAAGTCCTCCGTACTACATTGTAATCACGGCAAGTTATCGCTATTAGGTACTAAAATATGTTTGCTCTGTGTGTGTGTGTGTGTTTCAGATGGCTCTCTTGTGGCAAAATTATTGCTTCAAACCATTGGTCTTCAACCGAGCCTCTCAGTGATGGGATATCATCCCAGCTTCACAAACTGTAGTGACTGCAGAACTTCAGAATGTCTAGAGAAACATTTAGCTTCCTGTGCTACAAATTGCTCTGATCTGTGTGAAAATCATGTAGAGACTTTTGAGACGTCATGGGATGTACCTGCTCCAGCCAGTGGTGTCCAGGCAAACAGTGATCAGCTGGCAAAAATTGATCGCCAGGTGTCATATTGTAGTTATGGGGTTATATTAGCCGTAAAATATATATTTCTGTGTTGTACTGTGTACTTAATGAAATATATAATAAAAGGGACCTCGAGAGCGGAGCGGAGGTTCACTTCATTTATTTGTAGAAACTCTCCATGCGCATGCGCGCATGATACATTCACTGACCATTCTGTATCACTACATCTCCCCCTTTTAAACCAATGTTTCCCAGCTGTTTACAAAAATCAAATCCTCAAAATAAACTTTGAATTTACACCTTCTGCATCTCATTATTCATCTCATTCTTGTCCCCTCCTTTTTTTTTTTCTTTTTTCTAACACAATACTGCAACATTCAAACTCGTAACACATAAGAATTTAACTGAGAGGCAGGGTGGACTACCTGATCCTCTCTGTTGTGGTATGGAGGTTTATTCTGCTCCGTGTATACACACAGCACTATACTACAAATTCAGTCTTTTGACTGGCTTGACCGCTCTGCCCACTCTGGTGCGTATACCCGGATCTGGGGTGGTTGATGGTGAAGGCACAACTCTCAAATGAGAGCGGTTTCTTCTGAGATTGCCCTTCGACGTGTCAACGACGTAGGACCTCGATGTCCCAGCTGATCCGGAAACTACTCCAGTGCGTGGTTCGTTCTTGATCCAGACTCTCTGGCCTGGCTGGAGCGGTTTTTTCTCCTGTGCTCTGTGCCGTGTGTTATATCCCTCAGCCTGTTTTCTTTTAAGCTCTTCATCTTTCCTCTCAAAAGCTCTCAAGTCCGGCCAAGCTGGTGTGAGGGTGCTTGGACATACTGGGAGAGGTGTCTGGATGTTACGCCCCATTAGGAGCTGCGCGGGGGATGCCCCATGAGCGAGAGGGGTCGCTCTGTATGCCATCAGTGCTTTGTGAGGGTCCTCATTCTTCTGCAACAGGGCCTTCATGGTTCTAACAGCGCGTTCTGCTTCTCCGTTGCTTTGAGGGTAACGGGGGCTACTGGTGAGATGCTGGAATTTATAATCTGCAGCAAACTCTGCAAACTCTGCTGCTGCAAACTGTGGGCCGTTGTCGGTGATGAGTGTGTCAGGCACTCCATGACGGCTGAAGATGGCTTTCATTTTAATAATCACAGCTGACGCTAGAGTGCTTGTGACGTTGGCAACCTCAATGAATCGGGAGTAGTAGTCAATGACCACCAAGTAATGACCTTTCTTCCATTCAAACAGGTCGGCGGCTAGCTTTTGCCATGGGCGTGATGGCAAGGGTGTGGTCAGGAGAGGTTCTGGTGCATTGTGACATTCCTTAGCACAAACTTCACACTGGCGTACCTTTTCTTTTATCTGACGTGTCAGACCTGGCCACCATACTGCTTCATGAGCCCTCGCCATACACTTCACCATTCCCTGGTGGCCCTGATGAAGCGTTTCCAAAATGTTTGGTTGCATGCTTGCTGGAATCACTATTCTTTTCCCTTTCATCAGGAGACCATCAGCCATCAACAAGTCATTTCGGTACTGCCAATAGGACTTCAGCTGCGGAGCTGAACTCTGTCTGTCCCAACCTGTGCGGATCAGAGAAGACAGCCGTGCACACACTGGATCCTCTTCCTGAGCTTGCCTAATCTGCATCAGTTTCTCTTGCGATGCAGGCAGTTGCTGAATGACTTCATTGATGTGAGCTCTCACGTCACTCTGGAGCACGAGATCCTCCTCTGTAGTTGCACCTTGAAGGGGAGCTCTTGAAAGAGCATCTGCTGCTATGAGATTTTTTCCCGGAACATGCACAATGGTGTATGTGAACCGCAGGAGTCTCAATCTGAATCGCAACACACGAGGGGGAATTTCATCAAGTGCTCTTGTGCTGAGGAGACTTATCAAGGGTTTGTGGTCTGTTCTAACCTCAAAGTGCAGGCCCAGGAGGTAAGTTTGGAACCGTTCACACGCCCACATGATGGCCAAGGCCTCTTTTTCAATTTGGGCGTATCTACGCTCCGTTTCTGTCATACTGCGGGAAATAAAGGCCACTGGCCTCCACTCTCCTGAAGGTTGAAGTTGTGACAAAACACCCCCCAGTCCGTAGGAGGATGCATCTGCTGACACCCTAGTCGGCCTGTCAGTGCAGTATGGGGCAAGTACAGCCGATGAGCTGAGCTCTTCTTTCACCTTTGCGAAGGCTGTCTGTTGAGCTGGCCCCCATGTCCACATGTTATCAGCTTTCAGGAGGTCCCTGATCGGTCCTGTGATCTCTGCAATGTTTGGGGAAAACTTTCCCAAGTAATTCACCATCCCCATGAATCTTTTGACGTCTGCCACGTCCTTGGGTGGTGGCATGGCCGCAATGGCCCTGATCTTGTCGGGATCTGGCCGTATTCCCTCTCCGCTGACAATATGCCCGAGGAATTTCACCTCAGTCACTGCAAATTGGCACTTGTCGTTCAGGGTGAGGCCTCGCTGCTGTAGGCGTTGCAGCACTCGATGCAGCCTTTCATCATGTTCCTGTGGTGTGGCTCCAAACACCAAGATGTCATCTGCATGACAGACCGTTCCTTCCAGGCCATCCAGCATTTGTGTCAAGCGCTTCTGGAAATGCTCTGGTGCTGAGGATATTCCAAAAGGAAGTCGGTTGAAACAAAAACGTCCAAATGGCGTGATGAAGGTGGTGAGTGGGGACGATTCCTTATGCAAAGGAATTTGCCAAAAACCTGCAGTGGCATCTAGCTTTGAAAAAATTCTAGCTCCAGCTAGTTTAGCAAGCGTCTCATCGACTGCAGGGAGGATGTGTCTTTCTCTGCACACGTTGTCATTTAGGTGGGTGAGGTCGACACATATACGGATTTTTCCATTTGGCTTTGGTACTACGACCATTCCGGAGCACCACTCAGTTGCATCTTCTATGGGTGAAATAACTCCCATTGCCTCCATCCTATTCAGCTCCTCTTGAACTTTCCCTCTTAATGGCAGAGGCAAGCGGCGTGGCACCGCTAGGGCAAATGGAGTGGCATTCTCTTTCAGTTTAATCCTATATTCACCCTCTAGCTTCCCTAAACCAGTAAACACTCTGGGATATTGCTTCACATAAGCATTCTCTGTTGCAATGGCATCTACTTGACTAAGCAAGCTGAGGTCTTGTATGGCTGGCAAGCCAAGTAGTGGAGTAGCTAACCCTGGGACAACATACACCTGCTGCTTCACAACAGAGCCCTTGTAGCTCATGTCGGCGGTAAAGCATCCCTGTACTGCGATAGGAACATTGCTTGGTCCACACAGTTTTTTGCTTGGTGGTGAAAGTTTCCCGTGTAGCTTTTCAGAGTACATGTGTTTTGGGATGGCTGTCACTGCAGCGCCGGTGTCAAGCTTGAACACTACCTGCTGGCCATTTACTCCAATCGACCTCTTCCACGCACATTAGGTGGAGGTGCCGTAGTCATTGTGCCCAAAAACAAAGTCTCCAAACTTTCACACATGTCCTTCTGCTGAAGTTCCTCCACTCTCATTTTTGTTTTGCACAAAGCAGCAAAATGCCCCTTTTTCTGACATTTCTTGCAGTCTGCATTGCGAGCAGGACATTCTTTAAATGAATTTGCATGTGCTTTTCCACACCTGCCACATCTGTCTTTTGCATTTGTCTGACCTGGTCTGTGATTTGTTTTGTTTCCTTGTTGACCCGATTTTTGTTTGTGCTTGAACCTAACTGCATCCATATTAGCTCCTTCAACACCATCCGTGCTAGTCTGTCTCAGTGTGGTTTGTTGCTTTTTAATTTCCTCGTTTTGGCGAATCTTCGTCATTGCTTTCGTTAAAGTCAGCTTTGAGTCGAGCTGTAACTTCTCTGAAAGCGTGTGGTCTTTAATACCCACGACTAAGCGATCTCTTATCATCTCCTCTTTGAGGATTCCATACTGACAATACTCAGCTAGCTTGTGGACGGCTGTGATGAACGCCTCGGCTGATTCACCAGGCTCCTGGCAGCGTTTGTTAAACTTGGCCCTCTCATATATCACGTTATGTTCACAGATGAAATGTTTTTCAAATGCGTCTCTTACTTTCTCATAGTCTTTCTTGTCCGCTTCAGCCAGTGCTAAAGTGTTAAGCACATCATCTGCCGAGTCTCCCATAGTGTATATTAGCGAGTTCACTTGATACTCTTGACTCTTCTGGTCGAGTCCGGCAGCCATGCGGAATCTTTCAAAACGTCTGACCCAATTTGGCCAACTAGCGACATCCCTGAAGTCAAATGCCTCGGGCGGGCTTATGGAAAATAACGTATCCATTACCTTCCGACGTCTTCGTCACGTTGTGGCTAGCTTGGAATGTTTGCTAGTTCAGCTCGTGAACTTGAAAACTTTTTTTTTTTTTTTCCTCTGTACAGCCCAACTGGAAGGAAACTTCACTTACATGCTTTTTAAAGCTTCTGTCTTCATATTAGAGACGGGTCGCCGACTTCTGACACCATGTGTTGTACTGTGTACTTAATGAAATATATAATAAAAGGGACCTCGAGAGCGGAGCGGAGGTTCACTTCATTTATTTGTAGAAACTCTCCATGCGCATGCGCGCATGATACATTCACTGACCATTCTGTATCACTACAATTTCAACAGGTAAACAGTACTGAGTTAGGAATAATAAAATATATTTAACAATTATGATGCATTTTTAACCCAAAACAAACTTCATCTAGGATTAAAAGCAATTAAAATAATGCAGTCACAAGGTTACATGGAAAATACATGGATTTACTGGATATATACATGTAGATACTGTATAAATATATATTCTGTGTGAATAATGTAGTATGTACTCCTTTTATATTGCACTAGGAATTTTTACAATAAACTTTTGTGCCTTTTGCAGATATATCTCCATGTTTGTTTTATCTGTGAAGGTTACCAAGATTTAGTGACATAAATTAAATTCTAAAAGACTGGAAAAGCTATCTAAATAATCCATCAGTTTGAGAAATCACTTTTGGTTTGGTGTAAGTCTGTTGACAGAATTATGAACAATAAAGTAGTTTGTGTTAAAACATGTTAAATCCCATTAAACCCTGACTCATTATTAGGAAATACAGATGCCAATATGGCCCAGAATTCCTCCATATATCTGGTACTATCACTAAAGTGTGCAGTGTCTTCTACACTGGCACACCCAACAATACAGTCTTCAGTAAATAAAAATTGTTTTTGGTTACTTTTTCTTAAAAATGAGCCATTATTTTCAACGTCATTGATAAATGTTTGGTTTGTACTGTTGGCTCTTCCCACCAGTGTCTTAACAGAAAAAGAAAATCATGATGCAAACACATAAGTCACTAAATTGTTTATTACAATCATCAGCAAAATCCAGATTATTTAGAATGTGCAAAATTCAAACTTTAAACTAAAAAAACTCAGAATGGGTAACACACGTTGGCCACACACGCTGACTCCTCGCCTTCGCAAGGTGGCCCAGCACACCATGGAACGCTTGATTGAAGGCAGCATTCTGAGTCATCTCCTCACTTCACAAGGTAGTTTCATGGGATCCAGGTCAAGTGGACCCCTGACCAAGTGAGCACTCCCAAGTGGATCCCAGGATCCAATCTGTACATGTACAAATACATTCTCAATCTAGTGATTTGTAAATGCGAAGAAGGAGAACAACAAGAATTTGTGTAAAACTGCTGGAAAGATTTTTCCCGGTCACCAAGAAGTGTAAAAATATGTATATATATGTGTGTGTGTGTGTGTGTATAAGATGACAACTAAGCTGACCCGGAGAAGGTTTTGGCTCTGTTTCTGCTTTCAAAAGATTTTTCTTCTCCACCGCTGCTGCTCGTCACCGCTGGCTGCCCCCAGATGAAAATCCACAGAATAGGTATGTGGGACTATAATGTTCTGAATGAGGCTTTAGGAAACTCTGAATCAGTTTGTAAATCACTGGATTGAAAATGTACTTGCACATGTACAGATTGGACCCCAGGGTCCACTTGGGGTGCTCACTTGGTCAGGGGTCCACTTGACCTGTTCCCGTTTCATGCTCTCTTGCCTCACTGAGAAGCAACTGGATGTGCCGCTGGTCCCGGTTCAGCAGATCTTCAGCCTGCGGTGGGACTCTAGAATGAAAACACACACACAACTTAAGTGCATGCACAGCATGAAAGTGCAACATGTAAAAAAAAAAAAAAAACTTTTTAGCCAGGATTAACACTAGCTTATTTCGTCAGATGTTGTCGACACAAGCGCAAAATACAAGCAGAGCACGGAGTTAGCATTGATGGCTAACTAGCTAGCTCATTGTCTGCATACAGGAGACAATGGTGTTATTTGTTCAAAGTGAGCTTTCCATCACTGGGATAAATAACGGCAAAGATGCATAATAGCACATCACTCAACATCCTCCATCACTGTTTTCAACAATGATGATGCCGTGGTCGGGTAGATGCCACTCTGCCTCCCATCTGCCTTCGCTGGTTGGTGGCTGTGAATTCTTTTCAGGTCACTCCGTCCAGCTCCCTCTGGATTTCTTTAGTCTGCTGCCAAGCAGAGAAAAGTCTGCACCTCGTCGTTGGACCACGGTGTTGATTTATGTGTAGCATTTTATCTCGTTGATTACACTCACTCACACTTGCTGTTGGTGATTTGACTGTTTGTTGCCGTCCAAAATGGAGCAGTAAACAAAAGACGTGACGTCGGGTGCAACCCCTCTATAGAGATCAGTGGGATGGGCGCAGTAAGCAGGAAACGGGGGTGTGGATGGGTCCTGTAAACAAACTATTGCACTCGTGTTTTGTGGGGAGCTGGGAGAGCTGTCACACAGACAGCAAAGCAAGCCCAAATAAGCAACTACACTTTAAAAAACAAGCCCAAAAACCTGCAACCTGTGACTGACGAGATTTGCAAGCGACTTTAGAGAAAAACAAGCCCAAAGTCGCTTATAAAAAGCAACTATGGTCAAAGGACACGCCCACTTGAATGCACAGTGGCCCAGGATAATATCTGAAACTGCATTGGTCCTTAAAAGCAGTTTAATGGTAAAACCCATCTTAATTTGGGTCAAAATTTTAAAGCAGCTGTTCAAAAATGCCGACCGGCACTGGAGGCCAAGTTCACTCATTAGTTGTGCACTCTTCCCCCGAGGCCATAGCCAGTGCTTAGTTCTGACTGGTTCACCTGTTAGTGATGTAACTAAGACAGTTTGCCTAAACTTGCCTGTTCAGAGGGGGTGGAGCTTAACTGAAATTTCACTGCAGAAATACACAGACATAACACATTTGAATGATTTTACTCTTGATGTCTTGTAAGTTATAAAAAAGACATGTTGCTACAGACATGTTGACAAGAAAAAAAAAACGTTTCACTGGTGTGTCACTTTAATATCAGATTTTTTTTTTTTTTTTTGTTACTCATTTGTACCCGTAGGTAGACTTGGTTTGCAGTCTGGTGACAAGCCACCGGCTGCTGGTCGCTGCGTGCGCGAGCGCCCTAAACCTACATGTTTTTGGTATGCGGGAGGAAACCGGAGAAATCCCGGAGTAAACCCACGCAACACGGGGAGAACATGCAAACTCCACACAGCTCACTGTTGGTTGGGGGCTGGGATCGAACCCACGATCCCCGCGGTCCCCCGGCCGAGGGTAAAACTGTGCTGCCACAGTGCTAAACCACTGCGCCACCGTGCAGTGCACAAGATATATCTTGTGGTTCAATGCAGATTTTTTTCTGTTAAGGCAGAGGTTACCAGTCCCTTGGCTAATGAAAGGGATGAGTGCCTAGTAACTTTGAAGAACTACTAGCCAGAGTGACCAGTGAGCACAAAAAGTTAATATCATCCCCTGTAGGAAATCAATGCAGAACTAGAATTCCACTCAACAGAGATTTAGGCCCACACCTGTCTTCTGCATACTCTAGCAACAAATGCAAAAATAAAGTAGAATATACTTCATTGTCCCCTTGTGGAAGTTTGTCATGGACTCCATGTGCTGTCTTCAAAGAAGATAAAAGGGAAGTACATTCACGTTAAGATAAAACAATCATCGTGTATACTTAGGACCAGGGCTTGATATTAATTTTTTTGCTCACCAGCTACTGTGGCTTGTGATTTCCCAGAGTTACTAGCCACTCAGCCTTTTCACTAGCCACATTTTTGTGGTTGGAAAATTGTGTTTAAATGATCAAATTTGACCATTGCATGCTAAAATTTAGTTGAATTAAATTTACAACCTTTTTAAGTGTAAATGACTGTTATACTGTACATACATAAACAGCAAGAGAAACACTAATTATTGATTAACAGGAGTAAATGCTGTAAAACAGTTAAGAAAAATATTTGCAATATGAGAGTAAAGTAAAGGTAGATTTGGGGTCTGTCCCAATTCTCATTTGTAGCCTACCCCTTGGCCTACCCCTTGGCCTTTGAAATCAAGGGCCCATTGTTCTCACCAGAAAAAAAGAAGAAAAAGAAAACTGATGAGAAAAAAGTCTCAACTTTACATGAAAAATTCTAATCAGTAGAAAAAAAAAATCAGAATTTTACTAGAAAGTTTAAGTTTAATGTTTATTTGAAAAGGACATTGCATACTAATGAACATTAATACGGAGTGGTGGCCTAGTTGATAGAGCATCCGCCCCACAACCGGGAGGTCGTAGGTTCAAGCCCCAGCTGGGTCATACCAGAGACCATATAAAAGATGGTACTTCCCGCCTTCTAGCTTGGTGCTCAGCGTAATAGAATGGGGAAAGGAAAAAGTTGTTTGTGGCGGTTCCTTGTATGGCAGCAGCCCCTCTGATTCTAGATGTGATTAACATTGTAGATAGGAGAAATGTAATTTCGTTCTACTGTACATGATTGGCTGTGTGGATTGAATGACAATAAAGTTGGCTTCTTCTTAATACAAATGTTAAGTATGCCAGATTTAGCAATACTTCTAATTTGCATCTGTAGTCCCCCGGCAGGTCACAAAAACACAAATAAACAATCATTCACGAGCAGAACAACTGTAATGAAACTGTACAAAGTGGATATGCTAAAGTGCAAGAGTAAGGTGCTACAAAACAAAACATTCAAATGTCACATGAGTGAAGTGCTGTGTATGCGTACACACACATGCACCAAAGCACCTCACGGCAACAAGCAGCAACAAACAAGAGGCAGGGCATATGTGTGTGACGCACGAGCACATACTATATTCAGTATATGCATATGCCGCAGAGCAACCACTAATTATGGGTACAGTTGGGGTTGTTTTAAAGGCAATTTTTACAATGAGTCTTAAAAGTGTTTAGTGTGGTACGTTCTCTAATTGCAGATGGTATTTTATTCCAGATATTGGTGCCCCTCACTGATAGCACAGATTAAGGAAATTTGGTGCGTCTGTGGGGGACCTCACAGTCTCCTCTAGTAATTGTTCTGGTGGTTGTACCAGTGATAGTTCACAGTTTAACATATTCTCCCAGGGGGGTGGTGCATAGCCATTAATATTTTATAAGCTGAACAGGAAAATTTGAGAGTTTTATAATTTTCAAAGGAGAAAACTGTATTTCTTGTAGATGTGACAACAATATGTGGGATCTTTCTTACCAAAGATTTTTATGGCTTTTTTGTATAAAGAGTCAATGGGTTTGATTAATGTTACACCAGTGAGAGACCAGTTGGTAAAACAGTAATCAATGTGTGAGAAGATCATTGCATGCAGAAACACTTTGGCTGCATTAACTGTCAGCGATGGTCTAATTTGTTTAAAATTTCTTAGGTTGAATTTGATTATGCTTGAGATTTTTTTGATGTTTTTTAAAAGTTAATGAGGACTCTAAAATCACGCCGAGGTACTTACATTCTTTGACTAGTTGCAGCTCCTTCCCTTTTAAGAAAATTTTGGAATTTGTAATATTTGATCCTTGTTTGGTAAACATCATGCAAAAAGTTTTTTTAGTGTTTAGTAGGAGACATGAATTATTAAGCCAGTCATGGATTTGAGTCATTGCTGTTGTAAGAATACAGATGGCTTCTTTTGTGTTTTTTGCAGGTGTGAATATTACTGTGTCATCTGCGTATATGAATGTTTCTGCATGCATTTGGTAAATCATTTATGTATAGGGAGAATAATATTGGTCCAAGTATAGAGCCTTGTGGGGCACCCATTTGACATTTCAAATATGGCGATTTGACACCGTTGACCATAACACATTGCTGTCTTTCGGTTAAATAGGATTTCATCCATTTGATAGCATGTTCTAAAAAATTAAGCTGAGTAAGTTTGGTTAAAAGGATGCTGTGGTCAACAGTGTCAAATACCTTCTTCAAATCTAAAAATACAGCACCTACACAATTGCACTTATCTAAGAAAGATTTAGTTTTCTCTAAAAACAAGCTTATTGCAGACTCTGTTGAATGGTGGGCATGGAACTATGCGTGATGCAGGGGGTGTTCCCATAATTCAGATGTTCACATAATGGTGTGGCCACCCATTTTTCAATTATTTTGGAAATGACAGGTAGGATGCTGATTGGTCTGTAGTTGTTTATATCAGTTTTACTCTGTTTTGAAAAATTGGTCTGACCACTCCTACCTTCCAAGCAGTTGGGATGACAGCATGTTTGATTGACAGGCTGATTAAATGAGTAATTGGACAAATGAGAGATTCTTTATTTTCTTTTTAAAAATTTGGTGTTAAGACCATGTTCATCTGTTGCTTTGGGGCTATTTGATGAGCTGATGATATTTGCGACTTCATTTTCAATTATTTCTAATATATTAAAAACTGGTTGTGAGGGGTTAATAGGACTAGGATTATGATCAGGTGGATTAAATGAGTTGGACATTTCTAGCTCAGAGTTCATGAAAAAGTTGTTAAACTCTGTAGCAATGACCGTGGGATTCTGTACCATTTTGTTATTAATATTAAGTTCCATGTCTCCGTCATCTTTTTTGTTTTGTTTATTAGTCAATTTGTTAATATTATTCCAATTTTTTTTGCCATCTCCTTTTGCATTTTCAGTAATGGTTTTAAAAAAGTTTGCCTTAGCCTTCGTCAGAGTTTGTGTTACCTTATTTCTAGCAGATGTAAATTTTTGTCTGTCTGTTGTTAAACCTGTTTTTAGAGCTATTTTAAGAAGTTGATCTCAGGTCTTCATTAGTTGTCGACATTCGGAGTTGAACCACAGTAAACTGATTCTTCTTCTGTTGTTTCCTTTTTACCTCCGCCAAGGGGGTTATGTTTTTACCGTTTTTTTTGTTTTGTTTTTTTTTTTTGTACTTATTTTGTACCCGTAGGTAGATTTGTTTTGCAGTCTGGTGACAAGCCACCAGCTGCCGGTCGCTGCGTGCGCAAGCGCCCCGTATCCCTAACCTGCATGTTTTTGACATGCGGGAGGAAACCGGAGAAATCCCGGAGTAAACCCACGCAACACGGGGAGAACATGCAAACTCCACACAGATCACTGTTGGCCGGGAGCAGGGATCGAACCCACGATCCCCGCGATCCCCCAGCCGAGGGTAAACTGTGCTGCCGCAGTGCTAACCACTGCGCCACCGTGCAGCCCCACTGTTTGTTTGTTTGTCTGTTTGTTTGTCTGTCTGTTACCAACATAACTCAAAAAGTTTTGAACAGATTTTGACAAAATTTTCAGGACAAGTCCGAAAAGGGACAAGGAATAAATGATTAGATTTTGGGAGTGATCCGGATCACCGCCATTACCGAAAAAGTGATTTTTGTCAATAACTACTCAACTAATAAAGATATCAACGTGAATCCAATTGCTAAAGGTATGCTTTCATGGTCAAGGAATCTGAAAATATAGATAAAATAAATGTAGGACTTTTCAAAGTCCAGCAATTACATTTTTGAGTAGATCACAGCATGGGGGACTGAGCTGCCTTGGCGGAGGTCTGCACTCTCCGAGTGCTTTTCTAGTTTTGAAAATGCCATGATAACCTCTTTGATTTTTGTTATAAAAAAAATTCATTGCTGCGATTTATGTCATTTGAGGAGGTGATTTCCTTCCATTCAATTTCGTTTATTGCCATTGTTATATTTTGTTGTTGATTTTTTGGGGATTACAGAACACCAAATTTATTGTCTTAATTTTTTTTTTGCTGATTTAGGACAGTTTTGATATGCTGAATCCAAAAATCACATTGGTTTTGCTCAATCAGGTCAACTTTTTGAACTATGGCCACGTTTTCTTATGTTTTTGTTTACATGTACGGGTATTTTCGCTTTATATGATGCAAAATTCTTTATTTCTTGAAATTCTCTGAATTTTGAACAATGATGACGTAACATTCAGTTTACACGTACTTACCTTTATCAATGTCTACTATTCAATTTACAGTACAACTGTACAGCTGCTTATAACTTAACATAAAAACCTGACCTGATCGAGAGAAACGGATGTTATTTTTGGATTCAGCGGTGCAAAACTGTCTTAAATCAGTTGAAAGAACACAACTTACAAAAAAAATATTTTGTTATGTTGTGTAATTTACTGTGTTACCTGTTAACTTCTTAAATGGATTTGAAAGCTGTTTCCATGGAAGTTTTCTTGTTAATATTATATTGTGGTCAGACAGTCCCGTTTAAAGGTTATAAGTCTGGGAGATTCTTTAAGGTCTATTTGTAAAAAGTAAATCATTTTTGGTTTTTGACTGGCTTGTGACTCTGGTTTATCTATTAATTGAGTTAAGTTATAGTGATCTGTAATGATTTTTAGATTTTTTGTCATCTCAGTTTATATTAAAATCACCCAATAAGATTAATTCATTTTTAGGATTGCATTGATTAAGAAGTGCTTTAAATTGGTCATAAAAATCTGCTTTAAAGGAGGGTTTGCGGTATAAACAAATAGCACAGAAGGTCATATTGGCTGACAACTTAATGTTAACTCCTACACATTCTAGATTTAGATCTATTGACAATTCAATTTGATTACATTTTTAGGTGTTTCTAACATATAGTAAAACTCCTGCACCTTTTCCTTGCTCCCCATCTTTCCTATACACATTATAGCCAAGCATGGTAACAGTTTCAGGTGACGAAGACGATAACCAGGTTTCAGACAAATCCATAAAATCAATATTAGAGTTTATCAGCAGATGTTGTAGTTGTTCACGTTTGGAGATCATACCCCATATATTTAAGTGCCCCCCAAGCAGACTTTTTTTTTTTTTTTTTTTTTTTAACTTTGAGGGTCTCAAATTCATGTTGCCTGATTCAGGTTTTGACAAACTTGAGTGATCTATGTTTTTTTAACACAGGATTTCTCTGATGAGTTTTACACTCACTGCCAGCTGGTTTTTGCATTGCCACTGTGGTGGAGTCCGTGTGCTAGGCTGCTGCAGCAGAGACCGACCCAATGGCAGAGACCGGGAGGGAAGCTGTAAATTCACAGAGAAACTTTGGGACCTCTGTTGGGTCGTTTTTGGCCCACAGGCCATATGTTTGACGCTCCTGGACCAGCCCATTAAAAATACATATTTAGAGGATTTACTTCCATGAAATAGCTGCATATCACAACAGCATGTAAATGAATGATAAAATAAAATAGAAAGCACAGGTAAATGAAAGTTCACCTCAGAAAAAGCTTCATTTGTTCTTTACAGCAACACAAAGTGATAAAAGAATTTTTAAAATAAGGACAGCACAATTTAACATAATTCAAATACAAAACATGCAACAGATGTGCTGTACAGAGAGTTTATAGGTATTGCTAATTTTCAACTCTTGTTCCTAGTTGGGCTTATACTGGTGTGAAAAAGTGTTTGCCCCCCTCCTGATTTCTCTTTTTTTTTGTATGTGTGTCACACGTAAATGTTTCAGATCATCAAACAAATTTAAATATTAGACAAAGATAACACAAGCAAACACAAAATGCAGTTTTTAAATGAAGGTGTTTATTATTAAGGGTAAAAAAATCCAAACCTACATGGCCCTGTGTGAAAAAGTGATTGCCCCCCATTAAAACATAAATTAACTGTGGTTTATCACATCTTTGGAAAGCTGTGTTCAATTTCTCTAGCCACACCCAGGCCTGATTACTGCCACACCTGTTCTCAATCAAGAAATCACTTTAATAGGACCTGCCTGACAAAGTGAAGTAGACCAAAAGATCCTCAAAAGCTAGACATCATGCTGTGATCCAAAGAAATTCAGGAACAAAGGAGAAACAAAGTAATTGTGATCTATTAGTCTGGAAAAGGTATAAAGCCATTTCTAAAGCTTTGGGACTCCAGCGAACCACAGTGAGAGCCATTATCCACAAATGGCGAAAACATGGAACAGTGGTGAACCTTCCCAGGAGTGGCTAGCCGACCAACATTACTGCAAGTGTGCAGTGACGACTCATCCAAGAGGTCACAAAAGACCCCACAACATCCAAAGAACTGAAGGCTTTACTTTCCTCAGTTAAGGTCAGTGTTCATGACTCCACCATAAGAAAGAGACTGGGCAAAAATGGCCTGCATGGCAGAGGTCAAAGACGAAAACCATGCTGACCAAAAAGAACATAAAGGCTCATCTCAGTTTTGCCAGAAAACATCTTGATGATCCCCAAGACTTTTGGGAAAATACTCTGTGGATTGACAAGACAAAAGTTGAACTTCTTGGAAGTTGTGTGTCCCATTATATCCGGGGTAAAAGTAACACAGTATTTCAGAAAAGGAACATCATACCAACAGTAAAATATGATGATGGTAGTGTGATGGTCTGGGGCTGTTTTGCTGCTTCAGGACCTGGAAGACTTGCTGTGGTAAATGGAACCATGAATTCTGCTGTCTATCAAAAAATTCTGAAGGAGAATGTCCGGCCATCTGTTCATGACCGCAAGCTGAAGCGCACTTGGGTTCGGCAGCAGGACAATGATCCAAAACACACCAGCAAGTCCACCTCTGAATGGCTTAAGAAAAACAAAATTCATGACTAGGCCACTTTGGAGTGGCCTAGTCAAAGTCCTGACCTGAATCCGATTGAGATGTTGTGGCATGACCTTAAAAAGGCGGTTCATGCTCGAAAGCCCTCCAGTGAGGCTGAATTACAACAATTCTGTAAAGATGAGTGGGCCAGAATTCCTCTACAGCGCTGTAAAAGACTCATTGCCAGTTATCACAAATGCTTGATTGCAGTTGTTACTGCTAAGGGTGGCCGAACCAGTTATTAGGTTTAGGGGGCAATCACTTTTTCCCACAGGGCCATGTAGGTTTGGATTTTTTTTTTACCCTTAATAATAAACACCTTCATTTAAAAACTGCTTTCTGCGTTTACTTGTGTTATCTTTGTGTTGTAGAGACTGGGTTAATCATCTCAGACTGGTGGGTTAATCATCCCAGACTAGATGCAGAGGGTAAACGGAGAAGGACAATAGCTATGGAGATTTTGGTGAGGTAGCAGGAAGAAGGAGTTGGGGGGAGAAGGGATGAATGTATTGTGATGTGAGATGTCATGCAGATGTGAGATGGGCGGTTGGTATAAAAGGAGAACCCATGGTGTATTGTGACATGCTTTTCTGTGTATGACTGATGTGAGAGTGAATAAAATCGTCTTCTGCATAAATCAGTCTCGTTATTTACACTCTCCACACTGGTGACCCCTTGACGGATTATGGAACACGAGGCAAGAACCCCGGAGTCGGCCCGGACGGGAAGCCCCAGCAACGCGGCAAGCATCCCAGAGACGGCCCGGACGGGAACCCCCAGCAACGCGTGCGCTGTTTCGGTCAAACTACCAGACTTTTGGCTGCATGACCCGTGGTCTTGGTTCCACCTCACCAAGGCTCAGTTCGCCCTCCGGGGAATAACGGCAGATGACACCAAATATTACTATGTGGTCGCAGCGCTGGACGCTCGCACATCTCAGCAAGTAGCGAGCCTGCTCCAACAGCCTCCAGCCCACGACAAATACGGGACGCTCAAGGCCGCGCTGACCTGGCGCTACACGCTCTTGGACTGTAAGAGAGCAGAGAGGCTCCTGAGGCGTTCCGAGTTAGGAGATGGTTCGGCGGTCGAACTGATGGAGAAGATGTTGGCATTAATGGGCAAGGGCGACGGGCATTTTCTGTTTGCCCATCTTTTCCTCCGGAACCTCCCAACAGAGGCAAGAGCGGTTCTTGCCAATTCGCCGTTGCTGGCCACGCGTGACTACCGTGCACTAGCCCAGGAGGCAGATCGGATCATCCTCACCACCAGAGCCCTCACAGTGAACGCAGCGGTGTCGGAACCCAGCGAGACGACCAGCGGAGGCGAGAAGCCGCCGACGGTAGCGTCAGCAGAGGCCAGGAAGCGCCAGAGAGACATGCTCTGCTTCTACCACCGCCGCTTTGGAGAGAACGCACGCAGATGTGCGCCACTGTGCCAATTCGAGCGCTCGGGAAATGCCAAGGCCGGTAGTCGGTAGCAGCTGCGACCGCCGGTGAAGAAAACAAGCTGCTCTACGTGACGGACTCGCGCTCGGGGAGACGGTTCCTCGTAGACACCGGAGCCCAGAAGAGCATCATCCTGCCATCCTACGCCGACCGGCTAGCAGGACCTAGCGGCCCCGGGCTGGTAGCAATAAACGGCTCGGGCATTAAGACTTTTGGTGAGAGAACACTGACTTTATCCCTACACGGCCGTATGTACGAGTGGACTTTTGTCATAGCGGCACTGAGTTTCCCAATCCTGGGAACTGATTTTCTGTGTGCACATGGGTTACTAGTCGATGTTGCTAATAGACGCCTGGTTAATGCACTGTCTTTTGATTCTCTCCCCTGTGCAGCTCGAGGGGCCGGGCCAATAACGCAAGCCAACGTCACAGCTCCAGGCGGTAAGTTCCACACACTGCTCACTCAGTTCCCAGCACTCACGGTCCCGACGTTTTCGGGGCCATCGCTAAACACGGGGTGGAACACTTTATCACCACCACCAGGCCGCCTGTTTTCGCACGACCTCGGCGCTTGGACACAGCTAAACTGGCCATAGCACGCGAGGAGTTTGCCAACCTGGAAAGGTTGGGCATCATCAGGCAATCGAACAGCCCATGGGTATCCCTGCTACACATGGTCCCTAAGGCCGAGGGATCGTGGCGACCGTGCGGAGATTTCCGCAGATTGAATAACACCACAGCGCACGACCGCTACCTGATTCCCTATATTCAGGATTTTTCCGTTCACCTCGCCGGAGCACGCATTTTTTCTAAAATAGACCTGGTCCGCGGTTACCACCAGGTCCCAGTGCGTGCGGAGGACATACCCAAAACAGCGGTAATAACTCCGTTTGGCTTGTTTGAGTTTTTACGCATTCCCTTCAGATTAAAAGGAGCAGCACAGACATTCCAACGCATGATGGATGCGGTGTTGCGCAATCTCCCGTTTGTGTTTGTCTACCTGGATGATATCCTGGTGGCCAGTGCGTCCGAGGACGAACACATAACCCACCTCAGGACGTTTTTCCGGAGGTTGGAGGAGCATGGGTTAATAATCAACCCGGCGAAATGCCAGTTCGGCGTGACCGGGATTGATTTTTTTAGGGCACCGCGTCTCACCGGAGGGAGCGATGCCCTTGCCCGACAAAGTGCGCGCTGTGGCGAATTTTCCCCGGCCTCAGACGGTCAGGGCGCTGCAAGAATGTTTGGGGATGGTGAACTTCTATAACCGGTTCCTCCCCCGCGCAGCTCAACTCATGCAGTCATTGTACGCCGCGCTCAAGAAACGGAAACCCGCGGACAGAGTCGAATAGACTCCGGAGCGAGAGCAGGCGTTCTCTGAGGTTAAAACAGCCCTGGCAAACGCCGCACTGTTGGCGCACCCGGACCCGGCGGCCCGGATAGCGCTCACTACCGACGCCTCGGACATGGAGCAACGTGTCGCAGGTTCTTGGCAGCCGCTCGCTTTTTTCAGCAGGGCTTTGCGCGACAGTGAGCGTAAATACAGCGCGTTCAACAGAGTTGCTGGCTCTCCACCAGGCCATACGCCCCTTCCAGTTCTGGCTGGAAGGGCGCAGCTTCACCGCGTTCGTGGACCACAAGCCGCTAACGTTCGCGATGGCCAAGGTTTTGGAACCATGGTCGGGCCAGCAGCAGAGACAGCTCGCCGCGATCTCGGAGTTTACGACCGATATTCAGCATGTGTCGGGTAAACTGAACGTGGTAGCGGACTGCCTCTCGCGCGCAGTAGTGGCCCCGGTCTGCGTGGGGATAGATTATACAGCCAAGGCCGCAGAGCAGATTGGCGATACGGATGTGTGCGCGTTCCAGTCTGGACCAACAGGGTTAAGGCTGGAGAGCAGAGTACTGCAAGACGGAAAGCCCCCCCTAATCTGCGATGTCTCCACGGGACGCCCACGCCCGGTGGTCCCAGTCGCTTGGCGCCGCCGCGTGTTTGAGTCAGTTCACGCTCTGGCGCACCCAGGGGTGCGCGCGTCAGTCAAAATGGTGGGAGCGAAGTTTGTGTGGCCAGGCCTGTGCAAACAAGTGAAAGAGTGGGCTGCAGCCTGCGTAGCTTGCCAACGAGCCAAAGTACACAGACACACGAAGGCTCCTTTGGAGCCGTTTCGTATACCGGCTAAGAGGTTCGACCATGTTCACGTGGACCTCGTGGGCCCCCTCCCACCATCGCAGGGGTGCACACACCTTCTGACAGTGGTGGACCGCACCACACGCTGGCCAGAAGCAGTCCCACTGGCGGCAACCACGTCCGCGGATGTGGCGCGCGCTTTTTTGACGACATGGGTGGCACATTTTGGAATCCCGTCGGACATCACATCCGATAGGGGCCCTCAGTTTGTTTCCGACCTCTGGTCCACGATGGTCCGTAGCCTGGGTGTCGCAATTCATCGCACAACTGCGTACAACCCACAGGCCAATGGGTTAAGCGAGCGTTTTCATAGGTCACTGAAAGCAGCGCTCAGGGCTTCGCTGACTGATGCAAATTGGGTAGATCGGTTGCCGTGGGTTTTATTGGGGTTGCGTTCCGCACCAAAAGAGGATTTGGAGGCTTCCCCAGTGGAGCTTGTTTTTTCTCAGCCACTGCGGCTGCCCGGGGAATTTTTGCCAGATAATCCTGCGCCGGACAATTGCCCGTCTCAGCGTTTGCAGCATAGTGCAGACACAGGCACGCTGCCGGGCCCGGCCCACCACTGTTTTCCACGCGCTTGTGTGCCAAAAACTTTGAAGAACGCATTGTTTGTGTTTGTCAGGCACGATGCCCACCGCCCTCCATTGCACCCACCCTATGATGGCCCGTTCAGAGTGCTGGAAACAGGGGACAAACATTTTTTGTTAGACTTGGGGGGTCGTCGGGAGAAAATATGCATAGACAGACTTAAGCCCGCCTTTGTAGTGGCGGACGAGCAAGTGCTGTTGGCTCAGACCTCTCGGCGTGGAAGACCCCCACTGAGAACTCCCCAGGTAAACGATTCATCAGAGCAGCCACACGGGCAAGTCGAAGGTTCCCCCCCCCCCCTCGCCAATGCCCACCCGCAAACAGACACACCCCCAGGAGCCCCCCGCCGGCACAGCAGCGCCGCGGAGGCAGTAAACCCCCGTTACAGCAGATATGGGAGGAGACTGAAGCCAAAAGGACGTGAGGACTGAAACTCTGTCTGAGATTCGGGGGTGGGGGGGTGGAGATGGGCGTGTAGAGACTTGGTTAATCATCTCAGACTGGTGGGTTAATCATCCCAGACTGGATGCAGAGGGTAAACAGAGAAGGACAATAGCTATGGAGATTGCTTTGTTTTTTCTTTTGAATTCTTGGATGGAATATGGGTGGGCAATATAAGCTGCGGCTTCAGCCATCACCCATTTCGGATAACTTATGTTGAACTTTATAATCAGAGAAGTTATTATCTAATTTGACCTTGTTGGATTTTCTTTCCCCCTTTGTTATATTATTCTGTTTCTTTTTTAATCTCTACTTTTAATCTATCCGAAATAAAAAAAAAAAAAGATTATGGTGAGGTAGCAGGAAGAAGGAGTTGGGGGGAGAAGGGATGAATGTATTGTGATGTGAGATGTCATGCAGATGTGAGATGGGCGGTTGGTATAAAAGGAGAACCCATGGTGTATTGTGACATGCTTTTCTGTGTATGACTGATGTGAGAGTGAATAAAATCGTCTGCTGCATAAATCAGTCTCGTTATTTACACTCTCCACAGTCTAATATTTAAATTTGTCTGATGAACTGAATTATTTGTGTGACAACCAAAAAAAGGAGAAATCAGGAAAGGGCAAACACTTTTTCACACCACTGTACATGAATATAATTAAGACAATAAAACTTAAATGATCAACATACTAAAACTACACCACAGAGCACAATAACATGTGTATACACAATCATCTCAAGCCTTTAAATGACAAACATACTAAAACTATACAGCCACTTTTTCTCTCTGTCATAAGAAAACTTAAGCTTCTTGCTCTAAAAAATAATCATGTTTAACCACAGAGGTAAGAACTGATGTTGTGGGCTACTCACCGCTGGGACAAGTTGTCCCGATAATCTGACCGCTGATAGCGGGGACAAGCGTGTTCTGCCAGCTGCTGTCTGCTTGTCCACAGCGAGTTCACTTTGCAGCCAGTCTGAAGAAACGGCAACAGAGTTTGGCTCCACTCTGGGCTCGTCATGAGAAATCGCCACCCACCACAGCATTTCTTCCCACCGGGTTGTGGTGTGAACTGGGCAGAACAGGAGACCAACCCACGGAGGAGACCATCCACAGCTTCTCCTTTGCCGGGCTCCAGCCCGACTCCGTCCTCAGTGACAGTGGACCAATGGGCAGACACTGTGTGCAAATAGTGCTTATCGAAGTTCAATTCAATTCAGTTTTATTTATATAGCGCCAAATCACAACACAGGTTATCTCAAGGCACTTTACAAAAAAAAAAAGAGTGGGTTTAGGCCACGCTCTCAAATTTATAGAACCCAGCAGAGACCCCTAAGAGCAAGCACTGCAGTGACGCAGGTGAGGAAAAACTTCCTAACGGGCAGAAACCTCGAGTGGAACCATAGCTCATAGAGGACGGCCATCCGCCTCAGCCGGCTGGGCTGAAAAAAGAGGTAAAAAGTAGGAGGCCTGGCAGTAGCTACATTCAAAACAAATGTAACAAATATAATTCAACATTAACATTCACAGCCAGACATTCCAGTATTAAGCCAGGTTAGGCTCCACATGCGAGTGAAGGCCTGACAGTGGCAACATTTTTAACTATAGGCCTTATCAAAGAGAAAAGATTTCAACTTACTCTTGAATAAAGCGAGAGTGTCTGCCTCCCGAACTGAACTGGGAAGATGGTTCCACAGGAGGGGAGCTTGATAACTGAAAGCTCTACCTCCCAATCTACTTCTGGAGACCTTGGGGACCACCAGTAGTTTGGATTTTGGGGAGCGCAGAGCTCTGGTTGGATGGTAGGAAACTACATGAGTTCTTGCAAGTAAGAAGGAGCCATACCATTAAGGGCTTTATAAGTTAGGAGTAATATCTTGAATTCAATTATATATTTTATTGGGAGCCAATGTAAAGAAGCTAAAACTGGGGTAATGTGATCTCTTCTCCCTGTTCTCATCAGGATATGTAGGACATTCTATTCTGAATGAGCTGGAGAAACTTTATGGACTTATTAGGACAACCTGATAAAAGTGAATTACAATAGTCTAGCCTAGAGGTGATAAAGGCGGGGACAAGTTTCTCTGCATCTTTATGAGACAGGATGGATCTAATTTTAGAAATATTATGCAGATGGAAGAAGGCAGTCTTAATGGTTTGCTGTATATGAGCTAAAAAACATATCTTGGTCCAAGACAACTCCAAGATTCCTAACAGAAAACTTAGAAGCCAGTGCAATGCCATCTAGTGTTGTTATCTTACTAGAAAAAACACTTCTAGCATGTTTGGGGCCAAGAACAGTGACTTCAGTTGATGTCATTGTTGGAGTTGTCATTGATGAAGTTGTAGTTTTGTAGTCTCACATTGCAGATAGGTTTATTATTTTAGATGCCTTCTAAGAAAACTACAGTCTGCCAAAGTGGCTAGTGGGAGTCGCTGTCTTACTGGCCACTGCCGAAATCTACCCGCCATTGGCAGGTTGGTGAGTGTTAATGTAAAGCCCTCCTTAGGACCCATATTTACTTTATTGACTTTATATTGACTATAAAGTACAGATGACTTCATGACCTTGACCTTTGATCCCAAAAGCATAGGCATGGGTGAGGATACCAAGGTCAAACTGTGTACCAAGCCTGGTGACCTCAAGTTCATTTTTTTTCAGGAGTTGGAGAGTAGACAATCTTGTAAGTTTGACCTTTGATCTTTTGACCCAAAAAGTAGGCCAAATCAATAGGATCTCAGGTTACTCCCCTGTACCAAGTTTAGTGATCCTGATACTAACAGCAATAACTTGATGATCAAGAATGTGAAATTATACTAAGAGGCCATGCAATCCGTGATCTTTTGGCCCCAGATATACTGTAGGTCAGTTCCAGAGCACTTCAATTAGGTGTGGTGATCTTCACACTAAACTCAACAACATAATGGCCACAAATGTTTAAACCCTCTGATGTCTGACCTTTTGACTCTACTTGATCTCTAATTCAGCTCCTCTAAGTTTGGTGATCTTAGCCACTGTGGATCTGAAGTTACAGTTGTGGGCACATGGACAAACAGACAGATCAGGGGATCACCATATTCAGTTTGCCATGAAAATGTTAACCATGTTTGATCTAATGTTTATATATAGAGCTCTAGAAAAAATAAGAAATCATTGCAAAATCGTTCCTAAATTAGCTTTTATACATGTATGACAGCCATTCAATTTGAGTATCTGCTGAATTCCAACACAAGGACACCTCAATCTAAGCAGTAAGGTGCATGAAAGCTGTGAATAAAAATCAGTTAGTACATAAATACAGATTTCTCAGATTTCAGAGTTCTTCTCCAGTTAAAACTTAAGTATTGTAGTGTTTAAAAATGAAAATGAACTTGTTTTCTTTGCATTATTTGATCTAAAAGCACATCAAAGACACACTTGAAAGAAACCTATTGTTTGTTGTTTTGGCCAGTTATCATTTTCTGTAAATAAATGCTCTAAATTACAATATTTTGATGTGGAATTTGGGCAAGTTGTTTTCAGTAGGTTATTTTTATAAGTACTTTTTCATCAATATATATTTTTTTGAAGAATATAAAAACTTTAATTCTGCATCTTTCAAAACATCTTGCTGATCTATTTTTGTAGTGACAACACTGTCCTCCTGTTTGCCTTTAAGGCCTTGACAAAAAAAAATTTAAAATTCTGAGTAAAAATAGGACATAGATTTGTGTGTAAAAAAAAAAAAAAAAAAAAAAAAAAAAGTAAATTTCCTAGGAAAATACCAAGTTTATGAGAAAAGCTGAAAATTTAAGGAAAAATGGTTGCAGTTTTGTGAGGAAAATGCCACACCAAATTTGCAAGAAATGGTCACAAAATTTCTGGGGGAAAACATCCCACATTTACTGGAAAAGCTGACATTTTTTGATAATATTACAAATTTCAGTGAAAAGTCCTGCAAATAGAGGGGGGCACTTGTGCGCAGTGATGGAGTAGACGTGTTTCTACGAGGCTCCGTCGCAGACTTCTAAATTTTGTTTATTTTTGCTACACCTACTTACCAACTTTTTGCCTACTTATCGTCAGAGCTGTTTCTAACTAACCTCCAATCATGCCACCCAAGAGAGACGAGGTAAAACCATCAAATTCAGCCTCGGCTAGTGCTAGCAACGAAGCTATATTAGCTGCAGTTAACAAATATGGCGCTGAGCTAGCTAAAGTTTCAGCGCAGATGGAAGAGTTGAAAAAGTCCGTGGAGGGTCGCTTAAGCACAGTGGAGACGCATTTGGGCACATTACAGAATGAACATAATCAGACTGAACAACGCTTGGATAGCATGGATGTGGCACTCTCCGACGCAGATGTTCGCATCACGGCACTGGAAGCTAGCTACCGTGAGTTGCAGGTGGAAAATGGTCGGCTTAAGGCTAAGCTAAATGACTTGGAGGGGCGCTCGCGTAGGTTAAACATCAGGATCGTGGGGATCAAAGAAGGAGAAGAGAAGGGCAATCCCACGGAGTTTGTGACACGACTGCTACCGGAGCTGCTTGGCCCGAATAACCTGACCAAGCCCATTAAAATTGACCGTGCCCACCGCAGCCTCAAACCTAAGCCTCCGGACAACGAGCGCCCACGGATGATCATCGCCAAAGTCCACAATGACCGCGACTTGGCCAATATTTTTAAACTCAGCAGACAACAGGGTCCACTCCGTTATCAAGGCAACAAAGTGTACATCTTCCCGGACTACACTGCGGAGGTTGCATCACAGCGTCAAGCCTTTAACAGCGTCAAGAAGAAGCTGACTGATGCCGGTGCCAAGTGTTCTCTACGGTTTCCAGCCAAACTTCAGGTCGTCCACAACAGAGAAGTTAAAGTGTTTAACACTCCGGCGGATGCAGAGAGGTTTGCCAACTCCCTGACTGACAGTGTATAACTGGCGAAGTGCACATTGTTTAAATTATACAGCTGTTGACGCCACTCTAATACTGCACTTTATTCTGCCTCACCCTTTTTTGATGGCATATTCCAAGTTAATTATATTGTCTCTGTGTGTAGCTTTCTTTCAGTTAATTGATTTACATTAGAAGACTGCGCGGTTCCATTGGTGGTTTGCTGAAACGCAAAACTGTGTCCGTTACCCAGCAGTCTCCCAAGTATTAGTGGGTTTTGCCGCTTTGTTCCTGGTTTTTGCGGCGCTAAGGGAATGGGTTTTTATAATATCTTTTTCTTTTTTAATTTGTTCTTTGTTTGGTTTGTTTTGCCTGCCAGTGTAGCCATTTACTGCCTAAGCCCATATATTTTTTTTAAATTTAGTTTTTGAATGCAAGCTGGTTCTTCTGGATCAGGTGTGAGTCATCTCACGTTCACATCATGGAACTGTAGGGGTTTGGGGAAAGCTCTCAAAAGAGTAAAAGTATTTTCACATCTGAAATCATTGTCCTCTGATATAATCTTCTTACAGGAAACCCACATTCACCCCACAGAACAGAGACGGTTGAGAGCCTTATGGATATCCCAGGTTTATCAATCTACCTTTTCCTCAAAGGCCAGAGGAGTGGCCATTTTAGTGCGCAGAACTATACCTTTTGTATTCAAGTCTATGGTGACCGACCCAGGTGGGAGATTTGTGCTTGTAACAGGTACCATAAACTCTATGCCATTGGCCCTTTTGAATGTATATGCTCCAAATTTTGACAGTCCGGATTTCTTCTGTAAAATCTTTCGTCTTGTTGCGGAACAGAATAACTGTAACATTATTATAGGAGGTGATTTTAATTGTTTCCTAGACCCTCATCTTGATAGATCTTCCATTACAACTGCTCCCATGTTAAAATCTGTGCCAGTCCTAAATAATCTTATTAAATCGCTAAATTTAGTGGATATTTGGAGGCATCAACATCCCTTGGACAGACAATACTCCTTTTTCTCCCAGGTACATGGTAGTTTTACTAGGATTGATTATTTTCTCGTTGATTCCAATTTAATTACCAACGTTGTCAGTTCAGATTATAACAATATTTTAATCTCTGATCATGCCCCTGTGTCTGTTAAAATAAACTTCAATATGCTTGTGCACT
Source organism: Pholidichthys leucotaenia (assembly GCA_020510985.1). Classification (NCBI taxonomy): domain Eukaryota; kingdom Metazoa; phylum Chordata; class Actinopteri; order Cichliformes; family Pholidichthyidae; genus Pholidichthys; species Pholidichthys leucotaenia. The sequence goes on from CM035837.1 coordinate 135,710,586, forward strand.
CATATAATTGGAAATACAATCCGGCATTAAATTCAGATAAAGCTTTTTGTGAAAGCATCTCAAACAAAATTACAGATTTCTTATACTTTAATGATAATGGTGAGGTATCTGATTCCACACTGTGGGAAACATTTAAATCTGTTATTAGGGGTGATATTATCTCGTACCAGTCTTATAATAAAAAGGTTAAACAGAAGCGTATGTCTGAAATACAGACCCAACTCCCTTTGTTGGAGGAATCATTTCATATCTCAAAATCAGATGAAATACTAAAGAATATTGTATCTGCAAGACTTGAATACAGCCACATTCTTGGTGAGCATGTTTGTAATTATATACGAAAGCTTAAACAAAAGCAATTTGAGCTTGGTGATAAAGCACACAGCGTACTCGCTAGGCAGTTGAGAGGTGTTCAAGCTGAACGGGCAATTTATAAAATTGTATCTAATGGAGAACTAATAACTGACCCTTTACAGATAAATAACACTTTTTATGAATATTATAAAAACTTGTATACCTCTAAATCATCGTCATCAAAGGAAAACATATGGGGGTTCTTAAATAGATTGGATATGCCCACATTGAGTGAAAATGCCAAACAACAGTTGGATGCTGACTTCACACTACAGGAGATCAAAGCTGCCATCCGTTCATTTCCAAATGGTAAGGCTTGTGGCCCTGACGGATTTGGCATTGAATTTTATAAAATTCACATTGATAAACTTGCCCCATTGTTGCTTCGTATGATAAACTCTTCCGTGAAGGAAGGATCATTCCCAGAGACATTATACGATGTGAACATTTGTCTACTGTTGAAGAAGGGTAAAGATGAAGCAAATCTAGCTTCTTATCGCCCTCTCAGCCTTTTAAATAGTGACCAGAAAATTGTTGCAAAAGTTTTGGCAAACCGCTTGAACGAACACATTGGTTCCTTAATTCATAGTGACCAAACCGGGTTTATCCCCGAAAGGTTTGCATTTTCGAATACTCGTAGACTTCTGAACGTCATGTATTCTAACAACCCACCATATTCTGCTGTTGTCTCTTTGGATGCACAACAGGCCTTCGATCAAATTGAGTGGGAGTATATGTTTATTACTCTTAAAAGATTTGGATTTGGTGACAGATTTATAGCTATCGCAAAAATGCTCTATGCACGTCCTAGATCATATGTACTTACTAACAACAATAAATCTGCCCCATTTTTATTACATCGCGGGACCAGGCAGGGCTGTTGCCTATCGCCAATGTTTTTTGCTCTGGCGCTTGAACCACTTGCTATTGCCATCAGGATGGAGCCTGAGATAGTAGGGTTTAGATATAGCGCATTTGAATGTACTATTGGCTTGTACGCTGATGATGTCATTTTGACACTGTCTGACATTAGACAGTCTCTTCCACCTCTTCTTGAGATCATTAGGGAATTTGGTCAGTTCTCTGGTTTTACCATTAACTGGGAGAAAAGTGTTCTCATGCCTCTTTCAGATGGTCTAGATAAAATATTTCTCAACACATTACCTTTTAAAATATCAAATGAGCACTTTGAATATTTAGGAATCACCATCCCTAGGAATCCCAAACTTATTTTCAAATTGAATTTTACAGAACTATTAAATAAGATTAGGAGCATGATTGAGAAATGGAAATTACTACCAATTTCTCTAATTGGACGAGTAAATATTGTCAAAATGATTGTACTTCCTAAATTTATATATTTATTTCAGAATCTGCCAATTTTTCTTACAGCATCTTTTTTTAAATTAGTTGATTCCATTATCATCCCCTTTATTTGGGCTGGCAAAACCCCCCGTGTCTCTAAATTACATCTCCAAAAATCCTCGGTCGAGGGTGGTCTTGGGTTGCCTATTATGAGACATTATTATTGGGCCTGCAACGCTAGGGCCTTGGTCTTCTGGTCCCAAGATAATCATGCGGATCAAATACCGTGTTGGCCTGCACTTGAATCTCATAACTGTCAATCCCTCATTGGTACATCTTTATCTGCTTTATTATTTAGCAAGGTCGACGTCCCTCTGAATGTGTTCAGACATGACTTTGTGCTGCATAACTCTTTCAGAATTCTGAAACAAATTAAGAAGATATTGCATCTTCCTGACCTTTCTATATATGCACCTATATGCCAAAACCCTGCCTTCAAACCAGCTTTATCAGATCCTGTGTTCAGGCAATGGTCAAATAAAGGTATTCTTTCAATAAAGGACCTGTATATCAACAAAAACTTTGAACTTCATTTGTAATTGTGTAAAAGATGCAATCTCCCACCTGGTCATTTTTTCAGGTACCTGCAGATTAGACATTTTGTACAACAGTCTTTAACCCATTTTGTCAAACTTCCTGTACAACATGATTTCTATGAAGTTTTGAGAAAACACCCAACCTCCAAGCATTTAGTTTCAGAATTCGTTAATCTTTTCTCCTGGCCAACGTCTTCGACCCATGTCAAGGAGGCATGGACGAGGGATGCAGGTATAGAGATCTCAAATGATCTATGGGAAAGAGCCTTAGTTGGTATTCATTCATGTTCAGTAAATGCTAGACTTCAGCTAATACAATTTAAAGTAATACACCGATTACATTACTCTAAGACTCGCCTTAATAGACTTTTTCCGACCATTTCACCACTATGTGACAAGTGTAAAATAAGTGATGGTACTTTATGTCATTTATTTTTCTCCTGCCCCTTGCTTAAAAATTTTTGGTCTCAGATTTTTAATTTGTACAGTGTCATATATAAAAAAGTCATAATACCTGATGTCTTAACAGTAATACTTGGTTGTTCAGATCAAACTTTGCTCTGCTCACAGTCACTTCAGCATGCTATCAGGTTTGGTATGATTGTTGCGAAGAGGGTCATCCTGAAAGAATGGAAGGCCAATACGCCGCCTAGTTATATTAACTGGCTCAACGATTTGGCATCCTGCTTGTACCTTGAAGAGATTCGTTATTATTTGTCTAACACTCAAGATATGTTTACTAAAATTTGGGGACCACTTATGGATCACATTAAGAAAAAGAAGACTCAGCCTGTAACATGAAAGGATTGTATTATGAAACTTGCTTAGCATGGACTGCTTACGCTTTTGTAGTTGTATGGGCTTTGTGTAACAATTACTTATTTCTTTGTGTATTTTCTTGAGCACTGGCAGTGTTTATTGTTCTGTCTTATTTTTAAAAAACTGAATAAAATATATATTAAAAAAAAAGTCCTGCAAATATACCTGAATACATTTACAAGGTAAATAGAACAAACGTATTACAAAAGCATAATATTTTTATGGCAGAAATATGACAAATTTAAAGGAAAAAGTTGCAATCTCATGAGAAAAACACTTGCAAATTTGAAATTAAAAAACCCACAACATTTCTGAAAAATAATCAAACTTATTTTAAATATTGCATTTTTGCAAGAAGAAATGTCACAAATTTATGTGGAAGGAGTGTTATGTATGTATATGAAGCCAAGGACGAGGCCAGGTGTTGAACTGAACACACGTTTATTAAGGAGGCACTTCACAGCACACGCACAGCCGTCAGGCAGAAGAGGTGGCAAAAGAGACCGCCCCTCCTGCCCACTGCCCTCTTATAGCCGCGGGTGGTGGCAGAACCGGAAGGTGGAGCCGCCACCTGTACCACACAAATAAAGGTCCAAACTCTAACACAACACCCCCCCACACACACAAAAGCCAAAAAACCCCACACAATTTGGAACCCAAACCATGCACTAAAAGTAATTAGATAACACAACACAAATGGCCTAACTCAGTCACTCCAAAACAACTAAAACTAGGGGAAGATGGGCAGACTGCCACCTCACCCCACATGGCGAAGCGGGTTATTCTGCCGCTTGTACTTCAAACAAGTCCACTTAAAACAAAATACCTCCGTGTCCTAATCTAAACATAACATCAAATTAATCCCCATGAACCTATACGAACAGCAAACACACAGAACATAAATATTCCAAAAAACTGAATCATAACAGTGACCCCATTACATTCCAAATGCAACCACATACCATGTAATCAGTTTATGACACACACATAACTGACTCAAGCTCATGTACAACAGTTAACCTATATACAAATGGCTGGAGAACATCAGTCTGTGGGCTCCCTGGACCACTCTATCCATCAGCATGCCCCTGGAGGCAGCCAGCCTCCCGGGCCGCAGCAGGTCACTTCAGTACCGATGCGCCTCCTCTTCATCACCACCAGCCGTCCCGCTTATCCAGGCCCACGTCCCACAGTTCCCTCCCGGACACGCCGCTGCTCGTTCGAATGCCCTCACAAACTGTCTAGCAGCTGGAGATGAGCGTCCTCCCGTCTGGCCACGACGCGTGACAGTCCCTGGTGCTCCTCCAACCGCTGACTGGCCCGTACCTGCTGTGGTCGCCTCTCCTCCCAAATCCAGTCCTTGACCCCCAGAGGGGGCCCGCTTGGCCTTCAGGATCTCTGCTTGGCATGTCGTTCTACCGTTCCTGACGGTCTGGCCCCAACCTCTTTTAATTCCGCTGCTGCCATCGCCGTTGTGGCTCCCTGTTCACCGGCCCACTTCAGCCGAGATCCAGGAACAGGTGGAACCAGCCTCTCGAAGTCGCCCGTCATCACAGGCGTCCTGCTGTGCTGCCCAGTACCCTCGTCCAGGGCAACTTGAGCTCTGGCACAGGGACCCTCCTGTGATGACCCTAAGCGATACTGGTCTTGCTCACTCTCCAGGGTGTCAGGCAGTTACTCATCCCACACTGCGCCGTCTACCACTCTCAGGATCGGACGGTCACACATCTTGGCCGATTTTCATCGAGCTGTCGGTTCCAACGTTCCTACCATGGCCAGCCGTCCTCCTCCACAACCACAAAGCGGCGCTGAGTCACTCTCAATCCTGAAGTGTGGGGAAAAACATCTCACAGTTGTCCAATCCAGCCGGAGCCCTCCTCTTCCGTGTCGATCAGTAAAACCACTTCCACCCTGTCCAACTCCACCATACAGTACATGTGTCTGTCGGTGCTCGGGGACACGGCATGAACAACCGTATGGCCATGAGAGTCCTCTCTGTGCCACGGACTTCCTCACTCGGATCTGTGGCATACCCTGGTAACATGAAGCAAGTGGCCACACTTACCGCAGCGCTTCGCTTCTGCCGAACAATCTCTGGCTTTGAAATGGTGCTTCGTGGGCCCACAACCCACACCTTTGGACTTTCTCGGGGCGGACCTCACATTCCCAGCGTTAATGTTGTCTTCCACACTTCCAACGCTGACCGGGCCCACTGCATGCGTGGTCAGCGGTGATCCCAGATGTTGGTGTGACAAGCTCTCACTCAGCTCCCGTGACAGTTTATCCGCAGCTTCCAGCAGTTGAGCTAACTTGATGGCTGTGGGCAGTGTCAGTTCACCCAAAAACATAAGCAGCTTTGACGCCATAGGTATGCTCTGCCAACTGGTCGTGAATCATCTCCTCTTCCAACGGTCCGAGCTGGCACCCGCTGACCAACAGCCCCAAGTCTGCCACGAACTGCTTGTGGCACGACTCGCCCACCCGTTGGCGGTGCTGTCGAAACCGAATCTTGCGAACCATGACATTTTCCAGGGTGTGATAATAGCCATTAGCTCAACCACTTCGTCAAAACTATTAAAGTCACCCAGTGTGCTCAGAACACGCTGTTCCTCCACTTCAAGATTGTGCACCATCAACTCATGTGTCCTCAACTTCTCCAGCTTCCCAAGGTTCAGTGCCACCATGCAAGTCTGGAAAGCTGCGCACTACCTCAGCCAGGGAACCGATGGCTCGCCAGGGGGCTCCACAAACGGAAGAATTTCAAACCCACGCTTCCATACCTTGTTTTAATCCACTTTTATCCTCGTTGCCAAGTGTTATATATTGTAACATCGGGGCCATGTTAAGGGGGGCAGGGATTTCCCAGCATGCTTTGCCAGTTGAAAACGTTACTGTGTGTATGTATTAAATGTGTTATTACTGAGTTATTATACTGCTGGGTCATTATAACTGCGTTATAATGACCCAGCAGTGTTTATAGGCAGGATTAGGGCAAGATGTATCATGTGTGTGTGTGTAACCATGATTGAAACGGAGGTCTGGGAGGATGACCTCCCCTCCTTTCTGTGCTCAGAGGTAGTTGGGGTTGGTGGTGTGTAAATAAAGCCTGTTCATCACAACCATCTTGCTCCTCTTCTTTGTGTGAACCTCGCAAACGTCACACTGGTGTCAGGAGTGGGGATGGAGCAAGATGAGGATCCAGGCGGAGGTCCAGCGGCTGGGGCGGTTCATCGCTTGGCTGGGAACAGAGCGTAGAGCTGAGACGCCGGCCCCCGGAGTGGCTCGCCGCAATGGACGGAGCAGCGGACCCGACGGGACTGCTCTGCCGTTTTCAAGGCAGAGCGGGCTGAGCAGAGCAAACCAGCCCCGTTTCCCGCCCTTTTCAGGGCAGGACGGGCTGGCGATTCCAGAGCGATTAGGAGCGGCGATCGACCGGGAGGTGACCGTCCCATCCATCCTGCAGCGGGCCAAGATTCCCCGCTACAATGGCGAGAACCTGTTGGATGACCACCTGGCCCAGGTCGAGTTGGCTGCCGCGCTGAACGACTGGTCATCGGAGGAAACCGCCGTGCTGAGAGCGAGTGGGAGGAGGAGCTACGGCAGACCACGGCAGCGTGTGCACGGAGGAGACAGCGGCGGTGACGCGAGGAAGGGGGGCTTCCGCTGCGCAGAGCCAGGGTACATCGCATGGTACTGCCCCGCACGCAGCGCACGACAAACTGGCCCCTCGCCGACGTTAAATTAGAGCGAGGTGGCATGGACGGAGAAAAGGCCGCCTCCTGCAGATGCTTCCCCCGGCGGTGACATCACAGAGGCCTTTGGAGTGCAGCAGCAGCAGAGCGAGCAGGACAGATCCGGTCTTTTCCCGGGCTCGGCAGGGGCTGGACGCCTGGATGCGGGCCAGCGGCTGCCTGGGAGGTCTTGGCAGCGGTGGGAGTCGTGACTCCCGCTGCCAGGGGAGGAACTGTGCGTAGTCCTACCGCCACCCGCAGATGCTTCCCCTTTCGGTGACGTCACGGAGGCCCTCGGCGCAGGAGCGACGCGCAGCAGGGTAGCGAGCAGGACGAAGATCCGGCCATTTTCCAGGCGCGGCAAGGGCTGGACGCATGGACGCGGGCCAGCGGCCGCCTGGGAGACCTGGCAGCGGTGGGAGTCGGCCGGAGCGGGCATGGGACTCCCGCTGCCAGGAAAGGGACTGTGCGTGATCCTACAGAGGCTGTCAGATGTGTCCATCCGCCAGCTGGTGGCCAAAGCGGAACCCTACCCCAACCAGATATTCTGACCGAGACTCAGATGGACACTGGATGGCCCGTGTGTGCCGCCCCGGCACTGGGCTGACTCGCGTTGGATTTCTGAAAGTGGACTTTGAATTTTCTGGGGACAGAAACCAGTCCAGAGGAGGGCAGTGTAACGTCGGGGCCATGTTAAGGGGGGCAGGGATTTCCCAGCATGCTTTGCCAGTTGAAAACGTTACTGTGTGTGTGTGTATTAAATGTGTTATTACTGAGTTATTATACTGCTGGGTCATTATAACTGCGTTATAATGACCCAGCAGTGTTTATAGGCAGGATTAGGGCAAGATTTATCGTGTGTGTGTAACCATAATTGAAACGGAGGTCTGGGAGGATGACCTCCCCTCCTTTCTGTGCTCAGAAGTAGTTGGGGTTGGTGGTGTGTAAATAAAGCCTGTTCGTCACAACCATCTTGCTCCTCTTCTTTGTGTGAACCTCGCAAACGTCACAGTATGTATATGAAGCCAAGGACGAGGCCAGGTGTCGAACTGAACACACGTTTATTAAGGAGGCACTCACACGCACAGCTGTCAGGCAGAAGAAGCGGCAAAGAGACCGCCCCTCCTGCCCACTGCCCTGGGGTGGTGGCGGAACCGGAAGGTGGGGCCGCCACCTGTACCACACAAATAAAGGTCCAAACTCTTAACTCAAGGAAGCTGCAATCTTACCTGAAAATGTAACAATTTTTCAAAGAAAAGTGTGACAAATTTATTAGAAAGCCAGACAATTTATGCAAAAAAAATTAAAAAATTCACAAATTTTTTTTGGAAAAATGTTTTCATTTTATCAGGAAAAATCGCTTGATGGTCAGGCCCGATTGTACTGGAAAAGTTGCTGTTTTTCCTTCCCGCAGTTCAGGCTCCGCTATTTTTGTAGTTCCATGCTGATTTTGCTGGTCAAAAATCTTTCAAAGTGACTCTTTGCTAGCAGAGGTGGCTGACCTGCTTTATGGGGATGGAGGATGGCAGCTTAACAAAGATGGTTTGGGGTCATTTTGCTAACAAGACGGTGAGCGTTCCCCCCTCATCCCTCACGGTGAGTTTTACTTTTGTGTCTATGTACTTCCAGACGCCACTGCTGTAAAAACCCAACAGCAGAGGGCGCACAGAGTCAGCGTTTGTCCCAGCACCCTAGACTGTAGGAAAACCACCGTGTCACAGCAATTACCCTCATCCCGGATCATGTGACCGGCGGACGGACTCCTGCTCCCATCTCCCACAGTCATGGCGGTGTCTGGGAGTCCCGGAGATGGAGTAAACGCCACCGCTGCTTCTACATCGTGATTTCCCCTCAATCCGTCCTTAACTTCATGCCGGACTGTACCTGCTGTCATCTTGAGATCCCGTAAACATCCTGCAGCGGGCCGCTGTGCTTCCGACAATGGCCGACCGCGGCGTTGATCTGTCGGCTCTGCCGAAAGAGGTCAGGGACCAGCTGGCAGAGCTGGATCTGGAGCTGTCCGAAGGTAGGGTGTCCGATCGAAGGGTCTGATAGATGGGGCTGGTGTAAAACGGACAAGACGTTGAGCGTGTTTACATGAAATCGACCGCAAACACACAAACATGTCTGCTGTTCGGGAGTGAGGGTTGCTGCGGAGCATCGGGGCACGACTGAAAGAAATACCGTCATTTAAGGGATGGTTTTGCCTCGGTTTGCTCCCCCTTGCATCTTATATTATTGTTATTCAGCTCATGCACTGGTCCGTTTCTCTTAGCAGTGCAGCAGTAATGTCTGTCTCCCTTCTCCATTTACTAGTTTTATCCAGTTTATCTACATGCATTTAAACACTTCATCATACCGTACTCCTGTCAAAGGAAGTGGGTCGGTTTTGTCATCCCTGAGCTCCAGTGTTTGTGCTGTCTCAGACAACGGTGGTCAATTTATGATGCTGGGGGCCCTCCAACACTCTGAACCCTGAACTGCAGCACGGCTGGGATGGATATTTGGTTTATAAGGAGAATCTCTGTGGGAAAGGGGGGGGGGGGGGAAATGCAGCTGAGTGTTATGCAAGTCTCCTCCTCACACTGTGAATCACTAGGCAGAGGCTTGATTGGTGCCGTGCAGATCTCAGGTGCCTGGGGGTGGATGAGTAATGTCGCGTTTCACAAAGGGAGCCGAGCAGAGGAAAGTATGGGCCACTAATGATGCCAGAGTCCCAGTCCCCATAACTTCATGAGCCTGTTCTGGAGAGACAGCAGATGCTTCAGTCACATGTGGGGACCGTGGTCAAGACTGTTGTTTTCTCCTCATGTTCTCATACACTATTCAGACTTTGCTATTATTATTTTTATTCCGCTGTTACCTGTAAAACGGATCTCAGTAGGTTTTTCTGGTTTGTTTTATATTTTAGTGTCTTTGAGACCATGTACTCTCTCCAGCACTTTTCAACATATGCACAGAGAATATCGTGAGAGAAGTAACTGACGGTGGCCAAACAGAAAACTTTGATCCTCTTCATGTAGGAGGATTATTGATGGGAGAGCTTTGATATGCTGATGAGGCAGTTCTGATATCTAAATCAAGATCTGGCGTGGGAGATTTGTAACGACACTACATGAAAAAAGTAAGGTATATGGTCTCAAGATGAACCCAACAAAAACAAAAGTGATGGCAAATAACAGAAGAGGCCAGGCATGTTGGAATATGTATTCCTAATACTGTTATGTCTTGAAATGATGAGTCGTCGAGGTGACATTTTATAGTTTTATTAACACGAAAACCAGAACGTACAGGAGTCACTACGCTAGCCCAAGAGTCCACAGTGAAGAGACAGTTAGTCTCCTGCTGTTGCCTTTTATACTCCAGGTGACACCACCCCCCGGAGGTGGGGCGTCAACACCTCTCTACACTAGGGCACCGCCATACTAATATACTGTATATTGTATAATATATAATATCCAACATTCCTCCCCCCCTTTGAAAAAGATCACAAGCACATCAGTTGGGCCCCCCCTGAAAATTTACACCCAATACACACTCTAAACGCAGAATACACAGGGCTATCCACTCATACCACACCGGCCCAGCGGACCACTCTGCTATCAGATTAAAGCAGTCAGTCAACATAACAGGGCCACACACCAAACCAAACAAATCTACCTACGGGTACAAATAAAGTAACCTGAACCTGAACCAAAATAAATTAAACCTGAAAGAAATAAATACACACATTATAAACTCTGGAATAATAAACAACTATAAACACCATATACTAACACAATGGTGGTCCCAAAACTCTCTACTCTAGCACTCCCACCCCAAAAAACATGGGAAAAACACATCAACAACATAGGGCACATTCACGTTCCATTGTATTCACTGTTTGCATTAACATTCACACATCAATGTAACCCTATTCATCACACACACACACAAGGCACTCAGCACACAAAACGGTGGTCATTTCTCTTTTTCCTTTTTTTTTTTTCTTAAACTTAGCTAGCAACATTAGTAATAAAATTTCAAAACACCACAAGACACACCATTAGCCGCTCAAACCCAAAGAAAAGTCCCATTACAGGTCTCACGTCAGCTCCCCCCTAGAGCGTTTGTCCCGCGGCCCGCTGCCAGAGCATCTCCGCCTCTTCTTCACCAGAGACGGGCTGCACTGGCGTTTCTCCCCCTCCAAACGCCGCAGCTCATTCGGGTGCCATCTGGACCCATCTGTCAGCTCAAGGTAACCGCCATCACAAGTCCGTACCACCCGCAGTTCACCCTGGTCATCTCGCTACTCCCTTGACTTGCGGACCCGTCCAAGCTGAGACTCAAACCTAGGGCACACGTTGTCACCCATGCCCAGGGGAGTACTCACTGGCTTCTTCTGTCCACGGCTTCGTGACCTGGTTCACACGCAGTGTCGTAGCATCCCGTCGATCTGGCCCGAGCTCTCTCTTATTTTGGGCACACCTAGGGCTCGTGCCATGTGGTCTCGCCCCAATCGCTTTCATTTCATGCGTTGAATCGGCCGTGTCAGCACCCGGCTCAACAGTGGTACTCGGTCGGCCACCAGAGCCACGCTGCGCCTGCTCGTTTAGTCCATCCGCCGCCACGGGCATCCAACCGTGCCGTTCGGGTCCCTCGTCCAGGGTACAGCGAACACTGGCACGGGACACTCACTGTGGTGACATTCCACAGTGCTGGTGGTGCCCCCCTCACTCGGTCCGGGCATGCCCAAGTCCCACACTTCTTCGCCACTTCCCACGTAGTACCGCCAGTCCCACAGCCCACCGCTGGACCACTCCTCTCCGATGCTGCAGGCGATAGAAAAACCAAGCCCGTAGAACAAATGACAGCAGTTATTTCCTTCACGAGACACCATGAACTCAGTCGCACACATTGAAGCCGACTTGTACCTCGCTGATAGCCATACTGAGCCCACAATGTCCAGGGGGTTGTTACTGTAGCCGTAACAGGCAATGTCCGTTCTGCTCACTCTGTAGTGTGGGGAAAAACGTCTTCACCATTGTCAAATTCCAAATGGAAGTTGCCGACCCCATGTCTACCATCAGTGGGACTGGCACTCCGTCCAACACGATGTTACATAAGATGCGTCTGTCCGTGCTGGGCGAAACCATGTGGACCACTGTGGGTATCTTCTTAGTTGAAGCCCCCTTTCCTGGCCCCCGGTATTCCTTTTCAAAATTCTGGCAGATTCTGGCGAAGTGGTGGAACAAACTGCACCATCCACAACGCTTCCCCTTTGCTGCGCACTCCCTCGCTTTATAGCGGTGCCTGCTGGATCCGTAGCCATGGCATTTCGGCGTCCCCGGGGCGGACCTAATCTTCACGACAGCTGCATATTCATCATTGCTGCCGTCGTCCGTATCCAAGGCCAGTGCCTTCCACTGTCTCTCGTTCCTGGGCAGGGCCTCTGTGTCACAGAGATTCCTTGTAATCTTTTCCACTGCCTCATGTTGTTGTGCTAACTCCAGGCGGTTAGCAGCATTAGCTCACCAGCATGAGTCAGCAGATGGACCCTCGCGGAGGAATACGCCACGTGCTCCACTAGCTGGTCGCGGATCATCTTCTCCTCCAAGGCCTCGAATCTGCACTCACCCGCCAGCTGCTGAAGGTCCACCACAAACTGCTGTGCTGATTACCCTGGTCACTGGTGTCGCTGTCTAAACTGAATGCGCCTCATTATGATGTTTTCAGGGGCGCAAAAATAGCCCGCCATGAGCCTCACCACATCGCCGAATGTGTCACCTCCTCCTAGTGTGCTCAGGATCCTCTGGCCCTCCATTCCCAAGTTGTGGACGAGAATAGCTCTTGCACGCAACTTGTTGAGGTCGTCGAGGTCCAGAGCCATGAGGTAATTTTTGAAGGCCGCATACCACCTGGCCCAGGGAATAGGCGGCTCGCCCAGAGCCTCCAGGAATGGCCGAAAAGCGGTACCTGCCCTCTCCATGCCGTATATTCTTGTCGCCAAATGTTATATCTTGAAATGCTGAGGAGTTGAGGTGACGTTTTATAGTTTTATTAACACGATAACCAGAACGTACAGGAGTCACTACGCTAGCCCAAGAGTCCACAGCGAAGAGACAGGTAGTCTCCCACTGTTGCCTTTTATACCCCAGGTGACGCCACCCCCCAGAGGCGGGGCGTCACCACCTCTCTACACTAGGGCACTGCCACACTAATATATATAATATATAATATCCAACAAATACAGTTCTAGAAGAAGTAGATAATTTCATGCATCTTGGTGTGAGAATCCAGAGAAACAGTGATAACGGTAAGGAGATTAAAAGGAGATGGGCTATGGGTCTGAAAGCCTTCCAGGAAATGAGAGCGTTATGGAAAAGACAAGATAAACAGTCAATACTGAATGTCCTCAGAGCGTGTGTTTTTCCAGTAGCAACATATGCATGTGAGACTTAAGTCTTACGAGAGGGGGACAAGCCCAAAAAATCACTGATTTTGAGAAAAAGTGCTATCGCAGAGTGTTGAAAATCCCTTGTTAGAAAGGAAAATAATGTTGCTACTGATTGGTTATTGCAGTTTGTTAGGAGAAAGACAGAGTTTTTTGGTCACGTATCAAGACATGATGGGATGAAAAAAAGAGTTCTTGAAACTTACATTTTTGCAAAGCGAAGGAGAGGGAGACCAAGAATAGTATGGGAAAAGATGGTGAAGGAGGTTTTTGGCACCACAGCGAGAGCAACGACAATGACACAAAACACACCTTTGTATCACGCTACTATAAGAGAAGCTACACTCTGAATAGAGTATGCTCTGAAGAAGAAGACCATATACTGCATCATGTAACAACAGTTAAAATAAGCAATTGCACTATAAATTCTCTCAACAATGGCAGCATTTTCTTAGTTGTTGATTTACAGGTTATCAATGACTGCATTTATTCCCTGAGTTACTGTAGCATAAGAGTGTGCCTTGTGTTTAATGACATGCTACAATCAACAGTGTAATAATTATGGTGGAGACTGGAGGATCAGACATTGAAGGATCAGATTTTATCAGTAGATCACAGAAAATAATTGTGTATTGAAGTCCAACAATATACGGTGATACTGTAATATATACCTGAGTGGTGGTCTAGTGGTAGAGCATCCGCCCCACAGCTGGAAGGTTGTGGGGCAATGCCAGAGACCAGCTAAAAATGGTACTTTCTGCCTTCTAGCTTGGTGCTTAGCATAATAGAATGGAGAACAGAAAGTAAACACACAGAGCTACCTGTAGGACTGACCCGCCACTGTAGCTAGAACTATTTAAGCCTAATTTATGCTTCTGCATCAAAACAACACCATAGCTACAGCATAACCATGAACCCTATGCTGTAGCCTGACATGCACCTCTGCAGAAATGCAACTACCTGTCATGGTGACGCAAACCACAAGAGCTGCAATTGCTCTTCTTCATCTCCTTCTACTCATTTCTCGGTTTTGTCTCTGCTCATTCACCATGGTGCCAAAACAAATCAGAAAAACAACGGTCACAATTCAAAAGACTCTTTAGGAATTTAGCAGAACATTTGTATGACTCGTGCTAACCCCTTTAATTACAAAGACTATCAAATGACGGCACTAGTGGTGGTTGTACATGCCATTTTCTCTGACGTCATCTCTATTTTCATGTTGCAGTGGTCAAAGTTGAGGGTTTTTTCCCCCAACATTTATCCGCTCCAACTTCATCACAATCCACTTGTTTTCCATTGCCGTTGAAAAAACAAAAAAATCACAGAGCGCACAAGGTAAATCACTCTACACATCAGCAGAAACTTGCTTTGACAACGCTAAAGCACATTGAAATCAGCACACCAGTATCAAGCTTGACAACAGCATAGGCAACGTGCACAATGGGCTCCACGTAGGTTTAACAGAAAAGTATAACTCAGGTTTTGCAGTAGCTGCATGGCCTAGGGCCATGTTATTAATTTGTTTTTATTATGCAGCAGGTCAACTCCTATGCTTGTTTTTTAAAGATGCAGGTGAGTGTATGTGGATATGAGTGTAGCTTGGCCTGGTTTGGGGTTTGATCAAAATGATCGCCTATTGTCGCAATACTGGGCATTTCTTTGGATGGTTACCACAACATCTTCCAACATGTTACCATCCTCCTGTGCCTCTCTGATCTGTGGGATTCTATGGGTTCCCAGAGGTTGTCCTTTGTTACCTCCACCAAGGAGGTAATATGATCGGAACAATTTGTTTGTTTGTCTGTTTGTTAGCAGGATTATGCAAAAACTACTTTACAGATTTGGATGAAATTTTGACCAGAGGTGGCCCTTGGGCTACGGATGAACTTGATAGATTTTGGAAGTGATTCATGAGTGCATACATCCACCAAGGCTGTTTCTTGCAATATATGGATGGATGGACAGCCCCTTGGTGGAGGTATGCACTCTGAGTATCCTCTAGTTTCTGAGACATACTTACTAGGGGTGGGTTCAAAAGATCAATATATCGATATGTATCGATACATGTTTGACTGAGCCGATATCGATCCACAAAATCCGCGGATCGATCTTTTAATATTAATATGTTTTAATATAATATTTTTACGTTTGTGAACGTCTGCTGAGTATAATCGGGTCGAAACCGGGTCAGTCAGCCAGGAACAACGGCCGAGAACCATAAACAACTGACGCGCTAACGGAGCTAGCAAGCTAACGGATATGCTAGTTCTTCTTCTGTGGTGTTAAAACGGTTCTCATCCGGCAAGAGTTTCCTGCCGCGCGTGCTCTTTCGTGTTTACACGAGCGGCGATATTAACGTGCGTCTCTTAATTTAGCAACAAAAGTCACCGTAAAGATTGTCCTCAACAGCTTCTGAATATTTTTCAAAAATAAAACTTCTGTGTTCCCTGCGGCGCGTGCACACGTCTTTTGTGTTTACATGACGCGGAGTTAATAACGTGCGTCTCTTAATTTAGCAGCAAAAGTCACCGTAAAGACTGTCCTCAACAGCTTCTGAATATTTTTCATAAAGCGGGGATAAACGGACTTTTACTCCGTGCAGCGCTGTGTTGGAACATCAAGTTGACGACTGATAAAGGGAAAATGCGGAGACTGAAACCCGTGAAGCAGAGGGAGACTTGGAGCTGCTGAGACTGTAAGTATAATATTTGTTTGTTTTAACGTTTATGTCGTCAATTAATAATTTATCTGGCATGATGGTGGTTTCTTTTACAAACTATGGACACAGAGAGAACTGCTGGTTAAGCGCTGTGAATAAATGCAGAATTAAGGTATATTTTATGAGATTATGGACTTCTGCCACTTAAGCGACGTGAAGAGAATAAATCACAATAAAATTAATAAAGGCTGCAGTACAACAAGCTATTTTTACTCAGTAGAACTAAATTGAAATGAACAAACCTTCTCAGGAAATGAACTGAAACCCTTTTCCAACATTGAAAGTTAATTTGTAGTTAAAATATTAAAAAAAAACCTAAATTATTAAACCGTACTGTGGTGTGGCGATCTAAAAATATGAATGTTAATTTTACTGTGAAATCTATTCTTTTTATCTGCCTTCAGATGTGTGAAGACTGGAAGCTTCATTCTCAATGAGACCTTCTGAAGGTCAGAGGTGGTCAGTGGAGGAGCATCCCTGCTTCATGTGGATTTCAGCACAGAAGAAGACCTTCAAATTCAAGATTCAAGGAGGTGCTGCCATCATCTTCTCCACACTAACACGCATTCTATGCAATTTAGTTGTTGTAATGACAAATTCTTTTATTTCTTTTTTTAAAGTTCTCAGCAAGAACACAATATTGGTCATTTTTTTACAGTTTTACTGAGCATTTAATTCTAAATAAATCACTGTTTAACAAGAAATTTTTGGCAATCCTGTACTTTTCTTGTGGTGTTACATAGAATAGCATCACTGTAAACTATGGAAAAAGCAGCTGCTTTAAAATCTGTACTTCCTCACACAACTTTGAGTGCAAAAAAACTCTAAAAGTGCCATAACTTTTTGGAAAAGCTCCCACAAATCCAGGCTTTTTGGGCCACAACAATCACAAAAACAGCTGACAAAATCCTGGAGGGGCTGAAATACAATGAGATTATGAATGCATGGTTCATGCATTGAATTTGTTTACTTACTCTGGGTGGTTAACTTGACACGACACACCCTTTGCACTAAAGAAAGCACCTGTGAGCACTTTATGAAATGATAAGTTAAATAATAAAAAGTGCATTAGTGTAACTGATTTTGGGTCAGTTCTATATGTGATAATTTATGAATTAACAAAGTTAGAAGATTCTTGGTACAATTTGCAGCATTAGGTCTCGAAGATTTTTGTTTCATGGGACATAAAATGGCTATTAAATATGGTAATTCCCCAGATCGAATCGGGATTGAATCGGAATCGAATCGAATCGATTCAGAATCTCAAGAATCGGAATCGAATCGATTCTGGAAATTAGGGATCGTTCCCAGCCCTAATACTTACCGAACTCTCTTACCAGCTTTTATTGAACATCTGTCAATCTAACAGCAGTAGCACACATTTTAGATGTCTTTGATCTGTAGTCCTTACTGAATTCAAAGTGATGGAAGAAACATGGGGATATCCTTGTAATGTTGTCATGTATCTTTCAGTCAGCAGGTGAAGAATAGCCTGTCATTATGTCAAAAGTCACTTTGAATTTTAAGTTGGTCATACAGATTTTGTACACACGTGACCACTTTATAGTCTTAATAATGTTATAGTAGAAGCATCTCATAGCTTGAATGCGTTTTTTTTTTTTAACTTCATGAAGAAGTTGAAAATAGGGTTGAAATAAAACTTCATGAAAATATTCCAGTGTTTCTCATTTGTTTTTAGCTTGCATAGAGATAAGTTAGACTGATGCTGTGTGGACTGACCCCCCCAAGGAAGATCATGGGCATCCGTAGAGACTCTCAGGTCGGAGAAGCATGGGAGGATGGTAACAAGTTGGTGGTTGGTACGGCAAGCAGATGCAGAGGTGCCTCACCTTGGTAATTTTGGAGGACTTGGTCTAAGATCCCTTTCCTGCTTGAGACAGGGGTGTTTTGACTGTGAAATGGCTTTAGTCATCTAATGCTTAAAATATTCTGTGATTTTTAGGTCAAAGTTTCCTTGAAAATTTGCTGTCAAAGGTTAAAGAATAATCCACAACCAAGTCTGATTAAAACATAGATAAACAAATAAATAAATGGAGCGCTGAGTCATGCCAAGTTTGATTCATTTGTACTTCCTTTATCTAATAGATGTTAGAAAATGACATGTTTTATTGCAGTGTCTACAGGATATGATGTTTCTGTTCTGTGATAACAGGATTGGCTGTTGCCTTGCACTGGTCAAACAATGGAACAGACTGAAAAAGCTATTCAGTACAGTTACCTGTAGCACTTGTCTCTTATTGGGACTGTTTGGTAAGTTGACACTTCCCTGTATGTCTGCTGGGGGCTTGGGGGGGGGGGGGGCGTCGTTTGCAACTTGAGATCTTGCATGATTCTTTTGCTAATGAAAAGGGCGGCCATCGTCCAGATGTCCTGCTTCTGTATTCACAACTTCTAGTGTGATTAAGTGCCTTTGCCGTCTGCTCATCCTGCACTCAGCCTATACCGGACTGACGGCACAGCACAAGCAGCAGCTGGACCCCCAACCACTCTGAAGCCTTCTCATGGATATCTTTTACATGGCAACAATCCCTCCATTGTTGGCCACATAGATGGGACTTCCTTAGCAACAAACTGAAGGAAAAAAGCACATCAGCTTTTTTCCTCAAAAATAGTTGTGGGCTGGATTGTGCATGTGTGTGTGAGTGCATATGTGTGTGTGTGTGTGTGTGTTTCGCTGTATTTTTGTGAAGGTCTGTCAGGGGAAGAGGGAACAAGAGTGACTCCACCTACTTTAACCTTTGAGACTGTAAGGACACAAAGAAAAGCTTTGAGGGGGGGGGGGGGGGTCAAACACTTGGTGATTTATCTGGACTGGAATTTTAGAGCACTGTACCACAACTGTTCAAGCTGCTCAGCTTGAAAGTGTGTTAGCATCGTCTGAAGCTCTCATGTATTTATGCAGGTTATGTTAGTGCGAATATGTCTTTAGATAAATATGCTTCGTATAGATTCTGATTACACAAGAGACAATCACTTCTGAAACGTGTCTTTTGTATCGTTCAGAGAAAATATCAGGATAAACTCTGAGATTTATAGTCCTGTGACGTTATTTCAAAAGTTGGTAATACTAGTTTACAGTGCCTCCGGAAAGTGTTCACAGCACTCCACTCTTTCCACACTTTGTCACAGCCTTATTCCAAAATGGATTAAATTCATTTTCCCCCTCAAAATTCTACTTATAATACCCCATAATGACTTAAGGTTTTTTTTTAAATTTTTGTAAATTTATTAAAAATGAAGAACCAAAATATAACATGAACCTAAGTATTCACAGCCTTTGCCACGGCACTCAAAATTGAGCTTCAGGTGCATGCTGTTTCCACTGATCATCCTTGAAATGTTTCTACAACTTGACTGGAGTCCATCTGTGGTAAATTCAGTTGATTGGACATAATTTGGAAAGGCACACGCCTGTGTCACAGTTGACAGTGCAGATCAGAGCAAAAACCAAGCCATGAAGTCTAAGGAATTGTCTGTAGTCCTCCAAGCTAGGATTGTATTGAGGCTGATTCTGTAGCATTGAAGGTCCCAATAAGCACAGTGGCCTCCATCATCCATAACTGGAAGAAGTTTGGAACCACCAAGACTCTTCCAAGAGCTGGCCACTCAGCCAAGCAGAGGGATTGGGGGAGAAGGACCTTAGTCAGGGAGGTGACCAAGAATCCAATGGTCACTGACAGAGCTCCTGCATTTCTCTGTAGAGAGAGGAGAACCTTCCAGAAGGACATCCATCTCTGCAGCACTCCACCAATCAGGCCTGTATGGTAGAGGGCCCAGGCGGAAGCCACTCCTCAGTAAAAGGCACATGACAACCCGCCTAGAGTTTGTCAAAAGGTACCTGAAGGACTCTGACCATGAGAAACAAAATTCTCTAATCTGATGAAACAAAGATTGAATTCTTTGGCCTGAATGCCAAGCACCATGTCTGAGGAGGAGATGTAGTCGAGCCCAGCCGTACCACTTGCTGCTTGATGCTAAGGAAATTGTGTATGAGATGATTAAACCGGGTGGGAATATTGAGGTGATGCAGCATAATTGTGAATCATCTTTTGCAGCCCCGGAATGACCCCTTTTAGTGCTTGTTTATTTAAATGCCCCAAAACCCCTATTAACTCCGCCCTTTCTCTTATATCACTATTGCTAATCTTAACTGGCTAGCAAGCCTGAACCATCCATCCATCCATCTTCTACCGCTTTTCTGGAGGTCCGGGTTGTGGAGGCAACAGCTCAAGCAGAGAAGCCCAGACTTCTCTCCCCAGCCACCTGCTCCAGCTCTTCAGAGAGGATACCAAGACGTTCCCAGGCCAGCTGGGAGACGTAGTCTCTCCAGCGTGTCCTGGGTCTGCCCCAAGGTCTCAAATGTAATGTAAATTTGTCTTAAAAAATGAATGAAATAATGCATCACTGATGGACATTGGTGTGTGGTTTCAGTGGTTGGTAGGATATGACCAGTCCCTGGGGTGCAATAAGCACAGAATAACTTGTGAATGAGTGAATGGTGGCCCAAAACTTTAAGCTGCTGAATAAGGTCTAGCAAAGATAACATCTAAGAGCATTGTATATGGTCAGATGTTGGTAGATGAACAAGGATTCCAGAGGAGGATGAACAGAATTTATAGAAAATGGCCAGGTTGGCAGTTAAGCTAATGCCAGGCAACCTCTCTGACTGCCTAGCCAAGCTTATGGTAATGGCTCGATTGATCATCATGGTGAAAATATAACAATATAAGTCAGAATAACGTGAGATACAGTATCAACTGTGGATTAGTGAACCAGGTGGAAACAAGGATGTTTATTGGGGTGACTGAAATCTAAAGAAGTTAACAATGTAAACCACGCTTGGTCAGCTAACTTCTATTAACACTGTTAACTCACTGTTCTCTACATGACAGACAGGTAGGCTGGCTAATAATAGAACAGTGGGCTGTATTATCAAGGCCAGTGCTGGGCTGGGTTTACCATTTTATAACATCCCATGGCAAACCCCAAAGAGTTAAAATGGCTAATCGGACACAAAAACTATATAAAGGATGAGTGTTTTTCTTTTTAAGAGAAGTGATTGTTTTGATATTTTTTTGATAAGGACGTGACCAATAGACACATTTCAGAAGGTTAAAACCTACAAAAACACAACTTTTCAGTCAGTGACCCCTTTTTAAAGTACTACCTGTAATAATTACTACATAATTGTTGAGATGATAAAACACAGAGTAATATTGCCAAGTATTTTGTAGTAAAAAATCAATTATACTGAGTGAGTAATTTACATGTGATGTAAGGCTCTACTTTCTCTCATCTGTTTGCTGTGCATTGCATGATGGGATACATGCCCAATGGAGTGACCATCTGTTGGAAACTCCTTTTTTTTTTTTTTTTTTTAAATTGCATTGTGGGATAATTTGAGTGCACTATGCAGAGGTTTGATGTGCACACCACGTGGAGAGTAGAGTGACTTTAAAAACTGAGTTCTCTGAATAAAATGTCCAACTGGTCAATGTCAATCAAGCATGCTATTACCGGTTGTTCAGCTGTTAAACTCCGTCTTCATCTTTCTGTCAAATAACTACCAATAAAATTCTGAAACTGGGTCTTCCGCTGAGCACAAATAAATGTATTGCAGATGTACAGTATATGACACCTGCCAAAATATTTTTTTTCTTTTTTTTTTTAAATGTGACACGTGTACAATCATGCACATGTGTCAGTTCCACTCAGTAGTTCATTGGACATGTTTGACTGCTCAGTCAGACTGGGGTGGTGTGATACTGCTAGTACTGCTGAAATTTCAACTCTTTCAAATGAATCCTCCACACATGAACAAAGACAGATGCCACCTAAAATGCCCTGTTCCTCACACATTTCTGAGAAAAATTTCCCATAGAAAGTTTTCCTTTATCCCATGTTTCCACCAGTCTCCTTCCTTTCTCTCTTGGCCAGGGTAATAAGTGGACGTGTGGCTTTTCTAGTAGTCGGTGTCCATCCTGCTGTCAGTCTGCAACGCTGCTGTGTAGGAGAGGCAGGTTTTCATGTCGGCACCCTGTTCCATACTGAGAGAGAGGCAGAGAAATGAAAGATTATAGGCTTGCCTGCGTCTCTCAATCTAGGTCACAGAGCATCAGAGGGCAACACGCCTGGCTCATTTAGCCTGTGAGTCGCAGTGGGCCCGGACTGCTGCTGCTGGGGATTTCTCCCTCTCCCCCACCCACCCACACTGACACCACCACTGACTTCCTCTCTTCCTGTGTTCCTTAAGTGCTCCTCCACAAAAATAAACAAGAAACTGTCCTCAAGTAATCCACAGACGAAGTTCTGTCTCTGTCAAATGGTATATTATTGTTATAATTATTATCCCAGGGATAAAGTCTTTGTTGACTGGAGTGTCTAAATGTCATTCCCTGGCAATAAAAAATATGGAGAAATCAGCTGTATTTTTAAGGCCTCCTCGGTCAGAAAACACTGAGTGGGTGTATGTGTTGCAGAGCCCACAGTTGCATTTATTTGTGCTTGTGTGTGTGTGCAAGCACCATTGTCCCAGACAGGAGGGAAGCTGTTTAAAAGCTCATTAACCGTTGCAGAGGAGCTGTCCTCTGATCTTCAGGGCCCTGGGCCATAAACTTGGTCCTGCACTATGAATAGACAGGCTCTTATGCTACTTGTGTCTCAGCAGGATTCTTTTATTCAGTTTGTGAATCAAGATTATTATATAAAACCCTACGCATCTCATTTCACATTTAAATTTAACATGAACACAAACCCATGCACACATGAAACCTGCACACACACGTTCCTTGGAATGCATTACAGCCTTGTGTGGAAAAAAAACGACTGAATTATTCAGATGAGACTCGAGCACACACCTCCACACAGACTGCCAGCTGGGCGGCTGAATCATCTCACTTTCAAGTTCACAGTGAACCTCAGGTGGGCTCTGAACCTCCTTTGATTTTAAAGCCGTGCTTCACAACAGCCACTGATAATAACAATCACACTTTGTCTGATCTATTGGTTTTCATACACACAACTTAAAGGAAACCTGTACTGGTCATTATACGATGAGATAAGATAAGCCTTTATTAGTCCCACAATGGGGAAATTCCATGATTACAGCAGCAAAGGTTTAGAAAGCTTGGGATCAGTCCGCCAAGGTCTCCGCCTTTGACTGCCACCTAATCCACATAGCACCGGACTTCCATGATCCCTCCTGCAGGTGGTGAACCTACTGGAGGGCGGACCCATGTAACTCCTTCGGGCTGAGCCCGGCCGGGTCCCATGGGTGGAAACCCGGCCACCAGACGCTAGCCTTCGAGCCCCTCCCCCAGGCCTGGCTCCAGGGTGGGGCCCCGGTAACCCCATACCGGGCGGGGTACACTGAATCCTTGATATACAATTTATCATGAGAGTCTGTTGGATCGTTCTTCGTCTGGCCCTTCACCCAGGACCAGTTTGTCTTGGGAGACCCTATCAGAGGCAAATTGCCCCGGACAACATAGCTCCTGGGATCACTGGGGCACGCAAACCCCCCCACCACGATAAGGTGACGATCCATGAGGGGGCCGCGTCCCTCGTGGATTTTTGTGGGGGGTGCTTCGGGAGTATGGGGTATCGGGCTTGTTGTTACGAGCTATTCGGTCTCTGTACGACCGTTGTGAGAGTTTAGTTCGCATTGCCAACACTCGGTCGGAGTCATTCCCAGTGAGAGTTGGACTCCGCCAGGGCTGCCCTTTGTCACCGGTCCTGTTCATAATTTTTATGGACAGGATTTCTAGGCGCAGCCAGGGAATGGAGGGTGTCATGCTTGGTGACCACAGGATCTCATCTCTGTTGTTTGCAGATGATGTTGTCCTGTTGGCTTCATCCAGCAATGACCTACAGCTCTTGCTGGGACGGTTTGCCGCTGAGTGTGAAGCGGCTGGGATGAGAATCAGCACCTCCAAGTCCGAGTCCATGGTCCTCAGCCGGAAAAAGGTGGATTGTCCTCTCCGGGTTGGGGACAGGCTCCTGCCCCAAGTGGAGGAGTTTAAGTATCTTGGGGTCTTGTTCACGAGTGAGGGGAAAATGGAGCGAGAGATCGACAGACGGATTGGAGCAGCATCTGCAGTGATGCGGACGTTGTACCGGTCTGTTGTGGTGAAGAGGGAGCTTAGTTCTAAGGCAAAGCTGTCGATTTACCAGTCAATCTACGTTCCTACTCTCACCTATGGTCACGAGCTTTGGGTAATGACCGAAAGAACGAGATCGCGGATACAAGCGGCTGAAATGAGCTTTCTCCGTAGGATTGCTGGACTCACCCTCAGAGATAGGGTGAGGAGCTCAGTCATCCGGGAGAGGCTCAGAGTAGAACCGCTGCTCCTCCACATTGAAAGGAGTCAGTTGAGGTGGTATGGGCATCTGATTAGGATGCCTCCTGGACGCCTCCCACTTGAGGTGTTTCAGGCACGTCCCACTGGGAGGAGACCCCGGGGCAGACCCAGGACTCGGTGGAGAGACTATGTCTCCCAGCTAGTCTGGGAACGCCTTGGTATCCCCTCTGAAGAGCTGGAGCAGGTGGCTGGGGAGAGGGAAGTCTGGGCTTCTCTGCTTGAACTGCTGCCTCCGCGACCCGGACCTCCGGAAAAGCGGTAGACGATGGATGGATGGACAGCAGCAAAGGGACAGCAGTACTTAGAGCAATAGTTAATAAGATAATAAGAACCGGTTAGCCAAAGCAGTAAATGAATATACATATGTACACAGATATATACACAGAGTAGGAGCATTGCTGCTAGATGGAATAAACAGCATTATGATACCCTGCCAAATATGAATATGTACCCAGACAGTATATTTCATATTTGAATCAACAGTGTTGTTGCCACCCTCAGTAATGATTGCTATTGTCCTAGTTGTATAATGGAGGGGACGATTTATTGTGCAAGGTTGTTACATTTAGTACATTCAATACGACCTCTACGAGCAGCCCTGGTTAGGTTATAAAGTCTGACAGCTGTAGGTAGGAAGGACCTGCGGAACCTCTCCCTCGTGCACCTAGGATGGCACAGCCTACCACTAAATGAGCTCCTCAGTGCGTTCAGCATGTCCTACATGTGGTGGGACTCGGACTCCAGCAGAGATGACAGCTTAGCCCCCAGCCCCCTCTCTCCTATCTCCTCCACTGGGTCGAGGCGTCGCCCCAGAACAGAGCTAGCTTTTATGATCAGTCTGTTCAGTCTCTTCCTGTCAGCTGCCGTGATGCTGTTGCCCCAGCAGACAACTCCAAATGTGATGGTTGATGCCACCACCGAATCGTAGAAGGTCTTCAGGAATGCCCCTCACACTCCAAAAGACCCGAGTCTCCTCAGGAGGAACAGCCTGCCCTGCCCCTTCTTATAGAGCGCGTTGGTGTTGTGTGACCAGTCCAGTTTATTGTTCAGGTGAACACCCAGGTGCTTGTAAGATGTCACCATCTCAATGTCTGTTTCCTGGATGTTTACTGGTGCTGTGGGGGGGATTGTCCTCACCTGCAGCAGTCCACCACCAGTTCCTTAGTTTTCCTCGCATTGATCTTGAGGCAGTTCCATTGGCACCAGTCCATGAAGTCCTAGATAAGTCCTCTGTGTTCCACATCATCTCCATCAGAGATGAGGCAGACGATCACAGAGTCGTCAGAGAACTTCTGTAGATGGCAGTGTGGTGTGGTGTGTTGTGTGAAAAGTCAGTAGTGTAGAGAGTGAACAGCAAGGGAGCTAAAACTATTCCCTGGGGGCCCCCGTACTGCAGATTATGGTATCAGACACACAGTCCTGGGTTCTCACAAACTGTGGTCGGTTTGTGAGATAGTCCAGGATCCACGATGACAGGTGCTGGTCCACCCCTGCACACAGTAGCTTGTCCCTCAGGACCACTGGTTGGATGGTCTTGAAAGCACTGGAGAAATCTAATAACATGATCCTCACAGTGCTTCCAGGCTTCTCCATGTGGGACAGGGAACGGTGTAGGAGGAAGATCACTGCATCCTCCACCCTGATGCCATGCTGGTAGGCAAACTGAAGTGGAGCCATCGCTGGTCCCACCAGGGGGCAGAGGTGGGTGAGGAGCAGCCTCTCCAGGGTCTTCATTAGGTGTGATGTGAGAGCCACTGGTCTGTAGCTGTTCAGGTCCTTGGGGAGAGGGGTCTTTGGTACAGGTACCACTCAGGATGTTTTCCACAGCTGTGGTACCCTCCCCAGCTTCTCGCTCAGGCTGAAGATGTGACCCACGATCCCACACAGCTGGTCTGCACAGGACTTGAGGAGCCTCGAGCTGATGCCGTCCGGACCCGCAGCTTTCCTCGCCTTGATCTTCCTCAGCTCAGCTCTCACCTGGGTCTTAGTGAGGGTCAGGTTGGGGCAGAGAGGGCTGTGTTTTATGATTTATCAGAAAGTTAGGGACATATTTGCATCAAAACTCTAAAGTTTGTCATCCATCCATGGTTAAATCTGGAAAATCATGAAAATGCAGTCATTGATGTTCTCACAAAAACACTGCCTTAAAGAACTAACTCCCCTGTATTCCTCTGAGACTCAATTCATCCCTAGTATTGGAAGGATGCAGTCTGCCATTTGGTACAAGATCTACAGACGATCTGAAATTTCAAAGTTGCTCCACATTACCTAGTAACAAATTCTTCTTCTTCTTCTTCTTCTTCTTCTTCTTCATATGAACTTTTTTGTGTTAAAATTTTTTGTAAACCTATATGCTGCAGCAGACTAGATAATTGGTATATTCAAAAGTAAGATAAAGGTGAGAGCATCCACACTGATGAAATGATATCATTCTATAACAGCAGAACAAAATACGAGGTGCACTGCTCCAGACAAGCTCCACATTGTACCACACCTGTGTGTGTTTCTCCTGTTGCAGGATGAAACCGTTTATGCTACTGCTGCTGTAATTGAAGAATCTGAAAGGATTTTTTTTACTAGACCTACACTTTGGGCAGACAAAAAATTAAGAAGAAGAAAAAGAGTGTGTGTTTTTTTTTAAAAAAAATTTCAGCTTTTTATTGTCTCGGCATCAGAGCTTCCTCGGACTCACACAGGTACAGTGGAGATCAAAATTAGAGGACAATGTATTAATACTTGATTTATTCTAAAATATGTTATTCTTCATTGTTCAGAATTTGACAGAATATCAATTGTAGCTATACCACTGCTGTACTGGCATGTTTTTTTAATAACCAAGGCACTTCAACATAATCATTTGTAAAAACAAAACAAACAACAAACAAACGGTGAGCAAAATTAGAGAACAGTAACCACTGTGTCAGAAGAGAAGATTTAAGCAATGTTTTCTTTAGGGCTATGGGATTACAAATTTAATAGAAAGTGTAGAGGCCCTTGCTTTGAATGACTTCAGCACATCTACGCCCACAGGACATCACTAGTTTCTCACACTGCTCTGGTTTGGGGGACAGGATTATGAGAAGATTCTCAATGGGGAATCGGTTCAACACTGCAGTTGAAATTGCTCACCATTTCACTGCTGAACAGGGCAAGGATCTGTCTCGGCACACAGTGTTTCTCCGTTTAAGGCAAATTGGACTCAAAGCTCACTCTGCAGTGACCAAACCTCTCATCAGGAGAAAGAATGAAAAGGCTAGGCTTGCCTTTGCTGAGGAGCATGTTGTGTGGACAGAGAACTGGTCCAGAGTGCACTTCAGTGATGAGAGTAAGTTCAATTTATTTGGCTCTGATGGGAAACAATATGTTTGGTGTCAAACTGGCAAAAGACTGAAACAAAGGTATGTAAAGAAGTCAGTTAAATTTGGAGGAGGAAGTGTCATAGTTTGGGGGATGTTTTCTGTAGCAGGAGTTGGGCCTCTTGTACAACTACATGGCAGGATGAATGCAGATGTTTATGTGAACCTCCTTCGGCAACATGCAGTTCCTTCACTGCAATTGTCTCCCAATCAGCCTGCAATTTTTATGCAAGACGATGCCTCCTGTCACACTGAAAAACAGTTTAAACAGTTCCTTGAATCTTACAGTATTGAAACAATGAAATGGCCAGCCCAGAATCCAGATCTAAACCCCATAGAGAATCTCTGGGAAATCCTTGGCAACAAAGTAATGGCTAAGAAACCCACTACAATTACTGAACTGTGGATGAGACTGCAAGAAGAATTGACCAAGATCAAACCAGAGCAGTGTGAGAAACTAGTGATGTCCTGTGCCTGTGGGTGCAGATGTGCTGAAGTCATGAACCGCTGGGCGGTTTCATTACATTTTCAACAAGTCCTTACAGACACAACATGTGCCTAAGATCTGGAAAGAAGCCGTGGTTGTTCCCGTTCCAAAATCCAGCTGTCCTAAAACGGTAAACGACTTTGGACCAGTTGCTTTGACTTCAATTTTAATGAAAATTTTTGAAAAATTGGTCAGATGTGAGGTCCTAAAGCAGACTGAGCATGCGTTGGATCCTCTGCAGTTTGCCTATAGGCCTCAGAGAGGAGTGGAGGATGCCACTGTCACTCTGTTTAACATACTTTTTAAACATCTGGATTTTAATGGGACACACGCCAGACTTTTATTTGTGGACTTTTCCTCCGCCTTTAATACAATCCAACCTCATATCTTAGTTGAAAGGCTCCTGCAGCAATTTGATTTGAGCCATAATCTGGTGGGTTGGATTCTGGATTTCTTAACCAACAGGACACAGAGAGTTAGGGTCAATGGTACATTGTCGGACCTAAAGTGCTCTTCTACTGGCTCTCCTCAGGGGTGTGTATTGTCACCACTACTCTTCATCCTGTACACAAACATGTGTCGGAGCAGACATGACAACAGACACATTATAAAGTATGCTGATGACTCAGTTATTGTCAGTCTCCTCCAGGATGGTGAGAGTGGCCACGGCTCAGTAGTTGATGATTTTGTTCACTGGTGTGAGGATTCCTACCTGCAGCTGAATACGACAGAAACTAAAGACATGATTATTGACTTTAGGAGGAAAAATCCCAGGCACAAAGTCACCGTACTAAAAGGCCAGACCACCGAATGTGTACAATCCTACAAATATCTTGGGATGATTATTGATAGTAATTTAAACTTTGAAGAGAACTGTGAAAGGGTGTGCAAAAAGGGTCAGCAACATTTGCATTGCTTGAGAAATCTTGCACGCTTCCAAGTTGACCGAACCATAATGACAATGTTTTATCGGGCTTTTATTGAATTTGTTTTATCCTTTTCTTTAGTGTCATGGTTTGGTCAGATAAAACTGAAGCAGAGGAAATCCTTGGATCAGGTAGTTAGATAGTCCAGTCGTTTGCTTGGTGAGCCACAGCTGAGCCTGACATCCCTGTACACCAGACAAGTACAGAGGATGGCTACCTCCATTTTAAATGATGACTCCCACCCTTTGCACTGCCACTTTCAGCTTCTTCCCTCAAGACGGAGGTTTGCTGTCCCAAAAAGTAGAACCCAGCGCTACAAAAACAGCTTTGTCCCTGCTGCTATCAAAGAGTTGAACAAGCTGTAATAATATATTGCACATAATTTAGGTACCTATTTATTAACTCCATTTTATATTTACTTATTTTTGTAGGATGTCACTTGGGTTCTAAATATTTTATTGGGTTTTAGACCTTTGAGTTTTTAACCTCTTTGACTAGTTTTTAACTTTTAATATGACCCTTCTCTCTTACCTCTGGTTTTTCTCCCATTTCTTTGTCTTTTTATACCCTGATTGATGGAGCCTTGAGTATTTTTATCATGGTTATAGTCAGCTTCATATGTGCCTGTGTTTGTGTCTATGTTGAATGTAATTTGTGGCTTGTATATATGGATGTCACCGGACTGCAAAACAAATCTACCTACGGGTACAGATAAAGTAACCTGAACCTGAACCTGAACTTCTGTCTATAAATGCAAGGAATCCCTGTCTGTGTGTCTTTTCCTGGCATATCTCTCACACCGTTCATCAGACTGACCTTAGATTTTATAAGTACTTTGCTGAGGTTAAGAGGGTGTGCATCCCTGAGTATGGAGTTGTTCAATCAAAATATGTAATTTTTATCAATAAAAGTTTAGCCACTGCTCTTTCTCCTCATGCTCTGGCTTCTGGAAGTGTGGGCGGTTTCAGATTGACTCCATACTGATTGGATAATACTGCATTAGGACCAGTCACCAGAGCGCTTCGTGAACAAAACAAGGAAGTGAAAAGTGACATATTTGACCAGGAAAAGATAATACTCAGGATTTAATGCTTAAAAAATTATATCCCAAATTATCCCCAAAGTGCAAGATACAACACTTATGAATATAAGTCATAAAAGATTACACAAATGTGATCTGACCAACAAATAAACAAGGGTTCTAAAACAGTCCCTAATATTGGATGTCCCATTTGTTTTCAATAATAAGGTATTCTGTAATTAATATTGACACAATCAAATAAATCTTAGTGCCGCTCAGTCCCTTTTATATTTGTCAAAGTCTTAACATGTGTGATTGCTTACATATAGGCTACACCTCTTTCTGCTCCACTTTCAGACACATCCTATATTTGAGCCTGTAAAGCCTGACTGGGCCACCTGTTTCAGACAGGAATGCTGGCTTTCTATGGGCAATGCAGTAGTCCTATTAATTTTTGAATCCTAGCCCTAAAAAACATTATTTAATTCTTCTCTTCTGACACAGTGGTTACTGTTCTCTAATTTTGGTCACTGTTTTTTTTTTTGTTTTGTTTTCAAAATAAATGTTTGTGTTGAAGTGTCTTGGTTATTTAAAAACATGCTAGTACAGCAGTGGTGTAGCCACAGCTGATATTCTAAACAATGAAGAATAGCAATATTTCAGAATAAATCAAGTATTAATACATTGTTCTCTAATTTTGATCTCCAATGTGGGATGAAGTGGAATCATATGGGCTTGCAAATAATTATTACTAACAATAATAATAATTATAATAATAATTTCAACTTGGATGCATAGAGCTGTATCAGAGGGCTGCTTTATGCATCCAATCATTTCTCCTTCTCCTACTGTGCACTCAGTCAGCATCATGTCTGAAAGCATGTAGATAAATGTTCCTGACCTCTGTCATTTTATTCCAGCCCTGCTGTCAAAACAGATGAAGATGATGGCTGGACGTTTTCTGATCTGGTGAAAGTATTTGTATCGTTCATAAAATCGCTCTGAAAGCGATCCCAACAGTATCGTCTGCCACTTTCGTTATGGTTAATGCTGTAGCATGGACTCTATGTCATAAACTGGCCCTTCAGGGCAGGAAGAAGAACCACCCACTTCCACCACGCTGTCCAGCCATTCCAGGGCTTCCTCGGGAGTACAGGAAGTGCGGGCATCTGAGATGAGATCTTTAATTAACTGTGTTGCCCAGCACTCATCTTCATCCAACCCGAGCAAACTGAAGTCTGTGTCAACTGACATTTCAGCAAAAAAAGAAAAAAACAGACTTTAACAAAAAATAGACGGGAGGGAAAAAACAAAAAGCTAACTCACAGTCTGCTGGGTCCGCACTGGCAGCGGCCTTCTGTCATAAACTGGCCCCTTAGGGCAGGAAGAACACCCAAACACTGGACTGTGAGTTGCTGACATTTAATAACAAAAAGCACAAACATAAAACTAGGACAAAAACTTACACATTATGTGGCAGGATAACCGGGAGGAAAGGGCGTGCAGGAATGCCAGGGAAAATGGGGCTCACATCCAGAGGAACAGGAGTACAGCCGGGACGGGACCTGGCTGAGGCATATGGAAATGCCGGGAAAACAGAGGAAAAAGGCTAGGACGGAGCACACCCGTTTGAACACAGAGAACATTAGGATAAGACGTGAAACTTATGTCTGGACATAGAGAAGGACGCTGCGATGAGTAATTGACGTAGCAGTCCTTTAATAGAGCAAGCAGGGATAATTACAAATGATAACAGGTGTAGGTGACATGAGCGAGGATAATCAAATCAAACCAATGACAGGTGTGACAGCCTGTGAACAGAATTTGACACACAAAAGTAAACAAAACACGCTGTCAACGTAAAAGCACAAACCAGGAGACTACTAATAAATCATGATGCAGAGGATGAACAGAGAATAACCAAGGACAAGGACCAGATAACAGTAAGTGACAATACTAATAAACATGTGCTACAAAAAGGAAACTTACAGTGAGGACGAGGGAGGCTCATAAACAAACACATGCAGAAATATAAAATACAAAACTGGATGGCCATGGACGCATAATAGACACAAGATAATAGATACAAAACTAAGAACAGAACTTCAAAAGCAGAAACAAATAGCAAACTCAAATAACATAGTGCATCCAAACCCAACCAGAATAAACACAAAATAAACTGAAATAAGGAAATACAGAAAATAATCAAATAAACTGAAGATGTGAGCATTGCTCTCCACCCGTGCTCACCGTCATGACACTCTGCCATTCATTTGAATTAGAATAATTTTTAAAACTCTTTATTTTATAGTTATAATAATAATAATGCATCAGATTTATATAGTGCTTTTCATAAACACTCAAAGACGCTTTACAATGGATGCATTATTCATTCACTCCACAGTCAATGGTAGTGGCTACTACTGTAGCCACAGCTGCCCTGGGGCAGACTAACGGAAACGTGGCTGCCAATCTGCACCAATCCTGCACTTTATCATGCTTCTCTTTCTTCTTTAATCCCTTCGCACCTGAAGGTGTATATGGGCGGCGCCTATCTCCGTTTCTCTGACCCTAGGCCACACAGCTACTGTAAGTAGTGAAAGCTACAGCGGGGGGTCAGTCCTCTGGTAGCTCTGTGTGTAACTTTACTTTCCCCATTCCATTATGCGGAGCACCACGCTAGAAGGCAGAAAGCACCATTTTTTTTTTATATATGGTCTTTGGTATGACCCGGCCGGGATTTGAACCCCTGCCTCCCGGGTGTGGGGCGGATGCTCTACCAACTGAGCCACCACTCCGGTTGTTTATCATGTTTGGTGTGGATGATTTGGATATTTGACCAGTTTATTTCAGTTTTGTTTTTTTTAGCATGATAAAATATAATGGTGACAAGAGGTGAGTAAAACAGGTTGCTGCTGCTGTACTTTGCCCACAGAGACTTACTAAAAGCATTAAATATCAGCTTGTATGAGATTGTTGCTCCAATATTTACTTTCACAAAGTACTATTATTACATAATGAAATTAACAATGCATTTATTTGGGTAAAACACACACTGGGGAAAATATTAAAAAAAGAGCGGAAAAAATCTAATTGACATGAGAAAATTTTGTTGGTTCTAGAGTCCTAATGTCAGTTTGGGTTAATTGCC
Source organism: Pholidichthys leucotaenia (assembly GCA_020510985.1). Classification (NCBI taxonomy): domain Eukaryota; kingdom Metazoa; phylum Chordata; class Actinopteri; order Cichliformes; family Pholidichthyidae; genus Pholidichthys; species Pholidichthys leucotaenia. The sequence goes on from CM035837.1 coordinate 135,743,868, forward strand.
CAGCACTAATGTCAACATCTTTGTGACCAACAGTTTAAACCAGGGGTCAGCAAACTCTTCCATATGAGCTGTTTGAGTAGAAAAAGAAAAAGCTGCACAACACTGTAAAACACACATGTTATTTTTTATTTGAGCCTTAAAGTGGAGATAAAGTTATACAAGTTATAAAGTTATATAAGTTATAAGTATAAACTGGCCTGCAAATATTAATGATGTCTTTTTCTATTAAATATGCAAAAATTTCCTGTAAATTTGAAACTTGTTTCATGCAAATTTGTAGCTTTGTTGTGTTAATCTGGGACTTTTTTCTTCCAGATTTTGCCTAAATTTGTGAAATTATTCTCAATTATTATAACTATTTATTATAAAATTATCATGGCTGGTTAGCTCAGTTGGTTAGAGCGTGGTGCTAATAACACCAAGGTTGCTGGTTCAATCCCTGTACGGGACAAATTTTTTTTTTTAGGGCAGCTTGGTGGCTACTGTGGCAGCACAGTAAGAAGGTCACGGGATCGATTCCACCCCTGACCATCGTGGGTTCAATCCCACCCCCTGACCATCGGGGTCAGGGGTCGAGTTTGCATGTTCTCCCCATGTCTGCGTGGGTTTACCCCGGGTACTCTGGTTTCCTCCCACAGGCCAAAAATACGCAAGTTAGGTTAACTGGAGACCCTAAAGTGGCCCTAGGTGTGAATGTGTGTGTGAATGGTGAAGGGATTGGCGCCGCACCTTGGCTGCCTCATCCATCCAGGTGGATGCCCTGTAATTTCCCTCTGGGATTAATAAAGTATATCCCCCCAAAATAATAATTTTACAATTTTTCTACTTACTTAGCCTTTTTCTTGCACATTTCTGTCAACCAAAAATGACAGTGGAAGAAAAAAAAATGACCTCTAGTTGTGAATATTAAATACATGAATTGACATGTTGGGGTGTTAGAGGTGCCACGTGTTTAAAGTAGACCCCCCATAGCCTAACCCTAAACATGAACACGGAAATGGAAGTAAACACAGACTGCCTTGGGGGGAAAAAAGAAAATAGAGATGTAGACACTGGTTCGTTGTGTCAGTTTGCATTAGTTGCATGGGGGACTTTTTTATTGCCAGCCCCACCTGTCTTCCTATGAGGATTTGAGCAATTTTGAAACAGCATGATGACATCATTGTATTTTGAACTGGGCTGTATTAGAAGCCATGAAGAAGAAGAACTTTTATATAGCACTTTTCACAAATAAAGATCTTAACGTGCTTTGACAATAAAAATGCAGAGTAATATAAAACAAGGAAATAAGATAGCACAGCAATTTAAGCAAAAAGAAACATTAAAACATACAATTGAAATGATAAAATAAAGAATAAATAAAAACCAGGCCACCAGTCGATAAAAGCTCGCCTTAATAACAGTGTCTTCAGCTGTTTTTTTTAAAAGAGTCGAAAACCCATTTAGGTGGACGCCATGGCGACTGCAGCTTAACACTGAAGCTCTCAGACTCAATCCAGGATAACACCTTGAAAATCAAACTTAACGGATTTTTGGAGGAGTGAAAATCAAAAGACAAAATCATCATGTCTAAAGGAAAACAGAAGAAACTGAAATTCTCCAGGCTAGGACACGTATCGGCCGGAGAATCTGAACTGGAAGATCCCCGTTCAGAAGACGAGGAGCTGGTGATAGCTAACAAAAGGGTTAGCCTGAAATCACTATTTGAGGAACTACGACGATTTCGCCGAGATGTTACGGCCGAATTTCGGGAATTCAGAGAAGAATTGAAAAGGACAAACAGCAGAGTGGACCAGGCCGAGAACCGAATCTTGGAAACAGAGGATCGAATAAAAGTGCTCGAAGATTCTGTGCTGGACCTACGCAAAAGACAAGCAGCTATAGAGGCTAAGCTAACCGACCAAGAAGGAAAACAAAGAAGAGACAACATAAGAATTCATGGTCTGATAGAAGGAACCGAAAATGGTTTTAACTCAATGGCAGAATGCGTGGAATCCTTACTAAGAGAGAAATTGGATATTCCACAAACCACCGACTTGAAGATAGAAAAGGCACATCGTTCATTAGCCGCTAGGCCGGCGGCGGAAGCGCCCCCACGTTCGGTGTTGGTAAGATTTTCCAATTTCAAAATAAAACAAGAGGTTGTAAGACTGGCCTGGCAGAAAAAAGGATTTATGCACCAGGAGAGAAAAGTCTACGTGGAACACGATTACGCCCCGGAGGTCCTTAAAAAGCGCAGGGAATACAATGACGCGAAAAAGGTGTTAAGAGAGAAGAAATTGCGCTTTCAGACACCATTTCCTGCGAAGTTAAGGGTCTTCTACGGCGATGAAACGTGTCTCTATAATTCGGCGGAAGAAGCAACAGCTGACATGGCGAGAAGAGGGCTCCCGGTAACGGTGTTTAAACCCGCAGCAGACCCGAGTGAGAAGATCAAAGCGCAAACATGGACAACACAAAGACCCTCAAAATCCACGGACCAGCAGCGGGAAACCCAGCACCAGAGCGTCGCGGATAAACTATCCGTTTTCAGGTTGGAATAGCGACCTTTTTTTTTTTTTTCCCTTCCTCTTGAATCAATCCGCACATCCAACCCCCCTCATACAAGGTAACAAACATTAAAGGAGATGCATATTCAGCATGTGGTAAAACATTTCATGGAACAATCATATTATTTGAAACAAATAAGTCTTTGTAATAAAAAAAAAAAAAAAACTTGTTAAAATAGAAATGTGACAATAATCCACATGTTCTGCTCATACTAACAAATACTGTTTTTGCGTGAATGTTTGATGTGATGGGGGTGGGAGGGTGCACACAATTTCACAGGGTTTAGGCATAAAAGGAAAAAAAAAAAAAAATCATTACAAGTTTGGATTGGGTTCTGAAACTCACGTTAAAAGCATGGGACTACTTTCAGTGGTACGAGAGGGCCCTCAACACGTAACAGAGTTTGAGGAATTTCCCTCAGGGCCTTCACTCCATCAAGGCTCTTACAGGGTCTTTAAAAAGACCTCAGCTCAGGAAGTTCTTTTGACAGTTTTTTGTTTTAAAGTTTTTTACACTATGTTCTTAATGTTTTTCTTGTTTTTAATGTTCTTTCAGTTTCTGAGTAGCACAAAAGAGGGCCACCACACAGTTATACTAAACAAAACAACACAATGGAGAAACAGGGTGTAACCAAAATAATTTCATATAATGTAAAAGGGATCCTGAATCCAGTTAAAAGATCCAAGATTCTAGGCAAAATGAAAAAAGACAAAGCAGGAATAATACTTTTACAAGAAACCCACCTAACAGACGTGGAACACAATAAACTCAGTAGACAAGGGTTTAAAATGATCTCTTCATCTTCATATAAATCAGGGAGGAGGAGGGGAGTAGCGACATTGATATCAACCAAAATTACATTTGAAAAAAAATCAGAACACAAAGATAAAGAAGGGAGATACAGTTTGGTAACTGGGCGGCTAGAGGGAGAAGATATCACCCTGCTGAATGTGTATGCTCCCCCAGGGGCTAACTGGAAATTTTATAAAAATGTATTCGACCTAATGATAACTAAAGCTCAAGGTTTAGTGATATGTGGTGGGGACTTCAATCTTAGACTGAATCCATACTGGGATGCTTCTGGTAATTCCCCACATCAAAATAACACCCAAAACAGGAAGACTCGGATGCTACTAAAAGAAATGGGAATCTGTGATGTGTGGAGGGAACTCAACCCCAGTGTAAAAGACTATACATTTTACTCAACTCCACATTCATCTTACTCAAGGATTGACTATTTTTTTATGTTTAATAGAGACATTGGTAGAGTAAAAACATGTAAAATAGGACTGAAGGATCTCTCCGACCACAGTCCGATCTACATGGACTTAAATATCCAAAAATACACAAATAATACATTTTCTTGGAGGTTAAATTCAAATGTCCTGAAAGGACCATTGAAAGATGAATTGGAGTCAGATATTCTCAGATATTTGGAAGATAACGATAATGGAGAAGTATCCCCTTTAATACTGTGGGATGCATGTAAAGCTGTAATAAGAGGAAAGATTATTGCAAAACTGGCAACCCAAAAGAAACTAAGACAAGAAAAACTATCCACATTAGAGTCAGAACTTAGGAACCTAGAAAAAGAACACAAAGGCAACACTCATTCTACTGACGCGCTCAAGATTAAGGAAATTAAAAACCAAATAAATGAGATCTACACAATAGAAATCCAGAAGAAACTTACATTTCTGAAACAAAAATACTATGAAGCAGGCAGTAAATCGGCAAAATTGCTAGCCTATAAATTGAGGAAACATCAAACAGAAAGAGCAATCTACAAAATCAGAGACCCAGTATCAAAGGAAATAAAATTCAGAATTCAGGATATTCTTAAAAACTTCGAGAATTACTATAAGAACTTATACTCCCACAAAAAACATAAAAACGCATCCGAGGCATTCCTAAACACATTAAACCTTCCCCAACTTACGGAGTCACAAAATAAAACACTACTGTCAGAAATACATTCTAAAGAATTGGAAAAAGCAATTATGAAACTTAAAGCTAACAAATCCCCAGGAGCTGATGGCTATACAGCAGAGTGGTACAAAACCTTTAAACAGCAACTATCTCCTCTCCTCCTGAAAACATTTAATTATGTCCTCCACACAGGGGAAATCCCCCCCTCCTGGAGAGAAGGGGTCATTGCAGTTATACCTAAACCTGAAAAGGATAAACTAGAGTGCTCCAACTACAGACCAATCAGTGTACTAAATCAGGACTATAAGCTTTTTACCATTATCCTTGCCAAAAGGTTAGAGAATATACTGACAGACCTAATTCATTTAGACCAAACAGGTTTTATAAGACAAAGACAGACACAAGACAACATTCGACGCACTTTACACATAATTCATCATATAAAAAAATATAACTTAAATGCAGTCATATTAGGATTAGATGCTGAAAAAGCATTCGATTCGGTTGACTGGTCTTTTCTATACAGAATCTTATCCAGTTTCAATTTTCATAACAACTTCATTAGAACTATACAGGCATTATATAAAAAACCAACAGCTAAAATAAGGATTAACGGTAATTTATCATCATCTTTTGAACTGGAAAGAGGATGTCGTCAGGGCTGCCCCCTGTCTCCACTGCTCTTTGCAATCTTCATAGAACCTCTGAGCCAATGGATAAGACAAAACCAAAAAATTCAAGGTATTACACTTGGTCAGAAGGAACATAAAATAGCACTCTTTGCTGATGACATTTTAATATACCTAGGGCAGCCGGACACTTCTTTACCAGAACTAACCTCAGTTTTTTCAGAGTATGGAGATTTATCGGGGTACAAATTAAATATGCATAAAACCCAAGTTTTAACATTCAACTATGACCCAAATCATTATTCACTAAGCAAACTCAAAACTAACTGGGAGTCGGAATCTATGAAATATCTGGGGGTCAATATCCCGAAACAACTCAACAAAATTATATCACTAAACTATGATCCACTGGTGACAAAAATAAAAACTGACCTAGCAAGATGGAATATGATACCATTCTTGGGTATTGCACAAAGAATTGAAGCAGTCAAAATGAATATACTTCCACGTCTTCTATACCTTTTCCAAACAATACCGGTAGAACCTCCCAAAAAAACATGGCAGGAGCTGGACAGAAGGATCTCAAGATTCATATGGCAGGGCAAGAGACCTAGAATCAGATATAGAACCCTACAGCTAAACAAAGACAAAGGTGGGCTCGCGCTGCCAAATATCAGGGACTACTTTAAAGCCGCACAAATTAAAACTTTAGTAGAGATATGTAACCCAGTCTACTCTGCACAATGGAAGGAGATCGAATGCCAAATAACAAGTGACATCCCCCTACAGGCGATAATAGGGAACAATGTCTTACCTAAGCTTTTGAATAACACTAACCCGTGGATAGAGACCCCGCTAAAAATTTGGTTTAAGATAGTCAGAGAGAATCAAACTAAAGAGCCCTATCGACTTCTGCAATGGATCGCCTATGATCAGGACTTTACTCCTAATAAAACAGACACCAGATTTAAAAAGTGGAAGGAGAAGGGGCTGATAAAATATTACGATTTTTTTAAAGGGCAAATCTTAAGAAGTTTTGAAGATTTGAAAAAACAAGGCCTAATAAATCAAGACCTTTACAGGTTCTTCCAGCTTAGACACCACATAAACAATATACTTAAAAAGGAGGTTTTGGAAAGGGCCCAGTCAGGTGTTCTGAAGGTCTTCTTAATGGCATATAAAGGGATCCCAGGGATCAGATACATTTCTAAAATATACCAAGGTCTTCAAGACTTAAAAGGAGACAACACATCTTATATAAAAGAGAGATGGGAAAAAGAGGGGAATTTCACTTTACATCTGGAAATATGGGAAAAGCTAAATAAACAGCAATGGAAAAGTACCTCATCCCTGCAGTGGAGAGAATTTGGATGGAAAAACTTGGCAAGATTTTTCAGAACACCTGCACAAATCAAATTTACCCATAAGGGATTGAACTGTTGGCGCTTGTGTGGTGAAAAGACTGCAAATCATTTTCATGTGTTTTGGTCATGCCCAGTTATCCACCAATATTGGTCCAATGTACAGACAATATTGGGGAAAATATTCAAAATTACAGTTCCCTTTTCTTTTGTAACTTTGTATTTGGGTTTACTACCGGACTCACTGGAAAGACGAGGAGAAAAATACTTATTCAATGTTTTAATATTGGCAAGCAAAAAAGCTCTAACTAAAAAATGGATGTTGAAGGACTGTCCTACACCTGAAGATTGGACTAACGTGATCCAAGACATTTACTCGATGGAAAAGTTGACATTCGCACTGAGACAGGACATGGATGGGTTCATGAACTTTTGGCAACCCTGGACCGCATATGTGTCTTCCATTAGATCTAATCTTTGACAAATACCATTTCAATAATGGTTCTGCTCTTTGTTCCAATGCTACTCAGATGCTCTTTTATCTTTATTTACTTACTTTTTCTTTTTGTTTGTTTTTTACTGGTTTGTTTGGTTTTTTTTTTGTTTTTTGTTTTGTTTTTTTTTCTCTTTAATTTCACTTTTTCTTTCACTTTAAAAAAAAAAAAAAAATAAGGGGTGTTGTAAGAATTAATCTTCCAATGTTGTCAGATATCAGAAAATAAGGGAACATGTGATGAAAATGTAAACACTGCATTGCTGTAACGACCTGTATACCCTTTACAAAAACTTAAATAAAAAAAAAAAAAAAAAAAAAAAAAAAAAAGAGTCATTCGAATCAGTCAGATAAAATGACAAACAAGAATCTTCTGTGTGTTTATTTCCTCTCAGGTTTCTTTTCTTGATTGTCTCATTTTTTAATTTTCTTCTGGCAGCTGCTGCGTTCGTGTAGTGGTGCGGAGCTTTATCATCACCATGGTTTTATATCTCATGTTCCCTCATGAAGTACCACATGGGTCCGGTTGCTATGGGAACGGTCCATGTGGTGCCCCCGAGCCCTGCCCCCAAACCCCTGCTTACACACACTCCTTTGTAAATTTTCCATAATTCCTCTTTTGGATCAGGACAGCTATATGTTGAATCCAGACATGCAGTAACACAATTCAGCTCTGTGCTTAGCTGTTAAAACCATTTCAGAGGAAATGTGAGGGTTCTGTCAGCCTGTTTTAACTTATCTGGCTTTGAATTGCCTGAATTTACATTATTCTGTAATAACAGATCAGTCCAGTGAACATATTTAAGCAATCCTCATCAATTCGAGCAGTCAGAAAATGCAGTGGGACTGTTCAGCCATCTGAACTGTTCTGTTTTAGCCGAGTTGGACCTAAAGCACCACAACCTCTTGTAGATTCGCCATCATGTTCTAATACAACTATGCGTGGTTTTACATCATCAGGAAGCACCTTTTGTTTACCAGAAGTACAATCTCAGAGTCAGCACAACTTTACTGACTTGGTGACTTATTTTGAGTCTTTTGTCGGTAGAGCTGTCACACTTTTACCATTTTTAAAATGGTTGCTGGGAGGAACATTCACACAGATTATGCTACATTAGTGTCCTTGTACAAGAAAAAAAAAAAAGTGCCATGCTATAGCCCACCTCTCTGAGGCAGGTCAAAACCGACACGGCGCAATCACACTGTTCAAAAAAAGGTGGACTTGGGGTTAGTTCGGGGTTTGGAGTTTTATAGTGTGAGCAGGACCTAAGTCTGAATTGTGGTTATTTCCATGTTCTGTCTTCACCATTGGACATACTGCGGTGATCTCTCTGGGGAGTGAGGCCTGGGCATTCCAAACATCACAGTCGCCTTCCTTGCCTTATTGGTGAGAACATGCAATAGTACGGGGAACTGCCAAAAGAGTGTTTAGAACCACGGGTCTGCTTGTGAAGGTCCACTTCTGATTTAGTGAGTTTACTCCATTACACATGGCTGTTGGGTTGAGTGTGGACGTCTTCCACTGGTGTTTGACTATCTGGTGCTGCTCGTCTGCCCATTAGTGCAGTGTGGACATTGCTTCCTCTTGTGGTTTAGCTCACTAGAAGAGACGGTGTGCCAAGGTGTGGTGCAGGCAGCCAGCACCTCAGAGAATTACTAAATGGATACGAGCCAATCTTGTCTGTCCACCCTCACAGGAAGGTTCCATCTACTGGCAACAAAAGGCTATCCAGAGACATCTACACCCCAAATTGTGGAAGGTTCTTTAGTTGTTTGTTCTTTGTACAATTATCAGGTGTGTACAAATTTAGTTTTATTGTTTCTGCCTGTTAAAAAGTGATGAGAAAAAGCGCTATTTAAGTGAATGCCATTTACCATTTTAAAGGCATTGCTTTTCATTTCTCGGTAGAGCAACAGCTTCAGCTGACTATAGTGATGACAATGATGATGATGATTTTAAAGCGGTGTGTTTTAATATATCCTGATGGCAACCAGGTTTAAATTATCTGCCTTCAGGCATTAAGGTTTCTTCTTGTGAAGCGACTCGCCTCGAACAAGAGTTTTGCAACAAGGCAGAACAAAGTTGTCGGAGCCCTAGACATGTTTTAGGTGATACCTTATGTGTGTACTGGAGGAAAAGCCTCCAGGAAGCAGCTGGCCACCAAGGCTGCTCGAAAAGGCGCTCCGGCTGCCGGCGGAGTGAGGAGGCCTCACCGTTGCAGGCCCGGTGCCGTGGCTCTGAGAGAGATCCGTCGCTGCCGGAGGTCCACGGAGCTGCTCATCCGTGGGCTGCCCTTCCAGCGCCTGGTGAGGGAGATCGCTCAGGACTTCAGGACCGACCTGCGCTTCCAGAGCTCCGCCGTCATGGCTCTGCAGGAGGCCAGCGAGGCCTACCTGGTGGGTCTCTTCGAGGACACCAACCTGTGCGCCATCCACGCCAAGAGGGTCACCATCATGCCCAAAGACATCCAGCTGGCCCGCCACATCCGCGGAGAGAGAGCTTAGACTTTCTGCTGCACATCCACCAACCACAATGCTCCGCACTGTGTGTCTATATATACATATATATATTTATATTAATATGTACATATGTATACTAGCTGCTCTTGTTTTTTTTCTTGCCTTCTGATTGTTGCTCTGAGTGTTGCTATCCCTGTGCTGTTGCAATCCTGGAATTTCCCCATTGTGGGACTAATAAAGGCTTATCTTATGTGTGGGTGTAAGCAGACTATCTCCCAGCTGGCCTGTGAACGCCTTGGTATACTCCCTGAAGAGCTGGAGGAGGCGGCTGTGAAAAGGAAAGTCTGGGCTCCCCTGTTTAGACTCCTGCCCCGGTGACCCAGACCCCTGGATAAACAGTAGATGATAGATGGATGGATGGATGAATAAATAAGTTATAAACTCTACCAAGATAATAAAAAAAAGGGATTTCAGCAGGGATCACTATCCCTGACCCTTGATAATTAAAATTGTTTAAATGATTACAACCCTGAATACAGTTTGTTTTTATGATTTTTCTAAATCACAAAAATGACAATTGCTGTGTATTTGTTCTTGTTTATAGTTGTTACAAAAGGCGGAAAAGAAAAAAAGTTTGGTTGATAAATGGAAAGGTGTACACATAAACTGGCATATGTTTGAGAGTGGAAAAAAAAATCACGTGTTCGTCACCACATCAGGCTTAAATTTAAAATTAGACTAAAATTAGACTTCAGACTATTTTGTTTGTGTTTTATAAATATGTGGATATAATTATGTTTTTTAGTGCATACATTTTATTTTTAGTGCAGTATAAATAATCTTGGCCTAGTTTGTGTATGTAATTTAAATTTGGTCAGTTTCCTGAGGGAAACACCTGGAAATGTGGCGTCCTTTGAGAAGGAGGTGCAACCTCCGCCGTATTTGCAGGCCCTCTGAAGTAAACACCTTTCTATGGACAGTGTAGTAAAGCTTTAGCACAGCACTGTGTGTGCAAATAAACTTGACATAATTCAACTTGACTGGACAGGATTTGACGGCAGCATCTGCTCAGCAGACTCTGCTGGCTCTGACATTCAAATGTCTTGAAGTTCACAAGCAGCATTTTACTTAGCTCTTCCTTCAAGTACAGCATGGTATGTTTTTTATTAGGAATAGAAAAATAGAAATGTTATATATAATAGGAAGCTTCAGAGTATTGTGATTGTTTTGCTAAGATAGCTAACAACAACAGTATTACAATGGCACTACCAGAACTAACACAATAAACAATTTTAAATTTCACAAAAGGCAAGCTTCGCTTATTTTAGAATAGAATAGAATAGGCTTTATTGTCATTGTACAGTTGTACAGCACAACAAAATTGTGGGTGCTCCACCAGGTTACTGTGGAATAAAGTAAGAGAGAAGAATTTGAATAAAACACAGTTACAGAACTCACGATTAGCCATACGACTGAAATAAAAATAAAAGTAAAAATAAAAATAGCCGCTTCCGGTTATGGCTGCCACGTAGGACGGACGTGTCTCGCTCTGCTCTGCTCCTGGAAAAAAAAAAATCGGCAAATAACTCTCTCATTTGGGACAGAACGTATCCCAGCATTTGGGCGAAGATATGTCGGCGAAGCCTAAGGCTGGAAAACCAGGAAAAGGAAAAAGCGAGCCGCCGAAACAGTCCAAATTAACGGACTTTCAGGTCTGTGACGCAGTAAACAAAACTCCATATATGGCGGAGGAGGCTGGCAACGCTGCGATATCTGCGGGGAATGGCGCAGATGCGCTGATGGCTGCCATGAGTTCAATGAGAGCGGACTTTTCCTCTAGATTTGATGGGATTATGACAGCGTTGGAAGGAATAAGAAAGGAATTGGGTGACCGTGTAGAACGAACGGCGCAGATGGAGCTCCGTCTCGCTAGTGCTGAAGATGACGTCACCCGTCTTCAATTAAAGGTGCGCACTTTGGAAAAAAAAAATAAATCTCTGGAAGATAATATTTTGGATTTGGAATCTCGGTCGAGACAGAATAATTTGAGGCTGGTGGGTCTTCCAGAGGAATCAGAAGGTCGGGACGTATGTTCCTTTCTGGAAAAGTGGATTCCGGAGGTGCTGGGCAGCGAGGAGTTGCAATCAGCAGTGGTTCTGGAAAAAGCACATCGTATTGGCCCACGGAGAGATAAGGGACCGCCGAGGACCTTAATTATGAAGTTTCTTAGCAACAGAGACAGGATGAAGATCTTCAACGCTGCACGAGCTAAAAAAGGAGAGATTAAACACCAGGACCAGCAGGTGCGGTTCTACCCAGATTTGGCCACAGGAATCCAGCAATTGAGGAAGCAGTTTGATCCCGTACGTAAGGAGCTGCGCAACCTTGGGATTCGTCATGGTGTAATCTATCCTGCGAGACTGCTGACCACGTATGAGGGCAGAACCCACATCTTCAAGACCCCAGAGGAGGCGCAGGAGTTCATCAAGAAGATCAAAGAAGAAGAAGAGACTGGTGGGAGCTAAGCATGAACAAAATATAAGGTAGAATAATTAAGCATTTGCACAGGCATCTGACTGACTTGAAGTAAATAGTAAGTTTACAAAATATAGATTGTATTATATATTAAAAAAACAAAACAAAAACAAAACAAACAAAAAAAAACAAACTATGATGTACAAAGTTGTTAAAAATTTTGGAGTTAAGTTGGAAAACTACAGAGGAGAGTTAATGTTACGTCATTAAAAGCAGTAGAGTTAGGGTGATTGGGAGGATGAAGAAGGAGTGGCTTAGGCTGTTCCCCGTGGGTGTGGAACGGTCGATGGCTATATCGGGAGACAGAATTTTTCTTTTGATTTTGGGGGGTTTGCCACAAGTGTGGGAAGGGGAAATTTGTTTGTGTGTAGTTTGTAGGATGAATGTTCAACCACTCATGTTTTTGCTTCTCTGTATGAGCATGTTTACACTGCAAGGTAATCCCAAACTCTCTATTGATCATGGACCAAAGTGTTAATCTTAATTTAACTTCATGGAATTGCAGAGGTCTACAAAATTTAAAAAAACTTAAACAAGTTATGAATAAAATAAAGGACATGGGTTCAAGAATTGTGTTTTTACAAGAAACTCATCTGATAGAGGAGGATGTTAAAAGAATTGGGAGTAGATGGCAGGGAAGTGTATTCACCTCTTCATTTTCATCCCGAGCCAGGGGAGTTATGACTCTCATACATAAATCAGTTCCTTTTCAAGTGAAAAATGTAATTGGAGACAAATTTGGAAGATATGTAATCATTCAAGGTTCTTTGCTATTAGAAAATATAAATCTTGTGAACTTATATGGTCCCAATATAGATGATCAGAAGTTCTTTGCTAATTTATTTCTCATCTTATCACTTACAGGGCAACATATAATAGCAGGGGATTTTAATTGTACATTGAATCCAGGTGTGAATAGATCAACAGGACTGGATTGTACGCACATTGGATGTAGGATGACTATTAATCATTTTAAGAAAGAATTGAGATTGTTAGATATATGGAGAGAAATGAAACCACAAGTTAAAGCCTATTCTTGTTATTCCAGTACCTACAAGACATTCTCACGTATTGATTATTTTTTGATTTCCACAGAATTAAGGTCCAAGATTCAAAACTGCTTTTATGATAACATTGTGATCTCTGATCATGCACCCTGTTGTCTAATATATGTAGATAAAAAATTGACAAAGGAATCAGGTAGATGGCAATTTCAGCATAAATGGCTTCAGGATGAGGAATTTGTCAAGTATATAGAAAAACAGATAGAGGAGTTCTTTGATATCAATACTACACAAACATCAGCATGTGTAAAGTGGGAGGCTTTCAAAGCTTTTATTAGGGGACATATTATTAGTTATACAGGATCAAAATCTAAGAAGACTCGAGAGGAGAGAGCTAAATTGGAACATAAAATAAAAAGTCTTCAGGAAAAAGTGTATGCAGGAAGTGACCCAAGGTTGGAGAATGAATTACTGATTTTGAGAGCTGAATACGACAAAAAATCAGCGAATAGAGCTGCCTCGAGTCTTCTAAGATTGAAACAATCTTTTTATGAACAAGGTGAAAAATCAGGAAAATTATTAGCATGGCAGATTAAACAATTGGAAATTAAAACACCAATTACCAGTATTATAAGTAATGGACAGGTAGTTATAGATCCTTTAGAAATTAATAGAGCCTTTAGAGATTACTATGAAAAATTATATGATACCAAAAATGAACCTGATTTAACAAAACTAAATGGGTTTTTGAACGAACTATCTATACCGTGTATACCAAATGAAAACAGGGAGATATTGGAGTCTAAAATTAGTCAAGAAGAAGTTGGGCTAGCCATTGATAATATGAAATCAGGAAAAAGTGCAGGACCAGATGGTCTTCCAGTTGACCTTTATAAAAAAATTTAAGAATAAATTAATAAAACCTTTTTTGGAAATGGTTTTAGAAGCATTTCAAAATAATAATTTACCATCATACATAAATAATGCCTTAATTATACTGCTGCCAAAACCAGGTAAGCCCTCTAATAAATGTGAAAATATGAGACCAATAAGCCTATTAAACGCCGACCTTAAGATAATCTGTAAAATTTTAGCAAGACGAATACAAGAAATTTTACCAAATATTATTAATCGAGATCAGAATGGCTTTATAAAGGGTAGACAAGGCTTCCATAATGTAAGAAGACTATTTAATATTATTTATTTTAATAAAGAAGCACCGGATACAGCTCTCCTATCATTGGACGCCGAAAAGGCCTTTGATAGAGTTGAATGGCCCTTTCTTTTTGAAGTCCTACAAAGGTTTGGACTTGGAAATAATTTCATAAAATGGGTTCAAATAATATACAATAATGCTACAGCAGAAATCCTAACAAATAACAATATTTCAAAACCAATAAAAATCAATAGAGGATGTCGACAAGGCTGTCCACTTTCACCTTTACTGTTTACTATGGCAATTGAACCTTTAGCGATAGCGATACGTTTACATTCACAAATATATGGAATTAAAGTTGGACCAACAGAACATAAAATCTCCCTGTACGCCGATGATATAATTTTGTTTATGTCGAATCTAAAAAAATCAATTCCAACCTTGTTGAATTTAATAAAGAATTTTGGGGAAATATCAGGATATAAAATAAATAAAACTAAATCTTCAATATTAATGCTAAATGAGACCCAGAGAAATTACCCAGCCCCTGAGGCAAATCAATTCAATGTTGTAAATCAGTTTAAATATTTAGGAATCCAAATTATGCCTAAGCTAGAATCAGTCGCCAGCGTCAACTATGAAGCCTTAATGTCAGATATCAATGAGTTAACTCAGAGATGGATGTCACTACCAATGTCGATGATCGGGAGAATCAATATACTTAAAAGTAATATTTTACCTAAAATACTTTATTTATTTCAATACATTCCCTTATCACCACCTTTAGATCTATTCTCAAGAATAAAAAAAAAGTTAGTGGAATTTATATGGAACAACAGGAGGGCTAGATTACGTTTGTCTTTATTATATTTACCATTTGATCGTGGAGGTCTGAAATGTCCAAATTTTATGTTGTATTATTGGTCGGCACAACTGAGGTCTATGACATATTATTTTTCATCAAATGATCTCCCTCACTGGACTGAAATGGAATCATACAATTTACCTTTACCTCTTCCCATATTCATATACTCAGATTCGGCAAAAAAATTACAAAAACAAGTTAAAAATCCATTTGTAAAGCATATGATCAAAATATGGTGTGAAGCTAAAAACTATTTAAAAGAACCACAGTTATTGTCACAATTTAGTCCAATATGGGGTAATCAATATTTTAAACCAGGGAGAGCGGACGCTGTATTTAAAGTATGGAATTTAAAAGGGATACAAAAGATTCAGGATTTATATTTGCCATGTGCAGACAACATAATGTCTTTTGAAGAGCTGAGGATCAAATTTAATCTCAATAGAACACATTTTTTTAAATATCTTCAACTTAGAAACTTTATTCGATCAAATCAAAATAAAGCTCTCACTCGACCTATTTATTCATCCTTGGAAAAAATGATGATGAAAGATAGTAAAAGAAAGGGTATTATTTCAGAGTTTTATAACTCATTGACACTATCTTCAAGTGAAAATTCACTGAAAAGATTAAACTACTGGAAAGAAGATCTGCAAATTGAAATTTCGGAGGAACAATGGGAATTGGCTTGTACAGAAGCTCAAACCAAATCAATAAATGCACGCCTTAAATTGATACATTTCAAATGGTTAATGCGGATGTATGTTACACCGGAGGAGTTAAATAGATATAACAAAAATATACCAGATACATGCACAAAATGCATGGAAAGTAAAGGAACCCTATTTCATTGTTTATGGGAATGTAGATTAATAAGAATGTTTTGGGAAGAGGTGAGGGTAACAATTGAAAAAATAATCTCAAAACAAATCATACTGAATCCTAAACTGTTTTTGTTGGGTCTGTACCCAGAAAAGCATAATTTTAATAAAAGTGAAAGAACATTCATAGACCTCAGTTTGCTTAATGCCAAAAAATGTATTGCACTATTATGGAAAAAGACTCATAGACCAGATGTGACTCAGTGGTTAAGACAGATGTTAACAAACCTTCCATTAGAAAGAATAACATATATACTGAAATCAAAGGAAATTGTGTTTGAGAATATATGGAGACCTTTTATTGATTATGTAAAAAATTTAAACATAACTCTTGAAGAAGAAGGTGAATGATGTGTGTGGACCTTGTAAATTCCAAACTGGTGAACATAATATGTATACTTATGTATTGGATTGTCTAGACTAAACAGAGGAGCATTGTTGAAGACTTGATTTTGTTGGTGGTTGTTGGTGTTTTTAGTGCATTTTTTTTTTTTTTGTAGTACTTTAGCGTTAGTGTTTGATTGTTTGTATCATGTTTGTTAAAAAAAAAAAAAGGTTCAATAAAGATATTGTGGAAAAAAAAAATAAAAATAGCCCACAGGTTTCCACAGGTACCGTAGTGGCTTCACGGGTGGAACTATGTACATTGTTAATGTATACGGTGCTATGTTTATTTATATTACTTACAGTCAGGGCTTGACATTAGCACCCACCCACCAATCAAATTTAGGTTAAATTCACCAGTGGCCACTCAGTCTTACCAGCCATTTTTGCAAGTAGGATGTTCTGTTATATATTTTATAGCTACTGTAGATACTCTCCGCAACAGACATGATGAAATGAACCCTTGGCTTTCATAAGAAACAAGCACTAAATTTATAACGGTCACTAATTTGTCAGGAAAAAATCATAAATTTACAGTAAGTACAATGTACAGTACAGTACATTTCATTGCTCAGGAAATGTCACATTTCTTAACTGTGCACATGATAATAAAGCCTTTGAATCTTGAATCTTGTAAGGAAATCACAAATTTGAAACAGTAAGGGTGCAAATGTACATACAATCCATCCATCCATCTTCTACCGCTTTTCGAGGGTCCGGGTCTGGAGGCATCAGTCCAAGTAGAGAAGCCCAGACTTCCCTCTCCCCAGCCAACTCCTCCAGTTCTTTAGAGAGGACACAACAGTGTTCCCATGCCAGCTAGAAGACATGGGGCCTTATTTTGACAGTCATCAGTGGAGCTTTGTGCCAGACTTCCCGCCGTATGCCAGTGTTTTTGCTTTTGTCAGCGCATTGTCTGTTTTTTACGCTTTGTGTCACGCCATCTAATTATCAGTAGACGGTGCGCCTGCTTTGCCCTGCAAGGTAAAGACTCATTTCAAAGAGGTGTGGCGGCACGCAATCTAATGTGCATCACTGTTATGGTGCATGTCATGACAATCCACTTTTGATCAGGACAGAGGAGGTCTGCTGTCAGAAGTGCATTGTTTAATGCTATTTCAGTGGCGTGTTTTGAAATTGCGCAGCTCTGGAGCTCATGAGGAAATAGCACGCGCTGGGATTTTGTGTTATTTTAATGGAGAGTTGTAACTGTCATGAACTGAGCCGGTTTGTCCTTCGGGCTCGGTTCCATGACCTTCCTCTAGGTGTCTATTTATCTGTGTATTGTATGTTGGCATGATTATTTGTGTATTATTTTGCCCTTTGAGTTTGTTATGGTCTTCCTTGTTTCCTGGTCACCGTTTAGTTTACCTCTGTCATGTTATATCTTATTTTGTATCCATTTCTAGTTATTTCTGTGTTTTGTGTGTTGGTTCTGGCTGACAGGCTGTCAGGTGGCACGTTTAGTCTGCACTTGGTGTGGGCGTTGCCTGCCAGTTTGCCAGCCAGACCACTCCCCCTCTCCTGACACTCAGCTGTTCCCGGTTCTGTGATTATTCCCCTTGTGTCCTCGCTCAGGTGTACCCAGTCATTAACTCATCAGTATGTGTATTTAGTTTGCTCATTGTCATTTCTGCACTGATAGATTATTGTGCTGTCACTGCCATGTTACGCCATGGCTTTCCTATAGTTCTAGTTCTGCCATGTTAGGTCGTGGTTATCCTTGTTCTCATTACGCCTTGGAATCCCAGTAAGTTTATTCGTCTTTGTATTTTTTGTACATCTGCACTATTTTTGGGACCTTGCATTAATAAATGTGTTTGTGGTGTAACCCTGCACATAAATCCATCTTTCTCCTCTGTGCACTGCATAGAAACGCACGGGGAATCACAACAGTAACAGTCATAAATAATCATCCATCATTTTATTTATATGATGATACACTAAATAGTTTTTTTTTTTAATTCCATCCACACTCTCACTGTAATTAAGCACTTACTGTTGGAGTCTATAGATTAGGCATTAATGTATGATTTTCTTTGGGGAATGAGTGAATGAACAGGGAGCATGTGTGTGTTCTGGTGAGGATGCAGTACAAGAAGGGAGGCGTGTCAGTCTTAAGATTTTTATTCCACACTACATTAATCCATTTAGCTGATTTTTCACTCCACATTCTTCCACGTTTGTTCTCTCTAAAATAACTTACTGGACATCAATTGTGATTGATGTCTTCCTTATTACTAAGTTAAGTTAATCCCTTCCACAGCATGTGGAAGGGATATATACACCCCATGTGGTGTATGGGGTGGCGCCTATCTCCGTTTCATGTCCTAGGCCACACGGCTACTGTGAGTAGTGAAAGCTACAGTGGGAGGTCAGTTCTCTGGTAGCTCTGTGCGTTAACTTTCCTTTCCCCATTCTGTTATGCTAAGCAACAAGCTAGAAGGCGGAAAGTACTATTTTTATATGGTCTTTGGTATAACCTGTCCAGGATTTGAACCCATGACTTCCCGATTGTAGGGCGGATGCTCTACCAACTAGGCCAACCACATTTGGGGGGGTGGGGGGGTTGACTGAAAATTCACAGCAGTATAACACAGATTTGAGACATTTGAGTGATTTCACTCTTGATATGTCTTGTAAGTCACCAAAAACATGTTACAGACATGTTAACAACAGAAAAAACGTGATTTTTGTGTCACTTTAAGCTAAGGATGTTAATGATTAATTGGCTTTTGATTAATTGTCTATAAGAATTTAGTCGACTAAATTAAATTAGTTGTCAATTAACTGATAACTCAGCAGTCCTTTTCAATGGGAGCTTATTCTATGAAATGTAGTGATGTCGCCATCCAGGCGGGGGCGCACACGATCACCCACTGCTGCATTTCAACCGAAAAAACAGAAGACGCCCCAGAGTGCATGTGCTGTGCAGAGCAAAAATCTCACCCTTCCGGGTTACGTCAGAGAGCCACAACAAGTTCCAATGGCACGTTCCAATGTCCACCCGCCGCCTACTTCATATCAACAGGGCGGAGAACTTACTAACTAACTAACCTGAACTTATATAGCGCTTTTCTAGTCACAAAGACCACTCAAAGCGCTTTCACTAATACTAACCCTCTATTCTAAGGGCCTATTGAGTTTTTGCATATGACGTCAGGGGGCGTGCCGCACTGGCCCGTTAGAGTGTGCCGCCATATTGGATGGCAAGAAACAGCAGCAGCAGGGTGAAACAAACCACATAGCTCACGTGTACCTACAAACTCGGCAAAATGGTGTACTCCTGTTGTTCCCCCTGATAAGGGGATAAGCGGGGAATTAAATGGCCGGTGTGAAATGCAAAAAAAAAAAAAAAAAAAAAGTTGGATTTTTGAATAATTACCTTCACTGACGTAATCTCTCGCTTTCTCATAACGGGCTGCACGGTGGCGCAGTGGTTTAGCACTGTGGCAGCACAGTTTACCCTCGGCCGGGGGATCGCGGGGATCATGAGACCGTGGGCTCGATCCCAGCCCCCGACCAACAGTGAGCTGTGTGGAGTTTGCATGTTCTCCCCGTGTTGCGTGGGTTTACTCCGGGGTTTCTCCGGTTTCCTCCCGCATACCAAAAACATGTAGGTTTAGGGCGCTCGCGCACACAGCGGCCAGTGGCTTGTCACCAGACTGCAAACCAAATCTACCTACAGGTACAAATAAGTAACAAAAAAAAAAAAAAACTTTCTGAGTCGGGTCTGGTTTGGGGGCGCCTCTCTGCTTGCTACAAAGGACAATGCACACATGAAAGGGGAGAAAACTATTGTACATGTGCATAAAATCAGGTACGTTTTAACGCGGCACGCCGTGGAGAGCCTTTAAAAAAAAAAAAAAAAAAAAAAAAAAAAAACACGCAGCGCGCTTCACTCACCTCCGAGTCCGAGGAGCTGCTGTTGTTTTCCGACTCGTTCACCAGCAAAGACTTCACATCATCCAGATCCCTTTCCGCTGACACGTTTTCCGATATCTTTTCCTCCTGCTCCCCTTCGTCTTTGAAAGATATCATCTCATCGTTTGCCCCCAAATCATCCCCGCTGAGCAGATTACTGGCAGTCATTGTTCTGATAATTGCTCCAGCTGTTACCCCACACCCACCACCTCCGTTCAACTGAGGCATTTCGGCACACCAGAGGAGCGCACGGGAGCAAGATTAAAAACACTTGTCTGCTACTGCTGACTCAGAACTCAGAACTCAGAAAAGATTTATTGCCAAGTACATTAACAGATACTGATAACAGATCACTGATAATATACGAGGGATTTGACTTGACACAGAAAACGCCCTGCATTTCCGGTGACACGGCTGCATCTGAAACGCGCCTGCCAACAGGAGGGTACAGGAAGCATTGGAAATAATACAATAGGAAGGAGCAAAAAAATCATTGATTTCAGAATAGTGGTCATATGTGATCAATATTATGATTACAAAGAAAAAAAAGCCCTCAATGCACAATCAGCAGACCAAAAAAGTTCACAGGACACAAAGAGAGCAGTGAGTGAATCATCTTTATCATCAGTTTGTGAATCAGTATGAGTGTAATGTTGGAAGTAGGTGTTGTATCAGTTAAGAACAACAAGGACTCTTTGGCAGGAGATGTTTTGTCTAGCTGCTAGCATTGTCCTTGGCCATGCAGCTGCCTGTCCGAAGGCCATGAGCTCAATGTTTTGAAAACAAAGACTGCAGATGATCAGGAGGATTTTTGTGAGGGAGTCAGATTAAGTCGAATAGTACTGATCACAGAGAGGGAAACTTTATATTCTCTTGCAGATTCAGTACTTAATCCTTCATTGCTGGGCGTTGAGTCCATCGTGGATGGTCCTAAGCGTAATCATGATGTAATCCACCTTCCAAGACAGTTCTCCATTTGTCGCTATCAGGGTCCTCTCCATTTTTTCAATTTGATGGATGCACCTCGCCTGGCCAGCATTTTGATAGGTTGTATCCATCTTCCACAATTTGCGGTACACCAGGACAATCCCAGATCCAATCAGAACGATCCCAATCACCATTACTACGAAGACGTACAAATCTTCTACATCTTCGATAAAAAGATCAGTCAGGCACAAGAGTTTTCAATTACTTGTCTCCCGTAAATAGCCCGCAGCAGCCGTTCCTGCGGGGCAAACAACCTCCCCCGGGGCACTTTTCCTCGTTGAAAAGACAGTGTCAATTGCGTTCAAAGCCCAGCTTATTAATTCCATAATTTCTTTCGATAATCAGCAGTAAAGACGCAGACAGACGACAGCAAGCTGGGATCCAGTTAGTTTGGGGAGAAGGAGATAAGACAGAGCAAGAGAGAAGAGAAAGGCGTCTGCTCTCTTTGGGAGGCGGAAGTGAAGAACAATGACTCCACTGAATCTCACAGAGACATCGCAGACACAGTGTCAGAGGCCACAGTGTTAGTTGTTGAAGAGGATGATAGGGATGTTATTATGTCAGACTGTGACTGTGTGTTCTCCTCACTCATTCTGATCGCTAAACAGTACAAGTTACGCCTGGATTGTCACAGTGCAACTGCTGCTCTTGCCATCCAAGATGGCGGCACCTACGGCGTGTTTATGTTTACCCCCACGAGTCACGTGAATTTTACGAGCCTATGCAAAAACTCTATAGGAAACATATCTAGGGACAATTTCGAACAGCCAATTAACCTAACATGCATGTCTTTGGATTGTGGGAGGAAACCGGAGCCCCCGGAGTAAACCCACGCAGCACAGGGAGAACATGCAAACTCCACACAGAGAGGTTCCAACCCCTGCCAACCTGGGGATTTGAACCAGGAACCTTCTAGCTGTAAGGCAACAGTGCTAACCACTGCACCACTGACATAACTTCACCTGACAGTGGTGGACCGCACCACACGCTGGCCAGAAGCAGTCCCGCTGGCGGCAACCACGTCCGCGGACGTAGCACGTGCTTTTTTAACAGCATGGGTGGCGCGTTTTGGAGTCCCGTCGGACATTACGTCCGACAGGGGCCCTCAATTCGTTTCCGAACTCTGGTCCGCGATGGCCTGCAGCCTGGGTGTTACAATTCATTGCACAACCGCGTACAACCCACAGACCAACGGGTTATGCGAGCGTTTTCATAGATCACTGAAAGCAGCACTCAGGGCTTCACTGACGGATGCAAATTGGGTGGACAGGTTGCCGTGGGTTTTATTGGGGTTGTGCTCCGTGCCAAAAGAGGTTCTGGAAGCTTCCCCGGCAGAGCTGGTTTTTGCGCAGCCCCTACGGCTGCCTGGGGAATTTCTGCCAGATAATCCCGCGCTGGACAGCTGCCCGTCTCAGCTTTTGCAGCATAGCGCGAACACAGGCATGTTGCCGGGCCCTGCCCACCACTGTTTTCCGCGTGTTTTCGTGCCTAAAACTTTGAAGAACATGGAGTTTGTGTTCGTTAGACACGACGCCCACCGCCCTCCATTGCGCCCACCCTATGATGGACCGTTCAGAGTGTTGGAAACAGGGGATAAGCATTTTGTGCTAGACTTGGGGGGTAGACGGGAGAAAATTGGCATAAACAGACTTAAACCCGCCTTTGTAGCAGCGGACGAGCAGGTGCTGTTGGCTAAGGCCCCTTGGCGTGGAAGACCCCCACAGAGAGCTCCCCAGGGAAGCGATGCAACAGAGCAGCCACATGGACAGGGCGAAGTCCCCCCCCCCCCCCCCCCCCCCCCGCCACGGCCCACCCGCAGTCAGACACACTCCCAGCAGCCCCCCACCGGCACAGCAGCCACGGAGGCAGTAAACCCCAGTTACAGCAGATATGGGAGGAGACTGAAGCTGAAACAGCATGTGGACTGATATTCTATTGTTTTATCTAAGATGCTGGGGGGGCGGGGGGGGGGCGGTATGGAAGTTAGGTTATTTCGCACCTCAGACAGAGACAATGAATACACATGGGAGAACAATGCCCAAGAGGGTGAGAGGGGGTTGAATGAAGTGTAGTGTAAATACCATGCTGTGTATGAGGAAGTGCCTTGAAGCTTGTGAAGGTGACTTGTTATATAAAGAGGAGTGCTTGCTGTAACCAGTCAGTCTGTTTTGTGCTTGTGAGATGTGAGTGTGTAATAAATCGTCTGACATGAAGCCACCTCTTCATTTACACACTCCACACTCCACACTGGAGTGTGTAAATGGACTCCTCATGTCAGGTGAGGAGAAACGGACTGCAGCAAGTACAATGACTACACGAGCGCAGACTGGACTCAAGTTGCCACTGAGGTAACAGACAACAGAGGGAGTCCAGATCGTACTGGGTTTGCCTGGATTTCCGGGGTACTGTGATAATGTTTAACATCCAACAGATGAGGCAGCTCACAATTTATTTTCCTGTTGAAGCAGTCTACCAGTGCATCTCAGTAAATTAGAATGTGAAAGTTTTTAAATAAAGTAAAAAAGATAAATTTTATGATATTGGTAATAGTTTTTAAAATAAATAAAAAATCAAGACATTTGTAATTTAATGAGATGTGCCAGCACATAGTACACACTATACAGTACAAAATTTGTTAAACTACAAAAAAAAAAATGCCATTTAATTGTCTGTAATAAAAAAAATGCAAATGGTACAATAAATCATTGAGGAATATGATGTTCATGTTTTATTCAGTATATGGAAAAAACAGCAACTTTTTACATGTTAAAGACAGACCGTATTGTACCAAGGGAAATTCAGATTCTCAGGAAAAATGCAGCTTATCAATTAATTGTTAGTCGATCGATAAGGTGAATCAATAACTTGCATCTCTACCTTAAGCATGTATTAATTTTTTCATACTGGTTTTTTTATTGTACAACATAAAATGCACCATGGGCTGATAATAGCATGTAGGCTTTAAACACATAATTTACATTTATTTACCTCATTTAGTTAATGCATCACATTATTCTTCAGTCATGATATATTGTTTTACTTTTGTATGTTTTTTCATTATTACTATTGTTTCAATTCAGTGAAATTTAATTATTTTCTGAAATTTGCAGGTTTTTTCTTGTAATTTTGGTGCTTTTGTCGCAAAAATTTTACCTTTTCCTACTTAAATTTGTGTATCATAAATTTGCAAAACATTTTCGCAAATTTGACTTTTTCTTGTAAATTTGCAATGTTTCTTGTAGAGTTTAAATCTTTCAGATAAAGTTGCATTTTTTTCTCAAATTACCTTTTTTCTTGTAAATTAAAAACATTCTCAAACTTACCAATTTTTTCCCTCATACATTTGTGAGTTTTTCTTGTAAATTTGCAGTGTTCATATGGATGCTGGTTAAATTTTTGTTCCCTGTAATGTTTTTGTTTTGAGATATCTTCCTGGGTGTGTTTACAAATATTTTAAATCCACAATAATTAACACTTTCTATCAGAATGCTAGCTAATATTGTTTAACCACATTATTTTTTTTTAACAAAAGACAGTTGTGTTCTTCTCATTTCCCACATGTATAAAGCCAGTAGGATAAACAACAGTTCGAATTAAAAATAATATTCAGAAAGGTAGCAGACACAGAACATTTATGTGACTCGTCCTAACCCCAATAATTACTTTATTGTTAGATGATGGGAGTGGCTCTAGGTGTACATACCATCTTGTCTTTTTTCCCCTGTTGCAGCGATCGTGTGAAAAGTTGTTCTCCACTCTTGTCCATCGCTATTTAATAAAAAAAAGATACAATTTGAACACAAATCAGTGGACATAGCAGAAACCCGAAATGAGCAGATTAAATGTAGCCCAGTCTCCCAGCTTCTAGCTTCCATCTCCCCATCACACCCGACACAAACGGTCAGGGTGTACTTGATTCTATCACCGGCGTACACCTCAATGGGGGTTATATGAGCGGATTAAAGTAAATAAATGTGAATATAGTTAAATATAAATATAGAAGTGTGTCCCACCACCCAGCGGTAACCTGAATCTCTGTCTTCCCGTTAGTCCACAGCGCCTGTATTGTGGAGAGCGGCCCGTGGATCCAAAACTCCACCGACCATGTCAGGTGCCCTTGATTCCTCCCCCGCCACACATCTCCACCGGTAAAGGTCGGTTAAAAAAAGGTCACCTTTGACCTCTTTTATGGTCACGCGGTTGGTGAAACCACATCAGGTGCACTCTTCAGGTATTGTAGCATCACCATGCAAGAGATGAAAGCCCGCGGTCAAGTGGCCTGAGTTATAACTCTGGAAAAATGCTGGTTGGTGGTGAAATTTTTTAGATTTTTGATAATAAAGTGATGGGTGAGCACAAAAGTTGTAAGGCTGCGTGTCCACCAGACGCGTTTTTCGTCGTCTGATCGCCCTGAACGTCTTTTTTCAGCATTTGTGTGCTGCGCTCTGGAAAAAAAATATATGTGCCCTGTATCGCAGCAAGAGCTTGTTACTCACAGCTCATCACTTCCGCTTTTCCTATGGTCAGACTTTCTACTTATTTTTTAATAGCAGTCTCTAAATAACAATGGACAAGAAATGTATTCTTGCATTTGTAGCCGCTCTGGATGCAAAATATGATGACACAGGAAGCAGGAATCTGACTACAGTCTGTACCGGCGTCCTATGTCCCGCCCTTCCTTATTCTGATTGGCTGCTTAGAAAGATCTGACGTTGACGAGGTCAGCTCCTTTCTGAAAAGCTGAAATTTTTTAAACTCTGAGCACCCTGAGCGCCGCAACAAAAAGTGGCCACTGCCCAGAGCGTTTTAGCGCGGGGGGCGCTCAGCGCTGTAGATGCTGAACTACATAGAGAATGAATAGAAAATAGTCGCATGCAGCTGAAAAAAAAAAACGCATTTGGTGGACACGCAGCCTTAATGCCAAACCCTGTTTACAGTGTGTGAGAGTGTTAGTGTAATATGCAAATGCATGTTGAGTCCTGTTATGTGTGAGCTGGTTTTCAGTGTCAATAGTTGGAGATTATGGCCAGTATGCATAAAAAAACAGCAACAGGAGTGTTAAGGTAGCTGCTGACTCATGGTTTCTTTGTTCTGTGCTTCTACTTATTAAACATTTTTTTTTCTCCTGCTGTTGTGCTTTGTAACTCCTGTTACAGCCCCTGCATGCCTGCAAGGGACCATGTGTGTATTTGTGAGTCTAATAGATGAGTGGAAGGAAACAGGAGTCGCTCTGTTACCTGAGTTGGCCACACCCTTGCTATTTTAGAAGGAGAGAGAATCACCGGGGGCTTACAGAGACTGTGTGGGTGATTCCAGTTTTACTGTCTGAGTAAGTCCAGGTACAAGTTTCTATCTGAGGCTTAAATTGCACCGTGAATGAGTGCAATTTAATCCAACAGATTATTCTAATGGTTTAATTTCAAGACTTTCTTTCTAGAGAAATTTTGTTCCTGAGACATTTGTACAGCAATAATTCCCACTTGGACAAGCCACAACAAATGTTATTGTTATTAAAGACTACAAAAAAAATAACCACATTTGAGAACAGTGGAATACTTGGAATGAGCAGAGCAATGAAAACTGGCAGGTACATGTGGTTAGACATTCTCTCTGTCCTGTATAGGCATGTAGTCTGAGTATGGTGTCCGCTGCAGATAATCCACGTCACAGAAATTGCTACATCTCCTGGGCAATTGCGCCCATGCTTAACAGACTCAGACACAGGTCAGGGGATCTGGGCGCTCTCGCAGTAGTTTCATCACGCTGGCATGAGCTACGCCATCATTAAGGGTCTGGCCCAGTCAGTATCAGTTTTATATAATCTAAATAGTTTTGCATACAAACCTTTGATTAAGAGAGTTACTGTCAGAATCCATTAATATAAGGCAACTCCTAAGATTAGTTTCTGTATAAAAATGACCCAATAGTTATCATCATTGTTACTTTTTTGACAAAATAAAGATGAAGTTTTTTTTTCTTTTCCATATCTGATCCAGGTTTTGCAGAAGTTATCAAAATTCAGATGGTAATTGTTTTTTTTTTTTCCTGAACTGCAGTACAATTTCATTTACAGGTTGTCCATAGTATTTTGCCACCCCTAATGCATATGAATGGAATGAACAAAATTTGCAAGTTTAAATGTCACTGGGAAGTTTCAGAATGATGTTGTTCTGCTGATAAACCAGATTTCAATGTTGGATGTTTATGAAAGGCATCTTATCTTCAGACCTTGTTGACACTGTCTTGTTTTATCTGGAGATAACAGCAGGAAATCCCTGTTTCCCTTGAAATAGTTACCATGTTTTAAACATGTGTGTAAGCACTTTTCTTGACTGTGATAGGATGAGGGAGACGGTGAAGCAAGGGGGAAAAAAAATAGAGGTCGATAGCTAATTACTATTCAGAGCGGGTGCCTGTAGGGGTAGATAGAGGGAGAGAGCAGGCTTGCTGGAATTCAAATAACCTGAGGCTAGAAAGTGTGAGAATATACAGGGCTGAAGAAGGTACAGCTTTGGTGTTTTTCCTCTTTAGATCGTGAAAAAAGTGCTTGTTTTCTTCATCCTCTGAACTTTCAAAGCTGGATGAAAGCAGAAGATTGGGGTGGTCTCATAGGCTGAATGAGTGTAACACTGAAATATTTGGATTGTGACCTCCACCATCAGCACAGACGTGACTGGGTCACTGTGAGAAAGTGGGTTAACGAGTGAGGCATTTGTATCCTCTGTGGTGCTGCACTTTACCTCCAGCACATTTATTTAAAGTGTTAATTGTGAGCAGACGTACATTTCTTTTGCAGTTTTACTTCTCACACCTCCACAGTTAGGCCTTTTTGGCTGTGACATGAGAGTTATTGAAACAGTTACAGAAACGAGGAGAGTTTGTGTTACCATATCATGCGTGACGTATATCTGTACCTTTTCATTGTTGATGATTTAGCAAAAAACGTCTGGTATGATTTAAAATCACAAGCCAATCACGAGGCACAATTTTAACCTCCAATAACTACGGACCCTGTGGTTGGCTGTTGGGACCGAGGTCATAGTCACCATAGATGTAGTCTTTTCAGTGTTCCTACCCAGAACAAGAAAATTACATTGTACTGCTTTAAAGGTATTTTCATGAAAACGAATATTTTGTTTAAATAATACATCAGCAAAATGTTTAGAAAGGTGCAGAATTAAAGTCTTTGTGCCCTGCCTCTCGCCCAAAGATGCTGGGATAGGCTCCAGCCCCCCCGCAACCCGAAAAGGATTAAGCGGAAGAAGATGGATGGATAATAATTAAGCAATATTACATGAGACAAGGTATGGTATCAAGGGGCAGCGCAGTGGCAGAGTGGTTAGCACTGCGGTAGCACAGCAACTCACCCTTGGCCGGGGGATCCTGGGTTCGATCCCAGCCCCCGACCAACAGTGATTTGTGTGGAGTTTGCATGTTCTCCCCGTGTCTGTGTGGGTTTACTCTGGGATTTCTCCGGTTTCCTCCCACATGCCAAAAACATGCACGTTAGGTTAATTGGCATCAAACTGGGGATTCTAAATTGTCCTTAGGTATAAACGTGAGAGTGAGTGGTTGTGTCTCTCTGTGTTGGCCCTGCGATGGACTGGCGATCTATCCAGGGTGTACCCTGCCTCTCACCCAAAGATGCTGGGATAGGCTCCAGCACCCCCGTGACCCGAAAAGGATTAAGCAGAAGAAGATGGATGGATGGATGGATGGAAAGTATGGTATCATGAATATAGTAACTGTAGGTGTGATATGTCTAATGCCCTCCATGTAGCAGAGGGCATTAGACATATCGCACTGCTTTTATACAACAGTTCCAGCAAGCACAATTTATTAAATGACAGCAATACTGGACAAAGTATTATGATTTGTTTGTTTAACCAGTTTTTTTGCACAGCTAAGAAAAAAACAGTCAATTCTCAATGTAGCCAGTAACTGTTGCTAAACATCTCAATCAGCATGAAGACGTCTATTGTCATTTCACCCACATGTAAACAAATTAAGTATTGTCAAGTGCAAAAGTAATAAGTGTTTACAAAACATACCTGTTGAGTCGGTACTGCAGAAGACCCCAGATCAAAACGTATCCAATGCCGGTCATTAGAAACACCAGCGATTTGCTCGCTTTTCTTTGCATTTTTAAATGAAGCAAAGAGTCCATCACCACAAAGGTAATGTGGTTTGTTAATCGAGACAATTAATCAAACTCTAGCACTGCCTATCTTTTTTAAACAGACGTGAAATAGCTTAAAGAACTTAAAATGACAGCAGGGCCAGGGTAGACGGAAAGTTTTTTTCAAAAGGTTGGGACTTCCGGGTCACGAATGTATAATTTCTTGTCAAACAGCACCTGACTGTGGAAAATAAGGTATCCAAAACAGTACTGAAATTGTCAGAGAGTTGATAGTAAATTACTGTTAGTAATTAACGATTACATGAACACATTTGAAGTGGAGTGATACATATCCAGTGAAATTGGAGTGCAATTATTGTGCAATATAGTAACTCCTGGAATCCCTATTGTCCAATCAAATTGCTCAGTCGGAACGAACTGTTGTAAATATTATGATTATTTTGGACCTGTAAAAAAATTTAAAGTATTTTTTCATCAATATAGTATTATACATCTAAGCAGTTAGATGATTAGACTGTGGTGGCTGGTAAAACACACACACACACACACATATACATATAAAACACTAGAAAGGACATGGCTAACATTTTCATGGCAAACAGTAATGGCTGACAGCATCTACAGCATTGTGACAACAGGATACATAAACAATTGTTTGTTCTATTTGTCTATGGACTGTGACTAGCCTTGGCAGCTAGCTATGTCCTATCTATTGCTTATATACAGTATATATACAGTGGGGAAAAAAAGTATTTAGTCAGCCACCAATTGTGCAAGTTCTCCCTCTTAAAAGATGAGAGAGGTCTCCAATTTTCATCATAGGTATACCTCAAATATGAGAGACAAAATGAGAAAAAAAAAATCCAGAAAATCACATTGAAGGATTTTTAATGAATTAATTGGTAAATTCCTTGGTAAAATAAGTATTTGGTCAATAACAAAAGTCCATCGCAGTACTTTGTTATATACCCTTTGTTGGCAATGACAGAGGTCAAATGTTTTCTGTAAGTCTTCACAAGGTTTTCACACACTGTTGCTGGTATTTTGGCCCATTCCTCCATGCAGATCTCCTCTAGAGCAGTGATGTTTTGGGGCTGTCACTGGGCAACACGGACTTTCAACTCCCTCCAAAGATTTTCTATGGGGTTGTGATCTGGAGACTGGCTAGGCCACTCCAGGACCTTGAAATGCTTCTTACGAAGCCACTCCTTCGTTGCCTGGGCGGTGTGTTTGGGATCATTGTCATGCTGAAAGACCCAGCCACGTTTCATCTTCAATGCCCTTGCTGATGGAAGGAGGTTTTCACTCAAAATCTCACGATACATGGCCCCATTCATTCTTTCCTTTACACGGATCAGTCGTCCTGGTCCCTTTGCAGAAAAACAGCCCCAAAGTATAATGTTTTTCACCCCCTTGCTTCACAGTAGGTATGGTGTTCTTTCTCCTCCAAACACGACACGTTGAGTTTTTACCAAAAAGTTCTATTTTGGTTTAATCTGACCATATGACATTCTCCCAATTTTCTTCTGGATCATCCAAATGCTCTCTAGCAAATTTCAGACGGGCCTGGACATGCACTGGCTTAAGCAGGGGGACACGTCTGGCACTGCAGGATTTGAGTCCTTGGCGGCGTAGTGTGTTACTGATGTAGCCTTTGTTACTTTGGTCCCAGCTCTCTGCAGGTCATTCACTAGGTCCCCCCGTGTGGTTATGGGATTTTTGCTCACCGTTCTCGTGATCATTTTGACCTCACGGGGTGAGATCTTGCGTGGAGCCCCAGATTGAGGGAGATTATCAGTGGTCTTGTATGTCTTCCATTTTCTAATAATTGCTCCCACAGTTGATTTCTTCACACCAAGCTGCTTACCTATTGCAGATTCAGTCTTCCCAGCCTGGTGCAGGTCTACAATTTTGTTTCTGGTGTCCTTTGACAGCTCTTTGGTCTTGGCCATAGTGGAGTTTGGAGTCTGACTGTTTGAGGTTGTGGACAGGTGTCTTTTATACTGATAAAGAGTTCAAACAGGTGCCATTAATACAGGTAATGAGTGGAGGACAGATGAGCCTCTTAAAGAAGAAGTTACAGGTCTGTGAGAGCCAGAAATCTTGCTTGTTTGTAGGTGACCAAATACTTATTTTACCAAGGAATTTACCAATTAATTCATTAAAAATCCTTCAATGTGATTTTCTGGATTTTTTTTTTTCCTCATTTTGTCTCTCATAGTTGAGGTATACCTATGATGAAAAATGGAGACCTCTCTCATCTTTTAAGTGGGAGAACTTGCACAATTGGTGGCTGACTAAATACTTTTTTGCCCCACTGTATATCTATGGCTGGTAAGAATGTCATACCTGGTTACAGCCAATAGCATAACTGGGTTGATGTCACGTGTCTCTACCAACCAGCTGGGGCAAGAGTAAGTGTGACACCAGCTGGCTAGGAGTTCAGACTGTTGTCTCTATCACCTTTTAAACCTGTATGTGTAACAGACCCAGGTTTTGGGCCTGTTGGGCAGATTACATGTTCCTGTAAAACACAGGGAAATGATGAGACAGGCGACTAGTGAAGTTTCTCAGTGCCTTGCTTCTGCCATATTTATTAATACATTCACATGTATTTTCAGTTTACAGCATTAACAACTGTTTCTTTCACATACAAAAATATGTAATAAATTTCCTTCATGTACAGTAAACCTTCAGTCATCAGTGTCTGTTCAATTACTTTTTTTTTTACATGACACAGTTCAAAATATATGAATTACATGTTTTTAATACTTTTTAGCTATTTATTCTGTTTTTACCCGAACTACCTTTTTAATACTCGCAGCTGGACTGCTTTTTAACGTACTGTGGGCACCCAGCACAATGCAGACTGATACTGTTCACGCTCAGCAGGGATTGCATACGGACAGAGAACCCCTGGGGGGACAACCAGAACAATGGACTATTGTTTATACATCCCCGGATTAAGGAGGAGACATCCGGGCGCCAGTTGGTCAGGCTACTCATATGTATTGACTGATATGTATATCAATATGCTAATGTGCCATGCATTCTCTCTTTGTATAACATGTATAAAAGAGCTTGCTATACATGCCTCAAGACCGCAGCACACACAGCACAACACAGCGCACAGCGCTACAGTGTGTCTCATGATGTTGGAGGAAAATAAAACTCTGCAACCTTTCAGCTCGTCGTACCTCGCCTGAACTTATTTTTCCTCCACACTGGTGACCCTTGACGAAGAATGGAACACGAGGCGAACACTCCGGAGATGACCCAGACCGGGAAAGCCCCAGCACGCGTCATGGTGCGCCCCTCGCCTGATCTCTTCCCTCCACACTGGTGACATGACGAGAGAGAATGACCGTCTGCTCCCTCTCACCGCGCTGTGGACACAGAGGACCAGAGAACGCCTGCAACCTCTTCATCCTCACCGGAGCGTGCGCTCCGGAGCACAGTGCTGGGACCAAAACGCACCATGAACGACACGAGCGAACGAAGGAAGCAGCCTGAACGGGGGACAGTCATCGACGCCGAGTGCATTGATTTCCACCGAGCTCCCCAACTCTGACTAAACTCCGGACAGTGGACCTCCCGTGCACAGAAGCCCCACATGCACACCGCTGGATTACGAGGATAGCGCAACTGCCAGTTATGTGGTCACGGTGCCAAGCGCGCACCACACACAGAGACGAACTAGCTCCACAGACTGATACATCGTCCTCCGCCGCTGCACATGCCCGAGAAAAACGGCCGATCGCCACCCACAGAACCTTCAGGGCTGCTCACGCACCTGGAGCAGACGTGCAGCCCACACACAGGACTTTGTATGGGTTTCTCAGCCATGGCGCCCAAGGGGAATTTAGCTGTTGCTTTCCCCAATGACTTTAGGGCTGCTTCCCGCACCTAAAAGCCAAACCGCCTCACACCCTCACACAGCTGCAGTTGTTTCACAGCCGCTACACATCCTCGGGGAATTTGGCTGCTCACCTTCCCCACACCCTCGCTGGATCGAGCCGCGAGAGGAGTCAGATAAAATGTTTTTTTCACAGCTGCTGTGGATCTCCGCCAGGTTTACCGGGAAAGTCCCTCACCATCGCGGCTCCACATGCAATTTTTGCGTGGCCCAGACACCTTTGACGTCTCGGGCTGGCACTCACTTACTCCCACCCCCCACCCCCTCCTCCTGCACAGAGCTTTTCCTGCACCTCACTCCCTAAAGCCAGCCGATCGCCGTCTTGTTCCATTACACACGAAACACACCGGCCCGTGTGCCCACAATCCATGGCCGTTCAACGTGCTGGAACTCGGAGCGGAGCACACTGTCCTTTCCACCCCTCCCCCGTCCCCCCCACGGACTGACATGCCCTCCGACAGTTCTACCGGAGCTGGAGCCAAACGATGGGGAGGGGGGTCACAGCCCCTTCTGAGCGTTCTGGGGGGAGCCGTGTGGGCACCCAGCACAATGCAAACTGATACTATTCACGCTCAGCAGGGATTGCATATAGACAGAGAACCCCTGGGGGGACAACCAGAACAATGGACTATTGTTTATACATCCCCGGATTAAGTAAGAGACATCCGGGCGCCAGTTGGTCAGGCTACATATCAATATGCTAATGTGCCATGCATTCTCTCTTTGTATAACATGTATAAAAGAGCTTTCTATACATGCCTCAAGAGCACAGCACAACACAGCGCACAGTGCTACAGTGTGTCTCATGATGTTGGAGGAAAATAAAACTCTGCAACCTCTCAGCTCGTCGTACCTCGCATGAACTTATTTGTTCCTCCACAATACACTAATTTTAGTATACCACCGCCTAGCTTAACGACTCGTGAACTGCATTGCAGTAACACATGTATGCTTGCAGGCTTAGCTTTGGCTTTTAACATTTTCAATATAAATCTCTAGAACCACGAAACCACATGTTTCTCACTGCTGACGGCATATTAACACTTGTACACAATGTCAGGATATAAAACAGAGCGTAGTTAACCAAAAAGGAGCTTTGTAATAAATGTACAGTTAACTCAAAAATTTCACCCGCAGTGTTGCCATGACTTAGTTTTTTCACATCTTTTCACATCATGCAAAACTCAACAAAATACAGTATTTACCAACTGATTTATATTCATATTTAGCTGTGTTTCTTCTAAGTATTTTATGACCCATTTTGTGTGTTTTTTACACAGTTACCAACCTGTAAAACACAGGGAAATGATGAGACAGACGACTGGTGAAGTTTCTCAGTGCCTGGCTTCTGCCATATTGGAGTGGAGGGACTGTAACCTCACTATTCTGTCTCACGGAGTAATTCGCCACCTTCTGGCGTGAGTGTGTAACTACAACTTAAAGCAAAGTTATTCCCAAAGTCACTCTTTCTCATTTAAACCAGTACAAATATGTAATGTGAAAACACATTAGTGTGTCACACGCTCCCTGACAAATAAAAATGGCTCCTGACATTCAAAAATACAAAAGTTCACAAACTTTTCACAAAATCAAATACTCAACATGGCACAGGTGTAGGGTAAGTGTATGACATAACTGGGTAAGGCATGTAAGGTGCAAACCCTGGACTAAATGGAATGAAAGGTGTGGGTGTCCATGGCTGATACGGCATATATGGTGTGGTTAGTATGGATACCGTGGCATGTGGCTGCAGCGACGGTTCACCTAGTGACTGATAAGTAAACATTTGTCTAGGTCTCCTCTCTCTGGTTGACCTTCTTAACTTAGTCTGTGGGTCAATTACTGGTATCTGGGGAGGCGGTACAAGTCCTGGTGGAGTGAGTAACTCACTCACTCCTTTCACTTTCTTCTTCAGAACGAGTGGGCGGTGCCTGTACCACAGGAACAGGTGGCATCCGTGGCACAGAATTGTCTCTTTCAGTCCGGTTATGTCCACTTGGCACTCTAGCTCCTTCATTGTCTCTAGCAGGTAACAGGAGGTGGTCACTTGTGTCCTCAGGTACTTGGCTTGTCTGGGGTATGTCAGGTTGGCTACAGTCAGCATCCCTCACATGTCCAGTCTCTCTGGGAAATCTAAACCAGTACCCTCCTGTATACTCATCAGAGTCTGATTCGCTTGAGTCACTTTTCTGTCTGTTTTGTTCACTTAACTGAGTCTTTCTCTGTCTTTTCTGTCTCTTGGGTGCTTGCTCTGGTCTCGGAGGCGGCGCTTTAACTGGGAGGTCGTTAACAAGTAATAGGAGATTACGGTGTAGAACCCTAATCTTACTCCCGTCACTGTTCTCAGGGTAAACTGCGTAAACTGGATTGTCACCTACTTGCTCTTTAACCAGATAAATGGTCTTCTCCCAGTAAGAACGCAACTTTCCTGGTCCCCCACGTTCACTAAAGTTTCTTACGAGGACCCTATCTCCAGGCTGCAAAACTACACCCTTCAGCTTTTTGTCGTAGTGGGCTGCACGGTGGCGCAGTGGTTAGCACTGCGGCAGCACAGTTTACCCTTGGCCGGGGGATTGTGGGGATTGTGGGATCGTGGGTTCGATCCCAGCCCCCGACCAACAGTGATCTGTGTGGAGTTTGCATGTTCTCCCCGTGTCGCGTGGGTTTACTCCGGGATTTCTCCGGTTTCCTCCCACATGCCAAAGACATGCATGTTAGGTTAATTGGCTGTTCTAAATTGTCCCTAGATATCTGTTTCCTATAGGCCCTTAGAATAGAGGGTTAGTATTAATGAAAGCGCTTTGAGTGGTCTTTGTGACTAGAAAAGCGCTATATAAGTGCAGGTTAGTTAGTAGTTAGTTAGTTAGTAGTGGGACTTGCCTCTGGCACTGGAGAATCTACTTTTCTTGCTGGCTATCTTGTACACTTCAGTCATCCTTTTTGCCCACTTGTCTGCATAACTTTTGTGTGTCACTGTCTGTTTTTCCCCAACTAAACCAAATAAGATGTCTACAGGAAGACGCGGGTGGTGTCCAAATAGCAAAAAGTGTGGGGAAAACACTATGGATTCATGACGCGTACAATGGTAAGTGTGAACTATGTGTTGTAAGTGATCTTTCCTGTGTTCCTTCTCTTTCTCACCTAGTGTTCTTAACATCTGCAAAAGTGTCCTATTAAACCTCTCAGCGGGGTTACCTTGAGGGTGATATGGTGATGTTCTCGAGTGTCCAGTACCTGATTTCTCCCTCAAAGTCTTGAAAAGTTCATTTTCAAACTCGTGACCTTGATTGTGATTGAGTCGTGCTGGGTATCCGAAGCGTGGGATGAACTCTCCGAAGATCCGCTCAGCTGCTGTCTTTCCAGATTTGTTTTTGGTTGGATAAGCCTGGGCAAACCTGGTGAAGTGGTCTACGGCAACAAGGATATATTTGTATCCCCCTCTGCTGGGCTCCAGATGAAGATAGTCGATGCAGACCAAGTCCAAAGGCAAGCTGGATGTGATGGTGCCCATGGGAGCACGCATTTGGGTTGTCGGTTTCTTGCTGATGATACATGGACATTTTCTGGTAACATAGTCCTCTATGTCCTTTTTCATATATGGCCAGTAGAATCTCTCCCTCCCCAGCGCTAGTACTCTATTTGTGCCGATATGTCCCATGTTGTTGTGTAGGTGTTTTAACACAGTCTCTTTGTATTTGGCTGGGAGGACAAGTTGTTGTCTGTCATTTGTCTGCCTGTAGATGAATCCATTTTCAAAATGTAGTTTGTTCCATTCCTGCAACATTTTTCTTGCTATTTTACTCACTGTGTTTCTGACATCATTTGTCAAAACTGTCATTTTCTCTTTTAGTCTTATTTTCTCACCTACAGTTTTGTCCTCTCTTTGTGCTTTAGTGAGGTTGTCTTGGCTTATTGCGGGGACAAGGGACTGTGGTTCTTGAGTTGCATTTATAGCGAGGGCTAGGGCAGCAACCCTCGCAACATCACTGTCTTAAGCTGCTCTAGCTTCATTCCAAGTTGCTTGAATCACTTCAGGTGATAGTTCTTCAGTGCACTCGTTAACATACTTGTCAATATTGAGGGGCAGGCGTGACAGTGTGTCGCCGTCAACATTTGTCTTGCCGGACCTGTACTTGATCTCAATGCAGAAGTCTGACAGTTCTCTGACCTAGCGATGCCCCACAGCATTGAGCTTGGTGGTACTCATTACATAAGTTAACGGGTTGTTGTCAGTATATATGGTGAAGTATGGGGCGTAATACAGGTAGTCTCTAAAACGCTTGCACATTGCCCATTTAAGTGCAAGAAATTCTAACTTGCCACTATGGAAACGATAATGCTTTTTGGCTGGTGACAGCATCCTGGATCCATACCCTATCACCCTTAACTTCCCATTCTGGCGCTGGTCAAGAACAGCACCGAGGCCTTGTTCTGAGGCATCTGTGTGGAGGCAGAATGGTGAGTTGAAATCAGAGTAAGCCAGAACTGGAGGGCTCTTGAGCATGTCAATTAACTGTTTTAGCACTTGCTGGTGTTCACTAGTCCACTCAACAGGGGTCCTGGATGACAACTGGGGACTTTTGGTCTTTGGCTGGCGGGACTGCTGGATTGACATGCCGGGCTTGACTTTCAACAGTTCATAAACGGGCTTTGCAGTACGCGAAAAGTCCTGTATGTAGT
Organism: Pholidichthys leucotaenia; assembly: GCA_020510985.1. Lineage (NCBI taxonomy): Eukaryota > Metazoa > Chordata > Actinopteri > Cichliformes > Pholidichthyidae > Pholidichthys > Pholidichthys leucotaenia. Next base: position 135,781,762 of record CM035837.1, read on the forward strand.
TTCGATAGTAAATCAGGAAGCCAAGTAGGCGCCTTACGTCACCGACTGTCTGGGGTGCCTTTGTCTTTAGAGATTGCACTGCCTCTAAGTCCTTTGGGTCAATTCTCACACCCTCTGCAAATGCAAGGCGGCCTACATACCTTACTTCTCTGCGAAACAGTTCACATTTTTCAGGCCTCAACTTAACACTATGTCTCTGGAGTGCTCTCAAAATTTGTCTAACACCATCAACATGCTCTTCAAATGTTGGTGCATAGCACAAAGTGTCATCCAAGTATGGAATACAGCAATTGTCTCTGAGTGAAGTTAACATCTCCTCCATACTTCTTTGAAAGGCGGCAGGCGCGTTTGAGAGGCTGAAGGGTATCCATACCCACTTGTAGAGCCCCCATGGGGTGACGAAGGCTGTGAGATGGCGTGGGCCTTCTGCCACAAACGCCTGGTGGTATGCCTTGCCCTGATCGAGAATACTGAACCACGAGTGCCCCCCCCCAGGGTGTCGGTCAGATCTTAGATCTGAGGGAGAGGGTGTTTATCAGGGTTGGTTTTCTGGGTCAGCAGATGATAGTCTATGCAAAGGCACAGCGAGCCGTCCTTTTTGCGGACGCAAATGACAGGAGCTGCATACGGTGATTTTGATTTAACAATCCACCCTTTTGAAAGGCGGTCCCAGGTAGTACTGCCTGCAGGGATTATAGTGTTTTGTAACCAACTCTTAAGCATCCCTGAGCTGTGTTCTCTTGATGTGTCTGGATGAAGTGTACTATGGCCTGTGCTTCATCAACTGGGATAAACAGTGCTCCCCAAGTAGCTTAGCTAAGTTAGAAGCAGCCTCCTCTGGACTTCCTTGAATCAGCACTTCCACTACATTAAAGCCGATGAGTGGTGTGTCTAAAGGCTCTGAGCTGACTAGAAACGGCACATTCATAGAAAGTTCTGGATCTTTGTTGCCTGGTAAGTTTACAGTTAATATTACCCACCCATCAAAAGGTAGACATTCCCCATTAACTGTATAGATCTTTGGCACGTTTTCATAGTCCATTATCTCCATAAGCTCTGATATCGGGCAGACACTAACATCTGCAATGTATTTACTTCTCCAAGCCCTGTCTCTCAACGTAACCTGAGCCCCAGTATCTACAAGAGCAGCAACAGTTAAACCGTTAAGGAGACATTTTGTTGTTGCTTTCTTCCCTATTAGTCTCACTATTGGCTCCATGTTATACAGTGGGGCAAAAAAGTATTTAGTCAGCCACCAATTGTGCAAGTTCTCCCACTTAAAAGATGAGAGAGGTCTCCCAATTTTCATCATAGGTACACCTCAACTATGAGAGACAAAATGAGAAAAAAAAATCCATTGTCTGATTTTTAAAGAATTTATTTGCAAATTGTGGTGGAAAATAAGTATTTGGTCACCTGCAAACAAGCAAGATTTCTGGTTCTCACAGACCTGTAACTTCTTCTTTAAGAGGCTCCTCTGTCCTCCACTCATTACCTGTATTAATGGCACCTGATTGAACTCGTTATCAGTATAAAAGACACCTGTCCACAACCTCAAACAGTCAGACTCCAAACTCCACTATGGCCAAGACCAAAGAGCTGTCAAAGGACACCAGAAACAAAATTGTAGACCTGCACCAGGCTGGGAAGACTGAATCTGCAATAGGTAAGCAGCTTGGTGTGAAGAAATCAACTGTGGGAGCAATTATTAGAAAATGGAAGACATACAAAACCACTGATAATCTCCCTCAATCTGGGGCTCCACGCAAGATCTCACCCCTTGGGGTCAAAATGATCACGAGAACGGTGAGCAAAAATCCCATAACCACACGGAGGGACCTAGTGAATGACCTGCAGAGAGCTGGGACCAAAGTAACAAAGGCTACCATCAGTAACACACTACGCCGCCAGGGACTCAAATCCTGCAGTGCCAGACATGTCCCCCTGCTTAAGCCAGTACATGTCCAGGCCCGTCTGAAGTTTGCTAGAGAGCATTTGGATGATCCAGAAGAGGATTGGGAGAATGTCATATGGTCAGATGAAACCAAAATAGAACTTTTTGGTAAAAACTTGTTGTGTTTGGAGGAGAAAGAACACCATACCTACTGTGAAGCATGGGGGTGGAAACATTATGCTTTGGGGCTGTTTTTCTGTAAAGGGACCAGGACGACTGATCCGTGTAAAGGAAAGAATGAATGGGGCCATGTATCGTGAGATTTTGAGTGAAAACCTCCTTCCATCAGCAAGGGCATTGAAGATGAAACGTGGCTGGGTCTTTCAGCATGACAATGATCCCAAACACACCGCCCAGGCAACGAAGGAGTGGCTTCATAAGAAGCATTTCAAGGTCCTGGAGTGGCCTATCCAGTCTCCAGATCTCAACCCCATAGAAAATCTTTGGAGGGAGTTGAAAGTCCATGCTGTCCAGCGACAGCCCCAAAACATCACTGCTCTAGAGGAGATCTGCATGGAGGAATGGGCCAAAATACCAGCAACAGCGTGTGAAAACCTTGTGAAGACTTACAGAAAACGTTTGACCTCTGTCATTGCCAACAAAGGGTATATAACAAAGTGTTGAGATGAACTGTTGTTATTGACCAAATACTTATTTTCCACCATAATTTGCAAATAAATTCTTTAAAAATCAGACAATGTGATTTTCTGGATTTTTTTTTTCTCATTTTGTCTCTCATAGTTGAGATATACCTATGATGAAAATTGGAGACCTCTCTCATCTTTTAAGTGGGAGAACTTGCACAATTGGTAGCTGACTAAATACTTTTTTACCCCACTGTATACTGTGGCTTTGGGTATCTCATTTCTGTTCTTTTTGAGTGCCTGTTTCTTGACTTTGGCTTCGTTCACTTTTGTCTTGTTGCAGGATGTAGTCTCTATGTCTAAATGGGACTTGGGGGCTGTGCCGGTTACCGCTGGGCCCTCCGCAGCAACCGGCTCTCATTTTCCTGCTGCTTTGGATGCTTCAAGCAGCCAATTGCTCTGTGGCCTTCTTCGCCACATGAGAAGTAGTGGTTGCAGCTTTTGGAGTCCACCTGTACACACTTAGGACACGCATAAAGTCTCTCAGTTTTAGTTGCAGATGGTTTAGTTGCACTGTTGGAACGCTCTTTTTGCACTTTCTCTGCCAGTGAATCTACTACTTTAGTGAGCGCATCAGTCTCTGCTAGTTGTTTTACTGTGTCAACTTTCGGCTTTTGGTCTGTAGTCGCTTTCTTTGTCTGTTTTGCTTTTCCTTTGTCCGCATGGGCGGCATGAGCACTGACCTGTTTTGCTCGTTATGTGGAGCCTAACCTACGATGACGCTCACATTCTTCACTGGTCACTTTCGTTACGTGTTTCAAGATTGTCTTATCTGTAACTGACTGATCTGCAAGCAAAGGCTTAAACTCTCTTCTAATGTCATTGTCCTTGTGTCCTATTCCCTGATAAACTGTATGCAGGAAGACACCTTGAACTGTTTCTGGAGTGTACTTAATCTCAGATTCATACTTTTTGGACTCAAAGAAGATTCTTTGTTTCAGGCCAGTCACATGGTAGAGGAGCTGTTGTGTTGTTTCATTTTATTTTGCAAAAATCAACTCCTGGAACAACTCCTGGCTATTCCTCTCTCCAAGATGTGACTGCAGGAATCCCTTTAATTCAGCAATCAGCAACTGTCATGTCACCTTTGTTAACTAACTTGTCCTTGAAATCTCCCGGTTTGATGATCTTCACCACACCTCTAACAATCTCAGATTCTGTGAAATTGTCCTTTATGCCTTCCTCTATCTGCCTGCACACACTTTTGTAACTGATATCAGATGTCCCCTACTTGGCCTCCCTGAACCTTGAACTCACGTCTGGGAAGGTAAGGTAGGTATTTGAGGGAAACTACAGGGCTAGGAGGAAGTCTAGTGTTACCTTGTGGGATGTGGAGTTCTTGAGCTTGCTGCATTGTAGGAGTTTTCACTAAATCTTGCAATGTCTTACTAACCCTCCCATAGTCTGAAATCATTTTGAGGACTTCATCTTGTGAGATGCTAGGGCTAGTATTGCTATTGTCCATTGACGTTTGAGCTGTATCAGACTGGCTGGTCTCTAAGGAAGGGGGTGGGGCATGTGGTGGTGATGTCTCCACATTTGTCTCCGCAGCATCTATCGGACTGCTGGTGGGGTGTAGAAGGTCATCTACTATGTCCTTTAGCGCTGACAGCTCTCCCATCCCACTGTCCTCAGCTATTAACATTGCCTCACTGTACATGAAAGAGTTGATATACTCGAAGCTTCCTTCTGCGTCCCCACCTGACAGCTCTGAAGGATCCTTGCCTGGTACTGGACCCACATTTGAAGCAATTTGGAAGAGTTGTTTAGATGACAGTGCAAGCAGGCCCCCCTCATGGATCGTCACCTTATCGTGGTGGGGGGGTTTGCGTGCCCCAGTGATCCCAGGAGCTATGTTGTCCGGGGCAATTTGCCTCTGATAGGGTCTCCCAAGACAAACTGGTCCTGGGTGAAGGGCCAGACGAAGAACGATCCAACAGACTCTCATGATAAATTGTATATCAAGGATTCAGTGTACCCCGCCCGGTATGGGGTTACCGGGGCCCCACCCTGGAGCCAGGCCTGGGGGAGGGGCTCGAAGGCTAGCGTCTGGTGGCCGGGTTTCCACCCATGGGACCCGGCCGGGCTCAGCCCGAAGGAGTTACATGGGTCCGCCCTCCAGTAGGTTCACCACCTGCAGGAGGGATCATGGAAGTCCGGTGCTATGTGGATTAGGTGGCAGTCAAAGGCGGAGACCTTGGCGGACTGATCCCAAGCTTTCTAAACTGGCTTTTGGTACGTGGAATGTCACCTCTCTGGTGGGGAAGGAGCCTGAGCTGGTGTACGAGATTGAGCGATACCGGCTAGATATAGTTGGCCTCACCTCAACACACAGCTCCGGTTCCGGAACCAGTCTCCTGGAGAGGGGCTGGAGCTTGGCCTTTTCTGGAGTTGCCCCGGGCGAGAGGCGACGAGCAGGGGTAGGTATTCTTGTATCGCCCCACCTTGCTGCCTCTATATTGGAGTTTTCCCCGGTGGACGAAAGGGTTGCTTCCCTGCGCCTTCGGGTTGGGAAACGGGTCCTGACCATCATTTGTGCCTATGCACCAAATGATGTTTCAGAGTACCCACCCTTTTTGGAGTCTGTGACTGGGGTGCTGGAGGGTGCTCCTCCTGGAGACTCCATTGTCCTACTGGGGGACTTCAATGCGCACGTGGGCAACGACAGTGAAACCTGGAGGGGGGTGATTAGGAGGAACGGCCTGCCCGATCTGAACCCGAGTGGTGTTCAGTTATTGGACTTCTGTGCTAACCACAGTCTGTCTATAACGAACACCATGTTCAAGCATAAGGGTGTCCATATGTGCACCTGGCACCAGGACACCCTAGGCCGCAGGTCGATGATCGATTTTGTTATCGTATCATCAGACCTGCGACCGTATGTCTTGGACACCCGAGTAAAGAGAGGTGCAGAGCTGTCAACTGATCACCACCTGGTGGTGAGTTGGATCCGATGGCAGGGGAGGAAGCCATTCAGACCTGGTAGACCCAAACGTATAGTGAGGGTGTGCTGGGAGCGTCTGGCTGAGGCCCCTGTCCGGGAGGTCTTCAACTCCCACCTCCGGAAGAACTTCAACCACATTCCGAGGGAGTCTGGAGACATGGAGTCTGAATGGGCCATGTTCTCCACCTCTGTTGTTGAAGCGGCAGCCCAGAGCTGCGGCCGCAAGGTAGTCGGTGCATCTCGTGGTGGCAACCCCCGAACCAAGTGGTGGACACCAGTGGTGAGGGGGGCCATTAAGCTGAAGAAGGAGTCCTATCAAGCTTGGTTGGCTTGTGGGACTCCCGAAGCAGCTGAGGTGTACCGGCAGGCCAAGCGGAGTGCAGCTCGGGTGGTTGCTGAAGCAAAAACCCGGGTATGGGAGGAGTTCGGTGAGGCCATGGAACAAGACTTTCGGTCGGCTTCAAAGAGATTCTGGCAAACTGTTCGGCGGCTCAGGAGGGGAAAGCAGCTCCCCGTCCACACTGTGTATGGTGCGGATGGGACACTGTTGACTTCAACTGGGGATCTCGTCGGGCGGTGGAAGGAATACTTCGAGGATCTCCTCAATCCCACTGATACGCCTTCCACAGAGGAAGCAGGGTTTGGGGACGAGGGGGATGACTCGCCTATCACAGGGGCTGAGGTCGCCAAGGTGGTTAAAAATCTCCTTGGTGGCCGGGCCCCGGGGGTGGACGAGATTCGCCCCGAGTACCTCAAGGCCCTGGATGTTGTTGGGTTGTCATGGTTGACACGCCTCTGCAACATTGCGTGGAGGTCGGGGGCAGTGCCTTTGGCATGGCAAACCGGGGTGGTGGTTCCTCTCTTCAAAAAAGGGGACCGGAGGGTGTGCTCCAACTTTAGAGGGATCACACTCCTCAGCCTCCCTGGGAAGGTCTATGCCAAGGTATTGGAGAGGAGAGTCCGGCCGTTGGTCGAACCTCGGATTCAGGAGGAGCAATGTGGTTTTCGTCCTGGCCGTGGCACATCGGACCAGCTCTTTACCCTCTCGAGAATTCTTGAGGGTTCGTGGGAGTTTGCCCAACCAGTTTACATGTGTTTTGTGGACTTGGAGAAGGCATTTGACCGCGTCCCTCGTGGATTTTTGTGGGGGGTGCTTCGGGAGTATGGGGTATCGGGCTTGTTGTTACGAGCTATTCGGTCTCTGTACGACCGTTGTGAGAGTTTAGTTCGCATTGCCAACACTCGGTCGGAGTCATTCCCAGTGAGAGTTGGACTCCGCCAGGGCTGCCCTTTGTCACCGGTCCTGTTCATAATTTTTATGGACAGGATTTCTAGGCGCAGCCAGGGAATGGAGGGTGTCATGCTTGGTGACCACAGGATCTCATCTCTGTTGTTTGCAGATGATGTTGTCCTGTTGGCTTCATCCAGCAATGACCTACAGCTCTTGCTGGGACGGTTTGCCGCTGAGTGTGAAGCGGCTGGGATGAGAATCAGCACCTCCAAGTCCGAGTCCATGGTCCTCAGCCGGAAAAAGGTGGATTGTCCTCTCCGGGTTGGGGACAGGCTCCTGCCCCAAGTGGAGGAGTTTAAGTATCTTGGGGTCTTGTTCACGAGTGAGGGGAAAATGGAGCGAGAGATCGACAGACGGATTGGAGCAGCATCTGCAGTGATGCGGACGTTGTACCGGTCTGTTGTGGTGAAGAGGGAGCTTAGTTCTAAGGCAAAGCTGTCGATTTACCAGTCAATCTACGTTCCTACTCTCACCTATGGTCACGAGCTTTGGGTAATGACCGAAAGAACGAGATCGCGGATACAAGCGGCTGAAATGAGCTTTCTCCGTAGGATTGCTGGACTCACCCTCAGAGATAGGGTGAGGAGCTCAGTCATCCGGGAGAGGCTCAGAGTAGAACCGCTGCTCCTCCACATTGAAAGGAGTCAGTTGAGGTGGTATGGGCATCTGATTAGGATGCCTCCTGGACGCCTCCCACTTGAGGTGTTTCAGGCACGTCCCACTGGGAGGAGACCCCGGGGCAGACCCAGGACTCGGTGGAGAGACTATGTCTCCCAGCTAGTCTGGGAACGCCTTGGTATCCCCTCTGAAGAGCTGGAGCAGGTGGCTGGGGAGAGGGAAGTCTGGGCTTCTCTGCTTGAACTGCTGCCTCCGCGACCCGGACCTCCGGAAAAGCGGTAGAAGATGGATGGATGGATGGATGGCAAGCAGGCCCTTCCTGATGTCCCACACCAGGTTCTTTCTCTCGCTGTCGGCCATGATGTTCTCTTCATTGCTCTGTAATGGGTGATTCTCAGCTGGATCTCTCCCCGCAGTGGATAGCAGCTTCTCCGCTTTACATCAGCTCTTCCTGGACAGTCAGCTCTGCAGCAGGTCTTATAGATGAGTGATGATCAGCTCCATTGGCATTGTGGAACCAATCCCCGTACAGGAAACCAAGAATCTGAAACAGATCCAGGTTTTGAGCCTGTTGGGTAGATTAAATGTTCCTGTAAAACACAGGGAAATGATGAGACAGGCGACTGGTGAAGTTTCTCAGTGCCTCGCTTCTGCCATATTTATTAACACATTCACATGTATTTTCAGTTTACAGCATTAACAACTGTTTCTTTCACATACAAAAATATGTAATAAATTTCCTTCATGGGCAGCACGGTGATGCAGTGGTTAGCACTGTTGCCTTACAGCTAGAAGGTTCCTGGTTCAAATCTCCAGGCTGACAGGGGTTGAAACCTTTCTGTGTGGAGTTTGCATGTTCTCCCTGTGCTGCATGGGTTTACTCCGGGGGCTCCGGTTTCCTCCCACAATCCAAAGACATGCATGTTAGGTTAATTGGCTGTTCTAAATTGTCCCTAGGTATCTGTTTCCTATAGGCCCTTAGAATAGAGGGTTAGTACTAGTGAAAGCGCTTTGAGTGGTCTTTGTGACTAGAAAAGCGCTATATAAGATAAGATAAGATAAGATAAGCCTTTATTAGTCCCACAACGGGGAAATTCCAGGCTTGCAACAGCACAGGGATAGCAACACTCAGAGCAACAATCAGAAGGCAAGAAAAAAAACAAGCAAGCAAGAGCAGCTAATATACATATGTACATATTACTATAAAATATATATATACACACACACACACACACACAGACACACAGTGCAGAGCATTGTAGCTGGATGGAATAAATATATGAATATATGAACACACAGTGCAGAGCATTGTAGCTAGATGGAATAAATATGTAAATATATAAACACCCACAGTACGGAGCATTGCAGCTAGGTGGAATAAATATGCAAGTATATAAACACACACAGTGCGGAGCAATGTAGCTAGATGGAATAATATGTAGATATATAAAAACACAGTGCGGAGCATTGTAGCTGGAGCATTGTAGCATATAAGTGCAGGTTAGTTAGTTAGTTAGTACAGTAAACCTTTAATCATCAATGTCTGTTCAATTACTTTTTTTACAGTTCAAAATATATGAATTACATGTTTTTAATGCTTTTTAGCTATTTATTCCATTTATTCTGTTTTTACCCAAACTACATTTTTAATACTCGCAGCTGGACTGCTTTTTAACATATACTAATTTTATTATACCACCGCCTAGCTTAACGGCTCATGAACTGCATGGTAGTAACACATGTATGCTGGCAGGCTTAGCTTTGGCTTCTAACATTTTCAATATAAATCTCTAGAACCATGAAACCACATGTTTCTCACTGCTGACGGCATATTAACACTTGTATACAATGTCAGGATATAAAACGGAGCATAGTTAACCAAAAAGGAGCTTTGTAATAAATGTACAGTTAATTCAAAATGGTGCCCGCAGTGTCGCCTTGACTTACAGTATCTCACAAAAGTGAGTACACCCCTCACATTTTTGTAAATATTTTATTATATCTTTTCATGGGAGAACACTGAAGATATGACACTTTGGTACAATGTAAAGTAGCCAGAGTACAGCTTGATTAACAGTGTAAATTTGCTGTACCCTCAAAATAACTCAACCACAGCCATTAATGTCTAAACCACTGGCAACAAAAGTGAGTACCACCCCTAAGTGAAAATGTGCAAACTGTGCTCAAAGTGTCAATATTTTGTGTGGCTACCATTATTTTCCAGCACTGCCTTAACTCTCTTGGGTATGGAGTTTACTAGAGCTTCACAGGTTGCCACTGGAATCCTCTTCCACTCCTCCATGACAAAATCACGGAACTGGTGGATGTCAGAGACCTTGCGCTCCTCCACCTTCTGTTTGAGGATGCCCCACAGATGCTCAGTAGGGTTTAGGTCTGGAGACATGCTTGGCCTGTCCATCACCTTTACCCTCAGTTTCTTTAGCAAGGCAGTGGTCATCTTGGAGGTGTGTTTGGGGTCATTATCATGTTGAAATACTGCCCTGCGGCCCAGTTTCCGAAGTGAGGGGATCATGCTCTGCTTCAATATATCACAGTACATGTTGGCATTCATGGGTCCCTCAATGAACTGTAGCTCCCCAGTGCTGGCAGCACTCATGCAGCCCCAAACCATGACACTCCCACCACCATGCTTTACTGTAGGCAAGATACACCTGTCTTTGTACTCCTTACCTGGTTGCTGCCACACATGCTTGACACCGTCTGAATCAAATAAGTTTATCTTGGTCTCATCAGACCACAGGACATGGTTCCAATCGCCTTCCTTAGTCTGCTTGTCTTCAACAAACTGTGGGCTTTCTTGTGCATCATCTTAAAAAGGGGCTTCCTCCTGGAATGACAGCCATGCAGACCAATTTGATGCAGTGTGCAGTGTATGGTCTGAGCACTGACAGACTGATCCCCCTACCCCTTCAAACTCTGCAGCAATGCTGGCAGCACTCATACGTCTATTTTCAAAAGACAACCTCTGGATATAACGCTGAGCACGTGCGCTCAACTTCTTTGGTTGACCATGGTGAGGCCTGTTCTGAGTGGAACCTGTCCTGTTAAACCACTATATGGTCTTGGCCACCGTGGTGGAGCTCAGTTTCAGGGTGTTGGCAATTTTCTTATAGCCTAGGCCATCTTTATGTAGAGCAACAATTCTTTTTTTCTGATACTCAGAGAGTTCTTGGCCATGAGGTGCCATGTTGAACTTCCAGTGACCAGTATGAGTGTGAGAGCGATAACACCAAATTTAACACACCTGCTCCCCATTCACACCTGAGACCTTGTGATACTAATGAGTCACACGACACGGGGGAGCAAAAATGGCTAATTGGGCACAATTTGGACATTTTAACTTAGGGGTGTACTCACTTTTGTTGCCAGCGGCTTAGACATTAATGACTGTGTGTTGAGTTATTTTGAGGGGACAGCAAATTTACAGTTATACAAGCTGTACACTGATTACTTTACATTGTATCAAAGTGTCATATCTTCAGTGTTGTCACACGAAAAGATATAATAAAATATTTACAAAAATGTGAGGGGGTGTACACACTTTTGTGAGATACTGTAGCTTTTTCACATCTTTTCACATCGTCCAAAACTCAACAAAATACAGTATTTACCAACTGATTTACACATTCACATTTAGCTGTGTTTCTTCCAAGTATTTTATGACCCATTTTGTGTGGTTTTTACTCAGTTACCAACCTGTAAAATACAGGAAAATGATGAGACAGGCGACTGGTGAAGTTTCTCTGCCTCGCTTCTGCCATATTGGAGAGGAGGGCCTGTGACCTCACTATTCTGTCTCACGGAGTAATGCGCCACCTTCTGGCAAGAGTGTGTAACTACAGCTTAAACAATCAATCAGTCAATCAATCAATCAATCAATCAATCAATCTTTATTTCGGATAGAGTAATAGTACAGATTAAAAGAAACAGAATAATATAACAAAGGGGGAAAGAAAATCCAACAAGGTCATATTAGACAATAACTCCTCCGATTATACAGTTCAACATAAGTTATCCGAAATGGATGATGGCTGAAGCCGCAGCTTATATTGCCCACCCATATTCCATCCAAGAATTCAAAAGAAAAACAAAACAAGCGCGATTACAATTCAGAACAAAGCTAAGACAAAATGTGACAAAAAAAAAAAACTAAGCAACAACACAACGCAGACTGGATATGACAATCCTTATGTGTTTTTATATGTCATCTTGTATATGTTTGGAGTATTGCGTCCTTTAATTTTTGTTTAAATTGTCCAAGCATTGTACATGATTTTAATTCAGGTCCAAAATCGTTCCATAATCTGACTCCTTGCACTGAAACACAGTGTTGCTTGGTGGTAGTTCTTACCAGAATTGAATTGAATTGAACTTTGTTCAATTAACCACTGAGTCACATCTGGTCTATGAGTCTTTTTCCATAATAGTGCAATACATTTTTTGGCATTAAGCAAACTGAGGTCTATGAATGTTCTTTCACTTTTATTAAAATTATGCTTTTCTGGGTACAGACCCAACAAAAACAGTTTAGGATTCAATATGATTTGTTTTGAGATTATTTTTTCAATTGTTACCCTCACCTCTTCCCAAAACATTCTTATTAATCTACATTCCCATAAACAATGAAATAGGGTTCCTTTACTTTCCATGCATTTTGTGCATGTATCTGGTATATTTTTGTTATATCTATTTAACTCCTCCGGTGTAACATACATCCGCATTAACCATTTGAAATGTATCAATTTAAGGCGTGCATTTATTGATTTGGTTTGAGCTTCTGTACAAGCCAATTCCCATTGTTCCTCTGAAATTTCAATTTGCAGATCTTCTTTCCAGTAGTTTAATCTTTTCAGTGAATTTTCACTTGAAGATAGTGTCAATGAGTTATAAAACTCTGAAATAATACCCTTTCTTTTACTATCTTTCATCATCATTTTTTCCAAGGATGAATAAATAGGTCGAGTGAGAGCTTTATTTTGATTTGATCGAATAAAGTTTCTAAGTTGAAGATATTTTAAAAAATGTGTTCTATTGAGATTAAATTTGATCCTCAGCTCTTCAAAAGACATTATGTTGTCTGCACATGGCAAATATAAATCCTGAATCTTTTGTATCCCTTTTAAATTCCATACTTTAAATACAGCGTCCGCTCTCCCTGGTTTAAAATATTGATTACCCCATATTGGACTAAATTGTGACAATAACTGTGGTTCTTTTAAATAGTTTTTAGCTTCACACCATATTTTGATCATATGCTTTACAAATGGATTTTTAACTTGTTTTTGTAATTTTTTTGCCGAATCTGAGTATATGAATATGGGAAGAGGTAAAGGTAAATTGTATGATTCCATTTCAGTCCAGTGAGGGAGATCATTTGATGAAAAATAATATGTCATAGACCTCAGTTGTGCCGACCAATAATACAACATAAAATTTGGACATTTCAGACCTCCACGATCAAATGGTAAATATAATAAAGACAGACGTAATCTAGCCCTCCTGTTGTTCCATATAAATTCCACTAACTTTTTTTTAATTCTTGAGAATAAATCTAAAGGTGGTGGTAAGGGAATGTATTGAAATAAATAAAGTATTTTAGGTAAGATATTACTTTTAAGTATATTAATTCTCCCGATCATCGACATTGGTAGTGACATCCATCTCTGAGTTAACTCACTGATATCTGACATTAAGGCTTCATAGTTGACACTGGCGACTGATTCTAGCTTAGGCATAATTTGGATTCCTAAATATTTAAACTGATTTACAACATTGAATTGATTTACCTCAGGGGCTGGGTAATTTCTCTGGGTCTCATTTAGCATTAATATTGAAGATTTAGTTTTATTTATTTTATATCCTGATATTTCCCCAAAATTCTTTATTAAATTCAACAAGGTTGGAATTGATTTTTTTAGATTCGACATAAACAAAATTATATCATCGGCGTACAGGGAGATTTTATGTTCTGTTGGTCCAACTTTAATTCCATATATTTGTGAATGTAAACGTATCGCTATCGCTAAAGGTTCAATTGCCATAGTAAACAGTAAAGGTGAAAGTGGACAGCCTTGTCGACATCCTCTATTGATTTTTATTGGTTTTGAAATATTGTTATTTGTTAGGATTTCTGCTGTAGCATTATTGTATATTATTTGAACCCATTTTATGAAATTATTTCCAAGTCCAAACCTTTGTAGGACTTCAAAAAGAAAGGGCCATTCAACTCTATCAAAGGCCTTTTCGGCGTCCAATGATAGGAGAGCTGTATCCGGTGCTTCTTTATTAAAATAAATAATATTAAATAGTCTTCTTACATTATGGAAGCCTTGTCTACCCTTTATAAAGCCATTCTGATCTCGATTAATAATATTTGGTCAAATTTCTTGTATTCGTCTTGCTAAAATTTTACAGATTATCTTAAGGTCGGCGTTTAATAGGCTTATTGGTCTCATATTTTCACATTTATTAGAGGGCTTACCTGGTTTTGGCAGCAGTATAATTAAGGCATTATTTATGTATGATGGTAAATTATTATTTTGAAATGCTTCTAAAACCATTTCCAAAAAAGGTTTTATTAATTTATTCTTAAATTTTTTATAAAGGTCAACTGGAAGACCATCTGGTCCTGCACTTTTTCCTGATTTCATATTATCAATGGCTAGCCCAACTTCTTCTTGACTAATTTTAGACTCCAATATCTCCCTGTTTTCATTTGGAATACACGGTATAGATAGTTCGTTCAAAAACCCATTTAGTTTTGTTAAATCAGGTTCATTTTTGGTATCATATAATTTTTCATAGTAATCTCTAAAGGCTCTATTAATTTCTAAAGGATCTATAACTACCTGTCCATTACTTATAATACTGGTAATTGGTGTTTTAATTTCCAATTGTTTAATCTGCCATGCTAATAATTTTCCTGATTTTTCACCTTGTTCATAAAAAGATTGTTTCAATCTTAGAAGACTCGAGGCAGCTCTATTCGCTGATTTTTTGTCGTATTCAGCTCTCAAAATCAGTAATTCATTCTCCAACCTTGGGTCACTTCCTGCATACACTTTTTCCTGAAGACTTTTTATTTTATGTTCCAATTTAGCTCTCTCCTCTCGAGTCTTCTTAGATTTTGATCCTGTATAACTAATAATATGTCCCCTAATAAAAGCTTTGAAAGCCTCCCACTTTACACATGCTGATGTTTGTGTAGTATTGATGTCAAAGAACTCGTCTATCTGTTTTTCTATATACTTGACAAATTCCTCATCCTGAAGCCATTTATGCTGAAATTGCCATCTACCTGATTCCTTTGTCAATTTTTTATCTACATATATTAGACAACAGGGTGCATGATCAGAGATCACGATGTTATCATAAAAGCAGTTTTGAATCTTGGACCTTAATTCTGTGGAAATCAAAAAATAATCAATACGTGAGAATGTCTTGTAGGTACTGGAATAACAAGAATAGGCTTTAACTTGTGGTTTCATTTCTCTCCATATATCTAACAATCTCAATTCTTTCATAAAATGATTAATAGTCATCCTACATCCAATGTGCGTACAATCCAGTGCTGCTGATCTATCCACACCTGGATTCAATGTACAATTAAAATCCCCTGCTATTATATGTTGCCCTGTAAGTGATGATAAGATGAGAAATAAATTAGCAAAGAACTTCTGATCATCTATATTGGGACCATATAAGTTCACAAGATTTATATTTTCTAATAGCAAAGAACCTTGAATGATTACATATCTTCCAAATTTGTCTCCAATTACATTTTTCACTTGAAAAGGAACTGATTTATGTATGAGAGTCATAACTCCCCTGGCTCGGGATGAAAATGAAGAGGTGAATACACTTCCCTGCCATCTACTCCTAATTCTTTTAACATCCTCCTCTATCAGATGAGTTTCTTGTAAAAACACAATTCTTGAACCCATGTCCTTTATTTTATTCATAACTTGTTTAAGTTTTTTTAAATTTTGTAGACCTCTGCAATTCCATGAAGTTAAATTAAGATTAACACTTTGGTCCATGATCAATAGAGAGTTTGGGATTACCTTGCAGTGTAAACATGCTCATACAGAGAAGCAAAAACATGAGTGGTTGAACATTCATCCTACAAACTACACACAAACAAATTTCCCCTTCCCACACTTGTGGCAAACCCCCCAAAATCAAAAGAAAAATTCTGTCTCCCGATATAGCCATCGACCATTCCACACCCACGGGGAACAGCCTAAGCCACTCCTTCTTCATCCTCCCAATCACCCTAACTCTACTGCTTTTAATGACGTAACATTAACTCTCCTCTGTAGTTTTCCAACTTAACTCCAAAATTTTTAACAACTTTGTACATCATAGTTTTTTTTGTTTGTTTGTTTGTTTTGTTTTTGTTTTGTTTTTTTAATATATAATACAATCTATATTTTGTAAACTTACTATTTACTTCAAGTCAGTCAGATGCCTGTGCAAATGCTTAATTATTCTACCTTATATTTTGTTCATGCTTAGCTCCCACCAGTCTCTTCTTCTTCTTTGATCTTCTTGATGAACTCCTGCGCCTCCTCTGGGGTCTTGAAGATGTGGGTTCTGCCCTCATACGTGGTCAGCAGTCTCGCAGGATAGATTACACCATGACGAATCCCAAGGTTGCGCAGCTCCTTACGTACGGGATCAAACTGCTTCCTCAATTGCTGGATTCCTGTGGCCAAATCTGGGTAGAACCGCACCTGCTGGTCCTGGTGTTTAATCTCTCCTTTAGCACGTGCAGCGTTGAAGATCTTCATCCTGTCTCTGTTGCTAAGAAACTTCATAATTAAGGTCCTCGGCGGTCCCTTATCTCTCCGTGGGCCAATACGATGTGCTTTTTCCAGAACCACTGCTGATTGCAACTCCTCGCTGCCCAGCACCTCCGGAATCCACTTTTCCAGAAAGGAACATACGTCCCGACCTTCTGATTCCTCTGGAAGACCCACCAGCCTCAAATTATTCTGTCTCGACCGAGATTCCAAATCCAAAATATTATCTTCCAGAGATTTATTTTTTTTTTCCAAAGTGCGCACCTTTAATTGAAGACGGGTGACGTCATCTTCAGCACTAGCGAGACGGAGCTCCATCTGCGCCGTTCGTTCTACACGGTCACCCAATTCCTTTCTTATTCCTTCCAACGCTGTCATAATCCCATCAAATCTAGAGGAAAAGTCCGCTCTCATTGAACTCATGGCAGCCATCAGCGCATCTGCGCCATTCCCCGCAGAAATCGCAGCGTTGCCAGCCTCCTCCGCCATATATGGAGTTTTGTTTGCTGCGTCACAGACCTGAAAGTCCGTTAATTTGGACTGTTTCGGCGGCTCGCTTTTTCCTTTTCCTGGTTTTCCAGCCTTAGGCTTCGCCGACATATCCTCGCCCAAATGCTGGGATACGTTCTGTCCCAAATGAGAGAGTTATTTGCCGATTTTTTTTTTCCAGGAGCAGAGCAGAGCGAGACACGTCCGTCCTACGTGGCAGCCATAACCGGAAGTCCGATATTGCTGTTTTTAATGTTTCTTGTTCTGCCTTTTCTTTTTGTGATCTTGTGAGTCGTCCTTGTGTTTCCTTCTCGCATTCCTTCTGGTGTTCTTTTTTTCTTGTGGTGAATGATCTTCCAGTTTCTCCAATGTAGGTTTTGTTGCATGATCTACATGATATTTCATATATTACATTGCATTTTTTGTCTTGTTCTATTCTGTCCTTGGGGTGTACTAATAACTGTCTTAATTTTTTGTGTGGTTTTACTGCTGTGTTTATTTTGTATTTTTTCATGATCCTTTGAATTGGTTCCATGATCCCTCGGATGTATGGTATAATTATGGTGTCCTTGTTTTTGATTTCGGCTTTTGTTCTGTGTCTTATTTCTTGTTTGTTTTCTTTGTTTTTGACTTGCTGTTTCCCTTTGTTTATGGCCCATACTGGATATTGGCAGCGTATAAGTGCATGTTTTATGTGGTTTTCCTCCTCCTGTCTGTCTTCTTGGTCTGTGATGATGGTGGCCCATTCATATAACATCCTGACAACTCATAGTTTGTGTGCTGTGGGGTGTTCTGATGTACATAGTAGGTATTGATCTGTGTGGGTTGGTTTCCTGTAGACTGTGATTTTTATGCTGCCGTCATCGTTGTGGTAGATTTTCATGTCCAGAAAGGCTATGGTGCCATTTTCCTCCTCTTCGTGTGTGAATTTTATATTCCCAGTGCTGTCCGTACTGTTCAGATGGTCAGTGAGTTTTTGTGTGTGTCCTTTCCTTATTTTCTCCAGAATGTCATCCACGTATCTCTTCCAAAGGGAGGGTTTGCATTGTGTAGGTGCTGTGTTGATGGCTTTATTTTCCAGATCCTCCATGAAAAAGCTGCTCATAATGGCTGATAGTGGGTCTCCCATTGCAAATCCTTCTTTTTGTCTGTAGATTTTTCCTCTGTATTGAAAATAGGTGGATTTTGCAACAAATTGTCATAGTTCGGCTATGTCGTAAATAATTAAAAGAAGACAAAATGAACCTACTTGAGCTAATTTAGGATTGGACTTTATTTTCTTGGCTAAATGCTTGTCAAATTTCTTCTGGGCTTTTCATACGGCCCAGCGTACCTGATTACATATCTGATTATATTTCATGTGATCTTCTTGACTTTTCAATATGGTATATTTCTTCCACAACTTCTGCTTTCTCTTCAATTTATAAATTGTTTCTTTATCTTTCCAGCTTAACCTATCTACTTGACCGAAGACAGCTTTTACTGGAATATTTTTGTCCATGGATAGATGTAATTTATCAGTGAACAATTCCCAACTATTATCAACATTAGTCTTCTCAAGAAGTCATTCCCAATCTAATGTAAGGTCATTTTTCATTTGCGCATAGTTAGCCTTATGATACTGAAAGATTTTCCTACTTGTAACCATTTCCTGGACATAACAGTTAAATGTGAAACAGATAACAATATGATCACTCTTCCCTCCTGGTGAGTTTGGTAAAAAGCTTTGGGACGCCAGCGAACCACAATGAGAGCCATTATCCACAAATGGCTAAAACATGGAACAGTGGTGAACCTTCCCAGGAGTGGTCGGCCGACAAAAATTACCTCAAGAACGCAGCGATGACTCATCCAAGAAGTCACAAAAGACCCCACAACAACATCCAAAGAACTGCAGGCCTCACTTGCCTCAGTTAACGTCAGTGTTTATGACTCCACCATAAGAAAGAACTGGGCAAAAATGGCCTGCATGGCAGAGTTTCAAGACGAAAACCACTGCTGATCAAAAAGAACATAAAGGCTCGTCTCAGTTTTGCAAGAAAACATTTTGATAACTCCCAAGACTTTTGGGAAAATACTCTGTGGACTGACGAGACAAAAGTTGAACTTTTTGGAAGGTGTGTGTCCCATTACATCTGGCGTAAAAGTAACACAGCATTTCAGAAAAGGAACATCATACCAACAGTAAAATATGGTGGTGGTGGTAGTGTGATGGTCTGGGGCTGTTTTGCTGCTTCAGTACCTGGAAGACTTGCTGTGGTAAATGGAACCATGAATTCTGCTGTCTAGCAAAAAATCTTGAAGGAGAATGTCCGGCCATCTGTTCGTGACCTCAAGCTGAAGCGCACTTGGGTTCTGCAGCAGGACAATGATCCAAAACACACCAGCAAGTCCACCTCTGAATGGCTTAAGAAAAACAAAATGAAGACTTTGGAGTGGCCTAGTCAAAGTCCTGACCTGAATCCGACTGGGATGCTGTGGCATGACCTTAAAAAGGTGGTTCATGCTCGAAAACCCCCCAGTGGGGCTGAATTACAACAATTCTGCAAAGATGAGTGGGCCAAAATTCCTCCACAGCACTGTGGAAGACTCATTGCCAGCTACCGCAAACGCTTGACTGCAGTTGTTGCTGCTAAGGGTGGCCCAACCAGTTATTAGGTTTAGGGGGCAATCACTTTTTCACACAGGGCCATGTAGAGTTGGATTTTTTTGCCCTTAATAATAAACACCTTATTTTAAAAACTGCATTTTGTGTTGACTTGTGTTATCTTTGTCACAGTGATTGAATTACAACTACCTCCAGCCATTTAATTAATAAAATAATAACAATATGTGATACAAACACAATTATTTAATAATGATTTTTGTTTCCCTATTATTATTTAATAATAATAATTTTGTTTTAATACATTTTTTCTAATGAGAAAAATACTAATACTAATAAGTGCGAAAAAAAATTGTTCAGAAAACACATGGGACTCACCTGGATTGGGGATCAATTTCAGTCACGCAGAGAAAAATAATTCTCAGAGGGGAGAAGAAATTTGCTTTGGATAAAAGTTTTATCTCTTTATTCTGGCAATTTTGACCACATTCATCCCATTTTGTGCTGGGTCAGAGTAGCTGTAGAAGGCTGAGTGTGCACAGCAGCAGCAGTTTCTGGAATTTTTGGGTGCAGTGGACAAGCCTCCCTGCTTACATATTCCTGCTTGGAAGGTAAAACCGGACAGGATTAAAAATGAGTACATTAGTGGGACAGCTCACGTTGAGTGGTTTGGAGACAAAGTAAAAGATGGTTTGGACATCTGCAGAGTAGGGATAGTGGATATATTGAACAAAGGATGTTGAAGATGGAGCTGACAGGCAGGAGAAAAAGAGGAAGACCACAGAGAAGATTCATGGATGTAGTGAAGGAGGACATGGAGGCAGTTGGTGTTAGAGAGGAAGATGCAAGGGATAGAGTGAGATGGAGGCAGATGATCTGCTGTGGCGATCCCTAAAGGGAGCAGCTGAAAGAAAAATAAGGAGCAGGGGGAAAGATTCTTGTTTTTCGTGGTAAAACTGAATCCAAGTCATTGACAGATGAAGCTCCAAAGTTACAAGGAATTAAAGTTAGGTGTTAAATCACAATCAACATGATAAACAGACTTTCCATCACAACTAAAAATTATCCATCAATGAAGGAGAATTCTCCGTTGCATAGTCACACTTGGAAATGCATCAGCATTGATACACATGAGAGGTGTACTACAAAATGAGACGAGAAGCTTAGTAAGGTAAGTTGAGGCTTCAGTCAGTTTTCATTATTATGAATCTCCTTCCTTTGATTGGGATAGCACACCATCAAATTGAACCACATCCTTTTGTTATTGCCACTTTTTCTGCTATGAGCTGCTTGTGTTTTTTTTCACCCCCTTTACTGTTTAAAGTGATGATTCTTTGTTGACTGGTATAGCTAACACCATTAGTGCCACCCTTTAGAAACCGTACCACGGTGCTAGGTACCCCAGTGGAAGGGAAGTAAAAACTGTGATTTATGGTTCTGTTATTTTGGTAGCCTTCACAGTTTTTGACAATGAAAACACAAATAAATGCATCATGTACTGCATTGAATTGTCCTGTACCCACTGATGGAAATGAGGCTTTGTAGCCTCAGGCTGGTATATGACCAACACATGAGTCAGACACATACAGCGGGGAAAATAAGTATTGGACACGTCAACATTTTTCTCATTAAACATATTTTTGATGGAGCCATTGACCTGAGATTTTCACCAGATATTAGTAACAACCCAAGTAATCCATACATACAAATAAATCAAGGCAACTGTGTTCACAAAACAAGTTATATTTAATAAAGTGGAATGACACAGGGAATAAGTATTGAACACGCTTGGGGAAATTCATTTAATATTTAGTAGAAAAGCCTTTGCTGATAATAACAGCTTTCAGACGCCTCCTGTATGGAGAAACTAGGTGCAGGCATTGTTCAGGAGTGATTTTAGCCCATTCTTCCACACAAACTGTCTTCAAATCTTGAAGTTCCGTGGGTGTCTTCTATGATCTCTGATCTTCAGTTTGTTCCATAGATTTTCTATTGGATTCAGATCAGGTGACTGACTGGGCCATTCTAGCAGCTTTATTTTCCTTCTCTGGAGCCAGTTGAGTATTTCCTTGGCTGTGTGTTTGGGATCATTGTCTTGCTGAAATGTCCACCCTTGTTTCATCTTCAGCATCGTGGCAGATGGTAACAGGTTCTTATCAAGGATGTCTCTGTACATTTGTACATTCATCTTTCCTTCAATTATATGAAGTCTGCCTCTACCATGTGCTGAAAAAAACACCCCAACACCATGATGCTCCCACCTCCAAACTTCACTGTTTGTATAGTGTTTTGGGGCTGATGTACAGTGCCATTTCTCCTCCAAACATGCTGTGTGTTGTGGCATCCAAAAAGTTCAGTTTTGATCTCATCTGACCAGACTATAGTCTCCCAGTATTTCACTGGGTTGCACAAATGTTGTGCAGCAAACTTTAAACAAGCTTCAACATGCTTTTTCTTCAGTAATGGAGTCTTGTGAAGTGAGCAGGCATAGATCCCATGTCGGCTGAGTGCATTACTTATTGTTTTCTTCAAAACAACAGTACCTGCTAACTCCAGGTCTTTCTGGAGCTCTCCACAAGTGGTCTTTGGCTCTTGGATAACTCTTCAGATAATTCTTTTGACTCCTCTGTCAGAAATCTTGTGTGGAGCTCCTGGTCATGGCCGGTTTATGGTAAAATGATGTTCTATCCACTTTTGAATGATGTCTCCAACAGTGCTCACTGGAGCATTCAGCAGTTTAGAAATATGCTTGTAACCAATGCCATCATTATGCTTTGCAACAATGAGGTTGTGAAGGTCTAGAGAGAACTCTTTGCTTCTACCCATTGTGAGTTCTTTGTGGTGTGACAATCTGATATTCATAGACCTTTTTAAAGGCTATCAGTCAGGACTTTCTATGCCTTTTTGCAGCTCTTTTTCTTCATGTGTTCAATACTTGTCCCCTGTGTCATTCCACTTTATTAAATATAACTTGTTTTGTGAACACAGTTGTCTTGATTTCTTTGTATGTATGGATTACTTGGGTTGTTACTGATATCTGGAGAAAATCTCAGGTCAATGGCTCCATCAGAAATATATTTAATGAGAAAAGTGTTGAAGTGTTCAATACTTATTTTCCCTGCTGTATACATACTGTATGTGATTGCACCTCTGAATAATTGCCTGTGTTTAGTGGCAGTATATGTTACTGGTGGAGGAAATTTCATTTTTAGATGTGTCGCGACAGCATACGTGGAAGATTCTCAATTAATGCACAAATGTCAAAGAATCAATTTTTAAGAAGAGGAAGAAGCCATCTCTATTGTCATTCAGTCCATACAGCCAATCATGTACAGTAGAACAAAATTACGTTTCTCCTATCTACAGTGTTCATCACATGTAGAATCAGAGGGTCGCTGCCATGCAAGGCGCCACCACAAACGACTAATGTCCAGAGTTCAGCAGTAACCCATGTGTGTCTATGCCAGAGCTAAAGAGGAAGCAACCAGGTACTGCAGTACCTGTAGTGGGGTATATGCTGGTTAAATGTAACACTCCTGCTGACTTGTCTCATCCATCTTCCATTGTTTTATGAATAAAAGATATCAGAAGTAAATTCATTATGGGTCATTACAAATACTTTGCTTTGAAAAAAAAAAGATGCATCGTTAATCATTTTGCCATCGTATTGCAGCCCTCTGAATTGTAACTGAATTGAATTAAATCTTATGATGACTAGAGATTCTCACCCCAAAATATGTCTGTGTTCAGTGATGAATGGAGTTGTCTGATTGTAAATTCATGAAGACTTGACATCTCAAAAATGTGTTGTAGCTATTTTCACCTTTGTTTAGCTAGATAACTCACCTTGACATATAGTAAATCACAGAGTAATTATCATTATTCACTTTATACCCTTATAAACTGTAAGTTTGTGTAGTTTTACTGGTTTGGAGGCGGGCCTCTACCCTTGTGTTTCTCATTCTGTCTCCCTAATTGGAGAACCTGTGACCACATTTACATTGCACTGTGTTCTGTTTGAGGACTTAAAGGTACAACTGTTTACACATAATTCAATTAATCAAAATGAGTTGTTCAGTAATTGTAACTTAAAGATCAACCTATGTCATGTAAATAATAATCAGGATAAGATTGTGTTAATTACAGATTAAAAGGCAATAATCAGGACTTCCGGTTATGGCTGCCACGTAGGACGGACGTGTCTCGCTCTGCTCTGCTCCTGGAAAAAAAAATCGGCAAATAACTCTCTCATTTGGGACAGAACGTATCCCAGCATTTGGGCGAGGATATGTCGGCGAAGCCTAAGGCTGGAAAACCAGGAAAAGGAAAAAGCGAGCCGCCGAAACAGTCCAAATTAACGGACTTTCAGGTCTGTGACGCAGCAAACAAAACTCCATATATGGCGGAGGAGGCTGGCAACGCTGCGATTTCTGCGGGGAATGGCGCAGATGCGCTGATGGCAGCCATGAGTTCAATGAGAGCGGACTTTTCCTCTAGATTTGATGGGATTATGACAGCGTTGGAAGGAATAAGAAAGGAATTGGGTGACTGTGTAGAACGAACGGCGCAGATGGAGCTCCGTCTCGCTAGTGCTGAAGATGACGTCACCCGTCTTCAATTAAAGGTGCGCACTTTGGAAAAAAAAAAAAAATCTCTGGAAGATAATATTTTGGATTTGGAATCTCGGTCGAGACAGAATAATTTGAGGCTGGTGGGTCTTCCAGAGGAATCAGAAGGTCGGGACGTATGTTCCTTGCTGGAAAAGTGGATTCCGGAGGTGCTGGGCAGCAAGGAGTTGCAATCAGCAGTGGTTCTGGAAAAAGCACATCGTATTGGCCCACGGAGAGATAAGGGACCGCCGAGGACCTTAATTATGAAGTTTCTTAGCAACAGAGACAGGATGAAGATCTTCAACGCTGCACGTGCTAAAGGAGAGATTAAACACCAGGACCAGCAGGTGCGGTTCTACCCAGATTTGGCCACAGGAATCCAGCAATTGAGGAAGCAGTTTGATCCCGTACGTAAGGAGCTGCGCAACCTTGGGATTCGTCATGGTGTAATCTATCCTGCGAGACTGCTGACCACGTATGAGGGCAGAACCCACATCTTCAAGACCCCAGAGGAGGCGCAGGAGTTCATCAAGAAGATCAAAGAAGAAGAAGAGACTGGTGGGAGCTAAGCATGAACAAAATATAAGGTAGAATAATTAAGCATTTACACAGGCATCTGACTGACTTGAAGTAAATAGTAAGTTTACAAAATATAGATTGTATTATATATTAAAAAAACAAAACAAAAACAAAACAAACAAACAAACAAAAAAAAAACTATGATGTACAAAGTTGTTAAAAATTTTGGAGTTAAGTTGGAAAACTACAGAGGAGAGTTAATGTTACGTCATTAAAAGCAGTAGAGTTAGGGTGATTGGGAGGATGAAGAAGGAGTGGCTTAGGCTGTTCCCCGTGGGTGTGGAACGGTCGATGGCTATATCGGGAGACAGAATTTTTCTTTTGATTTTGGGGGGTTTGCCACAAGTGTGGGAAGGGGAAATTTGTTTGTGTGTAGTTTGTAGGATGAATGTTCAACCACTCATGTTTTTGCTTCTCTGTATGAGCATGTTTACACTGCAAGGTAATCCCAAACTCTCTATTGATCATGGACCAAAGTGTTAATCTTAATTTAACTTCATGGAATTGCAGAGGTCTACAAAATTTAAAAAAACTTAAACAAGTTATGAATAAAATAAAGGACATGGGTTCAAGAATTGTGTTTTTACAAGAAACTCATCTGATAGAGGAGGATGTTAAAAGAATTAGGAGTAGATGGCAGGGAAGTGTATTCACCTCTTCATTTTCATCCCGAGCCAGGGGAGTTATGACTCTCATACATAAATCAGTTCCTTTTCAAGTGAAAAATGTAATTGGAGACAAATTTGGAAGATATGTAATCATTCAAGGTTCTTTGCTATTAGAAAATATAAATCTTGTGAACTTATATGGTCCCAATATAGATGATCAGAAGTTCTTTGCTAATTTATTTCTCATCTTATCATCACTTACAGGGCAACATATAATAGCAGGGGATTTTAATTGTACATTGAATCCAGGTGTGGATAGATCAACAGGACTGGATTGTACGCACATTGGATGTAGGATGACTATTAATCATTTTATGAAAGAATTGAGATTGTTAGATATATGGAGAGAAATGAAACCACAAGTTAAAGCCTATTCTTGTTATTCCAGTACCTACAAGACATTCTCACGTATTGATTATTTTTTGATTTCCACAGAATTAAGGTCCAAGATTCAAAACTGCTTTTATGATAACATCGTGATCTCTGATCATGCACCCTGTTGTCTAATATATGTAGATAAAAAATTGACAAAGGAATCAGGTAGATGGCAATTTCAGCATAAATGGCTTCAGGATGAGGAATTTGTCAAGTATATAGAAAAACAGATAGACGAGTTCTTTGACATCAATACTACACAAACATCAGCATGTGTAAAGTGGGAGGCTTTCAAAGCTTTTATTAGGGGACATATTATTAGTTATACAGGATCAAAATCTAAGAAGACTCGAGAGGAGAGAGCTAAATTGGAACATAAAATAAAAAGTCTTCAGGAAAAAGTGTATGCAGGAAGTGACCCAAGGTTGGAGAATGAATTACTGATTTTGAGAGCTGAATACGACAAAAAATCAGCGAATAGAGCTGCCTCGAGTCTTCTAAGATTGAAACAATCTTTTTATGAACAAGGTGAAAAATCAGGAAAATTATTAGCATGGCAGATTAAACAATTGGAAATTAAAACACCAATTACCAGTATTATAAGTAATGGACAGGTAGTTATAGATCCTTTAGAAATTAATAGAGCCTTTAGAGATTACTATGAAAAATTATATGATACCAAAAATGAACCTGATTTAACAAAACTAAATGGGTTTTTGAACGAACTATCTATACCGTGTATTCCAAATGAAAACAGGGAGATATTGGAGTCTAAAATTAGTCAAGAAGAAGTTGGGCTAGCCATTGATAATATGAAATCAGGAAAAAGTGCAGGACCAGATGGTCTTCCAGTTGACCTTTATAAAAAATTTAAGAATAAATTAATAAAACCTTTTTTGGAAATGGTTTTAGAAGCATTTCAAAATAATAATTTACCATCATACATAAATAATGCCTTAATTATACTGCTGCCAAAACCAGGTAAGCCCTCTAATAAATGTGAAAATATGAGACCAATAAGCCTATTAAACGCCGACCTTAAGATAATCTGTAAAATTTTAGCAAGACGAATACAAGAAATTTTACCAAATATTATTAATCGAGATCAGAATGGCTTTATAAAGGGTAGACAAGGCTTCCATAATGTAAGAAGACGATTTAATATTATTTATTTTAATAAAGAAGCACCGGATACAGCTCTCCTATCATTGGACGCCGAAAAGGCCTTTGATAGAGTTGAATGGCCCTTTCTTTTTGAAGTCCTACAAAGGTTTGGACTTGGAAATAATTTCATAAAATGGGTTCAAATAATATACAATAATGCTACAGCAGAAATCCTAACAAATAACAATATTTCAAAACCAATAAAAATCAATAGAGGATGTCGACAAGGCTGTCCACTTTCACCTTTACTGTTTACTATGGCAATTGAACCTTTAGCGATAGTGATACGTTTACATTCACAAATATATGGAATTAAAGTTGGACCAACAGAACATAAAATCTCCCTGTACGCCGATGATATAATTTTGTTTATGTCGAATCTAAAAAAATCAATTCCAACCTTGTTGAATTTAATAAAGAATTTTGGGGAAATATCAGGATATAAAATAAATAAAACTAAATCTTCAATATTAATGCTAAATGAGACCCAGAGAAATTACCCAGCCCCTGAGGTAAATCAATTCAATGTTGTAAATCAGTTTAAATATTTAGGAATCCAAATTATGCCTAAGCTAGAATCAGTCGCCAGCGTCAACTATGAAGCCTTAATGTCAGATATCAATGAGTTAACTCAGAGATGGATGTCACTACCAATGTCGATGATCGGGAGAATCAATATACTTAAAAGTAATATTTTACCTAAAATACTTTATTTATTTCAATACATTCCCTTATCACCACCTTTAGATCTATTCTCAAGAATAAAAAAAAAGTTAGTGGAATTTATATGGAACAACAGGAGGGCTAGATTACGTTTGTCTTTATTATATTTACCATTTGATCGTGGAGGTCTGAAATGTCCAAATTTTATGTTGTATTATTGGTCGGCACAACTGAGGTCTATGACATATTATTTTTCATCAAATGATCTCCCTCACTGGACTGAAATGGAATCATACAATTTACCTTTACCTCTTCCCATATTCATATACTCAGATTCGGCAAAAAAATTACAAAAACAAGTTAAAAATCCATTTGTAAAGCATATGATCAAAATATGGTGTGAAGCTAAAAACTATTTAAAAGAACCACAGTTATTGTCACAATTTAGTCCAATATGGGGTAATCAATATTTTAAACCAGGGAGAGCGGACGCTGTATTTAAAGTATGGAATTTAAAAGGGATACAAAAGATTCAGGATTTATATTTGCCATGTGCAGACAACATAATGTCTTTTGAAGAGCTGAGGATCAAATTTAATCTCAATAGAACACATTTTTTTAAATATCTTCAACTTAGAAACTTTATTCGATCAAATCAAAATAAAGCTCTCACTCGACCTATTTATTCATCCTTGGAAAAAATGATGATGAAAGATAGTAAAAGAAAGGGTATTATTTCAGAGTTTTATAACTCATTGACACTATCTTCAAGTGAAAATTCACTGAAAAGATTAAACTACTGGAAAGAAGATCTGCAAATTGAAATTTCAGAGGAACAATGGGAATTGGCTTGTACAGAAGCTCAAACCAAATCAATAAATGCACGCCTTAAATTGATACATTTCAAATGGTTAATGCGGATGTATGTTACACCGGAGGAGTTAAATAGATATAACAAAAATATACCAGATACATGCACAAAATGCATGGAAAGTAAAGGAACCCTATTTCATTGTTTATGGGAATGTAGATTAATAAGAATGTTTTGGGAAGAGGTGAGGGTAACAATTGAAAAAATAATCTCAAAACAAATCATATTGAATCCTAAACTGTTTTTGTTGGGTCTGTACCCAGAAAAGCATAATTTTAATAAAAGTGAAAGAACATTCATAGACCTCAGTTTGCTTAATGCCAAAAAATGTATTGCACTATTATGGAAAAAGACTCATAGACCAGATGTGACTCAGTGGTTAAGACAGATGTTAACAAACCTTCCATTAGAAAGAATAACATATATACTAAAATCAAAGGAAATTGTGTTTGAGAATATATGGAGACCTTTTATTGATTATGTAAAAAATTTAAACATAACTCTTGAAGAAGAAGGTGAATGATGTGTGTGGACCTTGTAAATTCCAAACTGGTGAACATAATATGTATACTTATGTATTGGATTGTCTAGACTAAACAGAGGAGCATTGTTGAAGATTTGATTTTGTTGGTGGTTGTTGGTGTTTTTAGTGCATTTTTTTTTTTTTTGTAGTACTTTAGTGTTAGTGTTTGATTGTTTGTATCATGTTTGTTAAAAAAAAAAAAAAAGGTTCAATAAAGATATTGTGGAAAAAAAAACTACTGGAAAGAAGATCTGCAAATTGAAATTTCGGAGGAACAATGGGAATTGGCTTGTACAGAAGCTCAAACCAAATCAATAAATGCACGCCTTAAATTGATACATTTCAAATGGTTAATGCGGATGTATGTTACACCGGAGGAGTTAAATAGATATAACAAAAATATACCAGATACATGCACAAAATGCATGGAAAGTAAAGGAACCCTATTTCATTGTTTATGGGAATGTAGATTAATAAGAATGTTTTGGGAAGAGGTGAGGGTAACAATTGAAAAAATAATCTCAAAACAAATCATACTGAATCCTAAACTGTTTTTGTTGGGTCTGTACCCAGAAAAGCATAATTTTAATAAAAGTGAAAGAACATTCATAGACCTCAGTTTGCTTAATGCCAAAAAATGTATTGCACTATTATGGAAAAAGACTCATAGACCAGATGTGACTCAGTGGTTAAGACAGATGTTAACAAACCTTCCATTAGAAAGAATAACATATATACTGAAATCAAAGGAAATTGTGTTTGAGAATATATGGAGACCTTTTATTGATTATGTAAAAAATTTAAACATAACTCTTGAAGAAGAAGGTGAATGATGTGTGTGGACCTTGTAAATTCCAAACTGGTGAACATAATATGTATACTTATGTATTGGATTGTCTAGACTAAACAGAGGAGCATTGTTGAAGACTTGATTTTGTTGGTGGTTGTTGGTGTTTTTAGTGCATTTTTTTTTTTTTGTAGTACTTTAGCGTTAGTGTTTGATTGTTTGTATCATGTTTGTTAAAAAAAAAAAAAAAGGTTCAATAAAGATATTGTGGAAAAAAAAAAGGCAATAATCAGACTTTATGTGCCACTGTTTCTGTAAATATAACCTCCTTACATTTCATTTTCATCCTGGTGCAGCACTCTTCACCTGCTGCTCACCAATTGGTTGTAGAGGATTAACCCTTCAGTTCCAGCTGGAGCCTGAGTCGGGTGATGCAAGCATAAAAAACAGATGACTTTTCAAATCATCCAGATGGACGAGTGATTACGTTGAGATTCATTTAATGCCTTGCCAGCCCCCTCCCCCATCTCTTTCTCTTCCTCTCTGCAGTGAAACTGCCTGTTCACATAAGCTAAAAATAAATCATGTGACTGAGCGACCAACTGTACTGTTCATGCATTACTTATGAAAGTGTTTGCTTTTCTTCCATTTTCAGAAAAAAAGGGGCCTCAGTGCCTGAGTAGATATTGGATGTTATATTGCAACGGGCTCTCAGGCAATAGCACCCAAACAGAAAAGCTTTTACTGTTCCAATCTGGCCTGTCTACATCTACAGTGTTTTTAGTTTTATCTCTGGATTTGCAGTCTGTTTGAGTCTTACTGTCCTGTCCATTGTTTGGTATAACTCAAAAGAAGCTGAAACTGTCTGAATATACTGTTAAGGGTTGTACATATTTTATTTAAATGTACTTTATTTAAAAAAAATACTTCACAACTGTCTCAAACTAGTTTATATTATATTCTAAAGACCATACAATATTAAGGAAAGAACCTAAGGAGCAAGAATTTTGGAATAAAATCCTCATTAACAGGAAAAGACGGGGCAGTACCAGACTCAGTCAGGGAAAACTTTCTGCAGCAAGGACTGGGGTCAACGGATGAGGAAGAGAAGAGAAAAAAGAAGAGGACAGAGATAAAACAGACAAAATGGAACAGAGTAGACAAGATGTTAATAATACGCCCCAGAGGCATATAAATACGTCTGCTGTCCTTCAAAGGAGACAGCATTATTATTATCAGATTGTGTTGTGAATTTAAATCCTCCAGATTTCTCAAAAAAGTCAAATATAATTCTTATGTGATAGTCCAGACAATTTCCTGTGCAAAAAGTAATATCTGACATTTGAAGATATTTAGTGCCCCCTCCCCCCAACTGCTGTTTCCATCATCTTGTGCCTGTGTGTCATCAGTTTCTGTCAGCGCATTGTTTAATGCTATTTCAGTGGCTTGTTTTGAAATCGTGCAGCTCTGGAGCTCATGAGGAGACAGTGGTCGCTGGGATCTTATGTTATTTTAATGGAGAGTGTTGTAACAGTTATAATATAATTGCCTGTGATTTTATTATCCCCACCAGTCAAAACCCCCTTGGGTGAAGACCGAGGGGGCATTATGTTATGGGTTCATCCGTCCATCCGTCTGTCCCACTTTTGTGAAATCAACTCCTCCTACAGTTTTGTTCCAATTGTTTAGAAACTTGGTACCATGATTTGATATACCCCGATGATGTACATATTGCAATTTGGCTCTGATCAGATGATTTTTGCAGGAGTTGTAGCCCCTGACTTATGACCTCCTATTTCACCTCAGTTAATAGACAGTAACTGTCTTGTGAAATCAACTCCTCCTACAGTTTTCTTCCAAATGTTTTGAAACTTGGTACCAGGGTTTGATATACACTCATGATGTGCATATTACAATTTGACTCTCAATGGCTGACCTTGAGGTCAAAGGTCAGAGGTCACATTTTCCCTAAATCTTGTAAACGCAATAACTACTGAAAGAAATGATGTAGGCTTTTCAAATTGATACAGTAGTTGTATCTAAGACAAAGCTTGGACAACTTACACCCTGACCTGACTGTGGTTTTGGGGGTCAAAAGGTCAAAGGTCAAAGTTAACATTCCATTTGCACTATAGTGAATGGTAAATGCAAAGCTTACTATTACTATAAAACAAGTAAAGCTAGGGCCATCAAACCTGGTATACAGGTTCACCTTACAGTGTTTCCTCTGGCTTAAAAACCTTGGCACAGTGGCAACATATTTTTCCGGGGGTGGGGGGGGAAGACACATGACATGATTGTAACCGGAAATATTAATTTTACACTATTTCTTTTTATTATTTTTTTTTTAATTTTTCACAGTAATATTGCATTATGGAACTTACCATTTGAAGTATTGTACTACCAAGGCTTGAATGTTGGAATATTGGGCCAGTGTTTGGACCCAAGACATTTGGGTCCAAACACAAGACCCAGATGTCTTGTGTTTGGACTTTTTACTAGTGTCATCCTTCTCTCATCCCTCAGCTCTCACTTCTCCTGGACCCTCTGTCTGAACACTTTCCTCTCCTTGGCTCCTCTCTTCTGTCTCATCTTTCCCTCTGAGCCCTGTCTAATTCAGGTTCTCTCTCTGTCTATGGTGGTATACAAACAGGCTAGAAAATACCAAGTGTCATGTTTTGTCCTGCAGGATTTTTTTTTCATGGTTTACATAAATAACCAAAATGTTTTTTGTTTTTTTTTGTATTTTTATTCTAGTATTTCTTTTTTCCCCTGACAAAGAGTAGGAAAGGGAAGGGGGAAAAAAACCATTCATAATAGGAATTTACTCATTCATACTTAAATTATATGATCAGAGGTGGGTATAGTAGCCAGAAATTCTACTCATGTAAAAGCAGTGCTTTGAAATTAATAATTAAAAGGAGACAACCAAATATTTCTAGTTGAGTTAAGGGTACAAAGAGCACCCACTTAAAAACTTGAGTAATGACTTCAGTCTTGAAGGTTTGAGGTTTTTTCTTATAGTTTTCTTTTACTTTTCTCTGTAAATTTATCTAAATTTGCAACCATTTTCCTCAAATTTGTAATTTTCTCTTGTACATTTGAGACTGTTATAAATTTGTGGATTATTTTATGGTTAATGTTTATCTTTTTTTAATCCAATCCAGCTTTATTTACAAAGCTCTTTAAAAATGACAGTTGACACAAAGTGCTGTATATTAACGATAAATAAAATATAAAAACAATAAAATACAGCTAAAGTACAAAACAGCACAAACAAAACAATAGTCATACAATAGAGACAATAAGAAATAAAATCAGTGTCTCAAACTGGGTCAAAAGCCAGAGAATAAAAATGGGTTTTAAGAGGAGTTTTAAAACTGGACAGTGAAGAGGCCTGTCTGATGGACAAAGGCAGATTATTATAAAATTAGTGCTTTTTTTTTTTTAAATAAATTTGAAACAGAACATGGCAAATTTTTTACTTTTTTCCTCATATAATTTAAACTTTTGACCATAATTTTGTAGAGCCAGAACAGAACAATAACTTTAACTCTGAATTCAAAGAAATATAATTATTAAAATTATATTTAAAGAAATAAATTAACTTAAATGACCAAATATGCAGTTATTTCTGTTATAATATTTCTATATATTTATAGTTTTTTAGAAATCTCACCAACCCGACAGCAGAAAAAAATCTCCCTTATTTTGAAATCCAAATCTTGGCAAGTTTAGTTTCTCTGAAGGCTGCTGACAAAATAAGTCATTGACTTTGTGAATTTCGGTCATCTTAACTTGCCAGATACATAATAATGAACATAAATTATTAGTTAATATTGCAGTAGCTGGTGAAGTAAAACCTCAGCGATTCATCAGTCACCCTTTCCTTTCCCTGCAATAAAGCCTAACCAGACCTGTTAGCTAAGTGACTCCTCAAAACCACCATAAATGCCTCCACTCGCTTGTACTTTTTTCCGCTTTTAAAGTACTTTAATAAGCTCATGTTTCTCTCGGACAGCAATGCTACAGAGACACGCTGTGCCTGCAGAAATGATCACGTGGACGCTGGGCGGGCAGGGCGCTTCCGCGCAGATGACAGTCACACACGTTGTTCGTGTGTGCGCTTGCGGAGCGTTTCTTTCATATTTAATTTTTATTAAATTAATATATTTTAGGCGCAGTGGCAAACTTCCTTAACGCAGCGGGCCGCCACACAGAAATGTTACCAGAGGAAACCCTGCCTTGGGATCCTGACCTCTGACTATGGGTTTGGGGTCAAAAGGTCAAAGGCCAAGGTTAACATTCCCTACGCCTTGTTACTGTACAAGTAAAGCTAGGGTCACCAAGCTTGGTACACAGGTTCACCTTGAGATCCTGACCTCTGACTATGGGTTTGTGGTCAGAAGGTCAAAGGTTAGGATGCCATTTGCACTATTACTATCAAACAAGTAAAGCTAGGGTCACCAAACTTGGTACACAGGCTCACCTTGTGACCCTGAAGTGTGACTATGGATTTGGGATCGAAAGGTCAAAGGCCAACATCAAAATGGCTTATAAACTATATCTCAACAACAAAGAAAGTTAAGGTCACCAAACTTGCTACCCAAGTTCACCTTGGGATCCTGACCTCTGACTATGGGTTTGGGTTCAAAAGGTCAAAGGTCAAGGTTTTTTCAGTTTTATAGTTTGTGTCAATTAGACTGATTTTTGTTTTTATGTAATATAAATGTGCCCTCCTGTAGAAGAGCTTGGAAGAACGAGGCGATGTGATATATAAACCAAAGTTTATTATCAGCTCCTCTAACAAGTCTCATCCTAGTGCAGCAGCAGAAGAAGGAAAAAGAGAGCGAACACTTCCGGCTCTCAGAACTTATACTTGCACATAACAAAAGACATGCAAATCCAAAGCTGACATCCCTCCTTATCTTAATCCCCCCATTGTCTTTGTACTCCTCCTCATGGCCCTGGGGGGTCAGGGCAGCTCCTCCGGTCTCCACCGCAGTGCCTGGGAAACTCTTTGATCCTCACTGGCGGTTGAGATCTCTTTGTCCTGTTCTGAGGTGTGAAGTCGCCTTACATATGTAATCACCAAACATTCTCACATGCTTCAACATATGTAGGTTATGGAATATATGATAAATATAGACCACAGCCCCCCCCCCCAAACGACTAAGAAAAGGACAATAGAAAAATTCACAGTTTAAGATAATTATTATGACATACTAACTGCTACACCTCTTGCCACAGAAGAAACTTTCCAGCAGCCATGCTCCTAAGAGAGTTCAGTGGTAATCATAACAGCATAGTAAAATCACAAGTCAGTCCTAAACTGTTACAGCACAATTAGTGAACAACTGTTGAGTAGTTTGTATCAGTCTCTGTGCCGTCTGGGTTTTAATCTTCTCCCGAAACTGCTGTGGGTCCGCTTGGGCGTCCTGCTGGGACCTTCCTGTAAGGAATCTGCAGCTTGGGGAGGAGAGTGACTATTTGTTCCCTGCAGCGGGGCTGAGTCTTTTCTCTTGGGGGGTCTACCCCTCCGAGGTGCTCTCGCCAACCGTGCAGGCTCGTCTCTCAACAAGAAGGCAGGTTTAAGTCTGTCAATGCTGACTGTTTCTTTTCTATCCCCAAAATCAAGCACAAAGTGTTTATCACCAGGTTCCAGCACTCTGAATGGCCCATCGTATGGTGGGCGGAAAGTTGGTTTTAAAGCTTCATGCCTAACAAAAACGAATTCAGCGTTCTTTAAAGCTTGTGGGACAAAAACCCGTGGAAAAGAGTGATGAGCCGGACCGGGGAGAGAGTCCGGTCCGTTGCTGCCTAAAAACCTCGGGGCTGGAAGATGCCCTGGCTCTGGGTTCTCTGGTAAAAATTCACCTGGGAGCCTGAGAGGTTGTGTAAAAACTAATTCTGCTGGAGAGGCGTCTAGATCCTCTTTGGGTGCAGCACGTAACCCCAATAAAACCCAGGGAAGTTTATTTACCCAATTTGTATCTGTTAGTGAGGCTCTGAGGGCGGCCTTTAAAGATCTGTGAAAACGCTCGCATAACCCATTAGCCTGAGGGTGATAAGCGGTGGTGCGGTGAATTGTTGCCCCTAAGCTGCTGGCCATGGCTGACCAAAGCTCCGAGACAAATTGAGGCCCCCTATCGGACGTGATGTCCGATGGGATGCCGAAACGTGCCACCCAGTTTGTCAAAAAAACGCGAGCGACTTCCTCCGCTGTGGTTGACGCCAGAGGGACTGCCTCTGGCCAGCGGGTGGTGCGGTCTATCATTGTTAACAGGTGTGTGAAACCTTGGGAGGAAGGTAGTGGTCCCACGAGGTCGACATGAACGTGGTCGAACCTTCTAGCAGGGATTGGAAAAGGCTCCAGAGGGGCTTTTGTGTGTTTGTGTATTTTGGCACGCTGACAAGAAATGCAAGTTTTTGCCCATTCTTTTACGTTTTTGCGCAGGCCAGGCCACACAAACTTTTCGGCGACCATTTTAACCAAGGCGCGCACACCTGGGTGTGCGAGGGAGTGAATTGAGTCAAAAATACGGCGGCGGCATGCAGCTGGGACTAACGGGCGAGGTCGGCCGGTTGAGATATCGCATATTAGGGGGGGCACGCCGTCGCGTAAACCCCTTTCCTCCAGCCTTAACCCTGTTGGTCCAGACAAGAGTGCGCGCACGTCCGCGTCACTACTTTGTTCCTCTGCCATGGCTGCATAATCTATCCCTGCATGGATTGGGGCCGCGTATGTGTCCGCGTTGGTGAAGAGTTCCGCGGCTGAGGTAGTATAATCTGTCTCCTCGCGCTCTGACGATGTCACAGCGCGAGAGAGGCAGTCTGCTACCACGTTAAGTTTGCCTGCCACATGTCGAATGTCTGTGGTGAACTCTGAAATTGCAGCCAGCTGTCTTTGTTGCCTGCCTGACCACGGTTCGGAAATTTTAGCCATAGCAAAGGTGAGCGGTTTGTGGTCTACAAAAGCCGTGAAACTCCGCCCTTCTAACCAGAACTGGAAGTGGCGGATGGATAAATGAAGCACTAGCAGCTCCCTGTCAAAAGTGCTGTATTTACGCTCGGTTTGGTTTAGCGATTTGCTGAAGAATGCCAAAGGTTGCCAGATTCCGCTGACATGTTGTTCTACAACTGCCCCTATAGCTAGGTCTGAAGCGTCTGTGGTTAGCGCAATGCGGGCCGAGGGATCGGGGTGAACCAACAATGTGGCATTAGCTAGGGCGCTCTTTACTTCCGCGAAGGCGCGTTCACGCTCCGGGGTCCATTCGACCGCGTTGGAAGCTTTTTGTTTTCTGAGCGCGTCATATAGGGGCTGCATGAGCTGAGCTGCGTGGGGGAGGAAACGGTTGTAAAAATTCACCATTCCCAAAAATTCCTGCAGCAATTTGACCGTTTGTGGCCGTGGGAAACTTTTTATCGCGTGAACTTTGTCTGGAAGTGGGACTGCCCCCTTCGGAGAAACTCTGTGTCCTAAAAATTCAATTTGTGACACGCCGAATTTGCATTTGGCTGGATTGATTATTAACCCGTGCTCTTCTAGCCTCTGAAAAACCATAGTGAGATGCCGCTCGTGTTCTTCCTCAGACGGGCTGGCTACCAGCATATCGTCGAGGTAGACGAAAACAAAAGGGAGGTCGCGTAATACTGCATCCATCATCCGCTGAAAGGTTTGAGCAGCGCCTTTGAGGCCGAAAGGCATTCGCAAAAATTCAAAAGAGCCGAAAGGGGTTATTACAGCTGTTTTAGGAATGTCCTCTGCTCGAACTGGGACTTGATGATAACCGCGGACCAGGTCTATTTTTGAAAAAATGCGCGCACCCGCCAGATGCAGTGAAAAATCCTGAATGTAGGAATTGGGTAGCGGTCATGCGCTGTTGCATTGTTTAATCTGTGGTAATCGCCGCACGGTCTCCAAGAACCGTCGGATTTCGGAACCATGTGAAGTGGTGAGGCCCAGGGGCTTTTCGAGCGTCTAATAATGCCTAATTTTTCAAGGGTGGTAAACTCGTCCCGAGCTATGGCGAGCTTGGCCGCGTCTAAGTGCCGAGCTTTGGCAAATACGGGTGGGCCCGTTGTGGGAATAAAATGTTCAACCCCGTGTTTAGCCACTGTGGCTGAGAATTTGGGAATTGTGAGTGCTGGAAATTGGGTGAGGAGTTGATCAAACTTACCTCCTGCTGTGGTGACGCTAGCCTGCACGGGTGGTGGAGAAAGTCGAGCTGAGCAGGGAATAGAAGCAAAGGACAGTGCATTAAGCAAGCGCCTGTTCGCTAGATCAACTAATAACCCATGTGCACACAAAAAATCAGCGCCCAACAAGTTAAAACTCACCGCCGCTACAACAAATGTCCATCTGTAGTTGCGGCCGTGGATGCAGAGGTGCAGGCTCTTTTCGCCAAAAGTGTCGATGGTGGAGCCGTTGGCTGCCACCGCTCCATTGCCCCGGGGGCCCATGGCCCGATCTGCTTGGGAGGGCATGACAAAACTTAGTTGAGCTCCCGTGTCGATAAGGAACCGCTTGCCGGTGTGTCCGTCCGTCACATATAAAAGCTTGCTTTTTTCGCCGAGAACCGCCGCTGTTAACGGCTCTCGGCTTCGGCGTTTTCCGGAAATTGTGAATTTGCAGGGGGGAACGCATTTGTAAGCCTTCTCGGCGAAGCGGTGGTGGTAATAACAAACGTCGCTCCGTCTGTTGCGTCCTGGCCGTGTCGCTGTCACCGCGGACTGATTCTGCTCGGTGATTTGTGGCTCCTCGTGGCTCCGGACATCAGCGTTGAGGTCTGCGGATGCTGCTGTGGGTGTCTGCTCCTTGCAGGCGTTGACGAGCCGTTGAGCTTCGTGAGCCAGCGTGCGGAAGTCTTGCTGGGTGCTGCATCGCATGTTGGCAAGCGTCCCTCTCATGTGTGGCGGCAGCGCACTGAGGAATATGAAATGGAAGAGGAAGTTGTCATTGTCCTCTTCTTTAAGTTGCAGCAAGTCCTCCATGAGGGCCTTGGGTCTGCCTCCTCTGTGGCCGTAAACCGCCAGGATCCTCTCGGCTCTCTCCTCGGCTGAGGGGACGTAATTTGCCACGATAGTCGCTTTCAGTTCTTCATATTTGTCCTGGGCCGGCGGCCGTTGGATTATGCTCCGCGCACATCTTGAAGTGGCGGCGTTGAGTTTGGCGACGATGTGATAGAACTTTGTATCGTCAGCCGTGATGCCCGCAAGTGCAAACTGAGCTTCAGCTTGCAGAAACCACGAGGCGGGGTCTTCCTGCCAGAAGTCCGGCAGGTTGACGGTGACGGCGTTTGTGTAGACCGTCACTGCTGTGTCCGCAGGGTGAGAGTGCCTTGCTTCGGCTCTCACAGCGGCGCTGGTGCTCGGTTGAGCCCTCTCTATCACTTCTGCCGTGGGAGAACGTCGTCCATCTGTTCCCCTGTCTGCGTGGGCGCCGGCGTCTGCCTGGGTTGCCACAGATGAGTCGATCGCGGGGGAACGCCTCTGGTCCATCCTCGCGTCAGGGTCACTAGTGTAGAAGAGCTTGGAAGAACGAGGCGATGTGATATATAAACCAAAGTTTATTATCAGCTCCTCTAACAAGTCTCATCCTAGTGCAGCAGCAGAAGAAGGAAAAAGAGAGCGAACACCTCCGGCTCTCAGAACTTATACTTGCACATAACAAAAGACATGCAAATCCAAAGCTGACATCCCTCCTTATCTTAATCCCCCCATTGTCTTTGTACCCCTCCTCATGGCCCTGGGGGGTCAGGGCAGCTCCTCCGGTCTCCACCGCAGTGCCTGGGAAACTCTTTGATCCTCACTGGCGGTTGAGATCTCTTTGTCCTGTTCTGAGGTGTGAAGTCGCCTTACATACACTACCGTTCAAAAGTTTGGGGTCACTTAGAAATTTCCTTATTTTTGAAAGAAAAGCACTTTTTTTCAATGAAGATAACTTTAAACTAATCAGAAATACACTCTATACATTGCTAATGTGGTAAATGACTATTATAGCTGCAAGTGTCTGGTTTTTGGTGCAATATCTACATAGGTGTATAGAGGCCCATTTCCAGCAACTATCACTCCAGTGTTCTAATGGTACAATGTGTTTGCTCATTGCGTCAGAAGGCTAATGGATGATTAGAAAACCCTTGTGCAATCATGTTAGGTCTGCAATGCTGTAATTGCTGCAAATGGAGGATTCTTTGATGAAAGCAAAGTTTGAAGGAAAAAATTATTATTTCAAATACAAATCATTATTTCTAACCTTGTCAATGTCTTGACTATATTTTCTATTCATTTTACAACTCATGGTGGTAAATAAGTGTGACTTTTCATGGAAAACACAAAATAATTGTCTGGGTGACTCCAAACTTTTGAACGGTAGTGTATGTAATCACCAAACATTCTCACATGCTTCAACATATGTAGGTTATGGAATATATGATAAATATAGACCACACCTCCATTCTTTTTCACAATTTTAGGGAGCAGTCTGGACACCCATTGGTGCACATACTGAATAAATCATTGCCACCAAACACAGTTACTAGAAAAGTGAGTGCAGGCTTTCCAGATGGATTGGTTTTTTTTTTCTTTTTCTTTTTTAAAAAAAATATGTCTAAAAATCTGACAGCTTTTGCCACAGAGGAGTTTGGCAGAATCTTTGCATTGCTTCAGGGCCCGCCGAGAGCTCAGTCAGCCTGTGTTGGGGCTGCAGATGGGCGGTTGGAAGGAGGGCCCTAAGGGGGTTTTGAAGGGACACTCTGCTTACCAACAACACGTTTCTCATTCATGTCAGCATGTCAGTCCTGTGACTCAGGATTCCTCCTCTTTGGCGCTGTGGCGCAGGTGTAGTGTGCCCAACTACTGATTGGAGGGTCAGGGGTTCGATTCGCGCTCTGTCTGCAGTCTGCATGTCGAAGTGTCCTTGAGCAAGACGCTGAACCCCCAGTTGCTCCTAGTGGGTCAGACCAGTGTCTGTGTATGGCAGCTCCATCGCCATCAGTGTGTGAATGTGTGCATGAATGGGTGGATAGCAGGTTCTGTAAAGCGCTTTGGTCATCCAGAGATGAGTAAAATCCGCTATATAAGTGAACACCATTTACCATTTAAATCTCCCCATGTCTTTCACATGCATTCATACATTTCCAGATTTAGTCCAATTTTCTTTGTCTTCTTTGAGGATGGAACTGAGCCACATGTTCGACACCCTCAGCTATGTTTTGCAAAGCTGTGTGCATCCAGCAGTGCCTTTAATACTTGTTCTATTTTTTTAAAATCATTCTTATTTTTGGTCTTTCTGTTCTTCTGCACCATCCTCGTGTTTTCACAGGTTCCTTCAGACTCATCAGAGGAAACTGAGTTCACTATTAGACTGTTGTCACTTAATTCTTGCCACTAATCAGATTAAAGATCTGATTAGTGTCAAATTGGGTATAAACATACTAATATATTGATATGAATACTGACAAAAACAAAAACAATGAGGGCACAGCCTGATGCAAAGTGTTGACCTGGTGTTTACAAATGTTGTTTCAAATCTAAGTTAAATTATTCTGTTATTGTGCCGTGTTGTCTCACCATCATCAGTCTTTCCTCTGCAGCAATAAACAAATATTTTTGGTCTTGTTTTACAGGTGACATTACACAGAAGGGCTATGAAAAGAAAAGGACAAAACTCCTGGCTCCGTACATAATCCAAACTCCAGGTGAGACTTTTTCACTTTGTATCTACTCCAAAACATCTGTTCACATTTGTTCTTATATTAAACCGTAGAGTTCATTGCTGAGTGTCTGCAGATCCTTAAAAGGGTTTAGACTCGTTTTTCCGAAATTAATTAATTAACCTTAAAAATTACAACCTTAAATCTTCATTTCAACAGTTCTAAAAATATCACAAATATAATTGCACTGGAATTTATTCAACCATCACTGCAAATTCTGTTTATTTTCAAAATTCAGACTAAGCAGGAAACATTTCCCGGGGGGCGGGGGCTACACACATTTTGCATCTTGTATATACACTATATTGCCAAAAATATTGGGACACCCCTTCAAATGACTGGGCACCAATGGACAAAGCAATGTTCATAAAGACACGGATGAGCGAGTTTGATGTGGAGTAACTGGACTGGTCTGCACAGAGCCCTGACCTCAACCCAACAGAACACCTTTGGGATGGATTAGAGCAGAAGCTGTGAACCAGGCCTTCTCGTGCAACATTAGTGCCTGACCTCACAAATGCACTTCTTGAAGAATGGTCAAAAATTCCCATAAACACACTCCTAAACCTTGTGGAAAGCCGCCCTTTGCAGCTATAACAGCTTCAAGTCTTCTGGGAAGGCTGGGAAGGTGGCCCAACACTTTTGGCAATATAGTGTACGTATATTCTGCCCCTAACTGCTGTTGTATTTCTAGTTAGACGCAAACTGCATTTTGCTGCCTTGTACTTGTGGCATGTGTAGTAACAACAGAGTTGAACTGATTCTAATCTTTAAAAATAAAAATAAAAATTGGCTATTTAAATTTTTCAATTCAATTCAATTCAATTCAATTCAACTTTATTTATATAGCGCCATTTCACAACAACAGTCATCTCATAGCACTATCAACTGAAGGGGGGACCCCCACAGTTGCAGAAAGACCCCAGCAATCAGGCGATCCCCTGTGAGCAAGCACTTGGCGACGGTGGAGAGGAAAAACTCCCTTTTAACAGGAAGAAACCTCCAGCAGAACCAGGCTCAGGGAGGGGCAGTCATCTGCTGCGACTGGCTGGGGGGTGAGGGGATAGAGAAGAAGAAAAGAACAGACATGTAGAGAGCAAACAGCACGATGGGGACTCAATCTATGGGAGAGAACAAACAAATGTTAATGACCAGCAAAAAAAAAATATTTCATAGAGAGTGAGGAAAGGAGTGAGGCCCAGTGCATTACTGGAGGTCCCCCGGCTGACTAAACCTATTAGCAGCATAACTAAGGGAGGGTTCAGAAACACATGATCCCTCCCTAATTGTAGGCTATATCAAAAAGGTAGGTTTTAGCCCTATTCTTAAAAACAGAGATCGAGTCTGACTCCCGAATCCAGATTGGCAGCTGATTCCACAGGAGAGGAGCTTGATAACTGAAGGCTCTGCCTCCCATTGTACTTTTGGAGATTCTAGGTATTACAAGTAATCCTGCATTACAAGTAATCCTGCATTTTTCTTAATTGATTTTTTTTTTTTTTTTTTTTTTTTGCAAATAGCTTAAAGTTTATACTACATTTTGAAAATAAACCTAATCTGCTGTGGGGGTTGAATCATTTCAAGTGCAACTGTGATAAACTGGACAGTTATGTTGTCTTGCCTTGTGGGCTAGAATTGTCCTTCAATTTCAAGATTCAAGATCAAAAGCTTTATTATCATGTGCACAGTAAAGAAATGCTACA
Organism: Pholidichthys leucotaenia; assembly: GCA_020510985.1. NCBI lineage: Eukaryota > Metazoa > Chordata > Actinopteri > Cichliformes > Pholidichthyidae > Pholidichthys > Pholidichthys leucotaenia. The sequence goes on from CM035837.1 coordinate 135,824,789, forward strand.
TTTCCTGAGCAATGAATTTCTTACTCTGCTCTCTGAACGAATACCAAGGTAATAGATACACATCAATACTAATGAACACGAATAACACACACTAATAACACACATTAGGCAATTAGGACACCTTAAACACACCTTAATACTAAGTACTAATGCTAATGAATACTAATACTCATTTCATTTCATTCATTGAATTACATTTGCAGTTGCTGATTTTTTTCAGCATAATGGAAAGTGAAATCAGCTGAACGACCAGCAGCCATTTATCATAAATTTGCAACTTTTTTCATAAATTTGCAGCTTTTTTCTTCTAAATTTGCTAACCTTTTCCTCATAATTTGTGGCTCTTGGTTGTGGTGTTAGGGACTAGTTTCAGGTACTTTACTTGAGAAACTTAATTGTCTGGTGCCAACTATGATCCTGGGGAAGTGCAAATTTAATGTAAGATGGACTGATGGCCCAAAATTGCACTAATCTGAGTTTCTGTAAATAGCCATGGTTAATTGTGATGTGGTCGTGGACTTTTTCGCATTTTTCTAATGCAAGATCACGTGGCCTTAAAAAAAGTCTTAAATTTAAATTTATTATATCTGCACATTCCCTGTGTTTAGTTTCAGGGACCTTTCAGAACAATTATCAGTGAGGGTGGTTCATTGATGCATCCATAAAAGGTTTTAAAATCGTTTAAAATGGTTAAAACTTCAGCTGATATCACTGTAGAACGTGGACTGTTGTTTGCGTGGTAAATTGCACATTCATGGAGAAAATTTTCATGCTAAACAACATGTACAGTCAGTAAGATTTTATATATTTCAGCTGGGAAAATGTCCTAGTTGTTATTAAGTGTCATAAGTGTTATTATTCTCGCTGGTGTTATTAGATCTAAGGGTTAGCTCAGTGGAAAAGGATTGTGGATCCTGAATTGTCCTTAGGTCTTGTACTGAAACCTTTGAAAACAATTAATATTTGTGACTCTTCAACAATCCAAGAACTTTTATTATTGGAAATCCTCAAGGTAAGTTCTGCAACTCTGGTGAACTTGAAGTAGGTTCACCCTTGGCTACTGGCAGCATCATTAACTGTGGAAAGAGAGATTTTGAGAAATTCCTTGTTTACTGTGACTTTATTCTTGTTAAATTTGAGATTTTTAACTTGTAAGATGACAGCTTTTTTTTTTTCTAATAAATTTGTGAAGTTTTATTGGAAAATGTGCACCTTATTCCCTGTAAATTTCAAATTTCTTTTTCGTAGGTTTGCAGTTTATTCACACAATATTATGGATGATTATTTTCTAATAATGAACGAATAACTGGTTGTTGTTTTCATGACAGTTCCACCCCCTCAAAGAGAAGTACAGCCTCCCGCTCCCAGCAAATCCAGCCATGCCCCTCCACCGTCCAATTCATCCCGCTATCGTGAGCGTCGGGCCCGCAGAACGCATCGAAATGGAGGAACCAGGGATGACCGCTACAGATCAGGTCAGCGAAGCATCCCTCATCAAAAACCCACTAAGTCAATTAAGGAGCCCTCTAATTGTTTTCCAGAGCTAAAACCTGCCTACATTAGCATCACCTGTTGAGCTTGTTTTTAAGTCTCTGCCTGTTTTCAGGATGAGAGACTGGGCTGTTTCAAAGGGACCAATTATAAAGGAGTTAGAGGAGAGTGTGTTTGTGCATGTGTGTATGCGTGGGGCTGAGAACGACAGACGGCGGTACAGTGCTGCAGCTGGGAAGCCCCTCAGTGAGGACCCCCACTCAGGCAGTGGAGTGATGTCAGTGCCTGGCTATGTGTGAGGAGGCTGCGCGGAGAGCTGGGGAATACTGATGTGCTGTGGATAACCTGATGCAGGCAGGGACAAAGGAAGCAGTAGATTTGATCATGAAAAGCAAAAACCCAGGCTACAAGCAGTGGTTGTTTTCACTCTAAAAGCTTTCTTCCTCTCTAGACTGACCAACAGCTTGCCGCTTCTTTACTCAGAGAAGCCTCTCATGTGAAACGCGCTCAGACTGTAATGGGAGTTTGGTGGAAGGCTGTCTAAAAATACTGCAGCCTTACGGAAAATCGGACTTGAAACATAAAGCATTTTTCTTTAATCTGATCGGAGAATGTGGTAGGATTACTGAGTGGAAAATATATAGTAGAGGCTAAACTGAGGCTGGCTAGAAAAATGCCAGCAGATACATAAAAGTGGATCATTTGGTGGGTCATTGTCATGCTTTGACCCTCATTGCACTGCGTCAGGGATGACAATCGAAATAGCTGAAGTGAATAAAAAAACATTGTGCATATATCTGTCCTAAGAAAATGACTGGCCTGCTTTGAACTGGCTACTTAATATACTGCTTCTGGGTGCCAACTCACAGCATAGTGCATATGTTTGGATATTTGAAAACTGATGAAATTTACTGCAATTTACTGATATGAGGAGTAATTATAAATACACTGAAAGTTTTGAAAGCAGATTGCTCTGTAGCTTATGTGAATTGCACTCAACAAAACTTGGCTCTGGGCCATTTTTGAACTGTGAACTGAACTACTGATAAAATTGATGAAGCGGGTATATTATTTCCCAGGAGATTATCTTAATTTGCATTGTGTAGTTTAACATTCTCTGATAATAAATACATCATCAACACCATATAGTACATGCATGAGTTCATGTGTGTACTTGGGGAAAAATTAAGAATCATGTAATTATTACATAGAAAAAAAGTGATTTTTGTTTTTAATGAGATGGACTAGTGGAGTCACACCAGGGTTCTGTTCTAGTGGTAGAGCATCCACCCCAACAACCAGGAGGTCATGGGTTCAAACCCTGGCCAGGTCATACCAAAAACCATAAAAAAAATGGTACTAACCACCTTCTAGCTTGGTGCTCAGCATAATAGAATGGGGGAAGGAAAGCTGGTTACCCAGCCAGAGGGGGAGCTTAAGCTGGTGTACTCCTTGTGCCGTTCTCAAGCCCGGATAAATGGGGAAGGTGGCATCAGGGAGGGCATCCAGCATAAAAATCCTTGCCAAATTGACATACAGATCATCGCGATATCAGATGATGATACACTGTGGTGATGACCCTGAAAGGGAGCAGCCGAAAGAAGAAGAGTACTAGTGTAGTCGGCCTGTGTGAACTCATTGCACACGTTGACAAAGTAGGAAGAGTTACTACAGTTTAACCTGTTATTCCAAACTCTATGGGTGCTTTCACACCTACAGACTTTAGTTCATTTCAGTCGAACTCCAGTTCATTTTTCCATTGGTACGCTTCATTTCATTTGGTGAGAGCATGGTAATTGCACTCAGATGTACACCAAAACCAAGCCAGACCCCCAAAAAGAGGTGGTCTCTATCCGAATCATCTGAACTCTGGCGCAGTCCGCCAGGTGAGAAAGCATACTGAACTAAACCAGGATCAAAAGCTACAAAACGCATCATTCAGGAGCATTAGATTATGAGCAGATTTTAAATTTATTTATTTTGAACACCTAAAACATACTGCAGGATGAATCGTGCACAGACCTGGGGTTGTGACGAGGTGCAGACTGGTTGGATGATTACATAACAAATTTGCGCTGCTATAGTGTATGAAAAGTACGAAAGTGCTATGTAAATAATGTCTGCTTGATTGATTAATTGATTGATAAATGCTCCTCTACCCTCAGCACATAAAAATACTGAAAAATACTCGTTAGCAAACAGTCCGGGAACAGGGGAGTTCAGAGGTCTGCTGCCCAATGCCGCAACAACACTAAAAAGCTCAAACACAAAGTTTTAATGTTACACTGAAATCTCTAAGCCCTCAGAATCTTCCACCTTATCACCTCATCTGCTTAATAAGTAATCGAAACATACAGACGTGGACAAAATTGTTGGTACCCCTCTGTTAATGAAAGAAAAACCCACAATGGTCACAGAAATAACTTGAATCTGACAAAAGTGGTAATAAATAAAAATTCTATGAAAATTAACCAATGAAAATCAGACAATGCTTTTGAATTGTGGTTCAACAGAATTATTTTAAAAAACAAACTCATGAAACAGGCCTGGACAAAAATGGTGGTACCCCGAGAAAAGACTGAAAATAATGTGACCATAGGGACATGTTCAACCAAGATGTGTCCTCTAATTAACATCACAGGTGTCTACAAACTTGTAATCAGTCAGTCGGCCTATTTTAAAGGGTGACAAGTAGTCACTGTGCTGTTTGGTGACATGGTGTGTACCACACTAAACATGGACCAAAGGAAGCAAAGGAGAGAGTTGTCTCAGGAGATTAGAAAGAAAATTATAGACAAACATGTTAAAGGTAAAGGCTATAAGACCATCTCCAAGCAGCTTGATGTTCCTGTGACTACAGTTGCCCATATTATTCAGAAATTTAAGATCCACGGGACTGTAGCCAACCTCCCTGGACATGGCCGCAGGAGGAGACGGATAATACGAATGGTAACAAAAGAGCCCAGAACAACCTCTGAACACATTCATGGTGAACTCCAAGGTCAAGGTACATCAGTGTCAGATCGCACCATCTGTCGTTGTTTGAGCCAAAGTGGACTTCATGGGAGACGACCAAGAAGGACACCACTGTTGAAAACAAATCATAAAAAAGCCAGACTAGAATTTGCCAAACTGCATGTTGACAAGCCACAAAGCTTCTGGGAGAATGTCCTATGGACAGACGAGACAAAACTGGAACTTTTTGGCAAGGCCCATTAGCTCTATGTTCACAGACACAAAAATGAAGCATACCAAGAAACGAACACTGTCCCTACTGTGAAACATGGAGGAGGATCTGTTATGTTGTGGGGCTGCTTTGCTGCATCTGGCACAGGGTGTCTTGAATCTGTGCAGGGTACAATGAAATCTCAAGACTATCAAGGTATTCTAGAGAGAAATGTGCTGCCCAGTGTCAGACAGCTTGGTCTCAGTCACAGGTCATGGGTGTTGCAACAGGATAATGACCCAAAACACAGCTAAAAACACCCAAGAATGGCTAAGAGTGAAACATTGGACTATTCTAAAGTGGCCTTTTATGAGCCCTGATCTAAATCCTATTGAACATCTGTGGAAGGAGCTGAAACATCCCGTCTGGAGAAGGCACCCTTCAAACCTGAGACAACTGGAGCAGTTTGCTCATGAGGAGTGGGCCAAAATACCTGCTGAGAGGTGCAGAAGTCTCATTGACAGGTACAGAAATCGTTTGATTGCAGTGATTGCCTCAAAAGGTTGTGCAACAAAATATTAAGTTAAGGGTACCATCATTTTTGTCCAGGCCTGTTTCATGAGTTTGTTTTTTAAAACAATTCTGTTGAACCACAATTCAAAAGCATTGTCTGATTTTCATTGGTTAATTTTCATAGAATTTTTATTTATTACCACTTTTGTCAGATTCAAGTTATTTCTGTGACCATTGTGGGTTTTTCTTTCATCAACAGAGGGGTTCCAACAATTTTGTCCACGTCTGAAGAAATAATGATTTTTGGAAGCTCTGTCTGCTTCTCACATTAATCTAGATACTTCTATTCTCATTTTTCGACCACCAATACACAGACAGCGTACAACACCCCTATGTGCGGTCACACATTCTGATGGGTCACAGTTTTCCCTGGTAAGGAAACTTCCTGTATTTACTTTTCTTGTTCCCATGGCAAAAAAAAAACAAAACAACAAAACCTGTCCAATAAGAGGAGAGAACCTTCTCACGTGATTCTTGTGTAATTTGACTGATTTGACATGACTCATTTTGGTCCGCTTGAATATTTCTCTGTCCATCCATCCATCCATCTTCTACCGCTTTTCCGGAGGTCCGGGTCGCGGAGGCAGCAGTTCAAGCAGAGAAGCCCAGACTTCCCTCTCCCCAGCCACCTGCTCCAGCTCTTCAGAGGGGATACCAAGGCGTTCCCAGACCAGCTGGGAGACATAGTCTCTCCACCGAGTCCTGGGTCTGCCCCGGGGTCTCCTCCCAGTGGGATGTGCCTGAAACACCTCAAGTGGGAGGCGTCCAGGAGGTATCCTAATCAGATGCCCATACCACCTCAACTGACTCCTTTCAATGTGGAGGAGCAGCGGTTCTACTCTGAGCCTCTCCCGGATGACTGAGCTCCTCACCCTATCTCTGAGGGTGAGTCCAGCAATCCTACGGAGAAAGCTCATTTCAGCCGCTTGTATCCGCGATCTCGTTCTTTCGGTCATTACCCAAAGCTCGTGATCATAGGTGAGAGTAGGAACGTAGATTGACTGGTAAATCGACAGCTTTGCCTTAGAACTAAGCTCCCTCTTCACCACAACAGACCGGTACAACGTCCGCATCACTGCAGATGCTGCTCCAATCCGTCTGTCGATCTCTCGCTCCATTTTCCCCTCACTCGTGAACAAGACCCCAAGATACTTAAACTCCTCCACTTGGGGCAGGAGCCTGTCCCCAACCCGGAGAGGACAATCCACCTTTTTCCGGCTGAGGACCATGGACTCGGACTTGGAGGTGCTGATTCTCATCCCAGCCGCTTCACATTCAGCGGCAAACCGTCCCAGCAAGAGCTGTAGGTCATTGCTGGATGAAGCCAACAGGACAACATCATCTGCAAACAACAGAGATGAGATCCTGTGGTCACCAAGCATGACACCCTCCATTCCCTGGCTGCGCCTAGAAATCCTGTCCATAAAAATTATGAACAGGATCGGTGACAAAGGGCAGCCCTGGCGGAGTCCAACTCTCACTGGGAATGACTCCGACCGAGTGTTGGCAATACGAACCAAACTCTCACAACGGTCGTACAGAGACCGAATAGCTCGTAACAACAAGCTTGATACCCCATACTCCTGAAGCACCCCCCACAAAAATCTACGAGGGACGCAGTCAAATGCCTTCTCCAAGTCCACAAAACACATGTAAACTGGTTGGGCAAACTCCCACGAACCCTCAAGAATTCTCGAGAGGGTAAAGGGCTGGTCCGATGTGCCTCGGCCAGGACGAAAACCACATTGCTCCTCCTGAATCCGAGGTTCGACCAACGGCCGGACTCTCCTCTCCAGTACCTTGGCATAGACCCTCCCAGGGAGGCTGAGGAGTGTGATCCCTCTAAAGTTGGAGCACACCCTCCGGTCCCCTTTTTTGAAGAGAGGAACCACCACCCCGGTTTGCCATGCCAAAGGCACTGCCCCCGACCTCCACGCAATGTTGCAGAGGCGTGTCAACCATGACAACCCAACAACATCCAGGGCCTTGAGGTACTCAGGGCGAATCTCGTCCACCCCCGGGGCCCGGCCACCAAGGAGATTTTTAACCACCTTGGCGACCTCAGCCCCTGTGATAGGCGAGTCATCCCCCTCGTCCCCAAACCCTGCTTCCTCTGTGGAAGGCGTATCAGTGGGATTGAGGAGATCCTCGAAGTATTCCTTCCACCGCCCGACGAGATCCCCAGTTGAAGTCAACAGTGTCCCATCCGCACCATACACAGTGTGGACGGGGAGCTGCTTTCCCCTCCTGAGCCGCCGAACAGTTTGCCAGAATCTCTTTGAAGCCGACCGAAAGTCTTGTTCCATGGCCTCACCGAACTCCTCCCATACCCGGGTTTTTGCTTCAGCAACCACCCGAGCTGCACTCCGCTTGGCCTGCCGGTACACCTCAGCTGCTTCGGGAGTCCCACAAGCCAACCAAGCTTGATAGGACTCCTTCTTCAGCTTAATGGCCCCCCTCACCACTGGTGTCCACCACTTGGTTCGGGGGTTGCCACCACGAGATGCACCGACCACCTTGCGGCCGCAGCTCTGGGCCGCCGCTTCAACAACAGAGGTGGAGAACATGGCCCATTCAGACTCCATGTCTCCAGACTCCCTCGGAATGTGGTTGAAGTTCTTCCGGAGGTGGGAGTTGAAGACCTCCCGGACAGGGGCCTCAGCCAGACGCTCCCAGCACACCCTCACTATACGTTTGGGTCTACCAGGTCTGAATGGCTTCCTCCCCTGCCATCGGATCCAACTCACCACCAGGTGGTGATCAGTTGACAGCTCTGCACCTCTCTTTACTCGGGTGTCCAAGACATACGGTCGCAGGTCTGATGATACGATAACAAAATCGATCATCGACCTGCGACCTAGGGTGTCCTGGTGCCAGGTGCACATATGGACACCTTTATGCTTGAACATGGTGTTCGTTATGGACAGACTGTGGTTAGCACAGAAGTCCAATAACTGAACACCACTCGGGTTCAGATCGGGCAGGCCGTTCCTCCCAATCACCCCCCTCCAGGTTTCACTGTCGTTGCCCACGTGCGCATTGAAGTCCCCCAGTAGGACAATGGAGTCTCCAGGAGGAGCACCCTCCAGCACCCCAGTCACAGACTCCAAAAAGGGTGGGTACTCTGAAACATCATTTGGTGCATAGGCACAAATGATGGTCAGGACCCGTTTCCCAACCCGAAGGCGCAGGGAAGCAACCCTTTCGTCCACCGGGGAAAACTCCAATATAGAGGCAGCAAGGTGGGGCGATACAAGAATACCCACCCCTGCTCGTCGCCTCTCGCCCGGGGCAACTCCAGAAAAGGCCAAGCTCCAGCCCCTCTCCAGGAGACTGGTTCCGGAACCGGAGCTGTGTGTTGAGGTGAGGCAGACTATATCTAGCCGGTATCGCTCAACCTCGTACACCAGCTCAGGCTCCTTCCCCACCAGAGAGGTGACATTCCACGTACCAAAAGCAAGTTTAGAAAGCTTGGGATCAGTCCGCCAAGGTCTCCGCCTTTGACCGCCACCTAATCCACATAGCACCGGACCCCCATGATCCCTCCTGCAGGTGGTGAACTCACTGGAGGGCGGACCCATGTAACTCCTTCGGGCTGAGCCCGGCCGGGTCCCATGGGTGGAAACCCGGCCACCAGACGCTAGCCTTCGAGCCCCTCCCCCAGGCCTGGCTCCAGGGTGGGGCCCCGGTAACCCCATACCGGACGGGGTACACTGAATCCTTGATGTACAATTTATCATGAGAGTCTGTTGGATCGTTCTTAGTCTGGCCCTTCACCCAGGACCAGTTTGTCTTGGGAGACCCTATCAGAGGCAAATTGCCCCGGACAACATAGCACCTGGGATCACTGGGGCACGCAAACCCCCCCACCACGATAAGGTGACGATCCATGAGGGGGATATTTCTCTGTATGAAAGGAAATCAAACCAAGGAGAAAGTGATGTAAAATAACAAACTCATTAACTGATTCAGCCCAAAGCAAATGAATTAGCTGTGAAAACACCCTATAAGGTATTTCAGTCTTGATTGAAATGACAGTTTTGACAAAATGACATTGCATTCCCCAACCCTACAGCAATGTCGTTACCACAGTGGGAACTGGAAAGGCAATACCATGATAATACAATAAAACACTGCAATAAGCAGCAGTCACTTTATAGACCGCAGAGCAATCTAATGTAGTTGCCTCTTATTTCCTCTCCCTTCTTCCAGTTATTATACCTCTTAAACAACCATCTCTACTGAATCCACTAAGCTGCATTGTTGACTGATGCAGATGCTGCTCTGTCCACATACTGTATCACACTCCCGACAATTTCACTAATTATCACAAAGAAGGGCAAACCAAAGAGACATGAATGAAACATAAAGCTAAAGTCTGTAGCTGCCTACATGTATTAGCGATGACTGGAGGTGAAATAAAACATCCCACAAGCCTCCAAACACCCTGCCATGTTCATCGTCGTGGAGACGGCCCTCATCCTCTCCGACATGTGTAAGGAGTCATCCTCTCCTGACGTTCCTGTGTGAGGGCGGACGTTATGAGAGAGGCTGGTTTAGCTCACAGCAGCCGGTTAAGTAGAATGCCAGTTATGTAACTGTGGTCCCCACTGCTGCCGTGTGATGAACTGTTCCTGATGATTTATTTAAATCTGTTGATGTTGAAATTATGTCCCCGGAGTTAATAGTTGGGATTTTTTTCAGTAAGCGGTCTTTTTGTTGCACATGTTTTGTTCCGTGGCCTGAATATGTGGCTGCTCATGTGGCGCCTTTTAATGTGCCTGTGGGTGTCATCAAGTGAAAATATCTCTGCATTTATTACTGTGTGCATTTGTGCGTGTGGGCATGCGAGTGGGCTAATATGCAGCCTGTGCTTTCTTCTCGCTGCAGTGTTTTAGAATTCTAAAAAAAAAAAAAAGATGTCACCCTTTTTGGAGTTTTCTTTTGATACCTGAATATTTTCTTTAAGAACATCTTACTGAAACAAAACTGTGAAGATGATTTCATGGGAGATTGGAGAAGTGGTTACTGAGCTTAATAATTAGTTACAGTAACAGTTCCATAAGCAAAACAATTGTTTTTCTTTACCTCTTTCAAATTAATCCTCTCACAATTTGGGTTTTTTGTGTTGCTTTATCAAACAGCTTCCATCTTATCTGCTCTTTCCATTGTCTTGACTGCGTTTTTTTTTTTTTAAATTATAGAACTTTTTATAGCAACACATTTGCCTTTTTTTCTTTTTTTTTTTTGACTGGAGGAATCTGTATATAAATGTAGTTACCAGGCCACAGCTCTGTGTTCTTGAGATCCTCTACTCTGGGGACATTCCAGCTCACCATGTGTTAGTGCTATTCAACCATCAATAAATCTTTAATGTTACATAATAAGCCATTTAACAAAAGTATGTTTGCATAGCAAAAAAGTAAAAAAAGTTTATGGAAAAAAAGACATCACTGTGTATGGGAAAAGAAATGTTTACTTAGTCATTTTGACAGAATATTACAAGCTTTTGTCTGTGTTTTGTTAAATGGGAACAAGCTTTGGAAATTCAGTTGCGTTTTATTTTTTCTGTTCAGACGTTCATACTGAGGCAGTCCAAGCTGCCCTGGCCAAGCATAAAGAAGAAAAGATGGCGCTTCCCATGCCCACCAAACGGCGCTCCACCTATGTGCAGTCACCCATCGAAACTCGCACACCACCAGGTAAGAAAAAAATTTGAAAACCTTTCCCAATAAATGTCTGAATTAGTGTAGCCTCAAGTGCTTTCGGTGCACTAAGTAACATCTGTCAGTATGGAGGAGTTAAACGTTAAAATTAAGATCTATGTATGGTTGTGCCACCTGGGCACTTAAACAACTAGAGGGCACTCAGAGAGCACGTACCTCCGCCAAGGCTCCGTCCCTCCTTCCCTTTGTCCTCCCCTCCATCTCTTTGTCCGTCCATATTGCCATCCATCTGTACATTGCAAGATAGGGCCTTGGCGGAGGTATGCACTCACGGATCACCTCCAACACTGAATGAGTTCATCTTTGGGCCAAGGGCCACCTTTGGTGAAAATGTCATCCAAATCGATCTAGGAGTTTTTGCATGATCCTGCTAACAAACAAACGGCAGCAAAAACAATATGACTACATTACATGACTACATTATAATAACAAGGCTGTCATAATTGTATTGACCATACATTGGGTCTGAGCAAATCCACCTTAAATCAGCATCGTGGTTTATTGAATCTTTGAGGTCGGTTTTCATTTTTGTTTGTCCTCCTCTCTTCTCCCTTACAGTTTACTGACAAGGTTCATGATTATTAAGCAATATTACACAACAGCGCGGTATCATATCACTGTGGTGCGTAGTAAACGAGCGTAATAGGACAGTCCTATTGTCATTTCGCAAACAAAAAAATTAAACATTGTCCAGTGCTGAAGTTTACTGTGTTTACATACCGTGTGGGTCATGTGGCTTGCATCCTTGTCTGCCAGCCGGCGTTACAGCTGCACACACTCCAAACTCCATATTAAACCGCACACTTTGCTTGCTTTTTCTTGGTGTCTTCAGATAAAATAATGTCAATCATCACATACTATGTGGATGGAGACCACATAGTGGTTTTTACTTTTTCTGCGGTGTTTGGTGGTAAGCGTGCACTGCTTCCAGGTTGCGGAGGTGCACGTGGCCACGCATGTTACTCTGCCGTAGCTCTGTGGACATGTCTTAAAGAGGCAGTACATAAAAAGCGCAATATTAATATATAAAATAATTTTCAAAAAACTCCTGGATCCACATCATGATCCGGATCACCACCAAAATCTAATCATCTGTTCCCCATGCCATTACACACCATTCCTAAAACTTTCATCAAAATCCATTCATAAATTTTGGAGTAATGTTGCTAACAGGCAGACAGACAGACAAACTAACAAACAAACCAACCAACCAACAAACCAACCAACCAATGCTGCCAAAAACATTACCACCTCCTCTTGGCAGAGGTAACAACAGGTAAAATGTCAGTATTCAGAGATGCACAGATAGATCGGACTAACATCATTATCGGACAATATTCACCTTTTTGACTCATCAGCTATCGGTAAACAAAATGTTGGCAGTGAATGTGTGGCATTGATTTTGCCCTGAAACAGACAACAGTAGTACTGCTGCAAATTCAGAAAACATCCTTGATTGAACTGTTTTTATTTATTTTCTTATAATACATATTTCTTTGTCTCCCTGACAATGAAGATGGAATAGTTAAAAACTAAATAAAGTAGAAAGCACTCCAAAATGTAATGGGTTTGTGTATAGGTCGAGAGCCACTTCTGGTGAAAATTGCATCAAAGTCACTCCATTAGTTTTGGAGTATTGTTGCTAACACACTGTGAAAGATAAGAGCCTTGGTTCGTCTGTAGCCCAAGAACCACCTCTGGTGAAAATTTCATCCAAATCCATCCGGTAGTTTTGGAGTATTGTTACTAAAACTCTGTGAGAAGGTAAGAGCCTTGGCAGAGGTATGCATTCTGAGATCATCACCAAAATCTGATCTCTGTTCAGTGTACCGTTACACACCTTTCCTGAAAATTTGAATAAAAGGTGCTATATAAATGCAATCCATTATTATTATTATTATTATTATTACCTCCGCCAAGGGAGGAGGTAATGTTTTTAGTGGTGTTGGTTGGTTAGTTTGTTGGGTTGACTGTTAGCAACATAACTCTAAAAGTTATGAACGAATTTTGATTAAATTTTCAGGAAAGGTGTGTAGTGGTACGGGGAACAGATGATTAGACTTTGGCGGTGATTTGGATCACAATCTGGATGCAGAAATATTTTTAATATTATTTTATATATTTGGCGCTTTTCATGTACTGCCCCTTTAAGACGTGTCCAGACGTGTTAGCAACAATACTCCAAAATTAATGGAAAGACTTTATGGGTATGCATTCTCGGATCATCACCAAAATATAATCATCTGTTTCCCATACTATTGCACACTTTTCCTGAAAATTTCATCAAAATCCATTCATAACGTTTTGAGTTATGTTGCTAACAGACAGACAGACAAACCAACAAACCAACACCGGCAAAAACATTACCTCCTCCCTTGGCGGAGGTAACAATTTATTGGTTATTGGCCATTAATGAACTTATTAATTTTCAGTGCGTCCCTAGTCTGGACACTTTCCATCGTTTCTGTCTGTCATTTAACAATATATTAAACCTGGAGTTGTCGTCTGAGATTTAACTTAAGCTGCTACTGCTTCTTTTGCCTCGGGCATTTGGCAGAAAAGTGTTGGCTGCCAAAGATAGATTTGCTGAGGAAGCTGAAAAAAATGTCTAGAGCAATTCCTAGATGTTGATGACAATGCTGAGACAGGAAAGCTCTGTTCAAAATAGACCAAGCTGGTAGAATTGTCCTCCAAACATCACATTATTACAGGGGTCTGCAACATGTGTCCCTTTAACCAATAATCAGTGACTCACTGTGACTTTTTACATAAAAATAGCAAAATTAATCTTCACAATTTTATGAATCAAATGATTAATGCGTCTAAAAAAATGTGGAAAAATGTTTTACTAATTCAAACCAAAACAGTTAAACTTTCAATTTTTCTATATTCATCACTCACAAAGTGAGCTTTTTCAAGCTTTGGGCACCATGGTGGATAGTGGTTAGCAATATTGCCTCACAGTCAGAAGGTCATGGGTTCAAATCCACTAGCCAGCAGGGCCTATCCGTGTGGAGTTTGCATGTTCTCCCCATGCCTGCGTAGGTTTACTCCAGGTAAACGTGCAGGTTGGGTTAATTGGAGACTTTACAGTGGCCCTAGGTGTGAATGGATTGACGCTGCACCGTGGATGTCCTTGAATTACCCTCAAGGATTAATAAAGTAAACAAGTCTTTTTTATTTAGTACCCCAAAAATAGGACACGCATAAGAAATTTGACAGCACTCAGGAAGCACACAACTCTGCCAAGAATATTTGTCCACTAGTTAAAATGTATCTATTGACAGAGCATTGTAACTTGTCTGTGCTTATGTATTGTCAGGTTTATTAACCCATTCTTTTTCATGATATTAGCAAAACTATAAAAAAATGAAAGCACCAAGGTGCTGTGCCTCGGTGCCTATGGCATGGTAGCATGAAACGGATCACAATGAATACATGACATCCTTGGTGTTGTAGAAGTAGTAAACTTCTGAGAAAAAGTCACAGATTTACAAGTTAAAAAGCCAGAAATCTATTTGAAAAAGGGTGCAAATTTACAACCCCAGTTCCGGTGAAGTTGGGACTGTCATGATCGGGACATTGGATGTGCCATGTCCTCATTTTGATTTATGCTTTTGGATTTTCTGTTGTGATTGGGACTTGAGCTCAGCCCTTGTTCTCACTTTCGTTTCTGTTTTTTATCAGGACACGAATCAGTCCAGGTCTTCGCCTTAAGTTCGTGTTTGCATTTTCTTTATTAGGATTATCATGTTTTTGGTTTTGTTTGGGTTTTATTATTCTCATGGTTATGTTGTCATGTTACTCCTGTCTTGATTTTCATTTGGGCTTTTATGCTGACAGCGCCTTTTGTAATTTTCTGGTCTATTAAGTGTGCACAGCTGCGTTGAGGTTTTTGATTGCTGATTGTTCACGGGTGTTCTTGATTTTTGTTTCCTTATTTATGGAGGTCGTGCACTGCCTTCGGCACGGTGACCTTTGTGCTAACACGCCATCACGCTCTCACGTTCTGTTTCTGTTCACGTTTGGAAATTTTGTTTTTTGGTTACTAAATCATGCCTAAGAAACGGTCTGCACATAAGTCCTATTCTTTACCTTGGAAGGGCAGTCATGACAGGGAAACATAAACAAAACATAAATAAAAGCAAAATAGAATGATTTAAAAATCATTTTCAACCTATATTCAGTTGAATACACTACAAAGACGACATTTAATGTTCAAACCAATAAGCTTGATTGTTTTTTTTGTTTTTTTTCAAATATTCACTCATTTTTTTTAATTTGATGCCTGCAACACGTTCCAAAAATGCAGGGACAGGGGCATGTTTACCACTGTGTTGCATCACCTTTCCTTTTAACAACATTCAGCAAGCATTTAGGAACTGAGGGCACTAATTATTGAAGCTTTGTAGGTGGAATTCTTTCCCATTCTTGCGTGATGTACGACTTGAGTTACGCAACAGTCCGGGGTCTCGTTTGGTGTATTTTGCGCTTCATAATGTGCCACACATTTTCATTGAGAGACAGATCTGGACTGCAGGCAGGCCAGTCTAGTACCCACAGTCTTTTAAGCAATGCTGTTGTGACACGTGCAGAATGTGGCTTGGCATTGTCTTGATGAAATAAGCAGGGACGTCCCTGAAAAAGACGTTGCTTGGACAGCAGCACATATTGCTCCAAAACCTGTATGTACCATTCACCATTAATAGTGCCTTCATAGATGTGCAAGTTACCCATGCCATGGGCACTAACACACACCAATACCATCATAGATGCTGGCTTTTGAACTTTGCACTGATTACAATCTGGATTATCCTTTTCCTCTTTAGCCCAGAGGACATGATGTCCTTAATTTCCAAAAACAATTTGGAATGTGGACTTGTCAGACCACAGCACACTTTTCCACTTAGTGTCCGTCCATCTCAAATGAGTGGTGGCCTAGTTGGTAGAGCGTCTGCCCCATAACCATGAGGTCGTGAGTTCAAATCCAGGCCAGGTCATACCAAAGACCATATAAAAATGGTACTTTCCACCTTCTAGCTTGATGCTCAGCATAATAAAATGGGCCACAGAGCTACCAGAGGACTGATGCCCCACTGTAGCTTTCACTACCTACAGTAGCTGTGTGGCCTAAGGTCAGTGAAACGGAGATAGGTGCCGCCCCATACACCACGTGGTGTCCAACCGTGCTGTGGAAGGGGGGAGCTAACACCTCTGAGGAGCTTGGGCCCAGAGCAGCCAGTGGCGTTTCTGGGTGTTGTCGATGTATGGCTTTCACTTTGCATGGTAGAGTTTTAACTTGCACTTGTAGATGTGGTGACGAACTGTGTTAACTGACAAAGGTTTTCTGGTGTTTCTGAGCCCACGTGGTAATATCCTCTACAAAATGATGTTGGTTTTTAATGCAGTGCTGCATGAGGGACCGAATGTCACTGGCATTCGGTGTTGGCTTTTGGCCTTGTCAGTTACGTACAGAAATTCCTCCAGATTCTCTGAAACTTTTGATTGTATTATAGACTGTAAATGATGAAGTCCCAAAATTCCTTTCAACTGTACATTGATAAACGTTGTTCTTAAACTATTAGACTAGTTGCCCACGCAGTTGCTCACAAAGTGGTGAATCTCGCCCCATCCTTGCTTATGAATGACTGAGACTTTTGGGGATGCTCCTTTTATCCCCATTCATGACACTCACCTGTTTCCAGTTAACATGTTCACCTGTGGAATGTTTCAACAAGTGATTTTTTTTTTTTTTTTTTTTTGAGCATTCCTCAACTTTCCCAGTCTTTTCTTGCCCCTGTCCCGGCTTTTTTGGAACGTGTTGCAGGCATCAAGTTCAAAATGAGTGAATATTTGCAACAAGACAATAAAGTTTATCAGTTTGAACATTAAATATCTTGTCTTTGTAGTGTATTCAGTTGAATATAGGTTGAAAGGGCTTTTTAAGTCATTGTATTCTGTTTTTATTTACATTTTACACAATGTCCCACCTTCAATGGAATTGGGGTTGTACATGAAAAAGTAACAAAGTTACAAGAAAAGCTACAAAATTTTAAAACTCACAAATTTACAAAACAGCAAAATCATAGAAAATGTACACTTACAGAAAGAGGTATTAAGATTGAAAGTATTTTATACCCCCTTTACACAGGGGTGGAGATCATTGAGTGGTGAAAAAATGGCCAGATCTCGCAAATGATCTTTCAATGAGCGCCTAGCGATAGCCAAGATCTCTCAATAATCTTCCAGTGATCTCCATGATATCCTCAGAGTATTGACTCAGTCCAAACCACACAAGGATCTCCCAAACATTTACATAGAAATGGCTTTTTTGGGGCTTTAGGAGATCATTGAGAGATCGGGCTAATTTTGGATCTGTCAATGGTCACCCAACAATCTCCGTCTGTGTAAAGGGGCCCTTAGAAAAGCACAAGGGCAAGCAAGAAGAAAACGTAAAAATTGCAAATCATTAGATAAAGCTTACATATTAATGAAATGATTCATTCATTCATCCATCTTGTACTGCTTAATCATTTTCGGGTCGTGGGGGCGAGAGGCAGGGTACACCCTGGACAGATTGCCAATCCATTGCAGGGCTAACACAGAGAGACAGACAACCTTTCACTCTCATATTCATACCTAAGGACAATTTAGAACCCCCCGTTAATGCCAGTTAACCTAACGTGCATGTCTTTGGCCTGTGGGAGGAAACCAGAGAGTACGTGGAGAAAACCCATGCATACACGGGGAGAACATGCAAACTCCACAGAGAAGGGTCACCAATGGTCAGGGGGTGGAATCGAACCCATGACCTTCTTGCTGTGCTGCCACAGTGCTAACCACTGCAACACCGAGCAGCTCGGTGAAATGACTCGTCCATTACTAGTGTTTACCCTTGCTTTGGTAGTAATTGTGAGCAGGCTGACCAGTTGTTGGATATTGACAACCCGACCACAGTAAGGTAAACACATACTGTATTAGCACATATTAACACGTTATGGGTCTCACTTTCAGACTCCTCATCAGGCTCTGAGGACGAGGCTTGCGTGCGCAGACAATCCTCGGTGGTCGGCCCCCCTCCTCAGGTCAGTCCCAACCTGCAGAGCCCAGAAACATGGATCAACCGCTCTGCCCAGGGCTCCTCCACCTCCTCCTCCTCAGCCTCCTCCACCTTGTCACATGGAGATGGCAAGCCGCAGCCTCAGAGCCAACCGCAACCTCAGTACAAACCACAGTACCAGCCTCTTTATCAGCCTCACCACCAACCTCACTACCAGCCACATGAGCAGAGCCGCACTGCAGCCGTGACGGACATGATGGCTCACAGTCGCATCGGTGAGGCCATTGAATTCACATAAGAGTGCTGTCTGGGTCAAATATTAGTCAAAAAAGTCCCCAGGTTGTTCCTAAGTGAGCTCTTTAGAGTGACTACCACTGTATTCATAAAGCATAAGTTTAGGATCTAGAGTTTAATGTTAAAGTTGATTAACAGCAGCAGTATGCCTTTCAAAAATGCTGTGCGTCTTGGTTTAAGAAGAGACTCACTGAACCAAGTTCATCACTGTTATTGTCATTTCTCCATACAGCTGAGGTAACGTTTGTCCACCGTCATGATGTAATGGTAATGCTACTGCTAAACTGTGGAGATTCCCTGCTAGCTGCAGCTTACTCTTCTGCTTGCTTTGAGGATTTTGTATGTATATTTTTTAGACCTCAGTCAGATCTGTAAACATGAACAACTATGAATACATGCAGGAGAGAAGGGGTGGAGAAATTAAAAAATTGTAATAGTTTTTCTACCTGCTTACACCTGCATACATTAGCCTTATTATCTGTTTGCTCCACTAGACACCTGTGATCTCAGCCAGATTATCAACCAACACAGCCATATATCTCATTCCTAGAGTTTATTTTAGCTTGGGGTGAACTGGGGCTTATTTGCCTTTAAAGCAAAATCAACAAAAGCACCCCACTGTGAAGAGGGCTCCTTCAACTGGGTGTAAAATGGTGCTGCAGTAAATAAATCCTGATGTCTTTTGACCAAAGCAGACATTTCATTAACACCTCTGTGAATTTTGTCAATGTAAAAAAAAAAAAAAAAAGGCATGCCATGGACACTTTAAAGTGATGATAATTCTGCTAAAAAAAAAAAAAATCCCTTCTGCTTGTTGCATTAAGGCTGAGGAACATCTTCCTGTTAATCACTTTAGCCCCCTCAGAGAACAGTGCTCCTCCTCCAGATGTGACAGCTGTGGCGCCACCATCCAGGGGCCCGCGGGTGGACCTGCCCTCCAACGCTGTTGTCCGAGGGATGAGCCGAGGGCAGAGCCGCTCGAGCATGATGGAGACTGCGGATGGTGTGTCTTCACTAACTTATATTTTATGTAGAGTTTGTGTCTTTTATGGAGCCTGTTTCTGGTTTCGCTTTTGTTCAAATAAGTGTTGACTTCTAGCTCTGGACTTTTTATTAATCAAACTTTATTGCTTTCTTTTTCTTCACCCTGTCATATGTTTATTTGTCTGGCTGATAGCGAGAGGTAATCTGCAGAGTAAGGAAACTCTTTAATGTGTACTGTCCACAGCCTCCTGTGTCTGCTTACTCTCCCTTCTGTTTGAAATAAGCAATTATTGAAGGAAATGCAACAAAAACGACATCTGCTCACAAAATGAATCCTCATGTGTGATCCCGGACCAATGAAGCCCGTATCCCAGTTCTCACTGTGTTTTCCTTGTCACTTATACATGCCGCTGTTATTCACTCCTAGAACACAGTACAATCAATTCCAAACAAATGATTGATAATTAAATAAATCCTGATTAAAATACGTTCATGGGATGAAAAACAGCAGACTCTAAGATGGTAAGATATTTAAAGTGGTAGCATTTTCTTACGCTGTGTGCTGTATGTGTGATTGTGTCCTCCTTCACCCTGCTTGTAGGAGTCCCCGTGAGCAGCAGAGTGTCCACTAAGATTCAGCAGCTGCTCAACACCCTGAAGAGACCAAAGAGGCCTCCGCTCAGCGAGTTCTTCACTGACGACTCAGAGGAGATCGTAGAAGGTTCCCTCCTTCATACCATTCTACCTCATGTTCATAACTGATGTTGCACGTTGGGTAATTAACAACGATTCGCAAAAGGCTAAAAAGTCTCAATATGTGGCTGGAACATGAATTCTGTGAGATTTGAAGATATTTAGGCCAATTATTGTATTGAATCATGGACAGACAACATGTCAACAACCTGTTACTCCCAGGGCTGCAAACACCATTTTAGCACAGATTTGTATCCATTACCAGCATTTCACTACAGGCAGCAGCACCTAAAGAGTTCCATTTCATAGTAAACATGACACCCCAACCTAAACCAGGGTGTCTGATTTTCCTGGTAGGAACACTGAAAAGACTACAACTGGCACAGTTCACAGCCTGAGACCCTATAATCAACCACAGGGTGTTCTGTTATTTGGGGGCTAAAGTTCTGGCCTGTTATTGGCTAATGGGACTCAGGCCATAAAACGTGTCTGCCTGTTGTCTTTTCAGTGTTCCTACGGTGGCCTGTTGGTAGAGTGTTGGTAGTGGTGGCCTAGTTGGTAGAGCATTCGCCCCACATCCGGGAGGTCGTGGGTTTAAATCCTGGCTGGGTCATACCAAAGACCATATAAAAATAATACTTTCCACTTTCTAGCTTGGTGCTCATCATTATAGAATGGGAAAAGGGAAGTTAATGCACAAAGCTATCAAAAGGACTGACCCCCCCACACTGTAGCTTTCACTACTTACAGTAGCTGTGTGGGCTAGGGTCTCTGAAATGGAGATAGGTGCTGCCCGTGCGCTACAAGTTGTGGCATGGGATCAACTTAACCAGGAACAGCAAAAGCCCAGTTTCCACTGCAGGAACCAGGATCCGGTTTTACAGGAACTTCCCCCATGGTGTATGTCTCCAGTTCAGGAACCTCCCCGAAAATGGAAGTTTTTAGGAACTTGTAGCGGCCAAAACACAGCCCTGGTCAAGGGTAGGTACTTCAGAGCAAATTGGAAAATGATAAAAGTGAAGATCTAACGCTGAAAAAAATTCTAATATAATGCTGCCGTGATTGCAGAGGGGCTGAATGATTACACTGGTCAACATCAAATTTATTGTCTAGGTTTTTTTAGCTGATTTAGGACAATTTTGATGTGCTGAATCCAAAAATCACATTGGTTTTGCTCAATCAGGTCAACTTTTTGAATTATGGCCACATGTTGTTTTATACGTTTTTGTTTACATGTACGGGCATTTTCGCTTTATATGATGCAAAATGGGCGGCACGGTGGCGGAGTGGTTAGCACTGCAGCAGCACAGCAACTCGCCCTTGGCCGGGGGATCCTGGGTTCGATCCCAGCCCCCGACCAACAGTGATCTGTGTGGAGTTTGCATGTTCTCCCCATGTCTGCGTGGGTTTACGCCGGGATTTCTCCAGTTTCCTCCCACATGCCAAAAACATGCACGTTAGGTTAATTGGCATCAAACTGGGGATTCTAAATTGTCCTTAGGTATGACTGTGAGAGTGAATGGTTGTCTGTCTCTCTGTGTTGGCCCTGTGATGGACTGGCGATCTGTTCAGGGTGTACCCTGCCTCTCGCCCAAAGATGCTGGGATAGGCTCCAGCCCCCCCGCGACCCGAAAAGGATTAAGCGGAAGAAGATGGATGGATGGATGGATGGATGGATGGATGATGCAAAATTCTTTTTTGTCTTGAAATTCTCTGAATTTTGAACAATGATGATGTAACATTCAGTTTACATGTACTTACCTTTATATAAAGATAAGTACATGCACAGTACTAAGTACTAAGTAAGTACAGGTTTTTACTTAGCACCTGATCGAGAGAAACAGATGTCATTTTCAGATTCAGCAGTGCAAAATTGTCTTAAATCAGTTGAAAAAACACAGACAACTTACAAAAAAGTGATTTTTGTAACCCTGTGTTTTTTGGCATATGTGCAGTGCAAGCTTTGGGAGGATATGAGCATTTACAGTGGAGCGGCGTGGCGCGCAACACCGGCCACCAGGATTTGAACCCACGCAGCCGACCACTGGTGCTTCTCCCGGTGTGCTCATGCAGCTGTGCCATATAATGCCTCAAATTTAAAAGTTAATACCACCATGGTTGTGGAGAGGAATGGCCAGTCCGATAGTACATCATATGCCACGTGTTGTACATCATATGCACATATGAGAGTGCATCCACACCATCGGCCAGCCAGGGGGCAGAGTCTGTATAATCAATCTGTTCCTCTCTCCAATTATTAAACCACAATGGTGGCAAGTTGGTCCCATGCACCCTACTCTAGATTCATTCCGTGTATAATAATTTCTGTATGATTTCAACCATTTAAACATATTTTTCTTTGCCGCTCTGCATCACGGTTGAAACTGTCAGACAATTATGTCAAACAAATCTTTCAGAGACTGATGGTTCCTGCCTCCATAATGGAGACCTGACAGGATAGAGGGCCAGATACAGGGCCGGCCCTTGTCAAGTTCCTGTCCTCTAAAATTGGTTCCTGGTTCCCGTAGTGGAAACAGGACTAAAGTTGCATATTGCTGTTACAGGCAATGAAGGCCCACTCAGGCTATGGTGGTAAAAGGTTGATGCATCATCAAAATGATTTTGAAGACATTATTTTAAGCCAAAACTCTTCCATAATGTTGCTTAAACAATGCTTTAACAATGCAACAGTTGAATAAGTACTGACTTTAAAACATTTTATTTTTTTTACTAGATTTTCAAACTTAAAATCGTTGATATGACAACAAGGACAAAGACGCTAAAAGGAAAAGTGAAGCATGGGATAGAGGATGTCATTAATAACCAACATCATTCTGTTGTCTCTCTGTTTAGTGCCCCAACCAGACCCCAACACGCCCAAGCCTGAAGGCCGTCAGATCATCCCAGTGAAAGGAGAGCCTTTGGGTGTAGTCAGTAATTGGCCCCCAGCCCTGCAGGCGGCACTGGCTCGTTGGGGGGCCAGTCAGGGGAAAAGTCCTGCCTTGACTGCTCTTGACATCACTGGCAAGCCGCTCTATACACTGACTTATGGTGAGGAATAAGATTCTGTGTTGATAATGATTTGATCCAACTCTAGAAGCTGTTGTGAGAGCTATTGGTTAAACAAAAACATATGAACTCTGTGACGTGTTTTTTTTTTTTTTTGAGTGCAGTGATATGTGTTACTCTGACACCCTCCTCCCCACCCCTCCATCTGTCTGCTAGGAAAGCTTTGGAGTCGCAGTGTGAAGCTGGCGTACACCCTCCTGAACAAGCTGGGCACCAAGAACGAGCAAATTCTCAAACCTGGAGACCGGGTGAGTCAGAAAACACGTTAAAAAAAACAAAACGATATTCACAATAAATGTGTGATAAAATTCACATAGCACAGAGAAACCATGCAGAAATTATATGTGAATGCTATGCTTATTTTGGCTATTGTTTAGGTAAGAAATAATGAAAAAAGATAATAATGAATTAAAGGAGGTTGTTTTGCTTAGGTTAGGCTCCATACAATCATTAAAGTAGCTTTGCATGATTAACAGTTTAAGTATTCTTTATTTATCTTATACTGGGTGGCGCAGTGGTTAGCACTGCGGCAGCACAGTTTACCCTTGGCCGGGGGATTGTGGGGATCGTGGGATCGTGGGTTCGATCCCAGCCCCCGACCAACAGTGATCTGTGTGGAGTTTGCATGTTCTCCCCGTGTTCCGTGGGTTTACTCCGGGATTTCTCCGGTTTCCTCCCACATGCCAAAAACATGCATGTTAGGTTAATTGGCTGTTCTAAATTGTCCCTAGATATCTGTTTCCTATAGGCCCTTAGAATAGAGGGTTAGTATTAATGAAAGCGCTTTGAGTGGTCTTTGTGACTAGAAAAGCGCTATATAAGTGCAGGTTAGTTAGTTAGTTAGTAGTTATTGGTTAACCCTCCCTTTATGTCAACTTTTTTGACTGACTCTCCCTTGCAGCCGAACAAAAACCAAGAGATGGTAGCAAAGCACACCAGGCTAACCCTGGGTCTGTTAAAAAAAACAAAAAACTTTAATCAGGACCTTAACATTTCAAACAACTCCAATAACTGCTGCCGTGACAATGATACGGAGGACACCAGGGCAAATACATAAGCTCTTCTGTGGCGTCTTGACTCACTGAACTGTATAGGAGAGGCCGTGCTAACAGCTAGAAGTTTAGTGCCTGAGATGGCTATAATTAAGTTATACAGCTCCAGCAGTAAACAAACAGCACATAGTCATAGTAACTTTTTCATTTTCACTTTAAATGTTTCCACAATGCTCCTTCATAATATTCCCTTATTAATATTTTTAAAATATCAGCTGTAATATGGACTCGCCACAGATTTGGAGTTCAGCATCCCACAAAAAAACAATTGTGCTAAGCGACTCTTGTTTCTGAATAGTGCGTGCTATTTTTTAAAGGAACATAGTGTAATCCTGACTACTAGAGTTTCAAAATGGTACTGCAGTCCAAATTCAAAACAAAGGAGGGTGTCGTCCCTCCTGCCCAGAGTCACACAGGTTGTCAAGTTGAGGACAGGACAAAAGGGAGTTACAGCACACACTGGCAAGCAATGATGACTCCGACACAGTAAGTTGTTCTGTTTAGGTCAGGCAGAAATGCTCTCTGGTCCTGTTCTCTTCATGTTTTCTCCTGCAGAAGTTTTGTCTTTTATGTGGCGTGAACTTTGCAAATAGGAGGGTTTTGGTTTTTTTTAGCTTAAATGTTTAATTGATCTCTGGTGACACCTCATGGTTATTTTTATTGCATAAATGATCTTATGAATATGTCTTTTACTTTCTTATGATGTACAGTAAAAGTATGGAAAATAGCCATTATTCCCAAAAAAATTTGTTTTTGAGGCTTGGATAATGACATTTAGTAATAGTGGTATATTTGCACATTTTCATTTACACAAGGTCAGAATAAAAAAACATAGGAAACAGTGTGTATTTATATAAAAGTTTCACAAAAATGAGCAAGAATGTGTACTAGTGATGAGGGTTTTTATGTTTTATAACTGCAATGCAAGCAGTTTTCCATTTACTTTATACATGAGCAATTGGGCAATAGCACATTCAGCCCAGGAACAATAAAAAGTGAAATTTGTGTTATGTAGTATTATTGAATGACTGTTTTTCAGGTCATACATAGAAAGAAACTAAAGTTAACTGTCTATGCAGGTGGCACTGGTGTACCCTAACAGCGACCCTGGGATGTTCTGGGTGGCCTTCTATGGCTGCCTATTGGCTGAAGTCATTCCCGTACCTATTGAGGTACCACTGTCTCGTAAGGTAAGTCCTTTGCCTTTTGTGATTACAGAAATATTGTTTTCAGTAATCAAAAGTGTGAATGTTTATTTCCCCACCTGTTGGATTTGCAGGATGCAGGTATCAGCCAGGTGGGTTTCCTGCTTGGT
This sequence comes from Pholidichthys leucotaenia, assembly GCA_020510985.1. NCBI lineage: Eukaryota > Metazoa > Chordata > Actinopteri > Cichliformes > Pholidichthyidae > Pholidichthys > Pholidichthys leucotaenia. The sequence goes on from CM035837.1 coordinate 135,850,212, forward strand.
AGCTGTGGTGTTGGTTTGGCTTTGACCAGTGAAATCTGCTTAAAAGGCCTACCCAAGACCCCAACTGGAGAAATACTGCAGTTCAAAGGTCAGGGAAGATGAATGACACAACTTCATTTAATACAGGGGTGTCCAATCATGTGCCATGGAGGGCCAAGCCATTGTAGGATTTACCTCCAACCAGTCTTCAACAGCAGTCACTGAACATCACTGAATTTCTTCCCACTGATTGCTGATAAGTGAAAACACCTGCTGAAGAGACTGGGTAGAAGACAAAACCTGCAGGGTCTTGGCCCTCCATGGCACATGATTGGACACCCCTGATTTAATAGATAAACATAATCACACATAAGTGTGTTTACACACTTTGTTAGTGTTGTAAAAATAATACTCAGATACTAATTCATAAAAATTTTATTGGACTAAATATTCACTTGCAGCAGTGCTGATATCCACAGTGCCCTCTGGGCTGCTCCCTTTAGGGGTCGCCACAGCGGATCATCTGCCTCCATCTCACCCTGTCCCTTGCATCTTCTTCTGTAGCATCAACCCTCTCCATGTCCTCCTTCACTACATCCGTGAATCTTCTCTGTGGTCCTCTTTTCCTCCTGCCGGGCAACTCCATCTTCAACATCCTTTGTCCAATATATCCACTATCCCTCCTCTGCACATGTCCAAACCATCTCAGCCTCTTACTCTTACTCTGTCTCCAAACCGCTCAACCTGAGCTGGCTCTATGATAGACTCATTTCTAATCCTGTCCCTCCTAGTCACTCCCAATGAAAATCTTAGCATCTTCAGCTCTGCCACCTCCAGCTCCATCTCCCGTCTTAAGATAAGATAAGATAAGATAAGCCTTTATTAGTCCCACAACGGGGAAATTCCAGGATTGCAACAGCACAGGGATAGCAACACTCAGAGCAACAATCAGAAGGCAAGAAAAAAACAAGCAAGCAAGAGCAGCTAATATACATATGTACGTATTCCTATAAAATATATATATATACACACACACACACAGACACACAGTGCAGAGCATTGTAGCTGGATGGAATAAATATATGAATATATGAACACACAGTGCAGAGCATTGTAGCTAGATGGAATAAATATGTAAATATATAAACACCCACAGTACGGAGCATTGCAGCTAGGTGGAATAAATATGCAAGTATATAAACACACACAGTGCGGAGCAATGTAGCTAGATGGAATAATATGTAGATATATAAATATATAAACACACCCAGTGCTGAGCATTGTAGCTAGATGGAATAAATATGTAAATATATAAACACACACAGTGCAGAGCATTGTTGCTAGATGGAATGAAACAGCATAACCGTCTACTTAGTTATCCTACATGGTATGATTATGTGCCCATACATATTCTCACCCTCCATAGCGACCGGTATGTTCCTAGTTGTATGCCGGAGGGGACCATTGTGTAAGTCTATTGCATCTTTTGCATTCAAAAAACTATTAGTTTGTTACGTCTTTTTGCTATCTCTGCGAGCAGCCCTGCTTAGGTTGTACAGTCTGACAGCCGTTGGTAGGAAGGACCTACGAAACCTCTCGGTTGTGCACCTGGGATGATGTAGTCTGCTGCTAAATGAGCTCCTCAGTGCATTCAGTATGTCCTGCATAGGGTGGAACTCGGACTCCAGCAGAGATGACAGTTTAGCCACCGTCCTTCTCTCTCCTATCTCCTCCATCGGATCAAGGCGCTGCCCCAGGACAGAGCTAGCTTTCTTGATCAGTTTGTTCAGTCTCTTCCTATCGGCTGCAGTAATGCCACTGCCCCAGCAGACCACTCCAAAAGTGATGGCTGATGCCACCACCGTGTCATAGAATGACTTCAGCAGCGCCCCTTGTACACCAAAAGACCTGAGTCTCCTCAGCAGGAACAGCCTGCGCTGTCCCTTCTTGTAGAGTGCATCAGTATTGTGTGACCAGTCTAGTTTATTGTTCAGATGAATACCCAGGTACTTATAGGATGTCACCATCTCGATGTCTGTTCCCTGTATATTTACTGGTACTGTGAGGGGCTGCCCATGCCTGCGGCAGTCCACCACCAGCTCCTTAGTTTTCCTCGCGTTGATCTGGAGGCAGTTCCGATGGCACCAGTCCACGAAGTCCTGGATAAGCCCTCTGTACTCAGCTTCATCTCCATTGGAGATGAGGCCAACGATCGCAGAGTCATCAGAGAACTTCTGTAGATGGCAGTGTGTTGTGTTGTGTGAGAAGTCCGCAGTATAAAGAGTGAACAGGAAGGGAGCCAGCACCGTTCCCTGGGGGGCCCCCGTGCTACTGATGATCGTGTCGGACACACAGTCCCGGGTTCTCACAAACTGAGGCCGGTTCGTGAGGTAGTCCAGGATCCATGATGACAGGTGCTGGTCCACCCCTGCGCGCAGCAGCTTGTCCTTCAGGATCATCGGTTGGATGGTGTTGAAAGCACTGGAGAAGTCAAAGAACATGATCCTCACCATATTCCCGGGCTTCTCCAGGTGGGACAGAGAACGGTGAAGGAGGAAGATCACCGCATCCTCCACCCCAATGCCATGCTGGTAGGCGAACTGGAGTGGATCCATCGCTGGTTCCACCAGGGGGCGGAGGTGAGCAAGGAGCAGTCTCTCCAGGGTCTTCATCAAGTGGGACGTCAAGGCCACCGGTCTGTAGCTGTTCAGGTCTTTGGGGTGGGAAGTTTTTGGTACAGGTACTACACAAGATGTTTTCCACAGCTGTGGTACCCTCCCCAGTTTCAGGCTCATGTTGAAGATATACGTCACAATCCCACACAGCTGGTCTGCACAGGACTTGAGGAGCTTTGCGCTGATGCCGTCCGGTCCCGGCGCCTTCCTCGCCTTGATCTTCCTCAGCTCCGTCCTCACCTGGGTCCTGGTCAGGGTCAGGATGGGGGGCTGTGTGTTGGGAGTGGGGGGGTGTTGGTGGAGTGGGGAGTGGGCAGCAGGACTTGATTTCTTTAGAGGCAGCAGTGGTTGTTGTGCAGTCAGGGGGGAGGGCGGTTGGTCAAATCTATTGAAAAACAGATTCAGGTTGTTCGCCCACTCCCTGCCCCCTGTGGCCTGGGGGGAGGTATTCTGGAGCCCCGAGATGGTTTTGAGGTTTCTCCAGACCCCGCTGATGTCGCTCTGTTGCAGCTTGTCCTCCATCTTCTTCCTGAAGCTGTCCTTGCCTTCTCTGATCTTTCTCCTCAGCTCCCTCTGTACGGACTTCAGCATCTCCCTGTTCCCTGACCTGAAGATCCTCTTCTTCTCTCTCAGAAGTGTTTTTATCTCAGGGTTGATCCAGGGTTTGTTGTTTGAGTGACGCCGTATGGTCTTGGTGGGAACGGATTTGTCCACACAGAAGCTGAGGTAGCCCGTGAAGGTGTGAATGAGGCCATCGATGTCCTCACCATGTGGATCGCAGAGCTGCTTCCAGGCGGTGGCTTCAAAACAGCCCTTTAGGGTGTCCATTGTCTCCTCAGACCATAACTCCACAGTGTGCATGGCCGGAGGTTGTCTGTGCACTAGGGGTTTGTACACCGGCCGGAGATGAACCAAGTTGTGATCCGATCTCCCGAGTGGGGGGAGTTGTGATGAGGTGTACGCCTCCTTAGTGTTTGCGTAGAATAAATCCAGTGTTTTATTGTCTCTAGTGTGGCATGTGACATACTGGGTGAACGTGGGTAGAATGGGAGACAGTGAAACATGGTTGAAATCGCCTGAGATGAGGAGAAGAGCATCTGGGTGTTCTGTCTGCAGCCTGCTGGTTACTGAATGGATGACGTCACGTGCTGTCCCAGCGTTCGCCGTCGGATTTGCATAAACAACAATGCAGATCACGTGTGAGTGTTCTCTCGGGAGATATGTAGGCCTCATGCTAACAGCTAGCAACTCAATGTCTTTGCTGCAGTGTCGTTGTTTAACAGTGATATGTCCCGGTCTGCACCAGTTGTTGTTAACATACATTATCACTCCACCGCCCCTAGCCTTGCCACTGTCTGGTGTTCGGTCAGCTCGTATCATGTGAAAACCCTCCAGCTCAATGTTAGCATCTGCTGCTAGTTCAGTTAGCCACGTCTCAGTAAACAAAAGGAGAGAGCACTCCCGGTAAGTGCTATCATAACGGGAGATAGCCGCTAGCTCATCTAACTTTCCCAGTATCGACTGTACATTTCCCATGACAACAGATGGAAGGGAGGGTCTGTACCTTATATTTTTTGTCCTCCGCCTTACTCCAGCCCGGCAGCCGCGGCGTTTTCGCCTCAGTTCTCTCGGTATGTCGAGTCTTTCCAATGGGACCGGGTGGCGGTTGAATGCTAGCAGCTGTTCTCTGCTGTATCGTATCCTGCTATAAACAGTGGCTCCGTCCACCGGCTCAGGAGACATTTAGGACGATCTGTGTGTCTTTTTGTCAGTTTTACCACCTCTAAACCATATATCATAGCAGGTCTTACTACCGTCTTGTAAACTTTTCCTTTCACTCTAGACACTATCCTTCTGTCACAGATCATCCCTGACACTCGTCTCCACTCATTCCAACCTGCCTGCTCTCTATTCTTTACCTCTCCTGTGCACTGCCCATTGCTTTGGATGGTTGACCCCAGGCATTTAAACTTATCTACCTTCACTACCTCTTCTCCTTGCATCTTTACCGTTATACCTGCCTCCCTCTCATTCGCTCTCACTTTTTTATATATATATATATATATATTTATATATACACTATATACAGGTGCATCTCAATAAATTAGAATGTCATGGAAAAGTTGATTTAATTCATTAATTCAATTCAGAAAGTGAAACTCATCTATTACAGTATATACGTAGATTCATTATACAAAGAGTGATATATTTCAAGTGTTTATTTCTTTTAATTTTGGTGATTACGGCTTACAGCTAATGAAAACCCAAAATTCAGTTTCTCAAAAAATTAGAATATTACATATGATCAAAACAGGTGCTAAGTCCTGTCATGAGGAAATCAAGGTCCCAGAGTCTGGAGAAAGAATGGAGAGCTACAGAATCCAAATTGCTTGAGGTCCAGTGTGAAGTTTCCACAGTCAGCAATGATTTGGGGAGCCATGTCATCTACTGTTGTTGGTCCACTTTGTTTTATCAAGTTCAAAGTCAGCGCAGTTGTCTACCAGGAAATTTTAGAGCACTTCATGCTTCCCTCTATTGAGAAGCTTTATGAAGATGCTGATTTCATTTTCCAGTAGGACTTGGCACCTGCCCACACTGCCAAAGTACCAAAACCCGGTTTCATGACCCTGGTATTACTGTGCTTGATAGGCCAGCAATCTCTCCTGACCTAGACCCTACAGAGAATCTTTGGAGTCTTGTCAAGAGGATGATGAGAGACACCAGATCCAACAATGCAGACAAGCTGAAGGCCGCTGTCAAAGCAACCTGGGCCTCCATAACACCTCAGCAGTGCCACAGGCTGATCACTTCCATGCCAAGCCACACTGATGCAGTAATTCATGCATAAGGAGCCCCGACAAAGTACTGAATGTGTACATGGACATACTTTTCCGTCGGCCAACATTTCTATTGAAAATCAATTTTTTAAAATTAATTTTATATAATATTCTAATTTTTTGAGAAACTGAATTTGGGGTTTTCATTAGCTGTAAGCCATAATCATCAAAATTAAGGGAAATGAACACTTGAAATATTTCACTCTGTGTAATGAGTCTATATACTATGTGAGTTTCATTTTTTGACTTGCATTACTGAAATAAATAAACTTTTCATTGACATTCTAATTTATTGAGATGAAGCTGTAGATAATTTACAGTCATGTTATTGTATTTTTTACTACATCACACAAATAAAAAAACCCTTGTCATTAATGACATGTCTATTGTTCTAATTATTAAATAAATTGTACTTCTTAATTTTTAGCTCCGCCGGGGCTGCCCTTTGTCACCGATCCTGTTCATAATTTTTATGGACAGGATATCTCGGCGCAGCCAAGGAACGGAGGGTGTCATGCTCGGTAACCACAGGATCTCATCTCTGCTGTTTGCAGATGATGTTGTTCTGTTGGCTTCATCGACCAATGACCTACAGTCCTTGCTGAGACAGTTTGTTACTGAGTGTGAAGTGGCTGGAATGAGAATCAGCACCTCCAAGTCTGAGTCCATGGTACTTAGCCGGAAAAAGGTGGATTGTCCTCTCTGGGTTGGGGACAAGCTCCTGCCCCAAGTGGAGGAGTTTAAGTATCTCATGGTCTTATTCACGAGTGAGGGGAGAATGGAGCGAGAGATTGACAGATGGATCGGGGCAGCCACTGCAGTGATGCAGACATTGTACCAGTCTGTTGTGGTGAAGATGGAGCTGAGCTCTAAAACAAAGCTGTCGATTTACCAGTCAGTCTACGTTCCTACCTTCACCTATAGTCATGGGCTTTGGGTAATGACCGAAAAAATAAGATTGCGGATACAAGCGGCTGAGATGAGCTTTTGCCATAGGCTTGCTGGACTCACCCTCAGAGATAGGGTGAGGAGCTCAGTCACCCAGGAGAGGCTCAGAGTAGAACCGCTACTCCTCCATATTGAAAGGAGCCAGTTGAGGTGGTATGGGCATCTGATCAGGATGCCTCCTAGACGCCTCCCACTTAAGGTGTTTTGGGCATGTCCCACTGGGAGGAGACCCCGAGGCAGACTCAGGACACGCTGGAGAGACTACGTCTCCCAACTGGCCTGGGAACATCTTGGTGTCCTCTCTGAAGAGCTGGAGCAGGTGGCCGGGCAGAAGGAAGTCTGGGCTTCTCTGCTTGAGCTGCTGCCTCCGCGACCTGGACCTCCGGAAAAGTGGTAGAAAATGGATGGATGGATGGAATTTTTTGCTCATTGTGGCAAAGCCATAAGGAGCTAATTTGATGAGGCTACATCTGTTGACTGTCCATCTGTCTGTCAGTTCGTCCATCCATCCATTGCCATTTTAAAAAATTGCTACTCCAAGGCAATTGCCCTGATGCTCCCGAAACTGAAAATGATCCTCAGATGGATCAACGTCATCTTGTTATCAGCATGCACAATATGCAGATTGCAAAAGATGGCTTGAACAGTGATAATAGTTTTGTTTTGTTTTTTTTTTTAGCTTTCATGCTCCCCCATTTTGGAGCAGCACTTACACAGCTTCCATTCAGTTCAATTCAAACAACTTTATTTATCCCTTAAGGGGCAATTAATTTAAAAAAGGCAACTTGTACATTGATGTACCGAGTTGTGCAAACACAATAGACAGTAAAAGAAGACAAACTGAAAGTCACATCTAACCAACCATTAGAGAGAGTGCTATAATAAATAGTACTAAAAAATACAATAAGATTGGGGGTTGCTAAACAAATAAAAGAACGATGATGATGATAAAAACAAAAACCTAAAACTTGTATAATAAGTAACAATATATATTTTAAAAAAACTATGTGTGACATTTAACAACCTTAAGAAGCATTTAGTAGTTTTATTGCTAAGGTTATTGCACTTCAATACAGTAGGTGGATATAATGCACATTAACATAGAAAAGGAGCCAGGGTGGAGGCGAACCACAGAAGAAGGAAGAAGTTAAACCACAGGGAGTGTGCTTAGCATTGTGATGTCTGAATGGACGTAGACGGGGAGAAAATGTGGACAAAGAAGAACTCGTAACTAAAGCAGAAACATTAACATGGTATACTTAGTGGTGTGAAAAAGTGTTTGCCCCTTGCTGATTTCTCATTTTTTTGTATGTTTGTCACACTTAAATGTTTCAGATCATCAAACAAATTTAAATATTAGACAAAGATAACACAAGTAAACACAAAATGCAGTTTTTAAATGAAGGTGTTTATTATTAAGGGGAAAAAAATCCAAACCTACCTTTCATAAAACAATCTGAAATCTGGACACCATCTCAGATGAGATCAGACCCAGAGCGACCGCCCACGTTTCTGTGTGTTGTTGATATATGGCTTTCGTTTTGCATGATAGAGTTTTAACTTGCACTTGTAGATCTAGCAACGAACTGTGTTAACTGGAAATGGTTTTCCGAAGTGTTCCTGAGCCCAAGTGGTAATATCCTTTACAGAACGATGTTAATTTTTAATGCAGTGTGACCTGAGGGATCAAAGGTCATGGGCATTCATTGTTTCTTTTTGGGCTTGTCGCTTACGTGCAGAACTTTCTTCAGGTTTTCTGAATCTTTTGACGATATTATGGACTGTAGATGGCAAAATGATTAAATTCCTTTCAATTGTACTTTGAAACGTTCTTACACTGTTGGACTATTTGCCAACACAGTTGTTCACAAATTGGTGAACCTCACCCCATCCTGCTTTGTGAACAACTGAGCCTTTCAGGAAGGTTCCTTTTATACCCAATCATGACACTCACCTGTTTCCAATTAACCTGTTCACCTGTGGAATGTTCCAAAAAGGTGTTTTTGAGCATGCCTCAACTTTCCCAGTCTTTTCTTGCCCCTGTCCCAGCTTTTCTGGAATGTGTTGTAAGCATCAAATTCAAAATGAGTGACTGTTTTAAAAAAAACAATAAAGTTTATCAGTTTGAACATTAAATATCTTGTCTTTGTAGTGTATGCAGTTGAATATAGATTCAAAGGGATTTTTAAATCATTGTATTTTGCTTTTATTTACATTTCATATTTACGGGTGTGGCCCAGTCCATTTTGTTATCACGGCAGCAGGAAAACTGTCTCTGCACCAAGTGAAAAGAGCAAAGTGGCTGGTCTAATTATTCAGAGGTGTATTTTGGGTAATCCAATCCAAAGGGCTCCTGCCCATCCCTTTAATGCACAGAGGTGCATAATTGAAAGTGAACTGTGATCATGATGGTTTGATTAAGATGGGTTTTGTGCTGGCCAAAGGGCATGCGCGTGAGATAAAGTGCGTGCGATAGTAAAGCTGCTTGGCATTAAACCAAACATTAACCATAGTTGATGCCCAGTTATTTATTTTATGGAGAACAATGGGAAAGAAGAGATGACCGAACAATTGGGCTGAACAACTGAGCTTAACATAATGTGCAAAGATGCAACACTCAGACATGAATGGGCTTGAAACTTCAGGAAAAGAGGATGATCCGCTGAATAATTTCATAATTTCATTTTTTTTTCTTTGTGCAATGAAAAACTCTGTCTGCTGTATCTTCAAATAGTTTGTATTTAACTGTCCTCATTTAACAGAAAATAATAGCCAAGTGTATGTATTTCATTAACTGGGACAAGACATGCATGCGCACAAACAGACATCAGATACGATGTGATATGACAACAGACACAATAGATTAGTATGTGGACAGAATACTTTGTCACAGAAGAGCAGTTTGTAGTTTAAAATTTTTGGACGGACAGTATCTTACTACGCCTCTTCCGTGCACCGCATCCACACAGTCCCTGTTCATTCATTTGTTTCACTAAAAAATTAATACTTTAATGCCTAATCTGTAGGCTATACTCCACCTGTAAATCCATAATTAAAATTGAAAATGTGAATGGAATAAAAAAAGCTACTATAAATTCTGGAATTTCCCCATTGTGGGACTAATAAAGGCTTAGCTTAGCTTAGCTTAGCTTATCCAATGGTGTGAAAAGGTGTTTGCCCTCTTCCTGATTTCTCATTTTTTTTGTATGTTTGTCACATTTGAATGTTTCAGATCATCAAACAAATTTAAATGTTAGACAAAGATAACACAAACACAAAATGCAGTTTTTAAGTGAAGGTGTTTATTATTAAGGGGGAAAAAAAATCAAACCTACATGGCCCTATGTGAAAAAGTGACTGCACCCTAAACCTAATAACTGGTTGGTCCACCCTTAGCAGCAACAACTGCAATCAAGCATTTGCAATAACTGGCAATGAGTCTTTTACAGCGCTGTGGAGGAATTTTGGCCCATTCATCTTTGCAGAATTGTTGTAATTTAGCCACATTGGAGGGTTTTCGAGCAAGAGCAGCCTTTTTAAGGTCATACCACAGCATCTCATTCGGATTCAGGTCAGGACTTTGACTAGGCCACTTCAAAGTCTTCATTTTGTTTTTCTTAAGCCATTCAGAGGTGAACCTGCTGGTGTGTTTTGGATCATTGTCCTGCTGCAGAACCCAACTGCTCTTCAGCATGAGGTCACGAACAGATGGCCGGACATTTTCCTTCAGGATTTTTTGGTAGACAACAGAATTCATGGCTCCATTTACCACAGCAAGTCTTCCAGGTCCTAAAGCAGCAAAACAGCCCCAGACCATCACACTACCATCACCATATTTTACTGTTGGTATGATGTTCCTTTTCTGAAATGCTGTTACTTTTACGCCAGATGTAATGGGATACACACCTTCCAAAAAGTTCAACTTTTGTCTCGTCAGTCCACAGAGTATTTTCCCAAAAGTCTTGAGGATCATTGAGATGTTTTCTGGCAAGACTGAGACGAGCCTTTTTGTTCTTTTTGCTCAGCAGTGGTTTTCGTCCTGGAACTCTGCCATGCAGGCCATTTTTGCCCAGTCTCTTTCTTAAGGTGGCATCATGAACACTGACCTTAACTGAAGCAAGTGAAGCCTTCAGTTCTTTGGATGTTGTTGTGGGGTCTTTTGTGACCTCTTGGATGAGTCGGCGCTGTGTTGGGGTAATTTTGGTCGGCCAGCCACTCCTGGGAAGGTTCACCACTGTTCCATGTTTTCGCCATTTGTGGATAATGGCTATCACTGTGGTTAGCTGGAGTCCCAAAGCTTTAGAAATGGCTTTATAACCTTTTCCAGACAGATAGATCTCAATTACTTTTTTTCTCATTTGTTCCTGAATTTCTTTGGATCGCAGCATGATGTCTAGCTTTTGAGGATCTTTTAGTCTACTTCACTTTGTCAGATAGGTCCTATTTTAGGTATTTCTTGATTGAGAACAGATGTGGCAGTAATCAGGTCTGGGTGTGGCTAGAGAAATTGAACTCAGCTTCCCAAAGATGTGATAAACCACAGTTAATTTATGTTTTAACTGGAGGGGGGGGATCACTTTTTCACACAGGGCCATGTAGGTTTGGATTTTTTTTTATCCTTAATAATAAACACCTTCATTTAAAAGCTGCATTTTGTGTTTACTTGTGTTATCTGACAATAACATTTAAATTTGTTTGATGATCTGAAACATTTAAGTGTGACAAACATACAAAAAAAGAGAATCAGGAAGGGGGCAAACACTTTTTCACACCACTGTAAGTATTTGCTTGAATATTGCAAGTCCTATCCTTATCATAATATTCAACAACAAAATTGCATATCGCATGTTTTCCTAATATTGGGAAGCCCTAGTCTCCATCCAGGTTGTACTCAAGGTCAAAGGTCATTTGATCTTGCTGCTTTCATGGTAGTTTCATCAGGATGGAATGAGCTACTCCGTCATTGTGGATCTGATTTGTTTTTTGTTTTGTTTTGTTTTGTTTTTCCCCACTGCAGTATTGAATATAGCATTGCTTATTGAGCATTTTGATACTGACATTTTCGCAAATGTCAGTATCAAGTTTGAAAATCTGATACATTGACAACCCTGTGTTTTATTGAATATTGCTGAAATATTGCCTTAGTTAAAGTCATTTTTATACATCCTATGTCCAGATATGTTTTTGGGGTCAAGCTCTTTGTTTTTCGTTAAGAGTTTATTTGTTTCTCTAAATGGTGACTTGTTGATTGACTTTCTCTGATAGGCTGGCCTCGAATGAAGTGGGTGATAACAGACTCAAAGTATCTGACCAAACCTTCCAAAGACTGGCAGCCACACATCCCCACCGCCAACACCGACCCTGCATATATAGAGGTATGCAACTGTGTGTGAGTTTGTGTATAAAGTAGCATGACCTTATGATGATGGACTGAGTCGTCGTCCTTGACCAATCTCTTCTCCCAGGCTGCTTAATGGGGTGTTTGTGTCTAAGGGTTAGGATTAGTGGCTAACCTGCATTGTGTGTCTGTGTATATATATATATATTTATAGTAATATGTACATATGTATATTAGCTGCTCTTGCTTTTTTTTCTTGCCTTCTGATTGTTGCTCTGAGTGTTGCTATCCCTGTGCTGTTGCAATCCTGGAATTTCCCCATTGTGGGACTAATAAAGGCTTATCTTATCTTATCTTATCTTAACCTGGGGCTAACAAGTCCTATACGTGAAACACATGGCTTGTCACAGTCAGGACAGACATGCTGAGGGGTTGATGATGATGGTGGGTGCTGCGTAACTAGATGACGTCTTTCCCACCGGGTGGCTAGATGGGCCATACATTCTCTCTCAAATAGAGCTGCTCCATCATGGCACCACCAGCTCTCCCTGTTGCCAGCCTGTGTCTGCCATGTTGCTGGATTAATTTGGCATGACTTTAAGGTGGCTTTGAGTACATCTTTACATCATTTGTACTGACCACCATGGCAGCGACATCCCTCATCTAGCTGGCCATACAAAAGTATTTTGGGGATAGGCCTGTTGCTCGTGCATGTTACATGACCAACCCAATTGAGTAATTATTCAAATGTAAGTAGGAGTAATGGCCAAAAAATTACTTGAGTAAGCATAAGAAAGGTTCTGTTTCAATGGTTATTTGAGTAACTTTACTTTTGTTAATTTGTAATTTTTTTTACTAAAAAAGTGACCTTTTTCTTGTAATTGAAACATTTTTGCATAAATTTTCAATATTTTTCTCATACATTTGAGAATTTAGTCTTGTAAGTTTGACATTTTTCTTGTAAAAAAAAGTTTCACATAAATTTCCAACTTTTCTGTGATATGTGAGATTTTTCACATAAATTTGATACTTGTTCTTAAATATGCAAATTTTTTTCTTGTGAATTTGTGACTTTATTCTTGCCACTTTGGGAGTGTATTTTTTAATTGTATTAGTCTGAGTAAATTGAGTATAAATTATCCACATGCACACACTAAAAGGAGCACTGTGTAACTTTCTTGTTCCAGGTAGGAACACTGAAAAAACTACATCTATGACGACTATGACTTCAGTCCCAACAGTCAATCACAGGGTGCTTAGATGTTGGTGACTACAGCTGCGCTTTGTAATTGGCTGCTGGGACTGAGGTCATAGTTGCCATAGTTGTAGTCCTTTCAGTGTTTCTACCAAGAACGGAGCTGTTGCAGACAATGTGGGCCCACTCAGGCTATGGGGGAAGTGCCATTCAATCAGTCAAAGGTTGATGTACCATCAAGATACTTTTGGAAATATTATTTTAAGGTGGAATTCTTATGTAGTGTTGCGTTAATACAGCTACATCTCAGAACTTAGAATATTGTGAACATTTTCATTTATTTTTAATGATTAAACTCCAAAAGTAAAACTTTCATGTGTTTTATATTCCTTACATACAGCATTTAAATTCACATTTTTCTCTTCTTCTGTGTTTAGTATAAAGCAAGTAAAGAGGGTACTGTGGTGGGTGTGGCTGTGTCTAAAGTGGCCATGTTGACTCACTGCCAAGCGTTGACCCAGGCCTGTAACTACTGCGAGGGTGAGTACCATCATGAAGTTTCCGTCATTATTTATTTCTGTGGAGCCAAATCAGAGTCATCTCATGTTTTTTTACACAATGATAATTAAGATGACAGAGTGAGAAACCTGCCAGTTTCTTATGGATTTACACTTGGCAACAAAGTTAAACTCCTATCTATCTTTCTGTTTCAATTCCAAGGAGAAACTTTAGTAAACGTGCTGGACTTCAAAAAGGATATGGGCCTGTGGCATGGAGTTCTTACGGTGAATATTTTTGGCGTGGGAATGGGTGATTTTTGCCTGCATGCACAAGTTTAGAGGGCACACAGTGGATGTGCAGATCCATGCTGACTCTGTGGCCTTGACCGTTGAGTTTTTGATCCACAGTCTACATAAACAGTACCCCCTACTTCCTGCTCAGGGAATTTTGATAGCTCCCTGTCACAATTCCTTCATTCAAAACACTCTGCAATACCAACTCCTTCCCCTGAGTGTCATGCTAGCCAAACTACAGTGCATCCGGAAAGTATTCACAGTGCTTCACTTTTTCCACATTTTGTTATGCTACAGCTTTATTCCAAATGGGATTAATTTCTTTTTTTTGCTCAAAATTCTACACACAATACCCCGTAATGACGACGTGAAAAAAAGTTTTGTTGAAATGTTTGCAATTTTATTAAAAATAAACTAAGAAATCGCATGCACATACGTTGATGCACCTTTGGCAGCAATTACAGCCTCAAGTCTTTTTGAATATGATGCCACAAGCTTGGCACACCTGTCTTTGGGCAGTTTCGGCTATTCCTCTTTGCAGCACCTCTCAAGCTCCATCAGGTTGGATGGGAAGTGTCGGTGTACAGCCATTTTCAGATCTCTCCAGAGATGTTCAATTGGATTCAAGTCTGGGCTCTGGCTGGGCCACTCAAGGACATTCACAGAGTTGTCCTGAAGCCACTCCTTTAATATCTTGGCTGTGTGCTTAAGGTCGTTGTCCTGCTGAAAGATGAACCGTCGCCCCAGTCTGAAGTCAAGAGTGCTCTGGAGCAGGTTTTCATCCAGGATGTCTCTGTACATTGCTGCATTCATCTTTCCCTCTATCCTGACTAGTCTCCCAGTTCCTGCTGCTAAAGAACATCCTCACAGCGTGATGATGCCACCACCATTGGCGTGGTTATGAACGGTGCCTGGTTTCCTCCAAACATGATGCCTGGCATTCACGCCAAAGAGTTCAATCTTTGTCTCATCAGACCAGAGAATTTTGTTTCTCATGGTCTGAGAGTCCTTCAGGTCCCTTTTGGCAAACTCCAGGCGGGCTGCCTTGTGCCTTTTACTAAGGAGTGTCTTCCATCTAGCCACTCTACCATACAGGCCTGATTGGTGGATTGTTGCAGAGATGGTTGTCCTTCTGGAAGGCTCTCTTCTCTTCACAGAGCAATGCTGGAGCTCTGACAGAGTGACCATCGGGTTCTTGGTCACCTCCCTGACTAAAGCCATTCTCCCCAGATCGCTCAGTTTAGACGGCCGGCCAGCTCTAGGAAGAGTCCTGGTGGTTCCAAACTTCTTCCATTTATGGATGATGGAGGCCGCTGTGTTCATTGGGACCTTCAAAGCAGCAGAAATTTTTCTGTACCCTTCCCCAGATTTGTGCCTCGAGACAACCCTGTCTCAGAGGTCTACAGATAATTCCTTTAACTTCATGCTTGGTTTGTGCTCCATCATGCACTGTCAACTGTGAACCCTTATATAGACAGGTGTGTGCCTTTCCAAATCATGCCCAATCAACTGAATTTACCACAGGTGGTCTCCAGTTAAGCTATAGAAACATCTCAAGGATGATCAGTGGAAACAGGATGCACCTGAGCTCAATTTTGAGCTTCATGGCAAAGACTATGAATACTTATGTACATGTGATTTCTTAGTTTTTTATTTTTAATAAATTTGTAAAAATCTCAATTTTTTTTTGACATTGTCATTATGGGGTATTGTGTGTAGAATTTTGAGGAAAAAAATGAATTTAATCCCTTTCGGAATATGGATGTAACATAACAAAATGTGAAAAAAGTGAAATGCTGTGAATACTTTCCGGATACACGCTAATGTTAAAAATTCAAATCAAGAAAAGCTGAGGGTAGTTTCAGAAACCAGTGTAAGATGTTTTTCATAATGAGACAAATTAATATTGATCATAGTTTTTGTATTTACTCATTTCCAGGCTGTAATGAACAGGATACACACCATCAGCGTTCCCTATGCAGTAATGAAGGCGTGTCCTCTTTCTTGGGTCCAGCGGGTCCACATCCATAAGGGTAAAGAGAAGTTGTTTTGCAGCTTGAGTGATGCCGCATAAGCAGCTTAGTTGAATTTAATGTCATACGTGACTCCTCCCGTTGTGCAGCTCGTGTTGCCTTGGCGAAGTGCCGTGATCTGCACTGGGCCATGATGGCTCATCGAGAGCAGAGGGACACCAGCCTGGCTTCACTGAGAATGCTGATCGTTGCCGATGGTTCGAACCCCTGTAAGTTCATCACAAATCCACGTATGTATAACTGAGACTTTTCAAACAGTTCATGTATCGAATTGACCACCCGTTGCCGTTCAGGGTCAGTGTCTTCATGCGATGCCTTCCTGAGCGTGTTTCAGTCCCACGGGCTGAAGCCTGAAGTTATCTGTCCCTGTGCCACCTCTCCTGAGGCCATGACAGTAGCTATACGCAGGTAACTCTCTGATCCACTGTTTCAGTTTTGTCAGGTTTATTTATCATAAGACAGATGACAAGTGCTTTCACACCTACACATTTCTTCCCCTTTTCAGTCAAACCCAAGTTCAGCTTCTCCCTTGAATGTGTTTTGTTTAATCTGGTGTGACCACTGTCATCCATAAGAGCAAAACAACCAGCCACCCCCCCCCCCCCAAAAAAAATCATCTGGTTATAGCAAACATGATTTAAGGGCATTACATTATTGGTAGATTTTTTTCTTTACATTTATTTTGTTTGTGAGCCTAAAACGTGCAACAGGATGAATTCCAGACATGTGTGGAGTCCTGACAAGATGCACAAAAGCACCCAAATCATGAACTCCTTACTAAATAACTCAGGGGAAATGGGTTTCTGCAGAATTCTCCAAGAAGGCTAACAACACTTTGGCAGTGGTACATTACAGAGAGAGATGCACTGAATAAAACGGGAGTTCAGGTAAGGAAAAGACAAGACAGTACTTCTGGTTTTCACTTTTTTTGTCCCTGTGACAGAAACATCTGACCAATAAGCTGAGAGGACATTTTTTGTGGTTTTGGTATGTTTAGATTTTTTGTCTGCATTTGAAAAGTAGTAAGTTAACCAGGGGAAAAACGTAACATGTTTCCAAACTCATTCAGTGATTTGAACCAGAGCAAATGAACTAAGGTGTGAAAGCACTCTCACAGACAAATTCAATTATCACATATTTCACTCACAAACTCTAATTTAATCCAAGGTTATGTAAAAGAAACTCATAAACAAAAAGTGGAAAAAATCATGACTACTGCTTCATGTAAACTTGATTCTGTTTTTATTTGTTCAGCCTAATATTGAAGGCCATACGTTGTTGCAAGTGTTGCTAGATGAGTGAGTGGGCAGATGGCTAACTGTAGGAACAGATGGGACGTTCATGTTTGACCAAACTGTCTCCTTGTGTAGACCGGGAGTCCCAGGCGCACCTCTCCCTGCCCGTGCCATCCTGTCTATGGGCGGCCTGAGCCATGGTGTGATCAGGGTGAACACTGAGGATAAAAACTCTGCTCTGACTGTACAGGATGTGGGACATGTCATGCCTGGAGGTGAGGATGGAAGCAACACTGCTGTACATGAGAGGGAAAGAAGTGTAGAAAGGTCCTGAAATTGAACATCCAGCATTTAAGATCTGGCAGACCCTATGACCTTCTGTTTTGCTAGTATTGTATTCGTTTATTTAACGGAGATGTGATGGAAAACTTTAATTTGAAATGTGCTGGTTCTAATACAAGCTAGTTGGTTTTAGTGAGGGGCTGAGTGATATACCACAGTGAAAAAAATCATCAGTTTAAAGTTTGTGTTTAACATAAAGGGCCCTATTTTACCAGTCAACAGTGGCCTTTTGCGCCACTCTTCATACCTTGTACCAGTGCTGTTGTTAGTTTCTGTCAGCACATTGTCTGTTTTTCACACTTTGCGTCATGTTATCTAATTACCAGTAGATGATTCACCTGCTTTGTGCTGCAAGGAGTGGGCTCATTTCAAAGAGGTGTGGCAGCAGCGCAGTCTCTGCTCATCAGTATTTTGGTGCATTTTATGACAATGTGCTTTTGATGAGGAAAAAGGAGGTCTGTTGTCTGAAGCACCTTGTTAATGCTATTTCTATGGTGTGTTTTGAAATCGCAGAGCTTCTACTGACAGGAGCACATGAGGAAACAAAACCTGTTATTTTAATGGACAGAACTGTAACAGTTACAGTGGTGTGAAAAAGTGTTTACCCCCTTCCTGATATCTCATTTTTTTGTATGTTTGTCACATATGTTTCAGATTATCAAACAAATTTAAATATTAGACAAAAATAACTCAAGTAAACACAAAATGCAGTTTTTAAATGAAGGTGTTTATTATTAAGGTTAAAGGCCAAATGTCACGTAATTTTTTTTTTCTAAATGACAACGAATTTAGATAAAATACACATAGCTTAAACCAAATATTCATACCGGAGACCATATCACCCACCTGTATTTACATAATTGCACAAAATACACCAGGTGAAGGCCCCACCTTGCTTGCTGGCTTGTGACAGCCAGTCCAGACCACACCCATGTTTTTGACATCACCAGTTGTACCCTGGCTGCCCTGCCTATCCACATTCACACTTATCAACATTGGACAATCATGACAGAAAGTGACAGCGATTGTGAACAAATTAGTTTAGTTTTGTCTTTTTTTTTTTTGTCTTTTTTTTTGTCAGTGGTTCAGACAGTGACAGAGGCATAGAACCTTACAGGTTCGAGCCGTCCGAGACGGAATCAGATGCTTTGTCTGATGACAACAGTTCCAACGATGACCAGAGAGCAGAACCAGTGGAAAATGTCATTGAACTGGACATTAATTGCCTCCAGAATTGCGAAGCCGAAGGGGGTCTGTCCAGGGCGCCCCATAAATATTGATTTTTCGGAAGCCATTATTATTACAGTGGAGGAGAGCCGCTGCTGTCAAGAAATTGACCAGATCAATATGAAAATGGAGGCGCATACCTGTCAAGAGAGACGTTTTCACCGTATTTTGGTGCCAAGCGCGGCTGTGGGAGATGGCGGAGTGGTTTGGGACACTTTTCTGGGAAATGTTTTAAATGTAGTTCGTGTTGTTATTGTCAAATATTTTAAGGAAAATACGGGGAAAATGCAATTTTAGCAAAAACGGGCGTATTGCCATTTCTGTACGCCCAAAAGAAAAAATATACTGGAAAAAAAACTGAGTGTCTTGAGGACTCCTGTGTGTGATCACTCACAGCTGGGGCTGTCAGATCGCTCAGCGGAAGCTATTCGCACTACCATGAGAAGTGTGGAGTCACTAATTAGTTTAATTGTCGGGGCGGGCTGATCGCTCAGCTTGAGCTATTCTCATTACTGTTCGAAGTGTGGAGTCAATCATTAGTTTAATTGTCTGGGCGGGCTGATCGCTCAGCTTGAGCTATTCTCACTACCATGAGAAGTCATTAGGACAATGGTTTAACACGTTGAGCTGTGCAGCGGTTGCGGAACAGACAGAGATCGCCTGACAAATACAGAATTCTGCTTTTTTTTTTTATTTTGCGCCGGACGCTCAGTTGTTTTGTTATTGTCAAATATCCATGAATCCTTAAAATATTTGACAATAACAACACGAGTTGCATTTGGGGCATTTCACAGAGGTGTCCCTTGTTGCTCCGCCGTTCCTTATAGCCGCTTTTTACGGTGTTGAAGTACGGCGAAAACGTCTCACTTGACAGGTATGAAAACATTTCCCAGAGAAGTGTCCCTTATTACCCAGCTGTCCCTGATGGTCCCGTTTTAAGGTATGGGTGAAATATCCAATTTTTTCTTTCTTGTTGCTCACTTCAACCTTCCAGTCTCCATATAAACAATCAATTGAAATACCCCAAGCATCAAACTAGGGTACAATCGATTTCGTCACTTCCGCCTTCTTCCCCAGGCGATTCCAGGGGCCGTGTCAGGCCAAGCGCGGCAGTTTTAAATTAACGAATATTCCGTTGTTACTGAAGCATATGCACCAAGACCCGAACGGATCGGTTCCCTTTTATATCTAGTTTCAAGATATTTAAAGTACCCTGTTACGTGACATTTGGCCTTTAAAAAAAATCCAAACCTACGTGGCCCTGTGTGAAAAAGTGATTGCCCCCCATTAAAACAAATTAACTGTGGTTTATCACATCTTTGGAAAGCTGAGTTCAATTTTTCTAGCAACACCCAGGCCTGATTACTGCCACACCTGTTCTCAATCAAGAAATCACTTAAATAGGACCTGCCTGACAAAGTGAAGTAGACCAAAAGACCCTCAAAAGCTAGACATCATGCTGCGATCGAAAGTAATTCAGGAACAAAGGAGAAACAAAGTAATTGAGATCTATCAGTCTGGAAAAGGTTATAAAGCCATTTCTAAAGCTTTGGGACTCCAGTGAACCACAGTGAGAGCCATTATCCACAAATGGCAAAAACATGGAACAGTGGTGAACCTTCCCAGGAGTGGCTGGCCAACCAAAATTACCACAAGAGCGCAACAACAGCTCATCCAAGAGGTCACAAAAGACCCCACAACAACATCCAAAGAACTGCAGGCTTCACTTGCCTCAGTTAAGGGCAGTGTTCATGACGCCACCATAAGAAAGAGACTGGGCAAAAATGGCCTGCATGGCAGAGTTCCAAGATGAAAACCATCCATCCATCCATCCATCCATCCATCTTCTACCGCTTTTCCGGAGGTCCGGGTCGCGGAGGCAGCAGTTCAAGCAGAGAAGCCCAGACTTCCCTCTCCCCAGCCACTTGCTCCAGCTCTTCAGAGGGGATACCAAGGCGTTCCCAGACATAGTCTCTCCACCGAGTCCTGGGTCTGCCCCGGGGTCTCCTCCCAGTGGGACGTGCCTGAAACACCTCAAGTGGGAGGCGTCCAGGAGGCAGGAGATGCCCATACCACCTCAACTGACTCCTTTCAATGTGGAGGAGCAGCGGTTCTACTCTGAGCCTCTCCCGGATGACTGAGCCCCTCACCCTATCTCTGAGGGTGAGTCCAGCAATCCTACGGAGAAAGCTCATTTCAGCCGCTTGTATCCGCGATCTCGTTCTTTCGGTCATTAACCAAAGCTTGTGACCATAGGTGAGAGTAGGAACGTAGATTGACTGGTAAATCGACAGCTTTGCCTTAGAACTAAGCTCCCTCTTCACCACAACAGACCGGTACAACGTCCGCATCACTGCAGATGCTGCTCCAATCCGTCTGTCGATCTCTCGGTCCATTTTCCTCTCACTCGTGAACAAGACCCCAAGATACTTAAACTCCTCCACTTGGGGCGAAAACCACTGCTGAGCAAAAAGAACAAAGGCTCCTCTCAGTTTTGTCCGGGAACATGTTGATGATCCCCAAGACTTTTGGGAAAATACTCTGTGGACTGATAAGACAAAAGTTGAACTTTTTGGAAGTTGTGTGTCCCATTACATCTAGCGTAAAAGTAACACATCATTTCAAAAAAGGAACATCATACCAACAGTAAAATATGGTGGTGGTAGTGTGATAGTCTGGGGCTGTTTTGCTGCTTCAGGACCTGGAAGACTTACTGTGGTAAATGGAACCATGAATTCTGTTGTCTACCAAAAAATCCTGAAGGAGAATGACCGGTCATCTGTTCGTGACCTCAAGCTGAAGTGCACTTGGGTTCTGCAGCAGGACAATGATCCAAAACACACCAGCAAGTTCACCTCTGAATGGCTTAAGAAAAACGAAATGAAGACTTTGGAGTGGCCTAATCAAAGTCCTGACCTGAATCCTATTGAGATGCTGTGGCATGACCTTAAAAAGGCGGTTCATGCTCGAAAACCCTCCAATGTGGCTGAATTACAACAATTCTGCAAAGATGAGCTGTAAAAGACTCATTGCCAGTTATCGCAAACGCTTGATTGCAGTTGTTGCTGCTAAGGGTGGCCCAACCAGTTATTAGGTTTAGTGGGCAATCACTTTTTCACACAGGGCCATGTAGGTTTGGATTTTTTTCCCCTTAATGGGTAAACAGATTTGTGGAGTGGACGGAGCAGAATCACCTGAGGTTGAATGTCAGCAAGACCAGAGAGATGGTGATTGACTTCAGGAAGAGGAAGGCTCCTTCTCAGCCACTGCAGATTAGGGGGGAGGATGTGGGAGTGGTTGAGGACTACAAATATCTGGGTGTCAGGATCAGCAGCGGGTTGGACTGGAGATCCAACACCGATGCTGCGCACAAGAAGGGGATGAGCAGACTCTACTTCCTGAGAAAGCTGAGATCCTTCAACGTGTGCAGCAGGATGCTGGAGCTTTTCTATCAGACTGTTGTCGCCAGCACCATATTCTTTGCTGCTATCTGTTGGGGTAGCAGTATCAGGGCCAGAGATACCAACAGACTTGACAAGATTATCAAGAGGGCTGGCTCTGTAATTGGTCTCAGACCGGAGACCTTTGAGACAGTGGTGGAGAGGAGAACACTAAATAAACTGCAATCCATCATGGACAATCCTGATCACCCCCTCCACCACACACTAGATAGACAGCGAAGCACTTTCTCCAGTAGACTACTACAGCTTCGTTGTCGAACGGCCAGGTACAGGAAATCTTTCCTGTCACATGCAATTTCACTGTACAATAACTCACTATGATGTTGTATTCTGGCATAGCTATGCTGCCACACTGCATCTTACAGACTAACTGGTACATCACTTTTTCACTCTGCTCGTGATAGTCCTTCTTTGAGCAATGGGATGATTCATGTGTTTATATGGTTCATCGTATATTAAGCTATGATGTATATAGGTTTTATAGTCGTGTTAGTTTTTACTTTCCATGGGTAATCCCTTTGTCTGTCATGTGTGTGTTTCTGTTGTTTGGTTGTCAACTGTCATGCTGCTGTTACACTGTAATTTCCCAGTTTGGGATCAATAAAGTACATCTATCTATCTATCTATCTATCTATCTGTCTGTCTGTCTGTCTGTCTGTCTATGATAAACACCTTCATTTAAAAACTGCATTTTGTGTTTACTTGTGTTATCTTTGACTAATATTTAAATTTGTTTGATGATCTGAAACATTTACGTGTGACAAACATACAAAAAAAATGAGAAATCAGGAAGGGGGCAAACACCTTTTCACACCACTGTATAAGACAAGATAAGATAAGCCTTTATTAGTCCCACAATGGGGAAATTCCAGAATTTATAGTAGTTTTTTATTCCATTCACATTTTAATTTTAATTTTAATTATGGACTTACAGATGGAGTATAGCCTACAGATTAGGCATTAAGGTATTATTTTTTTACTGGAATGAATGAATGAACAGGGACTGTGTGGATGCGGTGCACAGAAGAGACGTAGTGAGGTACTGTCTGTCTGAAATTTTTAAACTACAAACCACTCTTCTGTGACAAAGTATTCTGTCCACATACTAATCTATTATGTCTGTCGTCATATCACATCGTATCTCAGGTCTGTTTGTGCGCATGCATGTCCTGTCCCAGTTAATAAAATACATACACTCAACTGTTATTTTCTGTTAAATGAGGACAGTTCAATACAAACTATTTGAAGATACAGCAGACAGAGTTTTTTACTGCACAAAGAAAAAAAAAATGAAATTACGAAATTATTCAGTGGATCATCCTCTTTTCCTGAAGTTTCAGTCCCATTCATGTCTGAGTGTTGCATCTTTGCACACTATGTTAAGCTCAGTTGTTCAGCCCAATTGTTCAATCATCTCTTCTTTCCCATTGTTCTCCATAAAATAAATAACTGGGCATCAACTGCGGTTAATGTTTGGCTTAATGCCAAGCAGCTTTACTATTGCACGCACTTTCGTTCACACACACGCCCTTTGGCCAGTGCAAAACCTGTCTTAATCAAGCCATCATGATCACAGTTCACTTTCAGTTATGCACCTCTGTGCATTAAAGGGATGGGCAGGAGCCCTTTGGATTGGATTACCCAAAACACACCTCTGAATAATTAGACCAGCCACTTTGTTCTTTTCACTTGGTGCAGAGACCGTTTTCCTGCTGCTGTGATAACAAAATGGACCGAGCCACACCCGTAAATGTGAAATGTAAATAAAAGCAAAATACAATGATTTAAAAATCCTTTTGAATCTATATTCAACTGCATACACTACAAAGACGAGATATTTAATGTTCAAACTGATAAACTTTATTGTTTTTTTTAAATAGTCACTCATTTTGAATTTGATGCTTGCAACACATTCCAGAAAAACTGAGACAGGGGCAAGAAAAGACTGGGAAAGTTGAGGCATGCTCAAAAACACCTTTTTGGAACATTCCACAGGTGAACAGGTTAATTGGAAACAGGTGAGTGTCATGATTGGGTATAAAAGGAACCTCCCTGAAAGGCTCAGTTGTTCACAAAGCAGGATGGGGCGATGTTCACCACTTTGTGAACAACTGTGTGAGCAAATAGTCCAACAGTTTAAGAATGTTTGAAAGTACAATTGAAAGGAGTTTAATCATTTCGTCATCTACAGTCCATAATATCATCAAAAGATTCAGAGAACCTGGAGAAATTTCTGCACATAAGCGACAAGACCAAAAAGAAACAATGAATGCCCATGACCTTTGATCCCTCAGGTCACACTGTATTAAAAATTAACATCATTCTGTAAAGGATATTACCACTTGGGCTCAGGAACACTTCGGGAAACCATTTTCAGTTAATACAGTTCGTTGCTACATCTACGAGTGCAAGTTAAAACTCTATCATGCAAAGCGAAAGCCATATATCAACAACACACAGAAACGCGGGCGGTCGCTTTGGGTCTGATCTCATCTGAGATGGTGTGAGATGGTGTCCAGATTTCAGATTGTTTTATGAAATCATGGACATCGTGTCCTCCAGGCTAAAGAGGAAAAGGACCATCCAGATTGTAATCTGTGCAAAGTCCAAAAGCCAGCACCTGTGATGGTATTGGGGGTATGTTAGTGCCCATGACATGGGTAACTTGCACATCTGTGAAGGCACCATTAATACTGAATACAGGTTTTGGAGCAACATATGCTGCCATCCAAGCAATGTTTTTTTTAAGGACATCCCTGCTTGTTTCAGCAAGACAATGTCAAGCCACATTCTGCACATGTTACAACAGCATGGCTTTATAGTAATAAAAGAGTGTAGGTACAGACCTATTTCCCATTGAAAATGTGTGGCGTATTATGAAGTGCAAAATACACCAAGGGAGACCCTGAACTGTTGAGCAACTGGTCGTACATAAAGCAAGAATGGAAAAGAATTCCACCTGCAACACTTCGGCAACTAGCGTCCTCAGTTCCTAAACGCTGACTGAGTGTTGTTGAAAGGAAAGGTGATGTAACACAGTAGTAAACATGCCCCTGTCCCAGCTTTTGGAACATGTTGCAGGCATTAAATTCAAAATGAGTGAATATTTGCTAAATAAATAAATAAACTTTATTAAATTAAACACTGAATATAGGTTGAAAAGGATTTTTAAATCATTGTATTCTGTTTATATTTACGTTCTACACAACATCCCAGCTTCATTGGAATTGGGGTTGTATTAAAGTGGAAAAAATATAGAAAATTCTTTCGTTTACAAGAATAATATAATGAAATCTGACATGGAAAGAGTTATTGTGTACGGCATCTAACTAGTCAAACCATTTCAGAAAATATTTAATTAATAAGAAAACTAGACAAAATTAATAAGAAAATTGGAGCAACTTTTCCAAAGTTTCTCCTGGATGCGTTTGTTTCGTCTAACCTGATTGTTCTACAAGAAGAACCTTGAATGAACATCTAAAGATTTACTCACATCGAGCAAATTAAACTTTTAACATCCAGAAGACAGATGTTGCATTCCACTCCTAAAGTTGGTCTATGGTTTTTCTGTTTACAGCCTTCATATTATGAAGCCAATATTATGTAAAAATGTCTTGTATCTTCCCAGCTTTGATGTGTATTGTGAAGCCAGATGGACCTCCTCAGTTGTGTAAAACGGATGAAATCGGAGAAATTATAATCAACTCCCGTGCTGGAGGCACGATGTACTATGGCCTACCGGGACTCACTAAAAACACCTTTGAGGTATTAAAATAGAGTTGAATTCACAAACGTGCTCGTCCACTTGTGGTTGAAGTCGCTTTATGTATTTATCTTTGTGTAAATGTCCTTTGTCTTCATGTTCAGGTGATTCCAGTTAATGCTCATGGAGTTCCCATTGGTGAGATTCCATTTGTACGGTCTGGACTTCTGGGGTTTGTTGGCCCAGTAAGTAGAACACTTTCATCAGAGTAAATCACGTGTGGAAATGTGAAACCATTCTCGTCTCCCTAACGGTTAATGACTGTTCTGTGTTATCACCCGCCCCATAAAGGGAAGTCTGATCTTTGTGGTGGGGAAGATTGAGGGTCTGCTGATGGTGAGTGGGCGGAGACACAACGCTGACGACCTGGTGGCCACTGCGCTCGCCGTGGAACCAGTCAAGACTGTGTACCGTGGAAGGTGAACAGAAGTCCTTTGTGCTGGGGGGGGGGATACCTTATATGATTTAACGATGTTCACCGTAAATCCAAATGTCACAGCTTCTTTTCTTCCTGGTTTCTTTCTGGTATAAATCCCCTTAAAAACAAATCTACATTGTCTAAAATGGTATCTTATGCCATTTTTCCCCACAAAAAAAAACCCCTTTCATGGTCTTACAGTTACTTGTGAAAATCTCGGCCCACCCACATCCCAGGCACATTGAAGGCTATTGGTGGCTAGTGCTACATTACACAAATAGAATAAATCCAGTGATAAAATGCAGACTTACCAGTTAAATGGCATGCCCACTTGTATGCACGGTGGCCCAGGATAAAGTCTGAAACGGCATCAGTCCTTAAAAAGCAGTTTAATGGTAAAACCCATCTTAATTTGGGTCAAGAGTTCAAAACAGCTGTCCAAAAATGCTAACTGGCACTGGAGGATAAGATGACTCTTTAGTTCCGTCCTTTTCCTCCAAGGCCATAGCCAGTGCTTAGTCCTGATTGGTTTACCTGTTATAGTGACATCACAGAAACGGTCCGCCTACACTGGTCTTTTTCCAAAGGGAGGAGCTTAACTGAACTTTAACAGCAGAAAAACACAGCCATGACACATAAGAGTGATTTAGGTCTTGATACTGTATGTTTTGTAAATCATAAAAACATGTTACAGACATGTTAACAGGAAAAAAAATTGGTGAGAAAATTGGACATTTATGAGAGAAAAAAAGAATTAGAAAAAATTAGAAAAAAAATTATCAAAATTTTTCTTGTAAATTTGTGGCTTTGTTGTAAATTTTGGACTTTTTTCTTAGAAATATGGGACAATTTTTCAGCATTTCAAAGTTGTGTTTTTTTCTCACCAAAATGTAACATTTTCCTCATAAATTTTGGATTTGCTTACAGTAAATTTTGGACTTTTTAAGTTGTACATTAGCATCTTTTATCATATTCTTGCATCTTTATTCTTGCAAATTTGTACTGAATCTATACCTTTGTAGTTGCTAACTTTATATCCCTAGCAACCCCCCCCCCCCCATTCCCATTAAAAAAGAAATCACCTACTGTGTATACTTGTACAAAGCAACAAAAAATACCCAGGTTTAGGATAATGATACCCCAACCTGGTTGAAGGACAGGAGACATGCTGCAGGCTGCTGTGTGCCTGGAGGGAGCAGAGGGGGGAGGAGGCGGAGGCATTTTCAAAAAGCACTTAAACAGGCATGTGCACATATACTGATGTTAAAGTGTGGCGATGTTAAAATAAGACACGGCGTCTGGAGTTTTAATGAAGTTTATTGATCAAATCATCGCCATCACGGAGCTCACCCCAGCTGCTGTATAAGCATGCTGGGGATCGCTCTCAGGCTCTCATGAGCTGTAGTCAGAAGCAGTCAGAAGAAGAACAGAGGGTGAACAAGCGACTACAGTATTTTGGGGGAGTCGATATTGACAAATCAAATTTTATTATCCCCAAATCAAAAAATGAGGAGTTTGAACATTACTTAGAGAATCAAAATTGGGAGCAGCTCATGTCAACATGTGAAGTAGATGATTGTTGTAATTTTATAACTGCAACAATCACAAAGTCTATAGAAAAATTTTCAAAGCAAATTAAAAGTAGACAACAGAAGATTAACCTACCATGGTTAAATAATGAAATAAGAAAACTTATGAAGAGGCGAGACTATGCACTGAAAACATCACTAACCTCCAAACTACAAAATGATCACCTTGTGTACAAAAGTTTAAGAAATAAAGTGGTACATGAGCTGCGAAAATCAAAAATATCTTATTACAATAAACTGATAGATCATGCAAAGGGTAACAACAGTTCCCTATGGAGGCATTTAAATAACTTAACTAATAAAAAAAACGATCAGAAGGGGGTAAAGGAACTTAGAATCAATGGCAAGACCGTCAGTGACAAGGCTACTTTGGCAAATGAATTTAATTCACACTTTGTGGGCTCTGTGGAAGACTTAACAAAAATTTTTGTGCTGCCAAATGTGCTCAACAACACAAATTCCATACTTCCAACAGATACTTTTCACATCGATGAGGTAAATGAGAAGTTAATTGCTGGCGTTGTTAAAACACTGTCAAACTCAAAAACTAATGATATCTACAATATGAGCACCTCCTTTCTCAAAATGCACAGCAAAATATTAATCAAACCACTGACTCATCTCATTAATCTCTCCATTAGGTCTAGTACATTTCCATCTGGCTGGAAAAAAGCTGTCGTCATACCAGTTCATAAATCAGGCAGTAAAGACGATATATGCAATTACCGCCCAATCTCTATTTTACCAGTCCTGTCTAAGGTTCTTGAACAAGTTGTAGCTACACAGCTGATAGACTACTTACAAGACAGTCAACTTCTTCATCCACATCAATTTGGTTTTAGACCAGGATACTCAACAGAAACAGCAAATTGTTGCCTTATTGAAAACGTCAAACAGTCCTTGGACAGGGGTAATGTGGTAGGAGCTGTTTTTCTAGATCTCAAAAAGGCTTTCGATACTGTAAACCACAGTTTGCTTTTATCCAAAATGGTATCTTTTAACTTCTCCCCAAATACATTAGAATGGTTTGCATCTTATCTCCAGAATAGAGAACAGTGTGTAAAAGTTCACCAGGATAAATCCTCATTTTTAAACAACCGCATGGGTATCCCACAAGGGTCCATTCTTGGTCCTTTACTTTTCAGCATTTTTATTAATGACTTGCCGTTACACTGCTCAGCTGCAACATGCCAACTTTATGCAGATGATGCAGTTATTTACACAGCTGCCAAGACTCCAGCACAGGCTGCAGATGTACTGTCTACAAGTATGGTTGATGTCCAAGAGTGGCTCCTCAAGAACCATCTATTGCTGAACCTTCAGAAAACAGTCTCAATGTGCTTTTCAATCAAAAAATGTAACCTGCAACATTTTAAAGTTAATATACATGATCATGACATCAGTTTAGCTACAGAATTCAAATACCTTGGCATTGTACTAGATCCTCAACTCAAATTTAATCTTCATATAAAGAAAATTTCAAAAACAGTAAAAAAAAATCTGAACTGCTTTAAATTAATTAGATATTACATACCTTACGAAGCAGCTGCACTGTATATGCATTCTATGGTTTTTTCTCATATATCATACTGTTTGACAGTCTGGGCTCAAGCAGCCCCTTCCACAATAAGACATATAGGTTCATTATATAATCAAACCCTAAAAATCTTGGACAAAAAGCCCATTAGGTGGCATCACTGTAATGTTTTAAAAAAATACAACCTATTGAGTTTTGAGAGCTTCATTGACCTCTGTCTTCTGAAATTAACGTTCAAATGTTTCCATAAATCAGCACCCGAGCCACTTGCTGGTTTCGTCCAAAGACAGGACAGCAGCAGAGCCACCAGGAGTTCTGTTAACAATAACTGTAAAATATTCCACCGCAGAACCACATTTGGACAAACAGCTTTCTCTATAAAGGGCAGTCATATCTGGAACACAATGCCAAATGAAATTAAAATAATAACGGACTTTAAAACATTCACTAAAAATGTTAAAAACTGGCTGAAAAATAAACAAGAATGTACTCATGTATGAATTAACTGTCTGCAGAGTGAGAGCGAATGAAGGGAAGGAATAAATGTGTTTGTTTATAGTGAGTGACGGAGGGAGGAAGGCCTGAAATAGGCAAATGTGAGTTATGTTATATGTGTTAAATGTGAGTCAGGCTGTTATATTTGTGTATTTATAATATTTATAATATTTATGTTAAATGTGAGTCAGGCTGTTATATTTGTGTATTTATAATATAATATTTATAATTGTGTATTTATAATTTTTCTGCATTGATGTATGTGATTATTGTGTATATTTTTTATCTTGATTCTTTTTTCTAAAGCCCATCCAGGGACAAGAGTTGCAAATTAGCTAATAGCTATACACTCTATGTGCAACACATCAGATTAATTGTCTTTGATTAATTGTCTATGTTTATTGCACTGTCCCTGTCAAATAAACTAATCTACTACTACTACATTTGGGGCTGGTGTGTTGCTCACACAGAATTAATTAGATGTCAACATATAATTATGGGACTTTAAAACACATTTGATTGGCAGTTGATGTCTTTGTTGGGGAGAAACTGAAATCTATGATAATTAAAAAAAATACTGTCCCATCCAAAAGGTCACTTCAGAGGGTAAAGGGGCATATGCAGGAGCATCAGTATATGTGCACATGCCTGTTTAAGTGCTTTTTGACAAATAGGAAAGAATGTTTATGGGCCCTTATGTACTCGAAGGTGGACAGCTTTAAGCCTTCGTAGTCCTAAAAGTCTCTTGAGTTTTGCATGGTGGACAGTGAGAGTGAACCTTTAGAGCTTTTTGGCGCTCAGCTGTGATAAATTCATCACTACTGACATCTAGTGGTGGAAAGGAAACACAGCAGGCTCAAAAATTATGGCAGAAGTGACGTTACTTTTATGTATCCAATTTGGTTTGCTGCTTTTGACTGATGTATAATCTTCATCTGTGTTTATGTGTTTTTCAATGTCAGGATCGCAGTGTTTTCAGTCACGGTCTTCTATGATGAGAGGGTTGTAATTGTGGCTGAGCAGAGGCCGGACGCTAGCGAGGAGGACAGCTTCCAGTGGATGAGCCGAGTGCTTCAGGTGAATCATCCAAACTGTCTTCTTATTTTAAATGATTTTATTGGGAAATGAATTTCAGAGAGATTTAAAATGCGTGGCTTCAGCTGACTGAAGGAACTGTATAATTATAACTTTTAATGGCACTACTCTGAGGTGGGAGGAAATTCTATCCTCTAGACAGTTTAAAGAATTACTGCTGCTGGTACAGCTGCATTTCCATTAATTCAATTCAATTCAATTCAACTTTATTTATATAGCGCCATTTCACAACAACAGTCATCTCATAGCACTATCAACTGTAGGGAGGACCCCCACAGTTGCAGAAAGACCCCAGCAATCAGGCGATCCCCTGTGAGCAAGCACTTGGCGACGGTGGAGAGGAAAAACTCCCTTTTAACAGGAAGAAACCTCCAGCAGAACCAGGCTCAGGGAGGGGCAGTCATCTGCTGCGACTGGCTGGGGGGTGAGGGGACAGAGAAGAAGAAAAGAACAGACATGTAGAGAGCAAACAGCACGATGGGGACTCAATCTATGGGAGAGAACAAACAAATGTTAATGACCAGCAAAAAAAAAATATTTCATAGAGAGTGAGGAAAGGAGTGAGGCCCAGTGCATTACTGGAGGTCCCCCGGCTGACTAAACCTATTAGCAGCATAACTAAGGGAGGGTTCAGAAACACATGATCCCTCCCTAATTGTAGGCTATATCAAAAAGGTAGGTTTTAGCCCTATTCTTAAAAACAGAGATCGAGTCTGACTCCCGAATCCAGATTGGCAGCTGATTCCACAGGAGAGGAGCTTGATAACTGAAGGCTCTGCCTCCCATTGTACTTTTGGAGATTCTAGGTATTACAAGTAAACCTGCATTTTGGGAGCGTAGTGCTCTGTTAGGATGATACGGTAGTATCAGATCTTTTAAATAAAAAGGAGCCTGATTGTTTAGAGCTTTGTAAGTAAGATTAGTTGTTTTCCATTTGCTGGATTCATCATTAGTATAGTGGGGAGAACACCCATCTGTCCTGTGACAGACCTGCCATGAGTCGTTGCTTTTTTATTACCAGAATTTTTTAGCACTCTAATAACAAGAGTGATCTTCTTCTTTCTCTCTACTGTAATCACACATAATAGAAGAAATGTGTTTGCACATTTTCATTATGATTTTTAAAAAATTATTATTGCCTTGCCGGTCGAAGACCAAAGAGGTCAAGGAATCCTTTGGGCGAAGACCGAAGGGAGATTATGTTATGGGGCAGTCCGACCGTCTGTCTCTCCCACTTTTGTGAGTTCAAATCCTCCTACAATTTTGCTCCGATTGTTTTGAAACTTGGTACCAGGGTTTGATATACACTGATGGTGTACATATTGAAGTTTGGCTCCAATCGGATGACTTTTGCGGAAGTTTTAGGGCAAAAGGCCAAATGTCAAGGTTGACATTCACTATGCCTTATTTTTTTTTCCACAATATCTTTAATGAACCTTTTTTTTTTTTTTTAACAAACATGATACAAGCAATCAAACACTAACACTAAAGTACTACAAAAAAAAAAATGCACTAAAAACACCAACAACCACCAACAAAATCAAGTCTTCAACAATGCTCCTCTGTTTAGTCTAGACAATCCAATACATAAGTACACATATTATGTTCACCAGTTTGGAATTTACAAGGTCCACACACATCATTCACCTTCTTCTTCAAGAGTTATGTTTAAATTTTTTACATAATCAATAAAAGGTCTCCATATATTCTCAAACACAATTTCCTTTGATTTCAGTATATATGTTATTCTTTCTAATGGAAGGTTTGTTAACATCTGTCTTAACCACTGAGTCACATCTGGTCTATGAGTCTTTTTCCATAATAGTGCAATACATTTTTTGGCATTAAGCAAACTGAGGTCTATGAATGTTCTTTCACTTTTATTAAAATTATGCTTTTCTGGGTACAGACCCAACAAAAACAGTTTAGGATTCAATATGATTTGTTTTGAGATTATTTTTTCAATTGTTACCCTCACCTCTTCCCAAAACATTCTTATTAATCTACATTCCCATAAACAATGAAATAGGGTTCCTTTACTTTCCATGCATTTTGTGCATGTATCTGGTATATTTTTGTTATATCTATTTAACTCCTCCGGTGTAACATACATCCGCATTAACCATTTGAAATGTATCAATTTAAGGCGTGCATTTATTGATTTGGTTTGAGCTTCTGTACAAGCCACTTCCCATTGTTCCTCTGAAATTTCAATTTGCAGATCTTCTTTCCAGTAGTTTAATCTTTTCAGTGAATTTTCACTTGAAGATAGTGTCAATGAGTTATAAAACTCTGAAATAATACCCTTTCTTTTACTATCTTTCATCATCATTTTTTCCAAGGATGAATAAATAGGTCGAGTGAGAGCTTTATTTTGATTTGATCGAATAAAGTTTCTAAGTTGAAGATATTTAAAAAAATGTGTTCTATTGAGATTAAATTTGATCCTCAGCTCTTCAAAAGACATTATGTTGTCTGCACATGGCAAATATAAATCCTGAATCTTTTGTATCCCTTTTAAATTCCATACTTTAAATACAGCGTCCGCTCTCCCTGGTTTAAAATATTGATTACCCCATATTGGACTAAATTGTGACAATAACTGTGGTTCTTTTAAATAGTTTTTAGCTTCACACCATATTTTGATCATATGCTTTACAAATGGATTTTTAACTTGTTTTTGTAATTTTTTTGCCGAATCTGAGTATATGAATATGGGAAGAGGTAAAGGTAAATTGTATGATTCCATTTCAGTCCAGTGAGG
Organism: Pholidichthys leucotaenia; assembly: GCA_020510985.1. NCBI lineage: Eukaryota > Metazoa > Chordata > Actinopteri > Cichliformes > Pholidichthyidae > Pholidichthys > Pholidichthys leucotaenia. Next base: position 135,883,937 of record CM035837.1, read on the forward strand.
GAGATCATTTGATGAAAAATAATATGTCATAGACCTCAGTTGTGCCGACCAATAATACAACATAAAATTTGGACATTTCAGACCTCCACGATCAAATGGTAAATATAATAAAGACAAACGTAATCTAGCCCTCCTGTTGTTCCATATAAATTCCACTAACTTTTTTTTTATTCTTGAGAATAGATCTAAAGGTGGTGATAAGGGAATGTATTGAAATAAATAAAGTATTTTAGGTAAAATATTACTTTTAAGTATATTGATTCTCCCGATCATCGACATTGGTAGTGACATCCATCTCTGAGTTAACTCATTGATATCTGACATTAAGGCTTCATAGTTGACGCTGGCGACTGATTCTAGCTTAGGCATAATTTGGATTCCTAAATATTTAAACTGATTTACAACATTGAATTGATTTACCTCAGGGGCTGGGTAATTTCTCTGGGTCTCATTTAGCATTAATATTGAAGATTTAGTTTTATTTATTTTATATCCTGATATTTCCCCAAAATTCTTTATTAAATTCAACAAGGTTGGAATTGATTTTTTTAGATTCGACATAAACAAAATTATATCATCGGCGTACAGGGAGATTTTATGTTCTGTTGGTCCAACTTTAATTCCATATATTTGTGAATGTAAACGTATCGCTATCGCTAAAGGTTCAATTGCCATAGTAAACAGTAAAGGTGAAAGTGGACAGCCTTGTCGACATCCTCTATTGATTTTTATTGGTTTTGAAATATTGTTATTTGTTAGGATTTCTGCTGTAGCATTATTGTATATTATTTGAACCCATTTTATGAAATTATTTCCAAGTCCAAACCTTTGTAGGACTTCAAAAAGAAAGGGCCATTCAACTCTATCAAAGGCCTTTTCGGCGTCCAATGATAGGAGAGCTGTATCCGGCACTTCTTTATTAAAATAAATAATATTAAATAGTCTTCTTACATTATGGAAGCCTTGTCTACCCTTTATAAAGCCATTCTGATCTCGATTAATAATATTTGGTAAAATTTCTTGTATTCGTCTTGCTAAAATTTTACAGATTATCTTAAGGTCGGCGTTTAATAGGCTTATTGGTCTCATATTTTCACATTTATTAGAGGGCTTACCTGGTTTTGGCAGTAGTATAATTAAGGCATTATTTATGTATGATGGTAAATTATTATTTTGAAATGCTTCTAAAACCATTTCCAAAAAAGGTTTTATTAATTTATTCTTAAATTTTTTATAAAGGTCAACTGGAAGACCATCTGGTCCTGCACTTTTTCCTGATTTCATATTATCAATGGCTAGCCCAACTTCTTCTTGACTAATTTTAGACTCCAATATCTCCCTGTTTTCATTTGGAATACACGGTATAGATAGTTCGTTCAAAAACCCATTTAGTTTTGTTAAATCAGGTTCATTTTTGGTATCATATAATTTTTCATAGTAATCTCTAAAGGCTCTATTAATTTCTAAAGGATCTATAACTACCTGTCCATTACTTATAATACTGGTAATTGGTGTTTTAATTTCCAATTGTTTAATCTGCCATGCTAATAATTTTCCTGATTTTTCACCTTGTTCATAAAAAGATTGTTTCAATCTTAGAAGACTCGAGGCAGCTCTATTCGCTGATTTTTTGTCGTATTCAGCTCTCAAAATCAGTAATTCATTCTCCAACCTTGGGTCACTTCCTGCATACACTTTTTCCTGAAGACTTTTTATTTTATGTTCCAATTTAGCTCTCTCCTCTCGAGTCTTCTTAGATTTTGATCCTGTATAACTAATAATATGTCCCCTAATAAAAGCTTTGAAAGCCTCCCACTTTACACATGCTGATGTTTGTGTAGTATTGATGTCAAAGAACTCGTCTATCTGTTTTTCTATATACTTGACAAATTCCTCATCCTGAAGCCATTTATGCTGAAATTGCCATCTACCTGATTCCTTTGTCAATTTTTTATCTACATATATTAGACAACAGGGTGCATGATCAGAGATCACGATGTTATCATAAAAGCAGTTTTGAATCTTGGACCTTAATTCTGTGGAAATCAAAAAATAATCAATACGTGAGAATGTCTTGTAGGTACTGGAATAACAAGAATAGGCTTTAACTTGTGGTTTCATTTCTCTCCATATATCTAACAATCTCAATTCTTTCATAAAATGATTAATAGTCATCCTACATCCAATGTGCGTACAATCCAGTCCTGTTGATCTATCCACACCTGGATTCAATGTACAATTAAAATCCCCTGCTATTATATGTTGCCCTGTAAGTGATGATAAGATGAGAAATAAATTAGCAAAGAACTTCTGATCATCTATATTGGGACCATATAAGTTCACAAGATTTATATTTTCTAATAGCAAAGAACCTTGAATGATTACATATCTTCCAAATTTGTCTCCAATTACATTTTTCACTTGAAAAGGAACTGATTTATGTATGAGAGTCATAACTCCCCTGGCTCGGGATGAAAATGAAGAGGTGAATACACTTCCCTGCCATCTACTCCTAATTCTTTTAACATCCTCCTCTATCAGATGAGTTTCTTGTAAAAACACAATTCTTGAACCCATGTCCTTTATTTTATTCATAACTTGTTTAAGTTTTTTTAAATTTTGTAGACCTCTGCAATTCCATGAAGTTAAATTAAGATTAACACTTTGGTCCATGATCAATAGAGAGTTTGGGATTACCTTGCAGTGTAAACATGCTCATACAGAGAAGCAAAAACATGAGTGGTTGAACATTCATCCTACAAACTACACACAAACAAATTTCCCCTTCCCACACTTGTGGCAAACCCCCCAAAATCAAAAGAAAAATTCTGTCTCCCGATATAGCCATCGACCGTTCCACACCCACGGGGAACAGCCTAAGCCACTCCTTCTTCATCCTCCCAATCACCCTAACTCTACTGCTTTTAATGACGTAACATTAACTCTCCTCTGTAGTTTTCCAACTTAACTCCAAAATTTTTAACAACTTTGTACATCATAGTTTTTTTTTTGTTTGTTTTGTTTTTGTTTTGTTTTTTTAATATATAATACAATCTATATTTTGTAAACTTACTATTTACTTCAAGTCAGTCAGATGCCTATGCAAATGCTTAATTATTCTACCTTATATTTTGTTCATGCTTAGCTCCCACCAGTCTCTTCTTCTTCTTTGATCTTCTTGATGAACTCCTGCGCCTCCTCTGGGGTCTTGAAGATGTGGGTTCTGCCCTCATACGTGGTCAGCAGTCTCGCAGGATAGATTACACCATGACGAATCCCAAGGTTGCGCAGCTCCTTACGTACGGGATCAAACTGCTTCCTCAATTGCTGGATTCCTGTGGCCAAATCTGGGTAGAACCGCACCTGCTGGTCCTGGTGTTTAATCTCTCCTTTTTTAGCTCGTGCAGCGTTGAAGATCTTCATCCTGTCTCTGTTGCTAAGAAACTTCATAATTAAGGTCCTCGGCGGTCCCTTATCTCTCCGTGGGCCAATACGATGTGCTTTTTCCAGAACCACTGCTGATTGCAACTCCTCGCTGCCCAGCACCTCCGGAATCCACTTTTCCAGAAAGGAACATACGTCCCGACCTTCTGATTCCTCTGGAAGACCCACTAGCCTCAAATTATTCTGTCTCGACCGAGATTCCAAATCCAAAATATTATCTTCCAGAGATTTATTTTTTTTTCCAAAGTGCGCACCTTTAATTGAAGACGGGTGACGTCATCTTCAGCACTAGCGAGACGGAGCTCCATCTGCGCCGTTCGTTCTACACAGTCACCCAATTCCTTTCTTATTCCTTCCAACGCTGTCATAATCCCATCAAATCTAGAGGAAAAGTCCGCTCTCATTGAACTCATGGCAGCCATCAGCGCATCTGCGCCATTCCCCGCAAATATCGCACCGCCGCCAGCCTCCTCCGCCATATATGGAGTTTTGTTTGCTGCGTCACAGACCTGAAAGTCCGTTAATTTGGACTGTTTCGGCGGCTCGCTTTTTCCTTTTCCTGGTTTTCCAGCCTTAGGCTTCGCCGACATATCCTCGCCCAAATGCTGGGATACGTTCTGTCCCAAATGAGAGAGTTATTTGCCGATTTTTTTTTTTCCAGGAGCAGAGCAGAGCGAGACACGTCCGTCCTACGTGGCAGCCATAACCGGAAGTCCACTATGCCTTATTACTATAGAACGAGTAAAGCTAGAGTCACTAAACTTGGTACACAGGTCCAGTCTGAGACCCGGACCTGTGACTATGGGTTTGGGGTCAAAAGGTCAAGGTTAACATTCCGTTTGCACTGTTACTATGCAACAATTAAAGCTAGGGTCACAGAACTTACAAATGTTCACCCTGAGACCCTGAACTGTTTAAGGGTTTGAGGTTGCAAGGTCAAAGGTGGCGGTCAAAATGTCATATCAGCTATTTCAACAACAAAGAAAGCTAGGGTCACCAAACTTAGCACACAGGTTCACCTTGGGATCCTGACCTACAACTAATGATTGTATATCATTATTTTTGTTGTATATTCATGGGTGGTAGGCTTATTGTATGTAATTTGGTTCTGCCTCAACATGGAAAAGTTGAAAACTGCTCTTCTTCAGTGACATATTAGGATCTTCAGAGAAAACGGTGGCAGGGGATATTGCACTCACCTCAGAGTGCTCTTGTGACTTATAAGTTTGTGCTTTTTCCCATTTTAAGCTCTTTCTTACGGAGGTGATGTTACTAATATTATTTGCCCCCTCTGTGAAAATGTAAATAAAGTGTTTCTGTAAAAATCCAAAATCTTTTTTTTAATTCCTGAAAATCACCAAATAAAATCTAATACCCCCTTTACACAGGGGTGGAGATTGTTGCGAGATCACTGAGTGATGAAAAAATGGCCAGATCTCTTAATGATCTTTCAATCAACTCTCAGCAATTGACAAGATATCCCAGTGATCTTCAGTGATCGCCACAGTCCTCAAGGTTTTGCCTCTGTCCAAAACAATCTCTCAACGATCACCAAAGGGAAGCAATTTCTCGAGGAGTGCTGAAGGAGCACTCTTTGATCTCATCAGTCTCCTAGTGATCTCTCAGCCGACTTTCAGTGGACACCAAATTTTTCTACCCCAGAGGTTGAGATGGCTGAGAAATTTTTGATCTCTCAATGGTCACATCCAGCAGTGTTCATTTGTGTTCTTGTGCCATACCTAATCCCTTAAAAAAAGACTATCAAAATCAGTTAATCACTTTTTGAGTACTGCTGATAAACATACAAACCAATTTGGAGAAAACTTGAAAAACGGAACCTTCTTTTTAACAGATCCTGGATTCCTATCACAGTGTGGGGGACTGTGTAGCTGAGAGCTCTTCTCCACTCCAAATCTTTGTTCATCAGTTTACTTCATAGAAAAATAAATGTATACCTGTATGCTCATCCTGCCGTTCATGACTAAAACTAAAAAAATGTGAACAAAAGTAAAAGAGAAAGCCACTGGTAAACGCATGCACAGCTCACTTCTGCATCTGCAGCTTTCATGAATGCTGTGTTCTGCCTGCAGGCTATCGACAGCATCCACCAAGTGGGTCTCTACTGCCTGGCCCTGGTCCCAGCAAACACCTTACCCAAAACTCCGCTGGGTGGCATCCACATCTCTGACACAAAGCAGTTCTTTTTGGAGGGCAACCTGCACCCCTGCAACATCCTGATGTGTCCCCATACGTGTGTCACCAACCTGCCCAAACCTCGCCAGAAGCAGCCAGGTACTTCTGCGGGGCACTGTGCATTTGAGAAATGTCTTCTGAGATTAAGTCTTTCTGAGAATGTTTGAACGTTTTTGCTTTATGTTAATCAGCGAAATTATTTATGCAGAAATTATTAGGGTATATGTAAAGTATATAATGCACTCCATGAATTAGGTGTTTTCCTTTCAGCTGGGTTGTATATTCCTTTAATAGGTATTGTGACGTTTTTGTAATCTAACGTCTACTTTTCATACAGAAAAACAAAACCTATCAAACAAATAAGCAGAAAAATTGGGATTTCATTTATTCACTGGCAAAAATAACTGATAAATGTGAATGAATAATATACGAATAAATAAAGCAGAATATGTCAGGAATAAAAGTGTGCTTGAGAGAGGACATATTTTCCACGCGATGGGCACTTGTTCCACATGTTGACGTGATTCCCGGAGGTTTTAATGGAATGTCTGTGACACGCTTTGGTCAGAATACCTCAGGGTTTCAAATAGGGCTGCACAATTTAAAAAAAAAACAAAAAAAACTGTGTGATTGCAATTATGGCCACAAATAATGCAATTTGTGATGCAGTTTTGATTATTTTTATTCCTTTTTTTAAACTGATAGTTTCATGAGTATCTTTGCTTTGTAGAAAATGTAGAATAAATTGACAGTTTATCTGAACTCAAATATTACGTTGCATAAAAAATGGGAAAAAAATTGTACAGCACTCTTCAAAATGACATTTATATTAATTAAATCAAAATCATAGCATTTTGTGTAATTATATACAGTAATTGCAGAGACTGACATTGCCAGTGTGATTTGATTAATTGTGCTGCCCTATTTTAAATATTGCAGCATTATTTTCCACCCTGATTTAACACCCTTCTTCAAAATGAACCGTTCAGTGCATGGTTTTTAAATGCTAATGAGCCCCAGTTCATCCCTCTATCATCACTACTGACTTCCATGCTTGATGCTATGCTAATGTTAGTTGTTAACGTCAGCTGCTTTAGCTCGTCTAATCTAACTAACATAAAATTTTCTGAATGTAAGAATGTAAAATCCCAAATAAAGCATCATTGGAACAAAGGGGTGTAGGCATATGACTGGTCCATGGGATATAATAAGCACAGAAACAAAACTGAATGACCTAATTGTGTTACCTTTGTTAAAACATGGTGTGCCGGAAGGATTAACTATGGGCTAGCTATCATGAGATTACAGCACTAGTGTGGCCAAAGTATTTTTTTTTTAAAAAGCCAGACTGACACGATATGTTATCCACTGCGGAAAAATGAACCAGCTATGAACATGGACGTCTTAAAATGGAATGACGAGAATTTACAGCGAAAAACCATGAAAACCCGAGTTGCTCCGCTGAGCTAAGTCACTATAGTTCTGTAGGTGTGGGTCAAGACGCTCACTGGGAAACATGAAGTTCACTGGATATAAAGTTAGAGGGATGGCATCATTCCAGTGAGCTCCGGTTCTCACATCCCAGCTGGAGCCAAATCAAAACCGTTCATTTAGTTATTTAATAAGATGTAATAGGATGAAGATGGACCCAAACAAAGGGACAGGGTTGTGTTTTTTTATTTGCCTTTTGTTCTTGTTAAAGACAAAGTTAGAAAGGAGATGTTTTTACCTTCTTTTCTTTACGTGCTGCGACTGTTGCACTGCAGTCTTCATCAGAAGTCTTCTGATGAGGAAACATTTGGTGCATTATAATATTGTGACACTTTGGGGTGGCAGAGACATCGGTATCGTGAAACTTTATTAGAAATTATTAATAAATGTTGCAAATACAAACTTACCTATTTCGGTACCAGAGTAACAAAAACCATTTGACTTTTCAGTCCATTGGATAGTGCTAAGTGCACACTGTCTAGTTAGGTCAGTGCAGCAAAGAAGTGACTTGTGAGATTTAGCCTGGAATTGAGCAAGCCAAATATCGGGATGGGAAATCGCAATATATGATACTCAGCACATTGCAGAATCATGATAATATCACATCACAGCCCAAGTATCATGATAATATCGTATTGCGTGGCCTCTGGTGATTCCCACCCCCTAGTGGCCACTTCAAAAACCAAAACTAATGCACAAAAGCACTGAAACTTTCCTGAAAAACCACTGAAAAACCTGCACACTAATGCTAATCCATCATGTTGGACTAACATTGGACTATGCTAGTCCAATATTCTGTTTCATTGGTTTGACATTTTTAATCTGGCTGCTGTTTATTGTTATTTTCAGTCAAATTAAAGGTATCTATATCAACCTATGTATCTCTATCCTTGCCGCACGTTTTAAATTCTCATTAGTTATCTTTTTTTCTCACATCTTTCTTTGACTCTCTTCCGCTCTTTGTGTGCTGCAGTTGGCGTAGGTCCTGCCTCTGTGATGGTGGGCAACCTGGTGGCCGGGAAGAGAATTGCCCAGGCTGCAGGGAGGGACCTTGGCCTTATTGAAGATCAGGATCTCGTAAGAAAGGTATGAACACAAACATGAAAAAATTACACTCACCTCTAACATAATATACAACAGCATATTAAGGCCGTTTGAGGAAAAAATGCCGGGGTGGATTGGATGGCAACTTTATTAAGTTAAAAAGGTAGTGAAAGGGTGGAAAGATTTGAGTTAAATGTACCGTTTTTGTTTTTTTTTTCCTTCTTTGTTCTTCTAAATTTTAAACCTTTTCTTTCCACTTTTTTCTTTAAAATTTTGCCCCTATTTCTTGTGATTTTGCCATTTTTCCCCTCATAGTTTTGCCACTTTTTTTTTGCTAATTTTCCACTTTTTCCTCATAAATTTTCCACCTTTTTTTTTTTTTTTCAAAAGTATGACCCTGACCGCCCACCCCAAGTGCAAGACTGCTCAGAAGGCCCCAATATGCCATCATTAATCCTACTAATATTTTTAAGAGTTAACTGCTAATCTTTAAGAAGCTGCTTTAACTCTGTGCATGATAATAGCAATGCTGCTGTGATGGTAAATGGAGCGCTGTGAAGAGCTTCCATTGTAACAACGGCCCACGCTCAGACAGAGCTCACTTTTATAGAAAAATCTGGACTCTTCTTTCCCTCTGCTCTCGTGTCTGTGGATGTAGCTCTGTATGTGGCCCACTGTGATGGTAAGAACGACGGCATGTTACCCCGTGATTGTTCATTTCTGGTCATGTTCTAATCTGTTTCGTATTGTGGTTTTATTTGGTGTGCTTGTGTTGAAGTCTTGCATGAGCAAGAATGTGCACTATTTTTAAAATAAGACATGCAGCTTGTGTAGCTATTGCTTTTCTGCAGACAAGCCTTTCACATCCTAAGTTACTGTTCATTATTCTGAGAGCTGGGTTGGCTCACAGTATTTGGTATAAATTGTTTGCATGGTGTCACAAAATAATTGATGCCAGATCACTCTCTCCCAAGATCTGCTGCCACTTTATTTTTTTTTAAAAATTCAGTTGTATACAGTTTGCTTCTTTTCCCATCATAAATTCCTTCTTTAAAGTTGATTTACATAGCTGAATTTAAATAATACATAGATTTTATTAAAACAAGGTGTCTAATATAAACTGTCATTATTATTTTTTTATTTTGTAACAGCATCAGTATTTGACAGAAGCTCTGCAGTGGCGGGCACAGACGGACCCAGACCACGTCCTCTATATTCTCCTTAATGCCAAGGTACCGCTTTGATTTGTTCATGTCACTGTCAACTTTATTTATATAGCACACTTAAAAACAACAACAAAGTTGACCAAAGTGCTTTACACGTCATACACTACTGGTCAAGAGTTTTAGAACATCTCAATTTTTCCCGCGTTCTACTGAAATTCAAGCAGTTCAAATCCAATGAATAGCTTGAAACGGTACAAAGGTGCTAAAAGTGCTGAAATGCCAGGGGTTAAAACAAAAGGTAAGGTTGTAGAGGGTGTAAGGAAAGGATGTGGGGGCGAGGCACAAGCGTAGGTCGACACAGATTCTTTATTGACCCTCTAACATAAATACAGCCGGTGGACCCCAGCGTTGCCTGCTGGGGCCGAGTGTCTGGTAGGAGAGTTTTTGCGTTGCTGAGGCATGTATAACAAGCTCTTTTATACAGTTATACAGACAGAGAGAATGCATGGCACGTTAGCGCAGTGATCGTCATCTCATACATATCAGTCAATACATATCATTAGCATGACATCAGCTGGCGCCCGGATGTCCTCTCTGTCGTCCGGTGACGTATACATAACAGTCCATTGTTCTGCCCCTCTTCCTGCTTCTGGGTGTGAGAAGAATGTCCACCCACTGTGTCTAGTGTCCCCCACAAGGTTGCCCAAAAATAAAAAAAAAAAAATAATGTACATTTCAAAATTATACAAAAAGGCCTTTTTCAGCGAACCAGAAATGGGTTAAAAACTTAAAGCTGTTCTGCAGCAGTGGAGCTTGATCAAGCCTTGAAAGTTGGTGCTACCAGTTTGTACGTGTCCCAGATTTCTTGATTACTTCCCACCTCTTCTGTCTGCATAAAAGTAGTGTTGGAACACACTGTGTAAATTTCAATAAAAACTGAAAAAATTGGGGTGTTCTAAAACTTTTGACCGGTGTTGTATGTAACAGATGAAATAAAATTAAGACAAGCTAAAAACACAGAGACCACAACATAACATGACCTGTAGGACTCAAACTGAACTCAAATTAAAAGCCAAATTAAAAAGATGGGTTTTGAACTGTGATTTAAAAGAGTGTAAGGATTCTGCAGTGTGTATATGGAGTGGCAGGTTGCTCCATAATCTAGGGGCTGCCACAGCAAAGGCCCTATCCCCTCTCTGTTTTAGTTTGCTTTTAGGCTGCACTAAAAGCAGCTGGTCGGATGACCTTAGTGCTCGAGCAGGAGAATAAAAATCAGTCATACACTGAAACATGGAGTAAATAATCAGCGCACAACTTTAAGTTTAACTACAACAATGCTATTTTCTAACAAGCAGAAAGGCAGCACATTACTGCATTAGAAATCATTCTGGACTAATATGTCTCACCTTTTTGTTTGTTGGCTCACATTTAATTAAAAAAGTGCTTTTTATTACCGTCGCCAAGGAGGTAATGTTTTAGGTTGTGTTTGTGTTAACAGCATAACTCAAAAAGTTATTCCTGAATTATGATGAAACTTTCAGTAGAGGTTGGAAATTGATCAAGGGCCATTTAATTATATTTTGGGGGTATAATGTGACTGAAAATCAGTCTCTTGGAGTTTTTAAACTCACTCCAGTGAAGTAGAAGGGGGCTAATGCAATGACGTATTGCGTAGCTCCATGTCTCTCTGTCCACATGTCACAGGACTCACTACTCCTCCTAGGTGTTTGCACACCAAACGTACCATGATCCTCAAGTGGGTCTGCATCCAGCTTGTGGTCAAGGTCAAAGGTCAGGAGATCTGGGCACTGATGTGATTTCAGAAAAATCGCTCCTCCTATTAGGCAATTACCTCAATTCTCACCAAACTCACTCACCCAGGTTGAGGTCAAGGTCATTGTCAAAGGTCAGGACATCTGGGCATTTATGAGTTCATGAAAACATTACCTCTCCTAGGCCTGGGCTCCTCAAATAGCGGACACAGGGGGTCTTCCTTCCAATCCCCAAAGCCAAAGTCAAAGTCAAAGTGCCTTTATTGTCATTCCATTGTTAATGAACAATGCAACGAAATTGAGATGCTGCTCCCTAAAAACAAACTATAAACAAACTATCACACTCACAGTTCACTCATGCATTTAACATTCTTATAATTACAACAATAAATAATGCTTGAAACAAAATTACCTAAAAGTTGAATACAATATGTACGTAGCAATAATGAAAACATACTGAGCGATAAATACAAAAGACCAGCTTATGCACACAGGGTTGTTGCTACAAAATAACCTAAAATAACAAAAAATATCAGCAGACTACGTGTGTTACATAAATCCGTTCAAAATACGTACTGCTGCTGGGAAAAATCTATGATTAAACCTGGTAGTCCAGGTTTTATGGGATCTGTACCACTTTCCCGAGGGGAGCAAGTGAAAGAAGTCATGGCCTGGATGAGCACAGTCTTTAATGATGGCAGTAGCTCTGTTGAGGTACCAAGACCTGGAAATCTCTTCCAGAGAAGGGAGAGAACAGCCAGTGACTTTTTGTGCAGTCTCGATCACTCTCTGGAAGGCTTTGCGGTCTGCGGCTGAACAGCCCTCATACCAAACCGTGATGCCATATGACAGAATGCTCTCAATAGCAGAGCGATAAAATAAAACCAGCAACTGTGCATTCAGGCCATTCTTCTTGAGGAGCCTCAGAAAGTGTAGACGTTGTTGAGCCATTTGAAAAAAAAAATGCCTGTTTCGGAGAAAGAAAAAAAAAAAAAAAAGGAACTCAAACATTATAAATGCTGCCAGCCGGACAGTTGATGGCGTGAGGTCTGAGGCCCCATCAGACTAGGGCAAAATGCTCAGTGGAGGCAGGCAAGCATGAGAAATCACACCGCGCACCCCACCCCGAGGAGAGAAAGAAAATGGTCACGACTGCCACTGGCAGCCAGATAACTACAACCTGGAAAGGGCATCTTTATTCTGCCTTTGATAATCAGGGCCCCCGCCCACTCCACGTCACCACACCCCACACCACCGCACTCCGCGGAGCAGCAATCCAAACGTGATGTAAAAACGAAAGCCAGGGAGCCACCGTCAGACAGTGGTAGGGTTGTTTCCAGTTTTTATTAGAAGTGTGATATTCATATGTTACAAATTCGGTGTATTTTTGACTGAAGGACTACGTTACTTATTTATTTAATTTCACCTTTATTATGAGCTTCTCTGTGCTTACCAACTTTGCTGCTCTGCCTGTGTGTGACTGAATCAGCGCCGTGTATGCGCATTGAGCGACACCTGTGCCACGATCACTTCGGTCCAAACACAGCCAGGTGACCGACCACTACTCCCAGCTTGGCCTTGCTGCAGAAGCTCGAAGAGCGCGCTCGTTGTCCGTGTGTGTGGGCGCGCCCATCACCGGTGCAATTATGTGCACTAATGTTCAGCAAACTGCCACTAAAAGTCGCTGCATTCACCCAGCTACTCCCACAGCAGGGCAGCCTGGTGACATAGGTGTAAATCAAGGAGATCTGGGGGGAGGGGGGGGTCTTTAAAACTTGCAGCTTTTCTCATAAATTTGTAACTTTTTCTCATTCATTTACTGCATTTATTTGTAAATGTAAAACTTTTTTCTTGTAAATTTGCCACTTTTTCCTCATAAATCTGCTGGTTTTGCATCGTAAATCTGCAGTTTTTTCTTGTAAATTTGTAACCTTTTTCTAATAGATGTGAGGGTTTTTTTGTGAATTTACATAGTTTTTCCTCATGAATTTGGAATTTTTTCTAGTAAACTTGACTTTTTGTAATTTTGCTACTGTTTCTTGTAAATTTGCAATTTTCTTTCTCATAAATTCATGACTTTTTTCCTGCAAATTTGCAGCTTTTTCTCATAAGTGTACATGTGTATATTATTTCTCATAAATTAGTGACTGACTACAATAATACTTATAATGTCCCCTCAATATTTACTCTGGTGAAAATGTTCTGTTCATTGTTCCTCCCAACATGGAAATGAAACATCCACCCATGCAGCATGTTGGCACTGCTTCAGACCTCTGGCCCACTGGCAAAAACATTTGAGGACCCCTGTCCTAGGCCATTGACCTTGACTTTGTGCACATCCTAAATGGGTCAGCATCTAGGCTGTGCTTAAGGTCAGGGTCAACGGTCAGGATATCTGAGCACACATTGGGTGATTTTGTCAGGTCGGAATGAGCTACTCCATCATTGACGGTCTGGTTTAAGAGTCTTAGGAGTGAAATAATGCTTGTTGCATGTTTTGACTGTCACCAGCAGAAGGTGATATGTATCTGCTCCAAATCAGAGTGGTCAGATCTCAGCTGTAGACTTCCAGCTTTGCCTTATTGCATTGTGCTATCTGTAGATGATAAACTAACTGGAAAAAAAATTAATTCACCAGCCTGCTTTTAACTGACTTAAAGCCCATTAGGTGATTAAAATGAGTCAAATGTTAATCAAATACCTCCAAAAATTGTTTCACCTGCATCAGATATTCAGAAAAAAGAATAAAAACACACAAAAAAAATGTTGACTTGCATTACAAGGGGAACTGTGATACCTTGGTGGGGGTTTGGACTCTTCAAGTGTTTTCTAATTTATATATTTATTTTGGCACAATGCCTGAAGGCATTTGGAAGATATTGTATTTGTGTTTAGTATTCCAGCAAAGTTAATAAGAGTGTTTAATATTAGTTGTATTTTCAATATTTATGCAGTGAATCACCTTGCTGTCTCTCATTCTTCAGGGTGTAACAGTGGGCACAGCGACTTGTGTCCAACTGCACAAGCGGGCAGAGAAGATAGCTGCAGCCCTCACCGAGAAAGGCAGCATCAACACTGGCGAGAACGTAGTCCTGCTCTATCCTCCTGGTGGGTTCTACCTCTGGCTTCCTGTTTGTTTTACTCCCACAGAGATTAATTAGTGTGAGAGCTGGACAGTTTCATTGCACTTTACTGTTCTCCATTTATTTTCCTAGGTATCGATTTGATTGCTGCTTTCTACGGCTGTCTCTACGCCGGATGTGTTCCCGTAAATGTCAGGCCTCCCCATCCTCAGAACCTGGCTGCCACACTGCCTACTGTCCGCATGATCATTGATGTAAGTTTACAGGGCTTGACATCAACTTTTGTGCTCACCAGCTGCTGTGACTAGTAGCCAGTTAACATTTTCACTAGCTATGTAAAAGTTTATAGTTGGGAAGTTACACTTGTATTTGCCACACTCCAAAATGCTCACAAACAATACTAATACTACTGTTTCCTCCTCTTTCCTCCTCTCCATCTGCAGCTCTCCTGCTGTGCTTATTTCCTCCTTTACTCACGCAGGCAGTCCTGTGATTATCATAATGTACCCTATATCACTAAAAAGCTCCACTTTTCAGCTTTCAGAATTGGTTGGCGTTACGTCGCTAGTGTGAATGGTCAAGGAGTTACGGTAATTTGAACGAGATGTATCACTTTGTGTTGCCAGAGGCAAAGTAGGACTTACAGGGTCAAGGTCAATGGTCAGATCTGAGCACCCCCGGGTGATTGTGCCAGTCCAGAATGAGCTGCTCTGTCATTGATGGTCTGGTTTCTCATAAATTAGTGACTTTTTTCAAATAAAGTTTGAACTTTTTTCTAGAGCTGTACCCAAATATTAGATTATCCAGATATTTGTTCATAGGGTTTCCAAGCAGCTGTGCTGCGGGAAACCTATTCTTCTTATTTTTTTTTTTTCGCCGCTAAAAGTGCATGGGGAGCAAAAACAGTAAATACATAGAAACTTGAAATTTTACTGTCGTGGTTCGAGCGCCAATCTCGTCCGCGCTCGGGCCATGCACTATTTTCTCCTTTCTGACGTGTGTGTGCCCCTTTTGGCTCTCCGAGCCTTTATTGTGACAGCGCTCGGAGGGGCTTCCGGCTGTCAGAGTGGACAGCTGAGCCGCATTTCGTCTCATCAGCTGCTCGCTTCTTAAGAGGGCAGCTGAGAACGAAAGGCGTGGCAGTCTCGTCAGATTTTCCCTGTCTGACAGCGTCAAGCGTTTCTCGCCATGTTATCCTGGTCAGACGTTAACTACTTTACATCCATGATTGTAAGTGTTTTCATTATGAACCTGTTCCTCCTCGTCATTGATTGAGTATTCGTTGTGGTGTGTTTTAGCCCCCCGTGGCTTGTTATTTTGTTCCTTTTCTGTTCTGTAATAAACTGTGCAAACTCGCTGGTGATATGTGGCGTCTTATGATGGCTCATGAGGGCCATCCATGACATTTACAGTCTGATCAGAAACTCTCCTCACTATTGAGAGTTCAAAACTCAGCACACTGTGTACATAGGTGGTGCTATAATAAACAGTTCTATGTTTTTGCAAAGATCTTGAGAATGGTTGGGTCTAGACTAGACTTCTTTCATCACTCTAATCTCTGAAATCTTATGTGGCTTTTCTTCAATGGTGGTGAATTCTGAAAATGAAGTTTTCTGCACCATATTTTCAAAAATGTGCACATGAACTCAAAATGAACTCCTCCTAGGCCGTTAAATCCAGATTGCTTGAAATTAAGCAGAGATGATCTACAGATGTTGATAATGAAAAGTTGTTAAAATTATCCAAAAATGTGTTTTGAGTTTCTAGACCAATCAAGTTGCACAGTTTCTCTTTAGCATGTAGTTTGGGGTTTAACTCCAGAGATATACTGATTCAAATCTGATGAAACTTCACACTCACAATCACAACAGTATTCTTCAGCAAAGTACCAAATTTTATGCAATTCTGTTCATGTTCCAAAAACCATGTTTATGAAATGTCTGTCGGCCATTTTGTTGGTGTGTGAGGAAGTCAGTATGTAACCCAAAGCAACTGTGTAGTGTAGGGGTGCGGAAGATGGAATCAGACAAGGCAGCGAGCTGAACGACAAAGAACTTTATTCACTTCCAACAAACAGAACAGACTGCCCCCAGGGTCTCTAGGCAATTGCTCTTATACATCTTTATTCCCGCCTCTGAGACCCAGGGTGTGAGACATTAACATACAAGACACAAAGCCTGCACCCACATCGACACACAGTACACAAAGCATTACTTATTACCATACTATCGCACCCCAGTGAAATCCGGTGTGAATCCTGTCACAGCCGGGGCGACGGCTCCTCTTTGTTTCATCTAAAAAACCCCAGTGCTACGCCGCTCTTCCTGTCTCCACTCCCCTCTTCACCCTTCATTTCTCATATCCCTCTCCCTCCCTCAACCTTCAGTCCTGGGTGAAGTGCCACCTAATATGTGTCACCATACAGCCCCCCCACCCCCCGAACACCCAGAAAGGGCCCTACTCCTCTGGTCCTTTGGGCTTGAGCAAACACCCGTAGTGACTGTAGCGGGGTACCACCGGGCCGGTTGAAGCACCTTCCTGTTAAGGTGTGTGGGAGGAAACGTTGGTCTGTGGAGGGGAAAAGGGTGGGGAGGGAACAGGGTTAGTTTCGTGACCACAGTTCAGAGCCACTGTAGGTGGGCATCCGCATTGGGGAGCTTGAGCCAACACCATCTGTTTGTCTGCCAACACATAAGTGGGCTAAAGCCTGTCAATGCAGACGGTTTCCTCCCCCCCCCCCCAAGTCTAACACAAAGTGTTTTGTCCCAGTTTCCAGCACTCTGAACGGGCCATCGTACGGTGGATGCAGCGGGGTTCTGTGTGCATCATGCCTGACAAAAACAAACTTGGCACTCTCCAAGCTCTTTGGAACAAAGGTGCAGGAAAACAATAGTGTGCCAGGCCGTGCACATTAGCAGCCCCTGTACTATAAAAAAAAAATCGTGCTGGTGGATCGGTTCCGGGTGCGGGGCTCTCCAGTAAAAATTCCCCGGGGATCCGCAATGGCTGAGAAAAAACGAGTTCTGCCGGGGAGGCTGCCAAATCCTCCTTAGGTGCAGAGCGCAACCCCAATAGAGCCCAAGGCAGGCAGTCGACCCAATTTGCATCCGTGAGTGAGGCTCTGAGTGCTTCTTTAAGCGACCTGTGAAAACGTTCGCATAACCTATTAGCCTGGGGTTGTACGCGGTGGTGCGGTGGATTTTGACCCCCAGGCTGTTGGCCATCATGGACCAGAGTTCCAAAATGAATTGCGGACCCCTGTCAGAAGTGATGTTCGACGGGGATCCAAACTGTGTAACCCAAGCTGACAAAAACACGCGAGCAACCTTGGCGGACATGTTGGAAGCCAGCGGGACCACTTAAGGCCAACGGTGGTGCGGTCCACAATCATCAAAAGGTGCGTGAAACTTTGCGATGGCGGAAGGGGGCCCACCAAATCCACGCAGACGTGGTTGAACCTCCTGGCTGGAATTTGGAATGGCTCGAGGGGGGCTTTGGTGTGTTTGTGCACTTTGGCTCACTGGCACATGGCGCACGCTGCAGCCCATTCCTTCACATCCCTGCGTAGGCGAGGCCAGACAAATTTTGCCCCCACCAGTTTAACCGAGGTGCGCACGCCGGGATGTGAAAGGGAGTGGACAGACTCAAAAATGCGGCGGTGCCATGAGCTCGGAACCACCGGAAGGGGGCACTCGGTGGAGATGTTGCAGAGCAAGGGAGGGCACCCTTCTTGCACCACCCTGCTCTGCAGTTTTAAGCCAGTAGGCACGGACTGGAGTGTGCAAATGTCTGCATCTCCAGTTTGGTCGGTGGCCATGGCAGTGAAATCTATCCCCATGTAGACCGGGGAGACTAACGCGCGTGACAGGCAATCAGCCACAACATTAAGCTTACCGGCTACTTGTTGAATATCGGTAGTGAATTCCGAGATTGCCAAGTGCCATTGCTGCCAAGCCGACCACAGTTCCGAAACTTTGGACTTTTCATACGTTAACGGTTTGTGATCCACAAATGCGGTGAACTTGCAACCCTCCAGCCAAAACTGGAAATAGTGCATAGCCAGGTGGAGAGCCAACAACTGCTGGTCAAAAGTGCTGTATTTGCGTTTGTTGTCACACAAGGTGCAACTAAAAAGCACGAGTGCCACGAACCGGAGACGTGCTGCTCCACCAGTCAGACGCGTCTGTGGTGAGCGCTATCCACGCTGACGGGGTGGGGTGAGCTAGTAAAGCCGCGTTATCGAGCACTGTTTTGGCATTTGTGAAAGCCCAGACCCGTTCGGGGGTCCATTCAATGTGTTCTGCGGGCTTCTTTTTTTCGAGCCCGGCATACAGCGGTTGCAGCGGCTGGGCTGCTCGGGGAAGGAAACGGTTGTAAAAATTGACCATTCCCCAAAATTCCTGTAGTGCCCTGACAGTCTGTGGATGTAGAAAATCTGACACCGCACGCATTTTATCTGGCAGTGGGATTGCACCTTCTGGCGAGATGCGATGGCCCAAAAAATCAGTCACTGGCAGCACATACGACACTTTGCTGGATTAACAATAAGCCCGTGCGCTTCCAACTGTTGGAAAACTTGTTTGAGATGGACGAGGTGCTCCTCCTCTGACGCGCTAGCCACCAGAATGTCGTCCAAGTAGACAAAAATGAACGGTAAGTCACGGAGCACCGCGTCCATCATGCATTGGAAAGTTTGTGCTGCACCCTTCAACCCGAACGGCATGCGTAAAAACTCAAAAAGACCAAAAGGAGTTATTACCGCCATTTTGGGAACGTCCTCTGCATGAACCGGGACCTGGTGGTAACTGCGGACTAGATCCACTTTTGAAAAAATGCGCGTCCAGGCCAGGTGCACGGAAAAAGCCTGGATGTGTGGGATGGGATACTGGTTGTGTTCTGTGGCGTTGTTCAAGCGTCGGAAATCGTCGTACAGCCGCCACTACCTGTCAGCCTTGGGCACCATGTGCAGCAGAGATGCCCAAGAACTGTTGGAGTGCCTAACGATACCTAATCGCTCTAAGTTAGCAAACTCCTCTTGCGCGCTGGCTAGTTTACCCACATCCAGGTGGCGAGGGTGCGCAAACACAGGCGCACCTTTCGTTGTGATAAAATGCTTGACCTCATGCTTGGTTACCATAGAGGAAAAGGTGGGAACCGTGAGTGCTGGAAACTCAGAAAGCAGACGCTGGTACTTATCCCCTGGAGCTAGAACATTAGCGTGTGTTGATGACCCAACTCCCCGAGCTATGCAGGTCAAGGAGGAAGAAGATACAGTGTCCACTAAATGCCTGTTGGCAACATCAACAGGTAGTCCATAAGCACACAGAAAATCAGCACCTAAGATGGGGACTGAACATGCAGCTACCGCAAAGTCCCACTGGTAATTGCATCCATGCAAATATACAGTCACCGTCCTTTCTACCTGAACAAATTTACCTATGGGTACAAATAAAGTAACCTGAACCTTTCTCCACACGTCCTGATGTGGGATCTGTTTGTAGCCGTTAAAGATGGGCCGCAACCTTCTGCCAGCCTGTCCATGCTGACCGGCAAAATGAGGCTCTTCCGGGAGCCAGAGTCTACCAAAAAACATCTCCCAGAATGTGTGTCCATGATGAAAAGCAGCTTCTCCCTGTCACCAGCGGTCACAGCTGCTACTGACCGCTGGCTGTCCCATTTCCTGGCTTTCTTGAAGTGGCACGGTGGCAGACAACGTTGCGCTTCCTTACCAAAACGGCGGTGATAAAAACACAGCGTCCCGTTCCTGTGTCTCCTGATGGCCGTCCCGGCCACCACCATCGGCTTCGCAACCTCACCAGCCTCCACCAGAGATCCCGGTCTCATTGCCTGAACGCTGAGAGCCCTGTTTGCCAGGATGATGCGGTCTGCCTCCTCTGCCAGTGCACGGTAGTCCCTGGCCGCCAGCAGCGGTGAGTTAGCCAGGATCACTCGCGCTGAAGCCGGTAGGTTTCTGAGGAAGAGGTGGGTGAAAAGGAAAGATTCGTTATCCGTGCCAATCAATGCAAGCATGCTCTCCACCAGGTCCACAGCCGATCTGTCTCCCAGCTTCGAGCGGGTGAGGAGCTTTTCTGCCCTGTCTGCGTCTGAAAGAGTATAACGGTGCAGCAGCAGCTGCTTGAGAGCGTTGTATTTTCCTTGAGCCGGTGGGGCTCGGAGTAGGCTCATGTTGAGCTGTGTGGCGTGCGCGTCCAGCGCAGTTACCACATGATGGTACTTTGTGTAGTCTGTTGAGACGCCGCGGAGGGCGAACTGGGCTTCCACGTGAATAAACCAAGCGGCCGGGTCGTGAAGCCAAAGATCCGGGAGTCTGACTGCAATGATGCATGCAGCGGTGGGAGACCCCAGCGGGAGTGTCGCCACGGAGGAGCTCGGCTTGTTCTCCATTTCACGTCTCAGGATCACCACTGTGGAGGATAGAATCAGACGAGACAGCGAGCTGACGACACAGAACTTTATTCTTCTCCAACAAATAGAACAGACAGCCCTGGGTACCGAAGTACCCTCTTTTATCCACTTTATTCCTGCCTTTGGGACCCAGGGTGAGAAACATTAACATCCAAGACACACAACATGTACACACATCAACATACACTACACAGAGCATGGGTTATTACAATACTTTCACGCCCCAGCATTCTCAGGTGTGAAACCTGTCACAGCGGGGGTGAAGGCACCTCTTTGTTTAGTTAAATACCCCCTAGCGCTACGGCACCCTTCGCTGGTTCTGCTCACTCCTTCACCATTACCATCTCTCAACCAGCCCCCCCCCCCCCAACCTCAAGTCCTGGGTGGAGTGCCAGCTGTTATTGTGTCACCCAACAATGGCAGGCCACCTGGAGTTTGCCAAAAGGCACCTGAAGGACTCTCAGACCATGAGAAACAAAATTCTCTGGTCTGATGAGACAAAGATTGATCTGTTTAGCGTGAATGCCAGGCGTCATATTTGGATGAAACCAGGCACCGCTCATCACCAGGACAGTACCATCCCTACAGTGAAGCATGGTGGTGGCAGCAATATGCTGTGGGGATGTTTTTCAGCGGCAGGAACCAGGAGACTAGTCAGGATAGAAGGAAAGATGAATACATCAACGTACAGAGACTTTCTGGATGAAAACCTGCTCCAGGGTGCTCTTGACCTCAGACTGGGGTGACAATTCATCTTTCAGCAGGACAGCGACCCTAAGCACACAGCCAGGACATCAAAGGATTGGCTTCAGGACAACTCTGTGAATGTCCTTGAGCTGCCCAGCCAGTGCCCAGACTTGAATCCAATTGAACATCTCTGGAGAGATCTGAAAATGGCTGTGCACCGATGCTTCCCATCCAACCTGATGGAGCTTGAGAGGTGCTGCAAAGAGGAATGGGCGAAACTGCCCAAAGATAAGTGTGCCAAGCTTGTGGCATCATATTCAAAAAGACTTGAGGCTGTAATTGCTGCCAAATTTGCATCAACAAAGTATTGAGCAAAGGCAGTGAATACTTACGTACATGTGATTTCTTACGGTGCTTTCACATCTAAATTTGTTTAATTTGGTCCGAATCAGTTGACAAGTTTGTTACTTTGTATCATTTTCTCCTTAGTTTGGTCCAGTTTCACATAGGCAAAAATTCAAGCAGACCAAATTGCATCACGTTAAATCCCGCAAGACTCTGTTCTGTTCTTCTTGGTCAGATTTTTTTGCCGCGAGAACAGGAAAGGTAAATACAGGAAGTAGGATGACTACTGTGTATTTATGCATTTCTGGGGAGAAAATAATACAAATCGTAGCGTAATCTACGGGGGGGGGGGGGGGTTCATCGCCCTGGTTATTATTTATTTACGTGCATACACCACTTTCAGCAAATAGTACAGTTTGAAAAGGAAGCGCTGCTATGGATGGAAAATAACATGTTAACGTTCATTAATCCTCCAGAACCGTGACGTGCTCAGCCACAGATATTTTCAAAGATCTATCAGGTATGTGCAGTGGCATAAAATGCTTTCCAGTTTACCGCTGGTCCTGTTTTAGTGCGGTCGCTTCACTCTGGTGTGCAGGACCACACCAGAGTTTGCCATTTGATTCGAACTGAGACCACCTCTTTCAGGAGGTCTCGGTACGGTTGTTTTGGTACGCACTTGAGTGCGATTACCGTGTTCTCACCGGACAAAACGAACCGCACTAACAGAGAAAAACAGAACACCGCCACATGTCTCTGGATCCTGGATTTCCTGACTGAGAGACCTCAGTGTGTCCGGGTTGGAAACAACATCTCCAACTCTGTCACGCTGAGTACCAGAACCCCTCAAGGCTGTGTACTCAGTCCACTGTTGTTTACACTTCTAACACATGACTGTGTATCCAAACACGAGGGGAACCAGATTATTAAGTTTGCAGATGACACCACGGTGGTGGGACTTATTCAGAGGGATGAGGAATCAATGTACAGGGAAGAAGTGAGAGACCTGGAGGGCTGGTGCAGGGAGAACAATCTGGTGCTCAACATGGACAAAACGAAGGAGATGATTATCGACTTCCGGCGGTCACAGCCTGAGCACGTCCCCCTCAGCATCGGCGGCCGTTTAGTGGAGAGAGTAGAGAACATCAAGTTCCTCGGAGTGCAGATCTCGCAGGACCTGACCTGGAGCAAGAATTCCTTGGAGATCAGGAAGCGAGCTCAGCAGAGACTACACTTCTTGAGGAAACTCAAACAGGCCTCTCTCCCCATCTGCATCCTCAGGACCTTCTACAGAGGTGTGGTGGAGAGTGTTCTGACGTACTGCATTGCTACATGGTACTCCAGCTGCAGTATGTCAGACAAAAAAGCCCTGCAGAGGATAGTCAAGGGGGCGGAGAGGGTAATTGGAGTCTCCCTCCCCTCTGTCCAAGAACTTTTTCAGAACCGTTGTAGGAGCAGGGCACTGAACATTGTCAAGGGCCGTTCTCACCCTCTGCATAAACACTTTGAACTTCTTCCATCTGGTAAACGATTCCGGAGCATCAGAGGCAGAACCACCAGACTGATCAACAGCTTCCTCCCACAAGCTGTCAGGATGCTGAACAGCTGACCCGGAATCTCACATACACACTACTGCACCTATGGACATTTTGTATATTATAGTTAGTTATTCTTTTTCCCCAAGTATGTCTCAGGGATGTGTGAATGGATGGGGGGTGGGGGTGGGGTGGGGGGTGGAGCTATGTGGGAGTGTGTCTTAATCATGCTGCTTCTTATATGGATGCCGAGAGAAACGCAATTTCATCTTGCCTGCACTACAGTTGTATGTACAGCAATATGACAATAAAGTTTGATTTGATTTGATTTGAAAATAAACAAACTAAAGCCTGCAGGTGTGAAAGCACCCTTTATTTTTAATAAATTTGCAAAAATCTCAAAAAAACGTTTTTCACATTGTCATTATGGGGTATTGTGTGTAGAATTTTGAGGAAAAAATTAATTTAATCCAATTTGGAATAAGGCTGTAACATAAAATGTGGAAAAAGTGAAGCGCTGTGTATACTTTCCGGATGCACTGTATATAAACATGAATGATAAAATGAATTAAAAGCTAAACTAATGGACTTCCGGTTATGGCTGCCACGTAGGACGGACGTGTCTCGCTCTGCTCTGCTCCTGGAGAAAAAAAATCGGCAAATAACTCTCTCATTTGGGACAGAACGTATCCCAGCGTTTGGGCGAGGATATGTCGGCGAAGCCTAAGGCTGGAAAACCAGGAAAAGGAAAAAGCGAGCCGCCGAAACAGTCCAAATTAACGGACTTTCAGGTCTGTGACGCAGCAAACAGGGCTCCATATATGGCGGAGGAGGCTGGCAACGCTGCGATTTCTGCGGGGAATGGCGCAGATGCGCTGATGGCTGCCATGAGTTCAATGAGAGCGGACTTTTCCTCTAGATTTGATGGGATTATGACAGCGTTGGAAGGAATAAGAAAGGAATTGGGTGACTGTGTAGAACGAACGGCGCAGATGGAGCTCCGTCTCGCTAGTGCTGAAGATGACGTCATCCGTCTTCAATTAAAGGTGCGCACTTTGGAAAAAAAAAATAAATCTCTGGAAGATAATATTTTGGATTTGGAATCTCGGTCGAGACAGAATAATTTGAGGCTGGTGGGTCTTCCAGAGGAATCAGAAGGTCGGGACGTATGTTCCTTTCTGGAAAAGTGGATTCCGGAGGTGCTGGGCAGCGAGGAGTTGCAATCAGCAGTGGTTCTGGAAAAAGCACATCGCATTGGCCCACGGAGAGATAAGGGACCGCCGAGGACCTTAATTATGAAGTTTCTTAACAACAGAGACAGGATGAAGATCTTCAACGCTGCACGAGCTAAAAAAGGAGAGATTAAACACCAGGACCAGCAGGTGCGGTTCTACCCAGATTTGGCCACAGGAATCCAGCAATTGAGGAAGCAGTTTGATCCCGTACGTAAGGAGCTGCGCAACCTTGGGATTCGTCATGGTGTAATCTATCCTGCGTCTGAGACTGCTGACCACGTATGAGGGCAGAACCCACATCTTCAAGACCCCAGAGGAGGCGCAGGAGTTCATCAAGAAGATCAAAGAAGAAGAAGAGACTGGTGGGAGCTAAGCATGAACAAAATATAAGGTAGAATAATTAAGCATTTGCACAGGCATCTGACTGACTTGAAGTAAATAGTAAGTTTACAAAATATAGATTGTATTATATATTTAAAAAAAAACAAAACAAAAACAAAACAAACAAAAAAAAAAAAACTATGATGTACAAAGTTGTTAAAAATTTTGGAGTTAAGTTGGAAAACTACAGAGGAGAGTTAATGTTACGTCATTAAAAGCAGTAGAGTTAGGGTGATTGGGAGGATGAAGAAGGAGTGGCTTAGGCTGTTCCCCGTGGGTGTGGAACGGTCGATGGCTATATCGGGAGACAGAATTTTTCTTTTGATTTTGTGGGGTTTGCCACAAGTGTGGGAAGGGGAAATTTGTTTGTGTGTAGTTTGTAGGATGAATGTTCAACCACTCATGTTTTTGCTTCTCTGTATGAGCATGTTTACACTGCAAGGTAATCCCAAACTCTCTATTGATCATGGACCAAAGTGTTAATCTTAATTTAACTTCATGGAATTGCAGAGGTCTACAAAATTTAAAAAAACTTAAACAAGTTATGAATAAAATAAAGGACATGGGTTCAAGAATTGTGTTTTTACAAGAAACTCATCTGATAGAGGAGGATGTTAAAAGAATTAGGAGTAGATGGCAGGGAAGTGTATTCACCTCTTCATTTTCATCCCGAGCCAGGGGAGTTATGACTCTCATACATAAATCAGTTCCTTTTCAAGTGAAAAATGTAATTGGAGACAAATTTGGAAGATATGTAATCATTCAAGGTTCTTTGCTATTAGAAAATATAAATCTTGTGAACTTATATGGTCCCAATATAGATGATCAGAAGTTCTTTGCTAATTTATTTCTCATCTTATCATCACTTACAGGGCAACATATAATAGCAGGGGATTTTAATTGTACATTGAATCCAGGTGTGGATAGATCAACAGGACTGGATTGTACGCACATTGGATGTAGGATGACTATTAATCATTTTATGAAAGAATTGAGATTGTTAGATATATGGAGAGAAATGAAACCACAAGTTAAAGCCTATTCTTGTTATTCCAGTACCTACAAGACATTCTCACGTATTGATTATTTTTTGATTTCCACAGAATTAAGGTCCAAGATTCAAAACTGCTTTTATGATAACATCGTGATCTCTGATCATGCACCCTGTTGTCTAATATATGTAGATAAAAAATTGACAAAGGAATCAGGTAGATGGCAATTTCAGCATAAATGGCTTCAGGATGAGGAATTTGTCAAGTATATAGAAAAACAGATAGACGAGTTCTTTGACATCAATACTACACAAACATCAGCATGTGTAAAGTGGGAGGCTTTCAAAGCTTTTATTAGGGGGCATATTATTAGTTATACAGGATCAAAATCTAAGAAGACTCGAGAGGAGAGAGCTAAATTGGAACATAAAATAAAAAATCTTCAGGAAAAAGTGTATGCAGGAAGTGACCCAAGGTTGGAGAATGAATTACTGATTTTGAGAGCTGAATACGACAAAAAATCAGCGAATAGAGCTGCCTCGAGTCTTCTAAGATTGAAACAATCTTTTTATGAACAAGGTGAAAAATCAGGAAAATTATTAGCATGGCAGATTAAACAATTGGAAATTAAAACACCAATTACCAGTATTATAAGTAATGGACAGGTAGTTATAGATCCTTTAGAAATTAATAGAGCCTTTAGAGATTACTATGAAAAATTATATGATACCAAAAATGAACCTGATTTAACAAAACTAAATGGGTTTTTGAACGAACTATCTATACCGTGTATTCCAAATGAAAACAGGGAGATATTGGAGTCTAAAATTAGTCAAGAAGAAGTTGGGCTAGCCATTGATAATATGAAATCAGGAAAAAGTGCAGGACCAGATGGTCTTCCAGTTGACCTTTATAAAAAATTTAAGAATAAATTAATAAAACCTTTTTTGGAAATGGTTTTAGAAGCATTTCAAAATAATAATTTACCATCATACATAAATAATGCCTTAATTATACTGCTGCCAAAACCAGGTAAGCCCTCTAATAAATGTGAAAATATGAGACCAATAAGCCTATTAAACGCCGACCTTAAGATAATCTGTAAAATTTTAGCAAGACGAATACAAGAAATTTTACCAAATATTATTAATCGAGATCAGAATGGCTTTATAAAGGGTAGACAAGGCTTCCATAATGTAAGAAGACTATTTAATATTATCTATTTTAATAAAGAAGCACCGGATACAGCTCTCCTATCATTGGACGCCGAAAAGGCCTTTGATAGAGTTGAATGGCCCTTTCTTTTTGAAGTCCTACAAAGGTTTGGACTTGGAAATAATTTCATAAAATGGGTTCAAATAATATACAATAATGCTACAGCAGAAATCCTAACAAATAACAATATTTCAAAACCAATAAAAATCAATAGAGGATGTCGACAAGGCTGTCCACTCTCACCTTTACTGTTTACTATGGCAATTGAACCTTTAGCGATAGCGATACATTTACATTCACAAATATATGGAATTAAAGTTGGACCAACAGAACATAAAATCTCCCTGTACGCCGATGATATAATTTTGTTTATGTCGAATCTAAAAAAATCAATTCCAACCTTGTTGAATTTAATAAAGAATTTTGGGGAAATATCAGGATATAAAATAAATAAAACTAAATCTTCAATATTAATGCTAAATGAGACCCAGAGAAATTACCCAGCCCCTGAGGTAAATCAATTCAATGTTGTAAATCAGTTTAAATATTTAGGAATCCAAATTATGCCTAAGCTAGAATCAGTCGCCAGTGTCAACTATGAAGCCTTAATGTCAGATATCAGTGAGTTAACTCAGAGATGGATGTCACTACCAATGTCGATGATCGGGAGAATCAATATACTTAAAAGTAATATTTTACCTAAAATACTTTATTTATTTCAATACATTCCCTTATCACCACCTTTAGATCTATTCTCAAGAATAAAAAAAAAGTTAGTGGAATTTATATGGAACAACAGGAGGGCTAGATTACGTCTGTCTTTATTATATTTACCATTTGATCGTGGAGGTCTGAAATGTCCAAATTTTATGTTGTATTATTGGTCGGCACAACTGAGGTCTATGACATATTATTTTTCATCAAATGATCTCCCTCACTGGACTGAAATGGAATCATACAATTTACCTTTACCTCTTCCCATATTCATATACTCAGATTCGGCAAAAAAATTACAAAAACAAGTTAAAAATCCATTTGTAAAGCATATGATCAAAATATGGTGTGAAGCTAAAAACTATTTAAAAGAACCACAGTTATTGTCACAATTTAGTCCAATATGGGGTAATCAATATTTTAAACCAGGGAGAGCGGACGCTGTATTTAAAGTATGGAATTTAAAAGGGATACAAAAGATTC
Organism: Pholidichthys leucotaenia; assembly: GCA_020510985.1. Classification (NCBI taxonomy): domain Eukaryota; kingdom Metazoa; phylum Chordata; class Actinopteri; order Cichliformes; family Pholidichthyidae; genus Pholidichthys; species Pholidichthys leucotaenia. The sequence continues at coordinate 135,912,143 of CM035837.1, forward strand.
AGGATTTATATTTGCCATGTGCAGACAACATAATGTCTTTTGAAGAGCTGAGGATCAAATTTAATCTCAATAGAACACATTTTTTTAAATATCTTCAACTTAGAAACTTTATTCGATCAAATCAAAATAAAGCTCTCACTCGACCTATTTATTCATCCTTGGAAAAAATGATGATGAAAGATAGTAAAAGAAAGGGTATTATTTCAGAGTTTTATAACTCATTGACACTATCTTCAAGTGAAAATTCACTGAAAAGATTAAACTACTGGAAAGAAGATCTGCAAATTGAAATTTCAGAGGAACAATGGGAATTGGCTTGTACAGAAGCTCAAACCAAATCAATAAATGCACGCCTTAAATTGATACATTTCAAATGGTTAATGCGGATGTATGTTACACCGGAGGAGTTAAATAGATATAACAAAAATATACCAGATACATGCACAAAATGCATGGAAAGTAAAGGAACCCTATTTCATTGTTTATGGGAATGTAGATTAATAAGAATGTTTTGGGAAGAGGTGAGGGTAACAATTGAAAAAATAATCTCAAAACAAATCATATTGAATCCTAAACTGGTTTTGTTGGGTCTGTACCCAGAAAAGCATAATTTCAATAAAAGTGAAAGAACATTCATAGACCTCAGTTTGCTTAATGCTAAAAAATGTATTGCACTATTATGGAAAAAGACTCATAGACCAGATGTGACTCAGTGGTTAAGACAGATGTTAACAAACCTTCCATTAGAAAGAATAACATATATACTGAAATCAAAGGAAATTGTGTTTGAGAATATATGGAGGCCTTTTATTGATTATGTAAAAAATTTAAACATAACTCTTGAAGAAGAAGGTGAATGATGTGTGTGGACCTTGTAAATTCCAAACTGGTGAACATAATATGTATACTTATGTATTGGATTGTCTAGACTAAACAGAGGAGCATTGTTGAAGACTTGATTTTGTTGGTGGTTGTTGGTGTTTTTAGTGCATTTTTTTTTTTTTTTTTGTAGTACTTTAGTGTTAGTGTTTGATTGTTTGTATCATGTTTGTTAAAAAAAAAAAAAAGGTTCAATAAAGATATTGTGGAAAAAAAAAAGCTAAACTAATGAAAGCACCACTGGTGCTGATGCCTCAGTGCTTGTGGCATGTTAGCATGGGTATTGTCATGCCATCCACGGGTTTGAAATGCCTGGTATTTGTTTATGCAGGTATGACTCTGATGTTATTGTCACAATACACATGAGGTGTATGTCATCCTAGGGCTGTACGCTGGCATTTTTGTCAAGGAGTGCATAAAAGAAAAATATAGAAGCACAAGAATAAAATTAGGAACAGGAAGAAAAATGCTGGATTAACAGGTTTTATTAATTTAATAGATGTATATTTATACTTCGGCAGGCAACAGCAGGTAAAAATATCAAAACTTCAAAAACTATCACCATAATCATCAACATTAAATCAGAATGGGTTGAAATGTTCCACTCTGTGTGTAATGAGTATTGAGAGAGGTTCTTGAATTATCATGCAAAAAAAAAATATTGAAATGCAGTTTTTCTATAAAGAGAACATGCAATAATGTTCTGTAGCTTCCAGCCCGTTCTCTTCACAGCTGCTGTGACTGCTCACCCTCAGGTTCACCATCGTGGACCTCAGAGAAACGAGAAGGAAAAAAGATAATGAAAATGTGATTATTATTACAGATGTGATAGCACATTTTTAAAGTCAGTCTCATCAAATAAATTCTATTACAGATGTCATGTTCCTACTCAACTTAAGAAATTGTTTGGGTTTCTGTAAAAATAACCTCAAGTGGTTTTTATATTTCACACCTCACATCAGGTTTAATTGAGTTAATAAATCAGTAAAGAAATGACGGGACTGTAAAAGTTATTTTAAAGGAAATGATTCAACGACATCACACCGTGGTGTTTTTATATTACTGACATTAGTGTTAAGAGTTGAAAAAATTGTCTGAACTTTAGAGAAACCAATTTAACATTAACAAGTTAACATATGACTCATGTAACCATGGAGCCACCAGTAGTGGAGCACTTCGGAAAAAATAATGTGACAAAACACAAGCTTTAAGAATCAAATGTTGCCGTGTTAGGAGGTGCTAATGTGTTAACAATGAAACTGCTGCATTATTTATGGGCAAGACTTGCTTGTAATTTTTTTTTCTCCTGCTCTTCTGTTCTGATGTTATCTGCCCGTTTCTTTGACTTTAGAGGAAGGTCTGCTGTGATTGATGCGTTGCACTTGAGCAATATGGGAATTGTAGTTTTTACCAATGAGCTGTAAACTACAGGAAGAATATACGTTGTCCTTTATCTTCAAAAGTAAATAGCAAAACGTGTCTGAAAAGAAACAATGTGTTGAATAAATGGTGACGTTCCTGAATATGTGTTTAGTTTGCAGAAGCAACTATTTCAAAAGTTCAGCACAAGATCGATTGTTCACAGGAAGTGGGACTGTAATAAAGGCGCACTGTCACCTCTACTGGGCTGGCATAGGTATTACAATAGCGTTTCAGCTGCATTGACGGTAAAGGTGAGCTATTTTTGTGTGTATTTTAAAAAAAAAGCGTTATGTCAAAATTCTGACAAATTAAAACTTGAGAAAATATGGCGATACAATGATACAAGCCTTTAGTTGCACTTAATTTTGACTGGGCGAGCTGAAAAGCTAGTAACAGATGGACAGATACACCCTCCCCCCCCCACACACACAGACACATTACCGTATGCTTCCGTTTTCCCAAGGCATAAAAAGGTGGGTCTTGAGCCTCCATCCATCCATCTTTTTCCGTTTAATCCTTTTCGGATCACGGGGGGCTGGAGCCTATCCCAGCATCTTTGGGCGAGAGGCAGGGTACACCCTGGACAGATCGCCAGTCCATCACAGGGCCAAATATCAACACTGTCTGCAGCCTTGAGGTCCTCTGGCAGGCCGCTCCACAGACATGGGCCGAAAAACTCGGACGATGTCTCACCATGGGTTTTTGTCCAAACTTTAGGAGGAGGTATTTAGGAGGAGGAGGTATCATTAAAAGGCCAGTACCAGAGGACCTCAGGGCCCACGAGGCACGATATGGTAAAAGCAGATCAAATAAGAAGGACCAAGACCATTAAGATAAGATAAGATAAGCCTTTATTAGTCCCACAACGGGGAAATTCCAGGATTGCAACAGCACAGGGATAGCAACACTCAGAGCAACAATCAGAAGGCAAGAAAAAAACAAGCAAGCAAGAGCAGCTAATATACATATGTACATATTACTATAAAATATATATATACACACACACAGACACACAGTGCAGAGCATTGTAGCTGGATGGAATAAATATATGAATATATGAACACACAGTTCAGAGCATTGTAGCTAGATGGAATAAATATGTAAATATATAAACACCCACAGTACGGAGCATTGCAGCTAGGTGGAATAAATATGCAAGTATATAAACACACACAGTGCGGAGCAATGTAGCTAGATGGAATAATATGTAGATATATAAAAACACAGTGCGGAGCATTGTAGCTAGATGGAATAAATATATAGATATATAAATATAAACACACCCAGTGCTGAGCATTGTAGCTAGATAGAATAAATATGTAAATATATAAACACACACAGTGCAGAGCATTGTTGCTAGATGGAATGAAACAGCATAACCGTCTACTTAGTTATCCTACATGGTATTAAGAGTTTTATAAACTAATAAAAGAACTTTAAAATCAATTCTATAACTCACAGGGAGCCAATTCAGCGATTCTAGAACTGACTTAATATGCTGTCGCTTTCTGGTCTTCGTCAGCACACGGGCTGCTGAATTCTGTAATAGTTGTAAGTTACTGATCATCTTTTTAGGAAGACCAGAAAGGAGAGCATTGCAATAATCAATACGACTGGAATTAAAAGCATGTATTAGCGTCTCTGTGTTTTGTTGAGAGAGAAATGGGCGGACTTGGGCTATATTCTTGAGATGATAAAATCCAGTTTTTAAAATATTAATTCAATTCAGTTTTATTTATATAGCGCCAAATCACAACACAGGTTATCTCAAGGCACTTTACAAAAAAAGCATGGGTTTAGGCCATGCTGTCAAATTTATAGAACCCAGCAGAGACCCCTAAGGGCAAGCACTGCGGTGACACAGGCGAGGAAAAATTTCGCTTTAACGGGCAGAAACCTTGAGTGGAACCATAGCTCATAGAGGACGGCCATCTGCCTCGACCGGCTGGGTTGAAAAAAGAGATAAAAAGTAGGAGGCCTGGCAGTAGCTACATTCAAAACAAACATAACAAATACAATATTCAAAGCCAGGCATTCCAGTATCAAGCCTGGTTAGGCTGCACATGTGAGTGAAGGCCTGGCAATGGCAACATTTTTAACTATAGGCCTTATCAAAGAGAAAAGATTTCAACTTACTCTTGAATAAAGAGAGAGTGTCTGCCTCCCGAACTGAACTGGGAAGATGGTTCCACAGGAGGGGAGCTTGGTAACTGAAAGCTCTACCTCCCAATCTACTTCTGAAGACCTTGGGGACCACCAGTAGTTTGGATTTTTGGGAGCGCAGAGCTCTGGTTGGATGATAGCGAACTATGAGTTCTTGCAGGTAAGAAGGAGCCATACCATTAAGGGCTTTATAAGTTAGGAGTAATATCTTGAATTCAATTCTATATTTTATTGGGAGCCAATGAAAAGAAGCTAAAACTGGGGTAATGTGATCTTCTTCTCTCTGTTCTCATCAGGATACGTGCAGCTGCATTCTGAATGAGTTTGGGAAACTTTATGGACTTATTAGGACAACCTGATAAAAGTGAATTACAATAGTCTAGCCTAGAGGTGATAAAGGCGTGGACAAGTTTCTCTGCATCTTTATGAGACAGGATGGACCTAATTTTAGAAAAATTATGCAGATGGAAGAAGGTAGTCTTAATGGTTTGCTGTATATGAGAGCTGAAAGACATACAGTGGGGAAAAAAAGTATTTAGTCAACCGCCAATTGTGCAAGTTCTCCCACTTAAAAGATGAGAGAGGTCTCCAATTTTCATCATAGGTATACCTCAACTATGAGAGACAAAATAAGAAAAAAAAAAATCCAGAAAATCACATTGAAATATTTTTAATGAATTAATTGGTAAATTCCTCAGTAAAATAAGTATTTGGTCAATAACAAAAGTTCATCTCAATACTTTGTTATATTCCCTTTGTTGGCAATGACAGAGGTCAAACGTTTTCTGTAAGTCTTCACAAGGTTTTCACACACTGTTGCTGGTATTTTGGCCCATTCCTCAATGCAGATCTCCTCTAGAGCAGTGATGTTTTGGGGCTGTCACTGGGAAACACGGACTTTCAACTCCCTCCAAAGATTTTCTATGGAGTTGAGATCTGGAGACTGGCTAGGCCACTCCAGGACCTTGAAATGCTTCTTACGAAACCACTCCTTCGTTGCCCGGGCAGTGTGTTTGGGATCATTGTCATGCTGAAAGACCCAGCCACGTTTCATCTTCAATGCCCTTGCTGATGGAAGGAGGTTTTCACTCAAAATCTCACGAGACATGGCCCCGTTCATTCTTTCCTTTACACAGATCAGTCGTCCTGGTCCCTTTGCAGAAAAACAGCCACAAAGTATGATGTTTCCACCCCCATGCTTCACAGTAGGTATGGTGTTCTTTCTCCTCCAAACACGACAAGTTGAGTTTTTACCAAAAAGTTCTATTTTGGTTTCATCTGACCATATGACATTCTCCCAATCCTCTTCTGGATCATCCAGATGCTCTCTAGCAAACTTCAGACGGGCCTGGACATGTACTGGCTTAAGCAGGGGGACACGTCTGGCACTGCAGGATTTGAGTCCCTGGCGGCGTAGTGTGTTACTGATGTAGCCTTTGTTACTTTGGTCCCAGCTCTCTGCAGGTCATTCACTAGGTCCCCCCGTGTGGTTCTGGGATTTTTGCTCACCGTTCTCGTGATCATTTTGACCTCACGGGGTGAGATCTTGCGTGGAGCCCCAGATGGAGGGAGATTATCAGTGGTCTTGTATGTCTTCCATTGTCTAATAATTGCTCCCACAGTTGATTTCTTCACACCAAGCTGCTTACCTATTGCAGATTCAGTTTTCCCAGCCTGGTGCAGGTCTACAATTTTGTGTCTGGTGTCCTTTGACAGCTCTTTGGTCTTGGCCATAGTGGAGTTTGGAGTCTGACTGTTTGAGGTTGTGGACAGGTGTCTTTTATACTGATAACGAGTTCAAACAGGTGCCATTAATACAGGTAACTAGTGGAGGACAGAGGAGCCTCTTAAAGAAGAAGTTACAGGTCTGTGAGAGCCAGAAATCTTGCTTGTTTGTAGGTGACCAAATACTTATTTTACTGAGGAATTTACCAATTAATTCATTAAAAATCATTCAATGTTATTTTCTGGATTTTTTTTCTCATTTTGTCTCTCATAGTTGAGGTATACCTATGATGAAAATTGGAGACCTCTCATCTTTTAAGTGGGAGAACTTGCACAATTGGTGGCTCCTCCCAGTTGGACGCGCCCAGAACACATCAAGTGGGAGCCGTCCAGCACCACCTCAACTGGCTCCTTTCAATGTGGAGGAGCAGCGGTTCTACTCCGAGCCTCTCCCAGTTGACTGAACTCCTCACCCTGTCTCTGAGGATGAGTCCAGCAATCCTACGAAGAAAGCTCATTTCAGCCGCTTGTATCTGCGATCTTGTTCTTTCGGTCATTACCCAAAGCTCATGATCATAGGCGAGGGTAGGAACGTAGATTGACTGGTAAATTGACAGCTTTGCCTTAGAGCTCAGCTCCCTCTTCACCACAACAGACTGGTACAACGTCTGCATCACTGCAGATGCTGCTCCGATCTGTCTGTCAATCTCTCGCTCCATTCTCCCCTCATGAAGACCCCAAGATACTTAAACTCCTCCACTTGGGGTAGGAGCTTGTCCCCAACCTGGAGAGGACAATCCACCTTTTTCCGGCTGAGGACCATGGACTTGGACTTGGAGGTGCTGATTCTCATCTCATCCGCTTCACACTCAGCACCAAACCGTCCCAGTAAGACCTGTAGGTCATTGCTGGATGAAGCCAGCAGGACAACATCATCTGCAAGCAATAGAGATGATATCCTGTGGTCACCGAGCATGATACCCTCCGTTCCCTGGCTGTGCCTAGAAATCCTGGTCCATAAAAATTATGAACAGGATCGATGACAAAGGGCAGCCCTGGCAAAGTCCAACTCTCACTGGGAATGAGTCCAACCAAGTGATGGCAATACAAGCCAAACTCTCACAATGGTCATACAGAGACCGGATAGCTCGTAACAACAAGCCCGATACCCCATACTCCTGAAGAACCCCTCACAAAAAACCACAAGGGACGAAGTCGAATGCCTTCTCCAAGTCCACAAAACACATGTAAACTGGTTGGGCAAACTCCCACGAACCTTTGAGGATCCTCGAGAGGGTAAAGAGCTGCTCCGATGTGCCACAGCCAGGACAAAAACCACATTGCTCCTCCTGAATCCGAGGTTCGACCAACGGCTGGACTCTCATCTCCAGTACCTTGGCATAGGCCTTCCCCGGGAGGCTGAGGAGTGTGATCTATGTAAAGTTGGAGCACACCCTCCGGTCCCCTTTTTTCAAGAGAGGAACCACCACCCCGGTTTGCCATGCCAAAGGCACTGCCCCCGACCTCCACGCAGTGTTGCAGAGGCATGTCAACCATGACAGCCCCACAACATCCAGGGCCTTGAGGTACTCAGGGCAAATCTCGTCCACCCCCGGGGCCCGGCCACCAAAGAGATTTTTAACCACCTTGGCGATCTCAGCCCCTGTGGTAGGCGAGTCGTCCCCCTTGTCCATAAGCCCTGCTTCCTCTGTGGAAGGCGTGTCAGTGGGATTGAGGAGATCCTCAAAGTATTCCTTCCACCACCCGACGATATCCCCAGTCGAAGTCAGCAGTGTCCCATCTGCATCATACACAGTGTGGACAGGGAGCTGCTTCCCCTTCCTGAGCCGCCGGGCAGTTTGCCAGAATCTCTTCTTGGCCAACCGAAAGTCTTGCTCCATGACCTCACCGAACTCCTCCCACACCCAAGTTTTTACTTCAGCAACCACTCGAGCCGCACTCCGCTTGGCCTGCCGGTACACCTCAGCTGCTTCGGAAGTCCCACAAGCCAACCAGCCACCTCCTGGAGAGGGGCTGGACTTATGTTTCAGGTCATCAAATTTAAATATTAGACAAAGCTAACACAAGTAAACGCAAAATGCAGTTTTTAAATGAAGGTGTTTATTATTAAGGGGAAAAAAATCCAAACCTGCATGGCCCTGTGTGAAAAAGTGATTGCCCCTAAACCTAATAACTGGTTCGGCCACCCTTAGCAGCAACAACTGCAGTCAAGCATTTGCAATAACTGGCAATGAGTCTTTTACAGCGAAGTGGCGGAATTATGGCCCACTCATTTTTGCAGAATTGTTGTAATTCAGCCACATTGGAGGGTTTTTGAGCATGAACCGCCTTTTTAAGGTCATGCCACAGCATCTCAATCGGATTCAGGTCAGGACTTTGACTAGGCCACTCCAAAGTCTTCATTTTGTTTTTCTTTAGCCATTTGAGAGGTGGACTTGCTGGTGTATTTTGGATCATTGTTCTGCTGCAGAACCCAAGTGTGTTTCAGCTTGAGGTCACGAACAGATGGCCAGACATTCTCCTTAAGGATTTTTTGGTAGACAGCAGAATTCATGGTTCCATTTAGCACAGCAAGTCTTCCAGATCCTGAAGCAGCAAAACAGCCCCAGACCATCACACTACCACTACCATACTTTACTGTTGGTATGATGTTCCTTTTCTGAAATGCTGTGTTACTTTTACGCCAGATACAATGGGGCACACACCTTCCAAAAAATTCAGCTTTTGTCTCGTCAGTCCACAGAGTATTTTCCCAAAAGTCTTGGGGATCACCAAGATGTTTTCTGGCAAACTGAAATGAGCCTTTATGTTCTTTTTGCTCAGCAGTGGTTTTCGTCTTGGAACTGTGCCATGCAGGTCATTTTTGCCCAGTCTCTTTCTTATGGTGGAGTCATGAACACTGACCTTAACTGAGGCAAGTGAGGCCTGCAGTTCTTCAGATGTTGTTGTGGGCTCTTTTGTGACCTCTTGGATGAATCATCGCTGCACTCTTGTGTTAATTTTGATCGGCCAGCCACTCCTGGGAAGGTTCACCACTGTTCCATGTTTTCGCCATTTGTGGATAATTGCTCTCACTGTGGTTCGCTGGAGTCCCAAAGCTTTAGAAATGGCTTTATAACCTTTTCCAGACTAATAGATCTCAATTACTTTGTTCCTGAATTTCTTTGGATTGCAGCATGATGTCTAGCTTTTGAGGATCTTTTGGTCTACTTCATTTTGTCAGGCAGGTCCTATTTAAGTGATTTCTTGATTGAGAACAGGTATGGCAGTAATCAGGCCTGGGTGTGTCTCGAGAAATTGAACTCAGCTTTCCAAAGATGTGATAAACCATAGTTAATTTATGTTTTAACATTGCCTAGTGGCACCATGTACAAATTAAAAAGGATTGGACCTAGACTCGAACCCTGGGGAACACCACAATCCATATTGTATCTCTTTGATGAGGAATGTTCACCCAGGGTGACATAAAATTCTCTGCCAGTGAGGTAGGATTTAAACCAGTTAAAAACAGTGCTTAACCAAAAACCAGATTGAAATGTTTCATAAAATCATTTAACTGGTTAAAAACTACTTTCTGTGAAATTTTACTTAAAAACGGCAGGTTAGACACTGGTCTGTAATTGTTCACGTTGTACTTCAGTGTCTAAATTATTTCTCTTCAGAACAGGCTTCACAATGGCTGTCTTAAAAGCACTAGGATAAACTCCTGTCTGAAGAGAATAATTTAAAATATTAAGAACGTCATCAACTAAAAAGCTACAAATGGATTTAAAAAGTGATGTAGGAATTGGATCTAAAAGGCAGGTTGCTGGGTTTAACTAGGAAATAACTTTCTCCAGCACCTTAGCATCAACCAGGTCAAAACTGTCCAGTGTTTCCCCACATAAAAACAAAGGCTCAGCTGTATTAAAAGCAGTAGGTTGTAATAGACTAATAGCTGACCTGATAGTTTTTATTTTACTGCTGAAGTGAGCTGCAAATTCCTCACATTTGGAGTCTGTAGACATCCTGCTAGACATGTTAAAAACCGGGTTTATTAACTGATCAGTGATTGAAAAAAAAGGTTTTGGGTTAATTGTGATTATTGTTGATGTGTCTGGAAAAAATGTGCCTGTCTTGCTTCTTTTATTGCTTTATTGTAGGTGGTAAGTTGATTTTTTTCTGAACAACTGAAGTACACATGCATGCCTCTTCTATACTTTTTAAAGATCCACTATGTAAGATTTTCACCTCAAAAATAATGGTTGCTAAATTATTTTGATGGTATACCAAAATTATTTTGATGGTACACCAACATTTGACCATGTGAATGCCACTTCCTGTGACACTGTGCTGTTGCAATACCTTGAAGTTTACACCTGCTTAGAACCTGATGATTGCCAGTTGTGGCTATATTTACACTGATATTTGGTTTTCAAATTTGGTGTTTGATTAGTTGTTGTTGTTTTTTTTCTCTAAATCTGGTTGATTTTAGTAAAATGAAAAAATTACAAATTTACCAAAAAAATCTCCCAAATTTAGGAGAAAAATCTCACAAGAAAAATGTGACAACTTGCTCATGAAGTTACAAAATTTATTCAGTTTAAAATCTAAACAGGTTCCATACAGAAATAAAGCCAAAAACTTGCAACACCTACATCTATGGAAAGGCATCTCCCATGTTAGTGTAATCTGCCCCAGCCATCTGTGGGCAGTAGAGACCCAGCTGCTGTGAGTTTGTGGATTTTTGTTTTTTTTTGTTTTGTTTTCACTCACCTGTTTTCTGTGGAGCTCATCATGTCCCCAGCACGTTAGTCTCCGACAATCAAAGGGAGGTCGGCAGCAAGATCCCTGAGTGTGGAGGAGGAATAGGCTGCCAAATTTATCCAGGGATTTGTGGATGAAGTCCTCGCCTCCCGCAGCCCAAAGATCTGGAAAAAGGTGGATGCGGCTACTGCCATTATTGAGGCGCATCCGGGGTTGTGGAAGCATGCCCAGTTCGAGGACTTGTTGGCTACGCTCTGTGTCCTCCAGCAATCCGTCCCCAGGCTGAGATGGGGACCGCCTCCAGCAAACCCGAGGACGACGCGGAAGCGTGCTCCGCAGTAGACGCCCTGCTCCACCTCCAATTCACCCATTCCTGCTCCTGGTCCATCAGCTCCACGACGTCACCGTCATCCATCTCCGGACCGCCGGAGGAATACTCCTGCCTCTCTGGCAGCAACTTCCCCTTTGCTGAGGCAGAAACCTCCCTCAGCAGTGCACTCTCCGTGTTTTTCTTCTCCGGCTGAATCGTCAGCTTCTTCCCGTTCGGCAGCTGCTGTTTCCTGCTTCGCTTCGACATTCTCTCCCGCTGCCAAAAAGTTGACTGTTTCCTCTTTGGCTCCACCTGTCTCCCTGTCCACAGGGGTGGCTCCTCCATGATCCTCTGAGGGGCCCATGTCCGCCGTAGTCATGGAGATGGATAACTCTAATTCGGCTGCAGCAGAAAACATCATGCCCCGGGAACACAGGCAAGTGTCTTTTCATTCTCTTTCACCAACATAAATTATCTTGCCTGATTCCCGGTGGTGAGGCTCAGGTTTTGCAGTCCTCTGAGCTCTCACCCCCTGCTGCAGCCATTCATTTCTTACCTGCCCTCTCCGTGTCTTCTCCTATTCTTGAGGGTCCGCCAACTACTGAGTTGAGCCGCCGGGAGATGAAGAAGCCTGCGGCCCTGGACAACCTGGTTCCAGCCCCATAGCCATGGTTCGGATGGAGGAAGAGTTCTGCTGGTGAATTGGAGCCTGCGTTGACGAGTGAGCATCCTCGAGCTTCACCTGTGCCAGATCTAGCGCCAGCAGGGAACGGACCTCCTGTTGCCACGCCGGGTGAGCCACCTGCGTGGGCCACATTACTAGGGGGTACCAGGACTGCATTGACCACCATGCCTGCTGCAGGGGCCGCCGCAGCAGAGACGGAGCTGGACCTCCAGAGGACTGGGCCTGTGAAACCATCGCCTGGATCAATGGAGTCCTGGACGGCGGTGGAACTCGAGATCAGGAATGTACTCTCCTTTGTCTTTGTTGTTTCTATTTTGGAGAGATCTTGCCTGGCTCTTGATAGGGAGACCCAAGTGCAGCCATCAGCTGCACCTGAGCTCACCTCGCCGGGCTCCACTGCTATCAGTGACCCTGTTTCTTTGCCTGTTTTGCTTGAACTTTCCCCCAGGGTCACCAAGGATTGATCAGCTCTGCCAGAAGTCTCCCTGGGTCCCGGCTCACCGCCTGAGATCCCCATGGGTCCAGCTCCTCCCGCTGAGGTCATCGCGGGTGCTCCGTCCCAGCCCAGGACCTCCGTGGGTGCTGCTCCCCCTCCGGATGAGGTCTTCGCGGATGCTCCATTCCAGCCTGGGACCTCCGACGGTGCTGCTCCCCCTCTGGATGAGGTCTTCATGGGTGCTCCGTCCCAGCCCAGGACCTCCGAGGGTGCTGCTTCCCCGTTGGCTGAGGTCGTCGCGGGTGCTCCGTCCCAGCCCAGGACCTCCGTGGGTGCAGCTCCTCCTCAGTCCGGGTCTCCGTGGGTGCTGTGTCCCAGTTGGGGACCGTCGTAGGTGCTGCGCTCCAGCCTAAAATCATCTTGGGTGCTGCGCTCCAGTGGGCCTGCCATGGGCATTATGCTCCAGTCCGGGGGCCACCGTGGGTGCAGCTATGGCCCAGTCCGGGCCCACCGTGGGAGCAGCTTCGCTCCAGCCCGGGGCCACCATGGGTGCTGCAATGTCCCAGTCCAGGACCACCGAGGGTGCTACAGGCCCGTCCGAGGGTGTCGAGGTTCCCCCTCCTCTGCCTGATGTCGTCAAGGTTCCCCCTATTTCTCTATCCCCCTCACCTCTGGTCGTCCCAGTTGGGCGGCCGCCTCCTGGACCACCCTCTCTGTGGCGGTGGTTAAAGAACTCTGGCCGACCACCTGACAGACTGTGCCGTTGGGTTGGGTGGCTCTTACTGTCCAGCAGACCATCCGACTCCTACCACCTCGCCGTCTGCCAGTCCTGGGACTTCAGCCGACCACCAGAACAGCCTTGCTCTTTGGTCTGGGGGGCCTAGGTGCCTGGTTCTGTGTGGATCCTGAGCGGGGCCTTTGTTTTTTTATTGTTCCCTCTTAATCTGGACTCTGCTGGGATGTTTATTCTGAAAGTTTTTCTTATTTTCTCTGGTTTGGTTCGGTCCCTCCGTGCCTGGGCCCCCCTCCTCCCACTAGGGGTGGGGTTGTTTTCTTGTTGTGGTGGGTTTTTTTGTGTGTGGGGGGGTTCTTTTCTTTGGATTTTACCTTGGGGTGTCTAGTATCCACCCCTTGAGAGGGGGACTCTGTCACGATCTTACCGTGGGGGATTCCACGGGGCTCAGTCTTTCTGCCTTTTTTCATATTTGTACTGTGTTCTCATTTTGAGTTGCTATTCTTGTTATTTTATCCTTGGTCGATTTGTCATATGTTCTGTATTGTATCCTAGTATAATTTATTTTCCCTGTTTACATTTATTATAGTTTGTTTACATGTTGAGGTTACTTGTCTCTATTTTTGAAATTTCATTATATTTGTATTCTGTTGTGATTCTCTCTCGAGGTTGACAGCTGTCAGTAGCTTTTCCGGGTTTCTTGCTCTGCGTGGGCGTGGCCCTGTCAGCTGCCAGCTCCGGTCATTCTCTCCCTTCTCATTACTCCCAGCTGGTCTAAATTGTGTCTTTGTTTTCTTCTACCCGCTCAGGTGACCCACACCTGTGATCACTTGTTTCATTTGTGTCTAGCATTATTTAAGGTCATTTTCATTTCCCGATTGCAGCAGTCTTGTTGAGTTTCTTCTCGTCTCCACCGGAGCCCTGCCTCGCTCTGATGCACTCCCTCTGCAAGTTTATTCGTTGTTTGTATTTTGCATTAGAACACTGTGTGGACTTTATTTTCAATAAATTTCACAAACTCACAGTTCAGCACGTGGGTCTCGCCTCTCTGCCCCGAAGGGCAATTCATGACAGATGTATTTAAAAAGATAAAAATTTGCATGACAAAAACTGCAATTTTATGAGAAAAAGGTTCTAATTTTACAAGAAAAGATGTAAAAAGGAAAAAGCTTTAAAATTAAAAAGGGAAATTCCTATTTATAAAAAAAAATTATATTGACAAGAAAAAAAAATCTCAAATTTACAAGAAAAGCTGCAACTTTATGAGGGGGGAAAAGTACAGAAAAAGTTGCAGACTTAAATGGAAAAAGTTCCACATTTACAAGAAAACTCACCTTTCTGGGTGGGGAAAACCCATTGATGCTATTGCAGTCCACAGAGGAAAGAGAAAGACTGTAAAGCATGTTTGAATATTTCCTCTGGGTTACTCCCAAAAATTCCAAGCCCCAAAACTGGTATTCACATTTTTCATGCAAATTGGCAACTTTTTAGTAATTTTTTTTTTTTGGCATTGATATTTCTATAAATGCAAGGACTCTCTGTCTGTGTGTGTATCTGTCTGTTCCTCAAATATCTCTGCAACCATTTGTCAGACTGACTTCAGATTTGACACATGCTTTGCTGAGGTTACGAGAGTGTGCATTCCCAAATTTCAGCCTTCCCGGATATGTGGAAGTTTAGGAGGGGAAATCTTTAATGAATGTTCATAGGAGAACTACTGTATTAAATCAACACAGAGGTGGAAAAGGTATAACTGCTGGGATTTTGGGGGCTGAAAATGTGGACTTAAGGCTATAATATTAAGCCCACTAACACCTGTAAATTTCAGCCTTCCCAGATATGTGGAAGTTTCCGAGGGGGAATCTTCTTTTAATGTCCATAGAGGAGCTATTAAATGAACACAGAGGTGGAAAAGGTATAACTGCTAAGCATGGGGGCTGAAATTCACAGGGCAGGCAGGAATAAAATGCTAAAAATTTGGGCCTGATCCGAGCTCTAGAACTGGGTCTTCCTTAGAAGACCTTATAAGGAGTTGCTCAGTTCAGCAGGAACTGAACAACTCCTTATATGGTCATGTGACTGGGCAGCGCACTAGTCTTGTAAATTTGTGATTTTTTTTCCACATTATTTTTTCATTTGTTTTCTTGTAAATTTGCATTTTTGTCACAATCTGAGCACAGGGGGATTCTGCTGTGCTCAGTCTCTTTCCCTTTTTTCCAGATTTGTATAGTGTTGTATTTTTGAGTTCTAATTCCTGTTATTTTATTGTTGGTTGGTTTTCACATATTCTGTATTGTTTCTTAGTATGACTTATTTTCCTGTTTACTGTATGTTCATTGGAGTTTTGTTATTTACATACAGTATTTGGGTTTACTTGTCTTTATTTGTCATCACATTATATTCGTTTCTTGCCAGTTTTCTTCTCTTTCTCTCTTTTTCCGGGGTTGCAGCTGTCAGAGGTACTTTCGGGTTTTTCCCTGGTTGTGGGCGGTGCGCCTGTCAAGCTGTCAGCCCCATCTCCTTTCCTCATGACTCTCAGCTGATTGTCATCACCTTCTCCTCCAACCCCCTCATGTGATTCACACCTGTTACCATTTGTGTTCTTTTGTTTCTGGCACTATTTAAGGGCGGTTATTTCTTTTCTTTATTGCCGGAATCTAAAGAATCATTTGCGTCAGAATCCTGTTCCCGTTCTGACGTTTGTTATCCATATGTATCCTGTTTTCTCCCTGCCGTTTGTAAGTTTTGCTTTGTACTCTATTTGGACTTTATGTTTTGTTAATAAATATCACAAACTGCAGTTCAGCACCTGGGTCTCTCCTCTCCACCCCGAGGGGCAATTCATGACAACTTCTTGTGATAAATGTTCCATTTTTACTGTAAATTTACAACACCTTTTATCATAAGTTTATAATTTTACACTGATAAATTTACAACTTTTTTCATAATTTTGCAACTTTTTTCTTGCACATTTGTAGATGGATAAACTTTATTAATCTCCGAGGGGAAATTGATTTGTCTTAAGTCAACACACAAACTCATACACACCTTTAAAAAAAAATCCACACAAATATAAATATCCCTAAACAGTTTAAAACAAGTCACTAAAATTCAGTATAATGAAATACAGTTCAGTGCACAGTTCTGGAGGCTATATGTGTATTTTAAAGCCTGATGGCCTCAGGCAGAAAGGACTTTTTAAAAAAAAAAATGTAAAAAAAAGAATAGAATAGGCTTTATTGTCATTGTGCAGTTGTACAGTACAATGAAATTGTGGGTATAAATGTGGGTTGTTATAAATGAAATGCTATAGATAAAACTACTCAGTAACATCTAGTTTTGTGAAATTGTTTTTTGTTTGTTTGTTTGTTTGAGTACATGTGCTAAAGTAAATGTAACTGACTGCTACCCATCTTGCAAGAGAGTGAGATGTTTTTGTGTCATGATGCTATGCAGCTTGAGCTGACTGGCATAATTAAGAGTATCTAAACCATGTTATGTTTGGCTGTTTTGTCATTTTTAAAGCATAGCAGCTTATCTTTAGATGAATCATGCCTTTGTTTTGTCTCCAGGTCAGTAAAGCTGCGTGTATCCTCACCACACAAAACCTCATGAGAACTCTGCGCTCCAAAGAGGCCGCTGCTTCTGTGAACATTAAAACTTGGCCAACGATCATTGACACAGGTAGTATTCACAAATATCTGCAGTGCATTTAGTTTAAACAGGCCCATTTTTGTATAGCTTATAGTAGTAGTGCATAATTTATTTTTGTTCTGCATTGCATTCAGACTTTTCAGTGAGTGTTACGAGTGCTGCTTAACCTTGAAATATTCAGTATATGAACTTCAGTATGTTTGTTTTAAGTGAACATTACATATATATTTATATGAGGTGCAGTAACAAAAGTACCACCTGGAAATGATTAATTCCTCCTGTCTTTATTGGTCAGTATAATTTTATATTGTCTTTGAGGCCACAAAAACTGACTCTGCTCTTGTCTGCAGATGACCTTCCTCGCCGCCGACCCCAACAGATCTATAAGCCGCCCACAGCAGAGATGATAGCTTATTTGGACTTCAGTGTGTCCACTACAGGCATGCTCACTGGGGTCAAGGTGATTTTGGGATATTTTTCCACCCTCATCCATGTTTTACTAAATCTTCATACTCTGAGTGTGTGAATTTGACTGGAGTAGAAAAATCATAAGGAAAAGACTGCTGTCTAAAAAACTGGCTGATGTCCTTAGATTATGATGTTGAGTTTGCTTCTAGAAGCTGAAAACAGAAAATTAATTCTGAGTGGTTTTCTCTTTTGTCTCAGATCTCTCACGCAGCAGTCAGTGCCCTTTGTCGATCGATAAAGCTTCAATGTGAGCTGTACTCCTCTCGTCAAATAGCCATCTGCCTCGATCCTTACTGCGGTCTGGGCTTTGTCCTGTGGTGCCTCGCAAGGTACAGACAAATACATGTAATATTCTGTGTGAGTTTCTCTGTGATATTGTTTGATTATTTGTGTTTCTAATTTTTTAAAGTTTAATAAGCTTTCAACAGATCAGGGACTACAGAGGAATTTTTGTCTGTGTAGATACGTCTGGCACATTTACACGACACACCAGCGTGGTCATATTAAAGCCTCTGTCCATTCCCAAAGCAAAAGAAATCTGACCTCCTACAGTCACATAAACAGAGAGTAGCTCCTGATGGGATGACATGTAGTCAAGGGTGTGTTCTACAAATTCATCCAACGTGCCAGCTCAGCAGTAAACTTTCTCTGATATCTTGAAAACAAAAGAAAAAAATGTGATTCTGGAAACATTTGAAGTACAATAAGCTGTTGAATCTGTTTTTACATGATGCCAGCAACTGCTAGTTTAAATGTGTTTACAGAATCTTGACACGCCGCTTCAAGAATGCATTGGAAAGTGTTTGAAATAAGGTCTCACTGGGCTGTGACAGCTCACGAATAGTTGGAGATTTAAAAAAAAAAAAAAAACTTGCAACAAATACACAAATTAGTGACAATTTTCACTTGGACTCACACTGAATTTGCATATGATGCCCGAATATTGCAGGAATGTCGCATGAATTCCTGGTAAATTTTGGGCCAAAATTTGCATTCATGCAATATGTGTCGTCCAACATGCACGTGACAAAATTGTGTGCTTTTCTCCCTTACAAAACTCTCTTGCGAATGCCATTCTTCAACTAGTAGCAAGATGTTGCAGCCCATGAGATACTACCTATAGACAACTAGAAGGCACCCAGAGAATGCATGTCTGCACCAAGGCCCTGTCTTGCAATGAAAAAAAGTGAAAAAGTGATCCAGAATCCACATCCAGGCCTGATCACCTCTAAATTCTAATGGGTTCATCTGTAGCCTAAAGGCCACCTCTGCTGAAAGTTTACTCAACATCCATCCAATAGGTTTTTTTTGTAATCCTACAAACAGAAAGACAAGCCATCATAAAAACATGACCTCCTTGGCAGAGGCAATGAATGGGAAGCGGAAAACAATGGATCCAGTGGAAAAGCTTGCAGTGAATGCACAGCTAGTCTGAGTGCGGGTGGGCAGGGAAAGAAGTAAATCGTCCAATCACTGCATTCTTTCTAAATGCAATGATTGGCTGATGTTTTACAGTCCTGTGACTGTACTACACATAAGGTTTTATTTCTATTTTTCCACATTATTTTTATCACTGATAGCTATCAAGATATGAAGATAATTTTAACATGTTTGACAAAACATGTATCTAGAACAGATTATACACTGGGGCTTTAAAGGGCTGATGACACAATTTTGACATTTTTTAGGATGTTGTGTAAATCCAAAAGTCATTGTCGATGATCAATATAATATTTACAACCACGCCTGCATAAACTAGTTATCATGAAAAAACCACAACCGCTGACTGGACTGTGGTGCCGCCCACCGAATTAAGGGCGGCACCCCCATGACGTAAGCGGGAGAACGGGCACCGGTGTTGTTGACTGGAATGACAGCAGCTTTGTAGCTCACAATTTCTCTGGTTTCTTGTTTTAATTTTACGGCTGTGCCTTCGTGTTGTGTTGCAGGCTTAGATAAACAGCAGGCGTGAAAGACCACATCACACGCTTCAGCTCCACCTGTCATAAGCCTCCTTGTGCGCTTTTATGCAGGAGGAGCGCACGAGGAGGGGAAGGATTAATGGATTTACGCGCAGCTTTGACCTACTTTCTCTGATCGCATGCTGACTCTCGCCGGTCCGGCCACGTCCCCTCTATCATTATCACCAGCTGATTCAAACTCCCGCTGATCATGTTTCCCGGTCCTCGCCCAGGTGCTTCTCATCACCCCATCACCAGCAGTGCGTGTACTTTGCGGCCGTTTGCCAGTCATGCACTGCTGGTCCACAGTATTGTCATCTGTGCTGTTAGTCTGCCAGTATTTTCAGCACTCTCACGACGTGTTAGTCACTCCATGTTCGCTGTGGTTCTCGTGCGTCCTTGAAGCGATGTTGGCTCTGGGGCGCACCTGTGGCTAACCCATCTCCTCTCATTTGTTCTCTGGGCGATGCCGGCCCCCAAACACCATCAGTAAGTGTGTTTGTGTTTTTTGTACGTCTTCACCTTTTAGGGAGTTGTCTGTCTTTCTGTATTAAATGTGCTGTGGTGAACCCTGCATGTAAATCCTAGTTATTTCATCCTCCCTGTCCGTGCCCTGCGTAAGAGCGCACAGAGGGTTCATGATGAATGGATTTACACACAGAATTCACCACAGCACATGTATTGAACATAAGAATGATGACAACAGTTCCCAAAAAGGTGAAGACTTACAAAAATAAACAGAAGCACTTACAGTTGGCGTTCGGGGCTGACATCACCCAGCGAACATGGAGAGGAGACGTGTTAACCACGGTTGTGCCCCAGGGCTGACATCGCTTCAAGGGGCGCAACAGAACCACGGCTGTATGGAGTGGCTAACACATCGTGATAGTGTTGGCAATATTGGCTGGCTGACAACATGGGAGATGATGCACACAAACCATGAACAGCTGACTGTCAAAGAGAGAGGGCGCATGTGTTTGGACTGGCGACTCTTGGACAGTGCCCACCTGAAAGTGGCTCAAAACGCACATAAAACACATGTACAAAACAAACACAACAAGAACTCAAAATATAATCCATAATAAACCTGATGCCTGAGCCACAGAGAATACAGTGCTATGATTTTATTGAAAAATCGGGTTTAAATAAATTATATTTATGAACAAATAATTTGTTGCAATATCTGTAACACAAGAATAAACACTCAGTGTTCCCCTGCCGTGTGTTTGTCGCTGCTGCTGTGGTGGGCATGTGTGCCTCTCCACCGTCACTCTCTGAGTGTGACTCGCTTGGCACGATGCCGACTTGGCACGGCTCAAACCTATGCGGTCTGATGCCCCCAGATTCTTCATTGTCATCCAATTCTTCGGAACTATAATCATCGGAAGATTGGACAACACAAACTAATTCCAGACTACATGTGCTGGAACCATCGTCAATGTTTTCATCTGCTTCCATCCTGTGTGTACAATGAGCAGCTAAGCGCTGTGTTCTCCCAATGACGTGACTACATGGCAGCGGGGTTTTCCAGCCACTGATGTAACTGGTGACGTGGTGCTCATGAAAACGTTGGATATTCGCGTGAAAAAAAGCCTGTTTGACTTGGAACTGCACAGACCAACCTATTTTGTCATATTGTATTATGTGTTGAAAAATTAGAGGAAGTCAGAAACGTGTCATCAGCACTTTAACTATTGTACATGTCTTCATTTTTACCTATAAAATTTCTTGAAATAATCTGAAAATTTGCCCTACCTGTAGTTTCTTTCACATTCCTCCTTCTCTTCTCTCCATTCACCTTCTCTCCTCTCCTTTTGTTTCCCCCCAGTGTTTACTCAGGTCATCAGTCGATCCTGATTCCTCCCTTCGAGCTGGAGAGCTGCTTGTCTCTGTGGCTCAGCACACTCAGCCAGTACCGCATCAGAGACACCTTCTGCTCCTACTCTGTCATGGAGCTCTGCACTAAAGGACTGGGAACTCAGACTGAGTTACTTAAGGTGAGGACTTGACAAACTTTGTCGGTGATCATTTTTAACATGGTGTCATGGATTTGAGGAGTGTGCGGGTGTGTTTCAGGCCCGTGGGGTGAACCTGTCATGTGTTCGGAGCTGCGTAGTGATAGCAGAGGAAAGGCCTCGTCTCGCCCTCTCACATTCCTTCTCCAAGCTGTTTAAGGACTTGGGGCTGTCATCCAGAGCTGTCAGTACTGCCTTTGGCTCAAGGGTTAACTTGGCTGTTTGCCTGCAGGTACGCCAACCACCAGGAAATGGCTTCACTTGGCATTATAGTTTAAATAAGGACCAGTGACACGTGTTTGTACCTCTTTGATGTGTCTTATAGGGCACCACTGGTCCTGATCCCTGTACAGTCTATGTGGACATGAAGTCCCTGCGCCATGACAGGTGAGAATAATAAATAAATTAATAAATAAATAGCACTTTTCAAGGTACTCAACAACACTTTACAAAAGTCCAGCAAAATAAACAATAGCAATCGGGTGCTGTAGGCAAGGTGGGTTTTGAGTTGGGTTTTGAATGAATGCAGTGAGTCTGAGTTCTGGATGTTTGAAAGGAGAGCGTTCCAGAGGGCTGGGGTGGCAATGCCAAAGACTCCATCACCCGTGGGGCGGTGCTTGGTTCTGGTGATGGGGGTCAGAAGGTTAGAAGGTTAGCGTCAGAATGAAAAATGCTTTTCTCCTTAACTGAGTAGTATGTCTACAGTAAATAATTATGCTGCTCCCGTGTGATCACATTTTTCCATATGTGCAGTTAAGATCTGGCATGGTTCTATAGCCCCTTTCAGAGTACCCTGACAATCTAGGAAACTGAATAGGGTTACCTGCCCTACTTGACGTGGGTTAAATGACCCTGCAGGCGACGTGGCTCGTTGCCCACCTCACCTCGCGTCAGCTTGGCAGACATTTGAACAGGATAACCTGGATAAATGTGTGATGAAATAGGTGGGACCATCACCATGTCACAGCACAATGACAGAGAGTGGAAATGAATCAGAAGGCTGTCTGTTATTATTCTGACAGATTACGTATATTAATTTCAAAGCAGCAGACAATTGTGTGTGTTACAGTTACACAAATATCACAGCTGCTGTGAGTTTTTTTTATGAGCATTTTTTCAGTCACTCCCATTGAGTGTCCAGCAGCTCTGACTGTCTCCAGCTGCTATGGAGCCAACGTCAGCCTGTCCTGGTTCAGCGCTGGCCAGTCTCCCTGTTCAGCTCTGCTCTGTGCTCATTTGTGCATCCCGGTTCACCCCCACATTAACTTTCTCCCTGTGATCCTCTGCTCTTCTTTTTTGTGACAGCCCCCACTGAATAAAAAGGTATTCCACTTTGTGTGGCGCTGAACATAAAACTTGACACACAAACACACATCCTGACCAAATAAAAGTGCAGGCATGTGCACACACACACACAGTCTCTTCTTTGATATATGAAAGCTATCCAGTGTTGATATGAAAAAAATTATGTTAATTATGTAAAATGTCGGGTGCCTTTTGCAACCCTGTCTGTTAAAACAGAGGACAGAGAGCAGCAGCCACTGAACTATATACTGTAGATCAGTGTATTCCAATCAATCATTGATCTGTGCTGAGTTTGACATGGGGTGATAAAAGACTTCTAAAAATGCCAGTGACTCTCTAATCAGTAGTGGCCAGCATCACCACCTTCCAGGCTGACCGGCACGTTTGTGTGACATCAGCGATGTGAGGACATGGAACTTGATACACTGTAGAAATGCACTGTTATCTGCGGGAGAGCAGACCTGCGTCTCCTTAAAGTTTGAAAAAGACATGGAAGGTTGTTGAGGTGTTAATTCATTCTAATGGAACCCGCAACTGCAGCTCACCAATTGTAGTTTGAAAGCAGCTTATATGTGTAACAAAAACTACAGTTAACCTGTTCAGTAAAACAATTTGAGACAAAAAAGATAGATAAAATGAAAGTCACTGTCACATACACTACCGTTCAAAAGTTTGGGGTCACTTAGAAATTTCCTTATTTTTTAAAGAAAAGCACTTTTTTTCAATGAAGATAACTTTAAACTAATCAGAAATACACTCTATACATTGCTAATGTGGTAAATAACTATTCTAGCTGCAAATGTCTGGTTTTTGGTGCAATATCTACATAGGTGTATAGAGGCCCATTTCCAGCAACTATCACTCCAGTGTTCTAATGGTACAATGTGTTTGCTCATTGCGTCAGAAGGCTAATGGATGATTAGAAAACCCTTGTGCAATCATATTAGGTCTGCAATGCTGTAATTGCTGCAAATGGAGGATTCTTTGACGAAAGCAAAGTTTGAAGGAAAAAATTATTATTTCAAATACAAATCATTATTTCTAACCTTGTCAATGTCTTGACTATATTTTCTATTCATTTTACAACTCATGGTGGTAAATAAGTGTGACTTTTCATGGAAAACACAAAATAATTGTCTGGGTGACCCCAAACTTTTGAACGGTAGTGTACATAGCCAAAAAGATGGCTATAGAACCCTAAACAAAGCAATAATGGTCAGAATTTTTTTTGCTGACATGCATATGGAAGCCAAGAGCGACCTTGGTTGCTACTGTCTTTTTCAATTTGTTTTCTGGAGAAAATGAGCCATTATTCCACGATAATGCATTGATTTTTCATGGAGTTTGAGAATCCAGATTGAAAAAACAAACAAGTTTAGTAGTGATATGCACAAATATACCTAGTACAATGTCCAGTGAGATGTTTTTATAGCTGCAACCATTTACAAGAAAATATTTTCAATATACAGTGCATCCAGAAAGTATTCACAGCGCTTCACTTTTTCCACATTTTATGTTACAGCCTTATTCCAAAATGGAATAAATTCCCTTTTTTCCTCAAAATTCTACACACAACACCCCATAATGACAGCATTAATTTTTTTTTTGAGATTTTTGCAGATTTATTAAAAATAAAAAAAACTAAGAAATCACATGTACACAAGTATTCACAGCCTTTACTCAATACTTTGTTGATTCACCTTTGGCAGCAATTATAGCCTCAAGTCTTTTGAATTTGATGCCACAAGCTTGGCACACCTGTCTTTGGGCAGTTTGGCCCATTCTTCTTTGCAGCACCTCAAGCTCCATCAGGTTGGATGGGAGGCGTCGGTGTACAGCCATTTTCAGATCTCTCCAGAAATGTTCAATTGGATTCAAGTCTGAGCTCTGGCTGGGCCACTCAAGGACATTCACGAGTTGTCCTGAAGCCACTCCTTTGATATCTTGGCTGTGTGCTTAGGGTTGTTGTCCTGCTGAAAGGTGAACCGTCACCCCAGTCTGAGGTCAAGAGTGCTCTAGAGCAGGTTTTCATCCAGGATGTCTCTGTACATTGTTACATTCATCTTTCCCTCTATCCTGACTAGCCTCCTGGTTCCTGCCACTGAAAAACATCCCCACAGCATGATGCTGCCACCACTATGCTTCACTGTAGGGATGGTATTGGCGTGGTGATGAGCGGTGCCTGGTTTCCTCCAAACATGATGCCTGGCATTCATGCCAAATAGTTCAATCTTTGTATCACCAGACCAGAGAATTTTGTTTCTCATGGTCTGAGAGTCCTTCAGGTGCCTTTTGGCAAACTCCAGGTGGGTTGTCATGTGCCTTTTACTAAGGCTTTCATCTTGCCACTCTACCATACAGGCCTGATTGGTGGATTGCTGCAGAGATGGTTGTCCTTCTGGAAGGTTCTCCTCTCTCCACAAAGGCTCACTGGAGCTCTGACAGGAGTGACTATCGGTTTCTTGGTCACCTCCATGACTAAGGCCCTTCTCCCCTGATCGCTTAGTTTAGACAGCCGGCCAGCTCTAGGAAGAGTCCTGGTGGTTCCAAACTTCTTTCATTTACGGATGATGGAGGCCACTGTGTTCATTGGGACCTTCAAAGCAGCAGAAATTTTTCTGTACCCTTCCCCAGATTTGTGCCTCGAGACAACCCTATCTTAGAGGTCTACAGATAATTCCTCTGACTTCATGCTGGGTTTGTGCTCTGACATGCACTGTTAACTGTGGGACCTTATATAGACGGGTGTGTGCCTTTCTAAATCATGTCCAATCAACTGAATTTACCACAGGTGGACTCCAATTAAGCTGTAGAAACATCTCAAGGATGATCAATGGAAACAGGATGCACCTGAGCTCAATTCTGAGCTTCAAGGCAAAGGCTGTGAATACCTATGTACATGAGATTTCTTAATTTTTTTTTAAATTTTTTATAAATTTGCAACAATCTCAATAAAACCTTTCTCACATTGTCATTATGGGGTATTGTATGTAGAATTTTGAGGAAAAAAATGAATGTAATCCATTTTGGAATAAGGCTCTAACATAAAATGTGGAAAAAGTGAAGCGCTGTGAATACTTTCCGGATGCACTATATATACAAGGTGGTAATAATAATAATAATAATATAGAATATGAAGGTGCAGGTAGACATAATGCAAAAACTACAAATTGACATGTGGCGTAAGAGTCCACATGTTTAAGACGCAGAGTTAAACAACAGAACTGGCGGATGGTCTGAGGATTAAAAACTCCTCCTCATCCTCACCATGTTGGTCCTCAGGCAGCAGCACTGCAGACCTCATGGCAGGACTCAGTAGAGTGGGCTTCCTCTCTAATGACCTTCTCAGGTCTTAAAGTGACACTCAAAATCAAGTTTTTTCTGTTGTTAACATGTCTGTAACATGTTTTTTGTGACTTACAAGACATATCAAGTGCAAAATCTCACCACAGTGCCAAGTTTGTGGTTTTTTTGCTGTGAATTTCCAGTTTGGTAATGCACCCCTGAAACGGGCAAGTTTGGACAGACCGTTTGTAGCTACGTAAGCATTCCTGCTTAGCCTGGTTGGTTATAACATTAACCAATCAGATGGATACTCTTGACTACTTTGGGGGAAGAGGGAGGAGCCAAGGAGCAGCAGGACTGAGACAGAGCGGGTTGAGGTAGCAAGAGAGAGGCAGAGAGGTGAGGGGGGACCTGATTTGAATGTGGATCAGTGAGACCCATATTCAAATCGAGCTGCTCTCAGCTCACTTCTTCAGCGGATGGGGCATCGTGCTGTGAGCCAAAAGCAGCCACATTCAAATCAGGTCCTCCCCCCCACCTCCCTGCTCAGTCACCAGCGGACGGGGGACTGGTTGTTAGTAAAAAGTAAACACATATTTGGCAACTACACATTTATCTCTCGCCTTGACTGTTTTCAGAAAAATGTTTCTCTTTTTACTTTTGAAGATATGGGAAAACTTTAACGCCCTGAAGCATCATGAACAGACTAGCAGCCCACCCACCAGGAGTCGCAGTGACCAATCACGTGCAAGCCCTGCAGGCTGCTAATTAGAATATTCCTAGATCCACACACACTTAAGTAGGTGAAAGATTTAAAAGGTCTTTCCAAGCAATTCTAAGGCAGTGAAAGTTTTTTTTGTGTGTGTGTTTAAAAAGCCACAATATACTATTTTGGGCAATACACATTTGTTTTTGAGGTGGTTTTAGAGCCACCAGAGTGGGTCTTTTAAGTCTCTCGGGCATCTGATAGTAGCAGCAATGGCTGCTGTTGGCTTTAATACATTTGGTCTTTTGTGTTCATTTCATTTTTTTGTGTTGCTGACTTTCACTTTGTGCAAAGGGAACAAAGAACTCTTGACTCAACAAATAAGTGTTGGGCTTGGCTGGTGTTTAGATGATTATTAATGATTAATAATTGCGCTTTTTTGCAGAGTGAGGCTAGTAGAGAGGGGTGCCCCTCAGAGTCTTCCTCTAATGGAGTCTGGCAAGGTGGGATGTTTCATATATATTTCAGTGGTGTTGACTTATGAAAAAAAAAAACTGTGACGTACAGCATGTCTTAAGGTAGTATCTCACAGGGCTGCGACAGCTCATGACTAGTTGGAGATAAAAAAAAAAACACTTGACATGCCTTGCATGTGTTGCATGACATTTGTGCAACATACGCATGATAAAATTGTGTATTTTTTTGCACTTATGACTGTCCTGGCAGTGCAAATCCTGTGCAACACTTGCATAACAGTTATTCGTGACAGTTGCAAAATCAGGACCATATCTCCCCATTCCAGCAGTTGTTTTATCATCACACTTCAAGCAAGATCGACTACAGAGAAGAAGTGCAGAGACTAATGAATGAGGAGGCTGCCTCCGAGTCCTCCACATCAGACACAGCAGCCCCAGGACCAGCTCCGCTTCCTCTGTAGGGGCCCGTGGGGCGCGGACAGCAGCTCCCCATCCCTATCCTAGCCTTTCTTGCCCTTGCATGGCACGGTGACACTGTTGGTCTCTGTGTGTCAGCTGTATCAGTGTGAGTTCTAGAAAATGACTGGACCATCTCGCGCACAGAATGTCTCCAGTCAGTCATAGGTCCCCAACCCCTTGTGAAGTTTTCACTTTCT
This sequence comes from Pholidichthys leucotaenia, assembly GCA_020510985.1. Taxonomy (NCBI): domain Eukaryota; kingdom Metazoa; phylum Chordata; class Actinopteri; order Cichliformes; family Pholidichthyidae; genus Pholidichthys; species Pholidichthys leucotaenia. Next base: position 135,939,789 of record CM035837.1, read on the forward strand.
CACAGAAGCTAAATTGAGAAGGATTCAAGGTGGGTTTGAGACAGCCATGATGACTCTGATTATTTAGCAAGAAAACCTGTTGCACTAATTTTTTCGACATGTTGAAAATTCCTGTGGCATGAGAGTGAGGCCCTGCGACTCAACGAGATGGAATTGCGAACCCCCGCGAATGTTTGGAGACATTTTGGACTCTCTCTCACAAATGCCATTCTCCAACTAGTCACCAGCTGTCACAGCCCAGTGAGATACCCTTGGATGCTGTTATTTAGAGACTCTTTTTTTTTTCCCCATCATTTTCAGATTTTGCCAGGAGTTCGGGTGATCATTGTAAATCCTGAAACCCGAGGTCCCCTGGGTGATTCTCATCTGGGAGAGGTGAGACTTAAAAAATGTGAAGACAAAGCCTGTGGGTAGTCATCTTTTCTCTGAAACCAGTGACATATGCCGCTCTCCCCTAGATCTGGGTGAACAGCCCTCACAATGCCAGTGGTTACTACACCATCTACGGTGAGGAGAGTCTTCAGGCCGACCACTTCAACACAAAGCTCAGCTTCGGAGACCCACACACCTTATGGGCCAGGACAGGATACTTGGGTTTTGTGAAGAGGACAGAGCTGCTGGATGCTAGTGGGGGTAAATAGAAATCAACTGACTGAACTCTGCAAGCAAGACCTTTTAACTTATCAAACTGACCTGAGAACAACAGCTGAATACACATTTTCTTCTTCTGTATCTGAAAATGTTTTTGTTTTTTATGCATTTGATTTATTTCTGCGCTTAGATCGGCATGATGCTCTCTTCGTGGTGGGCTCACTGGATGAGACATTAGAGCTGCGAGGGTTACGGTACCACCCCATTGACATTGAAACATCAGTGTCACGAGCTCACCGAAGCATTGCTGAGAGGTAGGAATCCTTATGAACATCGATATGCACCATCTTTATTCATGTTTTTTTGAAATGAAAAATGCTACCAATAAAATTCTTGTTTCAAATGCCAACCTCTACTGTGGAAAGAGCCATTTTGAGCTTTTTTGAGGGGGGTCAAAAAGCCATATTTGAGCCTTAAAAATGAATGATAAAACAGCTGCGTTAAAAGGGTAAACTGGTATGTCAAAATTAGTAATAGGTGAGTTGGGTTTTTTTTACTTTTAAATATGTAAGTTTTCTGTCATAAATGTCTTTTGCAACTTTTCTCATAAATTTGTCATTATACCCCCCACGCACTATAATGTTTCTGACCCATTCATCTGTCAAATTCTTGTAGCTACATGCCGGGTTTATATTCACATTAGATGAGGGCATGCATTACATTGTTCAGTGAGAACTCTGATATGGGGATGTATGGGGTATGTAAGCATGCTCACTAAGGTTCTTTCATTTTTCTCAAGAAATTTCCATCTTTTTAAAATAAATATACAACTTTTTTCTAATAAAATTTGCAAGCCTTCTTGCAATTTTGCAAGTCATATCTCATAAATTTGCAAGACTTGCAAGATTTCTCTTGTAATTTGAAATGTGTTCATTCAAATCTGCTACAGTACTTTGTTATTATACATTTGGGAGGCTGTTTTTTTTTTTTTTCCCCCAAAGTCTCAGGGACCCATTTCTTTTATTTAAAAAGTTGTATGTGGCTTCATAGCCACAAATTGCAAACCCCTACCTACCTGTAGTACAGATAGTAGTCTGTCTCTAATCACGGGACATATTGTGGTATGATGTCTGTCCCTCCGTCCATACGGCTTCTCCAGCGAACTCCTCCCACGGTTTTCAAACTATGATTTTTTTATTTCTCACAATGTTTGTACATGTATTGAAGATGTGCATACTACAATTTACTATGAAACGAAATGTAAGGAAATTTTAATTGAACTTAAAAGTGCTAGATAATATTGTATAATAAAATTACTAAAAAAGCAGAAAAGATTATATTATTTGCTAAGCAAAAATTTTTTGAGTCGGTCTCCGGTTATGGCTGCCACGTAGGACGGACGTGTCTCGCTCTGCTCTGCTCCTGGAGAAAAAAAATCGGCAAATAACTCTCTCATTTGGGACAGAACGTATCCCAGCATTTGGGCGAGGATATGTCGGCGAAGCCTAAGGCTGGAAAACCAGGAAAAGGAAAAAGCGAGCCGCCGAAACAGTCCAAATTAACGGACTTTCAGGTCTGTGACGCAGCAAACAAAACTCCATATATGGCGGAGGAGGCTGGCAAAGGTGCGATGTCTGCGGGGAATGGCGCAGATGCGCTGATGGCTGCCATGAGTTCAATGAGAGCGGACTTTTCCTCTAGATTTGATGGGATTATGACAGCGTTGGAAGGAATAAGAAAGGAATTGGGTGACTGTGTAGAACGAACGGCGCAGATGGAGCTCCGTCTCGCTAGTGCTGAAGATGACGTCACCCGTCTTCAATTAAAGGTGCGCACTTTGGAAAAAAAAAATAAATCTCTGGAAGATAATATTTTGGATTTGGAATCTCGGTCGAGACAGAATAATTTGAGGCTGGTGGGTCTTCCAGAGGAATCAGAAGGTCGGGACGTATGTTCCTTTCTGGAAAAGTGGATTCCGGAGGTGCTGGGCAGCGAGGAGTTGCAATCAGCAGTGGTTCTGGAAAAAGCACATCGTATTGGCCCACGGAGAGACAAGGGACCGCCGAGGACCTTAATTATGAAGTTTCTTAGCAACAGAGACAGGATGAAGATCTTCAACGCTGCACGTGCTAAAGGAGAGATTAAACACCAGGACCAGCAGGTGCGGTTCTACCCAGATTTGGCCACAGGAATCCAGCAATTGAGGAAGCAGTTTGATCCCATACGTAAGGAGCTGCGCAACCTTGGGATTCGTCATGGTGTAATCTATCCTGCGAGACTGCTGACCACGTATGAGGGCAGAACCCACATCTTCAAGACCCCAGAGGAGGCGCAGGAGTTCATCAAGAAGATCAAAGAAGAAGAAGAGACTGGTGGGAGCTAAGCATGAACAAAATATAAGGTAGAATAATTAAGCATTTGCACAGGCATCTGACTGACTTGAAGTAAATAGTAAGTTTACAAAATATAGATTGTATTATATATTAAAAAACAAAACAAAAACAAAACAAACAAAAAAAAAAACTATGATGTACAAAGTTGTTAAAAATTTTGGAGTTAAGTTGGAAAACTACAGAGGAGAGTTAATGTTACGTCATTAAAAGCAGTAGAGTTAGGGTGATTGGGAGGATGAAGAAGGAGTGGCTTAGGCTGTTCCCCGTGGGTGTGGAACGGTCGATGGCTATATCGGGAGACAGAATTTTTCTTTTGATTTTGGGGGGTTTGCCACAAGTGTGGGAAGGGGAAATTTGTTTGTGTGTAGTTTGTAGGATGAATGTTCAACCACTCATGTTTTTGCTTCTCTGTATGAGCATGTTTACACTGCAAGGTAATCCCAAACTCTCTATTGATCATGGACCAAAGTGTTAATCTTAATTTAACTTCATGGAATTGCAGAGGTCTACAAAATTTAAAAAAACTTAAACAAGTTATGAATAAAATAAAGGACATGGGTTCAAGAATTGTGTTTTTACAAGAAACTCATCTGATAGAGGAGGATGTTAAAAGAATTAGGAGTAGATGGCAGGGAAGTGTATTCACCTCTTCATTTTCATCCCGAGCCAGGGGAGTTATGACTCTCATACATAAATCAGTTCCTTTTCAGGTGAAAAATGTAATTGGAGACAAATTTGGAAGATATGTAATCATTCAAGGTTCTTTGCTATTAGAAAATATAAATCTTGTGAACTTATATGGTCCCAATATAGATGATCAGAAGTTCTTTGCTAATTTATTTCTCATCTTATCATCACTTACAGGGCAACATATAATAGCAGGGGATTTTAATTGTACATTGAATCCAGGTGTGGATAGATCAACAGGACTGGATTGTACGCACATTGGATGTAGGATGACTATTAATCATTTTATGAAAGAATTGAGATTGTTAGATATATGGAGAGAAATGAAACCACAAGTTAAAGCCTATTCTTGTTATTCCAGTACCTACAAGACATTCTCACGTATTGATTATTTTTTGATTTCCACAGAATTAAGGTCCAAGATTCAAAACTGCTTTTATGATAACATCGTGATTTCTGATCATGCACCCTGTTGTCTAATATATGTAGATAAAAAATTGACAAAGGAATCAGGTAGATGGCAATTTCAGCATAAATGGCTTCAGGATGAGGAATTTGTCAAGTATATAGAAAAACAGATAGACGAGTTCTTTGACATCAATACTACACAAACATCAGCATGTGTAAAGTGGGAGGCTTTCAAAGCTTTTATTAGGGGACATATTATTAGTTATACAGGATCAAAATCTAAGAAGACTCGAGAGGAGAGAGCTAAATTGGAACATAAAATAAAAAGTCTTCAGGAAAAAGTGTATGCAGGAAGTGACCCAAGGTTGGAGAATGAATTACTGATTTTGAGAGCTGAATACGACAAAAAATCAGCGAATAGAGCTGCCTCGAGTCTTCTAAGATTGAAACAATCTTTTTATGAACAAGGTGAAAAATCAGGAAAATTATTAGCATGGCAGATTAAACAATTGGAAATTAAAACACCAATTACCAGTATTATAAGTAATGGACAGGTAGTTATAGATCCTTTAGAAATTAATAGAGCCTTTAGAGATTACTATGAAAAATTATATGATACCAAAAATGAACCTGATTTAACAAAACTAAATGGGTTTTTGAACGAACTATCTATACCGTGTATTCCAAATGAAAACAGGGAGATATTGGAGTCTAAAATTAGTCAAGAAGAAGTTGGGCTAGCCAATGATAATATGAAATCAGGAAAAAGTGCAGGACCAGATGGTCTTCCAGTTGACCTTTATAAAAAATTCAAGAATAAATTAATAAAACCTTTTTTGGAAATGGTTTTAGAAGCATTTCAAAATAATAATTTACCATCATACATAAATAATGCCTTAATTATACTGCTGCCAAAACCAGGTAAGCCCTCTAATAAATGTGAAAATATGAGACCAATAAGCCTATTAAACGCCGACCTTAAGATAATCTGTAAAATTTTAGCAAGACGAATACAAGAAATTTTACCAAATATTATTAATCGAGATCAGAATGGCTTTATAAAGGGTAGACAAGGCTTCCATAATGTAAGAAGACTATTTAATATTATTTATTTTAATAAAGAAGCACCGGATACAGCTCTCCTATCATTGGACGCCGAAAAGGCCTTTGATAGAGTTGAATGGCCCTTTCTTTTTGAAGTCCTACAAAGGTTTGGACTTGGAAATAATTTCATAAAATGGGTTCAAATAATATACAATAATGCTACAGCAGAAATCCTAACAAATAACAATATTTCAAAACCAATAAAAATCAATAGAGGATGTCGACAAGGCTGTCCACTTTCACCTTTACTGTTTACTATGGCAATTGAACCTTTAGCGATAGCGATACGTTTACATTCACAAATATATGGAATTAAAGTTGGACCAACAGAACATAAAATCTCCCTGTACGCCGATGATATAATTTTGTTTATGTCGAATCTAAAAAAATCAATTCCAACCTTGTTGAATTTAATAAAGAATTTTGGGGAAATATCAGGATATAAAATAAATAAAACTAAATCTTCAATATTAATGCTAAATGAGACCCAGAGAAATTACCCAGCCCCTGAGGTAAATCAATTCAATGTTGTAAATCAGTTTAAATATTTAGGAATCCAAATTATGCCTAAGCTAGAATCAGTCGCCAGTGTCAACTATGAAGCCTTAATGTCAGATATCAATGAGTTAACTCAGAGATGGATGTCACTACCAATGTCGATGATCGGGAGAATCAATATACTTAAAAGTAATATTTTACCTAAAATACTTTATTTATTTCAATACATTCCCTTATCACCACCTTTAGATCTATTCTCAAGAATAAAAAAAAAGTTAGTGGAATTTATATGGAACAACAGGAGGGCTAGATTACGTTTGTCTTTATTATATTTACCATTTGATCGTGGAGGTCTGAAATGTCCAAATTTTATGTTGTATTATTGGTCGGCACAACTGAGGTCTATGACATATTATTTTTCATCAAATGATCTCCCTCACTGGACTGAAATGGAATCATACAATTTACCTTTACCTCTTCCCATATTCATATACTCAGATTCGGCAAAAAAATTACAAAAACAAGTTAAAAATCCATTTGTAAAGCATATGATCAAAATATGGTGTGAAGCTAAAAACTATTTAAAAGAACCACAGTTATTGTCACAATTTAGTCCAATATGGGGTAATCAATATTTTAAACCAGGGAGAGCGGACGCTGTATTTAAAGTATGGAATTTAAAAGGGATACAAAAGATTCAGGATTTATATTTGCCATGTGCAGACAACATAATGTCTTTTGAAGAGCTGAGGATCAAATTTAATCTCAATAGAACACATTTTTTTAAATATCTTCAACTTAGAAACTTTATTCGATCAAATCAAAATAAAGCTCTCACTCGACCTATTTATTCATCCTTGGAAAAAATGATGATGAAAGATAGTAAAAGAAAGGGTATTATTTCAGAGTTTTATAACTCATTGACACTATCTTCAAGTGAAAATTCACTGAAAAGATTAAACTACTGGAAAGAAGATCTGCAAATTGAAATTTCAGAGGAACAATGGGAATTGGCTTGTACAGAAGCTCAAACCAAATCAATAAATGCACGCCTTAAATTGATACATTTCAAATGGTTAATGCGGATGTATGTTACACCGGAGGAGTTAAATAGATATAACAAAAATATACCAGATACATGCACAAAATGCATGGAAAGTAAAGGAACCCTATTTCATTGTTTATGGGAATGTAGATTAATAAGAATGTTTTGGGAGGAGGTGAGGGTAACAATTGAAAAAATAATCTCAAAACAAATCATATTGAATCCTAAACTGTTTTTGTTGGGTCTGTACCCAGAAAAGCATAATTTCAATAAAAGTGAAAGAACATTCATAGACCTCAGTTTGCTTAATGCCAAAAAATGTATTGCACTATTATGGAAAAAGACTCATAGACCAGATGTGACTCAGTGGTTAAGACAGATGTTAACAAACCTTCCATTAGAAAGAATAACATATATACTGAAATCAAAGGAAATTGTGTTTGAGAATATATGGAGACCTTTTATTGATTATGTAAAAAATTTAAACATAACTCTTGAAGAAGAAGGTGAATGATGTGTGTGGACCTTGTAAATTCCAAACTGGTGAACATAATATGTATACTAATATATTGGATTGTCTAGACTAAACAGAGGAGCATTGTTGAAGACTTGATTTTGTTGGTGGTTGTTGGTGTTTTTAGGGCATTTTTTTTTTTTTTTTGTAGTACTTTAGTGTTAGTGTTTGATTGTTTGTATCATGTTTGTTAAAAAAAAAAAAGGTTCAATAAAGATATTGTGGAAAAAAAAATAAAAAAATTTTTGAGTCAGGTAATAAGCCAAATTGTCTGCTAGCACGATTGGCAAGGAGTGGTCCAGTTAAATCTTTTATTTCAGCTATAGTGGATGAAAACAATCAAAGATACTGATGCCGCCGGCTGGCTGGACGCAGCCCAAGGACAGATAATTTTTTCACGCTTGGGGAGTTGTTCGGAGCTCCTTATGGGAACTCCTTGTGCAGGGATGTGGCGTGATGATAATCAATTCAGTGGCAGTAATGCACCTGTAAGCTGGTTGCCAGCCGCCAATCAAATCTAAAAGAAGAAGAAGAAAACAATCAAAAATATACAAATAATTCTCAGATTAACAAGAATTTTAGAAAATTTTATGCTATCCTGTTGTATCATATTGTCAAAATCCCTGGGTGCTACTGAATGTATAGATACAACCAAGGGAGTGAGAGGGGGACTGAATGTGAGCATAAGTGAGAGTGAGGGGGTGATGAATGGAGGTGGTGATGATGGGTCGGTTTTGTGCGGCGCTTTGCATGTCAGGTGGCATCTCGGGGCACCTGTGGTGGTCTGCTGATCGGTCGCTCAGGTGGACGTCGGGGGTGGGGGTCTGCTTCTGTGACCTGCGCCGGTGGTCTCCCCGGTCACTGCCGGGCACTGGTGCATGTTCAGGCTCGCTGCATCTGCTTCGCAGCCACCTTATGAAACTGGGGTGAATGAAGGGTGAGTTTGAATGGGTACAGGAGTGAGAGAGAATGGGTTGGTCCGGGTGAGTGAAAGGGAGTTAGTGTATATGGGTGCACATGGGAGCATGTGAGTGTGAAGGTGTGGGGAGGGGTGTGTCTGCGAGTCGGGAGGTGCTGGATTAAGGGGGGTAGTGCCTCTCGGCAACGTGGGCTCCCCTGGGCGGGGGGCTTCTTTGGGCATGGGGGTCCCCGGGGTGTGCGGCAGTAGCGCTGGGGCAGGCCCGTATGGGGATGCTTGGGGGGGGGGGGCTTGTGCCGGGGGGTGCGAGCCGGTCTCTGGCCCGTGGGGTGGGGTCGCTGGCCTCCTGGGGCCTGGGGCCCGGGAGCGGGCGTTGGCCCCGCTGGGGGTGGGTGGGGATTGGGCGGGTTCGGGGGTGTGGGCTCGCCACGCCGGCCGCCAAACAACCTGGCCTCCCTCGATTGTCCCTCCGGGGGCGGATGCCTGGCTTTCCTGGGGCTTGCTGACGTCAGACGTTTGTGCCCTGTGGGAGTTGGTGGCGCTGCCTTGCCTGCTCAGGGTTCCCGGGGGGAGAGCTGCTGCGACCGGCCCTCCGCTTTGTATGTTCCCTGACAAACCACTCACATGCACACACTTAGTTTGCGCGCACTCTCATATATATATGCACGTACACGTACACGCACGTGTCTCTCCTTTAACAGGTGCGGAAACCAGACTCGTGTTGAGACATCTTCGGTGGAAAAAGCAGTTTGTCTTTTGTTTGTTTTAGTTGTTGGTTTGTTAGTTTTTTTGTCTATTCCCCACCCTTTTCTTTCCCCCCTCCACACACTTCCTTTCCCTCTTCCCCATCCTGTTGGGTCTTCCATGGGTAAAATAATTAAAATAAAGTATTAAAAGTTATTACAGGAGGAGTTTACAACAATATAAAATACACAGTTAGGTACAGTATAAGCTCCTCTTGGCAAAGTGAATCTGTTTTGGCACAATAAAGGTGACAGATCCCTGTTCTGCTTGCCTAGCTGCCTGACAGGACAAGGGGAAAAATAAAAAAAAATTATGCTAATTTATATACTTTGGAGACTGATCTGGATAGGCTCAAAATATGTTTCTTTGTGGATAATATACCTTTCCCACAATTATCAGAGGATCAAATTAATGCTTTGGAATCTCCTATTTCACAATTAGAAGTAGACAGAGCTATTTCAGCACTTCAGTCAGGTAAATGTTCAGGAGTAGATGGCTTCCCACCAGAATTGAAAGTGTTGAAAGGTAAATTTATTAATTTGATGCTGAGAGGTTTTGAAAAGTCATTTGAACATGATATGCTTCCAGAATCAATGTACAGAGCAATTATATCATTAATTTTAAAAAATAAAAACTTAGAATTATGATCCTCATATAGGCCCTTTAGTCTTGTTGGGGTGGATAACAAAATGTCTAAAATACTTGCATTTAAATTGGAACAAGTGTTGACTTACTTAGTGGATGCAGATCAGACGAGCTTTATTAAAGGTTGATATTCTTATTTTAATACAAGATGGTTATTTAATATCATTCACTATTTAAATTTCAATAAAATTCCAGGTGTTGTTTCTATGGATGCTGAAAAGGCCTTTGACAAAAATGAATGGGAATATACAGTATGTTTGAAGTGATGACGAGATTTGGGTTTGGTCCAGTTTTTTTTAAAGTGGATCAAACTTTTATATAAAAGGTCTACAGCATCTGTTTTATCAAATGGCTTTTCATCAGCTCCTTTTAAACTAACTAGAGGGACAGTACAGGGGAGCCCATCATCTCCCTTTTTATTTGCTCTCTCCATTGAGCCTTTAGGTTTGGCAATAAGACAAAATACATATAGTCCAGGAGTATCAGTGGGGACAAAAGAATATAAAATTCTTTTATATGCAGATGTGTCATGATGAGATGAAACCCATGCGCTGGATGGTGCTGTGTATAATTTATTAACATAAAGAATAAACAAAAAAGTGCTCCAACAAGCTAGTGGCGAGCAAAAACAAGAATTAACACAGAGCGCTCCCAAACCAACTGGTGAGCGAGGAGAAGAATAACACTAAGTACTCCAACATACAAACTGGTGAGCACAAAGGGTTAGTTACACAGAGATTCCCCAGAGCGGATGGCGCTCTGGTGGGGAAGAAAGTTGACAAACAATGGAACGGTGAAGAGAAGGTGAACAGACTGAGCTTAAGTAATGAGTGCCATAACAACATAAGTGATCCCAGGTGTGGGATGACCTGAGCAGGAGAGGGACGTACAATTAGAGATTGGAATCAGCTGGAAGTAATGCCAGGAGAGGGAGGAGCGGCTGACAGGTGGCACAACACAACTAGGAAATGCACCTGACCGCTGCCAGTCACAAAATAAACATAAACAAAAACCAAAATGCAGACTGGAGAATAACTACAAATAACACAAGAGATAATCAAACAACCAGAAGCATAAACAGACAAAACAAAAGGCACGAACAACTCAAAAAAGGCACCAAAAATACAACAGATAAATATAAATACAGAAAAAAAAGGGCCATGAAGCTGAGATTGGGAAAAAGTCCAAACTCAGGTCATGACACAGATGATACTCTTCTGACTTTAAGAGAATTAGAGAAGTCATTGTCAGGATTGATTAAGTGTGTAAAAGATTTTGGATTAATATCTGGATATAAAGTAAATTTTGATAAATCTGAAATAATATCCTTGGGTGACAGCAGAAATATTGAACCTCCATACAGTATATTAAACCTTTTTGTTGGGCTCCATTAGGATTTACATATTTAGGAATTAAAATTACTCCTAGAATTGGTCAGCAATATGCAGAAAATATTTTGTTTAATAAAAGATCTCAAAGAAAGGTTAACAAGATGGTGAAATCTTCCAGTATCATCTCTGGGTAGAATTAATCTTATTAAAATGACCGTCGTCCCAAAAATAATGTACCCAGTGTCCATGTTGTTTGTAATTCTTAAGTCTGAGGATTTGAAAGTTATTAATAAAATAATTTCTGATTTCATTTGGGCTGGCAGGAAGCCTAAAGTGAAATTAGAAACACTACAATTGCTAAAAGAGCAAGTGGGTGGGGTTTACCTCCTATAGAGAACTACATTTTGTGCTTCCAAGCTTGAATCCTTTTTTTTATGGGCTAATAGGTGTTATGGAAGCCCTCATGTCAGGTCAGGCATTGATTTGCTTGCTACCGGATAACCATGAAAACCGGTACTACTTGTCTCATGGGTCAGACTGTCGGCGACTCAACCGGCAGCCCCGCCCTTCCAAGGACGTGGAGGGTGAAACTGGGCATCCTGGCAGAACTGAAAACAATATCTGTCACAGGTCTGTGGTGGACCACTCCCAGTTACACGGGGTGAGACTGGACATCCTGGCAGATAAGCACATCTGTTGCAAGGTCTGTGGTGGACTTTTTCCAGTCGGTGCATCGTGACATGCACTACACAAAGAGCAGAGATAAACAAACCTATCGTCTGGTCAGTCACTGCAACAGATAGTGGAGTCAGTTTGTCTTGGCCTGTCCTTGCCACTGATAATACCTCTATTTGCCAAGAATGTGCCGCTAGTCCAGCAAAAGCTAGCAGTACTCAAATACTTAGCAAGCAGTTTCATGAAATGGTCAGTCAGAAAGTAACTCATACCGGCTCAGATGCCACCCAGGTTAACAAGGTCAGGTGTTCCTGGCGGCGGAAGGCGAAGGACAGAGCTGCGTGGAGGAATCTGATCAGACCTAAATGAAACAGTCATTGTCACCCCTGACAGACTGCTATGATGATGATGATGATGATGATGATGATGATGATGATGATGATGATGATGATGATGATGATGAAGCCATTAGATTGTTACTGGCTTGAAAGTGAATCAGTAGTGTGCAGACCTTTTTCTCCTGCTAATTTATTAGATAAGTGGTTCAATGAATTACCACACTGTAGAGAGAAATGAGCAGGCGAGGCAGCGAGCTGGATCAGAGTGGACTTTATTCTCTCTAACCACAAGTCAACAAGAATAACCCAGGTCGCTGGGCATCTCTCTTTTACAGTGGGGCAAAAAAGTATTTAGTCAGCCACCAATTGTGCAAGTTCTCCCACTTAAAAGATGAGACAGGTCTCCAATTTTCATCATAGGTATACCTCAACTATGAGAGACAAAATGAGAAAAAAAACATCCAGAAAATCACATTGTCTGATTTTTAAAGAATTTATTTGCAAATTATGGTGGAAAATAAGTATTTGGTCAGTAACAAAAGTTCATCTCAATACTTTGTTATATACCTTTTGTTGGCAATGACAGAGGTCAAACGTTTTCTGTAAGTCTTCACAAGGTTTTCACACACTGTTGCTGGTATTTTGGCCCATTCCTCCATGCAGATCTCCTCTAGAGCAGTGATGTTTTGGGGCTGTCGCTGGGCAACACGGACTTTCAACTCCCTCCAAAGATTTTCTATGGGGTTGAGATCTGGAGACTGGCTAGGCCACTCCAGGACCTTGAAATGTTTCTTATGAAGCCACTCCTTCGTTGCCCGGGCGGTGTGTTTGGGATCATTGTCATGCTGAAAGACCCAGCCACATTTCATCTTCAATGCCCTTGCTGATGGAAGGAGGTTTTCACTCAAAATCTCACGATACATGGCCCCATTCATTCTTTCCTTTACACGGATCAGTCGTCCTGATCCCTTTGCAGAAAAACAGCCCCAAAGCATGATGTTTCCACCCCCATGCTTCACAGTAGGTATGGTGTTCTTTGGATGCAACTCAGCATTCTTTCTCCTCCAAACATGACAAGTTGAGTTTTTACCAAAAAGTTCTATTTTGGTTTCATCTGACCATATGACATTCTCCCAATCCTCTTCTGGATCATCCAAATGCTCTCTAGCAAACTTCAGACGGGCCTGGACATGTACTGGCTTAAGCAGGGGGACACGTCTGGCACTGCAGGATTTGAGTCCCTGGCGGCGTAGTGTGTTACTGATGGTAGCCTTTGTTACTTTGGTCCCAGCTCTCTGCAGGTCATTCACTAGGTCCCCCCGTGTGGTTCTGGGATTTTTGCTCACCGTTCTCGTGATCATTTTGACCCCACAGGGTGAGATCTTGCATGGAGCCCCAGATGGAGGGAAGATTATCAGTGGTCTTGTATGTCTTCCATTTTCTAATAATTGCTCCCACAGTTGATTTCTTCACACCAAGCTGCTTACCTATTGCAGATTCAGTCTTCCCAGCCTGGTGCAGGTCTACAATTTTGTTTCTGGTGTCCTTTGACAGTTCTTTGGTCTTGGCCATTGTCAGAAATTGTATATATGTACAAATATGTTATCATTTCATAATTAGTTTTTAGCTGAACTTTTCTGTATTTTTTCCCTTACAATGGCTGCAACAATGCTGCATCAGGACGGTTTAACTCACCCTGTAACAGACATACCTCAACAAACCGGAACAATCTGTATTTACTTAAAGTTTAGAAACCGGTGTGCAAGAAGTCATGTGCTGACACGGAGTTGTCTTTGTGTTACACAACAAAGCCTGACTGTTCCACGGCCTTATCAGTCACCACAAAGCCTGACTGTTTCACCACAAAGCCTGACTGTTCCACGGCCTTATCAGTCACCACAAAGCCTGACTGTTTCACCACAAAGCCTGACTGTTTCACGGTCTTATCAGTCACCACAAAGGTGCCCATAAAGTTGCAGCAGATGTTTCCTGTGTCTGACCTGCTCAGTATAAAAGGGACGTGCTGCCTTTGTATGGCAGCGCGCATTTCCCATCTGTAATCAGAGGTGTGTTGCTCCTTGTACAAGTAAAACTTTGAACACATTTTGTGTCTCGAATCTTATTAAGGTACGAACCTAACAGAGTACTATTATTTTGTGAGTCTTGAGTTTCAGATTCCTGACAGCCATAGTGGAGTTTGGAGTCTGACTGTTTGAGGTTGTGGACAGGTGTCTTTTATACTGATAACGAGTTCAAACAGGTGCCATTAATACAGGTAATGAGTGGAGGACAGAGGAGCCTCTTAAAGAAGAAGTTACAGGTCTGTGAGAGCCAGAAATCTTGCTTGTTTGTAGATGACCAAATACTTATTTTCCACCATAATTTGCAAATAAATTCTTTAAAAATCCTTCAATGTGATTTTCTGAAATTTTTCTCATTTTGTCTCTCATAGTTTAGGTATACCTATGATGAAAATTGGAGACCTCTCTCATCTTTTAAGTGGGAGAATTTGCACAATTGGTGGCTGACTAAATACTTTTTTGCCCCACTGTATATCTTACATCCTTGCCTAGCGACCTGGGGGTTCACACCACAATACACACAATCACAATACACGTCCTTACCAAGCCTGTCAGCACATTAACATACTGTCTGGTGGTTCACACCACAATGCACACAATCACAATGCGTGTCATCACAAAGCCTGTCGGCGCATTCATATGCAGTCCGGTGGAGAAGCCACAGTCTGCCCGGTGCATCCACCTAACAGTCCTTTAGCGTCTCCACCTCCTCTGTCCCGTCTCGACCCCCTGTCGGCTTCTCTCTTCCTGTGCCATTCAGTGTGAGTGGAGAATGTAATGTCTAGGTCCCCCACACATCCCCCCCAAACACTCAGAATGGGCCTTAACCCTCATGTCCTGTGGGCTTCAGCCGATGTCTGTAGCAGCTGTAACGGGCGGTCGCCGGCTCCGAGGCACTGCTGTGCCGGTGGGGCGCTCCTAGAGGCGCGTCCGTCTGTGGGGGAACATTGGGGGGGGGGGCACATCTTCACCATGCCAATGTGAGTGAGCTGACGAGTCATTTACCTGGGGAGCTCTCAGTGGGGGTCGTCGGCGCCGAGGAGCTCGGGCCAACACCATCTGCTCATCTGCAAATACGAACGTGGGCTTAAGCCTGTCTATGCAGACTGTTTCTCTGCGTTCCCCCAAGTCTAACACAAAATGTTTATCACCAGGTTCCTACACTCTGAACAGGCTGTCATAGGGCGGGCGCAACGGGGTCTGGTGGGCATCGTGCCTGACAAACACGAACGATGCATCCTTCAAGGTCCTTGGGACAAAAGCACGGGGAAGACAGTGGTGGGCCAGGCTGGATACCGTCCCTGCCTCTGCACTACGTAGTGAAGGCGGGGATGGATCAGTGTTCAGCGCGGGGTTGTCAGGCAAAAATTCTCCGGGGAGCCACAGCAGTTGGGAAAAAACAAATTCTGCTGGGGAGGCAGCCAAATCCTCCTTTGGTGCGGAACGCAACCCAAACGGAACCCACGGCAACCGGTCCACCCAATTTGCATCCGTAAGCGAAGCCCTGAGCGCTGCTTTAAGCGACCTATGGAAACGCTCGCATAACCTGTTGGCCTGGGGGTTGTACGCGGCCGTGCGATGAATGGTGATGCCCAGGCTCCGGGCCATCACGGACCAGAGGTCAGAAACGAACTGTGGGCCTCGGTCGGACGTGATACCCGAAGGGGTGCCAAAGCGTGCCACCCATGTCACCAAAAAAGTGCGTGCAACTTCTGTAGATGTGATGGAAGCTAGCTGCACTGCTTCAGGCCAGTGTGTGGTGCGGTCCATCACTGTCAGGAGGTGCGTAAACCCCTGCGATGGCGGGAGGGGGCCCACGAGGTCCACGTGAACATGGTCGAACCTCTTAGCCGGGACATGGAACAGCTCGAAGAGGGCCTTTGTGTGCCTGTGCACCTTGGCTCGTTGGGACGCTACGCAGGCTGAAGCCCACTCTTTTATCTGTTTGCGCAGGCGCGGCCAGACGAACTTTAATCCCACCATTTTGACTGACCTGCGCACTCCCGGGTGCGTCAGGGAGTGAACCGACTCAAAAACGCGGCGGCACCAAGCGCGTGGGACCACCGGGCGCGGGCGGCCTGTAGAAACATTACAGAGTAGGGGGCCCCCCGTCTTGCAGTACTCTGCTCTCCAGCCTTAACCCTGTTGGTCCAGACTGGAGTGCCAAACGTCTGCGTCATCAACCTGCTCGGCGGCCATGGCCGTGTAATCTATCCCTATGTAAACTGGGGCCACTAATGCACACGACAGGCAGTCTGCCACCACGTTGGGTTTACTGGCCACATGCTAAATGTCTGTCGTAAACTCCGAGATCGCGACCAGCTGTCTCTGCTGCCGGGCCAACTATGGCTCCGAAGCCTTGGCCATAGCGTACGTTAGCGGCTTGTGGTCCACAAACGCAGTGAAGCTGCGCCCTCCCAGCCAGAACTGGAAGTGGCGTATGGCCAGGTAGAGAGCCAATAACTCCCTGTCGAACGCGCTGTATTTATGCTCATTATCGTGCAAAGACCTGCTTAAAAAGGTGAGCGGCTGCCATGAACTGGCGACGCGCTGCTCTACGACTGCCCCTATGGCCACGTCCAATGCATCGGTAGTGAGCGCTATCCAAGCCGCCGGGTCCGGTTGAGCCAGTAGTGCGGCGTTCGCTCGGGCTGTTTTGGCATCGGAAAACGCCTGCTCCCGCTCAGGAGTCCAGTCGATGCTGTCCGCCAGTTTCCGTTTCTTAAGCGCGGCGTACAATGGCTGCATGAGCTGGGCTGCCCGGGGGGGAAATGGTTGTAAAAGTTAACCATCCCCAAAAACTTCTGCAGCGCCCTGACCGTCTGAGGCCGGGGAAAATCTGCCATTGCACGCACCTTGTCCGGTAAGGGTATCGCGCCCTCCGGTGAGATGCAGTGGCCCAAAAAGTCAATTACTGTAACACCGAACTGGCACTTCGCTGGGTTGATTATTAACCCGTGCTCCTCCAACCTCTGGAAAACCATCCTGAGGTGGGCTACGTGTTAGTCGTCTGATGCGCTGGCCACCAGGATGTCGTCCAGGTAGACAAACACAAATGGCAGATTGCGCAGCACCGCATCCATCATGCGTTGGAAGGTCTGCACCGCGTCTTTTAACCCGAAAGGCATGCATAGGAACTCAAAAAGACCAAAGGGGGTTATTACTGCTGTTTTGGGTATGTCTTCTACGCGCACCGGGACTTGGTGGTACCCGCGGACCAGGTCCACCTTGGACAAAATGCATGCCCCGGTGAGGTAGACGGAAAAATCCTGACTATGGGGGATTAGGTAGCGATCGCGTGCTGTGGTGTTGTTTAATCTTAATTGAAGTGCTCTACCCCATGCTTAGTGACGGCCACCGAAAACGTCGGAACCGTGAGTACTGGGAACTGGGTGAGTAGTATGTGGAACTTACCCCCTGGAGCTGTGACGTTGGCCAGTGTTGTGGACCTGGCTCCTCGAGCTGTACAGGGCAGAGAATCCAAAGACATAGCGTTAATCAGGCATCTGTTAGCCACATCGACTAGTAATCCGTGTGCGCACAAAAAAATCTGCACCCAAAATGGGGGAGTTACATGCTGCTATGACTAAGGACCATTGGTAGGTACGGCCATGCAAGGATATGGTCAGTGTCCTCTCACCAAAAGTCTTAATGTCTGAGCCGTTTGCGGCTGCCAGCTCGGGGCCGCTACTTCCAGCCAGCCAGTCTGCATAGGACGGCAGGATGAGGCTCTTTTGGGAGCTGGAGTCCACGAGGAACCATCAACCCGAGTGTGAGTCCGTCACATAGAGCAACTTGGTTGTGTCACCGGCGGTTGCAGCTGCTACCGACTGCCGGTCCTGGCATTTCCCGAGCACTTGAATTGGGACGGTGGCACGCATCGGCGTGCATCTTCTCCAAAGCGCCGGTGGTAGAAGCTGAGCGTGCTCTTCTGGTGCTTCTTGGCCTCCACGGCGACCACCATCGATGGCTCCTCGCCCTCGCTGGCCGTCTCACTGGGTTCCGACGCCGCTGCGTTCACAGCGAAGGTTCTGGTCGTCAGGATAATCCGATCTGCCTCTTGTGTCAGCGCCCAGTAGTTCTGCGTGGCCAGCAGCGGTGAATTGGCGAGGACTGCTGTGGCCGCTGTCGGAAGGTTCTGGAAGAAAACGTAGGCAAAAAGGACCTGCTCGCCATCTGTGCCCATTAACGCCAACATCTTCTCCATTAATTCGACTGCTAACCCGTCTCCCTACTCGGAGTGCGTCAGGAGCCTTTCCGCTGTCTCGCAGTCCAAGAGCGTGTAGCGCTGGGTCAGCGCAGTCTTGAGAGCGTCATATTTGCCGTGGGCTGTGGGCCGTTGGAGCAGGTTCGCCACCTGCTGTGTTGTGCGTGCATCCAGCGCCGCAACCATGTAGTAGTACTTGGTGTCATCCGCCGTCACTCCACGGAGCGTGAACTGGGCCTCGTGTGGAGGAACCAAGCCTTCGGGTCATGTAGCCAAAAGTCTGGGAGCTTGACCGAAACGGCGCTTGCGGTGCTTGCGCTTCCAGTTCGGGCCATCTCCGGGGTGTTTGCCTCGAGTTCCATTCTACGTCAAAGGCCACCAGTGTAGAGAGAAATGAGCAGGTGAGGCAGCGAGCTGGATCAGAGTGGACTTTATTCTCTTTAACCACAAGTCAACAAGAATAACCCAGGACGCTGGGCATCTCTCTTTTATATCTTACATCCTTGCCTAGCGACCTGGGGGTTCACACCACAATACACGTCCTCACCAAGCCTGTTGGCGCATTAACATACTGTCCAGTGGTTCACACCACAATACACACAATCACAATGCACGTCATCACAAAGCCTGTCGGCGCATTCATATGCAGTGCGGTGGAGAAGCCACAGTCTGCCCATCGCATCCACCTAACAGTCCTTTAGCGTCTCCACCTCCACTGTCCTGTCTCAACCCCCTGTCGGCTTCTCTCCTCCTGTGCCATTCAGTCTGAGTGGAGAATGTAACGTCTAGGTCCCCCACAGCACATTGTTAAGATTAATCCTTTAATATACAATGTATTGGGGGCATGGAATAAATTAATAATTTTTTTTAATGTAAACATCTGCTTAATGCTCTCATGACATTAACAGCCAATCCAGAACTTTCACCATTAAGTATTGGACCACACTTCATAAGTTGGTAAAAAAAAATGGACATGGGTAGAATCTGTAATCTTTTTGAGAATGGAAGGTTTACAACATCTGATTCTCTGAAAACAAAATATCATATATCAAATAAAGATTTCTTTAAATATTTACAAGTTAGACATTTTATATATAAAAAACTTAAGTTACTGGATTGTGTAATTGACTTTAATAAACTAGAGAAGTTCTTTTTGGAATGCAGAGAACACAAGCATTTTGTTTCAAAATTTAATTTAGAGATTTATAATTTGAAATCGGCTTATCAGCCCTCATGATATGTAAGTGCTGTATTGATAATGTTATTTTTGTTTTTGTTTATTTGTTTTATAGTGTGTGGACCAGTCTTGTTTTTCATTTTGTTTCATTTTGATGATTTTGTTTTGGGAAAAAAATATAATTAAAAAAAGAAATGATCATACAACCACTTTTCTGTCATACACACATTTGATAAATCACATCCAATGAACATTTTGTAGGAGGCAAGGATGTTTCTATGATATAATATGTATTCCAGTCCTAGCTTGATATTAAACATGTACGTGGGTATTTACTACTCATTTTTGCTGACATCACTAAGATTTTTAATAAATGTTAACATTTTTCTGCTATGCTGATTTTTTTTTTTTTTACAATGTTATATACCAGGGCTATTCAATTACAAAATCAGTTAGGCCACAATTTGAAATCAAGACATGTAACTGGGCCGCACATGTTCAGTGATCTGTTGAATATGACAAATTTCAAACCAACATAGATCAGTATGACGAAAAATATGCACTTTTTATTCTTTGTGTTGGTTTTAAACGTGCGCTTGGCACATGACAAAGGCACATCAGACATGCATAAAAACACAATAGCAGTGCTGGGGTTGAACAGAACTTGTAGAAATATTTTTTCTCTTGAGCAACAAATAAATAGAATGGGGAAAAAATAAAATTCTGTAAATAACCATTTTGGTCACATCTTACTCAGGCATATCTCAAAGTGCATAAAAACTCAAAGTGCACTGTTAGTAGCATTAACATTTGTTTCCCTTTTGAAATAAAATATACCACATCCTGGTCATAACTGACCTTAGCACATCACAAAGTGCATTTAGCTGAATAAAAAATTAACTGTCAAACACTTAAGTGCACAAACCCCCCAAGAAAGGATTGGTAATATTAACAAACATTGCACATCCTCTATTGTGGTTTGTTCTGTTTTAAATCACCACGTGTGAGTAGGAACCTCTTTTAATAACTACACATTCCATTACACACACATATCAGTCAACCAAAAATTTCTAGTAGAGTTAAGGATGTGAAAAGCACCTACTTAAAAACTTGAGTTATGACTTCAGTCTTGAAGGTTGTGGGGGGGGGGGGTCCCAAAATGTATAACCATTTTCTTATAGTTTCCTACTTTTCTCTGTAAATTTATCTAAATTTGAAACCATTTTCCTCAAATTTGTAATCTCCTCTTGTAAAATTGACTTTTCTGGTACATTTGAGACGTTATTATAAATTTGTGGATTTTTTATGGCTAGTATTTGTTTATTTTTTTTTAAATAAGATTACTGTTTTTTAATAAATTTGCAACAGATTGTGGTAAAATTTTGACTTTTTTCCTTATACAATTTACACTTTTGACCATAAGTTTGCAGAGCCAGAACAGAACAATAATTTAACTCTGATGGCAAAGAAAATATTAATAAAATTTAATGAAATAAATTAACTTAAATGACCAAAGATGCAGTTATTTCTGTTAATATATATTTATAGTTTTTTAAGAATTCTCCTCTCCAACCAGACAGCAGGAAAAACCTCCCTTATTTTGAAATACAAATGTTGGCACGTTTAGTTTGTCTGAAGGCTGTTGACGGATTAAAGTCATTGACTTCGTGAATTTCGGTCATCTTAACTTGCCAGGTACATAATAATAAACATAAATTATTGTAATGGCTGATGAAGTAAATCCTCAGCAAGTCAGTCACTCTTGCCTCTTTCCCTGCATATGAAGTCTAAACACACCTGTTTGCTCAGCGACTCTTATTGTTCTCGTTATCAGCAGGTTAAAACCACCATAAATGCCTCCACTGCTTACATACCTCTTCTGATTTTTTCCACGTTTAAAGTACTTTAATAAGCTCATGCTTCTCTCAGACAATGATGCTAGCGAGACGCTCTGCCTGGAAGGTTTGCTCTGCCTCTGACTGGAACTGTCACGTGGGCAGGGCGCTTCTGAGCTCCACGTGGATGACGGTCATGCGCGTTGTTCATGTGCGTGCTTGCGGACCGCCATTCCCCAAGTCACCCTCATTCCTTCATATTTTTTTCTTAAATTTATATTTCCTTGGTGTGGCCTGGGCCCACGGGCCACTCGGAGGTTGCTTCTGGGCCGCATGTGGTCCACGGGCTGCTAATTGAATAGGCCTGTTACAGACTGTATAAAATATTTGGATATGCAGACAGAGCTTAAGGCCCTGTCACATCTAGACTATTTGGGCAGCGTTTGCCAAATATATGAAAAATTTGAAGAATACGCTGGTGTACGTCAAATCAGTTATGGGTCAGTCTTGCATAAGTTAACCCATAGACTGTATATGGTGCTCCGTTGCGCCGTCAGCCCCTAGTGGTCAAAGTTTTTTCAAGAAAATATTCAGTTCTGATGTCAGAGATTTCCAAAGCTATAACTTGAAAGTGGTAAGAGATAATGGCTTCCTGTCAATTAGAAAGATGTAGAATATGATCCAACGTTTGAGATAGGAGTAAATTTACATATCTAATTTGCATAATGCCACGGCAGCCATATCAAATTACAATTTTAGTCAAAAGTGGACTTTGGACATATTTACACAAAGAATGGTTTTGCTTTTTGTCACCGTTTCTTGTTTATGGCATTTTGTTATCTTATCTTCAAAGTATATGAACCAGAAAATCAGTACAATGCAGTACAGTGTAAACAAACACAGACATTCGTCATTTACTGCTGGCGAAGGCGGCTCTCGCTTCGTCCATCCTGGTCGTTATTTTGCCTTCTGTCGGTCATTTGCGCTTTCTCTCCCACATCCAGAAACTCTTATGATTATCCCACTTCAATTTCGCTTTTATTCCGCTGCAGTTTATCTTATATGACGACATAGAACTGGTGCAATTGTTGTCTAGTCACATGGCGCTGGGGGTGGCAGCAGGTGAACATCAGCCAGCTTTGCCCACCCTCTGTTACAACAAAATGTAAACATTTACCTTCATAAGCTAAATAATCTCATTTTAGAATCATAGTTGGCAAATTTGGAAGCAAATGGCTCCTCCGTCTGTGATCGAGTACGTCCACAGCGATGGGTAACGTCCATATTTGTTTGTCTAAAAATTTCTTCTTTTCTGGTGTCCAGAAGGATGCTTCTATGTCCGCCATAAGTCCTCCAAGGCAAGAGCAGTAAGTTATACGTGTCTGCCACCTTATGAAGTGGAATTCTTAGTACAACTGGGGAGTGTTTGACACATCACATAACATCACATGATAGGCGCAGCACTGTGCCATAGGGAGAGGTGGCCCTATCTGTTCATGCAAGCAATGATGTTAAAGGGTTAAGAGCACGCTAAGTTGTATGGTGAGCTCCTCTGAAAATTTTCAGCATGCTGAAATTTTTAGCATACTGAAAATTTTCAAAGGTATCCAGCATATGGCTAAAACGGGGCGTAAGTTGTAGGGAAGTTATGAGTTTGTTCATACATGTTACTTGTAAGCGACTCACAAGTAAGTAAGTGTAAATAAGTAAAAATACGCTGAAATAAATGTCTAGCGTACCAAAAACTTATTTCAAATATCTGAGTAACGCTCTTTGAACCTATGTGTAACTTACTGAATGGGTTTCTAATTTAGAGCTACCCTATACTGGCATATTTGCAGCATTGGTTCACAGGAAAAGCCCGTACAGAGGTCAGCTGCTGCCTGCAGCGCATACACACGCAGAGAGGGCTAAACACATGTACTTTTTCGTATAACAGGACCTGTCGGCAATGTGTCTGAGGACTTTCAAGCTCCAGGATAAAGATCCAAATCGCTGTTTAGCCCTCCTTGCTATGTTTTGTACCTTTGACTGCAGTCTGTACCATCAGCTGTCCAGTGCTGTTCTAATAGATATGCCAAAATGTCAGAACATCGGAGGAGGTGGATCCAATCAGCTGATCACCTGAATCACAGAGCTCAGCTGTTTTCCACTGCACACCTAGGATTCATGGATCAGGAGGCGGTTTGGCATGACCATGCTATGCAGAAGTTAGGATCAGCTATGCATAAGTAATGCATAAGTTAGACTATTGTTGTGAATGTTAACACGCTAAGCATTCATTGGTTTAAGTTATTTATAAGTTATGGAAATATTCTATATAAGTTACTAATATGTATATGTCCAACTCATTATGGATATGTGATGCATACAGCCAAAAGAGAAAATTTCGGCATATGCCAGCATTTTAGACCAATTTTTATACGTTTGGCAAACGTGGCCTAAATTGTCAAGGTGTGACAGGGCCTTTACCTTGGCTGTAATAAGCACCAGAGACTTGTCACGATGTTGCCTTGAATCTATAACAAACTGAGCAAAGTACTGGTATCCCTTTAGACGTTTGCATACTTCCAGAGTTTCTGCTGTATAAAGTGATTTTGAGTTAATTAGGTAGTTGTCAATATCACGATAGAGCAGCTCTAAGATGCTGCTAGCATCCTGACACAATGTAAACAAATGATCGACCATGTGATAAGAATCACATTTCAGACCGTTCACAGATAATTTCTCGACATACCGACGCTTGTGCAGTTGTCATATGCTCCAACAAAGTCACACAACCCAATTTTAAGAAGCTCTGCTGACTGGATCGTGCTAAAATCTCATTTTAGTAATGTGTTGGTGTGTATGGCGCAGCCATAGCAACATGAAACTTTTCACTCCTAAGGACCTGGATTACTACCGGAGGTCACGTGACTGCAAAACCTGAATATGGTTGCCGTGGCTAATTCCTCCCACAGTTTTTAAGCTAGTTTGTACGTGTATTGAAGGTGTGCATATTGTAGGTTAAGGGTTTTTTTGGGGGGTATTGTCGCTACGCTTGTCCCACTTTGAATGTAGATTATTTGCTTTGCTATAAGTCTTTGCAGTTACATGGTTATTATTTTTATTACAGAGCTACACTGTATTAAATCGTGAATTTGTCATAGATTTTCCAGTTGTTGTGTACTAGCTATGCACAATCAACAACTGCGGACAAGCATGTAATGTACTGCGTGCAGTGCTCTTGTTGTATGTTATAAATGCATGAAAATAAAAATAATTTTAAGACATATGATCTAGAGTATTTGTTTAATAGTTAAATATTTGCATTTTTACATGTATGTCTAGACTGAATTAGAATCCATGTGAAATTTTGTTTTTGACTACTGTTGAAAAAATCAGATTGTTCCCCCCCTCTAACCTTGTATGCATTGTTGTCAAAAATATTGATACGCAAAATGCAAAAACAAAACTGGAAAAATGTCCAGCCATAGACTGGAAGGAAACTCCTTTACAGGGATGGCAATTTGACTATTCTGTGTATTTCCCCAGATTGTCATATTGATTTTTTACTCTCATGGTAGATTAAATATCAGGCAACGCCCATGAAAGGCTGCTTCAAACGTCTTCACTTTGTCTCTGTTCACTACAGTGCCGTGTTTACATGGACCAACCTGCTGGTGGTGGTGTCGGAGCTGTGTGGTTCAGAGCAGGACGCGCTAGACCTGGTGCCTCTGATAACCAACGTGGTCCTGGAAGAGCACCACCTCATTGTGGGGGTGGTGGTTATTGTGGACCCAGGGGTCATACCCATCAATTCCAGGGGAGAGAAGCAGCGCATGCACCTTCGAGACTCTTTCCTCGCTGACCAACTGGATCCAATTTATGTTGCTTACAACATGTGAGCACCTGTTGGTGGTCTGGGCTTTCTTTTTTTAAGCAGCCATCTGCAGCCCTGCGCACCATCGCCTACGACTCCTGGCTTGGCAGAGGGTGTACAGCAAAAGCATGACCCGTGTGTTACTGACACCCAGCCCTGTGTGACACCAGCATATTTTGGCCACTGCATGTCTGTGATTAGATCTGTCATGCTTGGAGTTGTTCACTGTGTTTTTATAGATGCAACTTTGCCTATAAGGGAAGAGGTTAGACGTACTGCATATTGCAAAGAAAAACACGGTAACTGCTGCACTTTTTTTTTTTTGAAAAAAGGATTATAGCACTTGCAACAGGACCAGTTCATAAAGAATTAGAGGATTTCATTCCATCAAAAAACAGACTTTGTTTTATGTCAACACAGAGCTACTGTACTCAAATCAACAACTTGAAACTTTAATATTTCAGACAAATCCACACAAATACATGTGCTGAGCCCTTGTCATTTCTCACTAACTCAGATGAAGCGGGAGGTAAACTGTGAAAACTGCAGCCAGCCAGTCAGCATCATTTAGGAAGCTTATCCCCCCCCCACCCCCCCACAAGAAAAGCCAAATAGATTTCTCCGCCCTAATAAATTTCCTGCCTTATAAATCTTCAGCCATACATTCCTACTTTTTAAAAAATTTACTATTAATGGCTATTCATCCTCCTTTGGTTTTAACTTGTAGTGAATGCCCTGACAGATATCCAAAGGAATCAAAGTAAATAAAAGAGGAAAGAGGCCATATTGTGTACTGTAGCTACAAGGGCCTCTTTGTATTTTCGATACTGTATGTTACTGTATAGATATTTTTAACTGTGTAAATGTGTAAATGCTTGACTTAACTCTCCCAGTTGATGGTTTCTGGTTAATCAACCCAACTGGGAAATTATAATAGTAGCAGAAAGTAGATTGTAAATAAGATTTAACACTTTTAAAAATACCTGTTTGAGGTGGGATGCTATAGCTATATAATGGAAGATGTGGATAAATAAAGCATAGTTAGTCAGGATAGATATAACATTGCACTTTCTCAAAAATGTCTATTTTATTATAACGATGAGGCATTATATCTAATTGTTCAGGAGCATAGAGTTGAATAATTTTTGCTGAGGAGCTTTGCATGTTTACTGGGAGGGCTATCACTGTTAATAACAGGAAACTTTCCTGTCAGTCACTAGAATAGGGAGGGAAAAAAAACTTAAACCAACATTCTGTTTTCAGGCCACGTGATTGTTTCGTAAAATCATCAAAAATAAACCCAAATCTTTTCATTTAATATCAATTAATACTTCACCCTGTATTGGTAAACATCCATGCGATCCTCAGTTTTGTATTACTTAAAGCAAGTGTGTAAGAGTTTGGCCTGTTTTCTCTCGGTGCTCAAAGGTTCATTCAGATTGTGTTCTTGTCTGTGGAACTTTGTAAATAAATACTCCCAAGTCCCAAAAGCATTGCCGTAGTCAGTAGAGAAAAGTCATCATGTATCTAGTTTTTTGTTTGTTTGTTTTCAGTCACTGGAAATTATAAGCACTTGTGAATGCAATTGCAAAGCTGAGCCACATTCAAAACATTCTTGATCGGCAAGTGAAGATAATGTGTTAAAAAGAAAGGGGTTGCTGGAAAAAAAAAGATGTTTTGTGTCAAGATATGTTTGCAATTTGGTGCTTTCTGATTTGCTGATTCTTTGTACTGAATTCTACTCTGTGTGAGTGATGAACCTTTAACGTCAAAGTGTAAATATTTCTTTTGGACCTGACAGTTTCATTATAACATTCACTCACGCCAAACATTTAACTTTGGGAAAGATCTTTAATCATTCAAGTAAAGCCAGAGTGATGATCATCTTATTACTGCACTTTGCACTAGTGGTCCTTACATTGGTTTTCTATTGTGTGGACTTTAAATATAACCATTTCATGTTCCATGTTAATAATTTCACAAATAGAACACTTGATAATTGGTTTGCCCGGTTTAAATCAACATTTGGGGAAAAAATAATTTGCAGCAGAATGTCTGCATGACTTGGCAAACAGACACAAAAAGAAAATGGCTTGAGGCACAAATGGGGGAACGTAAATATGTTTGAACATGTATATTCAGAAAAAAAACACAGGGAAGTACTCGGTTTTCCTTTGCTGCAGTCTCTGAATAA
The DNA here is from genome assembly GCA_020510985.1 of Pholidichthys leucotaenia. Classification (NCBI taxonomy): domain Eukaryota; kingdom Metazoa; phylum Chordata; class Actinopteri; order Cichliformes; family Pholidichthyidae; genus Pholidichthys; species Pholidichthys leucotaenia. The sequence goes on from CM035837.1 coordinate 135,967,037, forward strand.
CAACTATAAAATCTTGACTTTTGTTAAAAATTATGTCCTCATTGCAGACTTTGCAAAGCTAAGACACATAAAGACTGGTTGTTAACAACCATTCTCCATCTAGCATTAACCTGCTTCACTGGGAAGTCTACAAGGGCTTCTTCTGGTTACCACTCTTTTCTTACAGTTCTTACACACTATGCAATCCCAAGGATGGTGCAATTTAACTTCAAAGCTTGCACAATGACAAAACATGATGCTTATACATTTTGTAATTGCTAAGAACAGAGGACTGATAAAAGTTAACCAGTAGTGTACTTACAGCTGTATTCATCTCTTGGTTTTTTCTGTCAATGTTTTGTGTGTATGCACTCTTAATATGTTGTATTTTGATTATTTGGTAAAATCTGAATTTGCTCCAAGAGGTTATGGTCCACTGATGATTTTTTTTTAACAATAAAGACATGTTTTAACGCACAGTTAAAAAATAATCGGGGTGATACACCCCTTCCCATTTTCACTTATTTTCTATATTGGTTTGCTGTAATTTGTTTTATACTTTATGTATGAGTATTCAAGAATAAACAGAAGCATATAATCATTTCAGATGTCTGGGTATTCGAGTTTACTAATTTATTTTACAGGAATTCAAACTGACGATAATGTCAATACCCTTTATTGAATTACTGTGCCAATAAAATAAAGGGTAATAAGTAACACTCTAAAAATAAATTTAAAAAAAATCTTGGCATCACTAATATTATATAATAATTATGCTCAGATTCAAACTGGAAATAATTACAGTAATTCACTGAGCTATGGATTATTAAAGTGGTTTTTATAGGACTCATTAGTATGCTGGAAAATTCAAAATTTCAACTCCAGACCATTACTGGCTGATAGAAGATTCGCTCATCTTCTACCGCTTAATCCTTTTCAGTCGCGGGGGGGCTGGAGCCAATCCCAGCGTCTTTGGGTGAGAGGCAGGGTACACAGAGAGACAGACAACCATTCACTCTCACATTCATACCTAAAGACAATTTAGAATCCCCAGTTGATGTCAGTTAACCTAACCTGCATGTCTTTGGCATGTGGGAGGAAATTGGAGTACCCGGAGAAAACCGACGCAGAGAACATGCAAACTCCACACAGAAAGGTCACCGATGGTCAGGGGTGAGATCAAACCCACGATGGTCAAGGGTAGGATTGAACCCATGACCTTCTTGCTCTGCTGCCATAGTGCTAATCACTGTTCCACTGAGCTGCCCAATATCAGAAGAATGATACGATAATACAAAAACTTTTCTTTCACTCATAGTTAGTGGTTGGGTGAAGCCATTTATTATCAAACAATTGTGTTTGCTCTTTTTAAATCATAAAATCAGAAGGAAAATTTGATCCGAATGAGTGTGATTGGGTCAGAATATTCAGATTGGCGTGTTTACATGAAGCATTTTTATTCCGATCAGGCTTTTAATCCGGTCACTTGTGTCTATGTAAACATGACTAATGACAACAGAAACTACCCAAATGACCGTGATCAAAAGTTTGCATACCCTAGTTCTTAATACTGGGTATTGCCGCCTTTAACATCAATGACAGCTTGAAGTCTTTTGTGGTAGTTGTGGATGAGGCACTTTATTTTCTCAGATGGTAAAGCTGCCCATTCTGCTTTGCAAAAAGCCTCCACTTCCTGTAAATTCTTAGGCTGTCTTTCATGAACTGCACGTTTGAGATCTCCCCAAAGTGACTCAATGATACTGAGGTCAAGAGACTGAGATGGCCACTCCAGAACCTTCACTTTTTTCTGCTGTAGCCAGCGACAGGTTGACTTGGCCTTGTGTTTTGGATCATTGTCATGTTGGAATGTCCAAGTGCGTCCCATGCACAGCTTCTGGGCAGATGAGTGCAAATTTTCCTCTAGTACTTTCTGATAACGTGCTGCATTCATCTTGCCAACAATTTTGACCAAGTTCTCTGTGCCTTTATAACTCGCACATCCCCAAACATCAGTGATCCACCTCCATGTTTCACAGTAGGGATGGTGTACTTTTCATCATAGGCCTTGTTGACTCCTTTCCAAATGTGGCGTTTATGGCTGTGGCCAAAAAGTTCAGTTTTGGTCTCATCACTCCAAATAACTTTGTTCCAGAAGTTTTGAGGCTTGTCTCTGTGCTGTTTGGCATACTGTAAGCTGGCTGCTTTGTGGCATTGGTGTAGTAATGGCTTTCTTCTGGTGACTTGACCATGCATTCCATTTTTCTTGAAGTGCCTCCTTATTGTGCATCTTGAAACAGCCACACCACTTTTTTTTTCAGAGTCCTGTATGTCAGCTGAAGTTACTTGAGGGTTTTTCTTTGCATCCCAAACAATTTTCCTGGCAGTTGTGGCTGAAATTTTTGTTGGTCTACTTGACCGTGGCTTGGTTTCAACAAAATCCCTCATTTTCCACTTCTTGATTAGAGTTTGAAAACTGCTGATTGGCATTCTCAGTTCCTTGGATATCTTTTTATAGCCTTTTCCTGTTTAACAAAGTTCAGCTACTGTATCTTCTCCCGCAGGTCCTTTGCCTCTGGCTCAGAATCCAGCAACAGCACTGGATGAAACATTCAAGGGTCTGTCAGGAGCCCAGAAACTCACTGACATTTTATACACACACACTAATTACAAGTAAACAGATCACAGGTGAGGATGGTTACCTTTAGCAGCCATTTAAACCCGTGTGTATCAACTTGTGTGTATGTTATCAGGCCAAAACTTCCAGGGTGTGTAAACTTTTGATCAGGGTCATTTAGGTAGTTTCTGTTCTCATTATGATTTAAAAAGAACAAACATAATTGTTTGATAATAAATGGCTTTACCCAACCACTAACTATGAGTGAAAGAAAAGTCATCATAATAAAGAAAATTATGTATATAGTACTGTTTACAGCACTAAAAATACTCTAAATGATAATTGTCAAGCCTGAAATTTGTTGGCTTTAATGATACCTATAAATATATAACACATATAGTTCCCAAAATGTTATTCCCAAGAGTAGTTTAAAATAGAGGGCACTCAGAGAGTGCGTACCTCCTCCCAGGTTCCATCTGCCCCTCAGTCCCTCTCTCCCTTCATCCGTCAGTCTGTCCTTTTTTTTTTTTTTTTGGTATACTTTATTAATCCCAGAGGGAAATTCAGGACATCCACCTGAATGAATGAGGCAGCTAAGGTGCGGCACCAATCCCTTTACCATTCACACACACAATCACACCTTCACACGTTATCTCACCCCTTATCTCACACACATTGTGAGCTAAAACCTTGGCAGAGGTATGTGCTCATGGATCACCTCCAAAACCTATTGGTTCATCTGTAGCCCAAGGGCCACCTTTGGTGAAATTTTCATCAAAATCTATCCACTTTTTCATAATCCTGTTAAACATTGAAAGAAAATAGGACCTTGATGAAGGTACGAAGGGGGGCTGAAAAGTTCATAGGCTGATAAGTTCATCGTGGTCAAATTTGACCAAATGTGGTTTATTTTTCAACTGCAGGGATCCAAGCGCTGCAGCACCGATGGAAGAAGTGTGTGGACTGAAGGGGAAACTATGTTGAAAAATAAACCACATTTGGTCAGATTTGACCACTATGAACTTTTCAGCCCCCCCTCATATGCACTCTTGGATCATCTCCAAAATCTAATGGGTTCATGCTTATAGACCAAGAGCCACCGCTGGTGAAAATTCCTCAAAATCTGTTGAGTAGTTTTTGCATAATATTGCTAAAAGGCAAACAAAAACACAGACAAACCACCCGATCACGTTACTTTCTTGGTGGAGGAAATAAAAAGCCTATAAATTCATTATAGTTTTTATAGACCTATTTATTAGGTGAAATAAGAATATATGATAGTAGTTGTAAAAACAAGTGGTGAAAAACCTTATGAAAATACACTTTCTGCTCTCTAAAATATTAATAAGATAAGCCTTTATGTAGTCCCACAATGGGGACATTCCCGGATTACAGCAGCAAAGGGATAGCAACACTCAGAGCAATAGTTAATAAGATAAGAACTGGTTAATAATTGACTAATTACCTTTTTTAGTCAAATAGATGCATTCTAAATAGATCAGATTTAAAATTTGTGATAGACATTTACTGTATTCATTTACTGTACCTACTAACATGAATCTGCGTTGAAATGATCTGGATAATTCAAATCCTTTGAAAATTAGCATTGATTATATACTGAGAGACATTAAAGATGCAGCATTGTATTAATTTCATAAAATGGCGTAAGTTGGCATTGAATAAAACACAAATGAAGATACACTTCATAAAGTTTATTAGTTAATGGTTATTAGTGCACAAATTTAGATCATGTGGACATACAGATATGCAACAAAACTTAATCCTTAATCATTTCCCTTGATTTTATCATTCATGAATATCATGTGTGTGACCTCTATTTGCTGCAGCAAATCTTCAATTCTGCATGGGACTGAAGCCACTCAGTTGTCAGTTTGACTCTAAGGAATGTGGTCCCATTCATCAAGCAGCACCACCTCAAGCGCAGCATAATTTGTTGGTGCAGGCCCGCCAGGATCCTGTCTTCGTACAAGCTGATGTAGAACATCCCACTGATGTTCTGATGGGGGAGTTTTATGCATTGAAGTGACAGTGATTATTTTATTTTTATATGCATTAGCTTTGTGAAAAAAAAACAGGTTTAAAGTACACAATCATTATAAAGATATACAGAATTTTATTTTCTTTGTGTTGTGTTTTTAATGTCTCTCAGTATGTATGCGAAGATAATGCAGCCACAGTGGGTGCACAAGCCAGTGTACTCCTAGTGTCAGTCCCAAGGCCGGGTAAATGGGGAGGGTTGTGTCAGGAAGGGCATCCAACATAAAACCTTTGCCAAATCAAACATGCGGATCATGACGAATAAAACTTTCATACCGGATCAGTCGAGGCCCGGGTTAACAACAACCACCACCGGTGCTGTTAAGCGACAAGATGCCAGTGGAAATTGGATTACTGTTGGTCAAAGATCAAGGAGGAGGAGAGGGGGAAGGCGTGTTAGGAGGGAGAGAGAGAGAGAGAGAGAACAGGAAAGGTAGAAGTGTGGAGGTGAGAGTCCATCTTCTTCATCCATCTTCTTCCGCTTAATCCTTTTCAGGTTGCGGGGGGCTGGAGCCTATCCCAGCATCTTTGGGCGAGAGGCAGGGTACACCCTGGACAGATCGCCAGTGGAGGTGAGAGTAGGGATGTTTAATGTAATGACTATGACTGGTAAAGGCAGAGAGTTGGCTGATATGATGGAAAGAAGAAAGGTAGATATACTGTGTGTTCAAGAAACCAGATGGAAGGGAAGCAAGACTAGGAGTATTAGAGAGGGATTTAAACTATTCTACCATGGTGTAGATAGGAAGAGAAATAGAGTAGGAGTAATCTTGAAGGAAGAGTATGTGAAGAGTGTTCAGGAGGTAAAGAGGGAGTCAGACAGAATCATGAGTTTAAAGCTAAAAGTAAAAGGTGTGATGTTGAATGTTGTCAGTGCGTATGCCCCACAAGTTAGATGTCAGAAGAGAAAGAGGAATTCTGGAGTAAGATGGTTGAAGTGGTAGAGTGTTCCCAGGGGGGAAAGAGTGGTGATTGGAGCGGACTTTAATGGACATGTAGGTGAAGGTAATAGAGGTGATGAGGAAGTCCTGGGTAGCTATGCTCTTAAGGAGAGAAATGTGGAAGGACAGATGGTTGTGGATTTTGCTAAAAGGATGGACATGGCTGTGGTGAAGACAATTCAAGAAGAAAGAGAAACATAGGGTAACTTACAAGAGTAGAGGGAGGTGCACACAGGTGGACTACATCCTATGCAGAAGGAGAAATCTGAAAGAGATAGGAGACTGTGGCAGGGGAGAATGTAGCTAGACAGCATTGGATGGTACTCTGTAGGATGACTTTGCAAAGCAAGAAGAGGAAAACAGTGAAGGCAGAGCCAAAGATTAAGTGGAGGAAGTTACAGAAGGAAGAAGGTTGCACAGAGTTCAGGAAGGAGTTGATACAGGCTTGGGGTGGTAGGGAAGAATTACAAGATGACTGGGAAAGTATAGCAAAAGTATTGAGGGAAATGGTAGAAAGGTATGCGGTGTATCCAGTGGACAGAGTAAAGAAGACAAGGAGACTTGGTGTTGAATGAGGAGGTACAGGAAGGTAATCAAAGGAAGATGTTAGCAAAGAAAAAGTGGGATGGTCAGGGAGATGAAGAAAGTGGGAGTATTTGGAATCTAGGCAAATGACAAAGAGAGGTGGCAAAGGAAAAGACATATAGTGAGTTGTACGAGAGGCTGGACACTAAGGAAGGAGAAAAGGACTTGTATCGACTGGCTAGACAGAGAGATCGAGCTGGAAAAGATGTACAACAGATTAGGTTGATTAAGGAAAGAAATGGTAATGTACTAAAATGATGAGAGTGTGTTGAGAAGGTGGAAGGAGTACTTTGAAGAGCTGATGAATAAAGAAAATGAGAGAGGATGGATGAAGGAAATCAAAATCCCAGAAGTTCTGGTCGTGGAGGAGGAGTAGCAGCAATTTACCATTCTAAATTACTAGTTAATGTAAAGCAAAAACATGTTTTAATTCCTTTGAGGGCCTGGTCCTCAGTATTGGGCATGTTAGCAATCTTAGCTTAAACCCAATTTTCTTTGCCATAGTTTACCATCCTCCCTCAGCCTACTCAGAGTTTTTATCCGAATTTGCCCAATTCTTAGCTGATTTAATACTGAAATCAGATAGAATAATTATAGTAGGGGTACGGCGGATGATAAAATAAAGGCAGCGATGGTGTTTTTAGTTGGTTTATTGAATCATACCGCCTTCATCGGAACACCTCCCCAGCCCTCGTGCTGCGGGCTGAGGTGATGTCCTCAGGCTCTCAGAGGAGACACACGGTGTGTGTGTCCAGCAGTAGCAGTTGCAGAATCAGAATGAGAGGATGAACATGAAAATCAGACAGCTTATATACTCAGCTCAGACAATACATCAAAGACATTCACAGCAGTCAATGTGGGCATTTGCACATCAGAGGTACAGACAGGATGCATGAACACAATGCATGGAGGACACTTTAACCTCACAGCTGTAAACGCAGCATGCAGCGGAAAAAACCCAGGAGTAACGAGCTGACTGTCTCTGTGTGTTGTGGGGGGGTTGAATTCAACCCGCTACACCGCTCCCCCCAGAGGGCACGGCAGGGGGCCGAGACCTCGATGTTGCAGTTTGGGCAGCGAGCAGGGAAAAGCTCTGTGCAGGTGGAGGGGGAGGGGGAGGGGGGAGGTGGGTAGTAAGTGCTGACCGGGCGCGGTGAAATCGTTCGGGCCGCGCCAAAAATTGTTTGCTGCTCCGCGATGTCGAGGGGCTGTCCTGTTGAACTTGCGGAGATCACCAGAAGAAAAATTAGTCTCTGACTCCTCTCGTGGCCATGAAGAAAAAGAGGAGCGGCGAGGTTGCGTAAACAAAAACAGAGGAACTTGGTGTGTTGACTTTAGGTGCGTGCGCAGCCCTAAAGCCCTCGGGAAAAGCAGACGGCTGAATCCTTTGTGCGCCGTGGCTGAAACCATCAGTGAATCCTGTGGGCGCGCTGCGCGCGTGCTTGCTTCAGGTGAGCACGCAGCCTTGAAGGTTCTGCGTGCAGCTGCGCAGGACGATGGCGGTCTCTGGAGCCATATATATATATATATATGGCTATATATATATGGCTTATATAGAGCCATATATATACGTATATGGCTCTATATAAGCCATATATATATATATATATTAAGCCATATATATATATATATATATATATATATATATATATATATATATATATATATATATATATATATATATATATATATATATATATATATATACACAGTATATACACACAGTATATATATATATATATATATATATATATATATATATATATACAGTATATATATATATATATATATATATTGTGGAGGAATAAGTTCAGGCGAGATATAACGAGCTGGAAGGCTGCAGAGTTTTATTTCCTCCATCAAAATGAGACGCACTTGTAGCGCTGTGCACTACAGTGGTCTACTGTGCTGTGCTTTGTGTGCTGTGTGTGCTGTTTTTATACGGTATGTTATACAAACAGAGAGAATGCATGGCACATTAGCATATTGATATATATATATACAGTATATATATATATATACAGTATATATATCAGTCCATACATATGATTAGCCTGACCAACTGGCACCCGGATGTTTCTCCTTAATCCGGGGATGTATAAACAATAGTCCATTGTTCTGGTTGTCCCCCCAGGGGTTCTCTGTCTGTATGTGAATGGTCCTCTACTTCCTCCGGACTTACTGAGTGTGAGGATTGAATGTCCATGTAGATTGTGGTGGGTCACCACAGGGCTCCCCCTCAGAACACTCAGAAGGGGCTGTGACCCTCCCCCCCAGCTCCGGTCGAACTGTCCTGCTGTAGGGGTGTGTTGGAGGGCATGTCAGTCCGTGGGGGGGCGGGGGAGGGGTGGAAAAAACACTGTGCTCTGCTCCGGGTTCCAGCACGTTGAACGGCCGTGGATCGTAGGCGCATGGGCCGGTGTGCGTCATGCGTAATGGAACCAGATGGCGATGGGCCGGCTTTAGGGAGTGAGGTGCGGGAAGAGCGCTGTGGAGGAGGAGGGGGAGGGGGATGGGAGTAAGTGAGTGCCGGCCCAGGACGTCAGAGATATCTGGGTCGTGCAAAAATTGCATGTGGATCCACAATGGTGAGGGACTTTCCCATTAAACCTGAAGGTGATCCACAGCAGCTGTGAAAAAAAAAAAAATTAAGTTTCTGACTCCTCTTGCGGCTCGATCCAGCAAGGATGTGGGGAAGGTGAGCAGCCAAATTCCCCGAGGATGTGTAGTGGCTGTGAAACAACTGCAGCTCTGTGAGGGACCTGGTTGTCTGGCTTTTAGGTGCAGAAGCAGCCCTAAAGCCATCGGGGACAGCAATCGGCTAAATTCCCCTTGTCCACCGTGGCTAAGAAACCCATACAAAGTCCTGTGTGCGGGCTGCACGTCTGCTTCAGATGCATGAGCAACCAAGGCTCCGAGGCTGGCGATCGGCAGTGTTTCTTGGGCATGTGCAGCGGCGGAGGATGCTGTATCGGTCTGTGGAGCCAGCTTGACCCTATGTGTGGCGCGCGTGTGGCGCAGTGACCACTTAGCTGGCAGTTGCGCTGTCCTCATAATCCTGTGGTGTGCGTGCAGGGCTTTGTTGTCACGAGCTGAGTCAGGGTCGGGGAGCTTGGTGGAAATCAATGCAGTCGGCGTCGATGATTTCCCCGTTCAGGCTGCCTCCTTCATTTCGCTCGTGTCGCCGTTCATGGTGCGTGTTGGTCCAAGCGCTGCCCGCTCCAGGGAGCGCGCTCCGGTGAGGATGAAGAGGTTGCAGGCGTTCTCTGTTCCTCTGGGATCCACAGCGCGGTGAGAGGTAGCAGACGGTCATTCTCCCTCGTCAGGTCACCAGTGTGGAGGTAAAAGATCAGGCGAGAGGCGCACCATGACACGTCGGGTCACCAGTGTGGAGGAATAAGTTCAGCCGTGATGCGGCGAGCTGGAAGGTTGCAGAGTTTTATTTCCTCCATCAAAATGAGACGCACTTGTAGCGCTGTGCACTACAGTGGTCTACTGTACTGTGCTGTGTGTGCTGTTTTTATATGTTATACAAACAGAGAGAATGCATGGCACGTTAGCATATTGATATACATATCAGTCCATACATATGATTAGCCTGACCAACTGGCGCCCGGACGTCTTCTCCTTAATCCGGGGATGTATAAACAATAGTCCATTGTTCTGGTTGTCCCCCCAGGGGTTCTCTGTCCTTATGTGAATGGTCCTCTGCTTCCTCTGGACTTACTGAGTGTGAGGATTGAATGTCCATGTAGATTGTGGTGGGTCACCACAATATATATATATTTTGGGACCTTGGGGAAGTCAGGTTATTTAGCACCTCAGACAGAGACAGGGAATAAGCATGGGAGAACAATGCCCAGGAAGGACAGAGGGGGTTGAATGCAGTGTAGTGTAAATATCATGCTGTGTGAGGTGAAGTGCCATGAAACTTGTGAATTGTGACTTGTGATATAGAGAGGAGAGCTTGCTGTAACCATTCAGTCCATTCTGTGCTTGTGAGATGTGAGTGTGTAATAAATCGTCTGTCATGAATCTGCCTCTTCATTTACACACTCCACACTGGTGACCCAAGACGTATTATGGAACACGAGGCAAGAACCCCGGAGCCGGCCCGGTCGGGAAGCCCCAGAGACGCAGCAGCCATTCCACAGACAGCCTGGACTGGAACCCCCAGCAACGCGTGTGCGGTTTCAGTCAAGCTACTGGATTTCTGGCAGCACAACCCGCGCTCTTGGTTCCACCACACCGAGGCCCAGTTTGCCCTCCGGGGAGTAACGGCAGACGACACCAAGTTCTACCATGTGGTAGCAGCACTGGACTCCCGCACAGCCCAGCAGGTAGCGAGCCTGCTCGATCAGCCACCAGCCCGCAACAAATACGAGGCGCTCAAGGCTGCGCTCACCCGGCGTTACACGCTCTCGGAATGTGAGAGAGCGGAGAGGCTCCTGGCACGGACCGAGTTAGGAGATGGGTCGGCCGGCGACCTGATGGAGAAGATGCTGGCGTTAATGGGCACGGACAACGGGCACTTTCTGTTTGCCCACCTTTTCCTCCGGAACCTTCCAACAGAGGCGAGAGCGGTTCTGGCCAATTCGCCGTTGCTGGCCACGCGTGACTACCGTGCGCTAGCCCAGGAGGCAGACAGGATCATCCTCACCACCAGGGCGATCATAGTCAACGCAGCGGCGGCGGAGCCCAGCGAGACGACCAGAGGAAGCGAGGAGCCACCGATGGTAGCAGCAGCGGGGGCCAAGGAGCGCCAGAGAGACACGCTCTGTTTCTACCACCGCCGCTTTGGAGAGAACGCACGCAGATGTGCGCCACCGTGCCAATTCAAGCGCTTGGGAAAACGCCAAGGCCGGCAGTTGGTAGCAGCTGCAACCCTCAGTGAAGAGAACAAGTTGCTCTACATGACGGACGCGCGCTCGGGGAGGCGTTTCCTCGTGGACACCGGAGCCCAGAGGAGCATCATCCTGCCAACCTACACTGACCGGCTGGCTGGACCTAGCGGCCCCGAGATGTTGGCAGCAAACGGCTCGGAAATTAAGACCTTTGGTGAGAGGACACTGATCTTATCTCTACACGGCTGTACATACGAGTGGACTTTTGTCGAAGCAACACTGAATTACCATATCCTGGGGGCTGATTTTCTGTGTGCACATGGTTTACTGGTTGATGTTGCTAACAGGCGTTTGGTTAATGCACTGTCCTTTGACTCTCTCCCCTGTACAGCTCGAGCGACCCAGCCAACAGCACAAGCCAACGTCACAGCTCCAGGCGGTAAGTTCCACGCACTGCTCACTCAGTTCCCAGCACTCACGGTCCCGACATTTTTGGTGGCCATCGCTAAACACGGGGTGGAGCACTTTATCACCACCACCGGGCCGCCCGTTTTTGTAAGACCTTGACGCTTGGACGCAGCTAAACTGGCCATAGTGTGCGAGGAGTTCGCCAACCTGGAAAGGTTGGGCATCATCAGGCGTTCGAACAGCCCATGGGCATCCCCGCTACACATGGACCCTAAGGCTGAGGGATCGTGGCGACCGTGCGGTGATTTCTGCAGATTGAACAACGCCACAGCGCACGACCGCTACCCGATTCCCCACATACAGGATTTTTCCGTTCACCTCGCTGGAGCACGCATTTTTTCCAAAACAGACCTGGTCCGCGGTTACCACCAAGTCCCAGTGCGCGCGGAGGACGTACCGAAAACAGCGGTAATAACTCTGTTCGGTTTATTCGAGTTCCTGCGCATGCCATTCGGGTTAAAAGGCACAGCACAGACGTTCCAGCGCATGATGGATGCAGTGCTGCGCGATCTCCCGTTCGTGTTCGTCTACCTGGATGATATCCTGGTAGCCAGTACGTCCGAAGACGAACACGAAACCCACCTCAGGACGGTTTTCCGGAGGCTGGAGGAGCACGGGTTGATAATCAACCCGGCGAAATGCCAGTTCGGCGTGACGGAGATTGATTTTTTGGGGGCACCGCGTCTCTCCAGAAGGAGCTATCCCGTTGTCCGACAAAGTGCGCACCGTGGCAGATTTTCCCTGGCCTCAGACAGTCAGGGCACTGCAGGAATTTTTGGGGATGGTGAACTTTTATAACCGTTTCCTTCCCCACGCGGCGCAGCTCATGCAACCATTGTACGCCGTGCTCAAGAGACAGAAACCCGCGGATGGAGTCGAATGTACCCCGGAGCGAGAGCGGGCGTTCTCGGAGGTTAAAGCAGCCCTGGCAAACGCCGCACTGCTGGTGCATCCGGACCCGATGGCCCGGATAGCGCTCACCACCGACGCTTCAAACGTGGCCATAGGGGCTGTCGTGGAGAGGCGCGTTGCCGGGGCTTGGCAGCCGCTTGCCTTTTTCAGCAGAACTTTGCACGACAGCGAACATAAATGCAGTGCGTTCGACAGAGAGTTGCTGGCTCTCCACCTGGCCATACGCCACTTCCAGTTCTGGCTGGAAGGGTGCAGCTTCACCGCGTTCGTAGACCACAAGCCACTAACGTTCGCGATGGCCAAGGTTTCAGAACCGTGGTCGGGCTGGCAGCAGAGACAGCTGGCAGCGATCTCAGAGTTTACTACCGATATTCAGCATGTGTCGGGTAAACTGAATGTGGTGGCGGACTCCCTCTCGCGCGCCTTGGTGGCCCCGGTCTACGTGGGGATAGATTACGCAGCCATGGCCGCGGAGCAGATTAGCGATGCAGACGTGCGCGCGCTCCAGTCTGGACCAACAGGGTTAAGGCTGGAGAGCAGGGTGCTGCAAGATGGTGGCCCCCCCCCAATCTGCGATGTCTCCATGGGACGCCCGCGTCCGGTGGTCCCGGTCGTGTGGCACCGCCGTGTGTTTGAGTCGGTTCACACTCTGGCGCACCCAGGAGTGTGCGTGTCAGTCAAAATGGTGGGAGGGAAGTTTGTGTGGCCGAGCCTAAACAAATAAGTAAAAGAGTGGGCTGCAGCCTGCGTGGCGTGCCAACGAGCCAAGGTACACAGGCACACGAAGGATCCTTTGGAGCCGTTTCCGGTACCGGCTAAAAGGTTCGACCATGTGCACGTGGACCTCGTGGGCCCCCTCCCGCCATCACAGGGGTGCACGCACCTCCTGACAGTGGTGGACCGCACCACGCGCTGGCCAGAAGCAGTCCCGCTGGTGGCAACCACGTCCGCGGACGTAGCACATGCTTTTTTAACAGCATGGGTGGCGCGTTTTGGATTCCTGTCGGACATTACGTCCGACAGGGTCCCTCAATTTGTTTCCGACCTCTGGTCCGCGATGGCCCGCAGCCTGGGTGTTACAATTCATCGCACAACCGCGTACAACCCACAGGCCGATGGGTTATGCGAGCGTTTTCATAGATCACTGAAAGCAGCACTCAGGGCTTCACTGACGGATGCAAATTGGGTAGACAGGTTGCCGTGGGTTTTATTGGGGTTGCGCTCCGCGCCAAAAGAAAATTTGGAAGCTTCCCCGGCAGAGCTCGTTTTTGCGCAGCCCCTACGGCTGCCCGGGGAATTTCTACCAGATAATCCCGCGCCGGACAGCTCTCCGTCTCAGCTTTTGCAGCGTAGCGCAAACACAGGCACGCTGCCGGGCTTTGCCCACCACAGTTTTCCGCATGCCTTCGTGCCTAAAACTTTGAAGAACGCACAGTTCGTGTTCGTCAGACACGACGCCCACCGCCCTCCATTGCGCCCACCCTATGATGGACCGTTCAGAGTGTTGGAAACAGGGGATAAGCATTTTGTGCTAGACTTGGGGGGTAGACGGGAGAAAATTGGCATAGACAGACTCAAACCCGCCTTTGTAGTGGCGGATGAGCAAGTGCTGTTGGCTAGGGCCCCTCGGCGTGGAAGACCCCCACGGAGAACTCCCCAGGGAAACGATTTACCAGAGCAGTCACACAGGCAGAACGAAGTTCCCCCCCCCCGCTCCCCACGACTCACCCGCAGTCAGACACGCTCCCAGCAGCCCCCCACCGGCACAGCAGCACCGCGGAGGCAGTAAACCCCAGTTACAGAAGATATGGGAGGAGACTGAAGCCAAAAGTGAGTGTGGACTGATGTTCTGTCTTAGATGCTGGGGGGGGGGGGGCGTTTGGGACCTTGGGGAAGTCAGGTTATTTAGCACCTCAGACAGAGACAGGGAATAAGCATGGGAGAACAATGCCCAGGAAGGACAGAGAGGGTTGAATGCAGTGTAGTGTAAATATCATGCTGTGTGAGGTGAAGTGCCATGAAACTTGTGAAGTGTGACTTGTGATATAGAGAGCTTGCTGTAACCATTCAGTCCATTCTGTGCTTGTGAGATGTGAGTGTGTAATAAATCGTCTGTCATGAATCTGCCTCTTCATTTACACACTCCACAATATACACACACACACACACACACACACACACACACACACACACACACACACACACACACACACACCCTGCATCCACCCACTCTTCCTCTTTCCAATGACTGGGAGGAGCCTGCCTCCCCGACAAGGACAATGAATGGTTACAGGTTCACTTTCATTCATAAAACCGCATTTACATCCGTAAAGGTACGTTTTATTTCATTTCAGTCAACCTGTTGCCAAGTGACACCCGTATACCAAATGAGTGCTGAAGACGAATGGGGAGGGCGCCACCCACAGGCCAAAGGAGCACAGTGCACAACACAGTCAGATGAGTTTGGCTCCCTTATTGTACTTACTTGAGAACGTACAAGTTAATCCGGTTCCTACAGGTAACCAGAGCTGCAACAAACCTCTTTGAGCACAAGGCACACATGCTGCCTCACATGAGGGAGACTAAGACACAGCTTTAAGAACCTGTTGTGATCCCCAGAACAGATGAGTTGACTCCTTTGTCGTACTCAACTGGATACCTACAAGATACTACAAGCCGGTTCCTGCAGGTAACCGGAGCTGAAACAACTCTCTTCGAGCACAAGGCACACATGCCGGATCACATGAGGGAGATTAAGATACAACTTAAGAATCTGCTGCAACCCCCAGACGGATGAGTTTGACTCCTTATTGCACTCAACTGGATACCTACAAGTCAAGCTGGTTCCTCTAGGCAACTGGAACTGAACAAAAATCATTCTGAGCACAAGGTACACCTGCTGGCTCAGTGAGAGAAAAACTAAGACACAACTAAAAATCTGTTGCAACCCCTAGAACAGATGAGGGGATGACTGATGAGGCCAAATTGAGCTTATAGAAGTGGGTGAATCAGAATCAGAATCAGATTTATTGCCATTGTTCATGTAGTACACAAACTAGGAATTTGTCTCGGTGCCATGCTGCAACATTAAAAACATGATGAGATAAAGAGATAAACTAAAAACTAAAAGACTAAAAACATGCAATAAGTGTAGAATAATAAGTAATAATAATAATAATAATAATAATGAGTAATACTAGTCAAGGCAGTTTTAAATAAATTAGCAAGTAGCAGATAATATGGGGTACCACAGTGCAGTCGATAATGCAACAGAAAAACAGTGATGAACGACATGAGCTGCTGTATATAGTGCACGAGGGTCAATAAGTCACTTAGTGTTCAGCAGTCTGATGGCAGAGGGGAAAAAGCTGTTCATGTGCCGGGAGGTTTTAGTCTGAATGGACCGAAGTCTTCTACCTGAGGGGAGGGGGGCAAACAGTACGTGACCAGGGTGTGAAGGATCGGCTATGATCCGGCCTGCACGCCTCCGGGTCCTGGAGATGTACAGGTCCTGGAGAGATGGGAGCTTGCAGCCGATCACCTTCTCAGCAGTGCGCACGACGCGCTGCAGCCTTAGTCTGTCCCTGGCAGTGGCTCCTGCGTACCACACGGTTATGGAGGAGGTGAGGATGGACTCGATGATGGCCGTGTAGAACTGCACTAACATCTTGGTGGGAAGCTTGAGCTTCCTCAGCTGCCGCAGAAAGAACATCCTCTGCTGGGCCTTTTTGATGAGGGAGCTGATGGTTGGCTCCCATTTGAGGTCCCGGGTGATGGTGGTGCCCAAGAAGCGGAAGGAATCTGCAATGGTGATGGGAGAGCCTGTGATGGTGAGGGGGGGCAGGGGGGTTGTGACTTTCCTGAAGTCCACAATCATCTCCGCTGTCTTCAGAGCGTTCAGCTGCAGGTTGTTGTGGCTGCACCAGGACACCAGCTGGGCCACCTCTTTCCTGTAGACGGACTCGTCGCCGTTGGAGATGAGCCCGATGAGGGTGGTGTCGTCCGCAAACTTGATCAACTTAACAGACTGGTGGGAGGAGGTGCAGGAGTTGGTATAAAGGGAGAAGAGTAGGGGGGAAAGTACACAGCCCTGGGGTGATCCGATGCTGATGCTAACAGAGTCCGAGACAGACTTCCCCAGCCGCACATGCTGCCTCCGGTCCGTCAGGAAGTCGGTGATCCACCTGCAGAGGGAGTCAGGCACGCCGAGCAGGGACAGCTTGTCCTGGAGCAGAGCGGGGCGGATGGTGTTGAATGCAGAGCTGAAGTCCACAAACAGGATCCTGGCGTAGGTTCCCGGGGAGTCCAGGTGCTGCAGGATGGAGTGGAGGGCCAGGTTGACTGCGTCGTCCACAGACCTGTTGGCACGGTAGGCAAACTGCAGCGGGTCCAGGAGGGGAGTGGTGATGGACTTGAGGTGAGACAGGACCAGGCGCTCAAAGGACTTCATGACTACAGAGGTGAGCGCTACAGGTCTGTAGTCGTTAAGTCCAGTAATCCGTGGCTTCTTGGGGACAGGGATGATGGTGGAGGATTTGAGGCAGGTCGGCACGTGGCATAGCTTAAGGGAGGTGTTAAAAATGTCTGTGAAGACAGGAGCCAGCACTTTCGCACAGTGTCTCAGGGTGGAGGGAGACACACCGTCTGGCCCGGGGGCCTTGCGCGGGTTCAGTCTGGAGAACTGTCTGTGCACGTCCTGCTCACTGATGACAAGGGCAGGGGGGGAGGAGGAGGGGGGGGACCGCTTTTGATGAATTAGGGGCCGAGGAGGCACTGGAGCTGGGTGGAGTGGGGGAGTTGGACACAGCTGACGAGGTGTCAAAACGGGCGTAATGTTGGGACAGTTTTTGACAAAGGGCTTTGTCATCCTGACCTTTAGAAGCCTGAGGCCGATAGTTGGTGATTTGCCTCAGTCCTCTCCACACAGAAGCCGAGTCATTAGCAGTGAACTGCTGCTGGAGTCTCTCAGAATACACAGATTTAGCTCTCCTCAGCTCTCTGTTAAACCGATATTTAACCTCCCTGTAGCAGTCTCTGTCTCCACTTTTCAACGCAGCTTCCTTCTCCTTTCTGATCTGTCTGAGCTTGGCAGTGAACCAGGGCTTATCATTAGAGTACCTCACCCTGGTGCGCGATGGGAGAATGCTCTCCTCACAAAAGTTGATGTATGAGTTCACAGTGTCTGTGTACTCATTAAGATCATGTGTGGCTCCTTTAAACATGCCCCAGTCAGTTATTTCCATGCATGTGTTCAGTTTCTCTCCAGCTTCACTGGTCAATTTCTTCGTGGTGGTCACAACAGGTTTAGTGAGCTTCAGTCTCTGTCTGTATGTGGGAATGAGGTGGACCATCACGTGATCAGATAGACCGAGCGCAGCGCGGGGAACAGCGCAATATGCGTCTTTCACTGTGGTGTAACAGTGATCCAGCGTGTTATTTCCTCTGGTTGGACATTTAATAAACTGTCTGTATCGGGGGAGCTCGTGACTCAGATTGCTCTGGTTAAAGTCGCCAACCACAATAACCAGGGAGTCTGGAAAATTCCGCTCCGCATGTAGGACGTGATCTGCGAGCGCGCGCTGGGCCTCGCGCGCGTCCGCGTCGGGAGGGGCGTACACAGCGATCAAAACAAATGATGCGAACTCCCGCGGGGAATAAAATGGCTTACAGTTGATAGAGAGAAATTCTAGATCGGGAGAACAGTGTTGTGAAATCACCGTTACATCAGAGCACCAGCTGCTGTTAATGTAGAAGCACACTCCTCCTCCAATAGACTTACCAGAGAGCTCTGTGACGCGATCAGCACGAAACAGCTGAAATCCCTCGAGGCTGATCGCGCTGTCCGGTATGCTCCTTTTAAGCCAGGTCTCAGAGAAACAAATGACAGACGAGGAAGCGAGGTCCTTAAATCGCATCAGCAGTCTTAATTCTTCTACCTTGTTCAAGAGAGAATTGGCATTGGATAGAAATATGCCAGGCAAGGCTGTTCGCGTGCCTCTCCTTCGCAGCCGAGCAAGAACCCCCCCTCGCTTTCCTCTTTTTCGCCGTCTTACTCTTTGAGCCAAACAATGAATCAGATCGGCGGCAGGAGCTAAAAAAACTGGGACAAGGTCCGTAGGAGTGAGAGTCCTGATATTTAATAGCTCTTCACGAGTATAAGAGCTAGCAGACACACAATCGACGAACAAAAACAAACAAATTAAGCAAATTAAAGGGCAGCGTAGCACCATGTCGACCACTGTGGGCGCCATCTTGGAAAAAAAAAAATGTTGAGGAAGAGGCCAGCCAGCAGCTGTGCATACATGCTCTGGGGGTGCACCCCTGAACAACGCCCATATCATGGCCATTCCTCGAGTCGAGTGAGCCACCAGCCTATCTGGTGGTCCCGCTCCAACCTGTACCTATGTGAAGCAATTAGGTCAACTATACAATGGGACAGGTGCTGCTTAGGAATATGTCTGCCCATTATGGATTCTCCATAGGATACAAAAAGCTCGTCTGAAGAACGGACAGACCTTGTACGGTCAACATAAAGCTTAAGGGCCCAACCGGGCACAACTATGAAGCCTCTCAGCCTCTGAAGAGGTGTGTGAGGTGGGTAGAAGGCCTCAAGCACAAGAGAACGGGAAACAACCCATTAGCCACAGTATCTGCTGCTGGCTAATATATATTTTAACTGTTGACCAGTATCACTTAATCTTATCCTACACTTTATTACATGTATAGTTTATTTCTCTTATCTTATCATGTTTAATGTTGCAGCATTGTACCGAGACAAATTCCTAGTTTGTGTACTACATGAACAATGGCAATAAACCTGATTCTGATTCTGATTCTGAGCCAGCACCCTGGGCTGAAAAGCTGGGTTGGGCTGCAGGTGAACCACCTGATCACCATCAAACCTAAGGCGTGCTGCATCCACAGAGAGCACATTGAGTTCACTGACCCTCTTGGCTCAGACAATTGCCAAGATAAAAGCAGTCTTCCAAGAGAGCAGACAATGGTCAGCACTGGGGAGTGGCTCAAAAGGGGGTAAGCATAGAGCCCTAATAACTGTCTGGCGATCCCAAGTAGGCAGCAATGGACGCCGAGATGGACGGTTCCATTTCACGCCCCTCAAAACTGCTTAGCCAAGGGATGCACCCCATGAGATAAGCCATCACATTTCTCATGGACAGTTGACACCGCCGCTAGGTAGCCCCTGATAGTCGACTCCGCCCGACCTAGGGCAAAGAGGTACTGTAGGTAACACAAGATGACAGAGACATGACATGACAAGGGATCCTTCCCCTTGGTCCGACACCAGCTCAAACCACTCTCCACTTCACACTACATCGCAGCTGGGTAGATGGGGCCTGTGAAGCCTGCACGGTGTCTATAACTTCCTTCTCCAAGTCCAGTTTCTATAATTGCTCCTGTCCAAGGGCCATACATGAGACCTCAGGAGCTGGAAATTCGGATGCCAACTCCTGCCCTGTGCTTGCGAGAGCATATCCTGTCTGGTTGGGAGAGGCCAAGGACGCCCCCCCCCCAACATCTTGTGGATCTCCGCTATCCATGGTCTTGTGGCAAATTTGGGCCATCAAAATTACTTGAACAGACAGTAGTCTCACCTTCACGAGGAAAGCTGGCAGAAGAGGCAGTAGTGGAAATGCAAACAGTTCACTGGGGGCCAGGCACGCTCAGAGCATCTGTAGCTCGTGGACCTGGCAGGCTTGAGTCCACACGAGCAGATGACGCACCCTCGCATGGAGAGGGGAACCCAGTTTGTCCTGTTGGTTGATGTATGACACCACAGCCATGCTGTCCACCTGTACCAGAATTTTTTCTGCCCTGAATGACTGGAAGAAAAAGTCTCAGAGTCAAATGCACCATTTCCATCTTGAGATGGTTCATATGTCAGGACCGCTGTGCCAGAGCCCAGTGTCCCTGAACAACCCTGCCCTCCCAGGCTGCACCCCAGCCTGCTTGGGAGGCTTTCAGTTGTAATGGTCACCCTGTGGCCCTCTTGGCCCAGGGGACCCCATTCCGGGCTGCTGATGAGTGTCTCCACCATCTGAGAACCAAGAGGCTCCTTCGGAAAAACTAGGCTCCTCCTTTTGTCTCTGGGCAAAACCACCTTCTGAAGCGTGAACCACCACTGAAGGGGACGAGCATGTAAAAGACCCAGTGGCACCACCTGGGCAGCTGCAGTAAAGAGACCTAAGATCCTCTGGCACTGCTGCACTGAAACAGGCCTCTGCAAGATGCAGCTCCTGATACATTCCCTGATAGTATGCCTTCTGTATGGAGTCAGGGATGCCCTCATGGCAATTGAACCCAAGGTGAGCCCTAAGTACTCGACCACCCCGGTTGGAACCAGGCAGCCTTCACCGCATTCAAATGCAACCCGAGTGCCGGCAGGTGAGCCAATATGGTCTCCATATTGCTCCCTGCTATGGCTTCTGATGGTGCACAAACCAGCCAATCATCCAGATAATTGAACTTGACTGCCCCTCTGCCGCAGTGGGTAAGTGCAGCATCCATGCACTTGGCGAACATCTGAGGACAGGGACAGGCTGAAAGGCAGGACGTCGTAACCGAAGGCTGTCCTGAAGGAACCCTAAGGAACTTCCTGTGGCTGGATTTATGGGAATATGGAATCAGCATTGCAAAGATCCATTGCTGTGAACTAATCGCCTGGCCCTATGGCCTGAATAATGTCCTCAGCCTGAGCACTGGACAAGGGAGCGCCTTGAGAAACCTGCTCAACCGTCTCAGGTCCAAACTGGACGGAGACCCCTGCTTTGTTTAGTTAGTTAGTAATTCCCTCCCACAGCACGTGGGACACCATATGGTGTTTAGGGCAGCGCTTATCCTCTTCCTCTGACCTTGGGCCACAAAGCCACTGTAAGTCGTGAAACTACAGTGGGGGTATCAGTCCTCGGGTAGCTCTGTGCGTCATGCACCAATTCGCTTGGGAACAAAGAATAGGCAATGTAAAAGCCTCACCTCCCCTCTCCTGGAGATAGAGACTGTACCACGCTCTCTCCCAGCAGGGCAGAGACCTCGCTGCCCAGAACTGCGGAAGAGAGTCCTCCTTACTTCTGCTTCCAAAACCCCTTGAAGTTGGGAATGAGACCGCAATTGTAGGCGGTATCCACACACCAGTGTATCGATCACCCATGGACCAGAGGCACACCGACGCCAACTCATGAGGTGCGTCGCGGAGAAAGTTGACGTCAGGGGAAGCATACCATCAGAGACGCTGGTGAGGCTTGGCAGAACTACAGCCTACACGCTCCCGAGAGTGCGGACATGAGTGCTGCTGAATCTGCACCTGCTGCCGAGAGGCCCTCTGCTTCGGGTGACCCAAGCTCTGAAAGGAACCTGGCTCTGTAAATGAAGCCATTGTGGGTTCTCACACCCCTCAAGAGGTCTCCAGACACTCGACCTGGGTGGTCCTGGCCAAAGAAAGGACTGTGTGCGCAGTCTCACCTTCTGCACCTCATCCGACACCGCCTCTGCTGCGGGCCCTGTTTGTATTCACCAATCCAGACTGGCTCAGCCACACATGCTACTGGCCAGGGTCAGCTGGCCAAGGAATTCCCAAGAGCTGTAGCTTGAAAGCTATCTCCTTGAATCACAGTGTCCACAATCCTTACTAACTCTGGTAGAAGGTCAGTTCCGCTTATGACTCTAGGTCCCTTATCAGACCTTCTAAATACACTAAAAAGAAGTGTATTAACATTTGCCAGCCTAAAGGCCATAGTCACAGGCTGGTAGGCACTAGCCACTAACCCATCAGTGGCATGACACTTATCGTTAGGGTAGTGTATAGAATTGCTGCCTGTGGGGGGAGCTCCAGCCAGCAATGCAAAGGTAGGACCCACCTTCAATGCACCATCCAAGCCTTGCTCCGCAGCACCACTCAGTACACTGAGCCCAGAGCGAGGACCAGCAGCATCCTTTGGACAAGCCCATGACTTCTGCAGACAACCTATGAAGTCAAGATAACTGGCAAGAAAACCTGCCTGCGGGCTACAGGACCCCTGTCCAAAGCCGAAGCCCTAGGTGGAGAAGATGGAGGAGGAAGCCCAGCAGCTGATGCTGCTCTAGAAAGCAGTGCCCTGACAGACACATCATAGGGCTCATGAGGGTCCTCCTCAACCGGATGGTCACTGTCGTCCTCATCTTCAGAGGTATACAGCTGCCCATTGGAGCCACAGTCGGAGCTGATGGTCTTACAAAGCTATCAGAGGCCGTGAGGGACACTGCATCAGGATGCGGTTCAGGGGCACATACAGGAGCCTAAGCAGCATACCCAAAAGGCGATGTTGATTTGCTACCATATGCCAGTGGTCTTACCTATTGATTTGCCGCCATATGTTCAATGGTCTTATGCATCTCCTCCAATTGCCTCTGCATGAAGTATACCCGTGGGTCGTGCAACTGGCTTTCTTCAATCCGCTTCCACTTCCTGCTGGCCTTCCCGGTTCCAGCTGGAGCAGCTAAGGCTGGAGGAATAGAGCCCTGGGCTGGTGCATACCAGTGTCCAGGCTATTTCCTCCTCCTTCATTCCCGCAGAAGCCATCACTCCTCAAGGAGAACAATAACAAAGAAAACAAGACAGTTATTCTCATTATTACTGTATTACTGTATTATTACTGTAATTTCCCAGTTTGGGATCAATAAAGTACATCTATCTATCTATTATTACATAGGGCTACAAAAATAATTTTTTTGTAAGTTGTCAGTGTTTTTTCAACTGATTTAAGACAATTTTGCACCGCTGAATCCGAAAATGACATCCATTTCTCTCTATCAGGTGCTAAGTAAAAACCTGTACTTACTTAGTACTGTGCATGTACTTACCTTTATATAAAGGTAAGTACATGTAAATTGAATGGTATGTCATCATTGTTCAAAATTCAGAGAATTTCAAGACATAAACTAGAAAAGCACCCATAGAGCACATACCTCCACCAAGACTCCTTCCGTTTGTCATGGATCACTTCCAAAATGTAATGGGTTTGTATGTAGGCCTATAGCCACTTGTGGTGAACATTGCATCAAAGTCTGTCCATCAGTTTTGGGGTATTGTTGCTAACCCACTGTGAGAAGACAAGAGCCTTGGCTGAGGTATGCATTCTCAGATCATCACCAAAATATAATGGGTTCCTCTCTAGCCCAAGAAGCACCTCTGGTGAAAATTTCATCCAAATCCATCCAGTAGTTTTTGTGTAATCCTGCTGCAGAAATAAAAACAAAGCCCTTGGTGGAGGTATGCATTCTCAGATCATCACCAAAATCTAATCATCTGTTCCCCGTGCCATTACACACCTTTCCTGAAAATTTCATCAAAATCCGTTCATAACTTTTTGAGATGTTGGTAACAGACAGACAGACAGACAGACAAACGCCGGTAAAAACATAACCTCCTTGGCGGAGGTAAAAAGAATTTTGCATCATATAAAGTGAAAATAGGGCAGCGCGATGTCGGAGTGGTTAGCACTGCGGCAGCACAGTAACTCACCCTTGGCCAGGGGATCCTGGGTTCGATCCCAGCCCCCGACCAACAGTGATCTGTGTGGAGTTTGCATGTTCTCCCAGTGTCTGCTTGGGTTTACTCCGGGATTTCTCCGGTTTCCTCCCACATGCCAAAAACATGCAAGTTAGGTTAATTGGCATCAAACTGGGGATTCTAAATTGTCCTTAGGTATGACTGTGAGAGTGAATGGTTGTCTGTCTTTCTGTGTTGGCCCTGCAATGGACTGGCGATCTGTCCAGGGTGTGGCCTGCCTCTCACCCATAGATGCTGGGATAGGCTCCAGCCCCCCCGCGACCCGAAAAGGATTAAGCGGAAGAAGATGGATGGATGGATAAAGCGAAAATACCCGTACATGTAAACAAAAACGCATAAAACAACATGTGGCCATAATTCAAAAAGTTGACCTGATTGAGCAAAAGCAATGTGATTTTTGGATTCAGCACATCAAAATTGTCCTAAGTCAGCTAAAAAACTAAGACAATAAATTTGGTGTTGACCAGTGTTATTATTGTCATCATAAACAGGCCAAAGGGCTGTTCCATTAGATACAAGCGTGCTAGTCATAAGACAACATAGAAATATCAGATTTCAGTTCCCACCAGAATGCAGTACCACTCCTCCACTAAAGGTGGTGAGAGTGCACCAAACACAAGTGTGCTTAGTACCAAGACAAAGAAGACGTCTTGTGGGGGACACAGTGAGACACAAGCCACAGGTCTAGCATTCCTCGCACACCCAGAAGGGCAGGAGGAAATGCAGGACAATGGACAGACGGCCAAAAAGCCTCGGGGGGAAAGCAGACTGGACTGTTAAGTTATGCGCCCCCCAAGGAAGGAAAGAATAACCTGGAGTCGCGGAGACCAGAAGCAGCGGTCAAAGTGGTGCCAGTTGATGTCATGTTAATGATGTGTATTTATTGACAATTGAAATGCTAATGTGCCACACATTCTCTTTGTCTGGGCAACAGGTATAAAAGAGTTATGTACAGGGACCTTAACAGCACAGTAGCTCACACGAACTATGAAGCGTGTTTGCAGTATGATCGAGAAAATAAAACCTTGTGTCATTCCAGCTCGTTGCCTCTCGCCCATTCCTTTTTCTCCACATTGGTGACCCGACATGTGAATGGACTGTCTCTCCCTTTCGCCGTGCTGGGACTTCCTCTTCACCCACACTGGAGCATGCTTGCCTGTTCCTCTCTCCACACTGGCTACCTGAAGGGCCCGAGAGAGCGAGCGGCGCTGGGACCGAGACACACCATGATCGGCGAGACGAGCAAACCGACAGAAACAGCCTGGAAGGAGAAGATCTGTGCCGTATGCGTGGTTTCAGTCAAGCTGCCCAACCCTGGCTTCACCTCCCGACAGTGGGGTTTCAGCGCACAGAAGCCCCGTGCGCACACTGCAGGATTGCAAGGAGCGCAACTTACAGCTACGTGGCCACTGCACCAGAGCGCACGCCACGCACCAGGAACAAACACGGCTCCAAGAACTGATCAAGGTCCTCGGCCACTGCACATCCCCGGGGAACAAGACTGATCGCCGTCCCCAGATCCTTCAGGCTTGCGCATCGCACCTAAAGGAGTTGGCAGCTCACCCACAGGACTTATATTGATTTTTTCACAGCCGCTACGCATCCTCGGGGAATTGGGCCTATCACCTTCCCCAGATCCTTGCAGGACGGAGCTTCGCACCGAGGAGGAGCCGACTGAACTTATTTTTTTTCACAGTCGCGGCGGCTCGCCGGAGAGTTTACCGGAGAAGTCCTGCACCCGAGGTTGATCGGCACACAATTTTTGCGCAGTCCAGAGGCTTTTAACGTCCTGGGCCAGCACTCTATTGTTTTCCCCACCTCCCCCTCACCTTCCACATTGTTTTTCCCACACCTCCACCCCTTAAAGCCTGCCGATTGCCAGCTTTATTCCATCAGCACGACACGCACCGGCCCTCGTGCGCCCACGAACCACGGCCATCACGTGTTGGAACTTGGGAGTGGAGCAGAAAGTGCTTTTCACCCCTTCCCCCATGGACTGATATGCCCTCCGACACACTTTCCCAGCAGGACAGTTCGACCGGAGCGGCAACCCCCCGCTGCAGCCACCACGGGTGCCGACTTGAGCCCACAGGACCGGGGGTTAGAGCCCCTTCTGGGTGTTCGGGGAGGGGGGGCTGTGTGGGGGACACAGTGAGACATAAACCACAGGTCTAGCCTTCCTCTCACACCCAGAAGGGCAGGAGGAAAGGTAGGACAATGGACAGACGGACGAAGAGTCTCGGGGGGGAAGCAGACTGGACTATTAAGTCCCCCCTGAGGAAGGAAAGAATAACCTGGAGTCGTGGAGACCAGAAGCAGCAGTCAAAGCGGAGCCAGTTGATGTTGTGGTGACCCAAGAAAATGCCAGTGGGCATTATCTCACACCCAGAAGCAGACAGAGGGGCTGAATAATGGACTGAGGGGGATAGCACCCCACACGGGTAATTAGACCAGACTTTAAGGTGCCTTTGCCTCCTGCTGCTTTAAGCTGCAGTGCTGGGAGGCGAATGTATTCTTATGAAGGTAACGTGTTATGATAATCGGGCCACACATTGCCTTTGTGTAACCCCATGTAATATGCGCCAGCCCAGCTCTCTATGCATGAGATTAAAGCTATATAAGCGGAATGCAGAGAGACCTGGGGAGTCTCTTCTACATGACTTGGCCCCAGCGGGCCACGCTGGGGCCACAGGCTGTACATTTATGTTAGAGGGTTTAATAAAGAATCTGTGTTGACTTACGCTTGTGCCTCGCCTCCACACCCTTTCCCTTTTCAGGTTCAGGTTACTTTATTTGTACCCGTAGGTAGATTTTTTTTTCAGTCAGGTGACATCCATATTTACAAACCACAATTACATTCAACATGAACACAAACACAGGCACACATGAAGCTGACTATAAACATGATAAAAGTGCTCAAGGCTCCACCAATCAGGACATAGGACAAAGAGATAAGAGAAAAAACAAAGAGATAAGAGAGAAGGGTCATATTAAAAAGTTGAAGACTAGTCAAAGAGGTTTGAAACTCAAAAGTCTAAAACCCAATAAAAGATTTAGAACCCAAATAAAAAACCTACAAAAATAAGTAAATATAAAATAAAATTAATAAATAGGTAACTAAATTATGTGCAATATATTGTAGGGGCGGCGCGGAGGTGGAGTGGTTAGCACTGCGACAGCACAGCAACTCACCCTTGGCCGGGGGATCCTGGGTTCGATCCCAGCCCCCGACCAACAGTGATCTGTGTGGAGTTTGCATGTTCTCCTCGTGTCTGCATGGGTTTACTCCGGGATTTCTCCGGTTTCCTCCCACATGCCAAAAACATGCAAGTTAGGTTAACTGGCATCAAACTGGGGATTCTAAATTGTCCTTACTGTAGGTATGACTGTGAGAGTGAATGGTTGTCTGTCTCTCTGTGTTGGCCCTGTGATGGACTGGCGATCTGTCCAGAGTGTATCCTGCCTCTCACCCAAAGATGCTGGGATAGGCTCCAGCCCCACACCCCCACACCCCCGTGACCCGAAAAGGATTAAGCAGAAGACGATGAATGAATGAATGAATGAATATTGTTACATCTTGTTCAATTCTTTAACAGCAGCAGGAACAAAGCTGTTTTTGTAGCGCTGGGTTTTACTTTTTGGGACAGCAAACCTCCGTCTGGAGGGAAGAAGCTGAAAGTGGCAGTGCGACGGTAGTAGTAGATTAGTTTATTTGACAGGGACAGTGCAATAAACATAGACAATTAATCAAAGACAATTAATCTGATGTGTTGCACATAGAGTGTATAGCTATTAGCTAATTTGCAACTCTTGTCCCTGGATGGGCTTTAGAAAAAAGAATCAAGATAAAAAATATACACAATAATCACATACATCAATGCAGAAAAATTATAAATACACAATTATAAATATTATATTATAAATACACAAATATAACAGCCTGACTCACATTTAACATAAATATTATAAATATTATAAATACACAAATATAACAGCCTGACTCACATTTAACACATATAACATAACTCACATTTGCCTATTTCAGGCCTTCCTCCCTCCGTCACTCACTATAAACAAACACATTTATTCCTTCCCTTCATTCACTCTCACTTTGCAGACAGTTAATTCATACATGAGTACATTCTTGTTTATTTTTCAGCCAGTTTTTAACATTTTTAGTGAATGTTTTAAAGTCCGTTATTATTTTAATTTCATTTGGCATTGTGTTCCAGATGTGACTGCCCTTTATAGAGAAAGCTGTTTGTCCAAATGTGGTTCTGCGGTGGAATATTTTACAGTTATTGTTAACAGAACTCCTGGTGGCTCTGCTGCTGTCCTGTCTTTGGACGAAACCAGCAAGTGGCTCGGGTGCTGATTTATGGAAACATTTGAACGTTAATTTCAGAAGACAGAGGTCAATGAAGCTCTCAAAACTCAATAGGTTGTATTTTTTTAAAACATTACAGTGATGCCACCTAATGGGCTTTTTGTCCAAGATTTTTAGGGTTTGATTATATAATGAACCTATATGTCTTATTGTGGAAGGGGCTGCTTGAGCCCAGACTGTCAAACAGTATGATATATGAGAAAAAACCATAGAATGCATATACAGTGCAGCTGCTTCGTAAGGTATGTAATATCTAATTAATTTAATGCAGTTCAGATTTTTTTTTACTGTTTTTGAAATTTTCTTTATATGAAGATTAAATTTGAGTTGAGGATCTAGTACAATGCCAAGGTATTTGAATTCTGTAGCTAAACTGATGTCATGATCATGTATATTAACTTTAAAATGTTGCAGGTTACATTTTTTGATTGAAAAGCACATTGAGACTGTTTTCTGAAGGTTCAGCAATAGATGGTTCTTGAGGAGCCACTCTTGGACATCAACCATACTTGTAGACAGTA
This sequence comes from Pholidichthys leucotaenia, assembly GCA_020510985.1. NCBI lineage: Eukaryota > Metazoa > Chordata > Actinopteri > Cichliformes > Pholidichthyidae > Pholidichthys > Pholidichthys leucotaenia. Next base: position 135,995,909 of record CM035837.1, read on the forward strand.
CATCTGCAGCCTGTGCTGGAGTCTTGGCAGCTGTGTAAATAACTGCATCATCTGCATAAAGTTGGCATGTTGCAGCTGAGCAGTGTAACGGCAAGTCATTAATAAAAATGCTGAAAAGTAAAGGACCAAGAATGGACCCTGGACGGGTGGGAGTTGTGGGTGACACACATGTTGGGCTCACATTTCCACAGAGATATGACTGCATGTGTATTGGGGGTTTCACGTCTGGAAGGACAAAGGACTCGAATCTGCAGAAGACAACGAGGAGGTGTGAGATTTGCCTTTTTGTCCCACAGAAGATGCCCCGGAGGGATTTCCGGTTCATCAATGAATGAGAGACAATGGTGAAGGTTCAAAGGGATGCTTTGTGACTGTATGTTTACTGAAGCACCATGTGACTTGAGTTCTGATGCTGGAAACATATAAAAGGGTGATGTGATATGATTCTTTCTCTTCTTCCTGCTTTGAGAATGCTAGATGATGTGTTCTGTCAATAAAGCTGAACCAGAGAAATAAACTCAGCCTCATCATTCGAGCACATCCTCTACACTGGTGACCTACGACAAAGAATGAGCAGACAGAATTCTCCCGAGCGGGGCTCGGCGGAAGCCAGCCTGATGGCCGCCTCCACGATTCGGCTGCCCGATTTCTGGCAGCACAGCCCGCGCTCATGGTTTAGCGCAGTCAAGGCGCAGTTCAACCTCCGGAGAATCTCCAACGACGACACAAGATTCTACCATGTGGTAGCGAAGCTGGACAGCAACACGGTCCAGAGAGTGGAAGATCTGGTTAATCATCCACCAGACAGCGACAAGTACAGCACATTGAAGGACGCGCTGATCAGCCATTTCACCCCTTCGGTCCAACAGCGAGCAGAGGGGCTCCTGACGTTGACGGAGTCAGAGAACGATAGACCTGCGGACCTGATGGTGAAGATGCTGAGGCTGAAAGACTCTGAGGATGGCGAATTCATTTTCGCCCACCTTTTCCTTCGGACCCTGCCGCCAGCAGTGAGAGTAGCCCTGGCAGAGTCGCCCCGATTGGCCAGGCGAGACTACCATGGGCTGAGCAAAGAGGCGCAGCGGCTTGTCGACGCCCACAAGCGGAACGCGGTTTCGGCCGCGGCAGCTAGCCCAGGAACGGCGTCCGGAGACAGCGCAGATCCAGCAGCCGCGGCGCCAGACGCACCAACGACGACAGCGATGGGGACCAGGCGGCGCGGAGCGGAGGACTGCCGGTGCTTCTACCACCACTGTTTTGCAGAAAGAGCGCACAAGTGCGTCCCGCCGTGCAACTTCAAGCGCCAGGGAAACGCCAAGACCGAGGGCCGGTAGCAGCTGCGACCCTCGGCGACGAGAACAAGCTGCTTTACCTCACAGATGCACACTCGGGGAAACAGTTCCTCGTGGACACAGGCTCCCAGCTGAGTTTCGTCACACCCACCTACGCGGAACGGCTGATGTCGTCTAAAGCTCCCTGGGTGTCAGTGTTAGCAGCGAACGGCTCCACGATTAAAACGTTCGGTAGGAGGACCATGTTTCTGTCCTTACAGGGCCGTTCATTTGAGTGGACTTTTATTGTAGCAGCAGTCAGTTTCAACATGTTAGGGGCTGATTTTTTGTGCTCACATGGTTTATTGGTTGACCTTGCTAATAGACGTCTGATTAATGCACTGTCTTTTCATTCTATCCCCTGCACAGCTTGGGTGGCCCCGCCGACTGCACATGCCAGTGTCTCAGCTGCGGGTGGTAAGTTTCACACATTGCTCGCTCAGTTCCCAGCACTCACAGTCCCCACGTTTTCGGAGACGGTGGCTAAACATGGGGTGGAGCATTTTATCACCACCACCGGGCCTCCCGTCTTTGCAAAAGCTTGGCGCTTGGACCCAGCTAAACTGGCCATCGCGCGCGAGGAGTTCATTAATCTGGAAAAACTGGGCATTGTTAGACGCTCCAAAAGCCCCTGGGCTTCGCCGCTACACATGGTCCCAAAAGCTGATGGCTCGTGGTGACCTTGCGGCGATTTCCGCAAGTTGAACAATGTTTCAGCACATGACCGCTACCCGATTCCGCACATTCAGGATTCTTCTGTTCATTTGGTGGGGGCGCACATTTTTTCTAAAATAGACTTGGTGCGCGGTTACCACCAAGTTCCAGTGCGCGCGCAGGATGTACCCAAAACAGCGGTCATAACTCCTTTCGGCCTTTTTGAGTTTTTGCGCATGCCTTTTGGCCTCAAGGGGGCCGCGCAGACCTTCCAGCGCATGATGGATGCAGTTTTACGCGACCTCCCTTTCATGTTCATTTATTTGGACGATATTTTAGTAGCCAGCACGTCCGAAGGCGAACACGAAAGCCACCTCACAGCAGTTTTTCGGAGGCTGGCAGAGCACGGGTTAATAGTTAACCCAGCGAAGTGCCAGTTTGGGGTGGCGCAGATTGATTTTTTGGGGCATCGCGTTTCGGCAGAAGGAGCGGTTCCTCTGCCCGATAAGGTGCGCGCAATAACAGATTTTCCGCAACCTCAGACAGTCAAGGCGCTACAGGAGTTTCTGGGGATGGTTTATTTTTACAACCGGTTCCTCCCAAGCGCAGCACGGCTCATGCAGCCATTGTACACTGCGTTAAAAAAACAAAAGCCCGCAAATAAAATTGAATGGTCTCCGGAGCGGGAGCGCGCTTTTGCCCAGGTCAAATCAGCCGTGGCAAACGCAGTTTTGTTAGCGCAACCAGTTCCAACGGCCCGCATGGCACTCACCACTGACGCTTCCGATGTAGCAGTGGGGGCGGTAGTTGAACAGTTTGTGGCAGGTACCTGGCAACCTCTCGCGTTTTTCAGCAGGACTTTGCGCGATAGTGAGCGTAAATACAGTGCGTTCGACAGGGAGCTTTTGGCCCTACACTTGGCCATCCGCCATTTTCAGTTCTGGTTGGAAGGGCGACGTTTCACCGCGTTTGTGGATCACAAACCGCTAATGTTTGCGATGGCCAAAATTTCAGAACCCTGGTCAGGCCAGCAACAAAGGTAACTAGCCGCAATATCGGAGTTCACCACTGATATTCAGCATGTCGCGGGTAAACACAATGTTGCGGCAGACTGTCTCTCGCGCGCGGTAGCAATACCAAGCCCCATGGGGGCAGACTCTGTAGCCGTGGCCGCGGGCCCGGGCAGCGACGCGGGAGCGCGCGCAGCCCCGGTCTGTGTAGGGTTAGATTATGCAGCCATGGCCGGGGAGCAGGTTAATGACACGGACGTGCGCGCGCTCCAGTCTGGACCAACAGGGTTAAGGCTGGAGCACAGGGTGCAGCAAATTGGTATGCCCCCGCTAATCTGCGATGTCTCCACGGGACGGCCCCGCCCCGTGGTGCCAGCCGCATGGCATCGCTGCGTTTTTGACTCGGTCCATTCTCTCGCGCACCCGGGGGTGCGCGCATCGATTAAGTTGGTGGGGGAGACATTTGTTTGGCCCGGGTTGCGCAAACAGGTCAAGGAATGGGCGGCGGCCTGCGTAGTGTGTCAGCGAGCCAAAATACACAGACACACTAAGGCTCCGTTGGAACCTTTTCACATCCCCGCTAAGCGTTTTGATCACGTGCATGTTGACTTGGTGGGCCCACTCCCACCATCACACGGGCACACACATCTTTTGACGATGGTGGATTGCACCACGCGTTGGCCAGAGGCGATTCCTCTGACATCAACCACAGCAGAAGAAGTTGCGCGAGCATTTTTAGCAGTGTGGGTTGCGCGTTTCGGTGTCCCGTCGGACATAACGTCCGACAGGGGTCCCCAATTTATTTCCGAACTATGGTCATCGATGGCCCGCAGCTTGGGGGTGAAGATTCATCGCACCACCGCGTATAACCCCCAGGCTAATGGTTTATGCGAACGCTTTCACAGGTCATTGAAAGCAGCCCTCAGAGCATCGCTGACGGATACAAATTGGGTGGACAAACTTCCATGGGTTTTATTGGGGTTGCGTCCTGCACCTAAGGAAGATTTGCATGCTTCCCCAGCTGAGTTAGTCTTTGCACAACCTCTCCGTTTGCCGGGGGAATTTCTCCCCGATAATCCTGCACCCAATGGCCCCCTTGCTCAGCCGTGGCAGAGCGACTCGGGAGCAAACACACTCCCTGGCCCGGTCCATCACAGTTTCCCACACGTTTTTGTGCCAAAGGCTTTAAAAAATGCAGAGTTTGTTTTTGTTAGACATGAAGCTGTCCAAGTTTGCGACCGTTTTATGACGGACCGTTCAGAGTGCTGGAGACTGGGCAGAAGCATTTTCTGCTAGATTTAGGGGGTAGAAGGGAGTTGATTTGCATAAACAGGCTCAAACCCGCTTTTGTTTTGGCTGATGAGCAAGTGCAGCTCGCGGGGCCCCCCTGCAGTGGCAGGCCGCCGAAAGGACATTCTCCAGAATCTTCACAGAGACGTGCTAACAGCTTTAATCCACAGATGCAGAGAGACGCTGCAAAGGTAGCAAAGCCAGGTTGCAGCAGATTCGGCAGAAGGTTAAAACCCAGGCAGTTGGTGGATTGATTAGTGATATGTGGAGTGTTTTGTGTTTTTCTTTTTTTTATGCCATGGATGTTTTACCCTTAATAGATGTTTGGGGGGGGGGGTAGTGTGGGTGACACACATGTTGGGCTCACATTTCCACAGAGATATGACTGCATGTGTATTGGGGGTTTCACGTCTGGAAGGACAAAGGACTCGAATCTGCAGAAGATAACGAGGAGGTGTGAGATTTGCCTTTTTGTCCCACAGAAGATGCCCCGGAGGGATTTCCGGTTCATCAATGAATGAGAGACAATGGTGAAGGTTCAAACGGATGCTTTGTGATTGTATGTTTACTGAAGCACCATGTGACTTGAGTTCTGATGCTGGAAACATATAAAAGGGTGATGTGATATGATTCTTTCTCTTCTTCCTGCTTTGAGAATGCTAGACGATGTGTTCTGTCAATAAAGCTGAACCTGAGAAATAAACTCAGCCTCATCATTCGAGCACATCCTCTACAGGAGTCATCATTTAAAATGGAGGTAGCAATCCTCTGTATCTGTCTGGTGTACAGGGAAGTCAGGCTCAGCTGTGACTCACCAAGCAAACGACTGGACCATCTAACTACCTGATCCAAGGATTTCCTCTGTTTCAGTTTTATCTGACCAAACCATGACACTAAAGAAAAGGATAAAACAGATTCAATAAAAGCCCAATTAAAACATTGTCATTATGGTTCGGTCAATTTGGAAGCGTGCAAGTTTCCTTAAACAATGCAAATGTTGCTGACCCTTTTTGCACATCCTTTCACAGTTCTCTTCAAAGTTTAAATTACTATCAATAATCGTCCCAAGATATTTGTAGGATTGTACACATTCAGTGGTCTGGCCTTTTAGTACAGTGACTTCGTGCCTGGGAGTTTTCCTCCTAAAGTCAATAATCATATCTTTAGTTTTTGTCGTATTCAGCTGCAGGTAGGAATCCTCACACCAGTGAACAAAATCAACTACTGGGCCGTGGCCACTCTCACCATCCTGGAGGAGACTGACGACAACTGAATCATCAGCATACTTTATAATGTGTCTGTTGTAATGTCTGCTCCGACGCATGTTTGTGTACAGGATGAAGAGTAGTGGTGACAACACACACCCCTGCGGAGAGCCAGTAGAAGAACACTTTTGGTCAGACAATGTACCATTGACCCTTACTCTCTGTGTCCTGTTGGTTAAAAAATCCAGAATCCAGCCCACCAGATTATTACTCAAATCAAATTGCTGCAGGAGCCTTTCAACTAAAATATGAGGTTGGATTGTATTAAAGGCGGAAGAAAAGTCCACAAATAAAAGCCTGGCGTGTGTCCCATTAAAATCCAGATGTTCAAAAAGCATGTTAAACAGAGTGACAGTGGCATCCTCTACTCCTCTGTGAGGCCTATAGGCAAACTGCAAAGGATCCAATGCATGCTCAGTCTGCTTTAGGACCTCAGATCTGACCAGTTTTTCAAAAATTTTCATTAAAATTGAAGTCAAAGCAACTGGTCTAAAATCATTTACCGTTTTAGGACAGCTGGATTTTGGAACGGGGACAACCACAGCATCTTTCTAGATCTTAGGCACATGTTGGGTCTGTAAGGACTTATTGAAAATGTAGTGAAATACAAGACTTTTAACCTCTACATTGGTGACCTGACGTGAATGGACTGTCTCTCCCTTCTGCCGCGCTGTGGACTCTGGAGTACCAGGGATCGCCGGCATCTTCTTCATCCACACTGGAGCGCACGCGCCTGTTCCTCTCTCCACGATGGTGACCTCAAGAGCCGGAGGGAGAGCGCGGCGCGGGGACCAAGACGCACGAGGATCGGCAAGACCGCGGCTTGTCGACGCCCACAAGCGGAACGCGGTTTCGGCCGCGGCAGCTAGCCCAGGAACGGCGTCCGGAGACAGCGCAGATCCAGCAGCCGCGGCGCCAGACGCACCAACGACGACAGCGATGGGGACCAGGCGGCGCGGAGCGGAGGACTGCCGGTGCTTCTACCACCACTGTTTTGCAGAAAGAGCGCACAAGTGCGTCCCGCCGTGCAACTTCAAGCGCCAGGGAAACGCCAAGACCGAGGGCCGGTAGCAGCTGCGACCCTCGGCGACGAGAACAAGCTGCTTTACCTCACAGATGCACACTCGGGGAAACAGTTCCTCGTGGACACAGGCTCCCAGCTGAGTTTCGTCACACCCACCTACGCGGAACGGCTGATGTCGTCTAAAGCTCCCTGGGTGTCAGTGTTAGCAGCGAACGGCTCCACGATTAAAACGTTCGGTAGGAGGACCATGTTTCTGTCCTTACAGGGCCGTTCATTTGAGTGGACTTTTATTGTAGCAGCAGTCAGTTTCAACATGTTAGGGGCTGATTTTTTGTGCTCACATGGTTTATTGGTTGACCTTGCTAATAGACGTCTGATTAATGCACTGTCTTTTCATTCTATCCCCTGCACAGCTTGGGTGGCCCCGCCGACTGCACATGCCAGTGTCTCAGCTGCGGGTGGTAAGTTTCACACATTGCTCGCTCAGTTCCCAGCACTCACAGTCCCCACGTTTTCGGAGACGGTGGCTAAACATGGGGTGGAGCATTTTATCACCACCACCGGGCCTCCCGTCTTTGCAAAAGCTTGGCGCTTGGACCCAGCTAAACTGGCCATCGCGCGCGAGGAGTTCATTAATCTGGAAAAACTGGGCATTGTTAGACGCTCCAAAAGCCCCTGGGCTTCGCCGCTACACATGGTCCCAAAAGCTGATGGCTCGTGGTGACCTTGCGGCGATTTCCGCAAGTTGAACAATGTTTCAGCACATGACCGCTACCCGATTCCGCACATTCAGGATTCTTCTGTTCATTTGGTGGGGGCGCACATTTTTTCTAAAATAGACTTGGTGCGCGGTTACCACCAAGTTCCAGTGCGCGCGCAGGATGTACCCAAAACAGCGGTCATAACTCCTTTCGGCCTTTTTGAGTTTTTGCGCATGCCTTTTGGCCTCAAGGGGGCCGCGCAGACCTTCCAGCGCATGATGGATGCAGTTTTACGCGACCTCCCTTTCATGTTCATTTATTTGGACGATATTTTAGTAGCCAGCACGTCCGAAGGCGAACACGAAAGCCACCTCACAGCAGTTTTTCGGAGGCTGGCAGAGCACGGGTTAATAGTTAACCCAGCGAAGTGCCAGTTTGGGGTGGCGCAGATTGATTTTTTGGGGCATCGCGTTTCGGCAGAAGGAGCGGTTCCTCTGCCCGATAAGGTGCGCGCAATAACAGATTTTCCGCAACCTCAGACAGTCAAGGCGCTACAGGAGTTTCTGGGGATGGTTTATTTTTACAACCGGTTCCTCCCAAGCGCAGCACGGCTCATGCAGCCATTGTACACTGCGTTAAAAAAACAAAAGCCCGCAAATAAAATTGAATGGTCTCCGGAGCGGGAGCGCGCTTTTGCCCAGGTCAAATCAGCCGTGGCAAACGCAGTTTTGTTAGCGCAACCAGTTCCAACGGCCCGCATGGCACTCACCACTGACGCTTCCGATGTAGCAGTGGGGGCGGTAGTTGAACAGTTTGTGGCAGGTACCTGGCAACCTCTCGCGTTTTTCAGCAGGACTTTGCGCGATAGTGAGCGTAAATACAGTGCGTTCGACAGGGAGCTTTTGGCCCTACACTTGGCCATCCGCCATTTTCAGTTCTGGTTGGAAGGGCGACGTTTCACCGCGTTTGTGGATCACAAACCGCTAATGTTTGCGATGGCCAAAATTTCAGAACCCTGGTCAGGCCAGCAACAAAGGTAACTAGCCGCAATATCGGAGTTCACCACTGATATTCAGCATGTCGCGGGTAAACACAATGTTGCGGCAGACTGTCTCTCGCGCGCGGTAGCAATACCAAGCCCCATGGGGGCAGACTCTGTAGCCGTGGCCGCGGGCCCGGGCAGCGACGCGGGAGCGCGCGCAGCCCCGGTCTGTGTAGGGTTAGATTATGCAGCCATGGCCGGGGAGCAGGTTAATGACACGGACGTGCGCGCGCTCCAGTCTGGACCAACAGGGTTAAGGCTGGAGCACAGGGTGCAGCAAATTGGTATGCCCCCGCTAATCTGCGATGTCTCCACGGGACGGCCCCGCCCCGTGGTGCCAGCCGCATGGCATCGCTGCGTTTTTGACTCGGTCCATTCTCTCGCGCACCCGGGGGTGCGCGCATCGATTAAGTTGGTGGGGGAGACATTTGTTTGGCCCGGGTTGCGCAAACAGGTCAAGGAATGGGCGGCGGCCTGCGTAGTGTGTCAGCGAGCCAAAATACACAGACACACTAAGGCTCCGTTGGAACCTTTTCACATCCCCGCTAAGCGTTTTGATCACGTGCATGTTGACTTGGTGGGCCCACTCCCACCATCACACGGGCACACACATCTTTTGACGATGGTGGATTGCACCACGCGTTGGCCAGAGGCGATTCCTCTGACATCAACCACAGCAGAAGAAGTTGCGCGAGCATTTTTAGCAGTGTGGGTTGCGCGTTTCGGTGTCCCGTCGGACATAACGTCCGACAGGGGTCCCCAATTTATTTCCGAACTATGGTCATCGATGGCCCGCAGCTTGGGGGTGAAGATTCATCGCACCACCGCGTATAACCCCCAGGCTAATGGTTTATGCGAACGCTTTCACAGGTCATTGAAAGCAGCCCTCAGAGCATCGCTGACGGATACAAATTGGGTGGACAAACTTCCATGGGTTTTATTGGGGTTGCGTCCTGCACCTAAGGAAGATTTGCATGCTTCCCCAGCTGAGTTAGTCTTTGCACAACCTCTCCGTTTGCCGGGGGAATTTCTCCCCGATAATCCTGCACCCAATGGCCCCCTTGCTCAGCCGTGGCAGAGCGACTCGGGAGCAAACACACTCCCTGGCCCGGTCCATCACAGTTTCCCACACGTTTTTGTGCCAAAGGCTTTAAAAAATGCAGAGTTTGTTTTTGTTAGACATGAAGCTGTCCAAGTTTGCGACCGTTTTATGACGGACCGTTCAGAGTGCTGGAGACTGGGCAGAAGCATTTTCTGCTAGATTTAGGGGGTAGAAGGGAGTTGATTTGCATAAACAGGCTCAAACCCGCTTTTGTTTTGGCTGATGAGCAAGTGCAGCTCGCGGGGCCCCCCTGCAGTGGCAGGCCGCCGAAAGGACATTCTCCAGAATCTTCACAGAGACGTGCTAACAGCTTTAATCCACAGATGCAGAGAGACGCTGCAAAGGTAGCAAAGCCAGGTTGCAGCAGATTCGGCAGAAGGTTAAAACCCAGGCAGTTGGTGGATTGATTAGTGATATGTGGAGTGTTTTGTGTTTTTCTTTTTTTTATGCCATGGATGTTTTACCCTTAATAGATGTTTGGGGGGGGGGTAGTGTGGGTGACACACATGTTGGGCTCACATTTCCACAGAGATATGACTGCATGTGTATTGGGGGTTTCACGTCTGGAAGGACAAAGGACTCGAATCTGCAGAAGATAACGAGGAGGTGTGAGATTTGCCTTTTTGTCCCACAGAAGATGCCCCGGAGGGATTTCCGGTTCATCAATGAATGAGAGACAATGGTGAAGGTTCAAACGGATGCTTTGTGATTGTATGTTTACTGAAGCACCATGTGACTTGAGTTCTGATGCTGGAAACATATAAAAGGGTGATGTGATATGATTCTTTCTCTTCTTCCTGCTTTGAGAATGCTAGACGATGTGTTCTGTCAATAAAGCTGAACCTGAGAAATAAACTCAGCCTCATCATTCGAGCACATCCTCTACAGGAGTCATCATTTAAAATGGAGGTAGCAATCCTCTGTATCTGTCTGGTGTACAGGGAAGTCAGGCTCAGCTGTGACTCACCAAGCAAACGACTGGACCATCTAACTACCTGATCCAAGGATTTCCTCTGTTTCAGTTTTATCTGACCAAACCATGACACTAAAGAAAAGGATAAAACAGATTCAATAAAAGCCCAATTAAAACATTGTCATTATGGTTCGGTCAATTTGGAAGCGTGCAAGTTTCCTTAAACAATGCAAATGTTGCTGACCCTTTTTGCACATCCTTTCACAGTTCTCTTCAAAGTTTAAATTACTATCAATAATCGTCCCAAGATATTTGTAGGATTGTACACATTCAGTGGTCTGGCCTTTTAGTACAGTGACTTCGTGCCTGGGAGTTTTCCTCCTAAAGTCAATAATCATATCTTTAGTTTTTGTCGTATTCAGCTGCAGGTAGGAATCCTCACACCAGTGAACAAAATCAACTACTGGGCCGTGGCCACTCTCACCATCCTGGAGGAGACTGACGACAACTGAATCATCAGCATACTTTATAATGTGTCTGTTGTAATGTCTGCTCCGACGCATGTTTGTGTACAGGATGAAGAGTAGTGGTGACAACACACACCCCTGCGGAGAGCCAGTAGAAGAACACTTTTGGTCAGACAATGTACCATTGACCCTTACTCTCTGTGTCCTGTTGGTTAAAAAATCCAGAATCCAGCCCACCAGATTATTACTCAAATCAAATTGCTGCAGGAGCCTTTCAACTAAAATATGAGGTTGGATTGTATTAAAGGCGGAAGAAAAGTCCACAAATAAAAGCCTGGCGTGTGTCCCATTAAAATCCAGATGTTCAAAAAGCATGTTAAACAGAGTGACAGTGGCATCCTCTACTCCTCTGTGAGGCCTATAGGCAAACTGCAAAGGATCCAATGCATGCTCAGTCTGCTTTAGGACCTCAGATCTGACCAGTTTTTCAAAAATTTTCATTAAAATTGAAGTCAAAGCAACTGGTCTAAAATCATTTACCGTTTTAGGACAGCTGGATTTTGGAACGGGGACAACCACAGCATCTTTCTAGATCTTAGGCACATGTTGGGTCTGTAAGGACTTATTGAAAATGTAGTGAAATACAAGACTTTTAACCTCTACATTGGTGACCTGACGTGAATGGACTGTCTCTCCCTTCTGCCGCGCTGTGGACTCTGGAGTACCAGGGATCGCCGGCATCTTCTTCATCCACACTGGAGCGCACGCGCCTGTTCCTCTCTCCACGATGGTGACCTCAAGAGCCGGAGGGAGAGCGCGGCGCGGGGACCAAGACGCACGAGGATCGGCAAGACGAGCACTGCACAGAGACAGCATGAACAGGGAAGATCGGCATTGTCTATGTTGATTTCCATCAAGCTCCCCGACCCTGACTCACCTCCTGACAGCGGAGTTTCAGAGCACAGAAGCCCCAGGTGCACACCGCAGGATTACGAGGACAGCACAACTTCCAGCTATGTGGGCACTGCGCCAGAACGCGCACCACGCACCAGGGACAAACTGGCTCCAACAGCTTATACATTGTCCGCAGCCACTGCCCGCTCCCGGAACATGGCTGATCGCCATCCTTGGAACCTTTAGGGCTGCCCTCGCACCTCAAGCAGCCGGGCAGCACAGCCCACAGGACTTTGTATGGGTTTCTCAGCCACTGCGCACCAACGGGGATGGAGCCAATTGCTTTCCCCGATGCCTTTAGGGCTGCTTCCGCACCTAAAGAAAGACTGCCACGTTCCCTGACACAGCTTCAGTTTTTTCACAATCGCTACGCATCCTCAGGGAATTGGGCCGATCGCCTTCCCCAGATCCTCGCTGGACCGGACCCGCACAAGGCGTCAGGGACTTAATTTTTTTTTGCAGCCACTGCGGATCACCGTAAGGTTTACCAGGAAAGTCCCTCACCCATGGCTGATCCGCGTGCAATTTTTGCACGGCCCAGACACTTTTGACGTCCCAGGCTGGCACTCAATTATTCCAACCCACCTCCCCCTCATCCTCCACATCATTCTTCCCACACCTCCCTCCCTAAAGCCTGCCGATTGTCGGTTTTGTTCCATTGTGCACGACGCGCACCGGCCCTGTGCACCCACGATCCATGGCCGTTCAACGTGTTGGAACTGGGAGCGGAGCAGTGTTTTTCACCCCTCCCACTTTCCCCCCACGGACTAACATGCCCTCTGACACACCTTAACAGCAGGACAGTTCTACTGGAGCGGCAACCCCTGCTGCAGCCTCCATGGGCGCTGACTAGAGCCCAAATGACTGGGGAGTCACAGCCCCTTCTGGGTGTTCGGGGGGGGGGGCTGTGTGGTAACCCAAGACACTGCCAGTGGACTTTATCTCACACCCAGAAGCAGACAGAGGGGCTGAACAATGGACTGAGGGGGATAACACCCCATAGGGGTAATTAGACCAGACGTTATGGCACCTTTACCTCCTGCTGCTTTAAGCTGCAGCGCTGGGAGGCAAATGTATTCTTATGAAGGTAACATGTGTTTTGATAATCGGGCCACACATTGCCTTTGTGTAACCCCACGTAATATGCACCAGCCCAGCTCTCTATGCATGAGATTAAAGCTATCTGTGGAATGCAGAGAGAGCTGGGGAGTCTCTTCTACATGACTTGGCCCCAGTGGGCCACGCTGGAGTCACAGGCTGTACATTTATATTAGAGGGTTTAATAGAGAATCTGTGTCGACCTACGCTCATGCCTCGTCTCTACATCCTTTCCCTTTTACCTTCTACAATGTCATGTTAATAATGTGTATTTACTGACAATCGAAATGTTAATGTGCCACACATTCTCTTTGTCTGGGCAACAGGTATAAAAGAGCTACGTACAGGGACCTTAGCAGCGCAATAGCTCACATGAGCTGTGAAGCATGTTTGCAGTATGATGGAGAAAATAAAACCTTGTGTCATTCCAGCTCGTTGCCTCTCGCCCATTCCTTTTTCTCCACAGTGTCTGTTCTTTAAAGAAGACGACTGTCAGTTGAGAAAAAGAAACAATACAATTGCTTTCTCAGCAATGTTGTTTTTAAAGAGGTGCTGACACAGTAAAAATGTATAACCTTGAAGAATGCCAGTCTACACTACAAATGTGTAGAATGCCAAGCAAAGCGCTGATTTTCTTCAGATGCTCCGGTTTCTTGGTTTCTACGGGCATGTATGGGCCTTCCTGAACAGGGTCAAAAGCCCCTTTTTGCTCAGATCTATTTTCATGATCCTGCCCATGAACTGAAATTACAACGCACCTATCCCTCAACCAGGGCGGCGCGGTGGTGGAGTGGTTAGCACTGCGGCAGCACAGTAACTCACCCTTGGCCAGGGGATCCTGGGTTCGATCCCAGCCCCCCCGTCCCCCCCCCCGTTCTCCCCGTGTTTGCATGGGTTTACTCCGGGATTTCTCCGGTTTCCTCCCACATGCCAAAAACATGCAAGTTAGGTTAATTGGCATCAAAAACTGGGGATTCTAAATTGTCCTTAGGTACGACCGTGAGAGTGACAGGTTGTCTGTCTCTCTGTGTTGGCCCTGCGATGGACTGGCAATCTGTCCAGGGTGTACCCTGCCTCTCGCCCAAAGATGCTGGGATAGGCTCCAGCCCCCCCGCGACCCAAAAAGGATTAAGCGGAAGAAGATGAATGAATGAATGAACTATCCCTCAAGCAGTGGTCTGAACGAAGGAGAAGACCCACCATATGGAGAGCAATAGAATGAGGAGGACTGCTGCACGTCAGAAAAGATGCCGTGAACATGAAACACCTCAGGTTCCACCAGTACGCCGCAGGCATGACTGTGAACAACACAACCGTCTGAGACAGGAGGAGACCCTTTAGCAACGGGCATGCAGAAATACTTGCTTATACTTGGTTTCTTCGGGCATGGACGGGTATGCATGGGTATGTACTACTTATTTACATTTTTCTTTTCTTTTTTTTCTTCTCCCCCCGCCCCCCCCCCCCCCGCTACACCCTTAGGGTGTGCATCCACAGGTGTGGTTAATTTGGTGTAATGCTCCTACCCTGAGGATCGGTGTCACTTGGTTATTGGTTACAGGTTCACTGAAATAAAATAAAACTCCTCATCAGGAATGCCTGATGGGTAAGGAGTTTTAACATTAAGAACAACCAAAACTTAAAGAAGTGCATTAGGAAAAAAACCCCACAATCAATAAAATTTACAAATACAAATAAATTATAGATTTTCTTATATATTTCAGAATATCCAATATTAACAATACACCTTCACATCATTACCATTATAGAAACGAACTAAGTAAAAGTATGGTACGACCAGTGTGAACAAAATTTTTCCAGTGATGTGTCACAACTGTCCTTCAAAGCCGTTTCTACCAATCACAAAGCCCGCATAAAGTATTACGTAACGCCTAATGCCTTATTCATGCTGCACTTCCCCCAGTCCGCTTTGATCCGCGTACGCTTTGGACGAGCCCGGCACGCATGCGGCGCTGTTCATGCTCACTTTTTTCATCTACCCAGGCCAAGTGGTTGACGCATGCGCACAACTATCATTTGTAGTTTTACTCCCGCCCGATAGATAGCGTTAATGTGCTGACGTGTCAGGATTTTCACCAACGAAGACACGCTGCTTGCTTTCTGCTGCTTGACCTCCCCGTTTTCACTCCTTTTCCACGAAGATGCTGCTGCTGCTGAAGTGTTAATGTATGATTCATGTATTTATTCTCATGTATTCATTGAGAATTCATGTATTTATTCTCGTCTTCTGCTTCCTCGTTGTCTTCTTCGTCTACTTTGTCTTGGTATTCTCTGCCGATATCGCCACCTCGTGAATGGGATGTTCAGTCTTGCGCATGCTCTTTTCAACGCGTTCAAGTCGTGGGCAGGCGGCGCGGTCACAAAATTTGGGCTGTGTCGTCCGTGGTCGAGCACTGCGGACACCAGTGGAGTGGAGACGATGACGTAAATTCCGTAACACAAGGTTTCCGGTTACACGTACACGGACAGCGGAGGTGCAGCATGAATCCAGCTTACGTCTATACGCTGAAGCTCCGCCCATTTCCTCTGGGGAAAAGTGGTCAGCAATTTTTTTAACTGGCATCTTTGTGTTTTTAGCTGTTAGCAATTCCTGCTAAGTAACTATTAGGTTACTTTTCATCACAAGTATATACACTAATTTCACAAGATCCACGCTGTGAACAAGAGCAGTTACGCGGTCCTTGAAAAGGTAAATTAGAGCTGACTGAGCGCTTATTTAGCGCTCTTCTGTCTGTCCGCTCCGCTGTGACGGTAATGGCGGCTGCTGCTTCGTCAACCCCTCGCTGTTGTGCGAATGGGGAAGGTGTAGCTAGCTTAATGGCTCCCCGTATCGCTGACGTCTATTGACGCGGTAACTTGCGTACCAGTGACAGAGTTGCACATATTTGCTCATTCAGACAAAAGCTCCTCCGTCCAGTGAATCATCAGACTAACAAAACTTGCACCGGGTGTAGTTCTAAAATTACTTTAATGCTTTATTTTGTTTTACTGCACGTTAGCTTACCGTTAACTAGCAGCTGTAGCATTGCTAAGCTCAAACATTAAAACCATAATAACTTAGATTTCAATAATAAAGTGTCAAGGGTGAAGCCTGGTACTTCTACTAAATTCACTTTTTAAATTTATTATGGCGAATGACAGTACTAACATAGCGGCCTGTGTATGTTTCGTAACTCCGCTGTATCGTTAGTTGCGCTTGCTAACGCGGAACAGAGGAAGTTGGCTTTTATTTGACTCAACTCTCGGTTAAAGTTGAGCATAAGTTGGCTGAAGTACTATACTGCTTGATGAACCATATAAAGCGTGGATCTGTTTCATATCGGGTTGGTGTTGACAAAATAATCGCCTACGGGCCACAGCGGACTGGTTACAACATGCTACCATAGTACAGGCAAGACAACTTGAGCCATTGCAAAATCGTAATATTGATCCATTTCTTCCCAGTTACTATGGAAGAAGTACAGCAGGGCAGCAATGGTACTGAATCACAGGCAGCAACCATTTCTACTGCCATCTCAGGCTCCCAATTCTCACAGATAGCCCAGCAGGTAACCACTAGATCATTTTGAAGTGTCCTTTTTTAAGAAGTTATTTGTTCCTATAAATGCATTCGTTAATGGCATGCTGGAACAGTCATGCAGTTTCACAGATCTATATTTTGTTTTTCGAAAACCTACACAATAGCATAAAGAAGGCATTCGTTTATAAAGTAGTTCAGTCTTGTCTTGTTGGCTGGGGTGCTGTTGCTGGTCTTGATTTGATCATTTTCCTGTAGTTGGATTAAATCATACCATGGCTATATGAAACAAAAGGATGTGATCACAGGCTGTCATGCACATTATTGGTGGCTTGTCTCATCTAATGTAATGACTAAATCAAGAAATCTTTGTCTGTGTGTCTGTCACAATCATAGGACTCGCTAAAAGATCATAAGACTGCCTATGATGTCTGCATGACGTCCTATGATGTTCCTATGTCTATGTGTGTGTGTGTCACGATCATAGGACCGCCTATGATGTCTACATGATGTCCTCTGATGCCAAAGATCATAGGACCGCCTATGTCTGTGAGTCACAATCATATGACTTTGTGTTGCCATGGTAACCATGTCAAAGATGAAAGGCAGCCATCACTCACGATCACAGGACTTGCTATGACACCATCAAAGGTCAAATGCAGCCATCACTCACGATCATAGGACTCGCTATGACACTATCAAAGGTCATAGGAACTCGCTATGACATCATCAAAGATCAAAGGCAGGCATCACAGATCAAAGGCAGGCATCGCTCACGATCATAGGACTCGCTATGGTATCATCAAAGATTAAAGGCAGGCATCACTCACAATGTTGCGATCATAGGACTCGCTGTGCCATCATCAAAGATCAAAGGCTTCACTCACGATCATAGGACTCACTATGACACCGTCAAAGATCAAAGGCAGGTTCTGTCTGTCACGATCATAGGACTCGCTGTGAGGTCAAAGGCAGGCACCACTCGCGATCATAGGACTCACTAAAAGATCATAGGACTCACTATGACATCAAAGAGCAAAGCCAGACGTCACTCATGATCATAGGACTCGCTATGACATCATCAAAGATCAAAGATAGGCATCACAAATGATCAAAGCACTTGCTATGACATCATTAAAGATCAAAGGCAGGCATCACAGAACAAAGGCAGGTGTCACTGAGTGAGTGGTGACATCAAAGATCAAAGGCAGATTTCACCATGGTTACTGTTGCCATGGTAACAGTAACTATGGGCATACAGAAATGCTTGCTTCCACTTGCTTTCTATGGGCATGCACAGGTATGCACTAGTAATTTTAATTTAAAAGGTATTCACAGTTTAAGCTCTTAAATATGGTATTACTAGATTCTATTTGTGATGTTCAAAGAAGTACTGTGCCGAAATATTACATTATCCAAATATTGGTTCATTCCAAATTTCTCCCCAAATTGGTCTGTTTTAAAGGTAAAATAATCATTTGCACAACAATTGCATAATGTACCTTTAAAATTTACGTTACATAAATAAATTTGCAAATTTCCCCCGTTATAGGAGAAATAAAGTTCAAATTGGCATGACAAAAATTTGAAATTTATGAGAAGAGTTCTGAATATTTTATCTGAATATACATGAAAAGTTGCCAAAAGACACTTGTAAAATTGCAAGGGGGGAAAAATGCATTTTGATAAGAAGTTTACAAGAAAAAAATCTCAAATTTACAGTAAAAGCTTCACAATTATGAGGAAAAATTGCAGCAAAATGTTGCAGACTTGCATGAAAAGTTCCAAATTTAAAGGTGCAGTATATAATAATTACTGCCATTAAGAAGTCAGATTTCAAAATGAAAATATTTTACATTATTAGGATCATTACTCACTTCCAAAATATTTTGGATAACTGACAGGAGTTATTTGTGTAATTAGACCTTGACATATACTCTTATTTTTATTTTTCGTATCTTCTTAATTATTGCTCTGAGTGTTGCTATCCCTGTGCTGTTGCAATCCTGGAATTTCCCCATTGTGGGACTCATAAAGGCTTATGTTATCTTATAAACTTGGAAAGACATAATGGTCCAAGATGCAGTCCCTCCAGGCTGTTGCGATCACACTAATTCATGCAAAATTAGTGATTTGCTGCATTTTTTGCATGACCTTGCAACTTTGTTCAA
Source organism: Pholidichthys leucotaenia (assembly GCA_020510985.1). Taxonomy (NCBI): domain Eukaryota; kingdom Metazoa; phylum Chordata; class Actinopteri; order Cichliformes; family Pholidichthyidae; genus Pholidichthys; species Pholidichthys leucotaenia. The sequence goes on from CM035837.1 coordinate 136,014,469, forward strand.
TCACAGCTTTCCCGCAATTCTGGCCAATCCTCGTCAACCTCTGCCAATATTTGTCCCCGAGTAGTGCTCAGATGTGTCGTTGCACCGCGCTCGGCAAAAAACAAGTGTGATTTAAAAAAAACCCCAAAAACACCCACTCCCAAGTTTTCCCTCACCATTCCTTCCTCCACCATCTCACCAGTGGACATCTCTGTCCCTACCGCGTGTATGATGTACCGGGTTTGTGTTAAAAAAAGTCTGCCTGCCTGAAAAGCACCCCATCGTGGTAGCATGCATGAGGATAGATGCCGTAAAACCACAAACAAACCAGCAAATATAACACTACAGCCAGTACTTGAACATTTTATACATCTTTAGAGGTGAAATCATTATTACATCTTGTCAGTGAGTTTTAAAGCTGTGAATCTCTGGTCTGAACATGGACCAACGTGCACCCCCAGTAGGGCTATCATGATAACCGCAATTATGTAATACCGCGCTATGGACATGCCTACCACAGAGGACAACGACCAACCACAACAACTGCGGTGTTCACTTTTTTGTATGTGTGGCTATATTTCGTTGTTCCCTTATGTGCCCCTATTGATTATTAAATAAATTGCTAAGTGAAGTGTATTTTTATTACCAGCAGCATGTTTGCACCCGATACTCTAGAAGCTTCCACAGCACATGGTGCTGCCGCCGTTTGGGGCACTCTTTCCAGACGGGCTTCAGCAGGCAGTTGGTGGTAAAAGCGTTTGGACTCCTTGTTAAATTCAGCCGTAATAGTGAGCACTGAAAGGGCACAAAGCGTGTTATTTCCTTCTGAGTGGAGTGTATATGATCCTGACTGTGTATGCTCTGTGTATGAGCTCTGAGAGCAGCTTGTTTGAATGAGATTTTTTTGGGCAGCGGCAAAAAGAGACAAGAGCCATGCAGGGTCCTGTACGGAGACTGTCCTGCTTATAAGCTGAATGTCGCTGCAGTTTCCAGACCACACACCCCATAGTTACCGCCACTGCTTTATGAAAATGATCCTTTTTTTTTTTTTTTCTTTTTTTTTTTTTTACAGAATCAGCAGTTCATGCCTGTATCAAGAGCGGAATTCCGCACAGTTGTAACACACGCACATAAAGTTGAGCTGCAGCAAGACTCTCACAGCTTCCCTCATTTGCCACATAAGTTATAAACCCTGTTTAAAATTACAAATCCACAGGATCCTAAAAACATTTGTAATAATACTGCATACCACGGTGTTGGGCTGTCCACCGTCACTGCAGGGGAAATTCCTCTACTGCGACAGCCCTAACCCCCAGCAAACCCCCAAGGCGAGCTCCTCCTCCTGGTACGACTGTATGTCGAGACGTGCAGCAAATAGACAGGTAGGAGTCAGGCACGGAAAGAGAGAGACTATTCAGTCATTTTTTTTTTCCCAAAAAAACCCCCACTGACTTCACCAGACAATACAGAGCAACAGAATAAATCATTTCTTTTTTCTCTGCGCTCGGTACTGAGTGGTTAGGGAGTTTTCAAATGAAGGTGCTGCCATAATTTCCATATTTATACTCGTTAACATGCATTCAGTGCATTTTATCTGTTGTAATGGATACTGTGTTAAAGTCTGTATTTGCTGTTGCACAAGAGTTTTTCTGTATAGCAGAAGTTTCTGCTTAATTTACAAATCACTGTTTAATGGGAAATTTTTGACAATACTGTGCTTTTCTTTATTGTTATATAGAATATCATTGCAGTAAACTATGGAGAAAAAACATCTGCTTTAAAATTTGGAATTCTTCCCACAACTTTTAGTGCAAAAAACCTTTCAAAACACTGCAATTTTTATCACAACTTTTAAAAAAAGCTCCCACAAATTCAGGCTTTTTGAGCTGCAACAGTCATAAAAACATCCCGCGAAATCCTGTAGGGACTGAACATGGCTGCCTACATGAAAGTGGACCCTCTTCCTGTGTGTAAAAAACTAGTCTTATGATATAGAAAAACACATCAAATTTTAAATACGAATGACTAAATAACATTCAGAATACAGATTATCCAAAATATTACACACTACACTTTTTAAAATAAAATTCAAAAATAAAATGAAACATTGATGGAGATGCATTTTACTAAGGAGGAAGAAAAACTGTACAGAATATTAAGATATTCCTTATGGATTGCCTCCAAATAATCAGCCACCAAAACTGGAACAGCCCTAGTTAAGAAAGTTGAAAAACATAATTTCCAAAACTTTGCATTCACTTAATTGAAAAAAAAAAAACAAAAAAAACTTTTTTTAATAGAGTATGAATCTTATGAAAACTGTAGATCATGTCTTGCATAATCTATTTTCTTAGAAAAGCAAGTGTGACACTAAAAGCTTCAGTGTAGGGCTGTGCAATATGACCAGAATTTCATATCCTGATGTAAGCAATCTTATACCCTGATAACTATGTATATATCCCGATATACATTTTCTGTAAATTCTATAGTTTATATATAATAAACATATAGAAAGGATCATCTTTTTTAACATTTTAAATTATATGAAAAAAATGTATTATACAAATTCATCAGTCATCAATTTTCTCCTTTTATTTAAAGATGTAACAATATCCAATTAATTTTTCCTCCTATCCTAATTTCTGGTTGGAAAATATTAAATATACAGTAACGAGGTTTACTTTGATTACACACCAACGTACATTCAAACGTTTTACATGCTTGTTTAACTAGTACATTAAAATTGTACTTGGCCTGCTATGATTTATTATTCATAAAATACATTTATATATACATGCAGAAACTCACCAATGGCTAGATGAAGACACTTAAAATGGCTGCCGTTATCCCTTCCATCTTCACAAGTCTTTATTATACAGCGTTCCACAGGCAAAAGCCTGTTTTACCGTTTGACTCTGGTGTTTTACCAGCTGATGATTTTTTAGTGCCCCTAATTTGTAAACGCTGTCCATAGTCTTTCACACGCAGGCTTCTAGTGGAGGTCACCATGTAGGTTCAGACCGGGTGGGACACACACTGTCCTGACTGCGTATGTGCAGACTGCAAACCATCACCAGAATGATGTAAAGACATTGCCGTAAGCAGTGTATCTTGCGACACCTCGATATAAACAATAGTTTTATATGAAACGAGATGTTTTTATATTATCATATCGCACAACCCTACTTCAGTGGTGCGTACTAGAGTTCAAGGTGCTTAAAACAAAATCATCTCACCTTTTAGAGCAAAAATAGTTTGAGAAAAATGTATTTTTTCCCCTCAAGTTTTATTGTGACTCTGAAATAACTTTAAGTTGAGCATAATGATAAGGTATTTTGTCTATTTAATTCTTCCAGATGTCCTTGAGTGGGTCTTCTGTGGCTGTTGTACAACTGCCAGGGGGTCAGCTTCAGGTTCAAGGAGTAATCCAGTCTGCACAGTCATCAGTCATTCAGTCCCCTCAGGGCCAGACTGCACAGGTGAGACAAGCTGTTTTTGCACCTGACTGTTAATTATACATGGTAGGCTCTGTTTAATTGCCGTGTTACTGCTGGTAACATTTCTGCGTGGTGGTACGCCATGCCAGAAACTCAGCCACCACATTAAGAAAATAAATGAAGGAATGACGCTCCCCAAGCGCGCACACAACAGTCACCCGCGCATTGGAGTTCTGGAGCGCGCCACCTACGTGACAGTTCCAGTCGGCAGGCAGACCTAGCGTCACTGTCTGTGAAGCAAAACTGATTCTGCATCAGAGTAAAGCATGAGCTTATTTAAGTACTTTAACGAGGGGGGGGGGGCAGAAGAGGTATGTAAGCAGTGGAGGCATTTATCTTGGTTTTAACCCACTGGTAATGGAAACGATGAGTCACTTAGCAAACAGATGTAGTTTGGCTTTGTATGCTGGCTAATTGAGGGAAAGGCAAGGGTGACTGAATTGCTGAGGGTTTACTTCACCAACACTGCAATATTAACTAACTTATGTTCATTAGTATGTATGTGATAAGTTCAAATGACCAAAATTCACCGTCAGTAACTTTAATCTATCAACATCCTCCAGTCTTTAGACAGACTAAACCTGCCAACATTTGGATTTCAGAATAAGGGAGATTTTTCCTGTTGTCTGGGTGGTGAGGAGAGAGTCTTAAAAAACCCTGTAAATATATAGAAATAGTATAACAGAAATAACTGCATCTTTGGTCAATTTAGTTAATTTATTTCATTAAATACAATTTTATTAATAATTATTTCTTTGAAATCAGAGTTAAATTATTGTTCTGTTCTGGCTCTGCAAAATTATGGTCAAAAGTTTAAATTGTTTTACTTTATATTATGGTTATTCATATGCTATTTCATATTCCACTTTGAAGGCCCAAGGTACAGACAGCGAAGATTCCCAGGACTCATCAGACAGTGGAGCGACAGCCCAAAAGACTAGAGAAATACTAGCAAGAAGGCCTTCATACAGGTTAAAAAATAGAGAAAACACTGAAGTGAGAATGTTTTTTTCTTAATTTAACAATGCTTTCTCCCTCTTTATGTTGCAGAAAAATCCTAAATGACCTTTCATCTGAAGAAGTAACACACATTGAGGGAAAGGACAGCAGCACAGCAACCACAGGAGGGACAGGTGTTACAGTACCTACCACCCCAATCTACCAGACCAGCAGCGGCCAGTACAGTAAGAGTTTTCTCTTTGTTTTTGCATGAATAAAGAGAAGCGGGGAGCTTGCCTTTGGAAGATAACATCAAGACTAATTCTTTATTAATATATAGAGATATTGAAAATCCAAAAACTAAAGTTTGTGGAAAGACCTTACTTATTTTCCAGTATTTCAACTCTGTTCAATCTATATTTGGTTATTATAAAGGCAAACACTTTTTTATTGTATTGCACTCAGTGGTAAATATCTTAAAGATGCATAAAAACAAAAGCTTTTAAGACTGCTCTCAAATATCCTGTTATCAATTAATATGGGTTTTTGTAAATGAAAATAATGTTCTGTGCTTAATGCATTTTGTATGTTTATTTTATGCTAATATTGTGCACTAAGGTGTGTGTTGTTTGTTTTGTTTTTAACTGCTTTACCCAATATTGATGCCTGTGTGTTATTCTAGTTACCATAGCGCCTAATGGCACAATCCAGTTGGCAACTCCCGGGTCCGATGGTATTCAGGGACTTCAGGCTGTGGCCATGGCCAACTCCGGTGGAGCCCAGCCAGGCACCACCATCCTTCAGTATGCCCATACTCCCGATGGGCAGCAGATTCTAGTGCCTAGCAATCAGGTTGTTGTACAAGGTGAGCAGATAAAATGTGCTATTCAGTAATAATGGAAAGTGGTTAGAAATACATACCTTTGCCAGCATTTAAGTTGTAGATCTCAAGATATTTATTATTTTGGTCCACCTGAATTTTTGCATCAAGTTCAAAGCATGAATTAAAAATAATTGAAGGGGAATGTCAAAAAGCACCACATCTTGCAGTGCTAAAGAAAGTGGAAAAACCTGGATCCATTCTTTGATTCAGATCTGTAGATGCCACCGAAAACATGAGATCTTTGGTGGATGTAATCACTGTGTGGTGCCCTTGTGTCACCACACAGGGCTTTGAATGCTTACATTTTGCATCTGCAACTGACACAAACCTATAATGACCTGTCCATTCTATGACATTACTGATTTCATTTCAGTTTTATTTTAGTGCCAGCAGGTTTAAACATCAGTAGACAACAATTTTTTAACTTGTAAGTCATTAAGCCAGTGTAGGTTGTGCCTTTTGCACAGTTTTCCAAATTATTACACAAATGATATTTGTCTCTGATTTTCCTAAATAGTCGATGCAAATGACAGTCAGTATAATTTAAGTCATCAACTATTAGAGCATAATTCCAATTTTACTGAACAAACCTCCCAATGATTAACTTTTTTTTGCAAAATTAAAAACATTCAAAATGCACTGTTCCAAATTATTATGCACAACAAAGTTTCAAAACATTTTATTGGTTGTAAAGAACTGAAAATGGTAATTTGTTGAATTTGCAGCATTCATCATCATCATTATCATCATAGCAGTCTGTCAGGGGAGACAATGACTGTTTCATTTAGGTCTGATCAGATTCCTCCACGCAGCTCTGTATTAGGAGGTCATATTTACTGAAATCCAAAGCTATTTCAATAAAAAACATCTTAAAGGGTACCTGTAGTGAATTCTAATCAGAAGCTATTTCAAAGGATCAAATATGATACTAGTGGTTCTGACCAGTAATTTTGGTCATGATTCCTTCTCAAATACGTGCGAGTTTCAAGTCAGTGCTCTGTCAGTCGGTCATGGTCAGCGACATCTTGTCTCCTCCATGGGCTGTTTAACCCCTTGCACTCTGGTCAATTTCCCTAAAAACGCCTAAAAATAACGTACCCAAAGTAAATCAAAAGCTGTTCTTCAACCCTTTGCAGCATCTTCATGGGGTAGGTCTCATTTAAAAGAAAACACTTTGAATTTTTTGGCAAAACAGTCAGAATCTCTCCAAGTGCTCCTGCCACTGAGTAACAGTCATCTAAACATACTGAATCTGAAGAAAATAAAGTTCGCCTGGGTGTTTTTTTAGATACAAATGCTTGCAAATAACACACAGCTGTCAGATACTGGCTGGAAAATGCAACAGAAATGTATAACCAAGTGTTATCAAGCTGAGGTCAAAATTTTGTAACAATACCACAAAAAATGAATATATTACACAGCTTTTTTGTCAGGTTGTTCCCAGGCGTTTTTGAACTGTGCCAAATTGTGCCAAATGGCAGAGTTTGGAAAAACGTCTATAACTTTTGAATGCTGAAACATAGAAGCTTGATCTTGGGCTCTAATGAAAGGTAACACTCAGGGCTGTGTGTGTGTGGGTTGTTTATTCATGAATGAATGAACAAACAAGCCCCCCACACACAAAGAAGCATGCCACGTAAAAAATGTGTGGCCTTTTTTTTACAAGAAAAAATAACCTACAGTGCACTAAAAATTATAGTAAAATATCTGCAATGTAGAGGATAACAACTCCCCCCCCCCCCGCTACAGAGGAGCTCAGCGCACAAAAAACGGTCTGTCAAGTGGCCATGACACACCGTTGTAATTACCGATTAGTCAAAAGTCATTTTTATTACTATTTTCAGTGATAAAGAATAATTTAGCTAATAACACTTACCTGTCCACAACGGCAGTGTCGTTGGCGAACATCTGTTCCTCATGGTCAGACGAACATGAAGCTGGTCCGCTTGTTACGGACTCGTGGTTCTGGTCACGCGACCCGATCAAACCATCTCCGCTTCCATGATGACAGTTTTTGCGAACAATTTTTCAAAACAAATAAGAACAGTAGTAATAAAAAAAGACTGGCTAATGGCTGAGAGTGGCGAACACAACCGTTACACACAGGTCTCAATGTGTGTCACCCAGCGGCTTAGACCAAACAGATTTTACGCACGGGACGCACCCGTTTCAAAGACCAAACAGATTTTATGCACGGGACGCACGCGTTTCAGTCGTCGAACTTCTCTGCTTCAATTGGCTCATTGTATTCGCGGTCGTTGGTAGGCAGGTTCTTCTTGCTAGGTTTTCAGTCATTGGTTCTTCAAAGTTTCAGAAACCCAATTCAAGGCTCTTATTAGTCGAATGAGATGTCAATCAAATCTAAACCAATCAAAACACTCCTTTGGCTTTCTGTTCGCGGCTGTGTCTGTACTGGAAGAATGGAAATGCAGCTTTTTTTTTCAGTGCGCACTGAGACGCACAGTGCACACTGAGACGCGCTAGGACGCAGAGACGTGACCGCCCATGGTATCCCGGAGTGCAACAGGTTAAGCACTGGTAGTGACGCACAGTCGTTGCTTTGTGCGATTGACTGGGCTGCAGTATAGCAGTCAACAAAGTTTCAACATCAGAATTTTATGTAATTTTTTACAACCATGTACAAGCAAATCTACCCGCATATAATTAAATGAAATAATATTTTTGTATATCAAGATTTATTCAACGTGTTCTGAAGTTACTTGGCTGGGAACTTTCCTGTTTATCAGGTCCCCTTCTGCTGCTGGTCCCCGGAGGTAACTGTGGATCATGCCGTCAATGAAGGCCGTTTCCAAGGACGGTTTGTGCAGTATATATTTGAGCATATTTTGTGCTATTTTCAACTCGGATCTCAACCCACTGAGCATCTGCTGAACGCATTTACTCATCCGTGGTAAAGCTGGAAGCAACTATTGTACATCACTTCCGGCAGGCGATGGCTGCTCCCTTTTGGTTTTAACGGGATAAAATTATCCAGTATACTAACTCTAGGGGGTTATTTTTACTGAATAAACACATTTTTGGTTAATAAGTAATACCTAAAGCAGGATTAATGTTGTTATAATGACCAGTACAGGTTTCCTTTAACAGGCCAAGTTACATGTTAACCTAGGACCAGGGCTTGACATTAACTTTTGTGCTTAACGGCCACTGTGGCTAGTGACTTTCCAAAGTTATTAGCCACTCAGCCTTTTCACTAGCCACAATTTTGTGATTGGAAAATTATGTTTAATATGATCAAATTTGAGTATTGCATGCTAAAATTTACTTGAACTAAATTTACAATCATTTTAAATGTAAATTACCCTTATACATACATAAAAATAGCAAGAAAAACACTGTTGAATTATTTATTAACTGCAGTAAATGCTGTAAAACGGTCTAGAAAAATATTTGCAATATGAGAGTGAATACAGGTGGATTTGGGGTCTGTCCTAATTCTCATTCGTATCCCTACCCTTTCCCTTTTGCCTACTCTTACCCCTGGACCCTTGATAGAGGTTGAAAATTACCCCTATGAATTGGGACACCAGTTCAGGGCTGCACAAGGTCATTAGTAGTTAATTCCCTCCCACAGCATGTGGGACACCATATGGTGTATAGGGGTGGCGCCTATCTCCGTTTCTCTGACCCTAGGCCACACAGCTACTGTCAGTAGTGAAAGCTACAGTGGGGGGGGGGGGGGGGGGGTCAGTCCTCTGGTAGCTCTGTGCGTAACTTTCCTTTCCCCGTTCTATTATGCTGAGCACCAAGCTACAAGGTGGAAAGTACCATTTTTGTATGGTCTTTGGTATGACCCAGCCGGGATTTCAACCCCGACCTCCCGGTTTTGGGGCAGATGCTAGTAGTTGGTGATGGATTTAATCTACATCGACACTACCTGTATTCAACAAGTAAAACTGATGAGGAAAAAAGTCTCATCTTAAGGAGAAAAAGGTCTCAAATTTACATGAACAATTCTAATCAATAGAAATTTACTAGAAAGCTGTAAATTCAGAGACAAACTTGGACCCCCCCAGCGGGCCGTTTTTGGCCCGCGGGCCACATGTTTGACAATCCTGGGCTAGCACATTAAAAATACATAATTAGAGGTTTTACTTCCATGAAAAAGTTGCATATCACAGATATAGATAATCACAGATAAACAAAAGTTCAACTTAGAAGAAGCTTCATTTGCTCTTTACAGCAACACATTAAAGTTTAGTCTCTGTTTCTTTCTGTCATACTAAAACTTAAATTTGTACAGCTGTGGACAGTAAATGGGAGCTTCTTGCTCTAAAAATAATCATATTTAACCACAGAGGTAGAAGCTAATGTGGGGGGAGAGTGCCGTTTAACTACTCATGCTGTGACAATGGAGCATCAGGTGGAATTCCCCTGGTGATCTGATCACAGAGTGGGGACAGGTGTGTTCTGCTGGCCTGCTGTCAGTTCGGCACTGTTTCTGGCCACAAAATGAACCGACGTGGAGAGAAGAATCAGAATCAGAATCAGGTTTATTGCCATTGTTCATGTAGTACACAAACTAGGAATTTGTCTCGGTACAATGCTGCAACATTAAACATGATAAGATAAGAGAAATAAAGAGAAATAAACTATACATGTAATAAAGTGTAGGATAAGATTAAGTGATACTGGTCAACAGTTAAAATATATATTAGCCAGCAGCAGATACTGTGGAGAACTATATAGTGCAGTCGGTAATGCAGGAAGAAAACAGTGATGATTGACATGAGTCTGGTTGAGCTGCTGTACATGGTGCACGAGAGTCACTTAGTGTTCAGTAGTCTAATGGCAGAGGGGAAGAAGCTGTTCATGTGACGGGAGGTTTTAGTCTGGATGGACCGAAGTCTTCTACCAGAGGGGAGGGGGGCAAACAGTACGTGACCAGGGTGTGAGGGATCGGCTATGATCCGGCCAGCACGCCTCCGGGTCCTGGAGATGTACAGATCCTGGAGAGATGGGAGCTTGCAGCCGATCACCTTCTCAGCAGTGCGCACGACGCGCTGCAGCCTTAGTCTGTCCCTGGCAGTGGCTCCTGCGTACCACACGGTTATGGAGGTGGTGAGGATGGACTCGATGATGGCTGTGTAGAACTGCACTAACATCTTGGTGGGTAGCTTGAGCTTCCTCAGCTGCCGCAGGAAGAACATCCTCTGCTGGGCTTTTTTGATGAGTGAGCTGATGGTCAGCTCCCATTTGAGGTCCCTGGTGATGGTGGTGCCTAGGAAGCGGAAGGAATCAGCAGTGGTGATGGGAGAGCCTGAGAGGGTGAGGGGGGGCAGAGGAGTAGTGACTTTCCTGAAGTCTACAATCATCTCCACTGTCTTCAGAGCGTTCAGCTGCAGGTTGTTATTGCTGCACCAGGACGCCAGCTGGGCCACCTCTCTCCTGTAGGCGGACTCGTCGCCGTTGGAGATGAGCCCGATGAGGGAGGTGTCGTCCGCAAACTTGATCAACTTGACAGACTGGTGGCTGGAGGTGCAGGAGTTGGTGTAAAGGGAGAAGAGTAGGGGGGAAAGTACACAGCCCTGGGGTGATCCGGTGCTGATGCTAGTATAGTCTGAGACAGTCTTTCCCAGACTGTCTCAGTCTGGAGAGTACAGCGTCCACGGTTTTTCCTGTCTCCAGCCTGGAGCAGTGAGCCAGACCACGACCCCTGCGACAGTGGACCGATGGCAATACACTCTGTGTGCAGATAGTGCTCATGAGAGTTGTAGTTTTGCAGTCTCACACTGTGATAGGCTTATTATTTAGATGATGCTTGAGAAAACTACAACCTGCCAAAGTGCAAACTGGCTGTCTTATCCGCCACCGGTGAAATACACCCGCCAGAGGCGGGTGAGCGGGTGTTAATATCAAGCCCTGCATAGGACCCCTTCTTTGATATAACCTTCACAATTCTTGCATCCATTGAACTTGTGAGTTTTTGGAGAGTTTCTGCTTGAATTTCTTGGCAAGATGTCAGAATAGCGTCCCACAGCTGCATACCTGCCAACTACTCCGGTTTTGCCGTAATGGTTCCGGTTTTCAAGACCCCATTCCGGGTTACGGCTTTATTAATCAAAATTACGGTTTTTCACTAAAAATTCAGTCAAAAATTTTAAAACGTAAAAAAAACACGAAAGCAATTCCAAACACGAGATCGCTAGGAATCGTATCTAAATTTAGAACATAGTAGCGTCAGTAGCGTTTCTTTTCGTGGTTCGCTGCTATGCTTTACCTGAAGCGTTTGCTAAGCTAACGCTATCGTTATTGAGGGTATTGAGGTTTCTATTCTCGCGCGAAATCCCGGAGAGGCGTACGTACATGGCGAGATGTAAACACAATGTAAACTGCTGCAGACGTTCGCACGACTGCACTTCAGCCCTGGCAAATGGACCATGGATTAGACATCTAAAGGGAGAATACATTTTATATAATGCCTAAGATTCTGAAGAACATGTGCTGTGTAATTGCAAGCCTTGTCATGCTTGGTGTATCATGTAAACACATAAAATATCAGAGCGATTTTGCCGTCTTTTACGCACGTGCCTGTGCCTGCTGATATCTCTAATCTTCTAGTTACCTCCGCAAAGGAGGTTATGTGATCATCAGCGTTGGTTTGTCTGTTTGTTTGTTAGCAAGATAACTCAAAAAGTTATGGATGGATTTTCATGAAATTTTCACAGATTGTCAGAAATGGGGTATCCTACAGATGATTAGATTTTGGTGGTGATCCGGATCACCGTCTGGATCCAGGAATTTTTTAAAGGATTCTTTTTTTTTTTTTTTTAATTTAACATTGCGAGATAGGGCCATTTTCAATATTTTATTTATGATGTTAAACACTGTATGGGGGGAACTGTGGCGCTTGGCGGAGGTCTGCGCTGTCCGAGTGCTTTTCTAGTATTCATAATACATCACATCTGGCCTATTCAAAGTTCTATGCAGTGTTAAGATAGTCTTTTGAATGCAAATTTAATGAATGAATGAATCTTTATTTCGGATAGATTAAAAGTAAAGATTAAAAAGAAACAGAATAATATAACAAAGGCGAAAAAATCCAACAAGGTCAAATTTAAACAATAACTCCTCTGATTATACAGTTCAACATAAGTTATCTGAAATTGGTGATGGCTGAAGCCGCAGCTTATATTGCCCACTCATATTCCATCCAAAAATTCAAAAGAAAAACAAAACAAGAGCGATTATAATTCAGAACAAAGCTAAGACAAAATGTGACAAAAAAAGAAAAACTAAGTAACAACACAACACAGACTGGATATGACAATCCTTATGTGATTTTACATGTCATCTTGTATATATGTTTGGAGTATTTCTTCCTTTAGTTTTTGTTTAAATTGTCCAAGCGTTGTACATGATTTTAATTCAGGTCCAAAATCGTTCCATAATCTGACTCCTTGCACCGAAACACAGTGTTGCTTGGTGGTAGTTCTCACTGAAGGTTTTTGAAATATACATGAGATGGCTGTTGTTGTGAAATGGCGCTATATAAATAAAGTTGAATTGAATTGTTCCTCTGAAATGATATTGTTTCTCCCTTATTTGGAACAGCTTTTGGATATTTGCGGGCAGTGATAGATTCTTAGCTTTAAACATTATTACTGCAGTTTTAAAGTCAACCAGATCTTTCAACTTGAGAGCTTTTAAGAAAAAGTGGGTTTGTTGGTTCCCTGTAAGCAGCTTTGTTTATTATTCTAATAGCTCTCTTCTGAAGCATAAAGACTGGATATATGTTTGTTTTATATGTATTTCCCCATACTTCAGTACAATATGTCATGTATGGGAGTATTAATGAATGATACAAAGTATATAATGTGGGTTGTTGATTCAGCAAATATTTCGCTCTGTGTAGTATTGCAATTGATTTAGATATTTTACCTGTAATATAATTAATATGTGACTTCTATGTCAAATGCTAATATTTGTTTGACACTGCGGCCCCTGGACCCTGGCTAGCTACTAGGCTTTTCAGGTTTGAAAGTTGAAGAAATATGAGGTTGTTAGCTACATTTAACTAGATTTAATGCTAATATTTGTTTGGCAAATATTAGCATTATTATTATTAGCATTAGCATTAGCATCGGCCCCTGGACCCCGGCTAGCTACTAGGCTTTTCAGGTTTGAAAAGTTGGCAGGTATGCAGCTGCTGTTTTGATGTGACTTGCATCCCACCCTCATAGATCTTTTGCTTGAGGATGCTCCAAAGGTTCTCAATAGGGTTGAGGTCAGGGGAGGATGGGGGCCACACCATGAGTTTCTCTCCTTTTATGCCTATAGCAGCCAGTGACACAGAGGTATTCTTTGCAGCATGAGATGGTGCATTGTCATGCATGAAGATAATTTTGCTGTGGAAGGCACGGTTCTTCTTTTTGTACTATGGAAGAAATCACTATCATCACTCTATAAAAGCAAGAAATCTGTGGGTCTGTCTGTCCCAAGTTGATAGGACGGCCTATGATCTCTGCCTGAACATCATAGGACATCCTATCAACTCAGGCATAATAGTATGACTCGTGATGCCTATATGACGGCACATAGACAAATGCGGTATGCACCTTTCAGTTGTTTGCTATCCGCCAGTAACCGAGAAGAAGAATGTGTCTTTATGATGCCATATACATCAAGGCTGCCTTCATGTCTTTATGATGTCATATACAGTGACAGACATCAGGCAACATGTCTTTATGATGTCATATACATCAAGGCTGCCTTCATGTCTTCATGATGTCATATACAGTGAGTCCATGCCGGAAAGCCTCTTTTTGCTCAGGTCTATTTTCATGATCCTGTCCATGAACTGAAATTACGACGCACCTATCCCTCAACCAGTGGTCTCAACGAAGAAGAAGAAGAAGACCTACCAGATGGAGAGCAATAGAATGACAACAACTGCTGCACGTCAGAAAAGATGGCCGTGAACATGAAACACCTGAGGTTCCAGCAGTGCATCGCACCCATCTCAGACAGGAGGACACCCTTCACCAGCATAGGGTACGACAGACTTTAAAGCACGTTTCTAGGACATCATAGGATGGCCTATGATCTCCGCCTCATCATCATAGCGCATCCTATGAACTCAGGCATCATAGGACGACTTGACATGCCTACATGACGGCAAATGTGTAACCTTGACGACTGCCACTCTACACTACAAATGTGTAAAATGCCAAGCAAAGTGCTGATTTTCTCTGGGTGCTCCAGTTTCTTGGTTTCTACGGGCATGCATGGGCCTCCCTGAACAGGGTCAAAAGCCACTTTTTCAGGATCGTGCCCATGAACTGGAATTACGATGCACCACCAGTGGTCTGAACGAAGAAGAAGACCCACCAGATGGAGAGCAATAGAATGAGGAAAACTGCTGCACGTCAGAAAGGATGCCGTGAACATGAAACACCTCAGGTTCCACCAGTACGCCGCAGGCATGACTGTGAACACAGCCGTCTGAGACAGGAGGAGACCCTTCAGCAACGGGCATGCAGAAATACTTGCTTATACTTGGCTTCTACGGGCATGGACGGGTATGCACGGGTGAATGTTTGTAAATGAATCATATTGCCTGGTCACCGTGGTTACTGTTGCTTTGGGAATAGTAAACATTCCATTTCAGGTCTTAGAATGCTTTTATGATATCATCAGTAACAGCATCACAGAGGCTCCTCTGATCTGACACATATAGAGCAGATGGTGACATTAAGACACTATTAAGCAGGTTTGCTGAATACGACCTCACCTTACAACCAATTACAAGGTAAAAAAATATATATTTTCTCTTTTGTTGTATATGAGATTTGTCTTGAGAACTCAGTCCACACTGACTGACTCTATAAATTTCAGCACAAGTCAAGGTTGATTTTTTGAATAACTTACTGTTTGTTTTAAACAGAAGTGACATAAAGGAAGAAAGATGTCAAAGCTCCTGTTAGCCAAGACACCTTCTCTGATAGGGAGAAGGCGTAGTATGGAAGCAAATATTTTTAGGTTTTACCCTTATATTTAGCATTTTTTAGCTAACTTCCTACAACATTAAGCTATTTTTGCATTTATGCTAACATTTTTCAAGTTTAGACTGTTTAAGCATGTAAGCCAGCATTTTTATAGCTTAAGGCTCAAATTTAGCATTTTTCAGCCTTTCAGCTAAAACTGTTCAGTATTTTACATAGTGTCATAGCACTTCAGAAAATAATTTAGCAACAATGTTGCTTCTTGATCCTCCTGTGAAGAACATGTTTAATGAGCTGAAATAGGTTTCTACGGGCATGCACGGGTATGTACTAGTAATAGGAAATGTTTGACAATCCTGTGCTTTTCTTGTATCGTTATATACAGGTACATCTCGAAAAATTAGAATATCATGAAAAAGTTCAATATTTTTTGTAATTCATTTCAGAAAGTGAAACCCATACACAAGTGGACAAAATTGTTGGTACCCCTCTGTTAATGAAAGAAAAACCTACAATGGTCACAGAAATAACTTGAATCTGACAAAAGTGTTAATAAGTAAAAATTCTATGAAAATTAATCAGTGAAAATCAGACAATGCTTTTGAATTGTGGTTCAACAGAATTATTTTAAAAAACAAACTCATGAAACAGGCCTGGACAAAAATGATGGTACCCCGAGAAATGATTGAAAATAATGTGACCATAGGGACATGTTTAACCAAGATGTGTCCTCTATTTAACATCACAGGTGTCTACAAACTTGTAATCAGTCAGTCGGCCTATTTAAAGGGTGGCAAGTAGTCACTGTGCTGTTGGGTGACATGGTGTGTACCACGCTAAACATGGACCAGAGGAAGCAAAGGAGAGAGTTGTCTCAGGAGATTAGAAAGAAATCTAGACAAGCATGTTAAAGGTAAAGGCTATAAGACCATCTCCAAGCAGCTTGATATTCCTGTGACTACAGTTGCACATATTATTCAGAAATTTAAGATCCACAGGACTGTAGCCAACCAACCTGGACGTGGCCGCAGGAGGAAACTTGATGAAAAATGGAAGGGACGGATAATACGAATGGTAACAAAAGAGCCCAGAACACACATTCATGGTGAACTCCCAAGGTCAAGGTACATCAGTGTCAGATCACACCATCCGTCATTGTTTGAGCCAAAGTGGACTTCATGGGAGATGACCAAGGAGGACACCACTGTTGAAAACAAATCATAAAAAAGCCAGACTGGAATTTGCCAAACTGCATGTTGACAAGCCACAAAGCTTCTGGGAGAACCTATGGACAGACGAGACAAAACTGGAACTTTTTGGCAAGGCACATCAGCGCTATGTTCACAGATGCAGAAATGAAGCATACCAAGAAAAGAACACTGTCCCTACTGTGAAACATGGAGGAGGCTCTGTTATGTTCTGGGGCTGCTTTGCTGCATCTGGCGCAGGGTGTCTTGAATCTGTGTAGGGTACAATGAAATCTCAAGACGATATCAAGGTATTCTAGAGAGAAATGTGCTGCCCAGTGTCAGACAGCTTGGTATCAGTCGCAGGTCATGGGTCTTGCAACAGGATAATGACCCAAAACTCACAGCTAAAAACACCCAAGAATGGCTAAGAGCCAAACATTGGACTATTCTAAAGTGACCTTCTATGAGCCCTGATCTAAATCCTATTGAACATCTGTGGAAGGAGCTGAAACATTTTGTCTGGAGAAGGCACCCTTCAAACCTGAGACACCTGGAGCAGTTTGCTCATGAGGAGTGGGCCAAAATACCTGCAGAGAGGTGCAGAAGTCTCATTGACAGTTACAGAAATCGTTTGATTGCAGTGATTGCCTCAAAAGGTTGTGCAACAAAAATATTAAGTCATGAGTTTGTTTTTTAAAATAATTCTGTTGAACCACAATTCAAAAGCATTGTGTGATTTTCACTGGTTAATTTTCATAGAATTTTTTTTTATTACCACTTTTGTCAGATTCAAGTTATTTCTGTGACCATTGTGGGTTTTTCTTTCATTAACAGAGAGGTACCAACAATTTTGTCCACGTCTGTATATTATATGATTCATTTCACAGAGAATGAAATATTTCAAGTGTTTATTTTAATTTTGATGATTATGGCTTATAGCCCATGAAAACCCCAAATTCATTTTCTCAAAAAATTAGAATATTACATAAAATTAATTTAAAAAAATACTTTTTTGATAGAAATGTTGGCCGACTTAAAAGTATGTCCGTGTACACACGCAATACTTGGTTGGGGCTCCTTTTGGATTAATTACTGTATCAATGTGGCGTGGCATGGAGGTGATCAGCCTGTGGAACTACTGAGGTGTTACAAAGGTCCAGGTTGCTTTGATAGTGACCTTCAGCTCGTCTGCATTGTTGGGTCTGGTGCCTCTCATCTTCCTCTTGACAATACTCCATAGATTCTCTATGGGGTTTAGGTCAGGAGAGTTTGCTGGCCAATCAAACACAGTGATGCCATGGTCATTAAATCAGGTTTTGATACTTTTGGCAATGTGTGTGTGTGTGTGGGGGGGTGCTAAGTCCTGCTGGAAAATGAAATCAGCTTCTCCATGAAGCTTGTCAGCAGAGAGAAGCATGAAGTGCTGTAAAATTTCCTGGTAGACGACTGCGCTGACTTTGGTCTTGATAAAACACAGTGGACAAACACCAGCAGATGACCTCTGTTCAGATAAAGGTAAAGTTTGCATTTCATTTGGAACTCAAAGTATCAGAGTCTGGAGAAAGAGTGGAGAGGCACAGAATCTAAGTTGCTTGAGGTTTAGTGTGACGTTTCCACAGTCAGTGATGATTTGAGGAACCATGTCATCAGCTGGTGTTGGTCCACTGTGTTTTATCAAGACCAAAGTCAGCGCAGTCGTCTACCAGGAAATTTTACAGCACTTCATGCTTCCCTCTGTTGACAAGCTTTATGGAGAAGCTGATTTCATTTTCCAGCAGGACTTGGCACCCCCCCCCCCCCGCACACACACACACACACTGCCAAAAGTATCAAAACCTGTTTTAATGCCCATGGCATCACTGTGTTTGATTGATCAGCAAACTCTCCTGACCTAAACCCCATAGAGAATCTATGGAGTATTGTCAAGAGGAAGATGAGAGGCACCAGACCCAACAATGCAGACGAGCTGAAGGTCACTATCAAAGCAACCTGGACCTTTGTAACACCTCAGCAGTTCCACAGGCTGATCACCTCCATGCCACGCCGCATTGATAAAGTAATTAATCCAAAAGGAGCCCTGACCAAGTATTGAGTGTGTGCATGGACATACTTTTCAGTCGGCCAACATTTCTATTAAAAAACTATTTTTTAAAATTAATTTTATGTAATATTCTAATTTTTTATTTTTTTATTATTAATTTTTTAGGGCAGCGCGGTGGCGGAGTGGTTAGCACTGCGGCAGCACAGTAACTCACCCTTGGCCGGGGGATCCTGGGTTCGATCCCAGCCCCCGACCAACAGTGATCTGTGTGGAGTTTGCATGTTCTCCCCATGTCTACATGGGTTTACTCCGGAATTTCTCCGGTTTCCTCCCACATGCCAAAAATATGCAAGTTAGGTTAATTGGCATCAAACTGGGGATTCTAAATTGTCCTTAGGTATGACTGTGCGAGTGAATGGTTGTCTGTCTCTCTGTGTTGGCCCTGCAATGGACTGGCGATCTGTCCAGGGTGGACCCTGCCTCTCGCCCAAAGATGCTGGGATAGGCCCCAGCCCCTCTGCGACCCGAAAAGGATTAAGCGGAAGAAGATGGATGGATGGATGGATGGATTTTAATTTTTTGAGAAACTGAATTTGAGGTTTTCATGGGCTGTAAGTCATAATCATGAATTTCATGATATTCTAATTTTTGAGATGTACCTGTAGAATATCACTGCAGTAAACTAGAAAAAAGCGTCTGCTTTAAAATTTGGAATTCTTCCCATAACTTTTAGTGCAAAAAACACTCTAAAAATATCGCAACTTTTTAAAAAACTCCCACAAATTCAGACTTTTTGGCCTGCAACAATCATAAAAACATCCCGCAACATCCTGGAGGGACTGATATACTTTGCCAAGGTCATTTTCACACCTTCAGGGACCCTAAAGGAGCCTACCAGCTCTCTCCCCATGATTCCGGCCCAAAACATGACTCCGCCACCTCTTTGCTGACGTTGCAGTCTTGTTGGGACATGGTGGCCATCCACCAACTATCCACTACTTCACCAATGTGGACCATCCAGGGTTGCACGGCACTCATTAGTAAACAAAACCGTTTGAACATTAGTCTTCATGTACAGACATGGACAAAATTGTTGGTACCCCTCTGTTAATGAAAGAAAAATCCACAATGGTCACAGAAATAACTTGAATCTGACAAAAGTGGTAATAAATAAAAATTCTATGAAAATAAACCAATGAAAATCACACAATGCTTTTGAATTGTGGTTCAACAGAATTATTTTAAAAAACAAACTCATGAAACAGACCTGGACAAAAATGATGGTACCCTTAACTTAATATTTTGTTGCACAACCTTTTGAGGCAATCACTGCACTCAAACGATTTCTGTAACTGTCAATGAGACTTCTGCACCTCTCAGCAGGTATTTTGGCCCACTCCTCATGAGCAAACTGCTCCAGGTGTCTCAGGTTTGAAGGGTGCCTTCTCCAGACGGCATGTTTCAGCTCCTTCCACAGATGTTCAATAGGATTTAGATCAGGGCTCATAGAAGGCCACTTTAGAATAGTCCAATGTTTCACTCTTAGCCATTCTTGGGTGTTTTTAGCTGTGTGTTTTGGGTCATTATCCTGTTGCAAGACCCATGACCTGCGACTGATACCAAGCTGTCTGACACTGGGCAGCACATTTCTCTCTAGAATACCTTGATAGTCTTGAGATTTCATTGTACCCTACACAGATTCAAGACACCCTGTGCCAGATGCAGCAAAGCAGCCCCAGAACATAACAGAATCTCCTCCATGTTTCACAGTAGGGACAGTGTTCTTTTCTTGGTATGCTTGACTTTTGCATCTGTGAACATAGAGCTGATGTGCCTTGCCAAAAAGTTTGTTTTGTCTCGTCTGTCCATAGGACATTCTCCCAGAAGCTTTGTGGCTTGTCAACATGCAGTTTGGCAAATTCCAGTCTGGCTTTTTTATGATTTGTTTTCAACAGTGGTGTCCTCCTTGGTCATCTCCCATGAAGTCCACTTTGGCTCAAACAACGACGGATGGTGCGATCTGACACTGATGTACCTTGACCTTGGAGTTCACCATGAATGTGTTTAGAGGTTGTTCTGGGCTCTTCTGTTATCATTCGTATTATCCGTCTCCTCCTGCGGCCACGTCCAGGGAGGTTGGCTACAGTCCCGTGGATCTTAAATTTCTGAATAATGTGTGCAACTGTAGTCACAGGAACATCAAGCTGCTTGGAGATGGTCTTATAGCCTTTACCTTTAACATGCTTGTCTATAATTTTCTTTCTAAGCTCATGAGACAACTCCCTCCTTTGCTTCCTCTGGTCCATGTTTAGTGTTGTACACACCATGTCACCAAACAGCACAGTGACTACTTGTCACCCTTTAAATAGGCCGACTGACTGATTACAAGTTTGTAGACACCTGTGATGTTAATTAGAGGACACATCTTGGTTGAACATGTCCCTATGGTCACATTATTTTCAGTCTTTTCTAGGGGTACCATCATTTTTGTCCAGGCCTGTTTCATAAGTTTTTTAAGGTAATTCTGTTGAACCACAATTCAAAAGCATTGTCTGATTTTCATTGGTTAATTTTCATAGAATTTTTATTTATTACCACTTTTGTCAGATTCAGAATCAGAATCAGAATCAGCTTTATTGCCAAGTATATTTACAAGTAAACACACAAGGAATTTGACTTGACATAAGACGCGCACGTTAGGCGCATCCAATGACGCGTCGCCATACAAGGCGCCTGTCAACAGTGGAGGTAAAGAGGGGGGAGGAGGGGGAGGAAAACACAATAGGAGAGAGAAAAAACATAGTAATCAGAATAAACGCTCATATGTGAGCCAAATTTTGACTACACAGAAAAAAACCCTCATGCATTAGCATACAATAGAATTCACAAGACACAAGAGAGCAGTGTACAGTATCTTTAATCAGTTCATGAATCAATGTGTGTGCGGTGTTGAGCAGTGTTGATGATAATAAGAGAGACCCAAGGACCCTTGGCAGAAGATGTTTTGTCTGTCTGGCGCCCAGTCTTATCTGGCGCTGCAGCTGGCTGTCCAAGGCCTTGTGCTCATGATTTTGAAAAAAACACAGACTGCAGACAGCCAGGAGGAATTTTCATGGGGAATAATAGTGCCAAATAGGACTGATCACAGAGAAGACTTGTATTTCTTCTGTAGATTCAGTACATTAATCCTTCATTGCGCAGCTTTGAATTCGTCGTGGAAAGACCTGAGCGAACCCATGATGTAATCCACCTTACGAGACAGTTCTCCAGTAGTCGCTATCATGGTCTTCTCCAGTTTCTCAATTTGTTGGATGCACCTCGCCTGGCCAGCATTTTGATAGGTTGAATCCATCTTCAGCAATTTGCGGTAAACCAAGACAATTCCTGTCCCAATCAGAATTATCCCAATCACCAAGATTACGAAGATAAACAGATCTTCAATATCTTCGATAGAAAGATTAGAGAGACACAGCATTTTCCATTTACCCGTGTCACATAGATAGCCCACTGGAGCCGTTCCAGCGGGGCAAACAGCTTCCCCCGGAGCACTTTTCCTTGTTGAAAAAATAGTGTCAATTGTGTTCAAAGCCCAGCTTATTAACTCCATAATTTCTTTTCGGCGGTCGCAGTTAGACGCAGGCAGACAACAGCAAGCTGGGATCTAGTAATAACAGGAGGGGAGGAAAAAATCAGCAGGAGAGAAGAAAAAAGCGTCTGCTCTCTTGGGAGGGCGGAAGTAGAGATTCAAGTTATTTCTGTGACCATTGTGGGTTTTTCCTTTCATTAACAGAGGGGTACCAACAATTTTGTCCACATCTGTATTTCTGGGCCCACTGCAGCCGTTTCTGCTTGTGAGCATTGGTTAAGGGTGGCCAAATAGTAGGTTTATGCACAGCTGCAAGCCTCTGGAGGATCCTACACCCTGAAGTTCATGGGACTCAAGAGGCACCAGCAGCTTCAAATATGTGTTTGCTGCTTTGTAATGGCATTTTAGCAGCTGCTCTCTTAATCTGATGAATTTGTCTGGCAGAAACCTTCATTATGCCTTTATCTGCACGGACCCGTCTGTGCTCTGAATCAGCCACAAATTCCTTCACAGTACGATGATCACGCTTAAGTTTTCGTGAAATATCTGCGTTCATACCTTGTCCAAGGCGTTGCACTATTTGATGCTTTTCAGCAGCATTGAGATCCTTTTTTTCCCCCATATTGCTTGAAACCTATGGCATGCTTAATAATGTGGAACATCCTTCTTAAGTAGTTTTCCTTTAATTGGGCTTACCTGGCAGACTAATTATGACAGGTGTCTGAGATTGATATCAGTGATCCAAAGAGCCCTGAGACACAATACCTTATCCATGAGTTTAATTGAAAAACAAAAAAATTGAATGTTTGACACAAATTGTATTTACATAATAATTTGGAACATGGTGTAAAGGTGCTGTAAGTTACATTTTGCACTTTTTTTTAATTAAAAAAAATGAACAGCGCATATCTTAAGTAGTGGCTGAGTGCTAACTCCCTTTAGCGCTCCTTTACACTGCTGGACTGGCCCTCCCACTTTTTCAGAACCCTCCCCTTGAAATCTTTGGCCTGCCTCTGTCACTTTGGAACGTTACATCAAGCGTCATTGTGCTGCAAACGCTTATGGGATATCCCGACTAATCATTTAAAGCGTCACTAGATGCAGATTAATCATTTAAAACACACACTGCCATATTTAAACATTAATTTTATTTCACTCAGGTGCAGGAGGGGAGGTGCAAACATACCAGATTCGCACAGCTCCCACATCTGCCTCCCTGCCTCAGACTGTAGTTATGACCGCTCCAGTGGGACTGTCCCAGACTAAGAGTGACGATCCAACAGCGAAGAGAGAAATCAGGCTGGCAAAAAACAGGTAAATGCCCAATTTAAAAAAACAAAACACTGATTAAGGTTTGAGTCCTCTGTTTAGATGAAGATATTGTGATTATTGGTGTTAAAAATAGTGACTTTTCCAGCATCTGTTAATAAATAAGCAGCACAAGTTTGTTTTATTGATTGGAACTGTCCACCATCATAGTATCTCACCTAAAGTTTAGGTTGAAGCTTTTGCTCTGTAATGTACCTTAGGTACAGTCGTTTCAGTTCTCCTGTATGTATAGTAGTATTGACAAATAAAAATCTTTGAATCATCACATAATTTTTGGTTGAACAAATTGTTCATTCTCCCTGTTGCAGAGAGGCCGCCCGGGAATGTCGACGGAAGAAAAAGGAATATGTAAAGTGTCTGGAAAACCGTGTAGCTGTTCTTGAGAACCAAAACAAGACTCTGATTGAAGAACTCAAGACACTAAAGGATCTTTATTGCGTTAAAACAGGGTAACCTGTTTGAATTTTTGATGATTAAGAGATAATGGGAGAGTGGCACAGCTCAGCCATTTGGACATGATGACGGGGTTTCTGGGAACACCTTATTTCACACTGAGAGTCTCTTTTTTTTGTTTTTTTATTCTGTTTGATATAAAAGTGACTTATAACAGTAAGACAAATAAAAAAAAAATTGGCCATCTTTCCACTCGCTGTTTTTTAAACATTTGTTAAAGCTATAACATTTATAGTTGTGTATATAGTGGAAGTATAATAGTGGGAGTTTGGAATTGTGAGCTTTAACTGAGTTTCAGTTTCTAAATGTGTCCCTTTCTCCGTTTTTGTGTTTATAAAAGTGTTGCTGTTAAACTTTTCTAATCTAACAGCATCTGCAGAATTTTGACTGTATAATTACTACAGACATAATTTCTGTTTATTTTGTGAACAGGCAATTTCCCCAAAGTGAGATGTTACAATTGTCATTCCTTATTTTTGTGCAATGAAATATAAAGGTTAACAGAAAAGATGACATTAAGTGTGGTTTGTTTGGTTGTTTCTTGGCAGATAAATAGACAATCAGGGAATTTACAAAAAAAAGCACAGTGTCCTGGTAATATTTATAATGTGCATCATGGGACAGAAGAACAAACAATAAAATGTTGCTGATTGTAAATAAATATATTTTCACTCAACACAGTGATGTGTGGCTGATGAAATTAAGATTTAATGTGTATATAAATGGGCTGCTCTTGATAATTTCCAACCTGCCGCTTTTATATTGACCTGTTATTTTCTAAAGCTATATCACTCAGTAACTGGAATGTTGATGTTTTTGTTTTTTAATTGCATCTGCTTAAAGCTTCAGCCTACAAGTTGGAATGTAAATCTTTGCAGCCATTCTACCCAGTCTTTATTTGATGGAATATCCCATAATGTGTGGCCTTATCATTAAAGTGACCTCTGGAACATTCATGTGTTGTAGGTGAAGCTCAGCGAAACCAGCTGCCTCTAGATCCTTCCATGTTGTCCTAGTGACCGTACATCCATCCCCGAGATAGTACCACAGAGGCTCAAACACATACTGACAGAAGTGTGTCCACGAGGAGGGCTCTGAGGCAACATGTTCTAGAAAGTAGAAGGCCCCACCCTGAAAGATGAAAAAAAAAATGGAATGTTTAATAAATGTGGTTATGTAATTATAGCCTGACCTGGGCTTACCAGAACCTGAAGCAAAAAGAATAATGCCATCAGAACTAAGAGTAATTGGCTTGAAATGAAAATCGAGAGCAGCTGTTTTATATGTAAACCACTCAAGGTCACCTTTATATGTTTATTTGCATAACATCTCATTTTAATCCATGAATTACAAGGGCAGTGGTGGCCTAATCATTAGGGATGGGGACTGGTGAGTGGAGGGTTGCCGGTTCAATCCTCGCACCATAGAGTGGTTGATGGCACCGCCAAGGATGCAGTCCAAGGACAGATCATTTTTTCACACAAGTTGTTCAGAACTCCTTATACAAAGATATAGAGTAATATAATCAAGTCAGTGGCGCTAATGCACCTTTAAGATGGTTGCCAACTGCCAATCAAATCTAAAAAGATCTTGGTGGGACAGATAATGTAGCAGTGTTTGCCCCACCCTCCTAAACCCCATTGTGGTGCCCTTGGGCAAGGCTCTTAACCCCACCTGCTCCAGTGGAGCTGCTCAGTGGCCACAGGTCAGTCTGTTGTTGTACTGGGCAGCTTCCTGGTGTGAGTGTGAACAGGGCATCCTTGAATAAGAGAGGTTGCCTCTCAATGGAACTACCCTGTATAAATAAACTAACCCTACGTAGCTAATGCAGCTGTCAGTCAACATAACCTGTTGCAAAGAGTCTGTTCACTGCTGCAGCCAGCAGCAACAAATGGAGCTTGCGCCTGCTGGGAAAAGATGAAGCTACTTTGTTTTTGTGGAAATCGGTGCATCGTGACATGCACTACACAAAGAGCAGAGATAAACCTATCATCTGGTCAGTCACTGCAACAGATACTGGAGTCAGTTTGTCTTGGCCTTTCCTTGCCACTGATAATACCTCTATCTGCCAAGAATGTGCCACTAGTCCAGTAGAAGCTAGCGGTACTCAAATACTTTGCAAGCAGTTTCATGAAATGGTCAGTCAGAAAGAGACTCATACCGGCTTGGACGTCGCCTAGGTTAACAAGGCCAGGAGTTCCTGGCAGTGCAGGGCGAAGGACAGAGCTGCGTGGAGGAATCTGATCAGACCTAAATGAAACCGTCACTGTCGCCTGCGACAGAGTGCTATGATGATGATGAAATAAAAAATATGGTGTCAACAAATGGCCTCAGCAGTGAGGGCGGATGGTATGAACAGGGGCTGATGAGCTTTTAAGGAAACATGCACTGAAATGAGCCATTCTGAGGAAAAGATAGGTCAAAATGGAGCCATTGTAATTAAACGGGTGTTTTGACCAAAGCATGTCAAACTTTTAATTAAGACCTCCGGGAACTGTGTTAACGTGGAAAAAGTCCATTGCATGTTTCCTTTAAATTGGGATCAGTGCCTTAGCATACAGAGCTTTTGAAATTAGTTCATATATTCATCATCATAGCAGTTTGTCGGGGGCGACAATGACTGTTTCATTTAGGTCTGATCAGATTCCTCCACGCAGCTCTGTAATTCGCCTTCCGCTGCCAGGAACTCGTTAACCCGGGTGACGTCCGAGCCAGTATGAGTTGCTCTCTGACTAACCATTTCATAAAACTGCAAAGTATTTGAGTACCACTAGCTTCTGCTGGACTAGCGACACATACTTGGTAGATAAAGAGGTATTATCAGTGGCATGGACAGGCCAAGACAAACTGACTCCAGTATCTGTTGCAGTGACTGACTAGATGATAGGTTTGTTCATCTCTGCTCTTTGTATAGTGCATGTCACAATGCACCGACTGGCAAAAGTCCACCACAGACCTTGCGACAGATGTGCTTATCTGCCAGGATGTCCAGTCTCATTTACCCCAGTCAGAACTCGCAGCCAGAGACTGCTCAATAAACACTACAAACTATCTCATTAAGGACTTTAAGTGACTGTTTAATTATTTCTCTATAAAAGCGTCGACTGATGACGCACCTCGTTGGGCACCCAATAACCGATTGGGATAGTGAAGCAAAGACCAACATTATGAGAAAATTAGTATTTTTAATCTTACCATAAATTTGTTGTTTTTTCACAAATTTTCGACTTCTCGAAAAATTGATTTTTTTTTCTTGTAAATTTGAAACTCTCATAAACTTGCAATACTTTTTCATGTAACTTTGCAGTTTCTTTCAGAATAAATGACTAAATTTGCAACCTCTCCTCATAAATTCACTACTTTTTTCATTGTAAATTTGCAACTTTTTCCATGTCACTTTTTTCTTGTAACTTTTAAACGTTTTTCTTGTAAATCTGCATCATTCATAAGGGTTTTTTTTTTTCCCGTTCATCCGAACAGTGACCAAATTTTAGGATTCAGTGTTTTGTTTGTTCTATAAAACACTGACCCCCAAACATAAAAAAATAGAAACTACTCTGATTACAATCATATTTATAGACCCCCCTCAGTACAGAGAAAATGTTGTCATGGCAACTACAGCATGCTGTTGACACTCACCGTTCTGAGTATGCGACGGACCTCCTGCAGGACCTGCTGCACATTCCTAACGGAGCACAGAACCAGGGTACACACGACCACGTCCACGGATTCGTCCTGGACTGCACTCATGTCCTCCCCGAAGACAACAATAAACCCGTCATAAATCAAATGGTCGTTGGCGTCCATGCTCATCCGCAGGTACTTGTCAAAATGTGGGTTAGGGTCGGTGCAGATCACCGTGCAGCCATTCGGGTAAAAGTTAAAGTTGGCGCCGCTGCCACAGCCGATCTCCAGCAGGCGAAGTGTACCATCCCTGCCCGCAAATCTGCCCACGTTTCGGAAAAGTTCCCTCTTCGTTTTGTGCATCTTGTCGTTGTATGAAAACGTGATGTTGTAGGCGAACAAGGGAAACAGGCGCTTGTACAAACGATACAAGCCTATGATTTTCAGCAGATGTAAGGGCAGACACAAGGATGAGCAAAGAAGTCGGCATAGCTTCATCGGGAGAGACTTCATTTTTCCTCTGAGGAAAATCCTTTGGGCAGACAGGTGACTTTAGATTAGAAGATCAAAAGATTACACTCTAAATAGCGTCTCAATAATGGCACGATTTCACCACATGAGGGCGCTAATTGACCATAGCGGAACATTTTTTTTTCCAGCTTTTCAGCTAATGCGGTTAAAAAGAATGAGGGGAGAACATTCTGCTGAGTTAAAGCCTCTTTAATCACCACCTTTTTCACAAAACGGCTAACCACAGCAAAAATATAATTCCATTTCATACCACAAAAAGTACAAATTATTTCAGAAGCTCAAAAACACTAATGAAAACGTTTTAAAAGTGTATTTCAGCTAGAACAGGGATCAACAACCATTTCGTGCAATTTCTGGACTCAGAAATATTCTGCAAGGATCTACAAAACAGATCTGAGCGCTAGAATGAAGGTAAAATTACTTGGTTATACTTTAAAGTATAAACTGGCTGATAACATTAGTAAAAAGCAAGTTTCCATCCCTAAAGCCGGAGTAGATAATCTGTTGTAGATTTTTTATTTTTTTATTTTTTTAAAATTAGATGAAAAATCTCCACATCCTTGTGCTGTAAACTTCATCCAACAAGGTAATCATGGATCTGGAAAAACATCAGCCAATCACTGCATTCAAACCAAATGCAAAGACTAGACAGCCCACATGTCTACCCTTATATCTGCTCCCCTGCTCATACTCTGTATTTACTGAATGCATATCCACTGGAGCAGTGTGTTCCCTGATTCTCATTCTCAGTCTATGAGACATTGTCCCATTCTTTAAATGTTTAAACCAGCAGCTGTGAATGTCACATTAAAAAAAAAAAAAAAAATCTAGAACAAATGACCTACTATGCAACATTTCTCCTAAAAAATTGTGGCCTTTCTTGTGAATCTGCAACATTTTTACTTGCAAGTTTTCTAGTTCTTGTATTTTTTCCCCTCAAACATTAGGATGTTTAGTACATTTTAAACATTTTCCCCATGTTATTTTGTGTGTGTGTGTGTTTTTCCCCCAAAGCCACAAGGAGCAAATTGGTAATAGGCAAAAAAGCCACAACACCAGAGCACATTTCACTTCAGCTGTACATGATCATGTGCTGGGGGGGGGTAGGATTGTCTTTCTAAAGGTTAAATTCAATACAAGAATAAAAAATAAGGTGGTGAGTGTTGTCTATTATTGTCACTGATTATGTGACATAACAGAGAAGGAGAAGAGGCATTTAATACTTGGCATATCCATACACTAGCCCCATTTTCACTGCAGGAACTAGGAACCAATTTTACACCAACAGGAACTTCCACTGCAGTGTGTGTCTCCACTACAGGAACCTCCTCATAAGGGGAAGTTTTCAGGAACCTTGACTACCTTGCTTTGACTACTACTCAAGAGTTGGGACCAGGAAGCAGAGTCACAGTCTTACACGCCTCTCTGCAGCTTCGCTCCATCTGCCACCCCTCAATTTAGCCTCTGTCCCCCCCAATCAGAGAATCACTGTCTGCTCCCTCTAAAGTAAAGAAAAATAAGATGCATAAGCATCCTAAAGTGATTAAACAAAAAGTTGATAAAACTCAAATATGTAGTCTCTAAATCTAATGGCTAGGCCTCTGTTCCTCCTCATAATTTCAAAATTAAATGCAGTTTGTTAAATATTAGGTCTCTAACTTCCAATTCTCTGCTAGTCCATGATCTGTTAATTGAGGATCAGATTGATTTAATATCCCTTACAGAGACTTGATTAGGGCAAGAGGATTATGTTGGTTTGAATGAATCAATTCCTTCTGGTTATTTAAACTGTCAAAATCCCAGAAGTTCTGGTCATGGAGGAGTAGTAGCAACAATTTACCATTCCAAATTACTAGTTTATGTAAAACAAAAACATAATTCCTTTGAGGGCCTGGTCCTCAGTATTGGACATGTTAGCAATTTTAGGCTAAAACCAATTTTATTTGCCATAGTTTATCATCCTCCCACAGCTTACTCAGAATTTTTATTTGAATTTGCAGAACTCTTAGCTGATTTAGTGCTGAAATCGGATAGAATAATTATAGTATGTCGCCATCAGTGTGTGAATGTGTGTGTGAATGAGTGGATAGCAGGATCTGTAAAGCACTTTGGTCACCGAGCGATGAGAATAAAAGCACTATATAAGTGAATGCCATTTACCATTTACCATAGTAGGGGACTTCAATATGCATGTAGATGTAGATAATGATTGCTTTAATATGGCATTTATTTCAATATTAGACTTGATAGGGTTTTCTCAGAAAGTAGGAAATTCTACCCATTAGCTCCACCACATGTTGGACTTTGTTCTGACATATGGCACAGAAATAGAAAATCTGGTTGTGTCGCCTCATAATCCTGTACTGTCAGACCATTGTCTGTTTACCATTTCTGACTGGCTCCTAAAGAAAAATATTACTACAGTAGATGTCTCTCAGATGATGCTGCTACCAAATTTAAGCAGATTGTTTCCTCAATGCCACGTGTCAACACAATGGAGATAAGTTATGGAGATTTTACTCCTTCTGTAGTTGATAGCATGGTAGACAGTGTTACAGCTTCTCTGCATCAGACTCTAGACATGGTGGCCTCTTTAAAAAAGAAAACGTCTGAAGATTTCTGACTCCTTGGTTCAACACAGAAACTCGTAGCTTAAAACAGAAGACTTGTCAATTGCCACAGCTACATGTGCAAAATTTCTTCAATCTGATTACAATTCAGATCAAAACTTTACTGTTTACATGGATCCTGAAAAAGTTGATCCGATTAGGATGTGCGTTTCTGTGTCACACATTTGAACGGACTAAATCATTTTGACATGGCCACAATTATCCGACATTCCAGAAATAGTAGAAGAAGAAGCAACTTCCGATGTAAACAAACCCCGCTTTGTGTCTTTCTCTTTTTGAAATGGACCTGTATTGTGTTATTCAGACTGTACTTTTGCTTCTGCTGGTCTTCGTAATGAAGCTACAAGTCCAGCAGTACATAGTTTTGCATATGACGAAGAGAGGGAGACAGCAGGATGATACAGACCAGTTTTGTTTTACTCCCGCCATGTCTTCCGCTAGCTGCTGTGAAGGTGGAAATAAGTCATGTCAACGTATGGCTGACGTACAGACATGCACAGTAAACATATTTTCTACTCAAACTTCAGAGTAAGTGTTTATATGCGCACCAATCGGCTTAACAACCGGCATAACCCATGCATCTCAATCCGAAGGAAATTTTGATCCGAATGAGTGTGATCGGGTCAGAATATTCAGGCTGACGTCTTTACATGAAGCATTTTTATTCCAATCAGGCTTTTAATCCGGTTACTTGTGTCCATGTAAACATGGCTAATGGCGCTCCACTAAATTAGATGAAATCTATCTAGATTGGAGAAATTAACTTCTAATTTAGGTCAAATAAGTTCATTTTGTCTTCTCTCAATTATTTATCTTTTGTTCTTATAAAAGACAAAAAATAAAATAGAAAGGAGATGTCTTTGTCATGTTCAGATAACAATGTCTTTTGAAGAACTGAGGATCAAATTTAATCTTAATAGAACACATTTTTTTAAAATATCTTCAGCTTAGGAACTTTATTCGATCAAATCAAAATAATGCTCTCATCCGACGTACTTATTCATCCTTGGAAAAAATTTTGACGAAAGATAGTAAGAGAAAGGGTATTATTTCAGAGTTTTATAACTCATTGACATTATCCTCAAGTGAAAACTCACAGAAAAGACTGAATTATTGGAAAGAAGACCTGCAAACTGAAATTTCAGAGGAACAATGGGAATTGGCTTGTACAGAAGCTCAAACCAAATCAATAAATGTACGTCTTAAATTGATACATTTTAAATGGTTAATGCGGATGTATGTTACACCGGTGGAGTTAAATAGATATAATAAAAACATACCAGATACGTGCACAAAATGTATGGAAAGTAAAGGAACCCTATTTCATTGTTTATGGGAATGTAGAAAAATTAGAATGTTTTGGGAAGAGGTGAGGGTAACAATTGAAAAAATAATTTCAAAACAAATCATATTGAATCCTAAATTGTTTTTGTTGAGTCTGAATCCAGAAAAACATAACTTTAATAAGAGTGAAAAAGCATTCATAGACCTCAGTTTGCTCAATGCCAAAAAATGTATTGCACTATTGTGGAAAAAGACTCATAGACCAGATGTAACTCAGTGGTTAAGACAGATGTTAACAAATCTTCCACTAGAAAGAATAACATACATACTGAAATCAAAGGAAATTGTGTTTGAGAATATATGGAGACCTTTCATTGATTATGTAAAGAATTTAAACATATCTTTTGAAGAAGAAGGTGAATGGTGTGTGTGGACCTTATAAATTCCAAACTGGTGAATGTATAATATGTATACTTATGTAATGGATTGCCTAGACTAAACAGGGGAGCATTGTTGAAGACCTGTCTTTGTTAGTGGTTGTTGGTGTTTTTAGTACATTTTTTTTTAAATTACTTTAGTGTTAGTGTTTGATTGTTTGTGTTATGTTTGTAAAAAAAAAAAGGTTCAATAAAAAATATTGTGGAAAAAAAGAAAGGAGATGTCTTTATCTTCTTTACATGTTTCGACTGTACGCTGCAGCCTTCGTCAGAAGAGTCAGCTGATTGCTGCCAGGTGACATTTATCAGCTGATTTTTGTAGGCGGGGCCAGCTCAGCAGATCTGTCAGATCCACTGAGCCGGCCCCGCCTCCTGTTAAGAAGGTAAAGACATCTCCCATTTTATTTTTGTCTTTTATAAGAACAAAAGATAAATAACTGGCTGCACGGTGGCGCAGTGGTTAGCACCGCGGCAGCACAGTTTTACCCTCGGCCGGGGGATCGCGGGGATCATGAGATCGTGGGTTCGATCCCTGCCCCCGGCCAACAGTGATCTGTGTGGAGTTTGCATGTTCTCCCCGTGTTTGCGTGGGTTTACTCCGGGATTTCTCCAGTTTCCTCCCACATGCCAAAACATGCCGATTAGGGAGTTAAGGGGCGCTTGCGCACGCAGCGACCGGCAGCTGGTGGCTTGTCACCGGACTGCAGAACAAATCTACCTACGGGTACAAAATAAGTCCAAAAAAAAAAACCCTTATAATTTATAAAAAAAAAATCTCTTAGGAAAGCCAGAACAACTTATTATTCTGCATTAATAGAAGTGGACAAGAATAATCCCAGGTTTTTTTCAGCACTGTACCCAGGCTGACAAAGAGTCAGGACTCTGTCAAATCTAGCATTCCCTTAGAGCTTACCAGTCAGGACTTTATGAACTTCTTCAATAATAAAATTTCATCCATCAGAGATAAAATCACTCACATCCTTCCCACCATTAATTTAAATACAGTAACAACTACAATTCCTCCAACTGACATTCATTTGGATGAGTTTACTCCAATTGACCTTTTAGAGTTAGTTAAAATAATTTCCTCATCCAAGCCTTCAACTTGTCTACTAGACCCTATTCCTACCAGGTTATTTAAAAAGTCTCCCCATTTATTGATAGTTCGATTCTTCAAGTAATCAACTCTTCATTAACATTAGGTCATGTACCACAGGCTTTTAAAAATTGCTGTAATTAAACAGCTACTTAAAAAGCCAACACTCAATCCAGGAGTTTTAGCTAACTATAGACCAATCTCAAATCTGCCTTGCATTTCAAAAATCTCAAAGTTATTGCTATGCAATTATTTGACCACTTGCAGGGAAATGGTTTATTTGAAAAGTTTTAATCAGGGTTTAGAATTCATCATAGTACTTAAACAGCTTTAGTGAAGGTCACTAACAATCTCCTTATCACATCTGATAATGGACTTCTTTCTGTACTTATCCTTTTAGACCTTAGTGCAGCTTTTGATATGATCGATCATAATATTTTACTTGATAGATTAGAACACCTTGTTGGACTTAACTGAACTTCATTGCAGTGGTTTAAATCTTATTTATCTGATAGGTTCCAGTTTGTTCATGTCAATAACAAGTTTTCTTCTAACTCAAAGCTCAGCCACAGAGTTCCACAAGGATCTGTGCTAGGCCCTATTCTGTTTAGTTTATACAGTATATGCGTCCACTAGGCAGTATTATTATAACACATTGCATACACTTTCATTGTTATGCAGATGACACACAATTATATTTGTCAAGGAAGCCAGACAACAGTAATCAATTAGCCAAATTAGAAGCTTGTCCTAAGAAAATCAGAGCTTGGATGACTTGTAGTTTCTTGCTGTTAAATTCAGATAAGATTTTAGTCATTCTAGATGGTCCAAAAACCTGAGAAATACCTTTCCAAATCAAACTCTTAGTTTGGATGGGGTTGTAGTGAGCTTGGAATGAAGAAGCGATATGATTTTATAAACCAAAGTTTAATATCAGCTTCACCTCCCTAACATGTCTCATCTCGGTGCAGAAGCAGAATAAGAGGTCGAGCACAGTCAGACCTTCATACTTATACCCACACTCAACAAAAGACATTGCATATCAAAGCCGACATCTCGCATTAACATAATCCCCCCTCCATTGTCCTCCGTCTCCTCCACCTGACCCTGGGTGGTCAGGGAGATCGATCCGGTCTCCACCGCTGCAACTCCGTCTGCTCTTTGATCCTCGCTGGCAGTTGAGACCTCTTGTCCTGTTCTGAGGCGTGAGGTCATTCCACATATGTAATCACTAAACATTCTAATATGTCTATACATATGTAGGTATGGAATATATGATTAATATAAGCCACAGGGTTACTCTTTCTCTTAATAGTTCTGTGAGGAACCTTGGAGTTATTTTTGATTAAGATCAGTTCTTTTATTCACATATTAAACTTGTTTCGAAGACTGACTTCTATTATTTACGTAATATTGTCAAGATTAGGAGCATCTTTTCTCAGAGTGATGCTGAGAAACCAATCCACGCTTTTGTTAGCTTGAGATTAGATTAGATTTAGACTTAACTTTATTAATCCCTTTGGGATAACTCCCTCTGGGAAATTTAAAATTTCCAGCAGCACATAAAAGGAGCATACAGATCAGAAAAGCAAAAAAAGAAAAAAATAAACACATAACATAATATACACAATATAAATACTAGGCTAAATATGGCTTGTACAAGTATGGTTAAGTTAAGGTTATTGCACTAAGAATGCCCTACTGTCCTCTGTACTCTATGCCCCCCCCCCCCAAGTGAGGAGTTATAGAGTGTGATGGCATGGTGGACAAAAGAGTTCTTGAGCCTGTTGGTCCGACATTTGGGAAGGAGCAGTCTTTCACTGAACAGGCTCCTCTGGTCACTGATGACTGTGTGCAGAGGGTGGCTGACATTGTCCATTATATCTAACAGTTTATCCAGAGTCCTCATCTCTGCCACAGTCACTAGGGTGTCCAGCTTTGCGCCGACCACAGAGCCGGCCCGCCTGATCAGTTTATCCAGTCTGGACGCATCCTTCTGGGATATACTGCCCCCCCCAGCACACCACAGAGTAAAAGAGGACGCTGGCAACCACCGACTGGTAAAACATCCGCAAAAGTTTGCTGCAGATGTTGAAGGACCGCAATCTCCTTAGGAAGTACATCCTACTTTGTGTCTTCCCATACAAGTGGCTAATGTATGTTTTCCAATCCAATTTATTATCCAACCACAACCCAACCAAAAACCAACAAAATATTTGTATGAATCCACAACCTCCACCTCAGCTCCCTCTAACAGGACTGGTTGAGGTCTTGGTCTAGACCTCCCAAAATCAATAACCAGCTCCTTCGTCTTAGAGGTGTTGAGCTGTAGGTGGTTAGTGTGGCACCATGCAGCAAAGTCCCCTACCAGTCTCCTATACTCCTCCTCTCTGTCATCCCTGATACACCCAACAATGGCTGTGTCATCGGCATACTTCTGAATATGACACAGCTCCGAGCTGTAGCAGAAGTCCGAGGTGTACAGGGTGAAAAGAAGAGGGGCCAATACTGTGCCCTGGGGGGCTCCAGTGCTGCAGACCAACGGTGTCAGACGTAATATCCTTCAGCCCGACATATTGTGGTCTGCCAGTGAGTTAGTTGGAGATCCAGTCCACCAGGTGGGAGTCCACTCCCATCTTGCTTAATTTATCCCGAAGCAAGGGGGGCTGAATGGTATTGAAGGCACTGGAGAAATCCAAAAAGAGGATCCTCACTGTGCCACTTCCCTTATCCAGATGGGAGTGGGCTTGATGAAGCAGGTAGAGGATGGCATCCTCCACACGACACCTGGTCGGTACGCAACCTGCAGGCGGTCCTGGGCGTGTTGCACCTGGGGTCTGAGGAGGCTGAGGAAGAGCCGCTCCAACGTCTTCATCAGATGTGAGGTGAGTGCCACTGGTCAGTAGTCATTCAGCTCGCTGGGCCGGTTCTTTTTCGGAACTGGAACGATGCGGGATGTCTTCCAAAGAGTGGGCACTCTCCCAATCTGCAGGCTGAGGTTGAAGATCCGTTGTAGTGGTTCCCCCAGTTCTGCAGCGCAGGTCTTCAATACTCTTGGACACACTTTGTCCGGGCCTGCAGCTTTCCTGAGTCGGAGCTTCCTCAGCTGCCCTCTGACCTGTTCTGTGGTAATAAATGGCAAGGGTCGTACTGATGTAGAGGGGGGGGGTGCAATATTTGGGGGGAGGTGTGTGGAGGGGAGGGGGGGCGTGGCTGTAATAAGGGCGGGGGTGGGAGGGGCAAGGGCAAAGGCTGGTTGAACCTGTTGAAAAAATCGTTCAATTCATTTGCCCTCTCTATTGTCCCCTCAACAACTCTGGTCTTTGTGTTGAGACCTGTGATGGTCCTCACACCTTCCCAGACCTCCCTCATGTTTTTTTCCCTCAGCTTCTGCTCCACCTTTCTCCTATAGCTGTCCTTGGCTTCCTTCACACAGCATTTCACCTCCTGCTGTGCTGCCTTCATGGCCTCCCTGTCTCTGCTCCTAAAAGCAGCCTTCTTCTTGTTGAGGACCATTTTGACTTCCCGTGTTACCCATGGCTTGTTATTAGGGTAGCAACGGACAGTCTTGACAGGGAAGACCACGTCTGTACAGAAGTTCAGGTAGTCCGTCAAACAGTGTGTCAGCCCCTCTATGTCCTCACCATGCGGGTCCATCAGCACATCCCAGGCTGTGGTGTTAAAACAGTCTCTCAAGGCACTTTCCTTCTCAGGGGACCATCTCCTGACTGATCGAGTTGTCAC
The DNA here is from genome assembly GCA_020510985.1 of Pholidichthys leucotaenia. Taxonomy (NCBI): domain Eukaryota; kingdom Metazoa; phylum Chordata; class Actinopteri; order Cichliformes; family Pholidichthyidae; genus Pholidichthys; species Pholidichthys leucotaenia. The sequence goes on from CM035837.1 coordinate 136,051,677, forward strand.
AGGTTGCTTTTGAACCAGGGGAATATACAGTGGCTGTAGATAAACCAGGTTGTGATCAGACTTCCCTAATGGGGGAAGGGGAGTCGCTCTGTATGCATCCCGTACATTAACATACAGCAGATCAATTGTCCTGTATTAAAGATTATTGCAACTCTTCATTATCAGGCTGTCCTAAAACATCTTTAGAAGTCTTCAGCTAATCCAAAATGCTGCAGCTAGAGTTTTAACAGGTACTAGAAAGAGAGATCACATCTCTCCGGTTCTGGCCTCCTTTCATTGGCTTCCCATAGAATTTAGAATTAAGTTTAAAATCCTTCTCACTTACAGAGCTCTAAATATTCAGGCCCCTTGTTATTTAAAAGATCCGATAGTACCTTATCATCCTAACAGAGCACTACACTCCCAAAATGCAGGATTACTTGTAATACCTAGAATCTCCAAAAGTACAATGGGAGGCAGAACATTCAGTTACCAGGCTCCTCTCCTTTGGAACCAGCTGCCAATCTGGTCTATAGTTAGGATGGGATCAGGTGACTGTGAACGCTCCCTTCGTTATGCTGCTAATGGGTTTAGAAGGGACTTCCAACAATGCACTGGGCTTCACTCTTTTCTTCACTCTCAATAAAATATTTTTGCTGGTCATTAACATCTATTTGTTCTCTTCCATAGACTGAGTTCCCGTCGTGCTGTTTGCTCTCTACATGTCTGTTCTTTTCTTCTTCTTTTCCATCCACTCACCCCCCAGCCAGTCACAGCATATGACTGCCCCCTCCCTGAGACTGGTTCTGCTGGAGGTTTCTTCCTGTTAAAAGGGAGTTTTTCCTCTCCACCATCGCCAAGTGCTTGCTCACAGAGGATTGCCCGATTGCTGGGGCCTTTCTGCAATTGTAGGATTTTCCCCTACAATTGAAAGTGCTATGAGATGACTGTTGTTGTGAAATGGCACTATATAAATAAAGTTGAATTGAACTTGTGAGCGAAATAAGTGCCTGGTCCAGGGTAGGTTCTTTAGAAGGGCCCAGAAAACTGTTGGGTGGGGGATGGGAACAGTGGTGCCCCAAGTGGTGGCCCAGGATGGCAATAGTCACCCTGATCAAACACTGTTGCACCCCAGTGGCCACAATGCCACTGGACAATCTAACATAACTTTATGACTGGTTTTCTATGTCATATTTTACATGTAGTTGATGTTTAAGAATAATTTATGTGTGTTGTATATTATTAACAAATATTAACAAAATACAGCAAACTAGGACAGATCAGATTACGGTCACACTCTGAACCCGTCTCCTCCCACCCCCTTCTGGTAGAACACCAAGTGGCGTGAGGACATTAATCAGGTGATGTTGAGAATTGTGCCGTCAGTCAGGTTGAAGGCCTAATTGCCTTAGCTGAGTGTGGACTATACAGTTGCTGGCTTGGTGCCTTATTTGGATGCTGAGAGACGCCAGTGCTAATAGGAATGCAACGCAAGTCATTTAATACTTGCATACTTAAAAATGTGTTTGTGCTTTTTCTGGTTTTGTCTGTCATTTGTGGCGGTGTTACATTTGCCGCCAAACTATCATTAGTAGCATTAGCTTGCTAGCTCTTTTTAAAAAAAATTAAGATAAAAGTTTCTCAAAACATAAAAGCATATGTCGCAATGTACAATATTGAGTATGAAAAAATGTTGTTAGAAGAACATTAAGTAAACAGAATAAATGAAGTATAATGCAAATTGCTTTTAATGAGGTTAAGGTGCTAATATAGTAATATACAAGTGAGGCTTTTATATTAGTGTTTTAAGACCTTTATACAGTTTTATTTTGTTCAAGACAGCATCAAAAATTGGACTAATTTTAAAGCAACTATATTTATGTGTAAAAAAAACTTTTCCAAATGCTTAGTCATTCTTTATTGTTACATTTGAAGGCCAAATCTTATACAGTCCAATAAAGTTGGAGAAGTTTGTTAGGCATTACCCAGAACTGTAAAGTTTGCCAGAAACTTTGTGAAACTACAGGAAAAAAAAGAGATGTTCTCCTTTCTCAATGATGGAATCATAGCATGCACATGAATTTATATTGTTAACCTTCTGATTTAAAAAAGTCTGAAGAATACATTTGTGTCTAGTAAATACAGTTTTCAACTAGTCTGTATAAGCCTATGACAACAGCATTGGAGAATTTCTGGACTTGAGTTTTGGCTTTAGATTTTGATGTGCCACCACAGGATTTTCAGTGGCCCGTTATATTCAATTCAATTCAACTTTATATAGCGCCATTTCACAACAACGGTCATCTCATAGCACTTTCAACTGTAGGGGGAACCCCCACAATTGCAGAAAGACCCCAGCAATCAGGCGATCCCCTGTGAGCAAGCACTTGGCGACGGTGGAGAGGAAAAACTCCCTTTTAACAGGAAAAACCCTCCAGCAGAACCAGGCTCAGGGAGGGGCAGTCATCTGCTGCGACTGGCTGGGGGGTGAGGGGACAGAGAAGATGAAAAGAACAGACATGTAGAGAGCAAACAGCACGATGGGGACTCAATCTGTGGGAGAGAACAAACATGTTAATGACCAGCAAAAAAAAAAATATTTCATTGAGAGTGAAGAAAGGAGTGAGGCCCAGTGAATTATTGGAGGTCCCCCGGCTGACTAAACCTATTAGCAGCATAACTAAGGGAGTGTTCAGAAACACATGATCCCTCCCTAATTGTAGGCTATATCAAAAAGGAAGGTTTTAACCCTACTCTTAAAAACAGAGATCGAGTCTTGACTCCCGAATCCAGATTGGCAGCTGGTTCCACAGGAGAGGAGCTTGATAACTGAAGGCTCTGCCTCCCATTGTACTTTTGGAGATTCTAGGTATTACAAGTAATCCTGCTTTTTGGGAGCGTAGTGCTCTGTTAGGATAATACAGTAGTATCAGATCTTTTAAATAAAAAGGAGCCTGATTGTTTAGAGCTTTGTAAGTAAGAAGAAGGATTTTAAACTTAATTCTAAACTCTATGAGAAGCCAATGAAGGGAGGCCAGAATCAGAGATATATGATCTCTCTTTCTAGTACCTGTTAAAACTCTTGCTGCAGTATTTTGGATCCGCTGAAGACTTTTTAAAGTTTTAGGAGTGTGGATCAGTTTCTCAGCATCACTCAGACAAGATGCTCCTAATCTTGGCAATATTACGCAAATGATAGAAGGCAGTCTTAGAAACAAATTTAATATGTGAATCGAAAGACAGATCTTGATCAAAAATAATTCCAAGGTTCCTCACAGAGCTATTAAGAGAAGGAGTAACCGCATCCAAACAAAGTTTGATTTGGAAAGGTATTGCTAAGGTTTTTTGGACCAACAAGAATGACTTCAGTCTTATCTGAATTTAATGGCTAATTGATTACTATCATCTGGCTTCATTGACCAGTATAATTGTGTGTCATCTGCATAACAATGAAAATGTATAAAGTGCTTTCTAATAATGTTGCCTAACGGAAGCATATATAAACTAAAAAGAGTAGGGCCTAGCACAGATCCCTGTGGAACTCCATGACTGAGCTTTGAGTTGAAAGAAAACTCATTATTGACATGAACAAACTGGAACCTATCAGATAAATAAGATCTAAACCACTGCAACGAAGTTCCATTAAGTCCAACATAGTGTTCTAATCTATCAAGTAGAATATTATGATCGATAGTATCAAAAGCTGCACTAAGGTCTAAAAGGACAAGTACAGAAACCAGTCCATTATCAGATGCGATGAGGAGGTCGTTATTGACCTTCGCTAAGGCTGTTTCAGTACTATGATGGATTCTAAACCCAGATTGAAACTCTTCAAGTAAACCATTTCCCTGCAGGTGCTCAAATAATTGCATAGCAACAACTCTTAAGATTTTTGAAATGAAAGGGAGATTAGAGATTGGTCTATAGTTAGCTAAAGCTCCTGGATCTAGCGTTGGCTTTTTGAGTAAGGGTTTAATTAATTAATAGCTACAATGCTCAGCACTGGGTGTGTTTATATTTATATATCTATATATTTATTCCATCTAGCTACAATGCTCCGCACTGTGTTTTTATATATCTACATATTATTCCATCTAGCTACATTGCTCCGCACTGTGTGTGTTTATATACTTGCATATTTATTCCACCTAGCTGCAATGCTCCGTACTGTGGGTGTTTATATATTTACATATTTATTCCATCTAGCTACAATGCTCTGCACTGTGTGTTCATATATTCATATATTTATTCCATCCAGCTACAATGCTCTGCACTGTGTGTCTGTGTGTGTGTGTGTGTGTGTATATATATATTTTATAGTAATATGTACATATGTATATTAGCTGCTCTTGCTTGCTTGTTTTTTTTTGTTTTTTTTTTCTTGCCTTCTGATTGTTGCTCTGAGTGTTGCTATCCCTGTGCTGTTGCAATCCTGGAATTTCCCCGTTGTGGGACTAATAAAGGCTTATCTTATCTTATCTTATCTTAATTACAGACGATTTAAAAGCCTGTGGTACATGGCCTAAAGTTAATGAAGAATTGATTATATGAAGAATAAAGCTACCAATAAGTGGGAAGACTTCTTTAAATAACCTGGTAGGAATAGGGTCTAAAAGACAAGTTGAAGGTTTGGATGAGGAAACTATTTTGTCTAACTCACAAAGGTCAATTGGAGTAAACTCATCAAGACAGACATCAATTGAAGGAGTTGTAGTAGTTACTGTATTTACGTTAACGGTGGGAAGAGTCTGATTGATTTTATCTCTGATGGATGAAATTTTATTATTGAAAAAGTTCATAAAGTCCTGACTAGTAAGCTCTAAGGGAATGCTAGGATTGACAGAGTCCTGACTCTTTGTCAACCTGGCTACAGTACTGAAAAGAAACCTGGGATTATTCTTGTTCTCTTCTATTAATGCAGAATAATAACTCATTCTAGCTTTTCTAAGATTTTTTATAAATTAAAAGATGATTTCTCCAAGCTAAATAGATTTCATCTAAATTAGCGGAGCGCCATTTTCTTTCTAATTGATGAGTCTTCTGTTTTAAGCTATGAGTTTCTGTGTTGAACCAAGGAGTTAGAAATCTCTGATTAGACTTTTTCTTTTTTAAGGGGATATATTAATTATGGTTATTATTATTATTATTATTGTGTGTTTGGGTCACGGCTACACCTTTCCGGTTCCGCTGCCACCCAGAGTATAAAAAGGCCTACTCGGAAGAGGCACGGTCTCTTTACGACCAATGCCTCTGCCTTGACGGGAGCGCCTTAGTGTTCTGTGAGTTACTACAATGAAGCTACGTTATATTGCACCTTCGGCCTCATCATTGGAGCATTGCTCTGGACATAACATTTGGCGACGAGGATAAAAGTATGGATAAGGGAGTTTCTTGTTTTCAGCCATTTTTGGAGCTCCCAGGTGAGCCACCAGTTCCCTGGACGAGGTGGTTTGCAGCGTTCCAAAATTATTTGGTGGCATTGAACCTCTGCGAATTGGAGAAACTATATGCACAAGCGATACTGGTCCATAATCTCAGCATGGAAGGGCAATGTATTCTCAGCACATTGGGAGCGAGTGATAGTTTTGAGGACGTGGTTGAGCTAATGGCACGCCATTTTCAAGCTCCTGAGAACGCCATTATCCGATGGATCCAGTTCCGACAGCAACGCCAGCGGCCGGGAGAGTCAGTGCAACGGTATGTTGTGGACCTGCGCCAGCTGGCTGGAGTGCCAGTTTGGGGATTTGGATAAAGAAATAGTCCACGACCAGTTGGCGGAGCACACGCTTTGTTCTGCATGTTTTGTTCACGCACTCTGGTGAACTGATGTTGAATGCAGCTGTGGAGATAGCTCAACAGTACAAAGCAGCAGATAAACTAAGAACCTTGGTGAGAGAACAACGTTGAGGCAGTCTAACTCAGAATCAGCGGCGCAGACTCGTGGACCCGGGTAGCGATGACAGCGCAGAAGATAAAGAAGACTACGCTACCGCTATTAAAATTAGGTCCACCCCGGGGTCGCCCAGACGTTTGGGCTGTGGGTCCACCAAGCACCGATACAAGGTGAGAGAGTGTCCGGTGAGGGGCAAATGCTGCGGCAAGTGTGGACTCATACATCATTTCGCCGGGGCCTGCAAAATGTTTGAGCGAGGGGAACAGCGACACAAGACGGATTCCCCCGCCACGACTCCTACGGTTATTCACACCGTCTCCCCGAGCACAGATGGGCGGATTTACTGTGACATGATGCTGGACGATGTGGAAGTGCCGTTGTTGGTGGACATGGGCGCTGCAGTGTCCACGTTGAACTGGCCTACTGTGAGGAGTTTGTTCCCGTATAACCATGTAAGAGGATTGTCAATGTTGTATTGTGGCTATGGAGGTAACAGACTAGCCATCATGGGTTCGCTGGAGCTGACGGCGAGGTACAAGTTGGCTGTGGTCTCAAATATCCAGTTCGTGGTGACTATGAGGGGGTTGAACGTGATGTGCTGCGACCTGTTTTACAGACTGGGCTTTACAATCACCAGCGATACTGAAGAGGAGTGGTTGGGCTGTGGTTTGTGGGACCAACCGGTTCTGTGCGTGGTGGACGATGCAGTATAGGAGGAAGATTGGCCTAGTATTCTGGGAGATGGACAGGACCAAGACCACCCAGGGCTATCGCGAGGTGATTCTGGTGCCAAGGCCCAAGATACCCTGGATGTGGGAACTGGGCGGTACAGTGGAACGCCCGCGGCAGTGGGTGGAGCTGTGAGGATGGCTCCCTCTGCTTCCAGAGTTCGGCCTGGAGATACCGAGAAGCAAGGGGCTGCAACGGCTTTGCCGGCGTTTAGAATGAAAGACAGCGGGGCAGGACCGGCTGGCACAGTGGACAGACGTGCCACACAGCAACACTGGAGGCCGAGTCGGGCTTTGCATGGGGTCGGTGGAGCGGTTTGACTCAGAGAGGAAGCCTGGCCTAGACGTCGTGGATGTTTGAAGCTGAGTCAAGCTCCCCTGCGGGTCACCGATGTGGTTCGACCCAGGGAGGAGGCTCGGTTAAAGGGGGATCCATGGCAAGAGAAAATGACGAGAGGACCAGGGACGGCTGCAGGTGGTGGCTGTCTGGGAGGATGGTTATCTTCAGATGTCCCGTGGGTCGTGGAGACACCCCAACGAACTGAGACATGCCGGTGAGGAGAAGGAGGTGTCGGGGCGCCGACGTAGTTCATCTCCGGGGACGAAGCGTAGAAGTTCTAGTCGGGACCTGCCAGACAGGTCTCCGGGGGATGGTCTCCCCATCAAGACTGTATGGTGGCAAGGGGGCGGTATGTTTTGGGGTTAACCTGTTAACATGCTCATGTTTGAAATGTTAATATGTGCACTACCAGGGCTGCATTATTGTTGTGTTAACGTTGTATATGCATGAAAGTGGCTGGGTTGAGTGCTCCTTAAAAAAAAAAGAAAAAAAAAAAGAAGAGAGTGTGGGCTACTTTTATCAGGGGGGTTTGTGCAGAATTTGTTAATAGGTGTGTATTGCCCAAACCATGGAGGTAATATGTTTCACACTTACTTGCTGTGGGATTGCTCTGGTGTGTGTTTAAAAAAAAAAAAAAAAAAAAAAAAAAAAAAGGGCCCAACATCATTTGTATTGTTGCATTTGCTTGCATGTATTATATGCGATTTACACGAGTTGTGGGATGAAGGTGTCTGGTGGGGGGCTGACACAGCAGGGTGTGGAGGTACATATTGACCGTTTAGGGTGTGTTTTGATAAGTTTTGATTGTATATGTGTTTTGGGATTATTTTTCATGTTTTATATTAGGAACTCGGCAGCCTACCTTGTCTTATGGACTGTTTATGATAGAGATGGCAGAATAACCCCTCTGGCCGTGTGGAGGTGGGGCAGTAGTCCACCTGTCCCACTCTAGTTTTAGTTATTTGTGTGCATGGATAGGCCCTGTTATTATATTTACTGTTAAGAGTGTGATTTGGGTCGAAATTTGGGTGGGCCTAATGGTGTGTATCCTGGACTTTTCTATGGGGGGGGGATGTTATATATTAATTATGGTTATTAATATTATTATTGTGTGTTTGGGTGACAGCTACACCTTTCTGGTTCCTCCGCCACCAAGGATATAAAAGGCCTACCCGGAAGAGGCACGGTCTCTTTACGACCAGCGCCTCTGCCTTAATGGGAGTGCCTTAGTGTTCTGTGAGTTACTACAATAAAGCTACGTTATACTGCACCTTCGTCCTCATCACTGGAGTATTGGTTATGGACATAACAGCCCCCATGTGGCCCCCCCTATGAAAAATTTCTGGAGGCGCCACTGGATGGGATCAACTCTGTGTTGATTACATACAGTATAACTCAGCGTTACAACATAAACATCAACAAGAAGCACCAAAAAAATGACCATTAAAACAATCACAGTGATGATCTAATGCTTAAGAGTTTAAAATATGTTGCTGTGATTGTGAAGAGTTGGAACGATTATACAGCATATGTGGCCAGGGAACGCAGGTATCGGGAGGACATGAGCACAGCAAAGGGGCACAGCACAGGACCAGCCGCTCCAGCTCTCTGTAGCAGGGATTTGTATCCAGGCAGTCTGCCAACAGGAGACAGAGACCTCACTGGTGCTGTTTAATCAGCTATGCTGTATAATCAATCTGTCCTCACCAAAATCGTTAAACATCTAGAGGGTGTACACCTCCATGCTGCTATGGCTGTATCTTGCGTATCCTGACCCAGGTGACCTTCAAAATCTAACGGGTTCATCTGTAGCCCACAGAGTATCTCTGGTGAAAATTTCATCAAAATACATCCAGTAGTTTTTGTGTAATCCTGCTAACAGTCAAACAAACCAACATGATCGCATTACCTCCTTGGTGGAGGTAGCAACGGCAGCAAGTTGGTCCATGTGCTACACTGTATAGTCATTTTGTGCATAATCATTTTTGTGTGATTTCAGCATATTTTAAACAGTGCAGCTTGTTTGCGTTGCCGCACTTTGCCACAGTTAAAACTGTCAAATGATTATGTCATAAACAAAACCTCTAGAATGATGGTTGCTGAAATGGAGACATGACATCTGAGAGGACCAGATACAGAAACGGCCCTTACTAACGTTCCTCTTCCCTAAAATTAGTTCCTATTTCCTGTAGTGGAAACGGGGCAGGAGTAGCTTTCTGCAACCCTAAAAGATGAGAATCTATTTAACACCATAACCAATGATGTGGGGTTTGATCAGAAAGAAGAGTGGTGCTTGAATGTGTCTCAGTCTGAGATCGGAGAATCCAGCTGCCTCCACATATTTCCACGTCTCACGTATGATTTCACACCCATCACCAAAGTAGTACCAGAAAGGCTGGAGAACATGCTGGAAGAAGTGGGACCAAGTCGAGGGTTCTGCAACCACATGCTCGATGAAGAAGAAGGCTCCACCCTACATGGGAAAAAAAAAATACATGAAAGATCCTTAGGGGAGTATCTCACTGGGCTGTGACAGCTCACAACTAGTTGGAGATTTAAAACAAACAAACACAAAAAAAAACGTGAGACAAATCCCAGAATTTGCAACAATTTTCAATTGGAATCACACTGTCTCACAAATGTTGCAATAATGTTGCACAAACTCCACAACAGAATAATGACATTTTCACTGCTTGCCCACTGCAGCTTCTCTCCCACTGGATTACTGTATAGGAGCACACATGTAAAACGACTAACAGAATACAAACAGATGTATACAATAAACATGCCCAGAAATCACTAGAAACAACACTATGGCGAGCAATGAAACTCATAATTACATTTTTCACAACATCAGTAAATGACAAGCAGATATATAAACATGATGATGGATAGACTGAAAATGACACTCACCTCTCCAATCAGGATATTATTCAAAAAGTGCCTCAGTATTAGGCTCTGGGCAATGATTTGGCATAATAATAAACACCTGCTGCTATTCCACCTCTCCAATCAGTCACAACTGCTGCAGGTGCTTGTCTCCAATCAGTCAGAATTTAGTTTCATAAGTTCCCAACCCACTGCAAAATTGTCTTACTCTTCTCACACTTTCAGACTCGCGGAAACTAAACCGAGTAGGGTTCGTGACGAGGTTGAGACGGGATTGAGAGACCTGCGATGACTGACTATTTTGACAGAAAAGCTGTCGCACTAATTTTTATTTTATTAATGTTCAAAATTGCTGCAAGATAAGCGGAAGACCCTGCGACTCAGGAGAGGAAAATGAGAACCGCTGAGAATGTTTGGAGACATTTTGGAAACTTTCTTGAGAATGTTGTTCTCCAGCTAGTCTCAAGCTGTCACAGCCCAGTGAGATACTACCCTTAGCGAGCAAGCTCACATACCCCACACATCTGCATATCAGGGGTGCCTAATGAGAACTGTGATTAACATAAAATGGGTGGGAAAAAAATAAGTCCCCCTCTCCAAAATGGACCCTCATTAGATGTATAAATTTGATGTGAATTCGATCAGAAATGTAAAAGCTATAGTAGAGACAACATAAAATGTCAAACGGACAAATGAATGGACCAACGGATGGACAGGTCAAAAATATACCCTCCGCAACCTTGCTGATAATTTTAAACTGGGTATTTTGTGTGTGTAAATATCCATTCTACATAACACTTATTGGTTGTTCTCCAAGGCAGAAATGAGTTTCTAAACCCATTAATCATATTTTATTGCTAAAAGATGTTTGTTAGATCAAAAATGAATAATAAATTAAATGTGTGTACATATTCATTCAGACCTTGTGTTGTGGCTCCATCCTTAATATCCTTCATTTCAGATGTATAATTTTTTATCAGACTGCTCAAAGGTGACACCACAGCTAATCAGTAACCACTGCTGAAAATTCCGGTTGAAACCACCTGAAGGCTTTAACGTTTTAGCTGATATGCTGACCTATTACAGGCAAACTGTAACAAATTAACCCTTCATGGATCGTCACCTAATCGTGGTGAGGGGTTTGTGTGCCCTAGTGATCCCAGGAGCTATGTTGACCGGGGCAATTTGACTCTGGTAAGGTCACCCAAGACAAACTGGTCCTGGGTGAAGGGCCAGACTAAGAACGATCCAACAGACTCTCATGATGAATGCTAAAACAAGGATTCAGTGTACCCTGCCCGGTATGGGGTTACCGGGGCCCCACCCTGGAGCCAGGCCTGGGGGAGGGGCTCGATGGCTAGCGCCTGGTGGCCGGGTTTCCGTCCATGGGACCTGGCCTGGCTCAGCCCGAAGGAGTTACATGAGTCCGCCCTCCAGTGGGCTCACCACCTGCAGGAGGGACCATGGGGGTCCGGTGCTATGTGGATCAGATGACGGTCGAAGGTAGAGACCTTGGCGGTCTGATCCCAGGCTTCCAAAACTAGCTTTTGGGACGTAGAACGTGACGTCACCTCTCTGGTGGGGAAGGAGTCTGAGCTGGTGCATGAGGTTGAGAGATACCGGCTAGATATAGTCTGCCTGACCTCAACACACAGCTCCGGTTCCGGAACCAGTCTCCTGGAGAGGGGCTGGTGTTATGTCCGTGGGTTTCTACTTTAGGTTACCACTCGGAGGAACAAACACTAAGACACACACGGCTGCAGGTCATTAGCTTGCTCGTTTACTCAGGCATACGCACACATACACGTATCAGTTCAGTTCAACGAGCACACTCTTATACTATTGGCGATGCCACAGGATACAGCGCCCACCAATGGGGTGGCATATGCAAATGCAACTCATACAACTCATACAACTCCCATACATCACATCTCCTCCCCACTAAATGTTGTACCCACCCCCAAGATACACAAAGCAAACAACTTTTATTATTTTAAAAACACACACTAGCCTCGAGGCTGGGAGTAGATGATCCCAAACCCCTGAGTCAGTCAAGGGTTTATTCTGCCCTTTTAGTGAGACGTGACTCTCTCATCTAACACATAAAAAAGGTCTCTTATTCAAAAATGTCCAATATATGTCTCTTAAAAGTATCTTAAACAAAGTTTATGGAACATAACGCTCTGGTGGTCTAGTAATACGAGAAGGATATCTCTTACCAGTCTCTGGAGGTGATGTGGTGTTTCCCTCTGAGGTTACCTGGGGTAATGGTGAGGGGTCACTCACAGGAACTGGAGTAGCTGGTTCTGGAACAGTCTTCCAGCACAGGCAGGTCTGCTGAGATGCACGACGATGCAGCTCCGCCGTCGTCTGTAAAGGTATCCAATTCAACAACCCTGGCCAGCATCTGGTCCGCGTGTCGCCTCCAGTGCTGCGATGCGCCGATGTCGACGGTGTAGGATACAGGGCCAGTCTCAGCTGAAACAACCCCTGGTATCCACTTCTTCTCTCCTCTCCCGTAATCCCGAACAAGAACTGGGTCTCCCACCTTAAACGTTCTGGCTTTTGCATGCACTCCTCGATACGCACACTGTGCCTCTTGTGCTTTCTCTACCTCTGATGTCACGCTAGGCTTCAGCAGGTCCAATCGAGATCGCAACTTGCGATGCATGAAAAGCATAGACGGGGACTCCTTCGTTGTAGAATGTGGAGTATTATGGTACGTGAGTAGAAAGGTGTCCAGTCGGTGTTGTATGGAAGTGGTTCCAGTGGAACGCTTCAGTGACTGCTTGAATGTCTGTACAAAATGTTCTGCAAGACCATCTGTTGATGGATGAAATGGTGCAGAGCGAATGTGCTTTACTCCATTGTCTTTCATAAAAGTGTCAAACTCGTGTGAGGTAAACTGAGGACCATTATTGCTCACTAACACCTCAGGGAGCCCATAGCGATTAAATAACCCTCGGAGCACCTGGATGGTATTAGCCGTTGTAGTGGAACTCATAAGGTGTACCTCAGGCCATTTTGAATGGGCGTCTACAACCACCATAAACATTTGGCCTTGGAAAGGCCCAGCAAAGTCAACATGAATTCTCTGCCACGGGGATCCAGGCCAGGTCCATGGGTGGAGTGGTGCTGGTCCCGGTGCTTTCTGTGTGAATTGACAGGACTGGCATGTTTTTGAGACCTTTCAATTTGAGCGTCAATTCCGGGCCACCACATGTAACTGCGGGCAACAGCTTTCATTTTCACAACACCTGGGTGTCCAGTATGCAGTTCCGACAGCAGTCGTGATCTCAATTTTGAGGGAATAACGACGCGCACACCCCACATAAGGCAACCTTGCTGGAGTGTCAACTCACCCCTCCGGCTGATGAATGGCGCCAATGTGCTGGCCACATCCTGGACCCTCAGAAAGCGACCTGTGGAGACCATCTCCAGGACTTGAGCAAGGACAGGATCACCCCTGCTCTCTCGGCAGATTTCTCGACAGTTCACAGGTAAGGCTTCTAGGTGTTTAATGTGTAAACTGTCCACAGTACTGATTCTCTCTCTTTTCCACAATATCTTTATTGAACCTTTTTTTTTTTTAAACAAACATGATACAAACAATCAAACACTAACACTAAAGTACTACAAAAAAAAAATGCACTAAAAAACACCAACAACCACCAACAAAATCAAATCTTCAACAGTGCTCCTCTGTTTAGTCTAGACAATCCAACACATAAGTATACATATTATGTTCACCAGTTTGGAATTTACAAGGTCCACACATATCATTCACCTTCTTCTTCAAGAGTTATGTTTAAATTTTTTACATAATCAATAAAAGGTCTCCATATATTCTCAAACACAATTTCCTTTGATTTCAGTATATATGTTATTCTTTCTAATGGAAGGTTTGTTAACATCTGTCTTAACCACTGAGTCACATCTGGTCTATGAGTCTTTTTCCATAATAGTGCAATACATTTTTTGGCATTAAGCAAACTGAGGTCTATGAATGTTCTTTCACTTTTATTAAAATTATGCTTTTCTGGGTACAGACCCAACAAAAACAGTTTAGGATTCAATATGATTTGTTTTGAGATTATTTTTTCAATTGTTACCCTCACCTCTTCCCAAAACATTCTTATTAATCTACATTCCCATACACAATGAAATAAGATAAGATAAGATAAGATAAGCCTTTATTATTTTATACAGCACAGGGATAGCAACACTCAGAGCAACAATCAGAAGGCAAGAAAAAAAACAAGCAAGCAAGAGCAGCTAATATACATATGTACATATTACTATAAAATATATATATACACACACACACACAGACACACAGTGCAGAGCATTGTAGCTGGATGGAATAAATATATGAATATATGAACACACAGTGCAGAGCATTGTAGCTAGATGGAATAAATATGTAAATATATAAACACCCACAGTACGGAGCATTGCAGCTAGGTGGAATAAATATGCAAGTATATAAACACACACAGTGCGGAGCAATGTAGCTAGATGGAATAATACGTAGATATATAAAAACACAGTGCGGAGCATTGTAGCTAGATGAAATAAATATATAGATATATAAATATAAACACACCCAGTGCTGAGCATTGTAGCTAGATGGAATAAATATGTAAATATATAAACACACACAGTGCAGAGCATTGTTGCTAGGTGGGATGAAACAGCATAACCGTCTATTTAGTTATCCTACATGGTATGATTATGTGCCCATACATATTCTCACCCTCCATAGCGACCGGTATGTTCCTAGTTGTATGCCGGAGAGGACCATTGTGTAAGTCTATTGCATCTTTTGCATTCAAAAAAAACTATTAGTTTGTTACGTCTTTTTGCTATCTCTGCGAGCAGCCCTGCTTAGGTTGTACAGTCTGACAGCCGTTGGTAGGAAGGACCTACGAAACCTCTCGGTTGTGCACCTGGGATGATGTAGTCTGCTGCTAAATGAGCTCCTCAGTGCATCCAGTATGTCCTGCATAGGGTGGAACTCGGACTCCAGCAGAGATGACAGTTTAGCCACCGTCCTTCTCTCTCCTATCTCCTCCATCGGATCAAGGCGCTGCCCCAGGACAGAGCTAGCTTTCTTAATCAGTTTGTTCAGTCTCTTCCTATCGGCTGCAGTAATGCCACTGCCCCAGCAGACCACTCCAAAAGTGATGGCTGATGCCACCACCGTGTCATAGAATGACTTCAGCAGCGCCCCTTGTACACCAAAAGACCTGAGTCTCCTCAGCAGGAACAGCCTGCGCTGTCCCTTCTTGTAGAGTGCGTCAGTATTGTGTGACCAGTCTAGTTTATTGTTCAGATGAATACCCAGGTACTTATAGGATGTCACCATCTCGATGTCTGTTCCCTGTATATTTACTGGTGCTGTGAGGGGCTGCCCATGCCTGCGGCAGTCCACCACCAGCTCCTTAGTTTTCCTCGCGTTGATCTGGAGGCAGTTCCGATGGCACCAGTCCACAAAGTCCTGGATAAGCCCTCTGTACTCAGCTTCATCTCCGCTGGAGATGAGACCAACGATCGCAGAGTCATCAGAGAACTTCTGTAGATGGCAATGTGTTGTGTTGTGTGAGAAGTCCGCAGTATAAAGAGTGAACAGGAAGGGAGCCAGCACCGTTCCCTGGGGGGCCCCCGTGCTACTGATGATCGTGTCGGAAACACAGTCCCGGGTTCTCACAAACTGAGGCCGGTTCGTGAGGTAGTCCAGGATCCATGATGAGAACGGTGAAGGAGGAAGATCACCGCATCCTCCACCCCAATGCCATGCTGGTAGGCGAACTGGAGTGGATCCATCGCTGGTTCCACCAGGGGGCGGAGATGAGCAAGGAGCAGTCTCTCCAGGGTCTTCATCAAGTGGGACGTCAAGGCCACCGGTCTGAAGCTGTTCAGGTCTTTGGGGTGGGAAGTTTTTGGTACAGGTACCACACAAGATGTTTTCCACAGCTGTGGTACCCTCCCCAGTTTCAGGCTCATGTTGAAGATATACGTCACAATCCCACACAGCTGGTCTGCACAGGACTTGAGGAGCTTTGCGCTGATGCCGTCCGGTCCCGACGCCTTCCTCGCCTTGATCTTCCTCAGCTCCGTCCTCACCTGGGTCTTGGTCAGGGTCAGGATGGGGGGCTGTGTGTTGGGAGTGGGGGGGGGTGTCGGTGGAGTGGGCAGCAGGACTTGATTTCTTAGAGGCAGCAGTGGTTGTTGTGCAGACAGGGGGGAGGGCGGTTGGTCAAATCTATTGAAAAACAGATTCAGGTTGTTCGCCCACTCCCTGCCCCCCGTGGCCTGGGGGGAGGTATTCTGGAGCCCCGAGATGGTTTTGAGGTTTCTCCAGACCCCGCTGATGTCGCTCTGTTGCAGCTTGTCCTCCATCTTCTTCCTGAAGCTGTCCTTGCCTTCTCTGATCTTTCTCCTCAGCTCCCTCTGTACGGACTTCAGCATCTCCCTGTTCCCCGACCTGAAGATCCTCTTCTTCTCTCTCAGAAGTGTTTTTATCTCAGGGTTGATCCAGGGTTTGTTGTTTGAGTGACGCCGTATGGTCTTGGTGGGAACGGATTTGTCCACACAGAAGCTGAGGTAGCCCGTGAAGGTGTGAATGAGGCCATCGATGTCCTCACCATGTGGATCGCAGAGCTGCTTCCAGGCAGTGGCTTCAAAACAGTCCTTTAGAGTGTCCATTGTCTCCTCAGACCATAACTCCACAGTGTGCATGGCCGGAGGTTGTCTGTGCACTAGGGGTTTGTACACCGGTCGGAGATGAACCAAGTTGTGATCCGATCTCCCAAGTGGGGGGAGTTGTGATGAGGTGTACGCCTCCTTAGTGTTTGCGTAGAACAAATCCAGTGTTTTATTGTCTCTAGTGTGGCATGTGACATACTGGGTGAAAGTGGGCAGAATGGGAGACAGTGAAACGTGGTTGAAATCGCCCGAGATGAGGAGAAGAGCATCTGGGTGTTCTGTCTGCAGCCTGCTGGTTACTGAATGGATGACGTCACGCGCTGTCCCAGCGTTCGCCGTCGGATTTGCATAAACAACAATGCAGATCACGTGTGAGTGTTCTCTCGGGAGATATGTAGGCCTCATGCTAACAGCTAGCAACTCAATGTCTTTGCTGCAGTGTCGTTGTTTAACAGTGATATGTCCCGGTCTGCACCAGTTGTTGTTAACATACATTATCACTCCACCGCCCCTAGTTTTGCCACTCTCTGGTGTTCGGTCAGCTCGTATCATGTGAAAACCCTCCAGCTCAATGTTAGCATCTGCTGCTAGTTCAGTTAGCCACGTCTCAGTAAACAAAAGGAGAGAGCACTCCCGGTAAGTGCTATCATAACGGGAGATAGCCGCTAGCTCATCTAACTTTCCCAGTATCGACTGTACATTTCCCATGACAACAGATGGAAGGGAGGGTCTGTACCTTATACTTGGGTACAGACGGTCGTCTGTACCCAAATAGAGTTCCTTTACTTTCCATACATTTTGTGCACGTATCTGGTATATTTTTGTTATATCTATTTAACTCCTCCGGTGTAACATACATCCGCATTAACCATTTGAAATGTATCAATTTAAGGCGTACATTTATTGATTTGGTTTGAGCTTCTGTACAAGCCAATTCCCATTGTTCCTCTGAAATTTCAGTTTGCAGATCTTCTTTCCAGTAGTTTAATCTTTTCAGTGAATTTTCACTTGAAAATAGTGTCAATGAGTTATAAAACTCTGAAATAATACCCTTTCTTTTACTATCTTTCATCAACATTTTTTCCAAGGATGAATAGATAGGTCGAGTGAGAGCTTTATTTTGATTTGATCGAATAAAGTTTCTAAGTTGAAGATATTTAAAAAAATGTGTTCTATTGAGATTAAATTTGATCCTCAACTCTTCAAAAGACATTATGTTTTCTGCACATGGCAAATATAAATCCTGAATCTTTTGTATCCCTTTTAAATTCCATACTTTAAATACAGCGTCCGCTCTCCCTGGTTTAAAATATTGATTACCCCATATTGGACTAAATTGTGACAATAACTGTGGTTCTTTTAAATAGTTTTTAGCTTCACACCATATTTTGATCATATGCTTTACAAATGGATTTTTAACTTGTTTTTGTAATTTTTTTGCCAAATCCGAGTATATGAATATGGGAAGAGGTAAAGGTAAATTGTATGATTCCATTTCAGTCCAGTGAGGGAGATCATTTGATGAAAAATAATATGTCATAGACCTCAGTTGTGCCGACCAATAATACAACATAAAATTTGGACATTTCAGACCTCCACGATCAAATGGTAAATATAATAAAGACAGACGTAATCTAGCCCTCCTGTTGTTCCATATAAATTCCACTAACTTTTTTTTAATTCTTGAGAATAAATCTAAAGGTGGTGGTAAGGGAATGTATTGAAATAAATAAAGTATTTTAGGTAAGATATTACTTTTAAGTATATTAATTCTCCCGATCATCGACATTGGTAGTGACATCCATCTCTGAAGTAACTCATCAATATCTGTCATTAAGGCTTCATAATTGACACTGGCGACTGATTCTAGCTTAGGCACAATTTGGATTCCTAAATATTTGAACTGATTTACAACATTGAATTGATTTACCTCAGGGGTTGGGTAATTTCTCTGGGTCTCATTTAGCATTAATATTGAAGATTTAGTTTTATTTATTTTATATCCTGATATTTCCCCAAAATTCTTTATTAAATTCAACAAGGTCGGAATTGATTTTTTAAGATTCGACATAAACAAAATTATGTCATCGGCATACAGGGAGATTTTATGTTCTGTTGGTCCAACTTTAATTCCATATATTTGTGACTGTACACGTATTGCCATCGCTAAAGGTTCAATTGCCATAGTAAACAGTAAAGGTGAAAGTGGACAGCCTTGTCGACATCCTCTATTGATTTTTATTGATTTTGAAATATTGTTATTTGTTAGAATTTCTGCAGTAGCATTATTATATATTATCTGAACCCATTTTATGAAATTATTTCCAAGTCCAAACCTTTGTAAGACTTCAAAAAGAAAGGGCCATTCAACTCTATCAAAGGCTTTTCCGGCATCCAGTGATAAGAGAGCTGTATCCGGTGCTTCTTTATTAGAATAAATAATATTAAATAGTCTTCTTACATTATGGAAGCCTTGTCTTCCCTTTATAAAGCCATTCTGATCTCGATTAATAATATTTGGTAAAATTTCTTGTATTCGTCTTGCTAAAATTTTACAGATTATCTTAAGGTCGGCATTTAATAGGCTTATTGGTCTCATATTTTCACATTTATTAGAGGGCTTACCTGGTTTTGGCAACAGTATAATTAAGGCATTATTCATATATGATGGTAAATTACTATTTTGAAATGCTTCTAAAACCATTTCCAAAAAAGGTTTTGTTAATTTATTCTTAAATTTTTTATAAAGGTCAACTGGAAGACCATCTGGTCTTGCACTTTTTCCTGATTTCATATTATCAATGGCTAGTCCAACTTCTTCTTGACTAATTTTAGACTCCAGTATCTCCCTATTTTCATTTGGAATACACGGTATAAATAGTTCATTCAAAAACCCATGTAGTTTTGTTAAGTCAGATTCATTTTTGGTATCATATAGTTTTTCATAGTAATCTCTAAAGGCTCTATTAATTTCTGAAGGATCTATAACTACCTGTCCGTTACTTATAATACTGGTAATTGGTGTTTTAGATTCTAATTGTTTAATCTGCCATGCCAATAACTTTCCTGATTTTTCACCTTGTTCATAAAAAGATTGTTTCAATCTTAGAAGACTCGAGGCAGCTCTATTCGCTGATTTTTTGTCATATTCAGCTCTCAAAATCAGTAATTCGTTCTCCAACCTTGGATCTCTTCCTGCATATACTCTTTCTTGAAGAATTTTTATTTTATGTTCCAATTGGACTCTCTCCTCTCGAGTCTTCTTAGATTTTGAACCTGTATAACTAATAATATGTCCCCTAATAAAAGCTTTGAAAGCCTCCCACTTTACACATGCTGATGTTTGTGTAGTATTGATATCAAAGAACTCATCTATCTGTTTTTCTATATACTTAACAAATTCCTCATCCTGAAGCCATTTATGCTGAAATTGCCATCTACCTGGTTCCTTTGTCAATTTCTTATCTACATACATTAGACAGCAGGGTGCATGATCAGAGATCACGATGTTATCATAAAAACAGTTTTGAATCTTGGACCTTAATTCTGTGGAGATCAAAAAATAATCTATACGTGAGAATGTCTTGTAGGTATTGGAATAACAAGAGTATGCTTTAACTTGTGGTTTCATTTCTCTCCATATATCTATCAATTTCAATTCTTTCATAAAATGATTAATGGTCATCCTACATCCATTGTGCGTACAGTCCAGTCCTGTTGATCTATCTATACTGGGATTCAATGTACAATTAAAATCCCCTGCTATTATACAGTATGTTGCCCTGTAAGTGATGATAAGATAAGAAATAAATTAGCAAAGAACTTTTGATCATCTATATTGGGACCATATAAGTTCACCAAATTTATGTTTTCTAATAGCAAAGATCCTTGAATGATTACATATCTTCCAAATTTGTCTCCAATTACATTTTTCACTTGAAATGGGACTGATTTATGTATGAGAGTCATAACTCCCCTGGCTCGGGATGAAAATGATGAGGTGAAAACATTTCCTTGCCATCTACTCCTAATTCTTTTTACATCTTCCTCTATTAGATGAGTTTCTTGTAAAAACACAATTTTTGAACCCATGTCTTTTATTTTATTCATAACTTGTTTAAGTTTTTTTTAAATTTTGTAGACCTCTGCAATTCCATGAAGTTAAATTAAGATTAACGCTTTGATTTATAATCAATAGGGAGTTTGGGATTACCTTGCAGTGTAAACATGCTCAAACAGAAAAGCAAAAAAATGAGTGGTTGAACATTCACCCTACAAACTACACACAAACAAATTCCCCCTTCCCACATTTGTGGCAATCCCCCCAAAAGCAAAAGAAAAATTCCGTCTCCCGATATAGCCATCAACCGTTCCACACCCACGAGGAACAGCCAAAGCCACTCCTTCTTCATCCTCCCAATCACCCTAACTCTACTGCTTTTAATAACGTAACATTAACTCTCTTCTGTAATTTTCCAATTTAACTCCAAAATTTTTTAGCAATTTTGTACTTTTTTTTTTTTTTTTTAATATGTAATACATTCTATATTTTGTAATCTTGTTATATGCTTCTAATCAGTTAAATGCTCAAATATTCTACCCTATATTCTGTTCATGCTTAGCTCCCACCAGTCTCTTCCTGGATCTTCTTGATGAGCTCCTGCGCCTCCTCGGGGGTCTTGAAGATGCGTGTTCTGCCCTCATATGTGACCAGAAGTCTTGCAGGGTGAATCACTCCATGACGAATCTCAAGGTTGCGCAGTTCTTTGCGGATGGGGTCAAACTGCTTCCTTAATTGTTGGATTCCTGAGGCCAGATCTGGGTAGAACCGCACCTGCTGATCTTGGTATTTAATTTCTCCTTTGGCCCGCACCGCGTTGGATATCGTCATCCTGTCTCTGTAGCTGAGAAACTTCATAATTAACGTCCTCGGTGCTGCCTTGTTACCTCTCGGTGGGCCAATTCGGTGGGAGCTTTCCAAGACGACTGATGATTTTAGCTCCGCGTTGTTCAGCGCCTCCGGGATCCACCCCTCCAAAAAGGAGCATGAATCACGACCTTCGGCTCCCTCCGGTAAACCCACCAGCCTCAGGTTGTTCCGTCTGGACCAAGATTCCAAGTCCAGAACGCTATTTTCCAGATCTTTATTTTTTTTTTCCAAAGTGCGCACCTTTATTTGAAGTCCGCTGATTTCATCCTCCGCACTTGAAACACGAAGCTCCGCCTGCGTTACTCGCTCCACGCAGTCACCCAACTCCTTTCTCATTGCATCCAACGCTGCCATAATCCCATCAAGTTTAGCGGAAAAGTCTGCTCTCATTGAGCTAATGGCAGCCAGCACTGCACCTGTGCCGCCATCGTCAGCAGCAGCAGTTACCGCACCACCGCTAGTTTCATCCGCCATATCCGCAGCTTTTTCTACTGCGCCACAAACTTTAAAGTCCGTTAATTTGGACTGCTTCGGCGATTCAATTTTTCCCCCTCCTGATTTCCCAGCCTTAGTCTTCACCGGCATATCCTCACCCAAACGCTGGGAAAAGTTCTGTTCCAAATGAGAGAGTTATTTGCCGAATTTTTATTTCCAGGGGCAGAGCAGAGTGATACGTGTCCTTCTAGGCGGCCGCCATAACCGGAAGTCCCCTGATTCTCTCTCTTGATGATGTTGATAATGGAAGGCGTGAAAGCCCATCCGCATTTCCATGACGAGCTGCCTCTCGGTACTGTATGATGTAATTATGGGCAGCTAACAGGAGAGCCCACCGCTGCATTCTAGCAGCAGCCATAGATGGTGTGGCTTTGCACGGACTCAGAATAGTGGTCAATGGGCGATGATCTGTAAGGAGTGTAAACTGCCTGCCATACAGATAATGATGGAATTTACGAACTCCAAATATAATGCCAAGAGCTTCGCGCTCAATGTGGGCATAATTGCGTTCTGCCTTATTCAGAGTCCTTGATGCAAAAGCTATGGGGCTCTCTTGTCCATTCGGGAGAATATGTGAGATGACACTACCTACACCATAAGGTGATGCATCACACGCCAGCCGAATGGGAAGTTGTGGATCATAATGGGTTAACACGCTTTGAGTAACTGCTCTTTTGCCTCTTTGAAAGATGCAGCACATTCAGATGTACATTGCCATTGTTTTCCTTTGCACAACAGAGTATTCAGTGGGCTTAGGATAGCTGACAAGTTGGGGATAAATCTGCTGTAATAATTAATTAGCCCCAAGAAAGAACGTAACTGACTCACGTCTGTAGGTGCAGGAGCCTCCACAATTGCCCTGACTTTCTCTGGTGCCTTGTGCAGACCCTGGGCATCAATGACGTGACCCAGATATTCCAGTGAATCCTTGAAAAATTCACATTTTTCCTTCCGTACTCGCAAACCAAATTCTTCCAAGCGCCCTAGGACTGCATCCAGATTTTTCAGATGCTGCACACGATCCTGTCCACTGACCAATATATCGTCCAGGTAACAGTGAACGTTCGGCAGACCCTGGAGGACTTGGTCCATGGCACGCTGGAATATCGCTGGTGCTGAGGTAATTCCAAATGCCAGCCTGTTGTAACAAAACAGACCCTTGGATGTAGTTATTGTAAGATATTTTCTGGAATTTCCCTCTATCACCATTTGCAAATTGGCATGAGGTAAGTCCAGTTTACTAAAATGTTGCCCCCCCGAAAGTGATGCGAATAGATCTTCAATGCATGGAATTGGGCATTTCTCCACACACAGGGCAGGATTAACTGTGACTTTAAAATCCCCACATATCCTAACATCTCCGTTCTTTTTCACAACGGGCACAATGGGTGTTGCCCATTCACTGAATTTGACAGGGGATATAATGCCCTGCTCACACAATCGGTCAATTTCAGCCTCCACTTTTGCCCTAAGGGCATAGGTGGAACGACTCTCGCTTGACAGAACCGTGGCACATGATCCGGCTTCAGCGCCATGGCTACTTCCATGCCTTTCAGAGTGCCTAATTCTTTTTTTAAAGACCTCTGCATGTCTCTGTAGCACGCCCTCTAGCGTCTCCTCCCGGACCGTCTTTATTTCTCGCCAGTCAATTCGAATCCTCCGCAGCCACACCCGACCAAAAAGTGGGGGTGAACTTCCCCGAACCACATACAGTGGTAGTCTAGCCCTCTGCTTGTTCATCCTCACTGAAACGGTGATGACACCCTCTGCTGGAATCACCTCGCCCGTGTATGTTTTCAGCATTATATGGGTTTGGCGCAAGGGCAAGTCCTTAAAGTGTGCATCATACAGTTTTCTTGAAATCAGAGAAACGGCAACACCGGCATCTAATTCCATAATAATCCTTTTATCTTCAATTTTTGGTTTAACACTCATGTATGACAAATTACTCTGCTGAGACACCATATGCAGGCTCACTTCAGTGTCTGTAGTGCTACCATCACTAGATATTTCTTTTACATCCAATTGGTGCACCTTTTTTTCCTTTTTAGCTTTATACGCCACTGGTTTCTCCTTATTTACAATCTCTTTGTTCCTGCACATTTTCGAGATATGTCCTCTCTTACCACATTTATGGCATTTTTGCTCCTTATAAAAACAATTGCTCTCTTTGTGGTTCATTTTTCCACAGCGCAAACATTGTGTGTTGTTTGTCGTGTGGTGACAGTACATGCACTTTCAGCGCGTTGTTCAGCTGATGTGTCTCGCGAGCTACTGTCTCCATTGATACGGCCAGTTCCATTGCTTTGGAAAAAGTAAGCTTCTCCTCCATCAGCAATTTCTTCTGGATAGCTTCTATATTCAGTCCACAAACAAGCCTATCCCTCAATGCATCCTGCAGGTGCATACCAAACTCGCAGTGTTCAGAAAGTTTTTTAATGACTGCTATGTATTGCGTCACAGTTTCTCCCTCTTGTTGGTTCCGTTTATGAAAGCGAAATCTTTCAGCAATCACAATTGGCTTTGGGGAAAAATGGTCTTTCAAAACTTCCGCGAGTTGAGCATATGTCTTAGCCCCTGGCTTATCTGGAGCTACGAGGCTACGTAAAAGTCCATATGTTGACGCACCAATTACACTTAAGAAAACAGCAAGCTTTTTCTCCTCTGCAATACCATTTGCTGTTACAAAATACTCAAACCTCTCAATGTAGGTTGTCCACTGCTCCACCGACTCGTCGAATGGGTTAATGTGTCCAATAACTCCAGCCATGGCGTGCAGTTAGCTAGCGTTTAGCAATCTTGTCACCTGGCGTCCTGTCACCCGGCGTCCTATCACCCGGCGTCCTGTCACCTGGCGTGCCGCGCCCAGCCAAACTCTCACCAGGACAAATGTTCCTCTTCCTCCGTCACTCGCAGTCAATACCGCGGCGAGACTTGGAAACCTAAAGTTATCTTCGTCGCCAACGATGTTATGTCCATGGGTTTCTACTTTAGATTACCACTCGGAGGAACAAACACAAAGACACACACAGCTGCAGGTCATTAGCTTGCTCATTTACTCAGGCATACGCACACATACACGTATCAGTTCAGTTCAATGAGCACACTCTTATACTATTGGCGATGCCACAGGATACAGCGCCCACCAATGGGGTGGCATATGCAAATGCAACTCATACAACTCATACAACTCCCATACATCACAGCTGGAGCTTGGCCTACTCTGGAGTTGCCCCGGGCGAGAGGGAGCGAGCAGGGGTGGGTATTCTTGTATCCCCCCACCTTGCAAGAGCTATATTGGAGTTTTCCCCGGTGGATGAAAGGGTTGTTTCCCAGCGCCTTCGGACTGAGAAATGGGTCCTGACCATCATTTGTACCTATGCACCAAATGATGGTTCAGAGTACCCACCCTTTTTGGAGTCTCTGACTGGGGTGCTGGAGGGTGCTCCTCTTGGAGACTCCATTGTCCTACTGGGGGACTTCAATGTGCACGTGGGCAACCACAGTGAAACCTGGAGGGGGTGATTGGGAGGAACGGCCTGCTCGATCTGAATCCGAGTGGTGTTCAGTTATTGGACTTCTGTGCTAACCACAGTTTGTCCATAATGAACACCATGTTCAAGCATAAGGGTGTTCACATGTGCACCTGGCACCAGGACACCCTAGGTCGTAGGCCGATGATCGACTTTGTTATCGTGTCATCAGACCTGCGACCGTATGTCTTGGACACTCGGGTAAAGAGAGGTGCAGAGCTGTCAACTGATCACCACCTGGTGGTGAGTTGGATCCAATGGCAGGGGAGGACGCCATTCAGACCTGGTAGACCCAAACGTATAGTGAGGGTGTGCTGGGAACGTATGGCTGAGGCCCCAGTCCGGGAGGTCTTCAACTCCCACCTCCGGAAGAACTTCAACCACACGCCGGGGGAGTCTGGAGACATGGAGTTTGAATGGGCCATATTCTCCACCTCCATTGTTGAAGCAGCTGCTCAGAGCTGCGGCTGCAAAGTCGTCAGTGCATCTCATGGTGGCAGCCCGTGAACCAAGTGGTGGACACCAGTGATGAGGGGGGCCATTAAGCTGAAGAAGGAGTCCTATCAAGCTTGGTTGGCTTTTGGGACTCCCGAAGCAGCTGAGGTGTACTGGCAGGCCAAGCGGAGTGCGGCTCGGGTGGTTGCTGAAGCAAAAACTCTGGTGTGGGAGGAGTTTGGTAAAGCCATGGAACAAGACTTTCGGTCGGCATCAAAGAGATTCTGGAAAACTGTCCGGCAGCTCAGGAGGGGGAAACGGCTCCCTGTCCACACTGTGTATGGTGCAGATGGGGCGCTGCTGACTTTGACTGGGGATATCGTCGGGTGGTGGAAGGAATACTTTGAGGATCTCCTCAATCCCACCGACACGGCTTCCACAGAGGAAGCAGCGCTTGTGGATGAGGGGGACAACTCGCCAATCACAGGGGCTGAGGTTGCCAAGGTGGTTAACTCTTTTAACTGTCCACATTTCATGGATGGGTCGTGCACCCCCAGTGGCACAGTGCAGCAACTGCACCTGTCAAACTCACTGACGTCCCCCGGCTATACTGAGAATTTTTACTGATCTGTACTGATCTGACAGTTCAAAAGGTGGCAGACACGCGCCGGAGGAATCATGGCTGACATGGAATACAGCAAAGAAGAAGAAATCCTCATTATTCTTCTTCCTTTTTCAGCCTTGAGCTCACAACACCAATGTGGCCCCCGTCATGATCGGTCATGGTGGCGGCGATCCTGACAGAAACTGCATTTTACATGAAAAATAGCCACGTAATACAAACGAAATTCACGTGGGATAATCATGAGTTTGGAGATGTGGTAGAGAGCGCAAATGACTGACCAAACGCAAAACAATGACCACGATGGACGAAAACTGAGCTCACAACACCAAGATGGCCACGCCCGTCATCGTCATGTAACCTCAGAGAAATTGCATCATACTGGAAAAATAGCCAAGTAATACAAATGAAATTCACATGGGATAATCATAAGAGTTTGTAGATGTGATAGAGAGTGTAAATGACCGGCCAAACGCAAAACAATGACCACGATGGGCGAAAACTGACCGGTCACGTGAGCGAGTGAGCCCCCCCGCCCCCCACCACCACAGGTAAGAGAGGAATATATGTTTTGTTTTTTTTACATTTTATTGATTTTCTGGTTCATATACTTTGAAGATTAGATAAAAAAACATACCCCGTAGACAAAACGGTGTCAAAACCCCCCCCCGAACCATTCTTTGTGTACGTAAATGTGTCCAAAGTCCACTTTTGACTGTTATGCAATTTATATAGCTGCCGTGACATTATGCAAATTAGATGCATAAATTTTTTCCCTATCTGAAACTTTGGATCATTTTCTACATCTTTCTAACTGACAGTAAGCCATTATCTCTTGCAACTTTCAAGGTATAGCCTTGGAAATCTTAACTATTTTATTGACAAAATTTTTTTACCACTCTTGACCACTAGGGGCCTTGACCACCCTTTAACCGTCACATTCGCCATACGGCGACTGGGACAGCTAAAGAGTTAAGGTGGGCCCCGGGGGTGGACGAGATTCGCCCTAAGTACCTCAAGGCCCTGGATGTTGTAGGGCTGTCATAGTTGACACGCTTCTGCAACATTGTGTGGAGCTCGGGGACAGTGCCTTTGGCATGGCAAACCAGGGTGGTGGAGGGGGACCAGAGGGTGTGCTCCAACTTTAGAGGGATCATACTCCTCAGCCTCCCTAGGAAGGTCTATGCCGGAAGGTCTATGCCAAGGTACTGGAGAGGAGAGTCCAGCTGTTGGTCGAACCTCTGATTCAGGAGGAGCAATGTGGTTTTTGTCCTGGCCGTGGCACATCGGACCAGCTCTTCACCCTCTCAAGAATCCTCGAGGGTTCGTGGGAGTTTGCCCAAACAGTTTACGTATGTTTTGTGGATTTGGAGAAGGCATTCGACCGCATCTCTCGTGGTTTTTGTGGAGGGTGCTTCAGGAGTATGGGGTATCGGGCTTGTTATTATGAGCTATCCTGTCTCTATATGACCACTGTGAGAGTATGGTTCATATTGTCAACACTCGGTCGGACTCATTCCCAGTGAGAGTTGCACTCCGCCAGGGCTGCCCTTTGTCACTGATCCTGTTCATAATTTTTATGGACAGGATTTCTAGGTGCAGCCAGGGAATGGAGGGTGTCATACTCAGTGACCACAGGATCTCTGTTGTTTGCAGATGATGATGTCCTGTTGACTTCATCCAGCAATGACCTACAGGTCTTACTGGGACTGTTTGCCACGGAGTGTGAAGCGGCTGGGATGAGAATCAGCACCTCCAAGTCCGAGTCCATGGTCCTCAGCCGGAAAAAGGTCGATTGTCCTCTCCGGGTTGGGGACAAGCTCCTGCCCCAAGTGGAGGAGTTTAAGTATCTCGGGGTCTCATTCACGAGTGAGGGGAGACTGGAGCGAGAGATTAACAGATGGATCAGAGCAGCATCTGCAGTGATGCGGACATTGTACCAGTCTGTTGTGGTGAAGAGGAAACTAAGCTCTAAGGAAAAGCTGTCAATTTACCGGTCAATCTACGTTCCTACCCTCACCTATGGCCATGAGCTTTGGTTAATGACCGAAAGAATGAGATTGCGGATACAAGTGGCTGAAATGAGCTTTCTTCATAGGATTGCTGGACTCACCCTTAGAGATGGCTGAGACATTTAGCAGTTGGACATGTGCATTTGAAGGGTTGGAGGAGGTCGGGTTGGGTTCACCTGTAAAGGTTGTAGTGCATTTTAGGTGCATCCTGAAATTTCACTTCAACCAGCAACCCCACCCTTCTGAGGGTGTGGAGGGTGAAACTGGACATCCTGGCAGAACTAAAAACAATATCTGTCACAGGTCTGTGGTGGACCACTCCCAGTTACACGGAGTGAGACTGGACATCCTGGTAGATAAGCACATCTGTCGCCAGGTCTGCAGTGGACTTTTGCCAGTCACTGCATCGTGACATGCACTACACAAAGAGCTGAGATAAACAAACCTATCATCTGGTCAGTCACTGCAACAGGTACTGGAATCAGTTTATCTTGGCCTGTCCTTGCCACTGATAATACCTCTATCTGTCAAGAATGTGCCGCTAGTCCAGCAAAAGCTAGCGGTACTCAAATACTTTGCAAGTGTAGCACTTGAGTTAGTGTTGTGCTAAATAAGTGAAAAACATTGCCTGAATTTATTAATGATTCTGTTTTCCTAGTGTCTATTTTGTAATGTAATGGCGATAGTGCTGCAGCTTGTTCCTTTGCCTTGAACTGAGGTCATGGGTCAAGTGTTTTTTTTTGTTGGGGTTCTCTGTGTTTGAGCTATTGAAGAAGACGCAAACACATGCTCTGTATGTGTGCTGCATTAACCTTTTTGAGGTAAATAAAGAACTCATTTTTCTACACCAAGTTGTCCTGGAGTGGTGTAACATTTTGGAAGTTCCACTGAGATCGATATTTCTGGATTACCTCACGGAGAGAGACTGAAAAAAAAGACAACGGAGACGGTAAAGAGTGTGCCAGAGCGAGAGGCTAACGCTAAGGTACAGCGTGAGTCTAGCTAGTGCGACACAAACCGCATTGTTTTTTTTCCAGTAAAATCCAGTGAAAAGGCTAATTTTGCAAGCCTTTGCAAAATGATGCTCAGCCTTTGCAAGCCTGAGCATCATGAAGATTTTTTTGTTGAAGCTGGAAAAGAAATTAAGTGGCCTTTTTGTCCAAGAACTGCTAAGAGTATGTGAACTGTGTAATATTACCGAAAAAAAGACGATATTTCAAGCAAAACTCGCAGAGCTCTAGACGATGATATTTCAAACAAAACTCGCAGAGCTCTTGTTAAGCTTATTAGTCAGTTTTGTGATTGAGATGAGCTTGTGCAAAGTGAAGATGAAGGCATGTCTGTGCTTTTGGAGTTAAACGATGTGCTAGACTCGCTCATAGAGACACGGTCATCGGCTGTCGGCGCGGGAGCGGCGGCCCTGTCTTCATCCATGGACATGGTGGCAATGGCGGTGATTACGTGCCCGGCACAGCCTGCGGCAGCGGGACAGGACCAGGCACCAGGAGAGGACCTTGTACCATCAGCGTCGGAGGCGTCGCTGGAGCATCAGGCAGCCCCAAGGACAACGCTGGACAGCGGGACTCAGCACAGAGGGAGAGGCTCCATCAGCAACAGCTGCTGCAATGCTTCTTCAGTTAGATTCAGGAAAGAGTTCAGGATAAATGGTCACGTGGGTGAGTCATCATCAAAAGACACCTTGAGTTTCAGTAGCTTGGAGCATCAGATTGAAAGTGGTTTAAAAGAAGGCTACTCTGAAATTGAAATAGTGGATGCTGTAGTCCGTGCCATAAGCCCTGGACTGAAGTTAAGGAGCTATTTAGAAGGAAAAGTAGATCTCACATTGACCAACCTGAGACAAACACTAACAGCCCATTATGGGGAAACAGATGCAACTGTGTTGTATCAACAACTGACCAAAGCCACACAGGGAACAAATGAAACACCCCTTGAGTTTCTGATTAGAGTACTGGATTTGCCTCAGAAAACCCTCTTTGCATCAGAGCGTACTCAGTCTAGCATGAAGTACAAAGAAATGAGGATGTACCTACAGGATGAAAACAGCAGTGATGCGCTCCTGTTACAGAAAATGCAAACCGCACAGTACAATGAAAGTGAAAGGGCTCTAAAGACAAAAGGCAAATAAAGTCAGCTCTCAGAGTAGGACTAAATGTAGCTGAACAGACTGAAATACTGAATGACCCCTGCATAGACCAACCTGTAGCTAAGCCAAACAAACCAGCCAAAGACAACTCACCATTCTCTAAAATAGAGGAAAGTATTATTGCAATCAGAGAGCTTACAGGTCAGGTAGCCTCACTTGTGCAGACTGTTCAACGTGGCATAAAACATGAGTGGCAAGCAAACCAAATCCTACAAAAGGTCAACTCAGAGACAGAAAAGACAATGTGCTGCGTGTCAACAAGAGAACAAGGACTGTAGCCATTGCTTCAAATGTGGCAGTGACTCTCACTGGGCAAAGGGATGTAGAGTAGGGGGGAGTCAGAAGCAGGGAAACTGGCGGGGGCTGTGACTGAAGGACAAGCCACAGCTCCAAAAACCAAAGTCCCAAAGTGGGAAAATTCCCAAAGCTCAAAATTCACCCCATGTCCGACCAATAGAGTTAAGCCCAAACAAGTAAAATGTGTTACAAAGTATGGCAACAATAAATACCAAAGCTAGAGACCAAACCAGTCAGTCAGAGCATCCTGAGGATACTCAGGAACAGATAATGGACACTCACAAGCTCAGGGTGGATGCTGAGGAGTTTCAAATGGGACATTCCGGAACCAACAGAGACTGTTTCCTTTCCAGCCCAGCCCAGTGGTGTGGCCACATCGAGCTGTCAAACACTGTGCTGAGGAGGTCTCAGAGAGGGAGACACCCAAGAGAAACATTAACTTATGATACACTTGGTCAACCAATTCGGAGAGTAATTGGTCTTGATTCCAATCCACTGTATGCCAGTGCAGTAATCCCATTCTATGGACAATATGGAGTACCTTGGATAGCTCCACAAATGTCTTACTACCCAGCTTATGTGCCTGTGGGTTATTATTGAACTGTGACACCGATCACCGGTTTAATATTGTTGGGAGATGTGAAATGTATTGGTACTTACAAGGTTAAAACTATTACTGTGACTTAAGTATTTGATACTACAAACTATTGAGATGGTATATAACAGAATTGGTTTGAGTGACATTTGGTCAATTTGATATGTTCAAGGAAGGTTATTATCTAAGTGTACAGACTCTGGAGTACATGAAGTGATAGTAACATGTGTTAGAATAAATTGTTAATACCTGTACTACTGGGAAAACTACTCCATGTGGTCTTGAGCTTCATGCTTATTTGAGTAATGAGTTACACTTGATTGTATCACCTGAGGTTCAATAGTATGGTATGCCAAAGTGATCTTAATGCACTGTGAAACATTTACTCTATTCCAATTGTATTCCATCTTGATAACGTCACATGTAACATGCATTTCTGGTTCATATTTGGCCATTGTTGAGGACAACATTTATTTAGCAGGGGAGGATTGTAGCACTTGAGTTAGTGTTGTGCTAAATAAGTGAAAAACATTGCCTGAATTTATTAATGATTCTGTTTTCCCAGTGTCTATTTTGTAATGTAGTTATACATCTGCACCAATAGGTGGCGGTAGTGCTGCAGCTTGTTCCGGGTCAAGTGTTTTTTTTTGTTGGGGTTCTCTGTGTTCGAGCTACTGAAGAAGGTGCAAACGTGTGCTCTGTATGTGTGCTGTATTGACCTTTTTGAGGTAAATAAAGAACTCGTTTTTCTACATCAAGTTGTCCTGGAGTGGTGTAACACAAGCAGTTTCATGAAATGGTCAGTCAGAAAGCAACTCATACCGGCTTGGACGTCGCCCGGGTTAACAAGGTCAGGAGTTTCTGGCAGCGGAAGGCAAAGGACAGAGCTGCATGGAGGAATCTGATCAGACCTAAATGAAACGGTCATTGTCGCCCCTGACAGACTGCTACGATGATGACGATGACTAGAATTCAAATAAAATAGCAATATAAACTGCCAGGCTCACTCTGTACCAGGCCACCAGCCGTAGTAGCACTGTCAGTGTAAATTTGAACATTCAAGTTCAAGTTAAAACAGCTGGAGATGAAGCTGGGAGGGTGGTATTCCAGTGAGTTCCAGTTCTCACCACAAGAGCCAAATCAAAAGTGCTTGTTTAGAGAGGTACTGAGACAAGGGCTGATCCTAACAAAGTGACACCGTTGTATTTTTTTCAGTATTCCATTGGTTGCCACTCCAGACAGAGATGTTCACAAGTCTTTATTTTTTTTTTTTTTTGCAAAGCCCAAGTCAAGTCTCAAGTCATTTTATGGTTGTAATGAGCGATTTATCATTGCTGCATGCCCTCTGGTCTGCTTTAAACACAGCATTGTAATATCTAAGGTATTCAAGATATGTACTATATTATCCTTTATCCATCCTTTGTCCTTTACCTTTTAGCATTTAGTAACAGCATGGGTCAGCTGGATATCATTACTTTAAACCCATGTTTTTCAATCTTTTTTGAGCCAAGAAACCTTTTTTACATTGAAAAAAAATCTTTTGGGACCCTACCAACCAAAAATGTTACAAAATGATGCACTGTACCCATCCCATCCATCTTCTACCGCTTAATCCTTTCGGGTCGCGGGGGGGCTGGAGCCTATCCCAGCATCTTTGGGCGAGAGGCAGGGTACACCCTGGACAGATCGCCAGTCCATCACAGGGCCAACACAGAGAGACAGACAACCATTCACTCTCACATCCATACCTAAGGACAATTTAGAATCCCCAGTTTTGATGCCAATTAACCTAACTTGCATGTTTTTGGCCCCATTACAGTAAATGTAATGACAATTTAGTCTTGTAATTAGTTTTACTCAGTGTGAAACTTGGGCCAGTTTAGAAGAACATAAATCTATTCTGGCAGGAACTGAAGAAAAGCAGACAGGTATTTAATTTCGAGATGATGTTAAGCTTGCATGGGACCATGACACTGTTCAATAGCTTTCCTCACACACCAAGCATAACAGACTCGCTGCAGCTGGATCCCCAGTGAAAGTACGCCCAAACAAAAAATAGTTTTTGCTGTACTGCCTTGTTTTCACCGTCTTAACTTTTCCTTTGACCACCACTCGGCCCTTCAACTGGGTTTGATTTCAGGACCCAGTTCAGAGTCTGAAACTTTCCTCTTCAAATATTTACCCATCACTGTTTCTCATCTCCTCACCACAATCTCTAGCATGTCTTAACAAGGTCATTAACCTCCATAAAGCACATGAAAAAGAAGAAGATGGTAGCCATTATTATCATGCTCATACTGCCACCTACCGACATACAAGAGCCATTACAGGCACCCATGCACAACAACAGCAAATTATTTGCAAATTTTTTTGACCAATTAAGAGGTGAAATAAGACTTATTTCCCAAGGACCCCTAAATGTTCTCTCAAGAACCCCCGGTTGAAAAACGCTGCTTTAAACAAGTTGATGAAATGCAATAAAACACACAGTTAAAGCTTCCCTACATTTTTCATAGATTTAAAGGAGTCATTGACTGAACAAGAGCACTCTGAGGCGAGTAAATATCCTTTGCCTCCGTTTTCTTTTTACATCCCAATACTTACTAACAGAGAGCAGTTTTAAACTTTTCAATATAATTACTGTGGCAGAACCAAATTATGACAAACCCATCATCTATGAATATACAACAAAGTATACAACCTGTAGTTGTAGGTCAGGATCCTGAGCAGGGCTGTACATTAACTTTTTTTGCTCATAGCACTGGTGCTACAGAGATTCATAGTCATGTAGCACCACACAAAAACCTGTAGCGCGATAAAAAAAACCCACATCCATTAAATCTCTAAAATTGACTGCAAGGATAAGGACCTGTACTTATATAGCACTTTTCTAGTCTCAAAGACCACTCAAAGTGCTTCATTAGTACTAACCCTCTATTCTAAGAGAAAGACAGATACCTAGGAACCATTTAGAATGACCAATTAACCTAACATTGTGGGAGAAAACCAAACTCACCAGGAATATTTTTTTATTTAACCTTTTATTTATACAGGGGAGGACCACTGACAGGCGAATTCTCTTTTTCAAGGTTGCCCTGTTCACATTCACACCAGGAAGCTGCCCACTAAGTACAACTACAGACTGACCTATGGCCACTGAGCAGCTCCACTGGAGCAGTTGGGGTTATGGGCCTTGTTCAACGGCACCACAATGGGGTTAAGGAGGGTGGGTCAAACACTGCCATGTTATCTGTCCAACCCAGATGTGATCCTGCCAGTCTAGGGATCAAACTGGCGACCCTCCAGTCACCAGTCCACATCCTTAACTATTAGGCCATCACTGCCCACACGGCACAGGGAGAACATGCAAACGCCACACAGAAAGGTTCGTACCCCTGCCAGCCTGGAGATTCAAACCTGGAACCTTTTAACTGTTAGGCAACAGTGCTAACCCCTGTACCACCGTGCAAGTAGTGCAGTTTAATCATTAAAAATACAGTATTTCACTTTATGATTAAAAACGACTGTCAAGATCTAGAAATTATTTTAAATTTACATGAGGGATGCAAGTTATCAATTAATTCATTAATTGATAATTGATTCACTTTATCAATCGATTAATTGATAAGCTGCGTTTTTCCTGAGAATCTGAATTTCCTTCGGTACAATACGAGCTGTCTAACATGTAAAAGTTGCTGTTTTTCATATACTGAATAAAACATGAACATTATATTCCTTAATGGTTTATTGTACCATTTGCATTTTTTTTTTTTACTACAGACAATGGCATTTTTTGTAGTTTAACAAATTTTGCATTGTATAGTGTGTACTATGTGCTGCTACATCTCAGTAAATTACGGATGTCATGATTTTTTATTTATTTTAAAAACTATTATCAATATAACATTGATTTTTTTTTTAGTTATATTAAAAATACCTTTCACATTCTAATTTACTGAGATGCACTGGTAGACTGTTTTAACAGGAAACTAAATTGTGAGCTGCTTCATCTGTTGCATGTTAAACATTATCACAGTACTCCGGCAATCCAGGCAAACCCAGTACGATCTGGGCTCCCTCTGTTGTGTTATCTCAGTGGCAACTTGAGTCCGGTCTGCTGGCAGTGGGGATAGGTTTTTGTGCTCATGTAGTCTTTTTCCTTGCTGCAGTCTGTTTGTCCGCCCAGTTGATTTGAAGGAGGTAGGTGGATTGGAACGTGCCATTAGAACTTGTTGTGACTCTCCTAACCCGGAAGGGCAAATTTTTTTCGCCCTGCACAGCGCATGCACTCTGGGGGACTTAGCGTCTTCTTCTGCTTTTTCAGTCGAAATGTGGCAGTGGGTGACCATGTGTGCCCCTGCCTGGATGGCAACGCCACTACATTTCATAGAATAAGCTCCCATTGAAAAGGAACTGCTGAGTTATCAATTAATTAACAACTAATTTAATTTAGCTGACTAAATTCTTATCGACAATTAATTGAAAGTCAATTAATCATCAACATCCCTAATTTACATACATTTCCACATCAGTCATCAATCCTAACCACCTAAATACACTCACCACACCATACAAACTAGGCAAGTTTTGGCCCATAGGCTGCAGTCTGACACCTCTAGACCAGGCTACGTTGCCCCATGGAGCTTCCTCTTACTCCGTCACACCCCTCCAGAGACCCACGCAAAATGAACCTGCTGTGGGACCAGGAGAAGCCAGAAGAAATGGAAAAAAATTGTTTCAGTCACTACCTCGGAGCGTGGAGCAGTGGAGAAAAGGCCAGCCTGTCCTGTTGGCAAGGAGCAATCTATGCATCCTGGTTCACCTTGCATCTGCTCTTTTTTTCCTCTCTCTGACAGTCTCCTCCAAAATAAAACATGTCATGTTTGTGCGGCGCTAAATGCGACACTCAAAAGTGCAGCCTGTGCACACAAATACACAGCTGTTCAGAGTCGATATGAAAAAATATCGGGTGCATTTTGCAATCCTCTATTGTAACAAAGGGCACAGAGCAGCAACCATTAAATAAATATATATATATATACATATATATATATATATATATATACACACATGGACAAAATTGTTGGTACCCCTCTGTTAATGAAAGAAAAACCCACAATGGTCACAGAAATAACTTGAATCTGACAAAAGTGGTAATAAATAAAAATTCTATGAAAATTAACCAATGAAAATCAGACAATGCTTTTGAATTGTGGTTCAACAGAGTTACTTTAAAAAACAAAACTCATGAAACAGGCCTGGACAAAAATGATGGTACCCCTAGAAAAGATTGAAAATAATGTGACCATAGGGACATGTTCAACCAAGATGTGTCCTCTTAATTATCATCACAGGTGTCTACAAACTTGTAATCAGTCAGTCAGCCTATTTAAAGGGTGACAAGTAGTCACTGTGCTGTTTCGTGACATGGTGTGTACCACACTAAACATGGACCAGAGGAAGCAAAGGAGAGAGTTGTCTCAGGAGATTATAAAGAAAATTATAGACAAGCATGTTAAAGGTAAAGGCTATAAGACCATCTCCAAGCAGCTTGATGTTCCTGTGACTACAGTTGCACATATTATTCAGAAATTTAAGATCCACGGGACTGTAGCCAACCTCCCTGGACATGGCCGCAGGAGGAAAATTGATGAAAAATAGAAGAGACGGATAATACGCATGGTAACAAAAGAGCCCAGAACAACCTGTAAACACATTCATGGTGAACTCCAAGGTCAAGATACATCAGTGTCAGATCGCACCATCCGTCGTCGTTTGAGCCAAAGTGGACTTCATGGGAGACAACCAAGAAGAACACCACTGTTGAAAACAAATCATAAAAAAGCCAGACTGGAATTTGCCAAACTGCATGTTGACAAGCCACAAAGCTTCTGGGAGAACGTCCTATGGACAGACGAGACAAAACTAGAACTTTTTGGCAAGGCACATCAGCTCTGTGTTCACAGACGCAAAAATGAAGCATACCAAGAAAAGAACACAGTCCCTACTGTGAAACATGGAGGAGGTTCTGTTATGTTCTGGGGCTGCTTTGCTGCATCTGGCACAGGGTGTCTTGAATCTGTGCAGGGTACAATGAAATCTCAAGACTATCAAGGTATTCTAGAGAGAAATGTGCTGCCCAGTGTCAGACAGCTTGGTCTCAGTCGCAGGTCATGGGTCTTGCAACAGGATAATGACCCAAAACACACAGCTAAAAACACCCAAGAATGGCTAAGAGCGAAACATTGGACTATTCTAAAGTAGCCTTCTATGAGCCCTGATCTAAATCCTATTGAACATCTGTGGAAGGAGCTGAAACATGCCGTCTGGAGAAGGCACCCTTCAAACCTGAGACAACTGGAGCAGTTTGCTCATGAGGAGTGGGCCAAAATACCTGCTGAGAGGTGCAGAAGTCTCATTGACAGTTACAGAAATGGTTTGATTGCAGTGATTGCCTCAAAAGGTTGTGCAACAAAATATCAAGTTAAGGGTACCATCATTTTTGTCCAGGCCTCTTTCTTGAGTTTGTTTTTTAAAATACTTCTGTTGAACCACAATTCAAAAGCATTGTCTGATTTTCATTGGTTAATTTTCATAGAATTTTTTTTTATTACCACTTGTCAGATTCAAGTTATTTCTGTGACCATTGTGGGTTTTTCTTTCATTAACAGAGGGATACCAACAATTTTGTCCACATGTGTATATCCATCAGTGTATCCACTACTGATCTGTGTTGAGTTTAACACAGGGCAACAAAATTAAAAGACATAAAAATGCTGGTGACTCTCCTGTGTCACCAGCTTCTGGGCTGACGTGAGGACATGAAACTTGATATCCAGGAGAAATGTGCCGTTATCTGAGATTATCGGAGATCGTTAGGGTGTGAATTTATGCTGATGGAACTCGCGACTGCAGCTCGCCAACTGTCATTTTAAAGCAGCATAAACGTAGTTTGAAAGTGACTATACATACAAACGGTCTGTTTATCATCGCACCGGTGCTACGCCAGTTCATTCATTCTTCGCACAGACCAATTTTCATGTTGCATGTGCAACATACATATCACACTGTACAGTCCTGCCAAGGTGAACCTGTCTAACAAGTTTGGTGACCCTAGAGAACTTTACACATTCTATAGTAAGAGGGCATAGGGAGTACCAATCTTGACCTTTTGACCCCAAACCTGTAGTCAGAGGTCATGGTCTCAGAGTGAACCTGTGTACCATGTTTGGTCACCTAGCTTTCTTTGTTGCTGAGATATACTGTAGTTTATAAGTCATTTTTCATGTTGACCTTGGACCTTGCGATCCCAAATCCATAGTCACCCTTCAGGGTTACATGGTGCACTTGTGTACCAAGTTTGGTGACCCTAGCTTTAGTCATTGTACAGTAATAAGGCATAAGGAATGCTAACCTTGACCTTAGACCTTTTGAACCCAAACCCTTAGTCTGAGGTCAGGATCCTGAGGTGAACCTGTTTACCAGGTTTGGTGACCCTTACTTTATTCACTGTACAGTAATAGGGCATAAGGAATGTTACCCTGGACCTTTGACTTTCTGACCCCAAACGCATATTCAGAGTTCATGATCCCAAGGTGAACCTGTGCATCCAGTTTGGTGAGCCAAGCTTTCTTTGTTGTAGAGATATAGTTTATAAGCCATTTTGATGGTGACCTTTGACCTTGCGATCCCAAAACCATAGTGACACTTTAGGGCAGGCCTATTCAATTAGCAGCCCGTGAGCCACATGCGGCCCAGAACCAACCTTCAAGTGGCTGAGGCCACGCCAAGGAAATATAAAGAAAAAAATATGAAGAAATGACAGTCCGCAAGCGCGCACACGAACAACACGTGTGACCGTCATCCACGTGGAGTTCAGAAGCACAACACCCGCGTGACCATTCCAGTTGGCAGGTAGAGTGTCTCACTAGCGTCACTGTCTGAGAGAAGCATGAGCTTATTGAAGTACTTTAAACACGGGGAAAAAAAAAAAACAGAAGAGGGATGTAAGCAGTGGAGGCATTTATCATGGTTTTAACCCGCTGGTAACGGGCGCAATAATGAAGAGTCGCTTAGCTAGCAGGTGTAGTTAGACTTCACATGCAGGGAAAGGCAAGAGTGACTGATGAATCGCTGAGGATTGACTTCATCAGCTAATACAATATTAACTAATAATTTATGTTCATTATTATGTACTTGGCAAGTTAAGATGACCGA
This sequence comes from Pholidichthys leucotaenia, assembly GCA_020510985.1. Classification (NCBI taxonomy): domain Eukaryota; kingdom Metazoa; phylum Chordata; class Actinopteri; order Cichliformes; family Pholidichthyidae; genus Pholidichthys; species Pholidichthys leucotaenia. Next base: position 136,091,514 of record CM035837.1, read on the forward strand.
AATTGAATGACTTTAATCCGTCAACAGTCTTCAGACTAACTAAACATGCCAACATTTGGAGCAGGTTTTTGCCTGCTGTCTGGGTGGTGAGGAGAATTCTAAAAAACTATAAATATACAGAAATATTATAACAGAAATAACTAACTAACCTGCACTTATATAGCGCTTTTCTAGTCACAAAGACCACTCAAAGCGCTTTCACTAGTACTAACCCTCTATTCTAAGGGCCTATAGGAGACAGATATCTAGGGACAATTTAGAACAGCCAATTAACCTAACATGCATGTCTTTGGATTGTGGGAGGAAACCGGAGCCCCCGGAGTAAACCCACGCAGCACAAGGAGAACATGCAAACTCCACACAGAAAAGTTCCAACCCCTGCCAGCCTGGGGATTCGAACCAGGAACCTTCTAGCTGTAAGGCAACAGTGCTAACCACTGCACCACCGTGCTGCCCAACTGCATCTTTGGTAATTTAGAAGAAGCAGCCAACTTTATTGTCATTCAATCCATACAGCCAATCATGTACAGTAGAACGAAATTACGTTTCTCCTATCAACAATGTTAATCACATTTAGAATAAGAGGGGTCGGTGCCATGCAAGGCGCCGCCACAAACAACTTTTCCTTACCCCATTCTATTATGCTGAGCACCAAGCTAGAAGGTGGGAAGTACCATTTTTTATATGGTCTTTGGTATGACCCCACCAAGGCTTGAACCCACAACCTACCAGTTGTGGGGCGGATGCTATATCAACTAAGCCACCACTCCGGTAAGTTAATTTATTTCATTAAATATAATTTTATTAATATTTTTTCTTTGAAATCAGAGTTAAATTATTGTTTTGGCTCTGCAAAACTATGGTCAAAAGTGTAAATTGTGCAAGGAAAAAAAGTCAAAATTTTACCACAATCTGTTTCAAATTTATATTAAAAAAATAATTTTATTTAAAAAATAGACAAAAATTAGCCATAAAAATAATCCACAAATTTATAATAAAGTCTCAAATGTACAAGAAAAGTCAATTTTACAAGAAGAAATTACAAATTTGAGGAAAATGGTTTCAAATTTAGATAAATTTACAGAGAAAAGTAGAAAACTATAAGAACATTTTTAGAAATTTTGGAGAAAAACCTCAAACCTTCAAGACTGGAGTCATTACTCAAATTTTTAAGTAGGTGCTTTTTGCATCCTTAACTAGAAATTTTAGGTTGACTGGTATGTGTGCAGTATGTGTGTAGTTATAAAAAAGAGGTTCCTACTCCCACATGTGGTAACTCAAAACAAACCACAATAGTGGATGTGCAATGTTTGTTAATGTTAGCAATCTTTTCTTGGGAGGTTTGTGCACTGAAGTGTTTGACAATTCATTTTTTATTCAGTTAAATGCCCTCTGTGATGTGCCAAGGTCAGTTATGTCCAGGATGTAGTATTTTTTTTTTTTATTTCAAAAGGGAAAAAAATGTTAATACTACTAACAGTGCACATTGAGGTTTTTTTTTTTTAGAACTTATATTTTATTAAAATTTTTAACAACAGAGTCATTACAGATATAATTACCATATGTAATCAAGATTATTTAATACACAAATTCCACATCAATATAAGAGAAACAGCATCTGTCAAAAAATAAAAAATAAAACCAAGCGCTCAATAGCCACCTTGAGCAACTACAATAAAGAGACTTCTACTGGATGCCATCTTTTTACCACAATATCTTTATTGAACCTTTTTTTTTTTAAAACAAACATGACACAAACAATCAAACACTAACACTAAAGTACTACAAAAAAAAAATGCACTAAAAACACCAACAAAATCAAGTCTTCAACAATGCTCCTCTGTTTAGTCTAGACAATCCATTACATAAGTATACATATTATGTTCACCAGTTTGGAATTTACAAGGTCCACACACATCATTCACCTTCTTCTTCAAGAGTTATGTTTAAATTTTTTACATGATCAATAAAAGGTCTCCATATATTCTCAAACACAATTTCCTTTGATTTCAGTATATATGTTATTCTTTCTAATGGAAGGTTTGTTAACATCTGTCTTAACCACTGAGTCACATCTGGTCTATGAGTCTTTTTCCACAGTAGTGCAATACATTTTTTGGCATTAAGCAAACTGAGGTCTATGAATGTTCTTTCACTTTTATTAAAGTTATGCTTTTCTGGGTACAGACCCAACAAAAACAGTTTAGGATTCAAAATGATTTGTTTTGAGATTATTTTTTCAACTGTTACCCTCACCTCTTCCCAAAACATTCTTATTATTCTACATTCCCATACACAATGAAATAGGGTTCCTTTACTTTCCATGCATTTTGTGCATGTATCTGGTATATTTTTGTTATATCTATTTAACTCCTCCGGTGTAACATACATCCGCATTAACCATTTGAAATGTATCAATTTAAGACGTACATTTATTGATTTGGTTTGGGCTTCTGTACAAGCCAATTCCCATTGTTCCCCTGAAATTTCAATTTGCAGATTTTCTGAATTTTCACTTGAGGATAGTGTCAATGAGCTATAAAACTCTGAAATAATACCCTTTCTTTTACTATCTTTCATCAACATTTTTTCCAAGGATGAATAAATAGGTCGAGTGAGAGCTTTATTTTGATTTGATCGAATAAAGTTTCTAAGTTGAAGATATTTAAAAAAATGTGTTCTATTAAGATTAAATTTGACCCTCAGCTCTTCAAAAGACATTATGTTATCTGCACATGGCAAATATAAATCTTGAATCTTTTGAATCCCTTTTAAATTCCATACTTTAAATACAGCGTCCGCTCTTCCTGGTTTAAAATATTGATTACCCCATATTGGGCTAAATGGTGACAATAACTGTGGTTCTTTTAAATATTTAGCTTCACACCATATTTTGATCATATGCTTTACAAATGGATTTTAACTTGTTTTTGTAATTTTTTTGCCGAATCTGAGTATATGAATATGGGAAGAGGTAAAGGTAAATTGTATGATTCCATTTCAGTCCAGTGAGGGAGATCATTTAATGAAAAATAATATGTCATAGACCTCAGTTGTGCCGACCAATAATACAACATAAAATTTGGACATTTCAGACCTCCACGATCAAATGGTAAATATAATAAAGACAGACGTAATCTAGCCCTCCTGTTGTTCCATATAAATTCCACTAACTTTTTTTTAATTCTTGAGAATAAATCTAAAGGTGGTGGTAAGGGAATGTATTGAAATAAATAAAGTATTTTAGGTAAAATATTACTTTTAAGTATATTGATTCTCCCGATCATCGACATTGGTAGTGACATCCATCTCTGAATTGACTCATTGATATCTGTCATTAAGGCTTCATAGTTGACACTGGCGACTGATTCTAGCTTAGGCAAAATTTGGATTCCTAAATATTTAAACTGATTTACAACGTTGAATTGATTTACCTCAGGGTCTGGGTAATTTCTCTGGGTCTCATTTAGCATTAATATTGAAGATTTAGTTTTATTTATTTTATATCCTGATATTTCCCCAAAATTCTTTATTAAATTCAACAAGGGCGGAATTATTTTTTTAGATTCGACATAAACAAAATTATGTCATCGGCGTACAGGGAGATTTTATGTTCTGTTGGTCCAACTTTAATTCCATATATTTGTGAATGTAAACGTATCGCCATCGCTAAAGATTCAATTGCCATAGTAAACAGTAAAGGTGAAAGTGGACAGCCTTGTCCACATCCTCTATTGATTTTTATTGATTTTGAAATATTGTTATTTGTTAGGATTTCTGCTGTAGCATTATTGTATATTATCTGAACCCATTTTATGAAATTATTTCCAAGTCCAAACCTTTGTAAGACTTCAAAAAGAAAGGGCCATTCGACTCTATCAAAGGCCTTTTCGGCGTCCAGTGATAGGAGAGCTGTATCCGGTGCTTCTTTATTAAAATAAATAATATTAAATAGTCTTCTTACATTATGGAAGCCTTGTCTTCCCTTTATAAAGCCATTCTGATCTCGATTAATAATATTTGGTAAAATTTCTTGTATTCGTCTTGCTAAAATTTTACAGATTATCTTAAGGTCGGCATTTAATAGGCTTATTGGTCTCATATTTTCACATTTATTAGAGGGCTTACCTGGTTTTGGCAACAGTATAATTAAGGCATTATTCATGTATGATGGTAAATTATTATTTTGAAATGCTTCTAAAACCATTTCCAAAAAAGGTTTTATTAATTTATTCTTATATTTTTTATAAAGGTCAACTGGAAGACCATCTGGTCCTGCACTTTTTCCTGATTTCATATTATCAATGGCTAGCCCAACTTCTTCTTGACTAATTTTAGACTCCAATATCTCCCTGTTTTCATTTGGAATACACGGTATAGATAGTTTGTTCAAAAACCCATTTAGTTTTGTTAAATCAGATTCATTTTTGGTATCATATAATTTTTCATAGTAATCTCTAAAGGCTCTGTTAATTTCTAAAGGATCTATAACTACCTGTCCATTACTTATAATACTGGTAATTGGTGTTTTAATTTCTAATTGTTTAATCTGCCATGCCAATAATTTTCCTGATTTTTCACCTTGTTCATAAAAAGATTGTTTCAATCTTAGAAGACTCGAGGCAGCTCTATTCGCTGATTTTTTGTCGTATTCAGCTCTCAAAATCAGTAATTCATTCTCCAACCTTGGATCACTTCCTGCATACACTTTTTCCTGAAGATTTTTTATTTTATGTTCCAATTGGGCTCTCTCCTCTCGAGTCTTCTTAGATTTTGAACCTGTATAACTAATAATATGTCCCCTAATAAAAGCTTTGAAAGCCTCCCACTTTACACATGCTGATGTTTGTGTAGTATTGATATCAAAATACTCATCTGTTTTTCTATGTACTTGACAAATTCCTCATCCTGAAGCCATTTATGCTGAAATTGCCATCTACCTGATTCCTTTGTCAATTTCTTATCTACATATACTATACAGCAGGGTGCATGATCAGAGATCACGATGTTATCATAAAAGCAGTTTTGAATCTTGGACCTTAATTCTGTGGAAATCAAAAAATAATCAATACATGAGAATGTCTTGTAGATACTGGAATAACAAGAGTAGGCTTTGACTTGTGGTTTCATTTCTCTCCATATATCTAGCAATCTCAATTCTTTCATAAAATGATTAATGGTCATCCTACATCCATTGTGCGTACAGTCCACTCCCGTTGATCTATCTATACCGGGATTCAATATACAATTAAAATCCCCTGCTATTATATGTTGCCCTGTAAGTGATGATAAGATAATAAATAAATTAGCAAAGAACTTTTGATCATCTATATTGGGACCATATAGGTTCACCAAATTTATATTTTCTAATAGCAAAGCTCCTTGAATGATTACATACAGTATCTTCCAAATTTGTCTCCAATTACATTTTTCACTTGAAAAGGGACTGATTTACAGTATGTATGAGAGTCATAACTCCCCTGGCTCGGGATGAAAATGATGAGGTGAAAACACTTCCTTGCCATCTACTCCTAATTCTTTTTACATCCTCCTCTATTAGATGAGTTTCTTGTAAAAACACAATTTTTGAACCCATGTCTTTTATTTTATTCATAACTTGTTTAAGTTTTTTTTAAATTTTGTAGACCTCTGCAATTCCATGAAGTTAAATTAAGATTAACGCTTTGGTTTATGATCAATAGGGAGTTTGGGATTACCTTGCAGTGTAAACATGCTCATACAGAGAAGCAAAAAAATGAGTGGTTGAACATTCATCCTACAAACTACACACAAACAAATTCCCCCTTCCCACACTTGTGGCAAACCCCCCAAAATCAAAAGAAAAATTCCGTCTCCCGATATAGCCATCGACTGCTCCACATCCACGAGGATCAGCCTAAGCCACTCCTTCTTCATCCTCCCAATCACCCTAACTCTACTGCTTTTAATGACGTAACATTAACTCTCCTCTGTAGTTTTCCAACTTAACTCCAAAATTTTTAGCAACTTTGTACATCATAGGTTTTTTTTTGTTGTTGTTTTTTTTAATTATATAATGCAATCTATATTTTGTAAACTTGCTATTTGCTTCAAGTTAGTCAGATGCCTGTGCAAATGCTTAATTATTCTACCTTATATTTTGTTCATGCTTAGCTCCCACCAGTCTCTTCTTCTTGGATCTTCTTGATAAACTCCTGCGCCTCCTCTGGGGTCTTGAAGATGTGGGTTCTGCCCCCATACGTGGTCAGCAGTCTCGCAGGATAGATTACACCATGACGAATCCCAAGGTTGCGCAGCTCCTTACGTACGGGATCATACTGCTTCCTCAATTGTTGGATTCCTGTGGCCCAATCTGGGTAGAACCGCACCTGCTGATCCTGGTGTTTAATCTCTCCTTTAGCTCGTGCTGCGTTGAAGATCTTCATCCTGTCTCTGTTGCTGACAAACTTCATAATTAAGGTCCTCGGTGGTCCCTTATCTCTCCGTGGGCCAATACGATGCGCGCCCTCCAAAACCACCGCCGGCCGCAGCTCCGCACTGCCCAGCGCCTCCGGAATCCACTTTTCCAGAAAGGAACACGGGTCCCGACCTTCGGATTCTTCCGGTAGACCCACCAGCCTCAAGTTGTTCTGTCTCGACCGGGATTCCAAATCCAGAATGTTTTCTTCCAGACATTTATTTTTTTTTCCAAAGTGCGCACCTTTAATTGGAGACAATTGACTTCATCTTCAGCACTGGAAATACCAAGCTCCATCTGCGCCATTCGTTCCACACAGTCACCCAATTCCTTTCTCATTCCTTCCAACGCTGCCATAATCCCATCAAATCTAGAGGAAAAGTCCGCTCTCATTGAACTCATAGCCGCCAGCAACGCACCTGTGTCGCTTCCTGCAGCTCCCGCGCCGTTGTTAGCTTCCTTCGCCATATTTGGTGCTTTCTCTGCTGCGTCACAGACCTGAAAGTTCGTTAATTTGGACTGTTTCTGCGGCTCGCTTTTTCCTCTACTTGGTTTTCCAGCCTTAGGCTTCACCGACATATCCTCGCTCAAACGCTGGGATACGTTCTGTCCCAAATGAGAGAGTTATTTGCAGATTTTTTTTCTCCAGAAGCAGAGCAGAGTGAGACGTGTCCTTCTTACGTGGCAGCCATAACCGGAAGTCACTGGATGCCATCTTGATTTAAAAGTAGGTAATTGGAGTCTCAGTGCGTAAGTAATCTTCTCCATGTGATAAAGTTCTTGTACTTTTTGAAGCCATGCACTGAAGGAGGGTGGGTCTGTTTTCATCCAAGAGGCAGTGACACATTTCAAGGCTGCTACAAAAAGTATGTTTAGGAGGTATGTTGGTGCTCTCCCATGCACTTCCGGAGGGGTGATGCCAAGAACTGCTACTGCCAAGTCCCTTGGTATTGTAACTTGAAACATATGATTTACTGCCTTGTACACCTCATCCCAAAATGTTTGTATTTTAGAGCACGACCAGAAAATGTGTGCGTGATTAGGCACTTCTGTACCACAATTTCTCCAACACAGGCTTGGAACATTTGGTGTCATCTTGGCCACAATATCTGGTGTTCTGAAATATCTACTAAATATCTTCCATTTAAATTCCCTCCATGTATTTGAATTTGTGGTCTTATGCGCCACTGTACATACCTCTTCCCACATGTGATCAGAGAAAATTTGACCCGCCTCTGCCTCCCATCTTTGTTTTGCCAGAATAGGTTTATTTTGAGCCATTAAACCAAATATTTTGTATAACTTTGAGATCACTTTTTTATCCTCTTTGTGTTTTTGAGTTTGAATTAAAAAATGTTCAATGAGTGATGGGTCTAGCACTTTATCCCACTCTTTATGAGAAACCAAAAAAGATCGTATTTGCAGATATCTGAAAAAATCATTTTTTTGGAGTTGGAAGCGTCTTCTCAAATATTCAAACGATACAAAACCATCCTTATCGATTAACTGATGTATGTAAATAAGCCCATGATCAGCCCACTTGAGAAAGTTCGTATCCAATCTGCTTGGTATAAAGGATTTTAAATGCCCAATACTAGACAAGGCAGATAGACTAGTTGGTAACTTAAAGGCAATTCCAACCCTCTTCCAGATATCAAGTGTGGTTTTAGTCCACCTTGATAAGCCCACTACTGTAATATTAGCAAATGGCAAAGCTTGTAGTGGTTTGAGGCTCAGGTTTTGTTCAATGTCCACCCATCTCGTATGAATGTCATTCTGCATCCATGAAATCAATGGTTTTAATTGTGAAGCCCAAAAATAATATTTCAAGTTTGGCAGGTTAAGCCCCCCTTCTTCCTTAAGTCTTTGAAGTGTTTTATATTTTATCCGAGGGCGCTTGCCCTGCCATATAAATTGTGAGAATGTTTTGTCCATTTCTTCAAATGTTGACTTAGGTATTAGTATTGGTAACATTTGAAACAGATATAAAAGCCTAGGCAGAACATTCATACGAATGGCTTCTATGTGACCTAGGAGAGACAAAGGCAATGATGACCAACGGTTTAGGTCATTTTTTATAGTACTAATTATCCTACCATAATTTGCATCAAATATCTTGTCTAATGAAAGGGGAACATAGATACCCAAATACTTTATACCTTCTTTAGGCCAACGAAAGCCACTTTGTTGTTTAAACTCTGGTGAAATATTGTCCAAAATGTCCATTGCCTCAGTTTTATCAACATTAATTTTATATCCTGAGAAATATCCATATGTTGGTATAATTTTCATTAAACATGGAATTGTACAGGATGGCTCTGTCAGATACAGTAGGACATCATCCGCGTACAGTGATATTTTATGTACTTCTTTGCCAATCAGCACCCCTTTAATATTATTGTCATCTCTAATGAGTTGGGCCAATGGCTCTATACTTAAAGCAAAGAGCAAGGGTGACAGAGGACACCCTTGTCTGCAAACACGCTCCAAGTTAAACCTTGTAGATCGAAACCCATTAACTCTCACAGCTGCTTGAGGTGAAGAGTATATGGTTTCAATCCAGTCGATAAATTTAGGGCCAAAATTAAATCTTTTTAATGTTTGAATAAGATATTTCCATGACACTCTATCAAAAGCCTTTTGGGCATCCAGTGATAATACAACTGTCTTGGTTTTGCTTTGTTTTTGGTATGATAAGATATTAAACAATCGACGTAAATTATTAGCATAATGTCTCCCGACAATAAACCCAGTCTGGTCTGAATGAATAATGTTAGTTATTATGTCATTTAGTCGCCGTGCCAATACACCTGTCAAGATATGAACATCTCCATTTAACATAGACAATGGCCTGTAAGAGCTGCAATCAGTGGGATCTTTACCTTCCTTCTGTAATACCACTATAGTAGCTTCTGCCCATGACACAGCCATTGTTTTTGTTTCTAATGAATGGTGATAAGCTTTTAAGAGGAGTGGAATAAGTTCTTCATAGAAACATTTATAAAACTCATTGATAAATCCATCTGGACCAGGACATTTATTATTTTTGAGAGATAAAATACATTGTTTTATTTCCCAATCTTGGATTGGTTCATCCAAATTTGCAGCAATTTCGCCAGATAACTGAGGTATATTAATATCCTGTAAGAATTGAGCAATATTGGACTCATCAGGGCATGTATCAGTATCTTGGTAGAGGGATTTATAGAATTCTCCGAATGTTTCAGCTATTTCCTTAGGCTTTACTATATATTTGTGTCCAGATTTTATTTTATGTACAATATTAGAAGATTGTTGTTTACGTAATTTGAAAGCCAGAAGCCTGCTCGCTCTATTTCCATGTTCATAATGCTGATGCTTGGCAAAACGTAAAGTTCCCTCAATCTTCTCTGATAGTAGCTCTTGTAGCTCTGAACGGGCTGCTTTGAGTTCAGTTAAGAGATTAGACGCCATCCCTTGTTTATGCTTATGTTCGAGCTCCCTAATTTTATGCTCCAATTCTGTTTGTTTAGCCATTTTTTGCCTCCTTTTTGCAGTAGCATAAGAAATTATACAGCCTCTTAAATAGGCTTTTGCACAGTCCCAAAGTACAAGAGGAGACATGCCAGGTGTATCATTTATATCAAGATAGTTCTTGAGCTCTGTTTTAATGAGAGTAATGAAATCTTTATCATTAAGAAGAGAGGCGTTCAATCTCCATTGTTTATAAGTTGGTGTCAATCCCATGTCCCACTGAAGAACCACTGGGGCATGATCAGAGATTGTAATGGGCATGATGGTTATGTCTTCAACTCTGTGGAGTTCAGCTTTAGAAGTGAAAAAATAATCAATCCTTGAATAGGATGCATGACTGTTAGAGTAAAATTTCTTTCTTTTGGAAATTTTGATCGCCATACATCAACTATTCCTGCTTCAGCAGTCAAATATTTAAGCATCTTGCCCATCTTGGATATGGATGCTTTAGGCGGAGGTTGTCTATCTTGTTGTGACATTACACAATTAAAGTCTCCCCCCCATGAGTAAAAGACCAACACTATACTCCGTGATTCTGTTAAATAATAATTTGATGAAGCCTGGTTGGTCCTCATTTGGGGCATACACATTAATTAGGGAGACAGGTATGCCATCAAGCAGCCCATTTACCAGAATAAATCTACCTTCTCCATCTGCATGTACAAATGTATCAACAAAATTAACTTGTCTATGTATTAATATTGCTACCCCTCTTCTTTTACCTGAGCGGTGAGATGAGAAATACACCTTATCTGCCCAGGATTTCTTTTAATTTCAGGTGCTCATCATCGGACAAATGGGTTTCTTGTAATAGTGCTTTTTGACACTTCAAACGTTTAAGCTGTAATAATATTTTCTTCTTTTTAATGGGGCTATTTAGACCCTTCACATTATAACTTATAATTGTCAATGGACTCATAACTTAAGTACTGTGGTGCACATAGTTACAGTATAGGGCATCATAAAAGTTGTTTTGAGGCAGAGGCGGGCCCATGATCGAGAGTACAGCAGAAACAACATAGGGAATATTACTTCACATAGGAATGTTGCATCGAAGTGGAAAGACTTTATGACTAAGAGAATATGGTTCCAGTAAGTAACAAATAGTGACTCTGTTGCTCTTTTAAATAATATGTGATCCCCAGGGAACAAAGGGATCAGAACGCAAGAAACACAAAAACAAAATGTATATCGAACAAACGAAATACTAAAGGATGGGATTAAGTCCCTAGCCACTGTGTGTTAGCAGCTAAATACACAACCTGCTATGGTAGGCTGTGTCCACAGCAAAAAAGAGGAGCAAAAATTAAATCGGCAAAACAAATTTACTAAAGGAGCTCAGGCCCCTGCAGACTAAGTTACGATAAGGAACAACATTAAATGAAAATTTTCAAAATACTCAACACATTACACTATAACAGTACAGGATAGAAAAAAAAAGGAAAATAATGTATTATTCTCGTCACCATAAAAAAAACATGTTTTAACAGATTACGCACCCACTGCAATCATAACCTGCGGACTCACGCTATATAATCCAAACATGGTACCTCAAGGATCATCAGCTTCGGACAGGATATTGTTCTTTATGAAGTCCATGGCCTTAGTAGGATCATGAAAGTCCTGACTCTCATTCCCGAAAGTGATCCGGAATCTTGCGGGGTAAAAAAGACCAAAGCGCACATCACGTCGGCCTAGTAGCGCCTTCCGTGCATCTGAAAAGGCAGCCCGGGCTTTAGCAACACCTGCCGTGTAGTCAGGGAAGATGCTGATCCTGTTGCCGTTATACATCAAAGGTGCCTTTTCCCTGGCTCTTCTCAAAATATCCGCTGCATCTCCATCATAGTGCATCTTGGCGATTATCACTCGGGGTCTGTCTTCTCCCGCTGTCCGTGGTGCTGGTGTACGATGAGATCGATCAACTTTCACTTCTTGGTCCATGTATAAGGCTTGTTTAATAATTTTAGCCACCTCGTTTGGATTGCAGGGGTTTTGCTCATCGACACCGACAATGCGGATATTTCCACGTCTCATTCTCCCCTCCAGATCCTCACATTTGCTCCGCAGTGACTTCACTTCACTTTGGAGCTCTTTCACCGAGCTCTGAAGCCCAGTTATGTCATCTGACCAAGTAGACAAGCCGTCTTTCACGTCTTGAATGTTAGCTTCAATTGTGCCAAATCGTGCGCTAACGGAGGTGGCGTTGCAGGCCATTTCCGAACGTACAGCCTGGACTTCGGCTTTGAGAGGGGCAAAATCGTTAGCTAAGGCATTCTTAAATTCTTTCCGTATAATTTGTGTGATGTCTTCTCTTAAGGATGCCAAAATATGAGTTTTAAAGCCTTCGTCCATGGTCAGCGTTGGCACTGCGCTCTGTGGTTCGTCATTCTTTTCCAGCTCGGCTTGCAGCCTCGTGTTAGGCCTATTGGGTTTGTCGGTAGTGTCGAATTTAAACTTCTGAAGTTTATCCATCATGACGATAAAAGTGGGCAGGAGAGTCCGATAATGATAGGTGACGAGTTTGTATTGAGCTTTACCAAAGAAACTTCGTTTTTAAAAGTAAAATGTCCAAAAGTCTGCGGGAGCACTGAGGGACACGTCTTTACTCCAGCATGGCTCACTAGCGCCCCCGCACATTGAGTTTTTATACACTTCGAGATATGCCTGAGTAAGATGTGACCAAAATGGTTACTTAAGAGTTTTATCCCCCCATTCCATTTATTTTGTTGAAGAGGAAAAGTATTTTTACTACTTCAAGTTCTGCATCCCAGCACTGTTATTGTGTTTTATGCACTTTTGATGTGCCTTTGTCATGTGCCAAGTGCACATTTATAAAACCAAGGCAATGAATAAAAAGACTATTTTTTTGCCATATTGATCAAAACAAACTTTGTCATATTGCTGTACATACAACTGTAGTGCAGGCAAGATGAAATTGCATTTCTCTCGGCATCCATATAAATAGAAGCAGCATGATTTAAGACACACTCACACATAGCTTCACCCCCCACCCCCATCCATTCACACATCCCTGAGACATACTTGGGAAAAAACTAACTAACTATAATATACAAATAATATACAAAATGTCCGTAGGTGCAGTAGTGTGTATGAGAGATTCCGGGTCAACTGTTCAGCATCCTGACAGCTTGTGGAAGGAAGCTGTTGATCAGTCTGGTGGTTCTGCTTCTGATGCTCCGGAATAGTTTACCAGATGGAAGAAGTTCAAAGTGTTTATGCAGAGGGTGAGAATGGTCCTTGACAATGTTCAGTGCCCTGCTCCTACAACGGTTCTGAAAAAGTTCTTGGACAGAGGGGAGGGAGACTCCAATTACCCTCTCAGCCCCCTTGACTATCCTCTACAGGGCTTTTTTGTCTTGACATACTGCAGCTGGAGTACCATGTAGCAATGCAGTACGTCAGAACACTCTCCACCACACCTCTGTAGAAGGTCCTGAGGATGCAGATGGGGAGAGAGGCCTGTTTTGAGTTTCCTCAAGAAGTGCAGTCTCTGCTGAGCCCGCTTCCTGATCCCCAAGGAATTCTTGCTCCAGGTCAGGTCCTGCGAGATCTGCACTCCGAGGCACTTGATGCTCTCTACTCTCTCCACTAAACGGCCGCCGATGCTGAGGGGGACATGCTCAGGCTGTGACCGCCGGAAGTGTGATGCAGGGAGGCAAGCTGTAATGTGTGGTTTGACAAGCCGTTCAAAACACTTCATCACAATTGGTGTCAGTGCAACAGGACAATAGTCATTCAAACAAGACACAACTGGTTTCTTTGCCACCAGTACAATGATAGAGGTCTTGAAGCATCTGGGAACGATGGCCTGACTCAGGGAGAGGTTATAAATGTTAGTCAGGACATCCGCCATCTCGCTCGCGCAGTCTTGGAGCACACGTCCCGGGATGTTGTCCGGACCTGCAGCTTTATGTGGGTTGACTCTGGTCAGGGTCCTCCGTGTATCCGCTGTGTTGATGGTAAAAGCTGGTCCGACCGATGGTGGGGGTGGGCCAGCCCTCCCTCTGATTGTTGAGTTTGATGCTTCAAAACGTGCAAAGAAGTCATTGAGCCTGTCTGGAAGCGAAGCGTCGTCATCATCGACCCCCTGCCTAGACTTAAAGCCCATCACTGTCTGAACTCCCTGCCACATCTGCTTGGTGTTCCTGTCTTGGTCCTGTGTTGATCTGTGTTGGTCTGAAATTTATCATATTCAGCGGCCCAGTTACATGTCTTGATTTCAAATTGTGGCCCAACTGATTTTGTAATTGAATAGCCCTACTTTTGAATTGAATTGAATAGCCCTACTTTAGGCTGACAGGGTGAACCTGTGTACCAAGTTTGGTGACCCTAGCTTTACTTTACAAGGGGTTGTCCTTGCCTGCCTGCCGCAGGCAAGGACAACCCCTCACAGCACCAGTAAACATACTGGGAACAGACATTGAGATGGTGACATCCTACAAGTACCTTGGTGTTCATCTGAACAATAAACGAGACTGGTCACACAATACCAACGCACTCTACAAGAAGGGACAGCGCAGGCTGTTCCTACTGAGGCGGCTCAGGTCTTTTGGTGTACAAGGGGCGCTGCTGAAGACATTCTATGACACAGTGGTGGCATCAGCCATAGGGGTGGGTTCAAAAGATCAATTTATCGATATGTATCGATCCACGTTTGTCTGAGCCGATATCGATCCACAAAATCCGTGGATCGATCATTTAATATAATGCATTTATGTCTGTGAAATATAACGTGAGAGGTCCTCGGCCCGGCTGAACTCTCGCGTGAACGAACAATCACGCGAGAGTTCAACTCGCATGAACGATCGCGCGAGAGTTCAGCCATGGGCAAATGGATCATCATGGCGGCTCAGTTGATAGCACCTCAAAGCTTGAAGGCAGATGTATGGCAGTATTTTGGATTCAAGAGCTGTGAAGAAGATAACAGAGGGCTCGACAAAACCAAAGCCATATGCAAGATTTGCAAAGCAGAAGTGAGATATAGTGGAAATACCACAAATTTGAGAAACCATTTCGTGAGGCATCATCCAGATATGACGCTAGCAAAAACACTTGACCAGAAGCAGACTGCACTGGAAAAGGCATTTTCAGCGAAGTTAGCATCCACTTCTCAGCGTGCTCAAAAAATAACGGAGGCTGTCGCAACTTTCATATGCAAGGATATACGCCCGTACAGCGTTGTTGAAAACGATGGCTTCCGAAGTCTTCTAAATGTGCTAGAACCACGCTACGTTATACCAACACGCAAACATTTCAGTGAAACGGTAATCCCAAACTTGTATGAAGAAGTAAAACACCGCGTTGCGACTTCACTGAAGTCAGCAGAGAGTGTTGCTCTAACGTGTGACAGTTGGACATCTCGAGCAACAGAGAGCTACCTGACCATTACTTCACACTTTATCGACGATACGTGGAGACTCGTGTCGCATGTTTTACAGATGAGGACAACAGAAGCCAGTCACACTGTGAGTCATTTATCTGAAAAATTGTCTGAGGCAATACAAGAATGGGGGCTTACAGATAAAAACCCAGTCTTCGTAACCGACAATGCTGCAAATATGGTACGTGCTGTGGAAATAATGGGCCAGTTACACGTTGGCTGTTTTGCACACGTACTCAATTTAGCCTCACAAGCAGGACTGAAAGTTCCAGCTGCTGCTCGGCTGCTTGCTCGAGTGAGGCGCATAGCATCCTTTTTTCATCGCAGCACTACAGCAAGCCGCAAGCTCAAAGAAAAGCAAAGGTTGCTGCAACTGCCTGCTCATAAGCTGGTGATTGACGGGGTAACCAGATGGAACAGCACACTGGAGATGCTAGAGCGCTTCCTGGAGCAGCAACCAGCGATCTCTGCTGCTCTTCTGTCACCTGAAGTGAGGAGGAATGAAAGTGATCTCTGCACT
This sequence comes from Pholidichthys leucotaenia, assembly GCA_020510985.1. Classification (NCBI taxonomy): domain Eukaryota; kingdom Metazoa; phylum Chordata; class Actinopteri; order Cichliformes; family Pholidichthyidae; genus Pholidichthys; species Pholidichthys leucotaenia. Next base: position 136,107,405 of record CM035837.1, read on the forward strand.
CTTACAGAGGCAGACATAACAGTCGAAGATATTGTGAAAGCTCTGAAGCCACTGAAGGCAGCCACGCTGGTAATGTCAGAGGAGAACACCCCAACTTTGTCCATCATTGCACCGCTCCATGCACTGATGCTGGAAGAGATGAGCAGTGTCCCTCAGGACTCTGCTGTGATTAAGGACCTTAAAACTGCTGTACACAACAACTTGAATTCAAGGTATGTTTACTTAATGTGTGTCTGCCGTGCATGTGTGTCAGTGTATAGGTAGTGTTGAGAATAAAGTATATGCAATATTGTAAAAAAATGTAAACATGCAAATATGTTAGATTAATGCTAACAATAGTTATTCTTGTGATTGCAAGAGTGTGTATAATTGTGCATGCATGTGTATATCCACTGTAATGATAAAATTGTAATTCATGAATATACAAACTCTCTTCAAGATATGTGGCCCTGAAGGACACACTGTGCCTTGCATCAGCCTTAGATCCTCGCTTTAAGGCCCTGCCATTTTTGTCCAAAGAGGCCTGTGACAGAACATTCTCTCAACTGGTGACAGAAGCTGCAGGTCCAGAACAAGTGGAAGCTTCCACTGTAAGTTACAGAAACAGTGATAACTAATTGTTCCCTAAATACTAATGTAGAACTGTTTATTTCCTCCTGAATTCACAATTGATTTTCCAAATAAATTCATTTTATTCCTGAATATTTTCATTTCTCAACAGCAAGAATCTGTTGGTGTCAGAACTGTGGAAACTGTGCCAGACAACTGCCATGGTGGTGCTGAACGGGATGATGCTCCTACTCCTGCTAAGAGGTCAAAGGAGTCTGCATTAATGTTTGTCCTTGGGCCAGCCTACTCGCCAAAAACTACAGCATCAGAGGAAACACAAGCCGAGAAGGCACAGGAAGAAGTAAAGAGATACAGGGAAGTTAAACCTCTTTCACTCTCTGAAAATCCCCTGACCTGGTGGAGGGTGCATGCAAGTAAGTACCCCCTTTTGGCTCATCAAGCAAAGAAGTATCTTTGCATCCCCGGGACAAGTGTTCCTTCTGAACGAGTTTTTTCAACTGCTGGTGATATTGTTACTGCACAAAGGAGCTGCCTCACTCCACAACATGTAGACCAACTCCTTTTCTTGCAGGAAAATTTTACAGTCTCCAAAAAGTGAGAAAGCATTCATAATTTTTTTTTTTTATGGACTTCAAAGTTCCAATGTCCATGGCAAAAGTGTTACAAGACTGTTCAGTGTTCAGCATTTTTCAGAAAAATCTTACATTATTTTAAAAGGCAATTTTCATTTTCAAACTTTCATTTCACTTGAACACACTGCTTTTTTTTCCCCTAGTGTGTGTTGTGGATTTCGGGAAAAAAAAAAACACTGTAAGGTAGTCAGCAAAGTGTAGCATTTTCTCAGGTACTGTTTACAAAAATGATGTTCTGGTTGCACTAAATGCCTGACAGACTTAAAATCTTGCCAGTAAATACATGTATAAATGCTTTATGCAATAAATCTGCTTACTTTGTGTTGTTGACACCTTTTGCACTAAAACAGTTATTAGCACTCTGTCAACTCTTAAGTTCAATAAAAAAGTGCATTATTGTAACTGATTTTGGGTCAGTTCTTTGTGATAATTTATGTATCAACAAAGTTGGAGTATTCTTGGTACAATTTGCAGCATTAGATCTCGAAAGATTTTTTTTTTTTCCCTAGCAAGTAAAATGGCTATTAAAGTGGTAATTTCACAGATCGAATCGGGATCGGATCGAATCGATTCAGAATGTCAAGAATCGGAATCGAATCGATTCTGGAAATTAGGGATCGTTCCCAGCCCTAATCAGCCATCACTTTTGGAGTGGTCTGCTGGGGCAACGGCATTACAGCAGCCAATAGGAAGAGACTGAACAAACTGATCAAGAAAGCTAGCTCTGTCCTGGGCAATGCCTTGGCCCAGTGGAGGAGATAGGAGAAAGAAGGATGGTGGCTAAACTGTCATCTCTGCTGGAGTCCGAGTCCCACCCTATGCAGGACATATTGAACGCACTGAGGAGCTCATTTAGCAGTAGACTACATCATCCTAGGTGCGCAACTGAGAGGTTTCGCAGGTCCTTCCTGCCTGCGGCTGTCAGACTGTATAACCTAAGCAGGGCTGCTCGCAGAGATAGCAAAAAAACGTGACGACCTAGTAGTACTGAATGCAAAAAATGCAACAGACTTACACAAATGGTCCCCTCCAGTATACAACTAGGACAATATCAGTCGCTACGGAGGGTGACAATATGTATGGGTACATATTCATACTATGTAGGATAACTAAGTAGACGGTTATGCTGTTTATTCCATCTTGCTACAATGCTCCGCACTTTATATATATATTTATATATTTATGTGTACGTATGTATATCCACTGCTCTTATTTATATTTTTCGTATCTTCGTAATTATTGCTCTGAGTGTTGCTATCCCTGTGCTGTTGCAATCCTGGAACTTCCCCATTGTGGGACTAATAAAGGCTTATCTTATCTTACTCATTGTACAGTAATAAGGTATAGGGAATGTTAACCTTGACCTTTTCACCCCAAACCCACCCAAACCCATAGTCAGGCCAGGGTGTAAGCCATCCAAGATGTATTCTTAGATACAACTACTGTATCGATTTGAAAAGCCTACATCATTTCTTTCAGTAGTTATTGCGTTTACAAGATTGAGGGAAAATCTGACCTTAAGGTCATCCGATGAGAGCCAACTTGCAATATGCACATCATCAGTGTATATCAAACCCTGGTACCAAGTTTCAAAACATTTGCAACAAAACTGTAGGAGGAGTTGATTTCAAAAGAAGGTTACTGTCTATGAAATGAGGTGAAATAGAAGGTCACAAGTTAGGGGCTACAACTCCTGCAAAAATCATCTGATCAGAACCAAATCGCAATATTGTGCATCCTTAGAGTACATCAAACCCTGGTACTAAGTTTCAAAACAACTGGAACAAAATTGTAGGAGGAGTTGATTTCACAAAAGTTGGACAGCCAGCCAGCCTGCCCCATAACATAATCCCCCCCTTTGGGCTTTGACGGTGGATAAAAATGGTGTGTTTGTAGGTTTTTGCCATCTAAAATGTGTCTATTGGTCACATAATTATTGAATAAAATATTAAAATAGTCACTTCAGAAAAATTATATGATACCAAAAATGAACCTGATTTAACAAAACTAAATGGGTTTTTGAACAAACTATCTATACTGTGTATACCAAATGAAAACAGGGAGATATTGGAGTCTAAAATTAGTCAAGAAGAAGTTGGGCTAGCCATTGATAATATGAAATCAGGAAAAAGTGCAGGACCAGATGGTCTTCCAGTTGACCTTTATAAAAAATTTAAGAATAAATTAATAAAACCTTTTTTGGAAATGGTTTTAGAAGCATTTCAAAATAATAATTTACCATCATACATAAATAATGCCTTAATTATACTGCTGCCAAAACCAGGTAAGCCCTCTAATAAATGTGAAAATATGAGACCAATAAGCCTATTAAACGCCGACCTTAAGATAATCTGTAAAATTTTAGCAAGACGAATACAAGAAATTTTACCAAATATTATTAATCGAGATCAGAATGGCTTTATAAAGGGTAGACAAGGCTTCCATAATGTAAGAAGACTATTTAATATTATTTATTTTAATAAAGAAGCACCGGATACAGCTCTCCTATCATTGGACGCCGAAAAGGCCTTTGATAGAGTTGAATGGCCCTTTCTTTTTGAAGTCCTACAAAGGTTTGGACTTGGAAATAATTTCATAAAATGGGTTCAAATAATATACAATAATGCTACAGCAGAAATCCTAACAAATAACAATATTTCAAAACCAATAAAAATCAATAGAGGATGTCGACAAGGCTGTCCACTTTCACCTTTACTGTTTACTATGGCAATTGAACCTTTAGCGATAGCGATACGTTTACATTCACAAATATATGGAATTAAAGTTGGACCAACAGAACATAAAATCTCCCTGTACGCCGATGATATAATTTTGTTTATGTCGAATCTAAAAAAATCAATTCCAACCTTGTTGAATTTAATAAAGAATTTTGGGGAAATATCAGGATATAAAATAAATAAAACTAAATCTTCAATATTAATGCTAAATGAGACCCAGAGAAATTACCCAGCCCCTGAGGTAAATCAATTCAATGTTGTAAATCAGTTTAAATATTTAGGAATCCAAATTATGCCTAAGCTAGAATCAGTCGCCAGTGTCAACTATGAAGCCTTAATGTCAGATATCAATGAGTTAACTCAGAGATGGATGTCACTACCAATGTCGATGATCGGGAGAATCAATATACTTAAAAGTAATATTTTACCTAAAATACTTTATTTATTTCAATACATTCCCTTATCACCACCTTTAGATCTATTCTCAAGAATAAAAAAAAAGTTAGTGGAATTTATATGGAACAACAGGAGGGCTAGATTACGTTTGTCTTTATTATATTTACCATTTGATCGTGGAGGTCTGAAATGTCCAAATTTTATGTTGTATTATTGGTCGGCACAACTGAGGTCTATGACATATTATTTTTCATCAAATGATCTCCCTCACTGGACTGAAATGGAATCATACAATTTACCTTTACCTCTTCCCATATTCATATACTCAGATTCGGCAAAAAAATTACAAAAACAAGTTAAAAATCCATTTGTAAAGCATATGATCAAAATATGGTGTGAAGCTAAAAACTATTTAAAAGAACCACAGTTATTGTCACAATTTAGTCCAATATGGGGTAATCAATATTTTAAACCAGGGAGAGCGGACGCTGTATTTAAAGTATGGAATTTAAAAGGGATACAAAAGATTCAGGATTTATATTTGCCATGTGCAGACAACATAATGTCTTTTGAAGAGCTGAGGATCAAATTTAATCTCAATAGAACACATTTTTTAAAATATCTTCAACTTAGAAACTTTATTCGATCAAATCAAAATAAAGCTCTCACTCGACCTATTTATTCATCCTTGGAAAAAATGATGATGAAAGATAGTAAAAGAAAGGGTATTATTTCAGAGTTTTATAACTCATTGACACTATCTTCAAGTGAAAATTCACTGAAAAGATTAAACTACTGGAAAGAAGATCTGCAAATTGAAATTTCAGAGGAACAATGGGAATTGGCTTGTACAGAAGCTCAAACCAAATCAATAAATGCACGCCTTAAATTGATACATTTCAAATGGTTAATGCGGATGTATGTTACACCGGAGGAGTTAAATAGATACAACAAAAATATACCAGATACATGCACAAAATGCATGGAAAGTAAAGGAACCCTATTTCATTGTTTATGGGAATGTAGATTAATAAGAATGTTTTGGGAAGAGGTGAGGGTAACAATTGAAAAAATAATCTCAAAACAAATCATATTGAATCCTAAACTGTTTTTGTTGGGTCTGTACCCAGAAAAGCATAATTTTAATAAAAGTGAAAGAACATTCATAGACCTCAGTTTGCTTAATGCCAAAAAATGTATTGCACTATTATGGAAAAAGACTCATAGACCAGATGTGACTCAGTGGTTAAGACAGATGTTAACAAACCTTCCATTAGAAAGAATAACATATATACTGAAATCAAAGGAAATTGTGTTTGAGAATATATGGAGACCTTTTATTGATTATGTAAAAAATTTAAACATAACTCTTGAAGAAGAAGGTGAATGATGTGTGTGGACCTTGTAAATTCCAAACTGGTGAACATAATATGTATACTTATGTATTGGATTGTCTAGACTAAACAGAGGAGCATTGTTGAAGACTTGATTTTGTTGGTGGTTGTTGGTGTTTTTAGTGCATTTTTTTTTTTTTTGTAGTACTTTAGTGTTAGTGTTTGATTGTTTGTATCATGTTTGTTAAAAAAAAAAAAAAAGGTTCAATAAAGATATTGTGGAAAAAAATAGTCACTTCACATGGCCTTTATCCTGTTTTTCTCTCCAAGAAATGTTTTTGACTCTTCCGGGGTTTTTCCTCTATGTCAAGAAACGGGGAACATCACTAGCCTTGATACCTGCCCACTGCTCTGTTATTGGCCTGCCTAGCTGTCTGTCATGTAGATGGAAGGGGAGCTGAAGGTATCAGCCCCTGAGCTAAAGGCGGTCCTGTCGACCACTGGGATCACATGGTCCTGTTTACCATTAATGCTTCGTTGCATCACGTCATCTAATTACCAGTAGACAGTGCGCCGCTATGCGTTAGGAGGCGGAGGCTCATTTCAAAGAGGTGTGGTGGCGTACAATCTCAGGCGCATCACTATTTTGGTGCATGCTACACCAATGCACTTTTGATCAGGAAAAAGGTTGTCTGTCGTCAGAAGCACATTAGTATTTCAGTAGCATGTTTTGACATTTTGACTACCCACTAGATGGCGGCAGCGCGCTCGGACGCAGCGGCCCCTCTTGGCATCAACGAGTGTGAGAGTTTTGAGTGTTTTGATCTTCCCAGACGTACATTCTGTAAAACTTACAACCGTGAGACCTTTATTAAACATCAAGGTACTGCACGCTGCAAGAATCGCGGCGATCGGTTGTGATTTGGACATTCTACGCCAGCATGGAATTCTGGCGGAGTCCCCGCTGGAAGCTACCCGAGAGAGGAGGAAGCGGAAGCGGAGCGAACGCAAGCAAAAGCGCGGAAAAAGGGCCGGGATCCATGCTAGGCTAAAGGCTAACCCCTCCAGACCAGCGGTACCGTCACTTCTTCTCTCTAATGTCCGCTCCCTCGAAAACAAGCTGGAAGAGCTGCGTCTGCTGAGAGAAACCCGGAGAGAGTGGAGAGACTGCTGTGTGTTTGTTTTCACCGAGACATGGCTCCACGGCAACATTCCTGACGAGGCCATTCAACTGGAAGATATGGCGATGTTCCGTGCCGACAGGGAAACTGCGAGCTCCGGTAAGAGCCGGGGGGGTGGGCTATGCATCTATGTTAACAAGAACTGGTGCGTCAATGCCACGTTAGTGTCTAAACACTGCTCTCCATTGGCAGAGTTCCTTATTGTAAATTGTCGGCCACATTATTTGCCGAGGAAATTCAGCAACGTGTATGTAGCTGGTGTTTACATAGCGCCAAGCCCTAATGCTAAAGCTAATGCTAAGAAGGCACTCGGGGTACTGCACAATGCGATTAGTGAAATCCAAACTTCACACCCGGACAGTTTTGTGGTGGTTGCGGGGGATTTTAACCACACCAGCCTAAAGACTGTGCTCCCCAAGTTTAAACAATGTGTAGACTTTAAGACCAGAGGAGAGAATATGTTGGACTTAGTGTACACAAACACAGACGCATATAAGGCGATAACCCCGCCCCCATCTCGGCCGTTCTGATCACATGTCCGTGATGCTGCTGCCTGCCTACAAACCTTTATTGAAGCGCAGCAGGCCAGCAGTGAAACAAATCAGGATTTGGCCAGAGAGTGCAACCTCTGCACTGAAAGACTGTTTTCTGCACACAGACTGGCCTCCCAGGAAGACAAGACAGATGTGGAGGAGTATGCTGATACAGTCACCAGCTACATCGCGAAGTGCACAGAGGATGTCACTACAGTGAAGACCATCACTATGCGGGCTAATCATAAGCCCTGGATGACTGCAGAGGTGCGCTCGCTGCTTACAGCCAGAGATGCAGCCTTCAGAGCGAAGGACAGGATCGCCCTCCGCTCAGCCAGGTCTGCGCTCTCCAAGGGAATTAAGGCGGCAAAGCGCGCCTATGCGGAGAAAATCCAGGGACACCTCTGACACTAGGAACACCAAGCAGATGTGGCAGGGAGTTCGGACACTGACGGGCTATAAGTCTAGGCAGGGGGTCGATGATGATGACGCTTCGCTTCCAGACAGGCTTAACGACTTCTTTGCACGTTTTGAAGCATCAAACTTGACAATCAGAGGGAGGACTGGCCCACCCCCCCACCATCGGTCGGACCAGCTTTTACCATCAACACAGCGGACACACGGAGGACCCTAACCAGAGTCAACCCACGCAAAGCTGCAGGTCCAGACAACATTCCGGGACGTGTGCTCCGAGACTCCGCGAGCAAGTTGGCGGATGTCCTGACTGACATTTATAACATCTCCCTGAGTCAGGCCATCGTTCCCAGATGCTTCAAGACCTCCATCATTGTACCGGTGGCAAAGAAACCAGTTGTGTCCTGTTTGAATGACTATCGTCCTGTTGCACTGACACCAATTGTGATGAAGTGTTTTGAACGGCTTTGTCAAACCACACATTACAGCCTGCCTCCCTGCATCACACGACCCGCTCCAGTTTGCATATCGTTCAAACCGCTCCACGGAGGATGCTATAGTCACCACCCTACACTCATCACCCACCTGGACCAGAAAGACACCTACGCCAGACTCCTGTACACTGATTTCAGTTCAGCATTCAACACCATTATTCCCCAGAGACTGATGGAGAAATTACTCCTTCTCGGTCTGAACACCGTCACATGTCTCTGGATCCTGGATTTCCTGACTGAGAGACCTCAGTCTGTCCGGGTTGGAAACAACATCTCCAACTCTGTCACGCTGAGCACCGGATCCCCTCAAGGCTGTGTACTCAGTCCACTGTTTAATTCTAACACATGACTGTGTATCCAGACACGAGGGGAACCAGATTATTAAGTTTGCAGATGACACCACGGTGGTGGGACTTATTCAGAGGGATGAGGAATCAATGTACAGGGAAGAAGTGAGAGACCTGGAGGGCTGGTGCAGGGAGAACAATCTGGTGCTCAACGTGGACAAAACGAAGGAGATGATTATCGACTTCCGGCGGTCACAGCCTGAGCACGTCCCCCTCAGCATCGGCGGCCATTTAGTGGAGAGAGTAGAGAACATCAAGTTCCTCGGAGTGCAGATCTCGCAGTACCTGACCTGGAGCAAGAATTCCTTGGGGATCAGGAAGCGGGCTCAGCAGAGACTGCACTTCTTGAGGAAACTCAAACAGGCCTCTCTCCCCATCTGCATCCTCAGGACCTTCTACAGAGGTGTGGTGGAGAGTGTTCTGACGTACTGCATTGCTACATGGTACTCCAGCTGCAGTATGTCAGACAAAAAAGCCCTGCAGAGGATAGTCAAGGGGGCTGAGAGGGTAATTGGAGTTTCCCTCCCCTCTGTCCAAGAACTTTTTCAGAACAGTTGTAGGAGCAGGGCACTGAACATTGTCAAGGACCGTTCTCACCCTCTGCATAAACACTTTGAACTTCTTCCATCTGGTAAACGATTCCGGAGCATCAGAGGCAGAACCACCAGACTGATCAACAGCTTCCTTCCACAAGCTGTCAGGATGCTTAACAGTTGACCCGGAATCTCTCATACACACTACTGCACCTACGGACATTTTGTATATTATTTGTATATTATAGTTAGTTAGTTTTTTTTCCCCCCAAGTATGTCTCAGGGATGTGTGAATGGATGGGGGTGTGGGGGGGGGGGGTGGAGCTATGTGGGAGTGTGTCTTAATTCATGCTGCTTCTATTTATATGGATGCTGAGAGAAACGCAATTTCATCTTGCCTGCACTACAGTTGTATGTACAGCAATATGACAATAAAGTTTGATTTGATTTGACATTGCGCAGCTCTGGAGCTCATGAGGAAACAGCACAAACTAGGTTTTTCTATTATTTTAATGAAGAGAGTTGTAACAGTCATAATCACCTGTCATTTTATTTATAATATGATCACACACTAAATGTTTTTTTTAATTCCATCCACACTCATTTTAATTGCAGACTTACCGTTGGAGTCTATAGATTAGACATTAATGTATGATTTTTTTGGAGAATGAATGAATGAGCAGGGAGCATGTGTGCATTCTGGTGTGGATGCAGCGCATGGGGGAGACGTGTCAGTCTGAAGCTTTCCATCCACATTTTCGTTTTCATCACGGACTTATTAGGCATTAATGTGTTTATTTTTAGGGGAATAAATGAATAAACAAAGACAGTGTGGAGCGTTTTTACTTTTCACTGTAACTCCCCAGACCCACCTAGCAGTCCATCATGTAGATGGAGGGGGCGGGGGGGGGGGGGGGGACAAAGGTAATCCATTAGCCCCTGAGCTATTAGGCCCCCAAGCTAACACTGGTACCAGGAGGTTCACTGTAATCGCAACATATATTGTTACTTTTTTCCGATTTTAGTCACCCTAATAGCCATCCCTGTTACCACCTGGTTCGCGGGCCCACAGTTGGCGGTGTGCCTTACATCACTCTGGCCCATCTCTCAGTGGTTTTGTCGTGATTCCACGGCGGATCGCCAGCATTGACATACCGGTCGCTGCAACCAACCTGGACCAGGACCAGAGGCTGCTGGCTCTCATGTCCAGCTCTCCTCCAGTTCGGGGCTCTGTGCGACTCTGCTCTCGCGGGCAGCGTAGGGTAGCCACCTCGTGAGGGGGTGTTCCCGGCTGGCTGCGGAGCAGGACACTGCCCTTTGAGATCCTGTGGCTTGACAGCTTAGCTTGGCAAGGTTCACCTTGGCTCAGCCTCCAGCCAGCAGCCTCACATCCCAGGCCGGGTCGGTTGTGGTAACCAGGGGGCCGCCTGGCACGCGGTACTGGTGATTTGCTGTGGGATCACAGCGAGGTTGTTGAGGTGGCACATGTTGCGCTATCAACTGTAAATCAGTGAACCAGCCCCGCTCATCTGAACTAGAAGGATGCTAAAAGCTGAACGCTAGTCAGCCAATGGTTAACTGATGTAAGAGGGAGGGCGGAGTTGAATAGGTGAAAGAGGTTTCTTAAAGTGATAGGCTTTAAATCAGAGTGTTTCAAGAAAGCCTGGGAAAATACAAGACAAATGTGCTTCAATAATTAAAATAACATATGTGAGGTGTTAAAATGTGGAAAAAAGTGCAGTCAGTGTCCTCTTTAAGGGGATTTATATTCACTGCAGTGTGTCTTTAACAATGAACATTAGCGGACTTTCATTCCTAAAGTAAATTGAGTGTTTTGGATGTTTTTGATGAAAATGTTAAACATTAAAGATTGTTCACAAGTCCCAAATAGCAAGTCCAAGTCAAGTAGGTGACTTACAGCAGGCCTAAATTGGCTTGAGTGCAAGTCACAGACTCAAGTACCCATCTCTGACTTCTGATACCCAAATAGATGTGCAAAAACACTGTAAAAGTGAAATTACCATTAAAAGTCCACTTCTGACTTGGGTAGTACAAAACACACAGAGTTGGAGAGCAGATCAGCTATTATTAGAACACCATGTTCAATAGTATTTAGAGCATGGCTGCACATTAGCCTCCTTTTGGGAGTCAATTAATATTTTCAGCTGTCAGAGCGTGGACTTACTGGCCGCAGTATGCGGTGCACCTCTCGCAGAGTTTGCGCCATATCCCGGACAGAGCAGAGGACCAGGGTACAGACCACAACGTCCACCGAGCCGTCCTCCACAGCTCCCATGTCCTCCCCGGACGCCACCACAAACCTCTCATATTTCAGGTGGTCGTTCTCGGCCATGTTTCTGGCCAGGTACTTCTCGAAGTGTGGGTTCGGGTCGGTGCAGATCACCTTAGTACCAGCGGGATAATACTTGAAATTTACGCCTGTGCCACAACCAATCTCCAAAAGGGTGAGCTGCCCGCTGGAGTTTTTAAAGTCGGACAGACTGCGAAACATTTCCTTCTTGTTGTCGTGCATTTTGTTGTTGTACATCGCCGCCAGTCTGTCCTGGCAAAACGGAAACACACGCTTGTATATTTGAAACAAACCGACGGCATTGAGCACATGAAGCGGTATGCATAAAACGTTGACCACCGAAAACCAAAATCTCATTAGGACAGTCATCTTTGCTGCAGACGGCGGACAAGCAACAGACCTGCAACGTGTAGGCTGTCAAGTATTTAAATGACCGTAAACAAGGAAGTCCACTAAAGGATTTTCAGAATAAAAGTCCTATAAGCGCTCTATAAAAGCAAGAAATCTGTGTCACGCTTCATAGGATATCATAGGACGGCCTATGATCTCAGGCATCATAGGACGACAAATGTGTCTTTATGATGTCACATAGACCACAGAGATCATAGGACGACAAATGTGTCTTTATGATGTCACATAGACCACAGAGATCATAGGACGACAAATGTGTCTTTATGATGTCACAGATTCTCTCTCTCTCTCTCTCTCTCTCTCTCTCTCTCTCTCTCTCTCTCTCTCTCTCTCTCTCTCTCTCTCTCTCTCTCTCTCTCTCTCTCTCTCTCTCTCTCTCTCTCTCTCTCTCTCTCTCTCTCTCTCTCTCAGCACCCAAGGATTTTGACAACATGACAGGCTCCAGGCCCTCCACCGAGCCCCCAATGCTGTGTGTGTGCTTCATAGGACAGCCTATGATCTCTGCCTGAACATCATAGAACGTCCTATGAACTCAGGCATCATAGGATGACAAATGTGTCTTTATGATGTCACATAGACCACAGAGATCATAGGATGATTTGTCTTTGTCACACGTAGATTTGTCTATGTGCATAGGACACATAGACAAATGTGTCTTTATGATGTCATATAGACCACAGAGATCATAGGACGTCCTATGACACAGAGACAAATGTGTCTTTATGATGTCATAGACCATGTGTCTTTGAACTCAGGCATCGTAGGACACAGACAAATGTGTCTTTATGATGTCACATAGACCACAGAGATCATAGAACGATTTGTCTTTATGATGTCACACATAGATTTGGCTATGTGCATAGGACACATAGACAAATGTGTCTATGATGTCACATAGACCACAGAGATCATAGGACATCCTATGACACAGAGACAAATGTGTCTTTATGATGTCATAGACCATATGTCTTTGAACTCAGGCATCATAGGACACAAATGTGTCTTTATGATGTCACATAGACCACAGAGATCATAGAACGATTTGTCTTTATGATGTCACACATAGATTTGTCGATGTGCATAGGACACATCGACAAATGTGTCTTTATGATGTCACATAGACCACAGAGATCATAGGACGTCCTATGACACAGAGACAAATGTGTCTTTATGATGTCATAGACCATGTGTCTTTGAACTCAGGCATCATAGGACACAGACAAACGTGTCTAATGATGTCATATAGACCATGTGTCTATGATTTTCATGATCCTGTCCATGAACTGGAATTATGACACACCCATCCCTCAACCAGTGGTCTCAACAAAGAAGAAGAATAAGAAGACCCACCAGATGGAGATCAATAGAATGAGGACAACTGCTGCACATCAGAAACTAGAAAAGCACTCGGAGAGGCATTATCAACCATTTCCAACAACACCTGAAAGTTTCATCGAAATCTGTCCAAAACTTTTTGAGTTATCTTGCTAACCAACAGACAGACAGACAGACAGACAGACAGACAAACCCCGGCAAAAACATAACCTCCTGGCGGAGGTAAAGATGCCATGAAGATGAAACACCTGAGGTTCCAGCAGTACATCGCACCAGTCTGAGACAGGAGGACACCCTTCACTAGCATAGAGTATGACAGACTTTAAAGCACTTTTCTAGGACATCATAGGACGGCCTATGATCTCTGCCTCATCATCATAGCGCGTCCTATGAACTCAGGCATCATAGGACGACTCGCCATGCCTACATGACGGCAAATATACAACATCATAGGACGACTCGTCATGCCTACATGACGGCAAATGTGTAACCTTGACGGATGCCAGTCTACACTACAAATGTGTAAAATGCCAAGCAAAGTGCTGATTTTCTCCGGGTGCTCCGGTTTCTTGGTTTCTACAGGCATGCACGGGCCTTCCTGAACAGGGTCAAAGGATCGTGCCCATGAACTGGAATTATGACGCACCAATCCCTCAACCAGTGGTTTGAACAAAGAAGAAGACCCACCAGATGGAGAGCAATAGAATGAGGAGAACTGCTGCAGGTCAGAAAAGATGCCGTGAACATGAAACACCTCAGGTTCCACCAGTATGCCGCAGGCATGACTGTGAACAACACAGCCGTCTGAGACAGGAGACCCTTCAGTGGCCTGAACGAAGAAGAAGACCCACAAGATGATGTCTATATGACAGCACATAGACAGAGCACGTGACTCCCTACAAGACATATACTGTATATAGACACAGGTAAGCAACATAACACAGAACAGTGACAGGCAGAAGAAGAAGTAACAAGCAGGGGCAAACAGCCCCAGATGGCAGGGCATATTTTGTGTGATTTTTATGTTTTGCTGCATACAAAAGCCATCGCATGTGATTGCCACTTAGTGCTGTGTTGCTATACCAACTGTCCTATAACTGGCAAGAATTCTGTTCCAGTGCATCCCCTCTACAGGCATGCACGGGTATGCATTAGTCAAACTAATATACACAGAAATTGCACAGAAATTGTAATGACTGAGACTTAACTGTGTATAATTATGTTCCCTATGAGTGTTTGTAATTTCATTTGTTCAACAAAGCATTAAAAAACAAATTGTAATGAAGCAGAAGTATTGTTGCTACAGGATAATTACTTCATTATAAGTAAGAAAACATGAGTAAGACTATGAAAAAATTATCAGTGAATAACTCTTATTGGACAAACTACTAAAGCATTAGCTTGAGGAAAATACTAAAACAAACCAGCCATGTACGCCTTCTAATATAACCCAATACTTATAAAGGAACATGAACTCATAAATATCTCTAGCACAAGAACAGAAGCATTATATACATACTGTTTTCAATTAAATAACAAAAAATATTAATTTAATTATTAAATCAAAAGTCTAAAGATGCAATATTTTTGGTCAAGAAATTATTACTGTATGACCAAGAACATTTCTAGTTTCCTCACTGTCCAGCATTTTCAGGAATATGAATGTTAAAAATAATAGCTTAAGGGTAAACTACAGTGCTGTCAAAACGTATTTGCACCTTTCCTGATTTTTTTATATTTTTGTGTATTTGTCACACTTAAATGTTTTACATTGACAAATTTTAGTATTAGACAAAAATAACCCTAGTCAACACAAAATGCCGTTTTTAAATGGTGATTTCATTTATTAAGGGAAAAAGCTATCCCAACCTACCTGTCCCTATGTGAAAAAGTAATTGCCCCTCATGTTACATCATGAATTCTGTGTTATGATCCGGCTCGAGGACCATAACAAATAAAGGGAAGCAAGTGGGGAATTTTCCTAAAAGAAAGTATTTTACTAAGAAAATTAACTTAAACATAATCAAAAATGAGGGAGTTGGGTTAGGGCAAGAAAATGGGATGCCAGAAAAGAGACACACAAACTTAAACAAAAACATGTCATAATGTCAAGGGCCAGACAGAGATCCACAAGGGAACTGCCTTTATAGGAGTGGTCCACTTCCTTTAGAAAAGAGGTGGAACTTTGATCCCAACTAGAACCTGCAACACACAAACACCAACAAAAACAAGGAAACACAGGCAGGCCTGAAGGATGACCCTGGGGTCATCACAACTGTGATTAACCACATTTTTCGGGAAGCTGAGTTCAATTTCACTAGCCACACCCAGGCCTGATTACTGCCAGACCTGTTGAATCAAGAAATTATTTAAATAGAGCCTGTCTGACAAAGTAAACTAGGCTGAAAGAGCTCAAAAAGCAACAAACACATCATGCTGTGATCTAAAGAAATTCAAGAACAGATGGGAAACAAAAACCCAGAACATCTAAAGAACTGCACATCTCACTAGTCTCAGTTTGGAAACTGGTCCATGATTCAACAATAAGAAAGACACTGGACTAACATTGTAGGGGAGTTCCAAGGTGAAAACCAATGCTGACTAAATCAAACACAATGGCTCTTCTCACATTCCTCCCCCCCCCCCCAAAAAAAAACAAAACAAAAAAACCCCCCAAAAATATCTTGATGATTACCAAGACTTTTGGGGAAATATTCTGTGGACTGATGACACAAAAGTTGGAACTTTTTGGAAGGTGTGTGTCCTATTACATCCAGTAAAAAACTAGCACAACATTTCATAAAAAGATCATACCAACAGTCAAACACAGTGGTGGTAGCGTGATGGTCTGGGGCTGCTTTGCTGCTTCAGAATCTGGACGACTCGGTGTAATGGACGGAACCATGAATTGTGCTCTCTACCAGAAAACCCTGAAGGAGAATGTCTGGCCATCAGTATGTTACCTCAAGTTCAAATCCTCCAATATGGCTGAATTAAAACAATTCTGCAAAGAAGAGTGGGCCAAAATTCTTTCAACAGCCAAGTAAGACTCATTGCCAGTTATTGCAAATGCTTGATTTCCGTCTTTGCCACCAAGGGTAGATCAATTATTAGGTTTAGGGGCAATTACTTTTTCCACATAGGACCAGGTAGGTTTGGATAGCTTTCTTCCCTTAATAAATGAAATTATTATTTAAAAACTGCATGTTTTATTTACTCAGGTTATCTTTGTCTAATATTAAAACTTGTTTGATGATCTGAAACATTCAAGTGTGACAAATATGCAAAAATTGCAATAGCATTGTGATAACCTAATAATCCAGGGCCCATTGACGGCCTTTTTAACTGTATTTTGGATATCAAGTCATGGATGGCAGAGAATTTTCTATAGCTCATCCAAGACAAAACATATGTATTGGTCATTGATTAGTTCTAATGGCCGCAGAGAGAAACTGAATGTGAAACTGGGAGCATTGGTATTGGACCACTGACGAGTTAAAAATTTGGAAGGCATTTTGGACATTGGGGGCCTCAGTTTTGAACAGCACATTACAAAAATAACTAAGACTGCATTTTATCATTTAAAGAACATTGCTAGAGTGCCTCTAAAGCCAACACAGAGCCACTTTTGCATGCTTTTATTACTTGCAGAATTGATTATAATCCTCTGCTTTCTGATCTTCCAGAAAAGAACATCTGACAACTGTAGCTGATTCAAAACTTAGCAGCACCTATGTTGACCAAGAAAGAGAGCTCATAATACACCAGTTTTGAAGTCTCTGCAATGGCTACCTGTCTGCTTCAGAATTGGTTTTAACATTCATTCATTCATCTTCTTCCGCTTAATCCTTTTCGGGTCGGGGGGGGGGGGGGGGGCTGGAGCCTATCTCAGCATCTTTGGGCGAGAGGCATGGTACACCCTGGACAGATCGCCAGTCCATCGCAGGGCCAACACAGAGAGACAACCATTCACTCTCACAGTCATACCTAAGGACAATTTAGAATCCCCCGTTTTGATGCCAATTAACCTAACTTGCATGTTTTTGGCATGTGGGAGGAAACTGGAGAAATCCCGGAGTAAACCTACGCAGACACGGGGAGAACATACACACTCCACACAGATCACTGTTGGTCGGGGGCTGGGATCGAACCCAGGATCCCCCGGCCAAGGGTGAGTTGCTGTGCTGCCGCAGTGCTAACCACTCCTCCACCGCGCCACTCATGGTTTTAACATTCATTTATTAATTTATAAGTCTCTTAATTGTCTTGCTCCTGGTTATTTAACGGACCTGCATTTACCATAAACCTTCCAGAACCCTCAGGTCTTCGAGTACTGGCCTTTTAATTATCCCTAATGTCAGGACTAAAACCTACAGAGAGGCATCTTTTTATTACTGTGGCCCACATTGGTGAACAGCCTTCCTGAAGATCCGAGGGCAGCAACTGATGTTAATATTTTTGAAAATAAATTAAAGACATATCTTTTTAATCAGGCTTTTAATTTTTTTTTAGTTAGATAAACTATTTTAGATATTTAAGTCAATTTTATTGATGTGCTGATATGTATTTTTTTCTTATTCTGTTTTTATATATTATTAATTTCACGTTACTTTTAAATACCTTACGCTGCCTCTAGGGTTTCCTCACCACAGATTTGTTTCACACATTTTTTTTGGCTTTTTATCTGCTACAGTTAAAAAAGAGGAAAAAACATATTGCTTTAAAAAACATGCCTCTTTAATCAACAACCTTTTTTCACAAAACAGCTAGCCACAGCAAAAATATACAATTCCATTTCATTTCACAAAAAGTAAAAATGAGTACAGAAGCTGAAAACACTGATAAACAAGTCTCTGACCCATAGTGTGTTACTGGTACAGGAGTCAACAACCTCTACAATGGGCCATTTTGAGCAATTTTTAGCCCCAAAAATATTATGCAAGGATTTACAAAACAGATCTGTGCTTTAGAATAAAGGTAAAATTGCTTAGTTATACTGTAAATATAAACTGGCTTGACAACATTGGCAATATGCACATTTTTCCTCTGAAGCCCCAGCAGATAAATCTGTTCTAGATGCATTTTCTGTTAAATCAGATGGAAATCTTTTCACATCCGACAGCTATCACTAATAAAGTGCTGTGACAAAAACAAATCTATCCTGTAGGGTAGTCATATTATTGTAAAAACATCAATCATTGCATTTAGACTAAATACAATGCCTCCTTGCCTACCCTTTAATGTTCCCACCTGCACATACTCTTAAGTGCTTGTCCACTGGATCTCTGGGTTCCCTGCTTCTCATTCCCAATCTAAGCAGATGCACTGAGTTATTCTCTAAATAGGTTTAAACCAGTAACTGTCAATGTCACATTATAAAGAAATCTGCAGCTGACAAGCTTAATTCTCACCTTAAATGTTTTGAGAATCACTTTTCACTGTTTTGTTTTCAAGATATCTGAGAAAGTTTACTACCGAGCCAATATATTGGATGAATTTTAAAAATCTGTGTAGAACCCGGCCACAAGTACATACACTGTCCCAAAAAAAAAAAGCATCTATAACACATTGCCTACTATGCAACATTTCTCTTACACATGTATAAGGAAAGTGACATATTTATAACACTTTTACTTGTATTATTTTTAGGGTTCCAAGCAGCTGTGCTGTGGGAAACCTATCGTTTTTGCTGTGATTCTTCTTCTTTTTATTATTATTTTCCTCCACTAAAAGTGCATGGAGAGCAAAAATGGTAATACATGGAAACTTGAAATTTTACAGTCTGATCAGAAACCCTCCCCACTGAATACAGGAAAGATGGTGAATAATTGGTCCAAAGATTAGCAAATAATTTGCTGTTGTTGTGCATGGGTGCAAGGGTGCCTACAGAACACATGCACAACAATGACAAATTATTTGCAAATCTTTGGACCAATTAAGAAGTGAAACTAGAAAATTTCCCACAGAAACCTGAACGTTCCAGGAGCCCCAGGTTGGAAACCCCTGATCAACAGAAAGCATATGATAGGGTGCCAAGAGAGGAAGTGTGGTACTGTATGAGAAAGTCAGGAGTGGCAGAGAAGTATGTGAGGATAGTGCAGGACATGTATAACAACAGAGAGACAATGGTGAAGTGTGCTGTAAGAGCAACAGATGGATTCAAGGTGGGGTAGGATTACATCAGGGATTGGCTCTGAGCCCCTTCTTGTTTGCCATGGTAATGGACAATCTGACAGATGAGGTCAGGCAGGAGTCTCCATGGACCATGATGTTTGCAGACAACACTGTGATCTGTAGTGAGAGTAGGAAGCAGGTGGAAGAGAACCTGGAGAGAAGAGGAATGGAAGTAAGTAGAAGCAAGACAGAATACATGAGTCTGAATGAGAGGGAGGCAGGTGTAATGGTGAAGATGGAAGAAGTAGAGGTAGTGAAGGTACACACTAAGAAATCAAAGTACAGAAATGGACCTAAAAAGGTACAAACGCTTGTCGCTCCAGCAGTACCCTAAAAGGGGACAAGAACTGTACCTTGAAGAACAGGAGCCCCAGTGACAATAAAGGCTTATCTTATCTTAAATCCAAACAAAGGTCCATAGTTGCCACCTTGAGGACCATTTCTGTACCTCACAGGGTATTTTTCTGAAAAGTACCCTGTAAGGTACAGATATGATACCTTTATTTTTCTGTATGTAGATGAGTTTAAATACCTGGGATCAACCATCCAAAGCAATGGAAAATGCACAAGAGAGATGAAGAAGAGAGTGTAGGCAGGATGGAGTGGATGAAGACGAGTGTCGGGTGATTTGTGACAGAAAGATAGCAGCTAGAGTGAAAGGGAACATTTACAAGACAGTAGTGAGACCTGCAATGATGTATGGTTTGGAGATGGTGGCACTGACAAAAAGACAGGAGATGGAGCTGGAGGTGGCAGGGTTGAAAATGCTAAGATGCTCATTAGGAGTGACAGGATTAGAAATGAGTATATCAGAGGGACGGCTCAGGTTGAGCGGTTTGGAGAAAGTAAGAGAGACATGGCTGAGATGGTTTGGACATGTGCAGAGGAGGGATAGCGGATATGTTGGACAGAGGATGTTGAAGATGGAGCTGCCAGGCAGGAGAAAAAGAGGAAGACCACAGAAAAGATTCATGGATGCAGTGAAGGAGGGCATGGAGAGGGTTGGTGTTACAGAGGAAGATGCAAGGAACAGGGTGAGATGGAGGCAGGTGATCCGTTGTGGCAACCACTAAAACACACTGACGATTTAAGCGACATCTGGCGAATACGTTGGCGTACGTCAAATAAGTTATGGGTAAGTTTTGTATAAGTTAAGAAGAGCACGCTGGTATACGTCGTAGTACGGTGAGGTCATATCCAGCGTATGGCTCATACGTCCCGCATAAACGGGCCATAAATTGTAGGTAAGTTATGTGATTGTTGACACACGTTCACACACGTTACTTGTAAGTTACTCATAAGTCGAAATACGTCGAGATAGTGTCTACCGTACCCAGAACTTATCTCCAGTGCATACTGACGTATTTGATGTGTTCCAAACTTACTGAATGCGTTTCTAACTTACAGCTACCGTATAATGACATATTGGCAGCGTTGGTTCACAAAACTCCATGGTGGATGCCCATGTCAAAGTGGTCTTGTTCTTCTATTCAGATGAAGAGATGTTTCATACCTTGACATGTTTCAACTGTCATCTGATGTTTCTGACGTGTCACATTCGCTGTTTTATTCTTTCCATAGGCGTGACCAACCTGACAGATTTGACAGATCTGCCAGGTCGGTCATGCCCCCCCACCGTGCGATGGTCTTTGGAGGAAAGAATCATCTCGGTTGAACAGAGATGATGGAACCTTCATGCTCTCGCACACCTGGGATTCATGGATTGGGAGGCGACGGCAGTTTGGCATGACCACACTATGCATAGGTTAGACTATCATTGGGCATAAGTTGTGAGCACTGGCAACACGCTAAGCATTCGTTGGTATAAGTTATCTATGTTATCGAAACATTCTATATAAGTTACTATGTTATGTATACGTCCAACTCATTATGGATATGTGATGCATATGCTCAAAGTTGAAAATTTTGGCCGTATGCTAGTGTTTTAGAGAAATTTTGATGTGTCAGCATACGCTGCCGAAATCATCAAAGTGTGGCAGGGGCTTAAAGGGAGCAGCCAAAAGAAGAAGATCAGAAACTCTCCCCACTACTCAGAGACAAAAAAAATCAAGGCACTGCGTACATACTGTAGCTGGTGCTATAGCAAACACTTTCACGTTTTTGTAAATATCTTGAGAAAGACTGGGTCTAGACTAAAAATTCTCTCATCATTCTGTTCACTGAAACCTTCCGCAACGTTTTGTCAATGGCGGCTAACTCTGAAAATGATGTTTTCTGCACCATACTTTCAATACACAAGTGAACTCAAAATGAACTCCTCCTAGGCCATTCATTCAAATTGCTTGAAATTGAGCAATGATCATCTACAGACATTAATGAAAAGTTGTTAAAATTATCCAAAAATGTCAATCCATTGATTTTCTAGGCCAATCAAGTTGTAGTTTCTCTTTGGCATGTAGTTTTGGGTTTAACTCTAGATACACTGATTCAAATTTGATAAAACTTCAGACTCACAATCAGAACAGTATTCTTCAGCTAACCAGCAAATTTCATGCAATTCTGTTAATGTTCAAAAAGTCATGTTGATGAAATGTCTGTCAGCCATTTTGTCTTTTCAGTGTAACTTTCTTTTTAAACTGTGTAACTCAAAGCAGTTTTGTGGTGTGGGGGTTTAGATACTCGTCTTTCACGCAGAAGCCCCGGGTTCAAATCCTTCTGGTAATGTGTCATTCCTCTAAAGTGCAACATTCCTCTTCTGAGTATTTGAAAACAACATATAGTGCACATTAAGTTTTAAATGCTGTACTACTGCTGCTGGGAACCCTTTCAATTGAACATTTATCATTTGAGAAAGAGCAAAAGTTAAAGCAGTTGTGTGGTGTTGTGGTTATGGTGAGTGCTTGGAAAGCAGGAAGTCCCAGGTTTGAATCTTGCCAGGGAGGTCTTGTTCTTCTAAACAACAACTGAAGTACAGCATGGCTCTCCTGCACATTTTAATGCAGCACTATGTTAGATTTTCATCTCAACAATGGGGGGGGCAATGGATCAGCGTTCTCGTCGCGCCCTCCGCCAGTACCCGGGCTCGCCTGGGGAAGCTAATGATCCTACCAGCAGACTAAATTCGAAGAGACGACGCCTCTGTGCCAAGTCAAAGAAGAATCCTAGTCACAGTCCTAAAGCCGAAAGCAAACAGCCCCAAGAGCACTTTGTGGTAGGATCTGCCCTTCACATATTACAACTAAACGTTGAAGGCCTATCTGCAGCCAAGCGAAGCCTTATCGAAGTCCTCGCCTTCCAACATTCGATTGATGTAATCTGCCTCCAAGAGACTCATATTGGCATAGAGGAAGCTGGCCGCTTCACCATCAAAGGCTTTGACCTCCTGTGCTATGTTCTACATGCTAAACATGGACGTGCCACCTATGTGCGTTCTGACATAGTTGAAGCAAATCACCTGATAACAACACATTTCTCAGACACCATAATCATTGGTGGCTTCCATATTGTCAATGTGTACAAGCCCCCTAATGCCAACTGGGATCTGCAGGTCTTACCCACCCTACCCCACCTGCCATCTATGTGGGGGACTTTAACAGCCATCACCCTGACTGGGGGTACCCAGCAGTGGACAGTGATGGGGAGGCACTTTCAGACTGGGCATCCAGAAATGACCTCGCTTTGATATACGACCCCAAACAAAGAGGAACCCTCCACTCTGCTAGGTGGAAGAAGGACTATTCTCCTGACCTGTGTTGGGTCAGCTCTTTGAATGGGGAGCCATATCCTACACAGATCCTCATTCTTGATGATTTTCCACACAGCCAACACCGGCCCCTGCTTGTACACATTGGCCTACAACTTCCAGTCATATACAGCCCAAGGAAGATGCGCTGGAACTTCCGCAAAGCCAACTGGAAGAAATTCAGTGAAACTCTGGACCGGAGCGTTGTTACCATCCCACTCCACACCATCACTGTAGATGAAGCATACAACCGCTTCTGCAGCGCAATCTTCAAGGCTGCCCATACTGCAATCCCACGAGGCTACTGACCCCTCTATGTCCCATGTTTGGACGGAGAAAGTGCTGCCCTCCTACAATCCTATCAAACATCAGGGGACCCAGAGATAGCAGACCATCTCTTTGAATCGCTAAATACAGCCCGGCGAAAGAAATGGGAGGAGACAGTTGCTGACCGGAGCTTTACCCACTCTAGCAGGAAATGTTGGAGCCTCATCCGTCGCCTAGGAGCTGCACAGAAGCCCCCTAGCCAAAGCCGAGCATCTGTCACACCCAACTAAGTTGCATCCCACCTACTGACTATCGCCAAAGCACCCCAAGACAAAGACACCAGAAGAGCAGTTACAACTGAGCTAAAAAAACACCAAAAAATGCCTGTAGAGGAAACAAACCCTGAACCCTTCGAGGCTGCTGAACTGGAGAAAGTCCTACAGGGCCTGAAATGTGGAAAGGCAGCAGGATACGATAACATCTTCCCAGAATTCATGAAAAATCTTGGCCCCCGAGCCCTAACCTGGTTGACACAATTCTACACAAGGATCACACAAACAAACTCGATCCCAAAGAAATGGCGGACAGCAAAGGTCATTGCCATCCCAAAACCTGGCAAAGACCACAAACTACCAGCAAGCTACCGCCCAATCTCCCTACTCAGCGTTCCTTACAAAATCATGGAGCGCCTAATACTGCAACGCATTTCCCCAGAAATAGAGGATATTCTAAGTGTGGATCAAGCAGGTTTCCGCAAGGACCGCAGTACAGGAGAACAAGTACTGGCCCTAACCACCTTCATCGAAAATGGCTTCGAGAGCAGACTGAAGACAGGGGCTGTGTTTCTCGATCTTACAGCTGCCTATGATACGGTCTGGCACAAAGGCCTCCTCCTGAAACTTATAAAGGCGATCCCTGCTTGGGCAACAGCAATTATAAAAACCCTGCTGACCAACCGAAGGTTCAGAGTCCACCTCAGTCAGAACACAAGTGCATGGAGAATGCAGAAAAACGGACTCCCACAAGGCTCAGTTCTAGCTCCAACTCTGTTCAACCTCTACATAAACGACCTGCCTACTACAAAATCCCATAAATTCATCTATGCAGACGACATCTGTTTGGCATTCCAAGCACCAGACTTTGAACCACTGGAACGGGTGCTCACGGAAGATCTTGCCAAACTGGACCAGTTCTGCAAAATCTGGTGCCTAAAACCGAGCCCAGCAAAAACCGTCTCCAGTGTATTCCATCTCCACAATGCAAAAGCTGCCAGAGAACTAAACATCCACCTGAGCGGACTCAAGCTTAAGCATGCCCCAAATCCAACTTATCTTGGAGTGACCCTTGATAGGACCTTATCCTTCAAGGAACATCTAAAGGGGACGGCTGCTAAGGTGAAGGTACGAAACAACCTGCTCTGCAAGCTCGCTGGTGCAAAATGGGGGGCGGCAGTCTCCACCCTGCGCACCTCAGCACTGGCCCTTTCATACTCTGTAGCAGAATATTGTGCCCCTGTCTGGTCCAGGTCATCTTACACACACCATGTAGACACCCAGCTCAACACAACCATGAGAACTATAACTGGAACAATCCGCTCAACACCACTCCCCTGGCTCTCTGTACTGTCAAACATAGCCCCTCCACACATCCGGCGAGCAGCATTAATTCAAAGGATGCTCCAAAAAGTTAAAGATTCTCCTCACTTACCAATCCATGCAGATATCTACACCCCACCCACTGCCCGACTTTCATCCAGACGGCCGATTTGGAAAAACCCTCCCCCAGCTGACTTTACCATCCAGACAGCTTGGCAAGAGGAATGGGAGACCAAGGAGGTCCCAAACAAACAGCTGGTGATAAACCCCAACCAACAGGTCCCGGGCATCAACCTCCCAAGGAGACAGTGGTCTACACTCAATCACTTCAGGACTGGACATGGCCCCTGCTTGGCCAGCCTTCACAGATGGGGCAGTAGCCCTAGCCCACTGTGCGCATGTGGAGAGGAGCAAACAATGGAACACATCATAGAGGCTTGCCCGCTCCAAAGACTGGAAGGAGGATTACACACCCTCCATACAGCAAACCAGGAGGCAACTGCTTGGCTTAAGGACTTTGCATTCGCTAAATAAATAAAATCTCAACATAATGTTTGCAAAATTATTTTGATGGCACACCAAGATATTACCGAATGAATGTCACTTCATCCATAGCCTGAGTGGGCCCACATTGCCTTCAACAGCCTTTTTTTTTTGTGTGTGTGTGTGTCATTACTGGGGGGACAGCAGATATGGCCTCAGTCTGTGGCCTCGGTCCCAGCAGCGAATCACAGGGCACGACTTTAGCCACCAACCACAAAAAGCCCTGTGGTTGGCTGTTGGAAGTGGGGTCATGATCGCCATGGTTGTGGTTTTTTCGGTGTTCCTACAAGGAACAAGGAAGTCACATAGTGCAGCTTTAGAAACTCATGTGCAGCAGACTTTAGGTTTTAAATGCTCTTGCTAAGCAATGCAAGGCCTTGAATGTGAGCTGTCCCTTGCTCCTTCCCCCCAGGCCACAGTTGTAAATAAGAATGTGTTCTTAATCTGTCCTGCCTGGTTAAATAATGGTTAAATAAATAAATTTAAAAAAGTCCACACCTGCTTGGAACCCGATGATCGCAGCTGGGGCTATATTTTACTGTTATTTTTTTCTCATACATTTATCGGGTTGCTCCATAAAATTTCAACTGTTTTATGTTAATTTATTGCTTTTTTTTAACCACAGGAAGCAAATAGTAGCAGGCAAAAAGCCACATGTGGTTCTGGAGCTGCAGGTTGCAAACCTGTGCTGAAATTGAGAGCAAACACCAAAGTACATGTTTCACTTCAGCTGTATAGTTATGATAATGTGCTCTGGGGTAGGACTGTCTTTCGAAAGGTTAAATTCAATACAAAAATAAAGAAAATAATATAGAGATGGTTAGTGCTGTCTATCACCGGTTATACAACACAGCAGAGAAGGAGAAGAGGGTTTTAATACTTGGAATATCCATGCAGACTACAGGGGCAGCTTCCTGAAAAGCTAAAAGATGAGAATCTATTTAACAGCATAACCAATGATGTGGGGTTTGATCATAAAGACCAGCGGTGCTTGAATGTGTCTCAGTTTGAGATCAGAAAATCCAGCTGCCTCCACATATTTCCACGTCTCACGTGTGGCTTCACATCCGTCACCGAAGTAGTACCAGAAAGGCTGGAGAACGTGCTGGAAGAAGTAGGACCAAGTTGAGGGTTCTGCAACCACATGCTCGATAAAGAAGTAGGCTCCACCCTACGAGGAAAAAAATTTAAAAAATGCATTAATAAAAAACAAGTTATGTGCATATAAAGTTATCCATTTTATATAATACATACTGGTTTTTCTCTTTGGCAGAAATGAGCTCCTAAATCTATTATTCATGTATTATTTAAATACATTTTTGTTAGAGCAAAAAAGAATAATATGCTAAATGTGTGTATATATTCATTCAGACCTGATGTTGTAGCTCCATTCACTAATATCCTTTATTTCAGAGGTATCATTAGGCTGGTCAAAGGTGATACCATGGCTAATTAGTAACCACTCCTGAAAATTCCAGCTGAAACCAGCAGAAGGCTGAACTGCATGGAAATATTTCTCCTGTTGTCCACACACACAAACAAATTATTTTTGGTTCATGTATATTATTGTGTAGTCTTATTACACATAAAACCACAATGTCAATCTTTTCAGTCCTTATTCTCTTTTTAAAGATTTTATCATTGTTTAAATGTCCCATTCACTGTAAATTGTGTTTTTGTAGGTTTTAACCTTCTGAAAAGAATCTATTGGTCACGTTATCAAAAAATCAAGCACTCACTTCTCTAAAAAAAAAACAAAAAAAAAAAAAACACACAAACACCCTTTGTACCAATTGTCTGTGAAAAGCCGATATAACTCTTCCAGGGTTTTTATTGTACGTCAAAACAAGACAAATCCAGCCTTGGTACCCGCCTGCTGCTCTATAATTAGCCAGCCTAGCTGTTTGTCATGTAAATGACCAAAAAATAAAAAATTAAAGGCAACCTGATCAAAATATGTAACAAACATTTCATTAAGACCTGTGGCAGTTGTTGACATGTGGAAAAAGTGCTGTGAATGGGATCTTTAAGATTTCATCATCTGGACTGTAGTGATCCAAGCTACTTCTATCTCTGATATTTGGACTTCATTGCATGTTCAAAGTGTCACAGGTTGGCAACCTCTCCTATACAGACAGAGGAATCTTGAACAATTTTCAGTATAATACATAAAGATATAAACAAACAAACATATTTGAGCCTTAAAATAAAGATAAAACAGCTGAATTACAATGGTGGGAAAAAGTGTTTGCCCCCTTCCTGATTTCTCATTTTTTTTTGTATGTCACACTTAAATCTTTCAGATCATCAAACAAATTTAAATATTAGACAAAGATAACACAAGTAAACACAAAATGCAGTTTTTAAACGAATGTGTTTATTATTAAGGAAAAATAAAATCCAAACCTTCATGGCCCTGTGTGAAAAGGTGATTGCCCCCTAAACCTAATAACTGGTTGTGCCATCCTTAGCAGCAACAACTGCAAGCACGCATTTGTGATAAGATAAGATAAGCCTTTATTAGTCCCATAATGGGGAAATTCCAGGATTGCAACAGCACAGGGATAGCAACACTCAGAGCAACAATCAGAAGGCAAGAGAAAAACAAGAGCAGCGAGTATGCATATGTACATATAAATATATATATATAGACACACAGTGCAGAGCATTGTAGCTAGATGGAATAAATATGTAAATATATAAACACACAGTGCGGAGCATTGTAGCTAGATGGAATGAAACAGCACAACCGTCTACTTAGTTATCCTACATGGTATGATTATGTACCCATACATATTCTCACCCTCCATAGCGACCGGTATTTTCCTAGTTGTATACCGGAGGGGACCATTGTGTAAGTCTATTGCGTCTTTTGCATTCAATACTATTAGGTTGTCACGTCTTTTTGCTATCTCTGCGAGCAGCCCTGCTTAGGTTGTACAGTCTGACAGCCGTAGGTAGGAAGGACCTGCGAAACCTCTCGGTTGTGCACCTAGGATGATGTAGTCTGCTGCTAAATGAGCTCCTCAGTGCATTCAGTATGTCCTGCATAGGGTGGAACTCGGACTCCAGCAGAGATGACAGTTTAGCCACCATCCTTCTCTCTCCTATCTCCTCCACTGGGTCAAGGCGCTGCCCCAGGACAGAGCTAGCTTTCTTGACCACTTTGTTCAGTCTCTTCCTATCGGCTGCTGTAATGCCACTGCCCCAGCAGACCACTCCAAAAGTGATGGCTGATGCCACCACCGTGTCATAGAATGACTTCAGCAGTGCCCCTTGTACACCAAAAGATCTGAGTCTCCTCAATAGGAACAGCCTGCGCTGTCCCTTCTTGTAGAGTGCGTCGGTATTGTGTGACCAGTCTAGTTTATTATTCAGATGAACACCCAGGTACTTGTAGGATGTCACCATCTCGATGTCTGTTCCCTGTATATTTACTGGTGCTGTGAGGGGTTGTCCTTGCCTGCGGCAGTCCACCACCAACTCCTTAGTTTTCCTTGCGTTGATCTGGAGGCAGTTCCGATGGCACCAGTCCACAAAGTCCTGGATAAGCCCTCTGTACTCAGCTTCATCTCCGTTGGAGATGAGGCCAACGATCGCAGAGTCGTCAGAGAACTTCTGTAGATGGCAGTGTGTTGTGTTGTGTGAGAAGTCCACAGTATAAAGGATGAATAGGAAGGGAGCCAAAACCGTTCCCTGGGGGAACTGGCAATAAGTCTTTTACAGCGATGTGGAGGAATTATGGTCCACTCATCTTTGCAGAATTGTAATTTAGCCACACTGGAGGGTTTTCGAGCACGAACCACCTTTTTAAGGTCACGCCACAGCATCTCAATCGGATTCAGGCCAGGACTTTGGCTAGGCCACTCCAAAGTCTTCATTTTGTTTTTCTTAAGCCATTTGGAAGCGGACTTGCTGGTGTGTTTTGGATCACTGTCCTGCTGGCGAACCCAAGTGCGCTTCAGCTTGAGGTCACGAACAGATGGCCGGACATTCTCCTTCAGGATTTTTTGGTAGACAGCAGAATTCATAGTTCTATTTACCACAGCAAGTCTTCCAGGTCCTGAAGCAGCAAAATAGCCCCAGACCATCACACTACCACCACCATATTTTACTGTTGGTATGATGTTAATTTTCTGAAATGCTGTGTTACTTTTATGCCGGATGTAATGGGACACACACCTTCCAAAAAGTTCAATTTTGTCTCGTCAGTCCAGAGTATTTTCCCAAAAGTCTTGGGGATCATCAAGATCTTTTCTGGCAAAACTGAGACAAGCCTTATATTCTTTTTGCTCAGCAGTGGTTTTTGTCTTGGAACTCTGCAATGCAAGCCATTTTTGCCCAGTCTCTTTCTTATGGTGAAGTCATGAACACTGACCTTAACTGAGGCAAGTGAGGCCTGCAGTTCTTTGGATGATGTTGTAGGGTCTTTTGTGACCTCTTGGATGAGTCCTCGCTGCACTCTTGGGATAATTTTGGTTGGCTGGCCACTCCTGGGAAGGTTCACCACTGTTCCATGTTTTCGCCATTTGTGGATAATGGCTCTCACTGCGGTTCGCTGGAGTCCCTAAGCTTCAGAAATAGCTTTATAACCTTTTCCAGACTGATAGATCTGAATTACTTTGTTTCTCATTTGTTCCTGAATTTCTCTGGATCACGTCATGCTGATGAGGATCTTTTGGTCTACTTCACTTTGTCAGGCAGGTCCTATTTAAGGGATTTCTTGATTGAGAACAGGTGTGGCAGTAATCAGGCCTGGGTGTTTCTAGAGAAATTGAACTCAGCTTTCCAGAGATGTGATAAACCACAATTAATTTATGTCTTAACGGGGGGAGGGGTCACTTTTTCACACAGGGCCATGTAGATTTGGATTTTTTTACCCTTAATAATAAACACCTTCATTTAAAAACTGCATTTTGTGTTTACTTGTAGTATCTTTGACTAATATTTAAATTTATTTGATGATCTGAAGCATTTAAGCATGACAAACATACAAAAAATGGGGGCAAACACTTTTTCACACCACTGTATAGGTATAAGCTGGTCTGCCGACATTAGTAATATTTATTACCTCTGTCAAGGGGAAGAGGTAATGGTTTTAGTGGCATTAGTTGGTTGGTTTGTCTTTTAGCAACATAACTCAAAAAGTTCTGAACAGATTTTGATAAAATTTTCAGGAAAGATGTGTAATTGGCACGGGGAACAGATGATTAGATTTTGGTGGTGATCTGGATCATGATGTGCATGCAAAAATTTTTATTTTTTTTTTTTTGGGGGGGGGGGAATGATAATAATCTGGAGCTTCTCCTTTAAAATGTGTCCACCCCTTTAAGACGTGTCCACAGAGTTACATTCACCTCCGCACCCATACACAGTATGTGATGGTTGACATTATTTCATCTGAAGACACCAACAAAAACCAAGCAAACTGCGGTTTATGAATGGATTTTGATGACATTTTCAGGAAAGGTGTGTAATGGCACAAGGAATATAGTACTGGCAGACAAGCTAAGGATTCTTGCGAGGCACGCCACCCACAAACACACAGCACTGGACTATGGCCGTTTCTCAATACCAAGTTCGAGCTTGTGGACTTCAGAGTTTGGCCTCGTCAAGTTCGACTTGAAAGTCCTGACTCTGGAGGAGGGGAGGACACAGTTCACTGAACATGGCATTGGAGCAGCTGTGTTCTTGCTGACATCACGCTCGGCTCAGCTAGACTCGGATGAACTCGGGTCTACAGTCTACCCTGCATTGCTCTTGTAGCTTCACTTTACTCAATGCTAAAAAAAATACCAATAAAAATATTACTATAACCAAAATCATTTGCCTGTGTTTATCTTCATATTTAAAAATATTAATCAACACATACAAGGGCCAGTGGGGGGGGGGGGGGGCAAATATTTGTGGGTTTACGTAGTTGAAGTCGGAATACTCACTGGTTGACTGATTGGCATTTTTTACACACACGCACACACACACACACACAAAACACAACCATGGATGATGCGGTGGCTGCTCTGATCCCTCATATCTTTTACCATCAAGCCGAGGAGGAGGCAGCGGAGATGAGAAGGCATATACGCCAAAGAAGAGCCGCTTTGTTCATACAGAAAATACATCAATATACAATGAATAAATACACAATAAATTAATAAATTTAATAAAAGGCGGTATGACTGAATTAATAATTGATTTTTTTTTCAATTATATTTTTATTGGTGATCTTGGTCAGATTGTTTACATTGAGAGCAGTACTTTATTACAAAGGAAAGATAAATAAAAAAAAATAATACACAAGAAAATGCCCTCGATTAATCTTCCCATAAGTTTTTTTTTTTTTTTTTTTTTCAGTATAAAAAATAACATATAAACAAATAAACTGAACAGTGGACAAGTGGTATTAAATTTTTTCGCTTTCGCTCTTTTCTTCCCTTCAATGGGACAGATTACTTAAAGTCTCTCCTTTGATTTCCTGTATATTGGGTCCATTTAAGCCAGTATTTATCAAATTTATCTCTTTGTAGTCGTAAAGACATGGTAATCCTTTCCATCATAAATATCTGGTATGCCATATCATGTAAATCCTGAATTTTTGGTATGTCTGTTTGGAGCCATTTTCTCGTTAAGACTTTCTTTGCTGACAATAGTACAATTCTCATTAAATATTTATCTGCAAATGAGGCTATGTTAGGAATTTCCAAACCTAAGAACATGTACAGGAAGTCAAAGGGGACATGGGTAGAGAAAACCTTTTCCAGGCACTTATGTGTGTCTTTCCAAAATGGGGTAACTTTTGGGCAGGCCCAGAATACATGATGATGATTAGCCTCTTCATTTCCACATAGTCTCCAACAACCGGTACCTAGATTTTGGTGTTTTTTTTGGACTGGGGTGATAAAGAAACGAATTAAATTTTTCCATCCAAATTCCCTCCAAATAGTTGAATAAGTAGTTTTCCATTGCACTGTACATAACGATTCCCAGTCACTATCATCTATTGCTGATCCTATTTCTTTTTCCCATTTCTTCTTAATATATAGGGTATTGGTGGATTTGTTTGCTTGAAGTCCCTGATAAAATCTTGCTATAATTTTCTGAACAGTAGTAGTGCTAAAGGCCATTTGAAATATATTTAGAATTTTATTATCCTCCTTATCAGTCTTGGTCCTTATAATTTCATTATATCCATGTCTCAACTGTAGGTACCTAAAAAAGTCTTGGTTATTTAGCCCCTTTTTTGATTTAAGGGTTTGGAAGTCTGCTAGCTCCCCCTTGTGGTTAAATGTGAAGTATGAAGTGAGTCCCATCGACGTCCATTTTTGAAATCTTGTGTCATTACGGTTTGGTAAAAATTCTGTGTCGTAAGCGCACCATCTTAACATCATTTCAGTCTTGGTTAGTTTGTTCTCTCTACTTACGTCATTCCAAATCTTAAAAGTGAATTTTAGCCAGGGATTATCCGGGTCTTTCAAATGTGATTGCAATTTCCTGTCTGCTATCATTGCTTGTATAGGAGGGCCCTTAGTGGCTTTTTCCTCTATATCTTTCCACCTAGATTTGAACATTGGATCACATAAGCAAACCAATGGTCTTAATTGGGCAGAGTAGTAGTAGTCCCTCATACATGGCAAAGATAAGCCACCTCTGTCCTTTGGCAGTTGTAATGTACTGTATCTTATTCGAGGTTTTTTCCCAAGCCATATATAGCGGGAAATCAACTTGTCCCATTCTACAAATTGTTGTTTTGACACTTCAATTGGGAGAGTTTGGAAAAGGAAAAGTAATTGGGGTAAAATGTTTATTTTTATTGATTCTATTCTATTAATTAGTCCTAAAGTTGGTATTAGACTCCATTTTCTTAAATCCGATTTTATTTTGGAATTTAATGGGCCATAATTCTTTTCAAACAACTTTCCAGTGTCTCTACTTAATATCACGCCAAGATATTTCATGGAGTCTTTGTCCCATTTAAAATCGTATTTATTTTTTAACTCCATTGAGGGTTGATAATTTAAGATCATAATTTGTGTTTTTTCAATATTGAATTTGTAACCTGAAAGTGATCCAAAATGCTCTAATATCTCCATCAATCTAGGTAGAGATTTATTTCGTTGACCTAAATAAATTAGGACATCATCTGCAAAAAGTGATATCTTCTGAGTGTCCCCATGTATATCAATTCCCTCAATTAAATTATCTTGTCTAATGTATTGACTAAGCGGTTCAATAAATAAAGTGAATAAAATTGGTGAAAGGGGGCAGCCCTGGCGACATGATCTTTCAAGTGAGACTGGTTTTGAAAGACTACCATTTATTTTTATTTTGGCTGTTGGTTTGTGGTAAATTGCCTGGATGGCCTTAATGATTATATGGTGAAATCCAAATTTATTCAAAACTTTGTAAAGAAATGCCCATCTCACTGAGTCAAATGCTTTTTCAGCATCTAAACCCATAAACAATGCCTCAATCTTATTTTTTTTAATATGGTGTATAACGTGGAGGGTCCTTCTAATACTGTCTTGAGTCTGCCTCTGGCGGATAAAACCAGTTTGATCATGATTAATAAGTCTGGGTATAATATTATCAAGTCGCTTTGCTATTATGGACGTGTATATTTTGTAGTCTAAGTTTAAGACTGATATTGGTCGATACTGGCTACAATTCAATTTATCTTTTCCCTCTTTTGGGATGACAGTGATAATCGCTTCTTTCCATGAGGGAGGTGGATCCCCCTCCCTTCAATACCCAGTTACACACTTCCCTCAGTCTTGGAATTAATTCCTCCCTGTAGGTCTTATACCATTCACCAGAGTAGCCGTCTGGGCCAGGGCTTTTATGTGGTTTTAGTCTTGTAATTGCATCATTGATTTCTTTATTTGTGATTTCTTTTATTAGGTTACTGTTCTCCTGTTCCGTGACTCCGGGGAGATTTAGTGAACTTAAAAAGATTTCAATGTGGTCACCATTGTTTAATTTAGGCTGTGAGTAAAGGTCTTTGTAATAGGTTACAAAACTCTCCTGAATTTCTGTAATATCATCATGTGTAATCCCAGTTTGGGGATTTTTTATTCTATAAATTGTGTTATCAGCCTGTTGTTTTCTTAGTTTAAAAGCTAGCCATTTCGTTGATTTCCCTCCAGCTTCATAATAATTTTGTTTAAGATAGATAAGCTTTTTTTGCGTTTCATCAGAATATATGTTATCAATTTCTTTTTGTAATCTTTTTATTTCATATTGTTTGTCATTGTTTAAAGTAATTTTGTGTTGTCTTTGTAGTTCCTTAAGATCCATTTGTAATTTTTCGAGTTTTTCTTTTTTTTGTTTTTTAATGAAAGAGGTGCTGGCAATAATTTTGCCTCTTATAACCGCTTTAAAAGCATCCCATAAAATGGATGGTGACACTTCCCCATTATCATTTTCCTTAAAGTATTCATCAATTTCTTCTTTTAATTTCTCTTTCATTTTTGAATCATTCAAAATATTGGAATTAAGTTTCCAAGTTGTGGTTTTGCGAGTATCATTCATACAGATAGATAAATATATTGGAGAGTGATCTGACAGATCAATTGTGCCAATATCACTTGTTTTAATCTTATATCTGTCTTTATTAAATGTGAAGAAGTAATCAATTCTCGAATATGTAGAATGGGGGGCAGAAAAATGTGTATAATCGCGTCCAGAAGGGTTAAAATCTCTCCAGATATCGATAATTCCGGTTTCACTCATGATACTGTTTATTTTCTTTATTATTGATTTTTTTTGTGCTAGATCATTCTTAGAACTGTCCAGTTTTGACAACCGTACATTCATGTCCCCTCCACATATCAACATTCCTTCAGTTTCAGATACCATCATTTCAAACATCTGTTTATAAAAATTCCAATTACTTCCTGGTGGTGCGTATATGTTGAGAATAGTTACTAATGAGCCATCAATTTTTCCTTTTACCAATATACAGTATATCGCCCCTCTTTATCCTTCTTGTCAGATAAATATTCAAAACAAATCTGTCGTGAAATGAGAATTGCAACACCTCTACGGTGGCCAAGTTTGTATGATGATCCATAGACATACTTATAAAAACCTCGTTTAAGCTTTTTGAGTTCTTGGTCTAATACATGCGTTTCTTGTAGAAGGGCCACATGTATCTTTTCTTTTTTGAGTTTGGAGAGTATTTTGGACCTTTTTTGTGGGCTGATAATTCCATTTACATTAAAGGAGATGACACTGATAGTCTGATTATTGGCTATAATTTGTTTTTCTTTTTCTCTTCCTTAATAAACATAAGTATACCACTTGTCCAAACAGTGCTGCTCTGAACTGCAGCCAAACAAAACAATAACAAACATTTGAGGAAATAAACCAGGATTTCCGTTTGTGGGGTTTAAAGAAAAACAAACCCTGTAAGACCTGATGTTGTGAGTCTTTAAGAGGGTAAGCCACTTGCGTCAGGGTGGGCCCTCTAGTGGAGCGTCTATCGTCACGCCTTTCCTCCATATTATGCCTGAACAGTCATTTCCCGGTAGCTGATTTAGATTGGCAATAAGTCTTAGGTTTCACTCATTTCTCGTGTTTAGTTATTGTATTATCTCTTAATAGAAAAACCATGTATATACTGTATATAAAAAAAAAATTAAAAAAAATAAATAAATAAAATAAACTACGGATAAGTCATTATTAAATCAGATTACCTGTAACTGGGTTATAAATTGAACAGCAGATTTATATTGGCGTTTTTACATGGATTCCCTTCTGTATTGTTGCAGTTTCTTCTTTATTGATGACGGTCCAGTCTGACCCGGATCCAGCGGTGTGCGTCGCTCTCCTCTTGTGCTTTGTTTAGTGGTCCACGCTGTTTTCTGAATCTGTGCCATCAGTGTCTCCGGTGGCTTGTAGACAGTGACTGGGAATCCTCTGTCAAACATGTCTTTAGTTGCATCTTCAGCGGTGTTATAAAGTTTTGTTTCGTCTGGGTAGAACACTCGGAGTTTAGCTGGAAACGGGGTCTGGAAACGTACCCCTCGTTGTTTTAGGATCTTTTTAGCCTCTGCGTATGTCTGTCTCTGCTTAAGGACGTCAGGTGCATAATCGTGATCAAGGTTGATCTGTTTGCCCTTCCACTGGAATCCCCTCATTTGCCAAGTTTTCCTGAGCACCTCTTCCTTGCTCTTGTAACTGGTAAAGCGTGCAATGATGGATCGAGGTGGTGCTCCGGCTGGGGGAACTGCCGCCAGGGCGCGGTGTGCGCGTTCAATATGCAAGTCCAGTGTCGAGGGCAGTTGGAGCTTTTCCCTCAGAAGATTTTCAACAAAATCTATCATAGTCGGAGCACCTTTCTCTTCGTTTTCAATCACACCATATATCCGTACATTATTTCTACGAGAACGCCCCTCCTGGTCGGTGATTTGGGCCTGTAGCTTAGACTGGAGTTTCACGAGCTCTGTAATCACCTCCTCTATTGTTTCCACTCGTTCCTCCGTTTCCAAAATGCGTCCCTCCGCTGTTTCGAGTCTTGCATTAATCTTGCTGATTTCTGCTTTAACTTCATTCGACTGTTGCATATTTTCTTTCCTGAAGTCCCTGATTTCCATCAGTATCGCCTTCAAATCAATGCTGTCGTCTTCCTCCATTTTGCTGGCACCAGCACTAGCCAAACCGACGCTGTCGTCGTTAGCTTCAGTTTCTTCGGTATCAAACTCCGTAGTTTCAGCCTGTTTCTTGGTTTTTGACTTGCCTTTTACCATTGCCCTTTTAGTTGATCGTCTTGAGCTGGTAGTTCTATAGGTTTTCGCGTTTTAAGGGCTTTTTCAATATGACCGCGCCGGGAGCAGAGGTTCTATGCTGCTGCCTTCATGGCGTGCTCCGACCGTCTCCAATTAATAATTGATTTAATGGAGGTATGATTTTGTAATTTCATTTCTTCAATAATCTGACTGAGCATGATTTAAAATAAGGCAAGGCAATGCATAGAACTAATTATTTGTCTTTAAAACAGCAGCAGCACAGATAAGCAGATTTGCTGGGATGCAGCTTCTCTTGTCTTTTTAGACAGTTTTTTTTTGTAACTTACAGGTGTGAGCTCTGTCCTCCATGGTAGCGCGCTCTCATTCCTTCATCAAGAGGATATAAAGCTTATCAAAAGCATTTCACCCAAAATTTTACTCCTGTCAAAAAAAAGAATGATTTCCCTAAAATTTCAATTGGTGGGAAAAAACTTCTTGATCACTCATGTAACAATGGTCACATCACAAATGTTATCACTGCAGATCGGAGCTGTTCCCCAAATTCTGTAACATCATGGAAGATATCTTTCCCCAATATAAATACAAAAACCATTTGGACAGACCCATACAAATTCCTTATCCCTAATAAAATCAAAGAAATGCACTTTAAAATTATACACAGATTTTTACCCCTGTCACAAATTCTGAAGCAAATTTACAGATGTCTCCCCTTTATGTTTTTGGTTTGTATTTTTGCAATAATGAATTTCCCACTTATTTTTTTAATTGCACACTTCTTTTGTCAATGAATGTGTCAAATTTCTCTGTCTGGTTGGAAAATATAAATCAAAGTTTTTGCAATCCACCCCAAATATTGTGATGTTTAAGAATGAGCTCCAATTTCTGTATACATCATGTTCCAGTATTATCTTAAACAAAAAAAGCAGCAAAAACTCTACATATTGTCAAGAAAAGTCTGAAGAAATTAATGGACTTGTGTCTTCTAAAATGTGCAAATTTCAGTTGTAAGTGATATCCCTCGTACATTGTGATTATCTACGAATACTCAAATTTATTGTATTTTGTGTTTGTTTTTTGTTTTTTCTTATTATCTCATGTTTTCTTTATTCTCATTTGCTCTCTTTGGTTTTAAATAAAGCCGAGTTTAAAAAAAGCACTCTCTCAGGCAAAATGGATTATGGGATACATGACTGCCGCAAGTCTGCACTGCTGTAAAAAGGAAAACATGCCACGCAAAGTAAATGCACTGTGCATGCGCTGGTACCGATTTTGTTCCTGGGACCGATGGGGCAGCCACATGCACAAGTCACCTCCTGATACATCCCCGGTAAAATAGGCAGAGTGAGAACACATCCAGGCATTTGGACTGAACTTGGCTTGATGCAAACTTTCAATTGGAACGGGACTTGGGCTGTGACTGATGACATTTCACAAGTTCACAAGAACACAAGTCCACATATTGAGAAACGGCCAATGTTTCATTTTTATTACCTCCACCAAGAGGAGGAGGTAATGTTTTTGCTGGTGTCGTGCCAAAAAGTACACTGTAATTGTCCATTGTTGACAAAAGAATATGTATTTATACAGTATCTACATGTATATTATCCAGTAAATCTATGTATTTGTCCATGTACCCTTGTGACTGCATTATTTTAATTGCTTTTAATCCTACATCAAGTTTGTTTCCGGTTCAAAATGGATCGTAAGTGTTAAATATATCTTATTATACCTAACTCAGTACAGTTTACCTGTTGAAATATATATTTTTTTACAGTTAATATAAACTCAAACTCAAACTCTTTATTTTGTATATAAATGACATATGCCAAGTATCAAAAATTCTGAAATTTATTTTGTTTGCGGATGACACAAATATCCTTTGCACTGGTGAGAATTTGCAGCAGGTTTTAGAGGTGGTCACAACTGAAATGGAAAAATTAACGCAGTGGTTCAACAAAAATAAATTATCTCTAAATCTAAAAAAAACAAAGATTATGTTGTTTGGAAATTATAAAATAAATCATGAAATAATGGTAACGATAGATGATACCAGAATAGAAACAGTACAGGAAAATAAATTTCTATGGGTGACGCTAGACAATAAAATCTGCTG
Source organism: Pholidichthys leucotaenia (assembly GCA_020510985.1). Lineage (NCBI taxonomy): Eukaryota > Metazoa > Chordata > Actinopteri > Cichliformes > Pholidichthyidae > Pholidichthys > Pholidichthys leucotaenia. The sequence continues at coordinate 136,146,776 of CM035837.1, forward strand.
GAAACCTCACATCAGTCACATTTGGGCCAAATTAGCAAAATGTATAGGGATACTGGGGAAGACAAGACACATCTTGGACTATAAATCATTGGTCTTATTGTACAATTCACTGTTTCTACCTTATCTTACCTACTGTGTAGAAGTCTGGGGAAACACCTACAAGACCAACCTACAGTCAATATGCACATTACAAAAAAGAGCTATAAGGATAATAAACAATGCAGGATATAGAGACCATACCAATGCGTTGTTCTTAAAGTCACATGTCATAAAGTTCATCGATTTAGTTAAATTTAAGACAGCACAAGTAATGTACAGGGCAATTAATAATCAACTACCAACTAATATACAAAAAATATTTAAAAAAAAGAGACAATGATTATAATTTGAGGGGAGACTTAAACTTTACAAAACCCAAGATACGAACAACCAAGAAAAGTATGTGCATATCTGTCTGTGGGGTGGATTTGTGGAACAGTCTGGAGCCGGAACTGAAACTATGTACAAACAGAAATCAATTCAAAAAGAGGTATAAACATTATTTGCTGAAAGGGTATATGTTAGAAGGGTAGTAGTTATATGCACGATTCATTATGTTCACTCTAGGATATTATGGGACACTATGGAATGGTGGGTAGGACAGCACTGTGTATATCTGTGTTGTTTGAGGCTGGTTTTGATGTATGGACATCATTGTATGTTAGAATGGATGGGTGTTAATGTTGATTTGTAAAAAATACAGTAAATTGTTTACTTGGGGTCTTAAAGGTGGTAATTTGTATAAAATTCACATGGGTGTATCTATGGAAAAGAGGAGATGGAATTGATAAGTGTTCACTTCTTCCTTCTCCCTTTCGAACAGTGTATACTGTTACTTTATTGCATTTGCCATTTGATTGTATTTGTTATATTTTTGTGTTCGAAATAAACTATCTATATATATAACCCCATAACTACAATATGGCACCTGGCGATCAGTTTTTGGCAGCTGATCACTTTTTCCCATGACACCGGCATTGCTTTGTCTGTCTGTCTCTTAGCAACATTACTCAAAAATTTATGAACGGATTTTCATGAAATTTTCAGGAAAGGTGTGTAATGGCACGGGGAACAGATGATTACATTTTTGTGGTGAACTAGATCACCACCTGGATCCAGGAATTTTTAGGAAAAATCAGTATCAACTTACACCAGAATTTCTGTAGCTAAGCTACCTAATACTGTTTGTTATTTCAATAAATCTTACAGAAGGAAACTTGAATTAGTATTTTTCATCAATATCAAATGCAGAAATTTTGCGTTTTGAAAACTGCTGCATTTCTAACAATGCCACTTTGGGGGAAATCAGCTGCTTGCCGGAGGCCTGTGCTCCCTGAGTGCTTTTCTAGTTGTTTTTGCTGCCGTTTCTTTGTCTGTTGGCAGGATCACACAAAAACTCATTGATGGATTTGGATGACATGTTCACCAGAGGTGGCCCTTGGCCCAAAGATGAACTCATTACATGTTGCAGGTGATCCGTAAGTGCATACCTCCGCCAAGGCCCTATCTCGCAATGGACGGACAAAGGGACAGAGGGGAGGACAAGGGGAGGGGTGAAGGGGACCTTGGCGGAGGTATGCGCTCTCTGAGTGCCCTGTAGTTAGTAATAAGAATTTTTCCTCTAAAATATGGATCTTTTCCACATAAATAAGCCACTATGTTCTCTAAAATTTGTTACTTTTTCTATTAAACTTGTGTTTCTTTCTCTTTTTGTTTCTTTAATTTTTCACCATAATTCTGGAATTTCTTCTCATAATCTTTTTTTTTTTTTTTTTGTAAATTTGTTACCAATTTCTTATAGATTTGTCAGACTGTTTAAAAACAAAACAGTCAGCTATGGGCAAAAGAGTCGCATCTGGCTCTGGACTACCAAGGTTACAGACCCCAGCTTTGGCGGTGGTCTTCCAATGTGTCCACTTTAAGTAAAATGTTTCCCAACACTCATCTTAAAGGTTCAGGCATGTGTATGTGAGCAACAGATTTGTGGCAAATGGCCAATCGCTGTCTAATGGTTATGTAATGTGATTGATTGCTCTCTTTTTTTGTAATGCATTGCAACAAAGTAGAAATAAAAGTCTGTCCAGTTAAGTAAATACATGACCTTATGAAATGGAAATCATTTGCTTGCTGTTTGTTTAGTGAGTTACTTATTGATCCCCAGCAGTGACTGATTGACCCAACGGCTGGAACATGTAGTCAACACATGTGACTCTTGCGTAAACTTAAGTGCTGATATTTAGGGTTCCTAATTCCTATGCTTATTAGCTTATTTTTCTCCATGTGTAGCAAAAACTGTAAGATGTAAAAACATGAGCTTTTACAGTCAAGTCAGAAATTCAGCACCCACAGGTGGTGCTATAATAATCAGCGTTATGTTTTTGCAAATATCTAAACAGCTGGGCCTAGACTCAAAATCCTTTTATCATTCTAATCTATGAAATCTCCTACAACTTTTATCCACTGGTCTTATGCTCTAAAAATGTAGTTTTCGTCACCATATTTTCAAAAATGAGCAAGTGAAGCTCAAAGGAACACCATCTAAATCATCCATCCAAATTTATTGAAATTAAATATGGATCATCTACAGATAGTGATAATAAAAAAGTGGGTAAAATTATTTAAAAAAAATGTCCATTTGTATTGATTTTATAGGCCAATGAAGTTGCATAGTTTCCGTGAAGTTGTACAGTGATCTGAACTTAATAAAACTTCACACTCAAAATCAGAACTAGACTCTTCAGAATCGTACCAAATGTCATGCAATTCTTTTCATATACTGTACCAAAAATCCTCCTTATGAAATGTCTGTTAGCCTTTTTGTCTTAATGGAACATTTTGTTTTGAGATTGTAAGGCTGTGACCTGAAGTAGTCCTGTGGTGTAGCAGATTAATATTTCATCCGGTATGCTGGAGGAGTCAGGTTCAAATCTTACCAGGGAAGTCTTATAATTCTGAACAGTAACCAGTAGGTTGATTTTTAACAAGGGGGCCGGTACAAAGTCAAACTAGAAAAGCACTCGGAGAGCGCAGACCTCCGCCAAGCGCCACAGTTCCCCCCCATACAGTGTTTGTGTGTAGGTTTTCAGATTCCTTGACCATGAAAACATATGACTAGCAATTGGATTCACAATGATAGGATTAGTGGTTCAGTAGTAAAAGCATTAGATTAGATTAGATTCAACTTTATTGTCATTACACATGTATGAATACAAGGTAACGAAACACAGTTTAGCATCCAATCAGAAGTGCAAAGGACAGCAGTGCAGTATATACGGTAATTAACAGTATGTGCAATTTAAGCAAATATATGCAAATATATGCAGCAGTGCAGAAAGTTAAAAGTACTGTTATGTGCAAATAATGTGCAATAAGTTAGATGTAGTTATGTAGTTATGCAGTTATGTACAGGTGAGGATGGTAAAAGATGATTGTAAGAGAGTCAGCGGGGAACTAAGTTCAATAACGTGACAGCTGTTGGAAAGAAACTGTTCCTAAACCTGCTGGTTCTAGTCCGAAGGCTTCTGAAACGTCTTCTGGAGGGGAGAAGCTGGAACAGTCCATGAGCAGGATGGTTGGAGTCCCTAAGAATGCTGCGTGCCCGGCGCAGACATCTTTTCCTGTAGACGTCCTCTATAGCTGGAAGTGGAGTCCCTGTGATGTGTTGGGCGGTTTTCACCACCCGCTGCAGCGCCTTGCGGTCAGCTACAGAGCAGCTCCCATACCAGAGTGTGATACAGTTGGTCAGGGTGCTCTCTATCACGCAGCGGTAGAAGTTGCCCAGGATGTCAGTTGACAGATGGTTCTTCTTCAATGTCCTCAAGAAGAAGAGGCGCTGATGGGCCTTCTTGATCAGGCTGGTGGTGTTAACTGACCAGGACAGGTCCTCCGAGATGTGGGTCCCCAGGAATTTGAAGCTGGGGACACGTTCAACAGCTATGCCATTGATATGGATGGGGTCATGTGTCTCTTCCCTCTCCTTCCTGTAGTCCACTATGAGCTCCTTGGTTTTGCTGGTGTTAAGGAGCAGGTTATTGTCAGCGCACCAAGTAGCCAAGTGCTCAACCTCTGCCCTGTAATCTGACTCGTCGTTGTCCCTGATGAGTCCAATCACCGTGGTGTCATCTGCGAACTTTATGATGGAATTGGATCCATACATAGGCCTGCAGTCATGGGTGTAGAGGGAGTAGAGGAATGGGCTGAGCACACAGCCCTGTGGTACACCAGTGTTGAGTGTGATGACGGAAGAACGGTTGGGGCCTGACCTAACATGCTGGGGTCTGTTGGTCAGAAAATCCATGATCCAGTTGCAGGTGGAGGTACTGATTCCCAGGTCCCCAAGTTTGGTGAGCAACTTGGAGGGGATAACTGTGTTGAATGCTGAGCTGAAGTCAATAAACAGCATTCTTGCATAGGTGTTCTTGTCATCCAGGTGTGAGAGTACATAGTGCAGCGCTGTAGAAACCGCATCCTCTGTACTCCTGTTGCTCCGGTAGGCAAACTGATGAGGGTCCAGTGTAGGGGGCAGGCCTTTTTTGAGCTGTGCCAAGACCAGTCGCTCAAAGCACTTCATGACTATGGGCGTCAGTGCCACAGGGCGATAGTCATTTAGGCACGATGGTGTTGAATGTTTCGGCACTGGTACTATTGAAGTGGTCTTGAAGCACGCTGGTACCACGGCCTGTGCCAGGGACAGATTGAAGATGTCTGTGAAGACCCCTGCCAGCTGCTCAGCGCATGCCCTCAGCACACGCCCAGGAATGCCATCAGGGCCAGCAGCCTTACGTACGTTGACATGACTCAGTGCATTACGGACGTCGGTGTGGGTGAGTGTGAGGTGGTGGAGGTCATCAGAGGGTGGGAAATTGATGTTCTTTTCATTGTTGTCCTTGTCAAAACGAGCATAGAAGTTATTTAGCTCATTGAGAAAGGGCACAGTCATGGCTATAGGTATGGAGTTGCTGGGCTTATAATCAGAGATAGCTTGAATGCCCTGCCACATACGTCGGGGGTCAGAGTCCCCAAAATGTTCCTCCACCTTCAGCTTGTAGGTGTGCTTGGCCTTCTTGATGCCCCTCTTCAGATCTGCCCTGGATGAACTGTAGGCCTGTGCATCACCAGATCTAAAGGCATTGTTACGTGCTTTTAGCAGAAGTCGCACTTCTCTGTTCATCCATGGCTTCTGATTTAGGTACGTGGTGATCTGTCTTTCCGTGGTGACACTGTCAATAGTGGTGTTGATATGGTCCAGGACTGAGTGGGTGTAAGAGTTGATGTTTATGTGGGAGCCACAGGTAGCCTGAGAGGTGAACATACTCCAGTCTGTGTTCCTAAACTTCTCCTGGAATACAGAGTCAACCCCCTCTGGCCACACTTTGATGGTCCTCACTGATGGCTTCACCCGGTTGATGAGCGGTACATACTTGGGGGTAAGGAACAAGGATAAATGATCAGACTGACCGAGGTGGGGGAGGGGAGTTGCTGTGTAGGCTCCCACAATATTGGTGTAAACATGGTCCAATGTTTTGTCCCCTCTTGTGTGACAGGAGACATGCTGGTAGAATTTAGGAAGCACTGTCTTGAGGTTAAAGTGGTTAAAATCACCCGCCACAATAAATGCTGCCTCTGGGTGTGCAGTTTGTTGTTTGCTAATAGCTGCATGCAGTTCTTTCATAGCAAGCTTAGCATTAGCATCCGGAGAAATGTAAGCGGCTGTTATGATGGTACAAGTGAACTCGCGTGGCAGATAGAATCAGAATCAGAATCAGCTTTATTGGCCAAGTATGCACAACACATACAAGGAATTTGACTTTGGCTAAAAACTTGCTCTCATTGTTCAGGTGGAGGATTTAAATAAGGATTCAATGACAACAGAGTATGTACAGTAAATTACAGTCTGTCCACGTTTCTATAAAAGGATGCAAATATATACAGGAATATATGCAGTTATTTACTCAGACTAACCACACTTTGCAGAAATATATGAAAAAATATACAGTCACACAGTATTTCAATGTGAACTCAGATTCAGTGATATAATGTGAATGAAGTAAAAAGCAGTGTGAGAGTTATGTGCAATGTAATAATGGATGAAAAGTCATGAGTACAGCAACAGGTAGGACTAGGTGAATGTTAGGAGTTCATCAGAGTGATGGCTTGAGGAAAGAAACTGTTCCTGTGACGGGTGGTTTTGACCTTCAGTGATCTGTAACGACGACCAGAAGATAGAAGTTCAAACAGTTTGTGGCCGGGGTGTGATGGGTCAGCACAGATGTTTCCCGCCCGTTTCCTGGTTATGGACCGATATAAGTTCTCAATGGAGGGTAGGTCAGTACCAATGATCCTCTCCGCAGACTTAATGATCCGCTGCAGTCTGGTCTTGTCCTGTTTAGTGGCAGATCCAAACCAGACAGTGATGGAAAAGCAGAGGACAGATTGGATGATGGCGGTGTAGAAGACAACCAGCAGCTCCTGAGGCAAATCAAACTTCTTGAGCTGATGCAGAAAAAACAACCTCTGCTGGGCCTTTTTCCGGACAGTGTCTATATGGGAGGACCACTTCAGGTTCCGGGAGATTGTGGTTCCCAGAAACTTGAAGGAGTCCACAGTGGACACTGTGCTGTTGAGGATGGTGAGTGGGGGGAATGAAGGGGGGTGTCGCCTGAAATCCACAGTCATCTCCACCGTTTTGGCTGGGTTAAGTTCAAGATGGTTCTGGCTGCACCAGAGGATCAGCTGCTCCACCTCCCGCCTGTATGCAGACTCATCATCATCCCGGATCAAACCGATGACTGTGGTGTCGTCTGCAAACTTCAGGAGCTTCACCGAAGGGTCCTCTGAGGTGCAGTCATTGGAGTAGAGGAAGAAGAGCAGTGGGGAAAGGACACATCCTTGGGGGGCACCAGTACTAATTTTTCGGGAGCTGGATGTAAATCTCCCTAGCTTCACCTGTTGCCACCTGTCAGTCAGAAAGCTGGAGATCCACTGGCAGGTGGAGGGGGGCACCTTGAGCTGGAGGAGTTTCTGATGAAGAATGCCTGGGATGATGGTGTTGAACGCTGAGCTGAAGTCGACAAACAGGATCCTGGCGTACGTCCCTGGGGAGTCGAGGTGTTGCAGGATGTAATGTAGTCCCATATTCACTGCATCATCCACTGACCTGTTTGACCGGTAGGCAAACTGCAGTGGGTCCATCAGGGGGCCTGTGATGACCTTCAGGTGGTTCAGCACCAATCTCTCCAAGGATTTCATGACCACAGAGGTCAGGGCAACAGGTCTGTAGTCGTTTAATCCTGTAACAGAGGGTTTCTTGGGAACTGGAATGATGATGGAGCGTTTGAAGCAGGAAGGCACTTCACGCAGCTCCAGTGATCTGTTAAAGGCGTCGGCCGGACGAAAATTCAATATCGCTAAATCATATCTTAAATTTTTGTGTGAGACGAGCTAATTTGAACCGCACATGTTTTGGTGTCAACAAATGTCGCATAAGGTGACAATGCGCTCTTGAAGTACGCTGTCCTTGAGAGCTGTCTGACTCAGCCAAGCGATCAGCGGCTAAGATGGCCACTGACTGTGTGACATCATCACAGGGAGAGACACGCACACGCTCGGCGGACATTGTTTGTTGTTTACGTTTTAAAATCGGCGAATACGGATATTTCTCGGAGTACTTGTGGATTACAAATAGATTATTTATTAAGATTAGGATTTCAGGAATTGAATTAATTATGGTTTGGCGTTGTGTTGTCTACGGGTGCGACGTTATACCAGCGGAGCATGCGGTGAGTGTTTTTGAATTTCCCGTCCTTGGGAAAATCAGAACGGCATGGGTGAAATTCGTTCAGAAAACGCGAAAAAATTGGAATGATGTCGGTAACTCACCCAACATGTGCAGTAGACATTTTGTTGACAGCGATTTCAAGAATAAGATGCAATTTGTGTCACGACTCGCCGCTCATCAGCGGCTTCAGCTGCGCGCACACCTGCGTAGTACAAATACAAAGATGCGAGCACTATATACGATCCCGCAGCTCCTGAGAGACTGCAACCTAACACAAAAAACAGTTTCACACAATGAAACAACAGTGCATGTATTATATATATATAAAAATTATTATCCCATTGATTTTCATCATTTTTGGTCACATATCTCACACCTACAATTTATTTATTTCAGGGACAAAGGGCTGTGAAAAAGTTGTTGATATGATCAACAAAACACGGGTCCTCCAAAAAAGGCGGATATACACTGCAAGCAAAGAAAGTTAATCCAACTTTCGGGGAGTATAAGAAATATTAGTATCATTTTCTCGGCTTGTATATGATACTTACAGTGGGTGGAGGGTTGGTCTTCATTCAACTTTCACATTTCATAGCTTTTATCAAATTATGTTAATTTGGGTCAAATTTGTATTTCATACTGTAGTCAAATGGATGTCTAATTTTTATTGAATATATTTTTTTTCAGAATATGTGGATGATCTGATGAATACTCTGTTCAACAAAACCTTGGTTGATCCAACCCACTTATGGGAGCAGTGGCACTATGTACAAGCCAGAGTTCCCACCACATTGAGTGCCGAATTGAACCCGAATTTTATACCATAAAATGGTAGAAAAATTATTCAAATGTATATGACATGCAACTTTGATGAATGCTGAAATATTAGAATTATAAAATTGACATGAACATTAATAAACTCAATATATGATTTTACAAAACTTTATTTAAATATAATTTTTCACAAATCTAATCTTGGTAGGCAAAATCCCTTGTAGTGATCCGATGGGAATGTTTCTCTGATGAGGCTCACAGCACAGGCAGGCAATATCACCCTCACTTCTTCCTGAGCTGACGTCACTGCTGCCTGCCCCTATCGACAGATGGCGGTACTGCAGCATCACTAAGTGAAAGATGGGCTATTACCAAATAAAGTCATTTATGGAGGCTGGTGACACATATTAAATCACGGGAATGGCCAGAATGGAATATTTTCATACAATCAGTTTATTGGTTCAATAAAAAAATGTCACCGTCCAAGGACTTTAAAGATCCGGGTGAAGATGGGGGCCAACTCGTTGGAGCAGACTCTCAGGCAGGACGGAGACACACCATCAGGTCCTGCAGCCTTCTTGATCATTTGTCTCTGAAAGACCCGGCGCACCTCCTCTTCACAGATCGTTAGTGCTGGTGGGAGGTCAGAGTGGAGGAGGGATGGAGTTCCTGGGGCTGCAGATAATCCTTTTGTGTGGGTGGGAGGTGAGAACTGTAGGTTCTTTTCAAACCTGCAGTAAAAGCTGTTTAGGTCGTTAGCCAGCTGGAGGTTTTCCACAGGGTGGGGGGATGGTCTCCTGTAGTTGGTGATATTCTGCAGGCCTCTCCAGACAGAAGCAGAGTTGTTGGCTGAGAAGTTTTTTTGTAACTTCACACTGTAGCTCCTCTTAGCAAGCCTGATCTCCTTCGTCAGCATGTTTCTGGCCCGCTTGTACAGAGTCCAGTCACCAGTCCTGTAGGCCTCCTCCTTGGTCTGACGTAGCTGCTTCAGTTTAGGAATGAACCAGGGTTTATTGTTGTTGTATGTGCAGAAGGTCTTGGTCTGCACACACATGTCCTCGCAGAAACAGATGTATGACATCACAGTGTCAGTGAGTTCATTTAAGTTAATGGCTGCAGCTTCAAAAACACTCCAATCTGTGCAGTCAAAGCAGGCTTGTAACTTCAGCTTTGATTCCTCAGTCCATTTCTTCACAGTCCTTACAACAGACTTGGAAGTTTTTAGTTTCTGTCTGTATGTTGGAATAAGATGGAGCAGACAGTGGTCAGAAAAACCCAGAGCTGCACGGGGGACGGCATGATAGGCATTTCTTAAAACTGTGCAACAGTGGTCAAGTGTATTTGTGTCCCTGGTGGGACATTTAATATGCTGTCTGTATTTAGGAAGCTCATTTGTGAGATTAGCTCTAGTGAAATCACCCAGAATGATAAGCAGAGAGTCTGGATGTTTTTCCTCCACGTCTGCTATCTGGTCAGCGAGGTGCTGCAGGGCCTCTGTTGTAGAAGCAGCAGGCGGGATATAAATTCCGACCAGAATAAATGAGGAGAACTCTCGTGGTGAATAAAAGGGTTTACAGTTTATGAACAGTGACTCTAGGTTAGGGCTGCAAGACTTCTTCAACACTGTGACATCAGTACACCAACCTTCGTTTATGTAGATGCAGATTCCACCACCTTTAGTCTTTCCAGAGAATTCTCGGCTGCGATCAGCGCGAAACAGCTGGAATCCGTCCAGGCGGACCGCGCTGTCCGGGATGTGTTCACTCAGCCAGGACTCCGTGAAACAAAGGGCGCCAGATCTGCTAAAATCCCGGTTTTTGTGAGTCAGGAGCAGCAGTTCATCCATTTTGTTCGCCAAACTGCGGATATTTGCCAGATGGATCGATGGGAGCGGCATGCGAAATCCTCGTTTCTTCAGCCTGACTAGCGCACCGGCACGTTTACCATGCCGCCTTCGTTTCCGGCCAGCGCCAATAGCCGCTGCTCCCACAGCTAAGATTGACTGAAAAAACTTCAGATCAGCAGCAGCAACTGGCGGAGAAGTTGCATTGGGAGATAGTCTGAGTGAAAGTAGTTCCTCCCTTGAATAGGTGATTCGGACAGAAGAGCAGAAGTCCAAAAAAACACACAAAATTATCAAAAACATCAGAGAGCAGAAGCCAGTGGCTGCCATCCGCGGCGCCATCTTGGATTTTTTTTTTTTTTTTTTTTTTTTTTTTAGAAAGGTCTACATTTAACCATGAGAAACTCCAGGTTAGCTGAGCAGTGTCTCTCAACAGTGACAGAGTTCGTGCACCAAGCCTTGTTAATATAAATGCACAATCCCCCCCCTCTTGTCTTACCGGAGTCAACTGCTGCTCTGTCTGCCCGGAGCGTGTGTAGGCCGGCTAGCTCGATAGCATTGTCGGGTATTCCACTGTGAAGCCATGTTTCCGTAAAAATCATGATATTGCAGTTCATAAGTTTCTTATTGTTGGTGATCCGAAGCCGTAGTTCACTCATTTTGCTCGCCAGAGACCGTACATTAGCAAGGAAAATACTGGGTAGCGATAGCCGGTGCGGTGTTAGCTTTAGCTTAGCTCTTAGCCCACCGCGCTTACCCCTCCTTTGTTTACGTTCCTTACGCCGCCTGCGAGCACTTCCGGTCGGCCGGGAAGCCTGCCGAGCGTCGGGAGTTCTCCAGAGCTCCGGGATGAGACGTAGATTCAGACGTAGGTTGCTGATAAAAAGGTCGTTATCGCTGTTTTGTAAACCAATATTCAAAAGCTCATCTCGGGTGTAAGATGTAAAAGCAGAGCCATTCTGAACGAACATACCCGAAATGAGCAGAAATAACACTGCTAGTCCCCAGAATCTGGTAGGACGCTGAGCCTCGCGTTGTGCACGCGCCGCCATCTTGCGCCAATTTACTACCTCCTTGGCGGAGGTAATAAACTGAAGTGTTGCTGTTGTGTCCATCTCCAAACTCCCAGGCTGCGGGCGCTGCAATTCATCGCACAACCGCGTACAACCCACAGGCCAATGGGTTATGCGAGCGTTTTCATAGATCACTGAAAGCAGCACTCAGGGCTTCACTGACGGATGCAAATTGGGTAGACAGGTTGCTGTGGGTTTTATTGGGGTTGCGCTCTACGGCAAAAGAGGATTTGGAAGCTTCCCCGGCAGAGAGCTTGTTTTTGCGCAGCCACTATGGCTGCCCGGGGAATTTCTGCCAAATAATCCCGCGCCGGACAGCTGCCCGTCTCAGCTTTTGCAGCGTAGCGCAAACACAGGCACGCTGCCGGGCCTGGCCCACCACTGTTTTCCGCGAGCTTTTGTGCCTAAAACTTTGAAGAACGCGGAGTTCGTGTTCGTCAGACACGACGACCAGCGCCCTCCATTGCGCCTGCACACATGTTGAAAATGGCCTTATCTCACAATGTTAAAGAATCCTTTAAAAAATTCCTGGATCCAGACGGTGATCCGGATCATCCCCAAAATTTAATCAGTTCTTCCTTGTACCATTTCCAACAACGCTTGAAAGTTTCATCGAAATCCGTCCAAAACTTTTTGAGTTATCTTGCTAACCAACAGACAGACAGACAGACAGACAAACCCCGGCAAAAACATTACCTCCTGCGGCCTGGCGGAGGTAATAAAATAGATAAATGTAAATTAAGTACAAAAGTGCAAAAGCATTACAAAAATACTAAGTCACAAGCAAAATGTCTTAAATTTATGAGGAAAAAAAAATTACAAATTCACATGCAGTGGGGGGAAAAAAAATCAATTTCCAAGAAAAAAAAACAACAACACAAATGCATAAGAATAAAGAAACAAATTTACAAGAAGGTTTGTATAAATAATTGACTTTTCCTCATAAATTTTCCAACGTACAAGTTTTATCTTATAAACTTGTAATATTCTTGAAATGTCAATAACTTTTCTGTTAAATTAGCAACTTTTCCCTTTTAAACTTGTGATTTTTCCACTCTGTGATAAATTTACCTTTTTTCCCCCCACACAAATTTACAAAGATGTACTCAAATTTTACACTATTAAATTTTCAACTTATTCCTCTTTTTTTCCTTGTAGATTTGCAGCAATATTCATCAATTTCTGACATTTTCCTCCTGGAAGTGTTGGATTGAGGGAAATCGTACAAACTGCAAGAGTCATTAAAGTACAATTTTTTATGTAGTAGTAACTGAAGTACTACATGCATCTTTAGCTCATTTTTAAAACCTAATGTGTAGCATAGAATAGAAAAGGCATCGTCATTGTACAGTTGTACAGTACAACGAAATTGTGGGTGCTTCACTAGGCCACAGCGCAATAAAGTTAAGAGAAAAGGATTAGATAAAGCTGTTTGTTTTAGTGTGTAGCACAAGTCTACAGCTGCTTGGAACCCTACGATGGCTGCTTGCAGCTGTCAGGCCATGGTTAAGACCCACATCCTCGCCTTGAGTTAATTTTTGCATTTTTCGTGTTTTGGTCCTCCTCATTATTATTAGTAGTATTATCTTAGTTCTGTGTTTTCCCTGCCTGCGCTCTAATTTATATGGTCAAGAAGTTTATTATTTATATCTGGGAAATGTCCCTGTCTCGTCTTGTGCTCTGTATGTTCACTGTCACTGTTGTCCGGGTCTGTCTTAAGCACTGTCTGAGTTATAGCTCCCCTCTGATCCTCTGTTCATGTTCTGTGTATCCTCTGTGATTGTGTGTGTAGCCCCGCCCATCCTGCCATCTCCGTTTCCTCTTGTGTGCCGTTTGTCATGATTGCTGTCCCCACCTGTGCCGTGTTGTCTTGATTACTCCCCCGTCTATAAATGTGCGTCCGAGTTTGTGTTCGGTTTGGTTTCCTTATGTGTCACTCGACGTTTAACACATGCTTCTGCCTGCCTTGCCTTTTGGATTATTATTTCATGTGCAGTTTTGCTTGTTCCTGCTTTGTTTGTTGGAGATTATTATTTAGACCCTCGAGCTGGCCAGAGTTTGGTCAGCTCATTGAATAGATCTTTGGAACTTAAAATCTCACGTTTGGGTCCAGCTTTCAACACACCACCCTGACAGCAGCTACAGTATATTTAATAGGCAGTGGTTACAGGTATGGAATCGTACCTGAGAATGCTTTCTACAGATACGGCTCAAATCTGATTAGCCAGATGGTGTATTAATGCCGTATCTTAAAGGTCAGTGGCTAAAGGTACGGAAATCTGAAGCATTTATCAACAATTGAAGGATATTCTACGACATTCTACGACACGGTGGTGGCATCAGCCACCACTTTGGGAGTGGTCTGCTGGGGCAGTGGCATTACAGCAGCCGATAGGAAGAGACTGAACAAAGTGATCAAAAAAGCTAACTCTGTCCTGGGGCAACGCCTTGACCCAGTGGAGGAGATAGGAGAGAGAAGGATGGTGGCTAAACTGTCATCTCTGCTGAAGTCCGAGTCCCACCCTATGCAGCACATACTGAATGCACTGAGGAGCTCATTTAGCAGTAGACTACATCATCCTAGGTGCACAACCGAGAGGTTTCACAGGTCCTTCCTACCTACGGCTGTCAGACTGTATAACCTAAGCAGGGCTGCTCGCAGAGATAGCACAAAAACATGACGACCTAATAGTATTGAATGCAAAAGACGCAATAGACTTGCACAATGGTCCCCTCCAGCATACAACTAGGACAATATCAGTCGCTACGGAGGGTGACAATATGTATGGGTACATATTCATACTATGTAGGATAACTAAGTAGACGGTTATGCTGTTTATTCCATCTTGCTACAATGCTCCGCACTGTGTGTATATATATTTATGTGTACATATGTATATTCGCTGATCTTGTTTTTCTTGTCTTCTTTGATTGTTGCTCTGAGTGTTGCTGTCCCTGTGCTGTTGCAATCCTGGAATTTCCCCATTGTGGGACTAATAAAGGCTTATCTTATCTTTCTCATACTGACCCAGAATTTGTTTCAACTTTTTAATTAATATCTATTTACAGGTACATCTCAAAAAATTAGAATATCATGAAAAGTTCAATATTTTTTGTCACTCATTTCAGAAAGTGAAACCCATATATTATATAAATTCATTACACAGAGACTGAAATATTTCAAATGTTTATTCACTTTAATTTTGATGATTATGACTTGCAGCCCATGAAAACCCCAAATTGTTTCTCAAAAAATTAGAATATCACAGAAAATTAATTTTAAATTTTTTTTTTTTTTTTTTTTTTTTTTTTAATAGAAATGTTGGCCAACTGAAAAATATGTCCATGTACACACTCAATACTTGGTCGGGGCAAATTTTGGATTAATTACTGTGTCAATGTTGTGTGGCATGTGGGTGATCAGCCTGTGGCACTGCTGAGGTGTTATGAAGGTCCAGGTTGCTTTGACAGTGACCTTCAGCTCATCTGCATTGTTGGGTCTGGTGTTTCTCATCTTCCTCTTGACAATACTCCATAGATTCTCTATGGGGTTTAGGTCAGGAGAGTTTGCTGGCCAATCAAACACAGTGATCCCATGGTCATTAAACCAGGTTTTGATACTTTTGGCAGTGTGTGTGTGTGGGGGGGGGGGGGTACCAAGTCCTGCTGGAAAATGAAATCAGCTTCTCCATACAGCTTGTCAGCAGAGAGAAGCATGAAGTGCTCTAAAATTTCCTGGTAGATGACTGCACTGACTTTGGTCTTGATAAAACACAGTGGACCAACACCAGCTGATGACGTGGTTCCTCAAATCATCACTGACTGAGGAAACGTCACACTAAACCTCAAGCAACTTAAGATTCTGTGCCTCTCCACTTTCTCCAGACTCTGGGACTTTGATTTCCAAATGAAATGCAAAATTTACTTTGATCTGAACAGAGGTCATCTGCTGGTGTTTGTCCACTGTGTTTTATCAAGACCAAAGTCAGCACAGTCGTCTACCAGGAAATTTTACAGCACTTCATGCTTCTCTCTGCTGACAAGCTTCATGGAGAAGCTGATTTCATTTTCCAGCAGGACTTGGCACCCTCCACACTGCCAAAAGTAGCAAAACCTGGTTTAATGACCATGGCATAACTGTGTTTGATTGGCCAGCAAACTCTCCTGACCTAAACCCCATAGAGAATCTATGGAGTATTGTCAAGAGGAAGATGAGAAACACCAGACCCAACGATGCAGATGAGCTGAAGGTCACTATCAAAGCAACCTGGGCCTTCATAACACCACAGCAGTGCCACAGGCTGATCACCTCCATGCCACGCCACAATGATACAGTAATTAATCCAAAATTTGCCCTGACCAAGTACTGAGTGTGTACATGGACATACTTTTAAGTCGGTCCACATTTCTATTAAATAACTTTTTTTTTTTTCAAATACATTTTCTGTAATACTCTAATTTTTTGAGAAACTGAATTTGGGGTTTTCATGGGCTGTAAGCTATAATAATCACAATTAAAATAAACACTTGAAATATATCACTCTCTGTGTAATGAATCTACATAAGTGACAAAAAATATTGAACTTTTTCATGATATTCTAATTTTTTGAGATGTATCTGTATTACCTTTTTAATCTTACCCTTTCCCAACTCCTAAGGCTAACCTCTTAATTTCAATTATAAATTCCATCACATGTCAAGTAAAATAATGTGGGTATGGTGGTGAAAGCAGGAAGCAAACCACTGACCTGCCGATCAGAGGCTGATTATTCTACACCTGCGCCACAGATGCAGTGAGCTTGAGGTGATCTGAAAAGGTTTTGTTGGCTTGTCAGCTCTTCCATATCTGGAGACACTTCGTATAGGAGTCTTCCATATCTGTAGACACTCCCTATTTATTACAGTGGCTATATATTAACTGACTCGGGGTTGTGCAAAACACACACAAGAGTTGGACTGTAGTTCAACCAGAGGTGTTTCTTGGTTTTGGGGACCCTATGTAAGATTGTGTTTGCCTTTAAAATGGACAAATAATCTCTCCCCTCCCAGCAATAATATGAGAAAACCTTGAGTCTACAAGATCAGAAAAAACTACACCATTTCATAGAATAATAATCATAATTTAACCAGCATCCAAATGAACATAGCAAATTTACAAGGCAAAGTCACAACTTTACAGCGGGGAAAATAAGTATTGAACACGTCAACATTTTTCTCATTAAACATATTTCTGACGGAGCCATTGACCTGAGATTTTCACCAGATATCAGAAACAACCCAAGTAATCCATACATACAAAGAAATCAAGACAACCATGTTCACAAAACAAGTTAATAGTTAATAAGGTGGAATGACACAGGGAAAAAGGATTGAACACGCTTGGTGAAATTCATTTACTATTTAGTAGAAAAGCCTTTATTGGTAATACCAGCTTCCAGACACCTCCTGTATGGAGAAACTAGGTGCAGGCATTGCCAGTTTCTGCCCATGGGACCCGGCCGGGCTCAGTCCGAAGGAGTTACATGGGTCCGCCCCCCAGTGGGCTCACTGGCTTTTGGGACGTGGAATGTCACCTCTCTGATGGGGAAGGAGCCTGAGCTGGTGCATGAGGTTGAGAGATACCGGCTAGATATAGTCGGCCTCACCTCAACACACAGCTCTGGTTCTGGAACCAGTCTCCTGGAGAGGGGCTGGAGCTTGGCCTACTCTGGAGTTGCCCCGGGTGAGAGGCGGCGAGCAGGGGTGGGTATTTGTGTATCCCAATCTTGCTGCCTCTATTTTGGAGTTTTCCCTGGTGGATGAAAGGGCTGTTTCCCTGCGCCTTCGGGTTGGAAAATGGGTCCTGACCATCATTTGTGCCTATGCACCAAATAATGGTTCAGAGTACCCACCCGTTTTGGAGTCTCTGACTGGGGTGCTGGAGGATGCTCCTATTAGAGACTCCATTGTCCTACTGGGGGACTTCAATGCGCACATGAGCAACGACAGTGAAATCTGGAGGGGGGTGATTGGGAGGAACGGCCTGCCCGATCTGAACCCAGGTGGTGTTTAGTTATTGGACTTCTGTGCTAACCACAGTTTATCCATAACGAACACCATGTTCAAGCATAAGGGTGTCCATATGTGCACCTGGCACCAGGACACCCTAGGTCGCAGGTCGATTTTGTTATCGTGTCATCAGACCTGTGACTGTATGTCTTGGACACTCGAGTAAAGAGAGGTGCAGAGCTGTCAACTGATTACCACCTAGTGGTGAGTTGAATACGATGGCAGGGGAGGATGCCATTCAGACCTGGTAGATCCAAACATACAGTGAGGGTGTGCTGGGAACGTCTGGCTGAGGCCTCTGTCCGGGAGGTCTTCAACTCCCACCTCCGGAAGAACTTCGACCACATTCCGAGGGAGTCTGGAGACATGGAGTCTGAATGGGCCATGTTCTCCACCTCCATTGTTGAAGCGGCTGCCCAGAGCTGTGGCCGCAACGTCGTCGGTGCATCTCGTGGTGGCAACCCCCAAACCAAGTGGTGGACACCAGTGGTGAGGGGGGCCATTAAGCTGCAAAAGGAGTCCTATCAAGCTTGGCTGGGTTGTGGGACTCCCGAAGCAGCTGAGGTGTACCGGCAGGCCAAGCGGAGTGCAGCTCGGGTGGTTGCTGAAGCAAAAACTCAGATGTGGGAGGAGTTCTGTGAGGCCATGGAATAAGACTTTCGGTCGGCCTCGAAGAGATTCTGGCAAATTGTCTGGCATGTCAGGAGGGGGAAGCAGTTCCCTGTCCACACTGTGTATGGTGTGGATGGGGTGCTGCTGCTGCACTGGGGATATCGTCGGGTGGTGGAAGGAATACTTTGAGGATCTCCTTAATCCCACTGCCACTCCTTCCACAGAGGAATCAGGGCTTGTGGACGAGGGGGACAACTCGCCCATCACTGACTTCCGGCGCCACACGAGTCGGCTGCCTTTTTGCAACAGCGGCTCAATTCTTGAGTTCTTTCTTCCTCTGTCTTTCTGATCTGGTGACAACTTTCTGATCCGGCGACACCTTACACACCTCATACATCATGGACACACAAATCGCCCCAAATGTCTCCCGAGCCGGTGGACGGAGCCACTGTTTACAGCAGGAGACTGTACAGCAGGGAACAGCTGCTAGCACTTAACCGCCACTCGGTGCTAACAGAAAAACTCGACATACCGGGAGAAATAAGGTGAAAACGACGTGGGTGTCGTGCTGGGGTAAGACAGCGGCCATGGAATATAAGGTACAGACCCACCCTCCCATCCGTTGTTATGGGGAATGTACGATCGATATTGGGAAAGTTAGATGAGCTAGCGGCTATCTCCCGCTATGATAGCATATACCGGGAGTGCTGCCTTCTATTGTTTACAGAGACGTGGCTAACTGAACTAGCAGCAGATGCTAACATTGAACTGGAGGGTTTCCATGCGATACGGGCAGACCGAACACCTGACAGTGGCAAAGCAAGGGGCGGTGGAGTGATGATCTATGTTAATAACAACTGGTGCAGACCGGGACATATCACTGTTAAACAACAACACCGCAGCAAAGACATCGAGTTGCTAGTTGTTAGCATGCGGCCTACCTATCTCCCGAGGGAATACTCACACGTGATCTGCATTGTTATTTATGCAAATCCGATGGCGAACGCTGGGACAGCGTGTGACGTTATCCACTCAGTAACTGGCAGGCTGCAGACAGAACACCCAGATGCTCTTCTCCTCATCTCAGGCGATTTCAACCATGTTTCACTGTCTCCCATTCTACCCACGTTCACCCAGTATGTCACATGCCACACTAGAGACAATAAAACACTGGACTTATTCTACACAAACACTAAGGAGGCGTACACCTCATCACCACTCCCCCCACTCAGGAGATCGGATCACAACTTGGTTCATCTCCGGCCGGTGTACAAACCCCTAGTGCACAGACAACCTCCGGTCATGCGCACAGTGAAGTTATGGTCTGAGGAGGCAATGGACGCTCTAAAGGACTGTTTTGAAACCACTGCCTAATCAATTCTTCATTAACTTTAGGCCATGTACCGCAGGCTTTTAAAACGGCTGTAATTAAACCCTTACTCAAAAAGCCAACGCTAGATCCAGGAGTTTTAGCTAACTATAGACCAATCTCTAGTCTCCCTTTCATTTCAAAAATCTTAGAAAGAGTTGTTGCTACGCAATTATTTGACCACCTGCAGGGAAATGGTTTACTTGAAGAGTTTCAATCTGGGTTTAGAATCCATCATAGTACTGAAACAGCCTTAGCGAAGGTCACTAACGACCTCCTCATTGCATCTGATAATGGACTAGTTTCTGTACTTGTCCTTTTAGACCTTAGCGCAGCTTTTGATACTATCGATCATAATATTCTACTTGATAGATTAGAACACTATGTTGGACTTAATGGAACTTCGTTGCAGTGGTTTAGATCTTATTTATCTGATAGGTTCCAGTTTGTTCATGTAAATAATGAGTTTTCTTTCAAATCAAAGCTTAGTCATGGAGTTCCACAGGGATCTGTGCTAGGCCCTACTCTTTTTAGTTTATATATGCTTCCGTTAGGCAACATTATTAGAAAGCACTGTATACTGTACATTTTCATTGTTATGCAGATGAAACACAATTATACCTGTCAATGAAGCCAGATGATAGTAATCAATTAGCCAAGTTAGAAGCCTGTCTTAGGGAAATCAAAGCTTGGATGACTTGTAATTTCCTGCTATTAAATTCAGATAAGACTGAAGTCATTCTTGTTGGTCCAAAAAACCTTAGAAATTCCTTTCCAAATCAAACTTTCAGTTTGGATGCGGTTACTCTTTCTCTTAATAGCTCTGTGAGGAACCTTGGAGTTATTTTTAATCAGGATTTGTCCTTCAATTCACATATTAAATTTGTTTCTAAGACTGCCTTCTATCATTTGCATAATATTGCCAAGATTAGGAGCATCTTGTCTCAGAGTGATGCTGAGAAACTGATCCACGCTTTTGTTAGCTCGAGATTAGATTATTGTAATTCTTTATTATCAGGCTGTCCTAAAACATCTTTAAAAAGTCTTCAGCTGATCCAAAATGCTGCAGCAAGAGTTAACAGGTACTAGAAAGAGAGATCATATCTCTCCGGTTCTGGCCTCCCTTCATTGGCTTCCCATAGAGTTTAGAATTAAGTTTAAAATCCTTCTTCTTACTTACAAAGCTCTAAACAATCAGGCTCCTTTTTATTTAAAAGATCTGATACTACCGTATTATCCTAACAGAGCACTACGCTCCCAAAATGCAGGATTACTTGTAATACCTAGAATCTCCAAAAGTAAAATGGGAGGCAGAGCCTTCAGTTATCAAGCTCCTCTCCTGTGGAATCAGCTGCCAATCTGGATTCGGGAGTCAGACTCGATCTCTGTTTTTAAGTATAGGGCTAAAACCTACCTTTTTGATATAGCCTACAATTAGGGAGGGATCTTGTGTTTCTGAACCCTCCCTTAGTTATGCTGCTAATAGGTTTAGTCAGCCGGGGGACCTCCAGTAATGCACTGGGCCTCACTCCTTTCCTCACTCTCAATGAAATATTTTTTTTGCTGGTCATTAACATTTGTTTGTTCTCTCCCATAGATTGAGTCCCCATCGTGCTGTTTGCTCTCTACATGTCTGTTCTTTTCTTCTTCTCTATCCCCTCACCCCCCAGCCAGTCGCAGCAGATGACTGCCCCTCCCTGAGCCTGGTTCTGCTGGAGGTTTCTTCCTGTTAAAAGGGAGTTTTTCCTCTCCACCGTTGCCAAGTGCTTGCTCACAGGGGATCGCCTGATTGCTGGGGTCTTTCTGCAACTGTGGGGGTTCCCCCTGCAGTTGATAGTGCTATGAGATGACTGTTGTTGTGAAATGGCGCTATATAAATAAAGTTGAATTGAATTGCCTGGGAGCAGCTCTGCGATCCACATGGTGAGGACATCGATGGCCTCACTCACACCATCACGGACTACATCAGCTTCTGTGTGGACAACACCGTACCCACCAAGACCATATGGTGTTGCTCAAACAACAAACCCTGGATCAACCCTGAGATAAAAACACTTTTCAGAGAGAAGAAGAGGATCATCAGGTCGGGGAACAGGGAGATGCTGAAGTCCGTACAGAGGGAGCTGAGGAGGAAGATCAGAGAAGGCAAGGACAGCTTCAGGAAGAAGATGGAGGACAAGCTGCAACGGAGCGACATTGGTGGGGTCTGGAGAAACCTTAAAACCATCTCTGGGCTCCAGAATACCTCCCCCCAGGCCACGGGGGGCAGGGAGTGGACGAACAGTCTGAATCTGTTTTTCAATAGGTTTGACCAACCGCCCTCCCCACCAACTGCACGACAACCACTGCTGCCTCTGAAGACATCAAGTCCTGCTGCCCACTCCCCACTCCACCATCACCCCCCCCACTCCCAACACACAGCCCCCCAACCTGACCCTCACTAAGACCCAGGTGAGGACGGAGCTGAGGAAGATCAAGGCGAGGAAGGCGTCGGGACCGGACGGCATCAGTGCAAAGCTCCTCAAGTCCTGTGCAGACCAGCTGTGTGGGATTGTGGAGCTCATCTTCAACCTGAGCCTGAAGCTGGGGAGGGTACCACAGTTGTGGAAAATATCTTGTGTGGTACCTGTACCAAAGACTTCCCACCCCAAAGATCTGAACAGCTACAGACCAGTGGCCCTGACATCCCACATGATGAAGACCCTGGAGAGACTGCTCCTTGCTCACCTCCGCCCCCTGGTGGGACCAGCGATGGATCCACTCCAGTTAGCATACCAGCATGGCATTGGGGTGGAGGATGCAGTCATCTTCCTCCTTCACCGTTCTCTGTTCCACCTGGAGAAGCCCGGGAATGCGGTGAGGATCATGTTCTTTGACTTCTCCAGTGCTTTCAACACCATCCAACCGATGATCCTGAAGGACAAGCTGCTGTGCGCAGGGGTGGACCAGCACCTGTCATCATGGATCCTGGACTACCTCACAAATCGGCCACAGTTCGTGAGAACCCGGGACTGTGTGTCCGGCACGATCATCGGTAGCACGGGGACCCCCCAGGGAACGGTTCTGGCTCCCTTCCTGTTCACCCTTTATACTGCTGACTTCTCACACAACACAACACACTGCCATCTACAGAAGTTCTCTGATGACTCTGCGATCGTTGGCCTCATCTCCAACGGAGATGAAGCTGAGTACAGAGGGCTTATCCAGGACTTCGTGGACTGGTGCCATCGGAACTGCCTCCAGATCAACGCGAGGAAAACTAAGGAGCTGGTGGTGGACTTCAGCAGGCAAGGACAACCCCTCACAGCACCACTAAATATACAGGGAACAGACATCAAGATGGTGACATCCTACAAGTACCTGGGTGTTCATCTGAACAATAAACTAGACTGGTCACACAATACTAACGCACTCTACAAGAAGGGACAGCGCAGGCTGTTCCTACTGAGGAGACTCAGGTCTTTTGGTGTACAAGGGCTGCTGCTGAAGACATTCTACGACACGGTGGTGGCATCAGCCATCACTTTTGGAGTGGTCTGCTGGGGCAGTGGCATTACAGCAGCCGATAGGAAGAGACTGAACAAACTGATCAAGAAAGCTAACTCTGTCCTGAGGCAACGCCTTGACCCAGTGGAGGAGACAGGAGAGAGAAGGATGGTGGCTAAACTGTCATCTCTGCTGGAGTCCGAGTTCCACCCTATGCAGGACACACTGAATGCACTAAGGAGCTCATTTAGCAGCAGACTACATCATCCTAGGTGCACAACCGAGAGGTTTCACAGGTCCTTCCTACCTACGGCTGTCAGACTGTACAACCTAAGCAGGGCTGCTCGCAGAGATAGCAAAAAGACGTGACAACCTAATAGTATTGAATGCAAAGGACGCAATAGACTTGCACAATGGTCCCTCCGGTATACAACTAGGAAAATACCAGTAGCTACGGAGGGTGACAATATGTATGGGTACATAATCATACCATGTTGGATAACTAAGTAGACGGTTATGCTGTTTCATTCCATCTAGCTACAATGCTCCGCACTGTGTGTGTTTATATATTTATATATTTACTCCATCTAGCGACAATGCTCCACACTGTGTGTTTACATATTTATATATTTATTCCATTTAGCTACAATGCTCCGCACTGTGTGTTTATATATTTACATATTTATTCCATCTAGCTACAATGCTCTGCACTGTGTGTGTTTATATATTTATATATTTATTCCATCTAGCTACAATGCTCCGCACTGTGTGTCTATATATTTATGTTTATATGTACATATGTGTACTCGTTGCTCTTGTTTTTTTCTTGCCTTCTGATTGTTGCTCTGAGTGTTGCTATCCCTGTGCTGTTGCAATCCTGGAATTTCCCCATTGTGGCACTAATAAAGGCTATATCACAGGGGCTAAGGTTGCCAAGGTCGTTAAAGAGCTCCTTGGTGGCCGGGCCCCAGGGGTGGACGAGAGTCGTCCTTGAGTACCTCAAGGCCCTCCCTGGATGTTGTAGGACTGTCATGGTTGACACGCCTCTGCAACACTGTGTGGAGGTTGGGGACAGTGCCTTTGGGATGGCAAACTGGGGTGGTGGTTCCTTTCTTCAAAAAAGGGGACCAGAGGGTGTGTTCCAACTTTAGAGGGATCACACTCCTCAGCATCCGTGGGAAGGTCTAAGCCAGGGGTCACCAACGCGGTGCCCGCGGGCACCATGTCGCCCGCAGGGACCACATGTGTCGCCCGCAGGCCTGTTCTAAAAATAGCACAACTCGCAAGTGAGCTGCAGATGTAATTTTTTCTGCCGCTATTTTTTATTTTATATTTTTTATATTTTTTAAAACCACACTTGCATTTATATAGATTTTAAAATGGCAATGTCTTAAAAATAAAAAAAATGAAAATATGTTTATTATACGTAAAGTTAAGGTGAACTCTGACCTAGTTCAAAGGTCAGTATTGTGCGCATGACAAAACCTTCGCGCTTGTGGAGCGTAAGCTTAGCTAGCGGGCAGTTAAGATGGTGGGTGCAGTGCGGTTTCCAAGCCCAAAAACATGGCAAAAAAAAGACAGAAAATTTATCATTTTCAAAGTGAGCGGGAGGAAGAGTTCTTTTTTGCTACCGTGAAAGGAAGCTGCGTGAATTTCATTTGCGGGGCGATGGCGAAGAGCCACTTCACTACCCACTCTTTTTTTTTTTTTGGACTTATCTTGTACCCGTAGGTAGATTTGTTCTGCAGTCCGGTAACAAGCCACCAGCCGCTGCGTGCGCAAGCGCCCCTTAACTCCCTAACCTGCATGTTTCTGCATGAAAAACGAGAACATGCACCACCAGAACATGCAAACTCCACACAGATCACTGTTGGCCGGGATCGAACCTACGATCCCCGCAATCCCCTGGCTGAGGGTAAACTGCTGCCGCGGTGCTAACCACTGCGCCACCGTGCATATAAGCACTCTCAGTGCTTGTTTAGTTTCTTCTCATGAAAGGACAGTGCTGGTTGCTCAAGCATGATTCTTGGCAAGAACTGTATGGATATAATTCCAGTGAAGAAGAACACACAAAAGTGTGTTTATTAAATGTAACACATTTTGAGCAGAATTGCAGCAGATTTGTTCAGTTAAAAATGTGATAAGATTTATTTAATATGAAAGTTGATTTTTCTTAAATGTTGCATAACTTTTTCAAACATGGTTCAACATAGTTCATGAATTAAAAGGGTTTAGTTTTTTATGGTTAAAAGGGACTGGTGAAAACTGGACATTTTTTTATGAAATGTAGAAGGGATCATCTGAACAATTGCTGAGATTAATAAAAATAAAGTGTTGAATATTGATCTTGTCTGTTACCCACTCTAAGTTATTGATAATTATTTATTTATGTGTATATATACTGTATATATACACACACACACACACACACACACACAATTTGTTATTTTAGAGGAGTGTGTCAAGCTGGTGCCCTTCACATGACTCTTATCATGTTTAATGTTGCAGCATTGTACCGAGACAAATTCCTAGTTTGTGTACTACATGAACAATGGCAATAAACCTGATTCTGATTCTGATTCTGATGACTCGATACCCATGAAGTAGCTCTTGGTTTCAAAAAGGTTGGTGACCCCTGGTCTAAGCCAAGGTACTGGAGAGGAGAGTCCGGCCGTTGATCGAACCTCAGATTCAGGAGGAGCAATGAGGTTTTTGTCCTGGCCGTGGCACATCGGACCAACTCTTTACCCTCTCGAGAATCATCGAGGGTTCATCGGAGTTTGCCCATCCAGTTTACATGTGTTTTGTGGACTTGGAGAAGGCATTCGTCCGCGTCCCTCATGTTTTTTTTGTGTGTGTGTGGGGGGGGTGCTTCGGGAGTATGGGGTATTGGGCTTGTTGTTACGTGCTATCAGGTCTCTATATGACTGTTGTAAGAGTTTGGTTCGTATTGCCAACACTAGGTCGGACTTATTCCCAGTGAGAGTTGGACTCTGTGAAGGCTGCCCTTTGTCACTGATCCTGTTCATAATTTTTATGAACAGGATTTCTAGGCGCAGCCAGGGAACGGAGGGTGTCATGCTTGGCGACCACAGGATCTCATTTCTGTTGTTGGCAGATGATGTTGTCCTGTTGGCTTCATCCAGCAATGACGTACAGGTCTTACTGGGATGGTCTGCTGCCGAGTGTGAAGCGGCTGGGATGAGAGTCAGCACCTCCAAGTCCGAGTCCATGGTCCTCAGCCAGAAAAAGGTGGAATGTCCTCTCTGGGTTGGGGACAAGCTCCTGCCCCAAGTGGAGAAGTGTAAGTATCTCAGGGTCTTATTCATGAGTGAGGGGAGAGTGGAGCGAGAGATTGACAGATGGATCAGAGCAGCATCTGCAATGATGCGGATGTTGTACCAGTCTGTTGTGGTGAAGAGGGAGCTAAGCTCTAAGGCAAAGCTGTCAATTTACAGGTCAATCTACGTTCCTACCCTCACCTATTATCACGAGCTTTGGGTAATGACCAAAAGAATGAGATCGCGGATACAAGTGGCTGAAATGAGCTTTCTTTGTAGGATTGCTGGCCTCACCCTCAGACATAGGGTGAGGAGCTCAGTCATCCTTGAGAGGTTCAGAGTAGAACTGCTGCTCCTCCACATTGAAAGGAGCCACTTGAGGTGGTTTGGGCATGTGATCATGATGCCTCCTGGACACCTCCCACTTGATGTGCTTTGGGCACGTCCCACTGGGAGGAGACCCCGGGGCAGACCCAGGACTTGCTGGAGAGACTACGTCTCCCAGTTGGTCTGGGAACACCTTGGTACCCCCTCTCAAGAGCTGGAGCAGGTGGCTGGGAAGAAGGAAGTCTGGACTTCTCTGCTTGAACTGCTGCTGCCTCTGTGACCCAGACCTCTGGAAAAGCAGTAGAAGATGGATGGATAGTTTCACTTAACCCCCCCCCCCCCCCCCCGCAAAAAGGC
Source organism: Pholidichthys leucotaenia (assembly GCA_020510985.1). NCBI lineage: Eukaryota > Metazoa > Chordata > Actinopteri > Cichliformes > Pholidichthyidae > Pholidichthys > Pholidichthys leucotaenia. The sequence goes on from CM035837.1 coordinate 136,173,762, forward strand.
AGGTTGAGACAGAACATTTCTGGTGATGTAACTATTCCTGGTGCTAGCACATGGGTAGTGTTGAGCCAATGCTCTCCCAACAACTCTAACTCAAGGCCTTACAACACTAATCCTAAAACCAAATAAAGATCCTTTATTGATTGACAACTGGCGTCCGATTTGCCTTCTCAACAATTATTAAAAAATTCTTGCATTAATCTTTGCTAAAAGATTAAAAACAGTTTTGCACTCTACAATTGATGAAACACAGTCTGGCTTTATGAAAAATAGACACATTACAAATAACATCAGACTTGTGTTAGATATTCTAGACTACCCTGAATTAACTGACAATGATGGATTTATTCTTTTTGTAGACTTTTACAAGGTTTTTGACACCGTCAAACACAACTTTATATTTCAGTCTCTTGACAGATTTGGTTTTGGGAATTACTTTAATTCAGCCATCAAAACTTTGTATAAAAACTGTAACAGCTTCATTAGATTAAGGGATGGTACCTCTCCTAGATTTAATATCAATAGAGGAATCTGTCAAGGATGTCCGATCTCCCCCGGCTACGCCCCTGTCCATCTTCAGGGCCCGCTGTCAGCGCCTTTAGTTGAAGCTCATTCAATGTGGAGGAGGAGGCCTCTCTACTGAGGTCCCTTGCTAATACTTCAGCCGCCTCAAACTGCTAAACAATCTCAATAGCGGCAGCCAGAGTCAATTGACCCGAGTAGGTCAGGAGTTGTGACTGGGCAGCAAACATGCTCCGCCAACTGATCCCGGCCCATCTCATCCTGTACAGCCCCAAATTTGCACTCCACGGCCAGTTTAAGCCTGCCACAAACCTCTACACCGACTCCCCCGTCCTCTGGCGGCACTGTCGAAACTGGATGCGCTGAACGATGACGTTGTCCGGCACGTGAAAATATTGTGTAATTAGCTCTACTACCTCCCCAAAGCTCTCAGCTCCCCCCAATGTCTCAAGGATTCTTTGCCCTTCCATGCCCAAATTATGGACCAATATTGCTCTAGCCCGCAATTTCTTCAACTCACCGAGGTTGAGGGCCACCAGGTAGTTGCTAAACGCAGCATACCACCTAGGCCAAGGCACGGGAGGCTTGCCAGGGGCCTCCAGAAACGGCCGAAAACTCGTTGCAGCACGCTCCATAATCGTGTTCTCCTCGTTATCAAATATTGTGTCCATAATTGTTGAAATAAGAAGTAGGGCGGAAGGCAGTTTATGGTGTTTATTATATAACTTACAAATAGAACAGCAGTGGACTACAGCGCTCCCAATCCAGGCATCAACAGCGAAAGAGGACGTGCCCCTTCTGGCCGTGGCCTTTATAACCTGGCTGGCGTCACCACCGGAAAGGTGAGCCGCCAACCCCCTCTATTCCCTGGTCATTCCCAGGCCGCCATCTTACCACTGTTTTCATATATAACACTACCTAATCAGTATCTCATCTCCAATAAAGTAAATCAACTGTCCTCTAAACTTTTACACAGATTTTATCCTGCCAAGAACTATCTAAAAAAATTTAAGCCAGATACTGACACAAACTATTCCTCGGTCGTTCATATGTTCTGGACTTGTTCTTATACCAAATAATTTTGGCAGCATATTTCTGCTTACATTCAAGAACGAATATCCAGCCACTTTAACTTACTTTGGAGACATGTGCTCTTTGGTGACCATCCTAAAAATAATTAAAAAAAAAAAAAAAACCTCTTAAAATTCCTGATTAATTTGATAATCATTCTGGCTAAATTTCATATTTACAAAGCTAAATTTTCTAACAGAAAACCAAATTTCTTAATTTTTATGATGGAACTAAAACAATACATGAATTTTATTCATTTATCCACCAATTTTAAAGCAATGGAAACTGTGTCAACTTGTTCCTCTTTCAAATTATTTCATGTCTGATATTAACTCGCTTGCACCTTAGTATCTTTAGTTATCTTTTTATTTTCCTATCCCCCTGGCTTTTCCTTTTTACATGTAATTATATTTTATACTCTGCGGTACGTATTATTTACTGATGTTTCCTGATTGTATCTTTGCTGCTTCGGCTCTTATAATTGTACTTTGTTTTGTTCTCAATAAAGTAAAAAACTAGAAGAGCACTCATAGAGCGCATAACTCCACCAAGGCTCCTTCCGTTTGTCATGGATCACCTCCAGAATGTAATGGGTTTGTGTGTAGGCCTATAGACACTTGTGGTGAAAATGGCATCAAAGTCTGTCCATCAGTTTTGGAGTATTGTTGCTAACACACTGTGTGAGAAGATAAGAGCCTTGGCTGAGGTATGCATTCTCAGATCATCATCAAAATATAATGGGTTCCTCTCTAGCCCAAGAACCACCTCTGGTGAAAATCTCATCCAAATCTATCCAGTAGTTTTTGTGTAATCCTGCTGCACAAATACAAACAAAGCCCTTGGTGGAGGTATGCACTCTCAGATCATCACCAAAATCTAATCATCTGTTCCCTGTGCCATTATGTACCTTTCCTGAAAATTTAATCAAAATGAGCGGCAGTGGCTCAGGAGGTAGAGCAGGTCGTCTAATAACCGGATGGTTGGTGGTTCGAATCCCGCTCTCCTCAGATATCCTGCCGTTGTGTCCCTGGGCAAGACACTTCACCCGCATTGCCTCCAGTGTCCATAACACTTGGTATGAATGTGTGTAAATGTATAAAAATGTTTGGTGGTGGCCGGAAAGGCCATTGGCACAGATTAGCTGCCACGTTTCCGTCAGCCTGCCCCAGGGCAGCTGTGGCTGCAGAAGTAGCTTGCCACTACCACTGTCTGTCTGGAGTGAATGAATAATGTACCTATTTGTAAAGCGTCTTTGAGTATATATGATAAAGCGCTATATAAAATCCGTTCATAACTTTTTGAGTTATGTTGGTAACAGACAGACAGACAAACCCCGGTAAAAACATTACCTCCTTGGCGGAGGTAAAAAAGGTGGCGTTCAGCCAATCAGGACTCTCTGGTCTAACTGACGTTATCCTCCAGGCTAGTCAGCATTGTTCTTAAACTGCTTTAAAACTTGACCCAAATTAAAGATGGGTTTTACCATTAAACTGCTTTTAAGGACCAATGCAGTTTCAGTCATTATCCTGGGCCACCGTGCATACAGCTGGGCATGTCCTTCAACCTGCAAGTCTTTTTTTATCGCAGGATTAATTCTGATAATGTAGTGCTAGCTACTATTAGCTTTGTGGCATGTGGTTGGTGACATGTCCACAAACCTGGGAATGGGCCCAGTAATCACTGATTCTGCCATTTTTTATTTTTATTTATTTTTTTTGGGGGGGGGGGGTGAAGATTTTGACATGAAACTGTAAAGACAGTTAAAGTTGGGTTTTTTTGTAAAAAAAAAATAGTTTCAGACAATGTAAATTTGTTTTTATAGGGGATTTATATCCGCTGGAGTGTGTCTTTAAAAGAAAAATTTTAAATTAATTTCTCCCAAACATGTCGAGAGTGTACTTAGCTTCACTGCAGCTTTGTGGGCCCCTGGTGGCTGAAGGGGCGCGTTGCATTTGCGTACTCATAGCCAGAACGCCCAGTCTGGATAGTATGGCTAGACATTAGCTTCCTTTTGGGGGGTAAATTCATATTTTCAGCTGTCAGGGCAGGGACTTACCGGCCGCAGTATGCGGTGCACCTCTCGCAGGGTTTGCGCAATGTCCTTGACAGAGCAGAGGACCAGGGTACAGACCACAACGTCCACCGAGCCGTCCTCCACCGCTCCCATGTCCTCCCCGGACGCCACCACAAACCTCTCGTATGTCAGGTGGTCGTTCTCAGTCATGCGTGCATCGATAAACTTCTGGAAGTGTGGGTTCGGGTCGGTGGAGATCACCTTAGTACCAGCAGGATAAAACTGAAAATTGGCGCCTGTGCCGCAGCCGATCTCCAAAAGCGTGAGCTGCCCACTGGAGTTTTTGAACTCAGGCAGACTACGAAACAGCTCCTTCTTCTTGTCGTGCATTTTGCTGTTGTACTTCGTCGTTATTCGGTCCAGACAAAACGGGAACAGACGCTTGTATATTCTATACAGACCGACAGCATCAAGCACATGAAGCGGTATGCATAAAACGTTGACCACCCAGAACCAGAATCTCATTAGGACAGCCATTTTTGTTGTGGATGGCGGACGGGTAGAAGCTCCGCAGCGCTGTGGTGAAGTATTTAAATCGTAAACAAGGAAGCCCGCTAAAGGGTTTTCAGAATAAAAGACCTCTTCACAACAACCAAAGGGAGGGAAGACATTATGGCAAGACTAGACTGGATCACACAGGTTTACACGGCACTTTATTCACCATGGGGAAACGCGAAAGTGACAAATGTAGAGAATGTGGAGTAAAAGAAAATGTCGAGCACATCTTATTACACTGTCACAAATACGGGAATGAAAGACAGATAATGGAAAATGAAGTTCGAGAAGCCGGTAGGGAATGGGATTTAACTGGGATTCTGGGAACAGATGGGAGATGGAGAGGCAATAAGAATCACGAGAAGGGCCCTTTTCTCTTTTATAAATAACACAGGATTAAGTCATAGAATTTAGGGTTCGGGCTCAGATTGATTGAGATGACATAATGTTACACACTCTTGTACAGTAGGTGGCGGTATGCACCTTTCAGTTGTTTTGCTATCCGCCAGTTACCGAGAGAAGAAGACCTCTAGTTTTGTTTTTGTTTTTTTGTTTTGTTTTGTTTTTTGTTTCGTTTAGTTTTTTAAAGACATCTAGGTGCCCATATCCATTAAAACACTAGAACATGAAAACACTGGAGCGCTCATCGCTAGTCACAGTCGGTCATTGAGTCTCTTTGGCAGACATGCACGGCGTTTTCTTCATTCCGGCTCAATAAGTTGAATATATGTGAAATAAACGGCACTCATTGTCACTTTTAATGCTTGATAGTGGTAGAAAATTAAGAAAAGAATATGTTCAGCTTTAACAATATTGTAACGTGCTGCTCGACATGGCGACGTCCCACCGGGAGATTCGAACTCACGCCTCCCACTCCGGAGTCCCGCACCCTACCTGTGTCGCCAATAGGGTCAACCCACTTGGCAAGCCAAGAAGGGTGCTCATATTGAGTTCGCTACACTACTCCCCTCTGGTTCTCGACATCGTCCCGATGTCAGCGCCCCATTACTGCTTTGGACAGGAGATCCCACTTCTGACACCAATGTAACGTGCTGCTCGACATGGCGACGTCCCACCGGGAGATTCGAACTCACGCCTCCCACTCCGGAGTCCCGCACCCTACCTGTGTCGCCAATAGGGTCAACCCACTTGGCAAGCCAAGAAGGGTGCTCATATTGAGTTCGCTACAATATTGTAACGTCGGGGCCATTTTAAGGGAGCCAGGGATTTCCCAGCATGCTTTGCCAGTTTGAAACGTTACTGTGTGTGTGTTAAATGTGTTACTTCTGAGTTATACTGCTGTGTCATTATAACTGCATTATAATGGCCCAGCAGTGTTTAGCAGGATTAGGGCAAGATGTATCATGTGTGTGTAACCATGATGTAAACAGAGGTCTGTGAGAATGACCTCCCCTCCACTCTGTAGCACAGAGGCAGGTTGGGGGTCGGGGTGTGTGAAAATAAATCTGGTTGATCAGAGCCATCTGCTCCATTGTCTTTGTGTGAACCCTTGCAAACGTCACACTGGTGTCAGAAGTGGGATATGGAGCGAGATGAGGATCCAGGCGGAGGTACAGCGGCCGGAGCGATTCATCGCTCAGCCGGGAACGGAGTATAGAGCTGAGACACCGGCCCCTGGAGAGCTTCGCCGCGATGGACGGAGCAGAGCAAACCAGCCCTGCTTCCCGCCCTTTTCAGGGCAGGACGGGCTGGCGATTCCAGAGCGACTAGGAGCGGCAATCGACCGGGAGATGACAGTCTCATCCATTCAGCAGCGGGCCAAGATTCCCCGCTACAACGGCGAGAACCTGTTGGATGACCACCTGGCCCAGGTCGAGCTGGCTGCCGCGCTGATCATCAGAGGAAACCACCGTGCTGAGAGCGAGTGGAGGAGGAGCTACGGCAGATCACAGCAGCGCGTGCACGAAGGAGACAGCCGTGGCGACGCGAGGAAGGACGGCTTCCGCTGCACAGAGCCAGGGTACATGGCATGGTACTGCCCCGCACACAGCGCACGACAAACTGGCCCCTCGCCGACGCTAAATTAGAGCGAGGTGGCATGGACGGGAAAAAAAGCCGCCTCCTGCAGATGCTTCCCCCGGCAGATGACGTCACAGAGGCGCAGGAGCGACGCAGCGGAGCGAGCAGGACGAAGATGCGGCCACTTTCCAGGCGCGGCAAAGGCTGGACGCATGGATGCGGGCCAGCGGCCGCCTGGGAGAACTGGCAGCGGTGGGAGTCGGCCGGAGCGGGCCTGGGACTCCCGCTGCCAGGGAAGGGACTGTGCGTGGTCCTACAGAGGCTGTCAGATGTGTCCATCCGCCCGCTGATGGCCAAACCGGAACCCTACCCCAACCAGATGCTCTGACCGAGACTCAGATGGCCCGTGCATGCCGCCCTGGCACCGGGCTGACTCGCGTTGGATTTCTGAAAGTGGACTTTGAATTTTCTGGGGACAGAAACCAGTCCAGGGGGGGGCAGTGTAACGTCGGGGCCATTTTAAGGGAGCCAGGGATTTCCCAGCATGCTTTGCCAGTTTGAAACGTTACTGTGTGTGTGTTAAATGTGTTACTTCTGAGTTATACTGCTGTGTCATTATAACTGCATTATAATGGCCCAGCAGTGTTTAGCAGGATTAGGGCAAGATGTATCATGTGTGTGTAACCGTGATGTAAACAGAGGTCTGTGAGAATGACCTCCCCTCCACTCTGTAGCACAGAGGCAGGTTGGGGGTCGGGGTGTGTGAAAATAAATCTGGTTGATCAGAGCCATCTGCTCCATTGTCTTTGTGTGAACCCTTGCAAACGTCACAATATTATTACTTGATTCAAACACGGGCGACTGTTTTCAGCACCCAAGTGTTGATTTTTCAAGATCGTCCTCTGTGTATGAAAGGGATTTTTACCTCCGCCAAGGAGGTAATGTCATTGGGGTGGTTTGGCTGTTTGTTTGTTAGCAGGATTACGCAAAAACTACTGTACTGATTTTGATGACATTTTCACCAGAGGTAGCCATTGGGCCAAGGATGAACCCATTAAATTTTGGTGATGATCTGAGAGTGCATACCTCCACCAAGGACCCTGTTTGTATTTGTACAGCAGGATTACAAAAAAAACCCAAAAACTACTGGTGTAGGTAACCCACGCTGGGATATTCATCTCAGACTGGAAGCAGAGGGGAGGGCAATATTCCCTCTGCCGGTAGAGCATGGGGGATTAAATGGAGGACAGTACGTACTGTAATGTGTGAATGTATTGTAACGTCGGGGCCATTTTAAGGGAGCCAGGGATTTCCCAGCATGCTTTGCCAGTTTGAAACGTTACTGTGTGTGTTAAATGTGTTACTTCTGAGTTATACTGCTGTGTCATTATAACTGCATTATAATGGCCCAGCAGTGTTTAGCAGGATTAGGGCAAGATGTATCATGTGTGTGTAACCGTGATGTAAACAGAGGTCTGTGGGAATGACCTCCACTGCTCTGGGTACTAAGTTGCAAGTTGGGGTCGGGGGTGTGTAAATAAAGCCTATTCATCACAGCCATCTGCTCCATTGTCTTTGTGTGAACCCTGCATACGTCACACTGGTGTCAGAAGTGGGATATGGAGCGAGATGAGGATCCAGGCGGAGGTACAGCGGCCGGAGCGATTCATCGCTCAGCCGGGAACGGAGTATAGAGCAGAGACGCCGGCCCCTGGAGAGCTTCGCTGCAATGGACGGAGCAGAGCAAACCAGCCCCGTTTCCCGCCCTTTTCAGGGCAGGACGGGCTGGCGATTCCAGAGCAATTAGGAGCGGCAATCTACCGGGAGATGACCGTCCCATCCATCCAGCAGCGGGCCAAGATTCCCCGCTACAACGGCGAGAACCTGTTGGATGACCACCTGGCCCAGGTCGAGTTGGCTGCCGCGCTGATCATCAGAGGAAACCACCGTGCTGAGAGCGAGTGGAGGAGGAGCTACGGCAGATCACAGCAGCGCGTGCACGAAGGAAACAGCCGTGGCGACGCGAGGAAGGACGGCTTCCGCTGCACAGAGCCAGGGTACATGGCATGGTACCGCCCTGCACACAGCACACGACAAACTGGCCCCTCGCCGACGCTAAATTAGAGCGAGGTGGCATGGTCGGGGAAAAAGCCGCCTCCTGCAGATGCTTCCCCCGGCAGATGACGTCACAGAGGCGCAGGAGCGACGCAGCGGAGCGAGCAGGACGAAGATGCGGCCACTTTCCAGGCGCGGCAAGGGCTGGACGCATGGACGCGGGCCAGCGGCCGCCTGGGACAACTGGCAGCGGTGGGAGTCGGCCGGAGCGGGCCTGGGACTCCCGCTGCCAGGGAAGGGACTGTGCGTGGTCCTACAGAGGCTGTCAGATGTGTCCATCCGCCCGCTGATGGCCAAACCGGAACCCTACCCCAACCAGATGCTCTGACCGAGACTCAGATGGCCCGTGCATGCCGCCCTGGCACCGGGCTGACTCGTGTTGGATTTCTGAAAGTGGACTTTGAATTTTCTGGGGACAGAAACCAGTCCAGGGGGGGGCAGTGTAACGTTGGGGCCATTTTAAGGGAGCCAGGGATTTCCCAGCATGCTTTGCCAGTTTGAAACGTTACTGTGTGTGTTAAATGTGTTACTTCTGAGTTATACTGCTGTGTCATTATAACTGCATTATAATGGCCCAGCAGTGTTTAGCAGGATTAGGGCAAGATGTATCATGTGTGTGTAACCGTGATGTAAACAGAGGTCTGTGGGAATGACCTCCACTGCTCTGGGTACTAAGTTGCAAGTTGGGGTCGGGGGTGTGTAAATAAAGCCTATTCATCACAGCCATCTGCTCCATTGTCTTTGTGTGAACCCTGCATACGTCACAGTATTGTGATGCAAGATTTCAGGCAACAGGGGGAAGGAATGGAGTGATATAAAAGGAGAGACCCTGGTGTATTGAGGAAGTCTGTATGAATGAAGTGAGAGAGAGAAATAAAGTTGTCTGTCGTGCAGGTCTGGTTCCTTTATTTGCACTCTCCACACTGGTGAACCTTGACGAATTATGAAACACGAGGCAAGAACCCCGGAGTCGGCCCGGACGGGAAGCCCCAGCAACGCGTGCGCTGCTTCGGTCAAACTACCGGACTTTTGGCTGCACGACTCGCGGTCTTGGTTCCACCACACTGAGGCTCAGTTCACCCTCCGGGGAATAACGGCAGATGACACCAGATATTACTATGTGGTCACAGCGCTGGACGCTCGCACACCTCAGCAAGTAGCGAGCCTGCTCCAACAGCCTCCAGCCCACGATAAATACGGGGCTCTCAAGGCCGCGCTGACCCGGCGCTACACACTCTCGGACTGTGAGAGAGCGGAGATGCTCCTGAGGCGCTCCGAGTTAGGAGATGGGTCAGCGGTCGAACTGATGGCTGCCGTGTCATTGGATGCGCCTAACGTGCGCGCCCAATGTCAAGTCAAATTCCTTGTGTGTTTACTTGTAAATATACTTGGCAATAAAGCTGATTCTGATTCTGATTCTGATTCTGATGGAGAAGATGTTGGCGTTGATGGGCACGGACGACGGGCATTTTCTGTTTGCCCACCTTTTCCTCTGGAACCGCCCAACAGAGGCAAGAGCGGTCCTGGCCATCTCGCCGTTGCTGGCCGCACGCGACTACCGTGCGCTAGCCCAGGAGGCAGATCGGATCATCCTCACCACCAGAGCCCTCACAGTGAACGCGGCGGCGTCGGAACCCAGTGAGACGACCAGCAAAGGCGAGGAACCAGCGACGGTAGCGGCAGCGGGGGCCAGAAGGCGCCAGAGAGACATGCTCTGCTTCTACCACCGTCGCTTTGGAGAGAACGCACGCAGATGTGTGCCACCGTGCCAATTCAAGCGTTCAGGAAACGCCAAGGCCGGCAGTCAGTAGCAGCTGCAACCTCCGGTGAAGAAAACAAGCTGCTCTACGTGACGGACTCGCGCTCAGGGAGACAGTTCCTTGTAGACTCCGGCTCCCAAAAGAGCCTCATCCTGCCATCCTACGCCGACCGGCTAGCGGGAGCTAACGGCCCCGAGCTGATAGCCACAAACGGCTCGGACATTAGGACTTTTGGTGAGAGGACACTGACTGTATCCCTACACGGCCGTATGTACGAGTGGACATTCGTCATAGCGGCATGCAGTTTCCCGATCTTGGGAGCTGATTTTCTGTGTGCACACGGGTTGCTAATCGATGTTGCTAACAGATGCCCGGTTAATGCAGTGTCTTTTGATTCTCTCCCCTGTACAGCTCAAGGGGCCGGGCCAACAACACTAGCCAACGTCACAGCTCCAGGCGGTAAGTTCCCTACACTGCTCACTCAGTTCCCAGCACTCACGGTCCCAACGTTTTCGGCGGCCATCACTAAACACGGGGTGGAACACTTTATCATCACCACCACTGGGCCGCCCATTTTTGCACGACCTCGGCGCCTGGACGCAGCTAAACTGGCCATAGCACGCGAGGAGTTTGCCAACTTGGAAAGGTTGGGCATCTTCAGACGCTCAAACAGCCCATGGGCATCCCCACTACATATGGCTCCTAAGGTCGAGGGATCGTGGCGACCGTGCGGAGATTTCCACAGATTGAATAACGCCACTGCGCATGACCGCTACCCGATTCCCCATATTCCGGATTTTTCCATTCACCTCGCCGGGGCACGCATTTTTTCTAAAATAGACCTGGTCCGCGGTTACCACCAGGTCCCAGTGCGTGCGGAGGACATACCCAAAACAGCGGTAATAACTCCGTTTGGCTTGTTTGAGTTTTTACGCATACCCTTCGGATTAAAAGGTGCGGCACAGACATTCCAACGCATGATGGATGCAGTGTTGCGCGATCTGCCGTTTGTGTTTGTCTACCTGGATGATATCCTGGTGGCCAGCGTGTCCGAGGACAAACACGTAACCCACCTCAGAACGGTTTTCTTTAGGTTGGAAGAGCACGGGTTAATAATCAACCTGCGAAATGCCAGTTCGGCGTGACGGGGATTGACTTTTTGGGGCACTGCATCTCACCGGAGGGAGCGATACCCTTGCCGGACAAGGTGCGCGCTGTGGCAAATTTTCCCCAGCCTCAGACGGTCAGGGTGCTGCAAGAGTTTTTGGGGATGATTAACTTTTATAACCGGTTCCTCCCCCACGCAGCTCAGCTCATGCAGTCATTGTACACCGCGCTCAAGAAACGGAAGCCAGCGGGCAGAGTCGACTGGACTCCGGAGCAGGAGCAGGCATTCTCTGAGGTTAAAACAGCCCTGGCAAACGCCACACTGTTGGCACACCCGGACCCGGTGGCCCGGATAGCGCTCACTACCGACGCCTCGGACATGGCCATAGGGGCTGTCGTGGAGCAACGCGTTGCTGGTTCTTGGCAGTCGCTCGCTTTTTTTAGCAGAGCTTTGCACAACAGTGAGCGTAAATACAGCGCGTTCGACAGAGAGTTGCTGGCTCTCCACCTGGCCATACGCCACTTCCAGTTCTGGCTGGAAGGGCGCAGCTTCACTGCATTCGTGGACCACAAGCTGCTAACGTACGCGATGACCAAGGTTTCGGAACCATGGTCAGGCCGGCAGCAGAGACAGTTGGCCACGATCTCGGAGTTTACGACCGATATTCAGCATGTGGCAGGTAAATTGAATGTGGTGGTGGACTGCCTCTCGCGTGCAGTAGTGGCCCCAGTCTGCGTAGGGATAGATTATACAGCCATGGCCGCAGAGCAGATTGGCGATGCGGATGTGTGCGCGCTCCAGTCTGGACCAACAGGGTTAAGGCTGGAGAGCAGAGTACTGCAAGACGGCAGTCCCCCCCCCCCCCCGATCTGTGACATCTCCACGGGACGCCCGCGTCCGGTGGTCCCAGTTGCTTGGCGCCTCCGAGTGTTTGAGTCAGTTCATGCTCTGGAGCACCCAGGAGTGCGCGGGTCAGTTTATTTATTTATTTAGCGAATGCAAAGTCCTTAAGCCAAGCAGTTTCCTCCTGGTTTGCTGTATGGAGGGCGTGTAATCCTCCTTCCAGTCTTTGGAGCGGGCAAACCTCTATGATGCGTTCCATTGTTTGCTCCTCTCCACATGCGCACAGTGGGCTAGGGCTACTGCCCCATCTGTGAAGGCTGGCCAAGCAGGGGCCATGTCCAGTCCTGAAGCGATTGAGTGTAGACCACTGTCTCCTTGGGAGGTTGGTGCCCGGGACCTGTTGGTTGGGGTTTATCACCAGCTGTTTGTTTGGGACCTCCTTGGTCTCCCATTCCTCTTGCCAAGCTGTCTGGATGGTAAAGTCAGCTGGGGGAGGGTTTTTCCAAATCGGCCGTCTGGATGAAAGTCGGGCAGTGGGTGGGGTGTAGATATCTGCATGGATTGGTAAGTGAGGAAAATCTTTAACTGTTTGGAGCATCCTTTGAGTTAATGCTGCTCGCCGGATGTGTGGAGGGGCTATGTTTGACAGTACAGAGAGCCAGGGGAGTGGTGTTGAGCGGATTGTTCCAGTTATAGTTCTCATGGTTGAGTTGAGCTGGGTGTCTACATGGTGTGTGTAAGATGACCTGGACCAGACAGGGGCACAATATTCTGCTACAGAGTATGAAAGGGCCAGTGCTGAGGTGCGCAGGGTGGAGACTGCCACTCCCCATTTTGCACCAGCGAGCTTGCAGAGCAGGTTGTTTCATACCTTCACCTTAGCAGCCGTCCCCTTTAGATGTTCCTTGAAGGATAAGGTCCTATCAAGGGTCACTCCAAGATAAGTTGGATTTGGGGCATGCTTAAGCTTGAGTCCGCTCAGGTGGATGTTTAGTTCTCTGGCAGCTTTTGCATTGTGGAGATGGAATACACTGGAGACGGTTTTTGCTGGGCTTGGTTTTAGGCGCCAGATTTTGCAGAACTGGTCCAGTTTGGCAAGATCTTCCGTGAGCACCCGTTCCAGTGGTTCAAAGTCTGGTGCTTGGAATGCCAAACAGATGTCGTCTGCATAGATGAATTTGCGGGATTTTGTAGTAGGCAGGTCGTTTATGTAGAGGTTGAACAGAGTTGGAGCTAGAACTGAGCCTTGTGGGAGTCCGTTTTTCTGCATTCTCCATGCACTTGTGTTCTGACTGAGGTGGACTCTGAACCTTCGGTTGGTCAGCAGGGTTTTTATAATTGCTGTTGCCCAAGCAGGGATCGCCTTTATAAGTTTCAGGAGGAGGCCTTTGTGCCAGACCGTATCATAGGCGGCTGTAAGATCGAGAAACACAGCCCCTGTCTTCAGTCTGCTCTCGAAGCCATTTTCGATGAAGGTGGTTAGGGCCAGTACTTGTTCTCCTGTACTGCGGTCCTTGCGGAAACCTGTTTGATCCACACTTAGAATATCCTCTATTTCTGGGGAAATGTGTTGCAGTATTAGGCGCTCCATGATTTTGTAAGGAACGCTGAGTAGGGAGATTGGGCGGTAGCTTGCTGGTAGTTTGTGGTCTTTGCCAGGTTTTGGGATGGCAATGACCTTTGCTGTCCGCCATTTCTTTGGGATCGAGTTTGTTTGTGTGATCCTTGTGTAGAATTGTGTCAACCAGGTTAGGGCTTGGGGGCCAAGATTTTTCATGAATTCTGGGAAGATGTTATCGTATCCTGCTGCCTTTCCACATTTCAGGCCCTGTAGGACTTTCTCCAGTTCAGCAGCCTCGAAGGGTTCAGGGTTCGTTTCCTCTACAGGCATTTTTTGGTGTTTTTTTTAGCTCAGTTGTAACTGCTCTTCTAGTGTCTTTGTCTTGGGGTGCTTTGGTGATAGTCAGTAGGTGGGATGCAACTTGGTTGGGTGTGACGGATGCTCGGCTTTGGCTAGGGGGCTTCTGTGCAGCTCCTAGGCGACGGATGAGGCTCCAACATTTCCTGCTAGAGTGGGTAAAGCTCCGGTCAGCAACTGTCTCCTCCCATTTCTTTCGCCGGGCTGTATTTAGCGATTCAATGAGATGGTCCGCTATCTCTGGGTCCCCTGATGTTTGATAGAATTGTAGGAGGGCAGCACTTTCTCCGTCCAAACATGGGACATAGAGGGGTCGGTAGCCTCGTGGGATTGCAGTATGGGCAGCCTTGAAGATTGCGCTGCAGAAGCGGGTCAGTCAAAATGGTGGGAGCGAAGTTCGTATGGCCAGGCCTGCGCAAACAAGTGAAAGAGTGGGCTGCAGCCTGTGCAGCGTGCCAACGAGCCAAAGTACACAGACACACGAAGGCCCCTTTGGAGCCGTTTCGTATACCGGCTAAGAGGTTCAACCATGTTCACGTGGACCTCGTGGGCCCCCTCCCACCATCGCAGGGGTTCACGCACCTTCTGACAGTGGTGGACCGCACCACACGCTGGCCAGAAGCAGTCCTGCTAGCGGCAACCACGTCCGCAGACGTGGCATGCGCCTTTTTGACAACATGGGTTGCACCTTTTGGCATCCCGTTGGACATCACGTCCGATAGGGGCCCTCAGATTGTTTCCGACCTCTGGTCCGCGATGGCCCGTAGCCTGGGTGTAGCAATTCATCGCACAACCGCGTACAACCCACAGGCCAATGGGTTATGCAAGCGTTTCCATAGGTCACTGAAAGTAGCGCTCAGGGCTTCGCTTATGGATGCAAATTGGGTAGACCGGTTGCCGTGGGTTCTGTTAGGGTTGCATTCCTCACCAAAAGAGGATTTGGAGGCTTCTCTGGTGGAGTTTGTTTTTTCTCAGCCACTGCGGCTCCCCGGGGAATTTTTACCAGATAATCCCACGCCGGACAACTATCTGTCTCAGTGTTCGCAGCATAGCGCAGATACAGGCACGCTACCGGGCCCGGCCCACCATTGTTTTCCACGTGCTTTTGTGCCAAAAACTGAAGAATGCGGCGTTCGTGTTTGTCAGGCACGATGCCCACCGCCCCCCATTGCGCCCACCCTACGATGGCCCGTTCAGAGTACTGGAACCAGGGGACAAACATTTTTTGTTAGATTTGGGGGGTCGTCGGGAGAAAATATGTATAGACAGACTTAAGCCCGCCTTTGTGGTGGTGGATGAGCAAGTGATGTTGGCTCGAGCCCCTCGGTGTGGAAGACCCCCACTGAGAACTCCCCAGGTAGAAGATTCAGCAGAGCAGCCACACGGGCAAGTAGAAGGTCCACCCCCCCCCCCCCCCGCCATTGCCCACCCGCAGACAGACACACCTCCAAGAGCTCCCAACCGGCACAGCAGCGCCGCAGAGTCGAAGGACCCTCATTACAGCAGATATGGGAGGAGACTGAAGCCAAAAGGACGTGAGGGTTGAAACTCAGTCTGAGACTCGGGGTGGGGGTGTAGGGAACCCATGCTGGGATATTCATCTCAGACTGGAAGCAGAGAGGAGGGCAATATTCCCTCTGCCGGTAGAGCGTGGGGGATTAAATGGAGGACAGTACGTATTGTAATGTGTGAATGTATTGTGATGCAAGATTTCAGGCAACAGGGGGGGAAGGAATGGAGTGATATAAAAGGAGAGACCCTGGTGTATTGAGGAAGTCTTTTTCTGTGTATGAACGAAGTGAGAGAGAGAAATAAAGTCGTCTGTCGTGCAGGTCTGGTTCCTTTATTTGCACTCTCCACACTGGATGGATTTGGATGGAATTTTTACCAGAGGTGGTCCTTGGACTAGAAAGGAACCCATTACATTTTTGGTGATGATCTGAGAATGCATACCTCCACCAAGGCTCTTATTTTCTCACAGTGAGTTAGCTAGAATCCTCCAAAGCTACTGGATAGACTGATGCAGTTTTCACCAGAACTGGCGCGTGGCCTACACACAAACCCATTATATTTTGGAGGTGATCCATGAGGGTGGAAGGAGCCTTGGTGGAGGTATGTGCTCTTTGACTGCTTTTCTAGTTTAAAATGTTTTTTCTTTATTCTCTTTCTTTTTATATTCACATGCCTTTTTTATTGTGATGCTCACTCATTCATAGTAGAATTGTAATTGTGAGGATGGGAACACAGTGTAGGTCATTTGAGAAGCACCTGAGAACTTTTAAATAATAATAACAATCTATTATATAGAACTAGAAAAGCACTCGGAGAGCGCAGACCTCCGCCAAGTACCTCAGTTCCCCCTAATATTGGGATTTTCCCCAAATATAATAGTCCTACATTTATTTTATCTATATTTTCAGATTCCTTGACCATCAAAACATACCTTTAGCAATTGGATTCACATTGATATCTTTATTAGTTCAGTAGTTATTGACAAAAATCACTTTTTCAGTAATGGCGGTTTTCTTGTGGATATAGCTCCATAGCTTTTGAAGATACAACAAATCCATTGGCACACTACTGATTCCTCAGTGTCTTGGCTATATTTTGGTGTTTGTTGTATGTTTATATCTTAATTTGTTACCTTACAGTGATGAAAATTCCAAAGATCCCCTATTATTTCCTGTTGTGGATCACCGTATCTGGATTTTTTGCAGGATCCAGATCAGTGTTTGATATTTCCTAGAACCTATTGGGATCTTATCCTGTATTTTTTTGGGAAGCATCCTGTCCATTTATTGTGGCGTTATATACACATATGCTAAAAATGGCCCTATCTCGCAATGATAAAGAATCCTTTAAAAAATTCCTGGATCCAGACGGTGATCCGGATCACTCCCAAACTCTAATCATTTCTTCCTTGTCCCATTTCGGACTTGTCCTGAAAATTTCGTCAATCCGTTCATAGCTTTTTGAGTTATGTTGGTAACAGACAGACAAACAAACAAACAGACAAACAAACAGACAAACCCCGGTGAAAACATAACCTCCTTGGGCGGAGGTAATAAAAGAATGACAGCATCAATAGTAAGGCAATTGTATAAATTTTGTGGGAAATAGGAGAGTATAAGTTGGGTGGAGTGGTGGTCTAGTGGTAGAGCATTTGCCCCACAACCGGTAGGTCGTGGGTTCAAGTTCAAGTCATACCAAAGACCATATAAAATGGTACTTCCTGTCTTCTAGCTAGGTGCTTAGCATTATGAAATGGGGGAAGGAAAGTTGGTTACCCAGCCACAGTGTTACAAGGTTGGTTACACAAGTCATTGTACTCCTTGTCCTAAGCCTGGATAAATGGGGAGGGTTGTGTCAGGGAGGGCAAGATGAAGAAGAAGTGTCAGGAAGGGCATCCAGCGTAAAAATCCTTACCAAATCGACATGCGCATCATCACAATATAAGGTGATGATACGCTATGGCAACCCCGAAAGGGAGCAGCCGAAAGACAAAAAAGGAGAGTAATAAAGTCACCATGATGGAATCAACAAAGGATAGGTCATTGGCATCCATGAAACAGATTGGTAGTGATCACTGCTGACATGCTAGCTGAAGCCAGGAGTCAAGGATAGAGACAATTCATTTGTCTTCCGACTTGCAGTATTATCATTGTTATTAATGCTCTTTACATGCTCTACAGAAGGCAAAAAGAGTCTGTATTTGTGTCCATAACATTCCATATACACTGCCTGGCCAAAAAAAGTCATACACTCTAATATTTTGTTGGACTGCCTTTAGCTTTGCTGACGGCACACATCCGCAGTGGCATTTTTTCAATAAGCTTCTGCAGTGTCACATTTATTTCCGTCCAGAGTTGCATTAATTTTTCACCAAGATCTTGTGGAGTTTGCATGTTCTCCCCGTGTTGCGTGGGTTTACTCCGGGATTTCTCCGGTTTCCTCCCACATGCCAAAAACATGCATGTTAGGTTAATTGGCTGTTCTAAATTGTCCCTAGATATCTGTTTCCTATAGGCCCTTAGAATAGAGGGTTAGTATTAATGAAAGCGCTTTGAGTGGTCTTTGTGACTAGAAAGGCGCTATATAAGTGCAGGTTAGTTAGTTAGTTAGTTAGTGATGATGGGAGAGCCGGACCACTTTGCAAAGTCTTCTTCAGCACATCCCAAAGATTCTCAATGGGTTTAAGATCTGGACTCTATGGTGGCCAATTCATGTGTGAAAATGATGTCTCATACTCCCTCAACCACTCTTACAATTCGAGCCCAATGAATCCTGGCATTGTCACCTTGAAATATGCCCATGCCATCAGGGAAGAAAAAAATCAATTGATGGAATAACCTGGTCATTCAGTATATTCTGGTAATCAGCTGACCTCAGTCCTTGAGCACATAATATTGCTGAACCTAGACCTTGACCAGTAATTATCCAATGGGAGACTCCAGGCACGGACTGGGCATTGGGAGGGGTGGGACATTTCCCAGTGGACTGGCCAATCAAGAACCAAAGTGGCCTGAACAAGCATTCGGCAGCGGACATATATGAGTTCTTTCTGGTATTATGTGTTCAGTATATTCAAGAGTGCGTTATTGTTCAGTAGTTCTGTGCTGTCTGAGGTACCTTGAACGCACCAAAGGACTGCAAGGGGATGCAGAAGCACAGATGGATTGGGCAGAAGTGGATGAGAGTGGCAGGAAAGCTCTGAATTTCCTCAGCTGCTGGTTAAAAAAGCTGTTGGTTAAGAAACATATTGCTACCAGTAATATTCTTTCAGTGGCAAAATGGAAGGTCTGCTTCCTTTATTGTGCCAAACAGATTTACTTTGCCAAAAGGAGCTTTATACAGTACATATACAGTATATGTACTGTATATTATTTATAAACTCCTCTTGCAATAGCTTTTAATACTTTATTTAAATTGTTTTACCCATGAAGGGCCTGACAGGAGGGGAATGAGGAAAGGAGGGGTGGGGGAAAGAAAAGGAGAGGAACAAACAGAGAAGACAAACAGACTAACACAACTGAAACAAACAGAAGACAAACCGTTTCTTCTACTTGAAAAGGTCTCATCACAAGTCTGGTATCTGCACCTGTTAAAGGAGAGACATATGTGTGTGTGCATGTGTGTGCGCGTGTATGAGAGTGCAAGCAAATTAAGTGTGTGCGTGTGAGTGGTTTTCCAGGAAACATACAAAGAGGGCAGCAGGTCGCAGCAACGCTCCCTTCCCGGAAACCCCGAGCAAGCAAAACAGCGCCACCAACCCCACAGAGTCCAAATGTCCCGAGACAAACAAGCCCTGGGACAGCCAGGCATCTGCCTCAGGAGGGACGGCCAAGGGAGGCCGGGCTGCCAAGCGGCCGACGCATCCCCGCCCCCGGACCGGCCAGCCCCCGCTCCCCCAGCAGGGCCAACACCAGCCCCTGGGCCCCAGGCGCCGGAAGGCCAGCACCCCCCACTCCTCCCCGCTGCTGGCACGAGCCCCCCCAGACACCCCCACAGTGGACCCGACCCCCCCCCAGCGCCGCCAACACCCCACCCCCCAGGAACCCCTACGCCTTCTTGCCAAAGGAAGGCGGCAGCAAGGCACAGGAGCCCCACGGGGGGCCAGCCCCCCCAGTCCAAGGGAGCCCACGCAGTCAGGAGGTACCAGGAGGCACCACCCCCTCAGTCCAGCACCCCCCAACCAGCACACACACTCATTCCCACGCACTCCCACCCTCATGCTCTCTGACACACCCACTCGCACCCACACACACTCACACGCACTCACTCTCCCTCTCCCCCATACAGTTCCACACTCGCACCCCCACACCCAGTCCCACCCACTCTGTCCCACTCCCATACCCACTCAATCTCACTCCCACTCACCCTCACAGTCTCCCGCACCCACCCACACTCACCCCCACACACACTCTCACTCACACGCCAACTCAGTCACATCTACTTGTGCTCTCCTCCCCACACTCATTCACCCTTATTTCTTGGGGCGGCCGCGGAGCAGATGTGGTGGGCATGAACACACACCAATGCCCGGCAATAGCCGGGGAGACCGCTAGCACAAACCAGCAGCCACACCCCCACCAACCTGCCCCAGGGCGGCCGCGGCCACAGACGCAGACCACCACCACTACCAATGCCCACCCGAAGCGACCAATCAATGGTCCACCGCAAGTGCGCTGAAACACCACCTGACACACAAAACGCCACACAAATCCGACCCACCATCACCATCTCCACTCATCACTCACCCGCTCTCACTTACTCACTTGCTCACTCACTTCGTCACTCTCTTACTCCCTTGTTCGCACCCATTCACTCTGCAGCACCCAGGGATGATGACAACATGACGGGCCCCAGGTCACCAGCCAGGCCCCCGGCAGAAGGAGGGCAGCAGGGGTGGGGTCTTTCCCGTGCACAAATCACGATGGGTGAGTGTTAGTTGTGTAGTGTGATTGTGTGTAGGTGTGTGAACTACCAAAGTGCAGTTAAAGTTGGGGAGATAGTGTACTAGGGCACTGCTAGCCATTGCTATGGGCAGCGGGGCTCCCATCCCCTCAAGCTTTCCGTGTCTACAGTGCAGTTAAAATTGAGGTGAGTGTGGCCCCACTGCGGAGTAGACAGAAGGATCCTCGTCACCGACACCGTACGGCACACCCCCTCCCCAAAACCCTAAGTGTATCCAATAAGATGTATGTTCAACCCAGAATTGGGGGGATTGGAGGGGTAAGACTGGGAGGGAGGTGGTCCAGAAGAGAGCCCATCCCCCCAGAAGCCAGCTCCCAAACTAGATCTGGAGGCCGCCCACTGCCCCCAGATCCCATCCCAGGGTGAGGGCCACCAGGCCGAGCAGCCTAGGACCCGCTAGCATCACACCCCGACGCTCACCAGCACTACAGGCATGATGGCGCAGCCACACTCACACTTACTCTCATGTATTTTGTACACACAAACATACATAATAATAATAATAATAATAATAATAATAATGGGCAGGACCCATACAGTGCCCCACATGCCTGTGCGACACCCCCAGAGCACCCACCACAAGCCCACCAACCATCCCCCCCAGACAGACATCGACAGCAGCAGGCCACCCTGCAGCCACAGCTGCCCCGGGGCAAACCGACAGGAATGCAGCCACCGGCCCACACCAGTGGCCCACCTGGCCACCCCCAAGCATCCACACACGCCCATACCCAGTGCCACAGACACCAGAGGCAAGTGGCAAAACGCCCCGTCCCAGGACACAATGGCAGGGCGGCCGGGAAGAGCAGAACCTGAACCGCCACTCCCCAGGCCACCAGACGCCCTAACCCTAACCCCCCGCCGCCCAACAAGGTCTTCCCGTCCACATACACACCCTCCACCCCTGCGTGTCCACTCGCAGTTACTCACACCCACACATACACAGACACGCCCACCCTCATATGTACACACACATACTCACCATCACATATGTCCACCTGCACCCACACACAACCTTGCATGTTTACACACAACGCACATACCCACATGTTCACACACACATGCACGCACCCATATCCACACCCACACATATACACGCAAACCCACACACACCCATAACCACGCACACCTGCACCTATGCATGCGTACACACACTTGCACACATGCACGCACACACATGTACACACGCACACCCACACGTATACACGCATATCCCCCGTTCTCCGGGGCGCGGTGGGGACAACCCCCCGGGATGCAGGCATCAGCTCCCGGAGCACCGCCAAGGCCCCAGGAAGGGTATGACCCCACTTTGTGGGGACATGCTGGGGCTGGCTCGCACCACCGGCGCACACCCGACCCCAGCCCAGAGGGGGAACAGCCCCCCAGCACCAGGGGCCCAAGGCCAGACCCAGCCCCACCCGGGAGGCAAGGTCAGCCAGCCCGGGGGGCGGCCCAGCCCATAGCCCCCCAACCAGCACCCCCCCCCCAGGCCAGACGTACAGCCACCCCAGGACAGGTTCCCCAGACACCGGCTCGAGTGAGTCACAGAAACCCCTTGCAGTCACGGAGCAGCCAGCCTCCAGAGGCGCCAAGGAGAGCAAGCCACCACCCGCCACCGCTCACGTTATAGAATCAATAACATCCTCTTTTGTTGTAGGATATGAGGATTATTCCAAATGGGCGTGAGTTTACAAAGGACAAGTGAAGACCCCGTTATTTTTAAAAATTTCCACCAGGCTGTCAGAGAGGAGCTAATGTTAATGCTTTTAAAACAGTCATGGTGCTTGATACAGGGGATCATAAAAGGTAAGTCAGAGATTTTTAGCGACCCACAGAGAGCTTGTTCAACTTCGAACCATGGGTTTCCTATTGGAGTTGATTTTGTCCAGTCAGAAACAAACAGCAGTCTATTGGCAAAGAAGTAATTGAAAAACTGGTAAATCTAAACCTCCATACTCTTTTGCTTTTTGAAGACTTTTTAAACTGATCCATAATGGTTTATCCTTCCATAAAAATTTACTTATATTTGAGTCTAGAGACTTAAACCAGGCCATAGATGGTTGGGTAGGAATTATTGAAAATAGATAACTGATTTTTGGAAGGACCATCAATTTCACGGATGCAACTCTTCCCATTAGTGATATAGGTAATGTCCTCCAACGCATAAGGTCGTCTTGTATTGTTTTTAGAAGAGGAATGTGATTTAGTCGCAGTAACTCTGAGAGCCTGGGGAAAATATTTATTCTTAAATATTTAATATTACCTGATTGTATTGGAATAGTGGATATATTGTTACGATCCGAGCGCCGGTCTTGTCCGCGCTCGGGCCACGTATAGCTCGCTGCTGGCTTTGGCAGCTGTGGGTTATATTCTGGCTTCACCGGGCTCTTATTGTGAAGGCGCTCGGTGGGGCTTCCGGCTGTCAAAGACGGTCAGCTGTTTGTCATCACTGCTCGTTAGCGCTCGGCTTTATTAGGCGGGCGCTGACGGTAGTCTAGTTGTGGGAGTATCGTCGAACATTCGTTAAATCCTTGTCAAGTCATGGTCAAGCTTGGTCGGCGCACTAACCTCGTCAGACCTTCATGTCAGGTTCGTTCTTATTATGTCACAGTTTAGCTCGTAGTGGCTAGGGTTAGCCCTATGAACCCCTGTACCTCGTAGTGTGTGTTTTTGCCCTTTGCGGCTCATAGTCTTGTGTCACGTCTTGTCCTGTAAATAAACATCATTGCAAAACTCACTGGTGACTCCTGGCGTCTTATGGTGATTCGCGAGGACCACCGCATGACAGTATACTCCCACCAGACGTCTAAACGGAGATGCCACACCGAGACGCCTTTTTCACCGTGAGTTTTTTGTGCAAATTGGACAATTGTTCTTCCCTGTCTGGGTGTCAATTGTTGGGAGAATGCCGTCATCCAGGGGCCGCGGTCGGCGCCTGGGCAAGGAGCTAGCGGAGGCTCTGGAATACGTGGATGGTACTCTATTCACCGCTACGCTGTACGACACTCCCAGCGGCATACGTCGGCACCTGGACTGCATTGAGGTTCTTCTCGACAACCTTCCTCTCCACTACGACGATCACCCGGAGGTGATGATGAGGAGAGATGAACTTGCCACACAGCGCGAGATACTCAGTGGCTGGAGGTGGAAGAAAGCAGGAAGCAGAGGAGGAGGCATTCTTGCTCCCCGCGTTGGAATCCCGTTCCTGTCCCTGACCCGGTCCAGGAGGTCGCGCCAACTGGAGGTCATCGACGACGTCGGCACCACGGCCTAGGAGAACCTTGGCAGAATCCCCGGCTGGACCCGCTGCCGGCGAAGCCTGTCAGCGAGCCTTTGAGAGCGGCTCCACCTCGTCCTTCCAGGGGGCCCTCTGTCGCCATCCAGCGGGGAGAGGGAGGAACAGCGTCCCCTACAGCAGGCACCATCTTTCCTCCAGGAGAAAGGCAAGTGCAAGTTAATTCATTACACCATAATTGCAACCCGCCTTGTCTGACTCCTGGGGGCGGAGTTCGGGGTTCACAGCCCCCCAAGCTTCCTCCACCTGCTGTAGTGATAATAACTAAACCTGCTGCCTCTGTGTACCCCCCCGTTGAGCGGTCCGCGACGCCAGGCCTACGTCGTCGGATGAGGAGGGGCCCTGCAGTGCTGGAAAACCTGGATCCGGCCCTGCAGCCACGTCGTGGACGGAGGAGAAAAGCGGGCTGCGGCCCGGAGTCTGAGCCGACGGTGAAGCGTCCCTGGGTCTCCTTGCCGGAGCAGTCCGAGCCAGCGGGTCAAGTGTCCCCTGCCCCCACGCCATACGGGTCATCGGCGTGGACATCAGCGCGGGAGGAACCTCAGGCTGCAGACATCATCTTGCCAGCTGCGGAGCCCGACGCAGCTGAGTTGGAGCCTGCTGACGAAAGTCACCGCCCTGAACCTGGATCGTCAGAGTCCTGGGTGGCAACAGAACCCGAGTGCAGGTAAGTGCTTCCTCTTGTGTCTCTGTCCCCTGTTTTGGAGCATTTGTGCCTGCCTCTAGGGGAGGCGAGTGAGGAGCAGCCGCCTGCTGCACCCGAGCTCGTCTCGCTGGGTTCTGTTGCTGCCGGTGATACTGATCCCGGTTTTTCTGTCTCCTGGGAGCTTCTTTGCAGTGTCGCGGGCATGGAGCCAGTCAGAGACACTGAATTGGAGGTTCCGGGTTCAGGGGTAGAGGTCGCCAGCAGAGCTGCACCAACCCAGTCGGGGTCCGTGGTGGAGGCTTCTGTGGTCCAATCGGGGTCCGACGGGGGTGTGCCTGAGACCCAATCGGGGTCCACCGCGGGAGCGGCTTTGGCCCAATCGGGGTCCGACGTGGGTGCGCCAGAGGCCCAATCGGAGTCCACCGCAGGTGTGGTTCTGGCCCAATCGGGGCCTGACGTGGGTGCGCCTGAGGCCCAATCGGGGTCCATCGCGGGAGTTGCTTTGGCCCAATCGGGTCCGACATGGGTGCGCCCGAGGTGCAATTGGGGCTCACCGCAGGTGCGGTTCTGGCCCAGTCGGGGCCCAACGTGGGTGCGCCCGAGGCCCAATCGGGGTCCATCGCGGGAGCTGCTTTGGCCCAATCGGCGCCCGACGTGGGTGCAGCCGGGACCCAATCGGGGTCCAGTGGAGGTGCAGCGCCGGTGTGGTCCGCGGATGGTGGAGGAGCTGCAGACCCTTCGCCGTCAGACTGAGTACGGGCTCATTCTTGCTTCCCAGTCCCTCGTCAGAGTCATCACCCCTGCTCCTTATCACCGGGGGCCGTGGGGGTCCTGCTACGCTCGCCCCGGCTCTCCCATGTTTTGTCTTCGCCAGGGAGGCCGCTGCGGGCTGTTTTCCCTCGGTATTGGTGGATGAGAGACGCAGGTCGGCCGCCTGAAGAACTGCTTCGCTGGTACGGTGCCTCAGGTCGGCCACCCAACATGTTACGTGTTCTTCTGGGTGACCTGGTTCAGCCTCCGGGGGAGGGGACTTTCCGGGCCTGGGACTTTGACAAGCCGCCCGGTCATGTTCCGCCTCCCATGACCACCCGCCGGCTGTTGAACGCGGGGAGACAGCCCGAACTGTTCCTGGGGCGCTGGGTCTCCGCTGTTCAGTATGAACTGTTGTGGGGGGTAGAGGTCACCTTTTTGGGTGGGGGTTGATCCAGTAATTGTTCTGGGTTTTTTTCGCTATCCTGTGTGCTCTGTGTAATGGTCATTTGGGTGTCTGTGGGCATTTGTGATTGTCTTGCAGGTTGCCTTATTTTGTTTTGTGTGTATCTAGGTTTGATCCAGTAATTGTTCTGTTTTTTTTTCTTGCTACCCTGTGTGTTCTTTGTAAGGGTTACTTGGGTATCTGTGGGTATGTTTGCTTATGTCCTGCAGTTGCCTTATTTTGTTCTGTTTTTTCTGTACATGGTCTTTTGAAAGCTCACTAGAATTCACATAGGTGAGAAGCCGTTTTCTTGTGAAACATGTGGACAAAGATTTAATCAGCATGGTCATTTGAAAATTCCCATGGGAATTCACTCAGGTGAGAAGCCATTTTCTCGTGAAACATGTGGGCAAGGATTTAATTTTCTCTTGCGGTCCTGTGTGGTTTTCTATAATCATTAGTTGGGCATTTAATTTGATCTGAGCATTTGGTATTTTTTTTTTGTCATTGTGCTGAGGTTTAGTTTCTTTTCCCTTGCCTGGTCTTGATTTTGTTCTTATTGCACTGATTCTGGGTTTGGTCTCTCTCTCCCTCCGGACCTACCCCCAGCTGCCCACCCTGGAGGGAGTGGGGGGGGGCATGGTGGTCTATGGGCGTTCTGGAAGCCCGCCCTCAGAGGGAGGGTACTGTTACGATCCGAGCGCCAGTCTTGTCCGCACTCGGGCCACGTATAGCTTGCTGCCGGCTTTGACAGCTGTGGGTTATATTCTGGCTTCACCGGGCTCTTATTGTGAAGGCGCTCGGTGGGGCTTCCGGCTGTCAAAGACGGTCAGCTGTTTGTCATCACTGCTCGTTAGCGCTCGGCTTTATTAGGCGGGCGCTGATGGTAGTCTAGTTGCGGGAGTATCGTCGAACATTCGTTAAATCCTTGTCAAGTCATGGTCAAGCTTGGTCGGCGCACTAACCTTGTCAGACCTTCATGTCAGGTTCGTTCTTATTATGTCACAGTTTAGCTCGTAGTGGCTGGGGTTAGCCCTACGAGCCCCTGTACTTCGTAGTGTGTGTTTTTGCCCTTTGCGGCTCATAGTCTTGTGTCACGTCTTGTCCTGTAAATAAACATCATTGCAAAACTCACCGGTGACTCCTGGCGTCTTATGGTGATCCGCGAGGACCACCGCATGACATATATTTGAACAATTACAATTTATAGGTAAGACTTACCAGTTACCTTGACAAGCTCAACATTATCTCATCTCAATATGGCTTCAGAAAGAAACACACTACTTATATGGCAATACTTGACCTAATTGAAAAAAAAATCAATGAAGCAATTGAAAGAGGCAACTATGGTATTGGCATTTTCTTAGACCTATCTAAAGCGTTTGATATCATTAACCTTGACATCCTAATTAATAAATTACAACATAATGGTATCTGAGGCCTAGCCTTAGATTGGTTTATCAGCTATCTGTTTGGAAGTCCAATATGTTTATCTATCTATAAATTCACAAAATCTCTGTCTGTGTGTTTGTGTGTCTGTCTGTTCCATACATATCTCTTGAACCGTTCATCAGATTGGCCTCAGATTTTAAACGTGCTTTGCTGAGGTTACAAGGGTGTGCATCCCCGAGTATGGAGTTGCTCAGTCAAAATATGTAATTTTTATCAATAAAAGTTCAGCTACCACTCTGTCATGCCCAGGCTTCTAGAAGTGTGGGCGGGGTTTGGTTCTGGATTGATTCCTACTGACTGGATAATATGCAGCATTATGGCATCAGTAACCACAGCACTCCGTGTGCAAAACAAGGAAGCGAAACGTGACAAATTTGACTAGAAAAAGATAATACTTAAGATTTAATGCTTAAAAAGTTATACCATAAAGTTGCCGTGATTGCGTAGGTCTAATGAATAATTCGGCATGGAGAACAATAAAGTTGCCATGATTGCATAGGTCTAATGGATAACTTGGCATGGAGAACATGAGGTGTGCGGGTGCGCTGGGGGAGGGGGGGGTGAAGCAGCAGCTGAACCGTTGGCACCACGAGTAAGCTCCATGTGCAAAACAAGGAAGTGAAACGCAACAAATTTGACTACAAAAAGATAATTAAAAATTTATACCATATAGTTGCGGTGATTGCATAGGTCTAATGGATAATTCGTCATGGAGAACACGAGGTACGCAGGTGCACTGGGCGAAGGAGGGGTGGAGCAGCAGCTGAACCGCTGGCACCACAGGTAAAGCAACAGCCAAGACTCCCATTAACTGGGCAGGCTGAGCTTGGCTCCCTGCAAAAGACTGTGATCCACCGGTTCAGCTGCTGCTTCTCCAACACTGGTGTCCGACCGGGCACTCCACGATCGTTCGTGGGGAGGCACACCCAGCCTGCCCAGTCAGCGGTAGACAGGAGTCCCTTTGCAGGACCACGACTTGCCATTGCCGATGGCGCTCCTCTCGGTGTGCTCCACAATTATTAAAAGTTAATAATTGTGGAGCAGAATGCCCAGATCAACTGCATATCATATGCGGCCACATGCACAGTTTGACTAAACAACGACCGTCACCAAACTGGACACAAAAACACTCAATAACTCATAAAAGATCAGACAAATAAGTGATCTGACAAAAAAAATAAACAAGCGATTCTTAAACAGTGGCTAATATTGGATGTCCCATTCATTTTCAATTATTCTGTAATTAATATTTGCACAATCAAATAAATCTCAGTTCAGTCCCTTTCATATTTATCAAAGTCTAACATGTGATTGCCTACATACATATAGGTTACACCTCTGTATTCCACTTTCAAACACAGCTTACGCGGCCAGACACGACCTGGCTCAAAGGCACGCTAACTGATGGCGATAAAAAAAAAGTTACTTTCAATAAAGTGAACAATAAGATAATGCATGGAGTGTGCTTTTGGCCTGAGGCTGATTTATCATGGAAAACAGCTGAGCTCTGTGGTTCCAGCGATCAGCTGATTGGATCCACCTTTAAAAAAAAACATGAGAGGAAGCCCCAACAACCTTTGCTCCACTGAATGCGGGACGTAGCAACAATACACTGGATAAATTTTCAGCATGGGGTACATTTTTTCCAGTTTATAAAATTTTTCACAAGGTCTGAGGTGTGTGTGAAAAACATTGTATTTTGGTTAACGTTTAGAGGGTCAAAAATGTGATAGTTTAGGTGGAATAATAATAATAATAACTAGAAAAGCACTCAGAGAGCGCAGACCTCCGCCAAGTACCGCAGTTCCCCCTAATATTGGGATTTTCCCCAAATATAATAGTCCTACATTTATTTTATCTGTATTTTCAGATTCCTTTACCATCAAAACATACCTTTAGCAATTGGATTCAAATTGATATCTTTATTAGTCCAGTAGTTATTGACAAAAATCACTTTTTCGGTAATGGCGGTTTGCTTGTGGATATAGCTCCATAGCTTTTGAAGATACAACAAATCCATTGGCACACTACTGATTCCTCAGTGCCTTGGCTATATTTTGGTGTTTGTTGTATGTTTATATTGAGGCGGCATGGAAAAATAAGCAGTGATGCTGTGGTTTTAAGCAGATTTTATTAATCATACCGCCGTCACGGGAACTCGGCTCCAGCCATAGCGTGAGCAGGCTGAAGCCGAATTCCTCAGGCTCTCAGTGAAGAGGGGACACAAAATCTGTGTCCTGCAGCAGGGTTGAAGTCAGATTGAGAGAGTAAGGGAGATTGCGTTACAGAGTTGCACCTTAAATACTTGATCATAACAATACATCAAAGAGACGTACCCCACAGTTTAGAATGATCAAAGGGACAACAGAACAGGCAGGAGGTATTTGCATTTGTAAGACATACATCACAATGGGCAGATTAGCTAGACCTCGCTCCAAGTGTCAGACAAAGAGGCTAACCAGCACATCTACATATTGATCTGAGTCTCTAGGTCACAGTAAGGGCAAAATGCATGAACACTTTAACTTCAAGGCTGTAAACTCAGCGTGCAGCGGAACAAACCCCAGGAGTGCGAGCTGACTGTCTCTGTGTTCTGTCTGTGTGTTGTGGGGGGTTTAATCAAACCGCTACACTGCTCCCCCCCAAGAGGGAAACGGTAGGGGACCGTGACCTCGATGTTGCAGTCTGGGCAGCAAGCAGGGAAAAGCTCTGTGCAGGAGGGGGGGGGGGGGTAGTCGCACCAAAAGTGTTTGCTGCTCCGCGATGTGAATACCATGCATGAAAGGCAACGATTAACATCACATAGGTGAGACAGAAGAAACTCGTCTACCTGTAGACATTAATACACCAAAGCACATCTACATATGTAAGATGCTCAGAAAAAGCACAGTAAGGACAAGCCATATGCACACTATAACGAATGGCGCATGACATCACAATACATGCATGTTTGCATCACAAATACATGAATGGCACATTGCATCTCAGTAGTGTAGCAGGAAAACAGAGAAAAGAGGGCTGAGTGTCCTTAGTCTGTTGTGGGGTTAAAACGAACCGCCACACACGCTCCCCCCCAAGAGGGAAACGGTAGGGGGCCGCGACCTCGATGATCCATCTGTGTGAGCGAGCTGTGGGAGAAGCTCGCTGCAGGCGGAGGGGGAGGGAGGGGAGGGGTAGTAAGTGCCGGCAGGAGCTGTGAAATCGTCCTGAGCCGCGCAAAAATTGCTTGTGGGTCCGCAATGTCGAAGGGCTGGTCCCGTTGAACGTGCAGCGGTCCACAAGAAGAAAAATTAGTCTCTGACTCCTCTCGTGGCCATGAAGAAAAGCAGGAGCGGCTGTAAGAGAAAAAGTAAACAAAGCATAGGGACTGTTGGCTTTGGGTGCTGAAGCAACCCCAAAGCTCCTGGGAACAGCTGACGGCTGAAATCCCGTTGTGCCGTGGCTAAGACCATTAAAAAATCCAGTGGCGAGCTGCGTGTTTGCTTCAGGTGAACGAGCAACCCTGAAGGTTCTGTGGGCAGCGGCGGAGGACGATGGCGGTCTGTGGCGTGGCTGAGACTGTTAACAAATCCTTCCAGTATGTTGCATGCGTGCCTCAGGTGAGCGAGCAGCCCTGAAAGGCAGCGGCGAAGGAGGAAGGCAGTCTGTGGAGCCATTACTTGTCCCATGCGTGATGCGCCGTCCTTGTAACTCCCCGATGCGTGCGCGGGGGTTCAGTGCGTGGGTGGGCCGCTGGAGTGGTGAGTCAGGGTGCAGAAACTTGGCGGAGATCAGCGCAGACGGCGCCAATAAAATCCAGGTTGAGCTGTTGCTGTAGATTTGGCCATGGTGCGTTGGAGCGTTGAGAGGAAATAGACGATCTTTAGTCCCTCAGGCCCGTGCAGAGGCGTTGGAGCGGCGGGAGGGAATAGACGATCTTTGTGCCCCGGGCTCGTGCAGCTGCGTTGGAGCGGTGAGAGGGAGGAGACGATCGTTGTCGCTCGTGCGGCCATGGTGCGTTCAGTTCCACGCGCTGCGCTCCCCGTCGGCCCTGGAGGTTGCCGTCGTGGAGAGAGGACGAGGTGCGTGCGCTCTCAGTGAGAGCGGCCGGTCCAGCGTGGTTGTGCAGATCTCAGGCGACGGAGCATTCATGCCCGGGTGTTGCGTTCGCTGGCCGCTCGTTTTTTTCAGCGTCGGTTCGCCAGCGTGGCCATCCAAAACAGAAGGCTGCGTTGCACAAAACGTGTGCGTGTTCGAGGGGTCACCAGTGAGGCGGCATGCAAAAATAAGCAGTGATGCTGTGGTTTTAAGCAGATTTTATTAATCATACCGCCGTCACGGGAACTCGGCTCCAGCCATAGCGTGAGCAGGCTGAAGCCGAATTCCTCAGGCTCTCAGTGAAGAGGGGACACAAAATCTGTGTCCTGCAGCAGGGTTGAAGTCAGATTGAGAGAGTAAGGGAGATTGCGTTACAGAGTTGCACCTTAAATACTTGATCATAACAATACATCAAAGAGACGTACCCCACAGTTTAGAATGATCAAAGGGACAACAGAACAGGCAGGAGGTATTTGCATTTGTAAGACATACATCACAATGGGCAGATTAGCTAGACCTCGCTCCAAGTGTCAGACAAAGAGGCTAACCAGCACATCTACATATTGATCTGAGTCTCTAGGTCACAGTAAGGGCAAAATGCATGAACACTTTAACTTCAAGGCTGTAAACTCAGCGTGCAGCGGAACAAACCCCAGGAGTGCGAGCTGACTGTCTCTGTGTTCTGTTTGTGTGTTGTGGGGGGTTTAATCAAACCGCTACAATATCTTAATTTGTTACCTTACAGTGATGAAAATTCCAAAGATCCCCTATTATTTCCTGTTCTGGATCACAGTATCCGGATTTTTTGCAGGATCCGGATCAGTGTTTGATATTTCCTAGAACCTATTGGGATCTTATCCTGTATTTTTTTGGAAAGCGTCCAGACCATTTATTGTGGAGTTACAGTTAGGCCCAGAAATATTTGGACAGTGACACAATCTTCATGATTTGGGCTCTGCATGCCACCACATTGGATTTGAAATGAAACAACTACAACGGAATTGAAGTGCAGACTTTAAGGTTTAATTCAAGGGGTTGAACAAAAATACACTGGGGTAAAAAAGTATTTAGTCAGCCACCAATTGTGCAAGTTCTCCCACTTAAAAGATGAGAGAGGTCTCCAATTTTCATCATAGGTATACCTCAACTATGAGAGACAAAATAAGAAAAAAAAAATCCAGAAAATCACATTGAAGGATTTTTAATGAATTAATTGGTATATTCCTCGGTAAAATAAGTATTTGGTCAATAACAAAAGTTCATCTCAATCCTTTGTTATATACCCTTTGTTGACAATGACAGAGGTCAAACGTTTTCTGTAAGTTTTCACAAGGTTTTCCACACACTGTTGCTGGTATTTTGGCCCATTCCTCCATGCAGATCTCCTCTAGAGCAGTGATGTTTTGGGGCTGTCGCTGGGCAACACAGACTTTCAACTCCCTCCAAAGATTTTCTATGGGGTTGAGATCTGGAGACTGGCTAGGCCACTCCAGGACCTTGAAATAAAACTGAAACAGAGGAAATCCTTGGATCAGGTAGTTAGATGGTCCAGTTGTTTGCTTGGTGAGCCACAGCTGAGCCTGACATCCCTGTACACCAGACAAGTACAGAGGGTTGCTACCTCCATTTTAAATGAGGACTCCCACCCTTTGCACTGCAACTTTCAGCTTCTTCCCTCAAGACGGAGGTTTGCTGTCCCAAAAAGTAGAACCCAGCGCTACAAAAACAGCTTTGTTCCTGCTGCTGTCAAAGAGTTGAACAAGCTGTAACAATATATTGCACATAATTTAGGTACGTATTTATTAACTCCATTTTATATTTACTTATTTTTGTAGGATGTTACTTGGGTTCTAAATATTTTACTGGGTTTTAGACCTTTGAGTTTTTAACCTCTTTGACTAGTTTTTAACTTTTAATATGACCCTTCTCTCTTACCTCTGGTTTTTCTCCCATCTCTTTGTCTTTTTATACCCTGATTGATGGAGCCTTGAGTCAGCTTCATATGTGCCTGTGTTTGTGTCTATGTTGAATGTAATTTGTGGCTTGTAAATATGGATGTCACCAGACTGCAAAACAAATCTACCTACGGGTACAAATAAAATAACCTGAACCTGAACCTGAAATGCTTCTTACGAAGCCACTCCTTCGTTGCCCGGGCGGTGTTTTTGGGATCATTGTCATGCTGAAAGACCCAGCCACGTGTCATCTTCAATGCCCTTGCTGGTGAAAGGAGGTTTTCACTCAAAATCTCATGATACATGGCCCCATTCATTCTTTCCTTTACACGGATCAGTCGTCCTGGTCCCTTTGCAGAAAAAAGGCACTTTTCCATTTGGCACACTTTGACCTCGTTTGGCCTCGTTTCGCACGGTTCGGCCTCCTTTGTCCACTTTTCCTTTCGGCACCCAATGGCCTAACAGTTCTGTTATTTCGGAACTGTTCCACTTTTATCGGCGCCGATAAAAGTAGGTCCGAAGGGTACCGGCACGGTTTCGTCACGCCACTGCTGGCCATTCATTGGTCTGGGCGTAGCGTCATGAGAGTGGGCGTTACGCTGACTTTCTAGAATCGCTTGCTGGTCGCCATTTGCAATGTTTCGTCAGTGAGCCCGCGAACAAGTGATATTATAAACCACAACGATAGAATGGCTTAACAGAAATCAGCAGGAATCTAACACCGTGGTCCAGCAGAGTTTCCTGTGCGTTTCGGCTGATGAGAGAATGCAGAGGGAAGCAGACTGAGCTTGCAGTGGGGCGCACAAGCAGACCCTCCACAAAATAGACGGAGACGCACCGGGAATTAGACCTAGCCACCCGAATTGAATTGAATGTACAGCCGCGACGCACCCAACTTCAGCAGTTGAAGCCGTGATATTGTGATATACAGGACGGTGAGTGATGTGATATTCATGCTTTATGTTATTTTTTCAAACAGTGGAAAGTTCACTTAGGACAGACGAAAACTTAATCGTGTTTAAACGATGACCTAGCTTAATGCTATGTCCGTCCTTGTATGTTTCTTTTTTGTGTTGACAATATCTGATGAAATAAGCTAGTTGTAATCCTGGTTAAAAAGTTTATTTTATTTATTTATTTATTTATTTTTACATGTTGCACTTTCGTGCTGTGCATGTACTTAATTTGTGTGTATTTCATTGTAGAGTCCAAACAGGATCTGCTCGGAATGGCGACATTTTGACACCAATGTATTTTGACAGGTAAACAACACATCATATTTATAGTCAAATCTTTTGCTTTTTAAAGCGAGGTAGTCGGATACGCAAAAGCCGATGGTGTATAGAACACGTATATTAGGATGTGAAATGTCGGCATCGAAACTGCTCCCATTTAGCTGTAATTCAAAAATGATATTTTCGTGAGGAAAGAATTCAATTTAAACAGCCAAGGACCAAAAAACGTACATTTGCTCATGGAAGAGGTCATTCACACTTGCATACAATCGCGCTATATGTGTCTGTAGGATTTTCTTTCCATGCATGCAAAAAAAGCATTTTTTTCCCGCATCCGACTACCTCACTTTAAGTTAAAGTTTAGGTAAAGTGACAAATTTAAAGTAGCGCAATTTCCACTTAATATGAAAGGGACTGAATTGAGATTTATTTGTGTGAATATTAATTACAGAGTAATTGAAAATGAATGGCACATCCAATAGTAGCCACCATAAAATAAACCGCTTGTTTATTTATTTTTATCAGATCATTTCTGTGATCCTTTATGAGTTCTAGTCATAATAGTGTATCTTGCACCTTGGGGAATGGGAGATGTTCAGTCACCATTAGAATTTAGTTTATATGTGTATAGTATTTCATCTTTAAACTCATTCAGTAATAGAACACATTACAAATATTTGAGACCCACTGTAGTGCTTCCTTTTATATTTCAGCAATACAAGCACAAAACACCACCCACACTTGAAACCAGGGCGACACAGCGGTGGCTAAATTTTATTGATAACGTTATTTCACACCATCACAACAATTCAGTATTTAAACTCAGTATAAATGGTGTAGAGATTGAAAGGGTATACAAAATTAAAATCCTTGGTGTAATAATTGATAATAAACTGTGTTGGAAGTCACATATTAATTATATTAAAGGTAAAATATGCCGGAGGAACAATGGGAATTGGCTTGTACAGAAGCTCAAACCAAATCAATAAATGCACGCCTTAAATTGATACATTTCAAATGGTTAATGCGGATGTATGTTACACCGGAGGAGTTAAATAGATATAACAAAAATATACCAGATACATGCACAAAATGCATGGAAAGTAAAGGAACCCTATTTCATTGTTTATGGGAATGTAGATTAATAAGAATGTTTTGGGAAGAGGTGAGGGTAACAATTGAAAAAATAATCTCAAAACAAATCATACTGAATCCTAAACTGTTTTTGTTGGGTCTGTACCCAGAAAAGCATAATTTTAATAAAAGTGAAAGAACATTCATAGACCTCAGTTTGCTTAATGCCAAAAAATGTATTGCACTATTATGGAAAAAGACTCATAGACCAGATGTGACTCAGTGGTTAAGACAGATGTTAACAAACCTTTCATTAGAAAGAATAACATATATACTGAAATCAAAGGAAATTGTGTTTGAGAATATATGGAGACCTTTTATTGATTATGTAAAAAATTTAAACATAACTCTTGAAGAAGAAGGTGAATGATGTGTGTGGACCTTGTAAATTCCAAACTGGTGAACATAATATGTATACTTATGTATTGGATTGTCTAGACTAAACAGAGGAGCATTGTTGAAGACTTGATTTTGTTGGTGGTTGTTGGTGTTTTTAGTGCATTTTTTTTTTTTTTTGTAGTACTTTAGCGTTAGTGTTTGATTGTTTGTATCATGTTTGTTAAAAAAAAAAAAAGGTTCAATAAAGATATTATGGAAAAAAAAAAAGGTAAAATATGCAAATCAGTCACAATACTGCGCAGAGTGAAATATTTGCTGAATCAACCCACACTATAGACTTTGTATCATTCATTAATGCTCCCATACATGACATCCATCCATCCATCTTCTACCACTTTTCCAGAGGTCCAGGTCGCAGAGGCAGCAGTTCAAGCAGAGAAGCCCAGACTTCCCTCTCCTCAGCCACCTGCTTCAGATCTTCAGAGAGGATACCAAGGTGTTCCCAGACCAACTGGGAGATGTTGTCTGTCCAGTGAGTTCTGGGTCTGCCCTGGGGTCTGAGAACTACTACCAAGCAACACTGTGTTTCAGTGCAAGGAGTCAGACTGTGGAACGCTTTTGGACCTGAATTAAAATCATGTACAAAGCTTGGACAATTTAAACAAAAACTAAAGGAATAAATACTCCAAACACACACACGTGGACAAAATTGTTGGTACCCCTCTGTTAATGAAAGAAAAACCCACAGTGGTCACAGCACAGTGACTACTTGTCACCCTTTAAATAGGCCGATTGATTACAAGTTTGTAGACACCTGTGATATTAATTAGAGGACACATCTTGGTTGGACATGTCCCTATGGTCATGTTCATGTCCCTATGGCCTATTTTCAATCTTTTCTAGGAGTACCATCATTTTTGTCCAGGTCTGTTTCATGAGTTTGTTTTTTAAAATAATTCTGTTGAACCACAATTCAAAAGCATTGTCTGATTTTCATTGGTTAATTTTCATAGAATTTTTATTTATTACCACTTTTGTCAGATTCAAGTTATTTCTGTGATCATTGTGGGTTTTTCTTTGATTAACAGAGGGGTACCAACAATTTTGTCCACGGCTGTATATACAAAACAACATGTAAAATCACACACGGATTATCATATCCAGTCTCTGTTGTGCTGTTGCTTATTTTTTGTCACGTTTTGTCTTGGCTTTGTTCTGATTTGTAATCACTCTTATTTTATTTTATTTTTGAATTCTTAGCTGGAACATGGGTGGGCAATATAAGCTGCGGCTTCAGCCATCACCCATTTCTGATAAGTTATGTTGAATTGTATAATCCGAGGAGTTCCTGTTTAATTTGACCTTATTGGATTTTTTCCCCCTTTGTTCTATTATTCTGTTCCTTTCTTTTAATCTAATTATCCAAAATAAAGATTCATTCATTTCTCAAATATGTTTTAAACTTTCTTTAATTATCCACCACCCATTTCTGTCTTTCATCTAGGCAAGGGGAAAAAGATCCACCCAAACCGGACCTTGCCTCTGTCACGACTCACCGCTCATCAGCGGCGTCAGCTGCGCGCACACCTGCACCTCGTCAGCAGCGGGCTATTTAACCCACTCGGCCCAGGGCTTCAGTCTGGAGTCGTCTGTTCGCATCGGCACTTTGTAGCTCGTGCATCAACCTCTGATCACCAGCAAGACTTCAACTACGCGTAAGCATCCCTTACCTTTTTCCAAGTTCTTCACCCCTGTGCACAGGTGGATTCCTCGGCGGCGGATTTCCCCGTCATCGCCAATCCATTCCCACCATCAGCGCAGACTCTGCAGGACGCTGTCTTCCGGGCTTCTCCCTTGCCAACGCCAGCCACCTGTATCCACAAGTAAGCGTCACACAACTCATTATCCCTGTCCAGGTGTGGTGCCTTTTACCCCTTGTCCTCTGCTCTCTCTCCGTAGGGTTGTCCGGCTGTACGGCGCGCTGCTCTGTTTCCTGCGCATCGGTGTTCACCCTCAACACATACACATACCGCACACATCCATTCAGACACACCTGCTCGTTGAATAAAGCTGTTAAATCTATCCTGAGTCTGTGTGCGTGTCTCCTGGGCCATGATGTCAGCCTCACTATTTACAGAGATGCAGGTTGAAGATCTGCTGAACCAGGACCAGTACAAGGGGCCGACCAGTTGCTTCTCAGTGAGGCAGCATGGCTGGCATGTTACCCATTCCAGTTTTTTTTTTTACAGTTTGAATTTTGCACATTCTAAATGATCTGTAATTTGCTGCTGATTGGAATAAACAATTTAGTGATTTATTCAATTCAATTCAATTCAATTCAATTCAATTCAATTCAATTCAATTGAATTGAATTGAATTGAATAAATCACTAAATTGTTTATTCCAATCAGCAGCAAATTACAGATCATTTAGAATGTGCAAAATTCAAACTGTAAAAAAAAAACAAACAAAAAAAAAAAAAAACTGCTTTATGTGTTTGCATCATGATTTTCTATTTTGTCTGTTCAGACACCGGTGGGAAAAGAGTCAACAGTACAAACCATTTATCAGTGACTTTGAAAATAATGGCTCATTTTTAAGAAAAGTAACCAAAACAATCATTTGCTGAAGACTGTAAAACAAAATAGAGACATCTGCAAAAGTACAAAGGTTTATTGTCAAAATTCCCAGGGCAATACTACATGAATACATGTATAGTTCACTGTTGATGCAGAGAATATATATTTATACAGTATCTACAGGTAGTCAGCAATACTCAATACGATATATTTCCAGTTAATCCACGTATTTCTCCATGTAACCTTGGGACTGCTTTATTTTAATTACTTCTAATCCTAGATCCATTTGTTTTGGCTTAAAATGCATCATAATTGTTAAATATATCTTATGCCTGTCACAACGGCCCTCACGGACCGTCACAAGACGCCTCAGTCACCAGTGAGTTTGCAGTGGTAATTTATTGTGGATAAGGATGAACACACACAGAACACATACAGCGGCTGAGTGAAGTCTGAGCCGGGGAACACCCGATGCGCCAGACAACAACATTAATGATGAGCTAGGCAAACAGGAACATACCTGAGCATAAAGGAGCACCATCTAAACGTAGCAGGATATAACAGATGATCGTAACCGATGATCATAACAGGATATAACAGGATATAACAGAGACTGCCGCGCTGGAGGACATTTAGCACCCGCTTATATCTCTGGCGGCTAATGACCCCAACGCGGCACAGCTGCTGCTAATGACAGCAGAGCAGCAGCTGACTTTGACAGCAGGGAGCTCCCCCGGGCGCCTTCACAATAAGAGCCCGAGGAGCTGGAAGGAACCCTCAGCTGTCAAAGCCAGGGAACAAAAAGATATGAGACCCGAGTGTGGCCAGAACCGACACTCGGGTTATGACAGTACCTCCCCCTCAAGGCCGAGCTCTGAGCGGCCAGAGTAACACCCCAGCCCCCCCCCACCCCCCTAGGGTGGGTGGATGGGGTGCTGGCAGGAGGGAGAGAGACAAACAACCAACAAGGCTATAGAAAAAAAAAACATAATCCCGGGTAACAAGAACAAAACCGCAATAAGTACAAAATAGGCAACACACCCTTGGGCAAACAGAGTGACACAAAAACACAAAACAATCCCCCCCCCCCACACACACACACCCCAACAGTCCCACAGACGAGATCAGGGACCCGGAAAGGGCGCAGTCCAGGCCCGGAGGGATGGGGCAAAAGGTTCGGGGGGGTCGTCCGGCAACAAGAGGCCACAGAACAGGGAGGGGAAAAGAGGACAGTTCGGGCGGCCTACCCCAGTCCCATGCTCGGGGGAAGAGAGTTTCAGGCGGCCGGAGCAGGTCGCCGCACAGGAAGATAAACCGGTCGGGGGGCCGGCCCAGAGAACCAAACCAACGAGACAGCCCTTCAGGCGGCCGCCCCGCAACACCAGCCCACCAGAACCGTTGGGAGGAAGCAGCCGGTGATCCCGCAAAAAAGGAGGGAGATGAGGGGAAACCGGGCGGAGCGTTCGGGACCCCAACGGCCCCAGGTGGAGATGGGTAGTGCTCCTCAGGGAGACGAGGAGGATGACTGTGGAGATGAGGGTGATGAAGAAAACGAGCCTGTCCAGCATCCGGTGGCTGGGGATCTGCAGCTCCCTCACCGAACCTAGGACCTGCTGGTGCAGCACCCACGGTGGACCCCGATTGGGCCTCCGGAACCAAACCCACGGTGGACCCCGATTGGGCCTCCGGAACCAAACCCGCGACGGACCCCGACTGGGTCGGCGTGGCACCAAACTCGACCTCCAACCCCGAAACCGGAACCTCTGGCACAGCAGGCGAAAGCAGCCCCTCGCCGGCGACCCTGGGAGAAGGCTCGAAAGAGAGAGAAAACCCGGGATCAGGATCACCGGCAGCGCCAGAACCCGGTGAGATAAGCTCGGACGCAGCGGGCGGCTGCACCCGGCTCATCTCCCCTTGAGACAGGCAAAAATGCTCTAAGAGGTGAAAAAGAAAGACAAAGTAGAGCACTTGCCTGAGCTCGGGTTCTGACGCCGTCCAGGACTGCGAAGATCCGGGCTCAGATGTCAGGAGGTCGTCATCAGGCTCCCACTCAGCTGCGTCGGGCTCCGCAGCTGGCATGATGGTGCGTGCAGCCAAAGAGTCCTCCGGCACCGATGTCCACGCCGGTGGCCCGCATGGCGTGGTGGCAGGAGAATCTCGCCCTGCTGGACCGGACCGCTCCTCCGTGGAACCCCGGGGACGCTTCCTCACCGGCGATGGCTCCATGCTGCAGTCCGCTCTCCTCCTCCGCCCATGGCGTGGCTGCGGAACCGGAACCAGGCTCTCCAGAACCACAGGCCCCCTCCTCATCCAGCGACGTTGGCCTGACGTCGAGGACCGCTCAGTGGAGGGAGACACAGAGGAAGCAGGGTTAATACTTTCATCCACAGCGGGTGGAGGGAGCTCGGGGGGCTGCATACCCCGAACTCCACCCCTAGGAGTCAGACAAGGCACAACAATGTCAAGAGGAGAGAAATTATCATGCACTCGCCTTTCCCCTAAGGGTAAGATGGTC
The DNA here is from genome assembly GCA_020510985.1 of Pholidichthys leucotaenia. Taxonomy (NCBI): domain Eukaryota; kingdom Metazoa; phylum Chordata; class Actinopteri; order Cichliformes; family Pholidichthyidae; genus Pholidichthys; species Pholidichthys leucotaenia. Next base: position 136,214,541 of record CM035837.1, read on the forward strand.
TCCGCTGTGGGGGACGTCATTCCTTCCTTTCCCCGCTGGATGGCGACAGAGGGCCCTCTGGGAAGACGAGATGAGGCCACTTGAGGCGGATCCGGGATGAAGCTCGCCGAAACGGAGCTCTCGTGACACACAGCAGCCAGGATAGGCGACGAGGAGGAGGGGGCGACAGCCGGGGTCAGTCGGGCATGGGGCGCTGACGGGACAGCGGGCGAGGGCCCGGGAGAAGACGAGGCTGCGGGGATTCCCCTCTGACGAGGCGCAGAAGTGACAGCTGTGTGGGGGGTTGAGCCCTTGCGGCGACCCGGAGCAGCATCCAGACGGGGCTCTAGCCAAGGTTGGAAGTCGGAGTGACGACGGTTCCTTGTAGGGGGTGAGGCGAAGGTGAGGTCCGGAAATCGCCGTTCCTGAGCAGAGACGGCGGCAAGCAAGTCAGCCATCTCAGGAAACTCACGCAGCGCTGGATTCCTCTCCACGAGTCTAACCGCCGCCACCACATGCTTCATACACGCTGGAGGATTCTCAGCGGAGCAAGCAGCTGCCACCCGGTCCCAGATCTTGTCTGCTGTCATCTGCAGCTTCTCTGGGGGAATCCCGAGTGACGACATGCCCGATGGGAAAAGACCTCCGGATGGTGTGAACTCCCGGGCCGGAACAGAGGCAGGAGCGGGATCCCGAAGCGAGGGGCGACGTCTCCTCCGCTTCAGCTTCCCGCCAGGATTTCCCTCCAGCCCTCGGAGAATCTCACGCTGGGTGGCGATGTCATCTCTCCTCACGCTTACCTCTGGATGATTAGTGAAGCGGGGGAGAGAATCCAGAATTTCCTCGGCTAGGTCCAGGTACCAGGGCACTTCGCTGTTGTATTCGAGGAGGGAGGCGGCGACAAGGACTCTGTCCACGCGCTCGAGGGTGTCAGCGAGAACAGCGTCCTGCCTCCGAGCACGAGACCTCCACGATGGCATGCTTCAACACGGCACCCAGACAGGTAGGAACAAACAGTCCACTACTGCAAACTACACGGTGAATGGCGTCTCGATGCAACGCCTCCTCTCCGGGCGTTAGGCGGCAGTCTACTGTCACAACGGCCCTCACGGACCGTCACAAGACGCCTCAGTCACCAGTGAGTTTGCAGTGGTAATTTATTGTGGATAAGGATGAACACACACAGAACACATACAGCGGCTGAGTGAAGTCTGAGCCGGGGAACACCCGATGCGCCAGACGACAACGTTAATGATGAGCTAGGCAAACAGGAACATACCTGAGCATAAAGGAGCACCATCTAAACGTAGCAGGATATAACAGATGATCGTAACCGATGATCATAACAGGATATAACAGGATATAACAGAGACTGCCGCGCTGGAGGACATTTAGCACCCGCTTATATCTCTGGCGGCTAATGACCCCAACGCGGCACAGCTGCTGCTAATGACAGCAGAGCAGCAGCTGACTTTGACAGCAGGGAGCTCCCCCGGGCGCCTTCACAATAAGAGCCCGAGGAGCTGGAAGGAACCCTCAGCTGTCAAAGCCAGGGAACAAAAAGATATGAGACCCGAGTGTGGCCAGAACCGACACTCGGGTTATGACAGTACCTCCCCCTCAAGGCCGAGCTCTGAGCGGCCAGAGTAACACCCCAGCCCCCCCCCCCCACCCCCCTAGGGTGGGTGGATGGGGTGCTGGCAGGAGGGAGAGAGACAAACAACCAACAAGGCTATAGAAAAAAAAAAACATAATCCCGGGTAACAAGAACAAAACCGCAATAAGTACAAAATAGGCAACACACCCTTGGGCAAACAGAGTGACACAAAAACACAAAACAATCCCCCCCCCCCACACACACACACCCCAACAGTCCCACAGACGAGATCAGGGACCCGGAAAGGGCGCAGTCCAGGCCCGGAGGGATGGGGCAAAAGGTTCGGGGGGGTCGTCCGGCAACAAGAGGCCACAGAACAGGGAGGGGAAAAGAGGACAGTTCGGGCGGCCTACCCCAGTCCCATGCTCGGGGGAAGAGAGTTTCAGGCGGCCGGAGCAGGTCGCCGCACAGGAAGATAAACCGGTCGGGGGGCCGGCCCAGAGAACCAAACCAACGAGACAGCCCTTCAGGCGGCCGCCCCGCAACACCAGCCCACCAGAACCGTTGGGAGGAAGCAGCCGGTGATCCCGCAAAAAAGGAGGGAGATGAGGGGAAACCGGGCGGAGCGTTCGGGACCCCAACGGCCCCAGGTGGAGATGGGTAGTGCTCCTCAGGGAGACGAGGAGGATGACTGTGGAGATGAGGGTGATGAAGAAAACGAGCCTGTCCAGCATCCGGTGGCTGGGGATCTGCAGCTCCCTCACCGAACCTAGGACCTGCTGGTGCAGCACCCACGGTGGACCCCGATTGGGCCTCCGGAACCAAACCCACGGTGGACCCCGATTGGGCCTCCGGAACCAAACCCGCGACGGACCCCGACTGGGTCGGCGTGGCACCAAACTCGACCTCCAACCCCGAAACCGGAACCTCTGGCACAGCAGGCGAAAGCAGCCCCTCGCCGGCGACCCTGGGAGAAGGCTCGAAAGAGAGAGAAAACCCGGGATCAGGATCACCGGCAGCGCCAGAACCCGGTGAGATAAGCTCGGACGCAGCGGGCGGCTGCACCCGGCTCATCTCCCCTTGAGACAGGCAAAAATGCTCTAAGAGGTGAAAAAGAAAGACAAAGTAGAGCACTTGCCTGAGCTCGGGTTCTGACGCCGTCCAGGACTGCGAAGATCCGGGCTCAGATGTCAGGAGGTCGTCATCAGGCTCCCACTCAGCTGCGTCGGGCTCCGCAGCTGGCATGATGGTGCGTGCAGCCAAAGAGTCCTCCGGCACCGATGTCCACGCCGGTGGCCCGCATGGCGTGGTGGCAGGAGAATCTCGCCCTGCTGGACCGGACCGCTCCTCCGTGGAACCCCGGGGACGCTTCCTCACCGGCGATGGCTCCATGCTGCAGTCCGCTCTCCTCCTCCGCCCATGGCGTGGCTGCGGAACCGGAACCAGGCTCTCCAGAACCACAGGCCCCCTCCTCATCCAGCGACGTTGGCCTGACGTCGAGGACCGCTCAGTGGAGGGAGACACAGAGGAAGCAGGGTTAATACTTTCATCCACAGCGGGTGGAGGGAGCTCGGGGGGCTGCATACCCCGAACTCCACCCCTAGGAGTCAGACAAGGCACAACAATGTCAAGAGGAGAGAAATTATCATGCACTCGCCTTTCCCCTAAGGGTAAGATGGTCTCCGCTGTGGGGGACGTCATTCCTTCCTTTCCCCGCTGGATGGCGACAGAGGGCCCTCTGGGAAGACGAGATGAGGCCACTCGAGGCGGATCCGGGATGAAGCTCGCCGAAACGGAGCTCTCGTGACACACAGCAGCCAGGATAGGCGACGAGGAGGAGGGGGCGACAGCCGGGGTCAGTCGGGCATGGGGCGCTGACGGGACAGCGGGCGAGGGCCCGGGAGAAGACGAGGCTGCGGGGATTCCCCTCTGACGAGGCGCAGAAGTGACAGCTGTGTGGGGGGTTGAGCCCTTGCGGCGACCCGGAGCAGCATCCAGACGGGGCTCTAGCCAAGGTTGGAAGCCGGAGTGACGACGGTTCCTTGTAGGGGGTGAGGCGAAGGTGAGGTCCGGAAATCGCCGTTCCTGAGCAGAGACGGCGGCAAGCAAGTCAGCCATCTCAGGAAACTCACGCAGCGCTGGATTCCTCTCCACGAGTCTAACCGCCGCCACCACATGCTTCATACACGCTGGAGGATTCTCAGCGGAGCAAGCAGCTGCCACCCGGTCCCAGATCTTGTCTGCTGTCATCTGCAGCTTCTCTGGGGGAATCCCGAGTGACGACATGCCCGATGGGAAAAGACCTCCGGATGGTGTGAACTCCCGGGCCGGAACAGAGGCAGGAGCGGGATCCCGAAGCGAGGGGCGACGTCTCCTCCGCTTCAGCTTCCCGCCAGGATTTCCCTCCAGCCCTCGGAGAATCTCACGCTGGGTGGCGATGTCATCTCTCCTCACGCTTACCTCTGGATGATTAGTGAAGCGGGGGAGAGAATCCAGAATTTCCTCGGCTAGGTCCAGGTACCAGGGCACTTCGCTGTTGTATTCGAGGAGGGAGGCGGCGACAAGGACTCTGTCCACGCGCTCGAGGGTGTCAGCGAGAACAGCGTCCTGCCTCCGAGCACGAGACCTCCACGATGGCATGCTTCAACACGGCACCCAGACAGGTAGGAACAAACAGTCCACTACTGCAAACTACACGGTGAATGGCGTCTCGATGCAACGCCTCCTCTCCGGGCGTTAGGCGGCAGTCTACTGTCACAACGGCCCTCACGGACCGTCACAAGACGCCTCAGTCACCAGTGAGTTTGCAGTGGTAATTTATTGTGGATAAGGATGAACACACACAGAACACATACAGCGGCTGAGTGAAGTCTGAGCCGGGGAACACCCGATGCGCCAGACGACAACGTTAATGATGAGCTAGGCAAACAGGAACATACCTGAGCATAAAGGAGCACCATCTAAACGTAGCAGGATATAACAGATGATCGTAACCGATGATCATAACAGGATATAACAGGATATAACAGAGACTGCCGCGCTGGAGGACATTTAGCACCCGCTTATATCTCTGGCGGCTAATGACCCCAACGCGGCACAGCTGCTGCTAATGACAGCAGAGCAGCAGCTGACTTTGACAGCAGGGAGCTCCCCCGGGCGCCTTCACAATAAGAGCCCGAGGAGCTGGAAGGAACCCTCAGCTGTCAAAGCCAGGGAACAAAAAGATATGAGACCCGAGTGTGGCCAGAACCGACACTCGGGTTATGACAATGCCTAACTCAGTACTGTTTACCTGTTGAAATATACAGTATATTTTAATGGCTCATATGCTACTATATGGCACCTGATCCATGTTTTGTCACGACACCACTGGCTGGAGCAGGTAAATTCCGTGACGTCTCAACAGTCTCTCCGTAATTTTGACATAGATCAGATCAATTTATTTCACATGAAGCTAAACATTTCTACAGACATTATAGCCACTTCGCGTTCGTGAACTTGGGGTCACATCACTGTGATGAACATTAACGCTGACCGTTTGAAGTGATATTTTTGCCAGAAGAGAGCCATCTGAAACACACACACAGAATACAGATTTTAGGACCTAGTATCAGTAACTTGCCGACATTACAATGTTGTACGGTGGACTTAAAAGCAAAGTAGCATTAGCAATCATTAGCTTACCGTAATATGTAATGTAGTTCGCATCCTCATAGCATCTAAAATTTAGATGCTATGAGGCATCAGACTGGAGCATTTAGATTCTAAATGCTCCAGTACCTTTCCAGAGTGTGTCGTATTGCGGGTTTACCCTCTGTTCTCCATTTTTGCCTTTATTCTGGCAAAAACAGCCAGAGAACGCAGACGCCTCGTATCCTGCCAACTTGTGTTTTGCGTAACGTTACGCTTGATTTACACCAGTTACGTTTGTTTTACGTAGCGGGAGGGAGAGGGTTGCACCGCCTCCCTTTTAACTATTTCCCACCCACTTCAAATGGCACCTAGTGCAGTAGAAAAACATGCGAGCCGAACTGTACCGTGCGAAACGAGGCCAAATGAGGCCAAAGTGTGCCAAATGGAAAAGCGCCTAAACAGCCCCAAAGTATGATGTTTCCACCCCCATGCTTCACAGTAGGTATGGTGTTCTTTCTCCTCCAAACACGACAAGCTGAGTTTTTACCAAAAAGTTCTATTTTGGTTTCATTTGACCATATGCCATTCTCCCAATCCTCTTCTGGATCATCCACATGCTCTCTAGCAAACTTCAGATGGGCCTGGACATGTACTGGCTTAAGCAGGGGGACACGTCTGGCACTGCAGGATTTGAGTCCCTGCCAGCGTAGTGTGTTTCTGATGTAGCCTTTGTTACTTTGGTCCCAGCTCTCTGCAGGTCATTCACTAGGTCCCCTGTGTGGTTCTGGGATTTTTGCTCACTGTTCTCGTGATAATTTTGACCTCACGGGGTGAGATCTTGCGTGGAGCCCCAGATCCATGGAGATTATCAGTGGTGTTGTATGTCTTCCATTTTCTAATAATTGCTCCCACAGTTGATTTCTTCACACCAAGCTGCTTACCTATTGCAGATTCAGTCTTCCCAGCCTGGTGCAGGTCTACAATTTTGTTTCTGGTGTCCTTTGACAGCTCTTTGGTCTTGGCCATAGTGGAGTTTGGAGTCTGACTGTTTGAGGTTGTGGACAGGTGTCTTTTATACTGATAATGAGTTCAAACAGGTGCCATTAATACAGATAACAAGTGGAGGACAGAGGAGCCTCTTAAAGAAGAAGTTACAGGTCTGTGAGAGCCAGAAATCTTGCTTGTTTGTAGGTGACCAAATACTTATTTTACTGAGGAATTTACCAATTAATTCATTAAAAATCCTTCAACGTGATTTTCTGGATTTTTTTTTTCTCATTTTGTCTCTCATAGTTGAGGTATACCTATGATGAAAATTGGAGACCTCTCTCATCTTTTAAGTGGGAGAACTTGCACAATTGGTGGCTGACTAAATACTTTTTTGCCCCACGGTATATGATTAAACATGTAGGAATTGTAGCTAATTTTATACAAACGCTCCTCATTTCAGGGGCTCAAAAGTAATTGGACAAATAAACATAACCCTAAGTAAAATGTTACTTTTCAATATTTTGTTGAGAATCCTTTGCAGGCAATGACTGCCTGAAGTCTGAAACCCATGGACATCACCAAACGCTGGGTTTCCTCCCTTGTGATGCTTTGCCAGGCCTTTACTGCAGCTGTCTTCAGTTGTTGCTTGTTTGTGGGTCTTTCTGCCTTAAGTTTTGTCTTGAGCAAGTGAAATGCATGCTTGATTGGGTTGAGATCTGGTGATTGACTCGGCCATTGCAGAATATTCCACTTCTTTGCTTTAAAAAACTCCTGGGTTGCTTTTGCAGTATGTTTTGGATCATTGTCCATCTGTACTGTGAAGCGCCGTCCAATCAACTTTGCTGCATTTGGCTGAATCTGAGCAGAAAGTATATCCCTATACACTTCAGAATTCATCCGGTCTTTTGTCACATCATCAACTAGAAAAGCACTCGGAGATCGCAGACCTCCGCCAAGCGCCACAATTCCCCCCATACAGTGTTTGTGTGTACGTTTTCAGATTCCTTCAGATTCCTTGGCATGTAAACATATGAGTAGCAATTGGATTCACAATGATTATTTGTTTATTTGACAGGTACAGTGCAATAAACACACAATTAATCAATGACAATCAATGTGATAGTGATAGGATTAGTGGTTCAGTAGTAAAAGCATTGCCTCCTTGGCGGAGGTAATAAACTGAAGTGTTGCTGTTGTGTCCATCTCCTCCACTGACGGATGCAAATTGGGTAGACAGGTTGCCGTGGGTTTTATATTATATTATTTTGGGGTTGCGCTCCGCGGCAAACGAGAATTTAGAAGCTTCGCCGGCAGAGAGCTCGTTTTTGCGCAGCGCCTATGGCTGGCCGGTGAATTTCTGCCAAATGCACAGCTCCTATGGCTGGCCGGGGAATTTCTGCCAAAGAATCCGTCGGCGGACAGCTGCCCGTGTGAGGTTTTGCAGTTGCACGCAAACACAGGCACGCTGGGGGGCCCAGGCCAGCAGTGTTTTCCGCGTGCTTTTGTGCCTAAAACGTTGAAGAACGCAGAGTTTGTGTTGCAGACACGACGACCAGCGCCCTCCATTGCGCCTGCGCACATGTTGAAAATGGCCCTATGTGACAGTGTTGAAAAATGCTTTAAAAAATTCCTGTATCCAGACGGTGAACCGGATCACCCCCAAAATTTAATCAGTTCTTCCTTGTACCATTTCCAACAACGCCTGAAAGTTTCATGGAAATCCGTCCAAGACTTTTTGAGTTATCTTGCTAACCAACAGACAAACAGACAGACAGACAGACAGACAGACAGACAAACAAACACACAGACAAACCCCGGCAAAAACATAACCTCCTCCTGGCCTTTTCGGCCTGGCGGAGGTAATAAATACAAGTGACCCTGTGCCATTGGAAGCCATGCACGCCCATGTCATCACACTGCCTCCACCATGTTTTACAGAAGATGTAGTGCTTTGGATCATGAACTGTTCCAATTCTTCTCCAAACTTTCTTCTTCCCATCATTCTGGTACAGGTTGATCTTAGTCTCATCTGTCCAAAGAATGCTGTTCCAGAGCTGGGCTGGCTTCTTCAGGTGTTTTTTAGCAAAGTCAATTCTGGCCTTTCTATTTTTGAGGTTGATTAATGGTTTGCACCTTGTGGTGAATCCTTTGTATTTACTCTCATGAAGTCTTCTCTTTATGGTAGACTTAGATACTGATACACCTACTTCCTGGAGAGTGTTCTTCACTTGAGTGGATGTTGTTCTTCACCATGGAAAGGATTCTGCGATCATCCACCACTGCTGTCTTCCGTGGACGTCCAGGCCTTTTTGAGCTCCCAAGCTCACCAGTGCATTCTTTTTTTCTCAGAATGTACCAAACTGTTGATTTGGCCACTCCTAACATTTCTGCTATCACTCTGATGGATTTCTTCTTTTTTTTCAGCCTCAGGATGGTCTGTTTCACCTCCATTGAGAGCTCCTTTGACCGCATGTTGTGTGTTCACAGCAACAGCTTCCAAATGCAAACGCCATACCTGGAATCAACTCCAGACCTTTTAGCTGCTTAACTGATGACAGGTTAACGAGGGAAGAGCCCATGTAGCCTTGTTATTTTTTTTTTTTTGCAGCCTTCTGAGTCAATTGTCCAATTACTTTTGGTCCCTTGAAAAAGAGGCGGCTACGTATTAAAGAGCTGTAATTCCTAAACCCTTGCTCCAATTTGGATGTGAATACTCTCAAATTACAGCTGAGAGTCTGCACTTTAAGCCCATATTGATTATATAATTGTATCCTGAATATGTTTTCGTAAACAGCTAAAATAACAAAACTTGTGTCATTGTCCAAATATTTCTGGGCCTAACTGTATATACACATATGCTAAAAATGGCCCTATCTCGCAATGATAAAGAATCCTTTAAAAAATTCCTAGATCCAGACGGTGATCAAGATCACTCCCAAAATCTAATAATTTCTTCCTTGTCCCATTTCGGACTTGTCCTGAAAATTTCGTCAAAATCCGTTCATAGCTTTTTGAGTTATGTTGGTAACAGACAAATAAACAAACAGACAAACAAACAGACAAACCCCGGTAAAAACATAACCTCCTTGGCGGAGGTAATAATCACTTATCACTTCTCTCTATAAAAGCAAGAAATCTCTGTGTGTGCGTCTGTCTGTGTGTGTCACGCTTCACAGGACATCATGGGACGGTCTATGATCTCAGGCATCATAGGACACATAGACAAATGTGTCTTTATTGTCACGCGGTGACCCTCGCGGGCCACCATAAGACGCCAAAAGTCTCCGGTAAGTTTTGCATTGATGTTTTATTAATGAGACAAGACACAAATACAAAGCTATGAGCCGCTGTGGGCAAAAATACACTACACAGGATACAAGGGGATCGTAGGGCTACACCCAGCCACCTACGATCTTAACGAGGACATGAACGAGAACAAGAACGAGAATACATACATGAACCTTGATGCGAATGCTGACATCACCCAAGGAGTCTCTCAGGATGTTTGACAATACTGCTGCATCAACCAGCTGTCAGCGCCCGCTAATAAAGCCGGCGGCTAACGAGCGGTGATGCAGAACAGCTGATCTGCTCTGACAGCAGGAAGCCCCACTGAGCGCTGTTACAATAAGAGCCCGGGGAGCCAGAATGTAATCCACTGCTGTCAAAGCTGGCAGAGATGATGCATGGCCCGAGCGCGGACGAGATCGGCGCTCGGGTCATAACAGTACCCTCCCTCCGAGGGTGGGCTCCTGAACACCCATAGACATCCAATCCCCCTCCCCACCCCCTCCAGGGTGGGCGGATGGGGAAGGAGAGGATCAAACCACATATCGAGAACCAGAGCACAGACAGGAAAAAAAAAACGACTCAAAAAAATACATGAAACAGTCACACAGACACGAAATAACAGAAAAAAGAAAAAAAACTCCCTACAGTACAAAACATGATGACAGGACAAAAAGAGGCAACTGCAGAACACAAATCAAACTCCCAAAATGCGCAAATGGCAACTACAAGAAACAAAACACAGGACAGCGAAAAGAACAGAGCAATTACAGGACCAGACTACATTCCAAAATACATGACACACAATTACCCAGGCACGAAAACAAAGATACCACACTCTCAGGTCAAAAAGCAAATATAACACAGGACAGAGAAAAAAAACACAGAACAATTACAGGGCTAGACCACCACCAGGAATGACCTCTACCCCCGACAGTTCATGCCGACCGGCAGAGACCAAACGCCATGGGAACAGTTCAGGCGGTCTCCCCGCGTCCAACGGCCGACGGGTGGTCATGGGGGGCGGAACATGACCGGGTGGCTTACCACGGTCCCAGGCCCGGAAAGTCCACTCCTCCGGTGGCCAAACCAGATCGCCCAGTGAAACACACAACATATCGGGTGGCCGACCCGAGGCGCCGAACCGGCGGAACAGTTCCTCAGGCAGCCGACCCGCGTCCCTCAGCCACCAGTACTGGGGGAAAACGACCCACGGCGGCTTCCCTGGCGAGGACAAAACTTGGGAGAGCCAGGGCGAGCGTAGCAGGACCCCCACGGCTCCGGGCGAAGATGAGCAGGGGTGATGACTCTGTAGAGAGGACAGAAGACCAAAGTGAGCCCGTACCGAGCCAGGCGGCGAAAGGACTGCCGCTCCTCCACCGTCCTCGAACCACACCGGCACTGCACCCCCGCTGGACCCCGATTGGGTCCCGGCTGCACCCATGTCGGACCCCGATTGGGCCAGAACAGCACCTGCGGTGGACCCCGGTTGGGTCTCGGGCGCACCCACGTCGGACCCCGATTGGGCCAAAGCAGCTCCCGCGATGGACCCCGACTGGGTCGGTGCAGCTCCGCTGACGACCTCCAACCCTGAACCTGGAACCTCCAATTCAGCGACCCCGACTGGCTCCGCGCCGGTGACACTGCAAGGAAGCTCAGAACACACAGAAGAACCGGGATCAGTATCACCGGCAGCAACAGAACCCAGCGAGATGAGCTCGGGCGCAGAAGGCGGCTGCCCCTCACTCGCCTCCCCTAAAGGCAGGCAAAAATGCTCCAACACAGGGAACAGAGACACAAGAGGAAGCACTTGCCTGCATTCGGGTTCTGTTGCCGTCCAGGACTCCGTCGATCCAGGCTCAGGGCGAAGAAGTTCGTGCGCAGCTCCAACTCAGCTGCGTCGGGCTCCGCAGCTGGCAAGATGGATTCCGCAGCCTGAGGTTCCTCTCGTGCTGATGCCCACGCCGATGACCCGTATGGCGTGGAGGCAGGGAACCCTCGACCCACTGGTTCGGACCGCTCTGGCGAGGAGACCCGGGGACGCTTCATCATCGGCACAGGCTCCAGGCCGCAGTCCGCTCTTCTCCTCTGTCCACGGCATGGCTGCGGGGCTGGATCCAGGCTCTCCAGAACCGCAGGCCCCCTCCTCGTCCGGCGACGTAGGCCTGGCGTCGTGGACCGCTCAGTGGAGGAAGTCACAGAGGCAGCAGGTTTGGTTATTGTAACTACAGCAGGTGGTAGGAGCTTGGGGGACTGCGAACCCCGAACTCCGCCCCCAGGAGTCAGACAAGGCAGATCACAATTATCATGTAAAGAATGAACTTTCACTTGCCTTTCTCCTGGAGGGAGGATGGTGCCTGCTGTAGGGGATGTAGTTCCTCCCTCTCCCCGCTGGATGGCGACAGAGGGCCCCCTGGAAGGACGAGGAGGAGCCGCTCTCGGAGGTCCGCTGACGGGCTTCACCGGCAGCGGGTCCAGCCGGGGATTCTGCTGAGGTTCTCCTTGGCCGTGGCGCCGACGTCTTCGATGTCCCCAGATGATGCGAACTCCTGGACCTGATCCGGGACAGGAATGGGATTCCAACGCGGGGAGCGAGGATGCCTCCTCCTCTGCTTCCTGCCTTATTTATCTTTTGTTCATATATCTGCTTCCTGCCGTCTTCCTCCTCCAGCCCACGGAATATCTCGCGCTGTGCGGCGAGTTCAGCCCTCCTCGTCATCACCTCCGGGTGGTCGTCGTAGTGGAGAGGAAGGTTGTCGAGAAGAACCTCAGCGTAGTCCAGGTGCCAGCGCATATAGCGGGAGTCGCTGTCAAAAGTAGTGGCGAGGAGCGTCCCGTTGACGTACTCCAGCGTGCTCGCTAACTCCTTGCCCAGGCGCCAACCGCGGCCCCTGGATGACGGCATCCTCCCAGCCAGTGACACCTAGACAGAGAAGAACAATTGTCCACTTAAGCAAAAACTCACCGGGACGGCGTCTCGGTGTGGCATCTCTGATTAGATGCCGAGGCAGCAGTATTCTGTCACGCGGTGACCTTCACGGGCCACCATAAGACGCCAAAAGTCTCCAGTGAGTTTTGCATTGATGTTTTATTAACGAGACAAGACACGAATACAAGGCTATGAGCCACTGTGGGCAAAAATACACTGCACAGGATACAAGGGGATCGTAGGGCTACACCCAGCCACCTACGATCTTAATGAGGACATGAACGAGAACAAGAACGAGAATACATACATGAACCTTGATGCGAATGCTGACATCACCCAAGGAGTCTCTCAGGATGTTTGACAATACTGCTGCATCAACCAGCTGTCAGCGCCTGCTAATAAAGCTGGCGGCTAATGAGCAGTGATGCAGAACAGCTGATCGGCTCTGACAGCAGGAAGCCCCACCGAGCGCTGTCACAATAAGAGCTCAGGGAGCCAGAATGTAATCCACTGCTGTCAAAGCCGGCAGAGATGATGCATGGCCCGAGCACGGACAAGATCGGCGCTCGGGTCATAACATTTATGATGTCACATAGACCATGTGTCTGTGTCTTTATGATGTCATATAGATCATGTGTCTTTGAACTTAGGCATCATAGGACACATAGACAAATGTGTCTTTATGATGTCATATAGACCATGTGTCTTAGACCATGTGTCTGAAGGGTCTCCTCCTGTCTCAGATGGCTGTGTTGTTCACAGTCATGGCTGCAGCATACTGGTGGAACCTGAGGTGTTTCATGTTCACGGCATCCTTTCTGTCGTGCAGCAGTTCTCATTCTATTGCTCTCCGTCTGGTGGGTCTTCTTTCTTCAGACCACTGGTTGAGGGATAGGTGTGTATTTATGATATCATATAGACCATGTGTCTTAGACCATGTGTCTTTATGATGTCATATAGACACAGATGTCTATATAACGGCACAAATGTGTCTTTATGCTGTCATGTTCCAGCAGTACATTGCACGCATGACTCTGAACAACACACCTGTCTGAGACAGGAGGAGACCCTTCACCAGCCTAAGGTACGACAGACAAGGGATGCACAAACAGACAGAAAACGTGGCAGTGCGCCATGCCATGCACGTGCTGAGTCACTTGAAGCCCAAAATGCCCGCAAAGCAAGCAACGCTGCATGCCAGGCAAGGCACAGACAAGCTGAGGCTGAGGAGATGCGGAAGAGTCAGCTGGCCGCCAACGCTGCATGCCAGGCGACGCACAGACAAGCTGAGACCGAGGAGATGCGGAATATAGTCGGCTGGCCAGGAACAGTAAATTCCATGTAAGGCACAGAGAAGCTGAGACCGAGGAATCTCTGTCACAGCGTCACAATCATAGGACTCGCTAAAAGATCATAGGACTCACTATGACATCATCAAAGATCAAAGGCAGGTATCACTCACGATCATAGGACTCGCTATGACATCGTCAAAGATCAAGGTAGGCATCATAGGACTTGCTATGCTATCGTCAGAGATCATAGACTCACTATGGCATCTTCAAAGATCAAACACAGGCATGACTTAAGATCATAAGACTGGCTATGACATCATCAAAGATCATAGGACTCGCTATGACACCATCAAAGATCAAAGGCAGGCATCACTGAACGAGTGCTGATGTGCTTGCTTTCACCCTTGCTTACACCTGCTTTCTACGGGCATGCAGAAATACTTGCTTAGACTTGGTTTCTATGGGCATGCACGGGTATGCACGGGTATGTACTAGTAATAATAATAATAATAATAAATAATCTTCTTGCATCAATAAAAAACAAACACTTACAAAAGAGCCACGGTGCTCACATTGTTAGTCTTTGTCAGTCACGCCCTCATGTCTACACTTGTTAAATATACTTGCTTATCTACGAAGCAGGCAGTACACCCAGATGAGCCAGTGTTGAATGCACGGAGAGAGCCTCCCTAAGTACGCTGGCTGATGAGCGGGCGCAGGTGTGTCTTCTGCCTCAGGTGCAGTGATGAATTGGTGAAGGTGAGGCAGGACGGGAGGGGCTCGCTCTCGCTGCCCATGACAGTTTGACTGTCACACTTAAATGTTTCAGATCATCAAACAAATTTAAATATTAGACAAAGATAACACACATAAACACAAAATGCAATTTTTAAATGAAGGTGTTTATTATTAAGGGAAAAAAATCCAATCCTTCATGGCCCTGTGTGAAAAAGTGATTACCCCCTAAACCTAATAACTGGTTGTGCCATCCTTAGCAGCAACAACTGCAATCAAGCATTTGTGATAACTGGCAATGAGTCTTTTACAGCGCTGTGGAGGAATTATGGCCCACTCATCTTTGCAGAATTGTTGTAATTCAACCACATTGGAGGGTTTTCAAACATGAACCGCCTTTTTAAGGTCATGCCACAGCATCTCAATTGGATTCAGGTCAAGATTTTGACTAGGCCACTCCAAAGTCTTCATTTTGTTTATCTTAAGCCATTCAGAGATGGACTTGCTGGTGTGTGTTGGATCACTGTCCTGTTGCAGAACCCAAGTGCACTTCAGCTTGAGGTCATGAACGGATGGCTGGGCATTCTCCTTCAGGATTTTTTGGTAGACAGCAGAATTCATGGTTCCATTTACCACAGCAAGTCTTCCAGGTCCTGAAGCAGCAAAACAGCACCAGACCATCACACTACCACCACCATATTTTACTGTTGGTATGATGTTCCTTTTCTGGAATGCTGTGTTACTTTTACGCCGGCTGTAATGGGACACACACCTTCCAAAATGTTGAACTTTTGTCTCATCAGTCCACAGAGTATTTTCCCAAAAGTCTTGGGGATCATCAAGATCTTTTCTGGCAAAACTGAGATGAGCCTTTATGTTCTTTTTGCTCAGCAGTGGTTTTTGTCTTGGAACTCTGCCATGCAGGCCATTTTTGTCCAGTTTCTTTCTTATGGAGGAGTCATGAACACTGACCTTAAATGAGGCAAGTGAGGCCTGCAGTTCTTTGGATGTTGTTGTGGGGTCTTTTGTGACCTCTTGGATGAGTCATCGCTGCGCTCTTGGGATAATTTTGGCTGGCCGGCCACTCCTAGGAAGGTTCACCACTGTTCCATGTTTTTGCCATTTGTGGATAATTGCTCTCATTGTGGTTCACTGGAGTCCTAAAGCTTTAGAAATGGCTTTATAACCTTTTCCAGACAGATAGATCTCTATTACTTTGTTTCTCATTTGCTCTTGAATTTCTTTGGGTCGCAGCATGTCGAGCTTTTGAGGACCTTTTGGTCTACTTCACTTTGTCAGGCAGGTCCTATTTAAGTGATTTCTTGACTGAGAACAGGTGTGGCAGTATTCAGGCCTGGGTGTGGCTAGAGAAATTGAGCTCAAATTTCCAAAGATGTGATAAACCACAGTTAATGATGTGAATGTGTGTGTGAATGGGTGGATAGCAGGATCTGTAAAGCGCTTTGGTCATCAAGAGATGAGAATAAAAGCGCTATATAAGTGAATGCCATTTACCATTTTACCATTTAATTTATGTTTTAACGAGGAGGTGGGGGGGAGGGGGCAAACACTTTTTAAAACAGGGCAATGTAGGTTTGGATTTTTTTTTACCCTTAGTAATAAACACCCTCACTTAAAAACTGCATTTTGTGTTTACTTGTGTTATCTTTGTCTAATATTTAAATTTGTTTGATGATCTGAAAGCCAGTTTAGAAAGCTTGGGATCAGTTCGCCAAGGTCTCCGCCTTTGACCGCCACCTAATCCACATAGCACCGGACCCCCATGATCCCTCCTGCAGGTGGTGAGCCCACTGGAGGGCGGACCCATGTAACTCCTTCGGGCTGAGCCCGGCCGGGTCCCATGGGTGGAAACCCGGCCACCAGACGCTAGCCATCGAGCCCAGGCCTGGCTCCAGGGTGGGGCCCCGGTAACCCCATACCAGGCGGGGTACACTGAATCCTTGATCTAGAATTTATCATGAGAGTCTGTAGGATTGTTCTTAGTCTGGCCCTTCACCCAGGACCAGTTTGTCTTGGGTGACCCTATCAGAGGCAATTTGCCCCGCACAACATAGCTCCTGGGATCACTGGGGCACGCAAGCCCCCCTACCACGATAAGGTGACGATCCATGAGGGGGGATCCCGGCGGCTCAGGAGGGGAAAGCAGCTCCCTGTCCACACTGTGCATGGTGCGGATGGGGTGCTGTTGACTTCGACTGGGGATATCGTCAGGAGGTGGAAGGAATACTTCGAGGATCTCCTCAATCCCACTGATACGCCTTCCACAGAGGAAGCAGGGTTTGTGGACGAGGGGGATGACTTGCCTATCACAGGGGCTGAGGTCGCCAAGGTGGTTAAAAATCTCCTTGGTGGCCGGGCCCCGGGGGTGGACGAGATTCGCCCTGAGTACCTCAAGGCCCTGGATGTTGTAGGGCTGTCATGGTTGACACGCCTCTGCAACATTACGTGGAGGTGGGGGCAGTGCTTTTGGCATGGCAAACCAGGGTGGTGGTTTCTGTCTTCAAAAAAGGGGACCGGAGGGTGTGCTCCAACTTTAGAGGGATCACACTCCTCAGCCTCCCTGGGAAGGTCTATGCCAAGGTACTGGAGAGGAGAGTCCGGCCGTTGGTCGAACCTCGGATTCAGGAGGAGCAATGTGGTTTTCATCCTGGCCGTGGCACATCGGACCAGCTCTTTACCATCTCGAGAATTCTCGAGGGTTCGTGGGAGTTTGCCCAAACAGTTTACATGTGTTTTGTGGACTTGGAGAAGGCATTTGACCCCGTCCCTCGTGGTTTTTTGTGGGGGGTGCTTCGGGAGTATGGGGTATCAGTTGTTGTTACGAGCTATTCGGTCTCTGTACGACCATTGTGAGAGTTTGGTTCATATTGCCAACACTCGGTCGGACGCATTCCCAGTGAGAGTTGGACTCCGCCAGGGCTGCCCTTTGTCACCGATCCTGTTCATAATTTTTATGGACAGAATTTCTAGGCGCAGCCAGGGAATGGAGGGTGTAGCATCATCGTCTCCTCAAACCAAGACAGAAGATCACTTCTCTTCATTTTATAGGAATTTCACTTTCTGCCTTTTCAGGAATATCACTGACTTTTATGTCGACTCATGCAGGCTTCTTCCAGGCCTGACCAAAGATGCTTGCTTTCCCAGGACCCCAATGTAAACAGTTGCCTCTTGCAGAGAGTGTAAGGATCAGAATTTGCTTTTAAAGGCTCAAAGGAACATAAAACTCAGGAGACCAGACCTCTCAACGTGAACACTGCATTTGATAACGTACCTTTTCACAGGAAACCAATGTTCTTAAAAGAGTCATAAACCGCTTAATCTGACGGGTTTATAGCCCGATGCTGTCCAGACTTTCGCCCAGATACTAAAGGAAATCATCTACAGCTCAACAGTACCTCCTGGCGGGTACCTACGAAATGTGTCTTCAGTATGTAAGATGACTTTTAATTTGTTCTAAACATTAAGTTTCTTTCAGCTTATCCTCTGGATCCTAAGGACACTGAAAATCATCCCTCTTTTATCACCAACCATGGTTTGCTGCATGTTTTGCTGCATTTTGATCTAAATGTGAATGCATGTATTATAATTATGTATAAGAAATGTTATATTCATGAGTGTTATTCAAACACATATTGGAGTAGTGGTATAAATGCATGATCACCAAATATTAGCCAAGTCATTTAATTTAGTTAGATTTTATATTGAGCATTTATTTCATAAGAACTGACTGAGTGTTGATTTTACCTCTGAAATTTCATGGGATGGTGTCTTCATTTGATTGGCTGCTCTCAAACAAAGAAGTGTTCTCACATTGGATAGCAGCCATTTCAAACTGCTTCTGAAAAAGTCGATTGGTCAGTCTTGCGACCGACATCATCAGTTTTACGACCCGGCGAGGTAACTTTAAAAGAGAGAAGTTAGATTTGAGTTTAGTAGAAAAAAGTAAGAGTTAGTGAGAGAACAGTAGAGACAAAGAACAGGCAGGAAGATTAGCAAGAAGCAAAACAGAAAACGGTGAGAGAATTAAGAATTAGAAACACAGAAAGAAGAAAGAAAGAGATTTTGAGAAAGATTAGGAACTAAATTAAGATTAAAGAAGCAGAATAGTAATCTAGATCTCAGAAGATTTTATTTTATTCTCTGTGAAGTTTGTCAAGTCTTTCTGGTTACTGAGGAGAAACCACCTTTTTCTTTAGAGCTCGTCCTTTTAGAGAATCAAATTCTCAAACTTTTTCTTTCACCTCAGAAGCCATTCTTATCCTAGTAAATGTTTTTCTCATTTTTTTCATGACTTTTCACGCTATTAAAGTGGACCTTTAATTTGCCTAATTTAAAGTGAACAGAGACTGAGAAGTTTCTCCTTCAGTTTTTGGGTCGATCCCACTACAAGAGACCCCAAATTTGGACTCTTTTTCCAAGGACTTTTCACGCCGCCCTGAGATAAACCATCCACGGCTGCCACAGTCTCCTTGAAGAGCCCCCAGCTGAGTTATCACCTCCACGGCTGTGAGGACAGCAGCCGCTTCCTCCGACGTCCTAACTTCAAAACCCAGCGGTACCGACCCGCGGAAAAGTGGACCTATGGCTGTTGTGTGAGTGAAACTCTTATTTCTCCTATCTGCTGGGTTAAAACGTGATGTCCTAACAATTAAATTACAATTGAATATGGCCCGTATTTCAAGGCTCAATTAGTCTCTCAGCCACAGGATAGAGCTATCAACTGAAGGAAAACTCTTAGTCATTTTTAAGTAACTGCCCTTAAATTTTTGTAGATTAATTCAGAATTCATTTTTAGATAATTAGCTTATGAATTTTCCCCATAAAATTGCGTTGTTTTGTTAAAACATTCCAGCCTCATTTACCGTTGAAACATAAGTCTGTTCCTCCTTGGTTCTGCAGAGGTGTAACGCTGGATTTTATGTTCAGGAACCCAATATCAGTTGATGTGATATTTTACGCTGTCATCATCTGAATCTGTTTATTCATCATTTGAACGCCATGCCATGTAAACTGAATGAGTTTAATAAAAGGGTGAATAAGAGAAGTTGAAGCGTTTTCCTTTCGCATATACAGGTTTCCTAATCACGGCAGGACAAAAACTCACTGAAACTTTGAGACTGATTCATTAAGTAATTTAAGGTACAAAATTAATTAAAATTAAAGTTAATATTATTGTCCGTTAGGACTGGTGCCCCTTTTACGAGTGCTTTTATTTAATTTAGCGGGTGTAGAAGTGATGGTTTAACTCCGCCCCCTTTCACACCCACTATTAAATAAAATAAATAATTCCTGTACCTTATGACAAATATTTTTATAGGCAATTCACGCTACAAGGGCGTCATGCTTGGTGACCACAGGATCTCATCTCTGTTGTTTACAGATGATGTTGTCCTGTTGACTTCATCCAGCAATGACCTACAGCTCTTGCTGGGACGGTTTGCCGCTGAGTGTGAAGCGGCTGGGATGAGAATCAGCACCTCCAAGTCCGAGTCCATGGTCCTAAGCCGGAAAAAGGTGGATTGTCCTCTCTGGGTTGGGGACAGGCTCCTGCCCCAAGTGGAGGAGTTTAAGTATCTTGGGGTCTTATTCACAAGTGAGGGGAGAATGGAGCAAGAGATTGACAGACAGATTGGAGCAGCATCTGCAGTGATGTGGACGTTGTACCGGTCTGTTGTGGTGAAGAGGGAGCTGAGTTCTAAGGCAAAGCTGTGGATTTACCAGTCAATCTATGTTCCTACTCTCACCTATGGTCACGAGCTTTGGGTAATGACCGAAAGAACAAAATTGTGGATACAAGCGGCTGAAATGAGCTTTCTCCGTAGGATTGCTGGACTCACCCTCAGAGATAGGGTGAGGAGCTCAGTCATCCGGGAGAGGCTCAGAGTAGAACCGCTGCTCCTCCACATTGAAAGGAGTCAGTTGAGGTGGTATGGGTATCTGATTAGGACGCCTCCTGGACGCCTCCCACTTGAGGTGTTTTGGGCACTTCCCACTGGGAGGAGACCCCGGGGCAGACCCAGGACTCAGTGGAGAGACTATGTCTCCCAGCTGGTCTGGGAACACCTTGGTATCCTCTCTGAAGAGCTGGAGCAGGTGGCGGGGGAGAGGGAAGTCTGGGCTTCTCTGCTTGAACTGCTGCCTCCACGACCCGGACCTCTGGAAAAGCAGTAGAAGATGGATAGATGGATGGATGGATGGATGGTGATCTGAAACATTTAAGTGTGACAAATATACAAAAGAAAAAGAGAAATCAGGAAGGGGGCAAACACTTTTTCACACCACTGTATAGGCTACACCTCTTTGTATTCCACTTTCAAACATAGCCTACATTTGGGCCTGAAAAGCCTGATTGGGACACCTGTTTCAGACAGGAATACTTGTGTTCTACGGGCATGCTGTCATGAACGCCCCTCAGGGCAGAGTGAGACAGACCTAAGTGCTGGATTGTGTTGTGACATTTATTAACAGAAAACCAGAAATTGTGCAAAACTTACAAAAATACAAAAAAGGAAAAAACTTAGTCTATGTTCCACAGCCGGTATCGCTCTGCAAACGTGGAGAAGTGCAGGGAGTAGACAGGAGAACATACAATGGTGCCACACTCAAACAATGAACTGACAAGGCTTAAGCCTTGTCAGTTGTCACACGGCACCCAAATGAGCCGCAGGTGTGGGCAGGCTGAGTTAGCCTGTGAACCTGACAGACAATCACTCAACTGGAAACTGGGGAACAGACTGTAACTAACTAACTAACTAACCTGCAAAGTGGATGGTGGTTGTGTCTGGGAGAGGAGGAAGGAGGCTCGTGTCACAAACCCAAAAATAACAGAACTGACAAGAAAATAATAACAGACATAAAATACTCAAAAATACACTGAGTCTGAGCACTGGGCTCAGAGTCATGACAGAGCCCCCCCCCCCCAAGGGGTGGACCCCGGACACTCCAAGGCAACACCAAAAAAGGGGGAACCCTCCCTCCCTCCCAGGGTGGTGGGGGAAAAAGGTAGGAGGGAAAAAATTTGGAACCCGCTCAGGACCCACACCCACAGCCTGCCAGGCCCCTGGGCCCCCCTAGACCAAAGAACCAGGCAGTTCAGGTGGCTGACCGAAGTCCCAGGCCAGCCAGATGACAAGGTGATATGAGTCAGGTGGTCTGCTGGAGAATATGGCCACCCAACCCAGCAACTCAGTCTATCATGTGGCCAGCTTGAGTTTTTCAGCCACCGGGACCACAGGGGTGACGCAGGAGGTGGCCTCCTCATTGGAGGACCCACGACAATGTTAGGCGGTGGTGGGGGAGCCACGATGGTACCAGGTAAAGAAGAGGAAGCCCCGACGCCCTCGGTGGTTCCAGACTGGAGCGCTGCAGCACCCACGGTGGTTCCGGGCTGGAGCTTAGCAGCACCCATGGTGGCTCTGGGCTGGAGCTTAGCAGCACCCGCGGTGGCTCTGGGCTGGAGCTTAGCAGCACCCGCGGTGGTTCCGGGCTGAATCTTAGCAGCACCCGCGGTGACTCCGGGCTGGAGCTCTGCAGCACCCATGGTGGCTCCAGGCTGGAGAGGAGCTGCACCCTCAGTGGGCCTGGACTGGGACAACGCTGCACCCTCGATGGCTCCAGGCTGGAGCACTGCAACACCCTGGGCCAACACTGCACCCTCAGTCGACCTGGACTGGGCCAATGCTGCACCCTCGGTGGACCCAGACTGGACCAACGCTGCACCCTCGGTGGACCCAGACTGGGCCAACACTGCACCCACGGTGGACCCGGGCTGGGTCAACGCTGCACCCATGGTGGGCCTGGGCTGGGTCAATGCTGCACCCACGGTGGACCCTGGACTGGGGCGTAGTGCCCATGATGGGCCCATACCAGAGTGCAGCACCCACGTTGGATTGAGGCTGGGGCGTAGCACCCACGGATACCTGGACATAGGAGGAGGGACCCACACGACGGTCTCGGGAAGAGGGGAAGCTGCACCCACAGAGGTCCTGGGCTGGGACTGAGCACCAGCAACGACCTCCACTGCGGTGGAAGCTGGACCCTGGATGACCTCGTGCGGCGAACCTGGACCCACGGAGACCTCTGGCTTCGCTGGAACAACTTGGGTGACCTTGGAAGAAGGCTCAGAGGAGACAGACAGAGAGATGAGTTCGGGTCATCGGCAGCGGCAGAGCCCGGTGAAGTGAGCTCAGGTGCAGCGGGTGGCTGCACCCGGCTCCCCTCACCAAGAGCTAGGCAAGATTGCTCTAAAACAGAGAAGAGAAAAACAAAGGAGAGCACTTGCCTGAGCTCGAGCTCCACCGCCGTCCAGGACTCCGACGATCCAGGCAATGATGTCACTTCGGGCTCAGTCCTCTGGAGGTCCAGCTCTGTTGTTAACTCTGCTGCGGCAGCCTCCGCAGCAGGCATGATGGTGGTTGCAGTCCTAATCCCCGAGATGAAGAAGCCCATGCTGGTGGCTCGCCCGGTGTGGCAGCTGGGGGTTGGCTCCGCTCTGGCACTGGAGTTGGGTCCTCCAGGGCCACAGGCTCCTCCATCATCCGGCGGCTCAGTTCCGGAGCCGGCAGACACTCAGGAATAACAGGAGGAGCCATGGAGAGAACAAGTGAAAAATTATTTGCTGCAGCAGGTGGGGAGAGCTCAGGGGACTGCAT
This sequence comes from Pholidichthys leucotaenia, assembly GCA_020510985.1. NCBI lineage: Eukaryota > Metazoa > Chordata > Actinopteri > Cichliformes > Pholidichthyidae > Pholidichthys > Pholidichthys leucotaenia. The sequence goes on from CM035837.1 coordinate 136,237,656, forward strand.
TTTCTGAGCCTCCCTACCGGGAATCAGGCAAGGCATATCATCATAAATTGACATAGAATGAAATGAAACTTGCCTGTCATCCTGGTGTGCGATGTTATCTGCTGCAGCTGGTGGACAGTCATCCCTCTCTGTGTCTATGGTGAGCCTGGGCCCCTCTGTGGATTGTGGAGGAGCTGCCCCTGTAGACACGGAAGTGGGCATAGCCGAGGAAACCCTGAAGGACCTCTCAGCAGCAGGAGGATATGTTGGCAGGACGGAGATAGCAGCAGCGAGGGAAGGAGATTGGGCTGACGGAACAGCCAGCAAAGAAGGAGGAGAGAGAGTAGCTGCTGCGAGAATTGTCGGGGTCGCCGTCAGGAAAATGTCTGCTGAGGAGGCTGGAGGTCTCCTCCGGTGACCCGGAGCGAGATGACGTTGCTGCCGTGGAGCTGACTGAGCAGGTGAGGAGGAGGCAGATGGCATCGGCGAGAGTGGAGGAAGGGAGTCTTTTAACCCGAGGATGGAAGCGCACGCTGGGTTTGACCTCCAGCAGGTTGGTGACTCCACCCCAGCACAACCTCTCATCCTTGCAGGATGAGCAGCTCCGAGCCCCGTTCGCCATGTCCTCGATCATGGAGGTGAACTCCAGCTCATCCCGACTCCATTTCCTTCTCCTCCGGTCTGGTTTGCCTGCAGGAAACATGACTGCTCTGCCAGACAGGTCAGTGAAAAAGGAAAAAAGCACAAAAAGGAAAAAATGCACAACACAACAGCTAGGGGCTTTAACTGGGCAGCACCATTCTGTCATGAATGCGCCTCGGGGCAGAGAGAGACAGACCTAAGCGCTGGATTGTGTTGTGACATTTATTAACAGAAAACCAGAAACTGCAAAACTTACAAAAATACAAATAAGGAAAAAAACTTACAGTCTACGTTCCAGAGCCAGTATTGCTGTCATGATCTGCTCTGCATGCCTGCTGCCCTAATTATCTCCACAGCTGCACGCACACCTGTTCATCCTATCTAGTGGCCTATTTAAGCAGCGCTGCCCTCTGGTCTGCACGGAGACGTCAATGCTCCCATGATCTGGCAAGACCTTCTCACCTACGCTACTCATCCTGCTCTGGAGTTCTGCCTCGTCCAACTCGGTGCTTCTCCTGGGAGTCTGAACCCCCCCCCCCCCCCGGCAAGTAAGCCATCATCTTTTCCTGCACTCTCTTCTCCATCTCCCCTGTGCACAGGTGGAAGCCTCCTGGTGGCAGACTTCCTCCTCCTGGTGGCGGACCTGAGCACAACCTGCACCTCTCCTACACTGTACAACCTGCACCTCTCCTACACTGTACAAACCTGCACCTCTTCACCTCGTTGGCAGTGGCGGCCTTGACATGGAGCAACTGGACTGGAGCCCCGGGAGTTCTTCAGCGCCTCAGCTCTCCAGCCTACTTGTAAGACAGCACATTCTCTGATACGTTTCTCCACACCTCAAGCACTCATCCGTCTGTCTGTGTTTCCTCCTAGGGTTGCCAGTCTGAACGGTGCTCTGCTCGCCCTGCTGCTACACTCCTACACGCACACACACACACACCCACACTCACATATCTTATAATTAAAAGATAATTGTGTCTATTCTGAGTCCATGTCTGTTCCTGGGTCACCCAATAATGTCAGTACATCTCCGTCAGAACGACCCAGCAGACGGTGCACTAGCATAGAAACTTAACATCATTGAGGCACGGGTAGACCAGTTATCCCACCAGCAACAAGTCATACTCACCCAGCTTGTTCAGATTAACACATGCTTGGACCGCCTCACTAATCCGCAGCCCTTTCCACCAGCTCGCGGGGGGGGGGGGGGGGAGACTGGACCATCCAGCTCCGTCCCTTCTCCTTCCCCACAGTCCTGGCTGACTCCAGTCCCCACGCCCACGCGCTTTAGTGGCAAGCTAGGGGAAGCACGGGTTTTTTTGATGCAATGTGGTATAGTGTTTCAGCGGGTACCAGGGGATTTTCCCACTAGTCACAGCCACATTGGCTATGTCGTTAATCTTTTAGACAGGCGGGCTCTAGCGTGGGCTTATGCAATCATGGCTCGGCCAGACTACGCCAACCTAACATATGACCAGTTTGTGAGGGAATTTAATGAGGTATTCAATCACTCAGACCGAGGTAGTGTGCTCACCACCCGGCTACTCAATCTGAAACAAGGGAATAGATCGGTGGCTGATTATTCTGTACACTTCTGGGTGGTGGCGACGAAGGTTGGGTGGGAGGATGCCTCCCTGTGTAATATTTTTACCCGCAGCCTTAGCCCTAGCCTGAAGGATGAGTTAGTTCGTATAGAGAAGCCCAACAAACTAAACGAGCTAATTACCCTAGCAATTAGCATCAACAACCAGCTGAGGGAGCGAGCCAACGAGTGTTGACCTTCCGGTCGCTCGGGCTCACAGTTCTGCCGCTCCTCACAGCCCCCCCTGCTGGCCCTTCCACTTCCCAATTCCTTTGACTCTACTGAGCCTATGGTGATGGGCCAGTCTAAGCTGTCCCCAGCCGAGAAACAGTGCCGCCGGGAGCTTGGGCTGTGTTTATATTGCGCTAGTGAGGAACATGAGCTGGCTTCCGGCCCCATCCGCCCAAAAGAGGGGGTCCGTGGGTCACAATAGTGGGACTCACTCCAGCAAAATCCCCTTACCAAATTCTTATTGCCCATCCTTTTCACACACAATCGCCAGGAAATTTCCACTCACACACTCATCGACTCAGGGGCCGAGCAGAGCTTTATTTCAGAAGATATGGCAACCCGGCTGGGGCTCTCCTGCCATCAGCTGAAGACTCCCCTGAGACTTATCACTCTGTCTAAGGCGCCGCTCGCCATTGTCACCAAACAGACAGCCCCGGTTTCTGTTCTGATCTCGGGCAATCACCGGGAGCAAACCAGGTTTTTTGTGCTTCCTGTTTCGGCATCCCTGGTTATTTTAGGGTACCCCTGGCTGCACCTGCACAACCCGTCCATTGATTGGCGTACAGGGAACATCATCTCGTGGAGTTCTTTCTGCCTAAGTGCCTGTCTGCAGTCTGCGGCTTGCTCTCCCTCCATTCCCATCTGTGTCCTGGACGCATCCCCGCCTGATCTGTCCCGGGTTCCTCCCGAATACCATGACTTGGGCACCGTCTTTAGTAAGACGCAGGTGCTGTCACTTCCCCCCCACCGCCTGTACAATTGTGCCATTAACCTCCTGCCGGGGGCCCCGTTGCCATCTAGTCGGCTTTATAGCCTGTCGGCCCCGGAGCGGGAGGCAATGGAGAAGTACATTAAGGAGTCCCTGAGCTCAGGCATTATCCGGCCATCCTCCTCGGTGGTGGGGACGGGTTTCTTCTTCGTGGGAAAAAAGAATGGCTCTTTGCGGCCCTGTATTGACTTTCGGGAGTTGAACAACATTACTGTTAAGGACAAATACACTCAAAAGCCTAATCAACACGGCTTTTGATTCTTTCCAGGGGGCCTCTGTGTTTACGAAATTAGATCTCCGCAACGCATACCACCTGGTGAGGATTAGAGAGGGGGACGAGTGGAAGACGGGTTTCCAGGCCCCCAGTGGACACTTTGAATACCTGGTGATGCCGTTTGGTCTGACTAATGCTTCCGCTGTATTCCAACATCTCATCGATGTGTTGAGGGATTTCTTAGGCTCCTTTGTGTTTGTATATTTGAATGATATTCTCATTTTTTTCGCAGTCCCTCGAGGAGCATTGAGTCCACGTGAGGTGGGTGTTGCAGCATCTGTTGGAAAATAAGTTGCTTGTCAAAGCGGAGAAGTGTGAGTTTCACACCCCTTGCACTTCATTCTTGTGGTTTGTCATTTCTCACAATGAGATCATCGCCAATCCTTCCAAGGTAAGAGCGGTGGTGGAGTGGCCAGTTCCATCTTCCCGGAAACAGATACAGCAGTTTCTCGGGTTTGCCAACTTCTACTGCCGCTTCATCAAGAATTACAGCATTATTGCTCTACCCCTCACTCGCCTCACCTCCTCCAAGGTGCCCATCCGGTGGACAGGGGAGGCAGAGGCAGCCTTTTTGGAGTTAAAGTCATTGTTCTCTTCTCCTCCCATCTTGGCCCAGGTGGACCCTGCACTGCAGTGTTTGGTGGAGGTAGACACCTCGGACTCCGGGGTGGGAGCAGTCCTGTCCCAACGTTCCCCTGTAGACAACAAAATCCGGCCCTGTGCGTTCTTCTCCCGCCGCCTCTCCCCGGCAGAGAGGAACTACGACATCAGGGACAGGGAGCTGCTGGCAGTCAAACTGACCTTGTAGGAGTGGCGCCACTGGCTGTAGGGGGCCTCCCAGCCGTTCGTCGTGTGGACTGACCACAAGAACCTGGAGTACCTCAGGACGGCCAAGCATCTCAATGCCCGGCAGGCCCACTGGTCCTTGTTCTTCGGCAGGTTCGACTTCACTATCACCTACCACCCGGGGTCCAAGAACACCAAGGCTGACGTTCTGTCCAGACAGTCCTCCTTGGATGCCACTGAGGCACCATCACATCCCGTGGTGCCCCCTTCATGTATCGTGGGTGCCCTCTCATGGGGCATCAAGGAGAGGGTCAGAAGAGTGCAGGAGACTGAGCCCGACCCGGACAGGGGGCCAGCGGGTAAGATGTACGTGCCCTCTGCCGTCCAGGGCGAAGTCATCGATTAGGTCCACTCCTCCAAGCTCCTGTGCCACCTGGGGGTGGCGCGTACAGTGGCTTTGCTACAAAGGACCTTCTGGTGGCCGTCCCTTCGGAAGGATGTCAGGGAGTACGTTCGAGCCTGTCCCCAGTGCGCCACCTGTAAGACGTCCTCCTCAACCCAAGCAAGGTTGCTCCACCCCCTTCCCATCCCCGGCAGACCTTGGTCTCACGTGGCGCTGGACTTTGTCATTGGCCTTCCTCCTTCGGCAGACAACACAATCATCCTTACGATCGTGGACAGATTTTCCAAGGCGGCCCACTTCGTTCCCCTACAGGGTCTCCCCATGGCCAAGGAGACAGCGGACCTACTTGCCCTCCATGTGGTGCGGCTCCACGGCATACCCATGGACATTGTGTCCTGCCCGCAGTCCTTCCCAATTGGTTCAGTGGCCGCTCAGACTCAGCAGCAGGGCAACAGTGGAGCCGGCAGTAGAGTGGGCGGCTAGCCCCCGGGGCAGGTGACATCTTCTCCTAGGCAACAGGTCCTTCCCTGGCCCAGAACTTTGGGATGTCCATCAGCCGACAAGAACCACAGGACTGAAGGAAAAATGGATGTAAAAGAGTTCTACCCAGGAAATCCTAGTTCTTCTGACGTCTTGGTACGTGGGTGAGACAGTCTCCAGGAAAAAAGTTCAAAAATCAGTCAGTCCACTTTAACGGTGAGTTAAGGAAAATTAATAGAAAAAGTCTAACAGAATAAAACAGCGTCTGAGGAGAGGGAAAAAATGGAGTTTTGAAGTTTCACTCCAAGTAAGAGGGGTTGAGTTCAGCGACAGGATGATCTCTCCTCAGATACCGGAAAAAAAAAATGCACACAAAAGAGACAGAATTCAGACCAATAGAAAAGACTTCGGAAAGACAGTAGAAAGAACTGAACTGCAAGACAACCGAAAGACAACTGAAAGAATACTCTGAACGACTAGGGCGTTTCCCTCTTTTAAATGAGAGCAATTCTTTGGTCATAACATATGACTGGCAGCAGGAAGAACCAATTATCGGCTATCATGGGAGATTTGAATGGACTATGTGTCAGGAACCGAGCCGGCTTGGTTTCCACCGGCTTGGTCCTGGCCGCTCTATGGGTACGTGCCACATTATATGTATGTTAGTATGTATTTCTGTGTGCTTTGCCGTACCCATAGCCACTGCCTTCTGGCCGGCAGCCTCTTGTGCTCATGCTGGAGTGAGCGCTGTCTAACTGTCTGCCGGTCAGACCACGGCCCCTCTCTATTGCTACCAGCTGTTCCCACTCCCGTATGCCATCTTGCTGCTCCTCACCCAGGTGTAGCCTATTTGTCAAACTAGCAATGCATGTTCTTAAGGAGCCTGTCTCCAGTAATGCATTGCTGGGTCATTGGACTTTGCGGACATCATTCACGGTTCGTGTGGAGTCACGTCAAACAAGGACTGTTTCCCTCGGGACCTGTTTGGACTACTGGACCGCTCCAGCTCAGTGAGTGAGCACTGCGTGTGTTCTTTCCCCTGTTGACTGTTGAGCGTCCAGCAGGACACTGTTAGCTTCTGAGGAAACTTTAACTGTATGTCTGTGTGTTAGCACTTTGGTGTTTAATAAATGTGTGTGGTGTAAATCCCAGCGCGTAAATCCTCGTCCTTTCCCCTCGCCGTGCGCTGTAAAGAAGCGCACAGAGAGTTCATGACACTATGGTCCAATTAGAAAGTGGTCCTTTGTCTGTAACCGACCAATACAATGAAAGGGGGCGTCATTCAACAGAGAGGGGCTAGTGATTGGCTAGTACCTGTCAGATGACTGACATACGTTTTAGAAGAAAGACACATGTTAACTGTGAAATTCACATTATATATTATATATATATATATATATATACACTACCGTTCAAAAGTTTGGGGTCACCCAGACAATTATTTTGTGTTTTCCATGAAAAGTCACACTTATTTACCACCATGAGTTGTAAAATGAATAGAAAATATAGTCAAGACATTGACAAGGTTAGAAATAATGATTTGTATTTGAAATAATAATTTCTTCCTTCAAACTTTGTTTTCGTCAAAGAATCCTCCATTTGCAGCAATTACAGCATTGCAGACCTAACATGATTGCACAAGGGTTTTCTAATCATCCATTAGCCTTCTGACGCAATGAGCAAACACATTGTACCATTAGAACACTGGAGTGATAGTTGCTGGAAATGGGCCTCTATACACCTATGTAGATATTGCACCAAAAACCAGACATTTGCAGCTAGAATAGTCATTTACCACATTTATATAGAGTGTATTTCTGATTAGTTTAAAGTTATCTTCATTGAAAAGAAGTGCTTTTCTGTCAAAAATAAGGAAATTTCTAAGTGACCCCAAACTTTTGAACGGTAGTGTACTATATGCTGCTTTGTTTTTTTAAAGTGAGACATTTTCTACCATTTTCAGCACTTCTCACTCTACAGTATATAAAACTTTATTTAAGCCTCATTTACATTATTGCAATATGTATTGTAACGCATTTCCAACTCACCTAAAAAAGCTAGAAATTCTCCAAAATAAAGTTATACGTTCCTTAGCATGGTCTGAATATAATTCTCCTACTAGTCATCTTTTCCATTGTGACAGTCTCCTAAGACTTGCTGAGCATAATTACTTCCAGAATGGCAATATAATCTATCAGGTTGTCCGCAAACTCAACTATAAATGATATGAACTCATTCCAATCTTCTTTCCCATGCATACCTATACCACCAGAAATAAAAAGCAAATTACTGGGAAAAAACAAAGACTAAAATCGAGGACCGCAGATTTGGAATGAGCTTGATGAGAATCTAAAAATGTTACCTTCCACCTCCATCTTCAAGAAAAAACTAAAAATGCAACTCCTTTGGGACCTTGGGGAAGTCACGTTATTTAGCACCTCAGACAGAGACAGGGAATAAGCATGGGAGAACAATGCCCGGGAAGGACAGAGGGGGTTGAATGCAGTGTAGTGTAAATATCATGCTGTGTGATGTGAAGTGCCATGAAACTTGTGAAGTGTGACTTGTGATATAGAGAGGAGAGCTTGCTGTAACCAGTCAGTCCATTCTGTGCTTGTGAGATGTGAGTGTGTAATAAATCGTCTGTCATGAATCTGCCTCTTCATTTACACACTCCACACTGGTGACCCAAGACGTATTATGGAACACGAGGCAAGAACCCCGGAGCCGGCCCGGTCGGGAAGCCCCAGAGACGCAGCAGCCATTCCACAGACAGCCCGGACTGGAACCCCCAGCAGCGCGTGTGCGGTTTCAGTCAAGCTACCGGATTTCTGGCAGCACAACCCGCGCTCTTGGTTCCACCACACCGAGGCCCAGTTCGCCCTCCGGGGAGTAATGGCAGACGACACCAAGTTCTACCATGTGGTAGCAGCGCTGGACTCCCGCACAGCCCAGCAGGTAGCGAGCCTGCTCGATCAGCCACCAGCCCGCAACAAATACGAGGCGCTCAAGGCTGTGCTCACCCGGCGTTACACGCTCATGGAATGTGAGAGAGCGGAGAGGCTCCTGGTGCGGACCGAGTTAGGAGATGGGTCGGCTGTCAACCTGATGGAGAAGATGCTGGGGTTAATGGGCACGGATGACGGGCACTTTCTGTTTGCCCACCTTTTCCTCTGGAACCTTCCAACAGAGGTGAGAGCAGTTCTGGCCAATTCGCCGTTGCTGGCCGCACGTGACTACCGTGCGCTAGCCCAGGAGGCAGACAGGATCATCCTCACCACCAGGGCAATCACAGTCAACGCGGCGGCGGCGGAGCCCAGCGAGACGACCAGTGGAGGCGAGGAGCCACCGACGGTAGCAGCAGCGGGGGCCAAGGAGTGCCAGAGAGACACGCTCTGTTTCTACCACCGCCGCTTCGGAGAGAACGCACGCAGATGTGCGCCACCGTGGCAATTCAAGCGCTCGGGAAAACGCCAAGGCCGGCAGTCAGCAGCAGCTGCGACCCTCAGTGAAGAGAACAAGCTGCTCTACATGACGGACGCGCGCTCAAGGAGGCGTTTCCTTGTGGACACCGGAGCCCAGAGGAGCATCATCCTGCCGTCCTACGCTGACCGGCTGGCAGGACCTAGTGGCCCCGGGATGCTGGCAGCAAACGGCTCGGAAATTAAGACCTTTGGTGAGAGGACACTGATCTTATCTCTACACGGCCGTACATACGAGTGGACTTTTGTCGTAGCAACACTGAATTACCATATCCTGGGGGCTGATTTTCTGTGTGCACATGGTTTACTGGTTGATGTTGCTAACAGGCGCCTGGTTAATGCACTGTCCTTTGACTCTCTCCCCTGTATAGCTCGAGCGACCCAGCCAACAGCACAAGCCAACATCACAGCTCCAGGCGGTAAGTTCCACGCACTGCTCACTCAGTTCCCAGCACTCACGGTCCCGACGTTTTCAGCGGCCATCACTAAACACGGGGTGGAGCACTTTATCACCACCACTGGGCCGCCCTTTTTTGCAAGACCTCGGCGCTTGGACGCAGCTAAACTGGCCATGGCGCGTGAGGAGTTCGCCAACCTGGAAAGGTTGGGCATCATCAGGCGTTCGAACAGCCCATGGGCATCCCCACTACACATGGTCCCTAAGGCTGAGGGATCGTGGCGACTGTGCGGTGATTTCCGCAGATTGAACAACGCCACAGCGCACGACCGCTACCCGATTCCCCACATACAGGATTTTTCTGTTCACCTCGCCGGAGCACGCATTTTTTCCAAAATAGACCTGGTCCGCGGTTACCACCAAGTCCCAGTGCGCGCGGAGGACATACCCAAAACAGCGGTAATAACTCCGTTCGGTTTATTCGAGTTCCTGCGCATGCCATTCGGGTTAAAAGCACAGACGTTCCAGCGCATGATAGATGCAGTGCTGCGTGATCTCCCGTTCGTGTTCGTCTACCTGGACGATATCCTGGTAGCCAGTACGTCCGAAGACGAACACGAAACCCACCTCAGGACGGTTTTCCAGAGGTTGGAGGAGCACGGGTTGATAATCAACCCGGCGAAATGCCAGTTTGGCGTGACGGAGATTGATTTTTTGGGGCACCGCGTCTCTCCGGAAGGAGCGATCCCGTTGCCCAACAAAGTGCGCGCCGTGGCAGATTTTCCCCGGCCTCAGATGGTCAGGGCACTGCAGGAATTTTGGGGGATGGTGAACTTTTATAACCGTTTCCTTCCCCGCGCGGCGCGGCTCATGCAACCATTGTACGCCGCACTCAAGAGACAGAAACCTGCGGATGGAGTAGAATGGACCCCAGAGCGAGAGTGGGCATTCTCGGAGGTTAAAGGAGCCCTGGCAAACGCTGCACTGCTGGCTTATCCAGACCCGACGGCCCAGATAGCGCTCACCACCGACGCTTCAGACGTGGCCATAGGGGCTGTCGTGGAGCAGCGGGTCGCCGGGGCTTGGCAGCCGCTCGCCTTTTTCAGCAGAACTTTGCACGACAGCGAACGTAAATACAGCGTGTTCAACAGAGAGTTGCTGGCTCTCCACCTGGCCATATGCCACTTCCAGTTCTGGCTGGAAGGGCGCAGCTTCACCGCGTTCGTAGACCACAAGCCACTAACGTTTGCGATGGCCAAGGTTTCAGAACCATGGTCAGGCCGGCAGCAGAGACAGCTGGCCGCGATCTCAGAGTTTACTACCGATATTCAGCATGTGTCGGGTAAACTGAATGTGGTGGCGGACTGCCTCTCGCGCGCTGTGGTGGCCCCGGTCTACGTGGGGATAGATTACGCAGCCATGGCTGCGGAGCATATTAGCGATGCAGACGTGCGCGCGCTCCAGTCTGGACCAACAGAGTTAAGGCTGGAGAGCAGGGTGCTGCCAGATGGCGCCCCCCCCCCCCCACAATCTGCGATGTCTCCCGGTCGCGTGGCGCCGCTGCGTGTTTGAGTCGGTTCACACTCTGGCGCACCCAGGAGTGCGCGCGTCAGTCAAAATGGTGGGAGAGAAGTTTGTGTGGCCGAGCCTACGCAAACAAGTAAAAGGGTGGGCTGCAGCCTGCGTGGCGTGCCAACGAGCCAAGGTACACAGGCACACGAAGGCTCCTTTGGAGCCGTTTCCGGTACAGGCTAAAAGGTTCGACCATGTGCACGTGGACCTCGTGGGCCCCCTCCCGCCATCACAGGGGTGCACGCACCTCCTGACAGTGGTGGACCACACCACGCGCTGGCCAGAAGCAGTCCCGCTGGCGGCAACCACGTCTGCGGACGTAGCACGCGCTATTTTAACAGCATGGGTGGCGCGTTTTGGAGTCCCGTCGGACATTACGTCCGACAGGGGCCTTCAATTTGTTTCCGAACTCTGGTCCGCGATGGCCCGCAGCCTGGGTGTTACAATTCATCGCACAACCGCGTACAACCCACAGGCCAATGGGTTATGCGAGCGTTTTCATAGATCACTGAAAGCAGCACTCAGGGCTTCACTGACGGATGCAAATTGGGTAGACAGATTGCCGTGGGTTTTATTGGGATTGCGCTCCGCGCCAAAAGAGGATTTGGAAGCTTCCTCGGCAGAGCTCGTTTTTGCGCAGCCCCTACGGCTGCCCAGGGAATTTCTACTAGATAATCCCACGCCGGGCAGCTGCCCGTCTCAGCTTTTACAGCGTAGCGCAAACACAGGCATGCTGCCGGGCCCTGCCCACCACAGTTTTCCACGTGCCTTTGTGCCTAAAACTTTGAAGAACGCGCAGTTCGTGTTCATCAGACACGACGCCCACTGCCCTCCATTGCGCCCACCCTATGATGGATCGTTCAGAGTGTTGGAAACAGGGGATAAGCATTTTGTGCTAGACTTGGGGGATAGACGGGAGAAAATTGGCATAGACAGACTCAAACCCACCTTTGTAGTGGCGGATGAGCAAGTGCTGTTGGCTCGGGCCCCTTGGCGTGGAAGACCCCCACAGAGAACTCCCCAGGGAAACGATTCACCAGAGCAGCCACATGGGCAGAACGAATCCCCCCACCACCACCACGGCTCACCCGCAGTCAGACACGCTCCCAGCAGCCCCCCACTGGCACAGCAGTGCCACGGAGGCGGTAAACCCCAGTTACAGCAGATATGGGAGGAGACTGAAGCCAAAAGTGAGTGTGGACTGATGTTCTGTCTTAGATGCTGGGGGGGGGGGGGGCGGTTTGGGACCTTGGGGAAGTCAGGTTATTTAGCACCTCAGACAGAGACAGGGAATAAGCATGGGAGAACAATGCCCAGGAAGGACAGAGGGGGTTGAATGCAGTGTAGTGTAAATATCATGCTGTGTGATGTGAAGTGCCATGAAACTTGTGAAGTATGACTTGTGATATAGAGAGGAGAGCTTGCTGTAACCAGTCAGTCCATTCTGTGCTTGTGAGATGTGAGTGTGTAATAAATCATCTGTCATGAATCTGCCTCTTCATTTACACACTCCACACTCCTATCATTATATAATTAATCCACTATTTGTTACACAAAACTTGCTTACTGATGAGTTGTCACCCCATTGTTATTTTTGTTTTATATATTGATGTCACTCTACTAGTATTTAATAATATTGTGATGTTGTGATTTATGTTTTATTGTGAAGTGCGGTGTAGTGATGGCCACTTCCTCTTCTGCCACTGCACCATCCTATAAATACCAGGGGGCATCCATTTTAGGGTCTCTTGGCCGGTGCCCCTGCCTGGTGGCTGTTGTGGTGTCCAACCTTATTAATAAAACTGAGTTCACCTGTTCATCTGGTCTCATCCTTGAATAAGGTATTTATTCAGACATAACATTTTGGCGACGAGGAACTATGGAGGTGTGTATTGCACCACTTCTCCCCTTCCTGGAGCTCCCGGGAGAGCCACCTGTGCCCTGGCCAAGATGGTTTGCGGCTTCCCAAAACTACACCGTCGCGCTCGACCAGGGTGAGCTAAATAAGCTAAGAGCATGTGCGCTCCTTGTACATAATTTGGGAATTGAGGGCCAGCATATCCTACTCATACTCAGGGCTGCAGACTCGTTTGAGGACGTAATCAAACTGCTGGCGATTCATTTTCGCACCTCAGATAGTGTGATTGTCCAGAGGATTAGGTTCCGGCAACAACACCAGCAGGTGGGAGAGGCAGTCCGCCAGTTCATTGCCGACCTGAGGCAGCCGGCTAGCGAGTGTCGTTTTGGACCATTGGAGGAAGAAATGGTACGTGACCAGCTGGTGGAGCACACGAACAGCGCTGCTTTTATGAACTAGGCTACTCACGGCGCCATGTGACTTAATGTTTGCTAGGGCTGTCAAGCTAGCTCTCCAGATGGAGACCATGGACAAGCTAATCTCGGCGCTAAATTGGCACCAGTCACAGCGGCAGCTGGAGCCTTCCATCACAGCATTAGTAGCCGACCCGGATAGCAAGGATAGCATGGATGACGATGCAATAGAAACCAGTGCTACCAGCCAAAGGTCTGCCCTGAGAAAAACCCTGTACATGGGTTGCGGATCCGCAAAGCACCAGTACAAGGCTAGGGATTGCCTGGCTCGAGGGAAGCGTTGTGGCAAGTGTGGATGCTTGAACCATTATGCCAGAGTGTGCCGTGTGTCTGAGCTGGAGAGCCCACGGAAGAAATCACTCCACCTGCCCCTGACAACTATCCACACGGTGTCCCCGAGTACCAACGGGTACCCGTTTTGCAGAGTAACACTGGACAGCGTGGAGGTGCCACTGCTGCTCGACACGGGGCGGAGGGATCACTGTTGAATTGGGCCACGATGAAGTTTTGCCCCCACTACAGGATAAGAGGTAACCCAGCGGTTACAGTTATGGAGGTGGCAGGCTGTGCACATTCATCTGGCCTCATCCTTGAATAAGGTATTTATTCAAGACATAACAAACATGCCAATGTATCTTGACCTTACCTACTAATTCAGTGTAAACAAATGCTGGGATTATGTGCTATATGTCTGTTATACTGTATGTTTGCATGTTCCTGTACACAAAGACATTCGACCAACATCTGTTATCATTTTATCGTAGAAATGGGCCCTGCTCTAAAAGCTTTAAATAGCTTACTTGGGGTGACCTTTTCACCCGCCATATCAATGTAAAAAAAAAAAAGCTTATTGTATACTGCAATTCATGCTGTGGATAACCCATATTGTAATTCATTCATTCATGCTGTTGATAATGTTGATAATGTGTGATGTGTGTGTGTGAATAAATTAAACTAAACTAAACTCAGCTTTACCCTCTGAGAAAATAAAGTGCCTCAACCACAACTACCACAAAAGACTTCAAGCTGTCATTGATGTTAAAGGTGCCAATACACGGTATTAAGAACTAGGGTAGACAAACTTTTGATCAGAGTTATTTGGGTAGTTTCTGTTGTCATTATGATTTAAAAAGACCAAATCACAATTGTTTGATAATAAATGACTTGACCCAACCACTAACTATGAGTGAAAAAAAAGTTTTTGTATTGTCATTCATATCTCTGAAAAATGGCCAAAAAATCACAAATTCCACCAGGGTATGTAAACTTATGAGCACAACTGTATATACAGCGGGGAAAATACATATTGAACACGCCAACATTTTTCTCATTAAACATATTTCTAATGGAGCCACTGACCTGAAATTTTCACCAGATATCAGTAACAACCCAAGTAATCCATACATACAAAGAAATCAAGGCAACTATATTCACAAAACAAGTTATATTTAATAAAGTGGAATGACACAGGGAGTAAGTATTGAACACATGAAGAAAAAGAAATGCAAAAAGGCATAGAAAGCCAAGAAATCAGCTGAAATACATCAGAATTTAGGAAGCCATCCCATCCCCCATCAGTGCAAATAATTTCAGCCGGTTAAGTCTTGACTGATAGCCTTTAAAAAGGTCTGTGAATATCAGATTGTCACTCTACAAAGATCTCATGATGGGTTGGAGCAAAGAGCTCTCTCTAGACCTTCACAACCTTATTGTTGCAAAACATAATGATGGCGTTGGTTACAGGCACATTTCTAAACTGCTGAATGTTGCAGTGAGCACTGTTGGAGCCATCATTCGGGCCACGACCAGGAGCTCCTCACAAGATTTCTGACAGAAGAGTCAAAAGAATTATCAGAAGTTATCCAAGAGCCAAAGACCACTCATGGAGAGCTTCAGAAAGACCTGGAGTTAGCAGGTACTGCTGTTTCAAATAAAACAATAAGTAATACACTCAACCAAAGATTGGAGCATCTTTGAACAGCAGGACCTGGACTCCTACACTGAGTCTGTCCTTTTCTACATTAAATGCTGTGTAGAAAATGTGACAGTCACTAAACACATCCGGGTCTTTCCAAACCGCAAACCCTGGATGACCAGTGAAGTCCAGGCTCTGATCAGAACCTGCAACTCAGCCTTCAGACAGAGGGACAGTTCTCTGTACAGCACTGCCAGAGCCAACCTGAGGAGAGGCATAAAACTCACTAAGAATGCTTATAGGAGGAAAGTGGAGGGCTTCCTCACAGACAACAACCCCCGACAGATGTGGAGAGGCATCCAGGCCCTCACCAACTACAGGGACCAGGGTCCCCCAACATCAGACAGCAGCCTCAATCTAGCAGAGGAGCTTAACAGCTTCTTTGCTCAGTTTGAGCACATCTCCCCCCAAACTTGTCCCCCCTCCCCCCTCCCCCACCCCCTCTCTACAGGTGTACGAGGTGAGGAGGCAACTGAGAGCAGTGAACCCCTGCAAAGCTGCTGGTCCAGACGGCATCCCAGGAGCTGTGGTCAAAGCACGTGCAGACCAGCTGGCAGGGATTCTCACCAAGCTGTTCAGTCTCTCCCTGACACACGCCATCATCCTCTCCTGCTTCAAGGCCTCCACCATCATTCCCATCCCCAAAAAGTCCACAATTGACAGCCTGAACGACTACAGACCAATAGCACTCATGTCTGCAGTAATGAAGTGTTTTGAGCGACTGGTGTTCCAGCACATCACGGACTGTCTTCCCCCCTCCTTCAACCCCCACCAGTTTGCCTACAGGGAGAGCCAGTCTACAGAAGATGCCATCGCCACCACTCTCCACAGAGCGCTGAGCCACCTGGAGAACCCAAGGAGCTACGTGAGGATGCTCTTTGTGGACTACATCTCAGCTTTCAACACCATCATCCTGGACATCCTGATCAACAAACTGCATCTCCTCCAGATCCCCCCCCCACCTGCTTCTAGATAAAAAACTTTCTCAGCAACCACCTACAAACAGTTAGACTTGGCCCCCACCACTCCTCCACACTGTCTCTTAACATTGGCTCCCCTCAGGGCTGCATGCTAAGCCCTCTACTGTATTCCCTGTACACCTTTGACTATATTCCAACCCACCCAACCACCATCATCATGAAGTATGCAGATGACACCACCTTGGTTGGGCTCATTACTGATGATGAGGAGAAGGCATACAGGGCGGAGGTAGAGAACCTGCTGCTGTGGTGCCAAACAATCAACCTGAAACTGAACATCCAAAAAACCAAAGAACTCATACTGGACTTCAGGAAGAACAAACAGGACCCCCCCCCCCCCCCCCCCCCATAAATGGCGACTGCATGGAAAAAGGGCACCCTGGGCACCCACATCTCCTGTGACGTCTCCTGGGCTGTCAACACCAAGACCCTGGTGAAGAAAGGCCCGGCAGCGGCTGCACTTCCTCTGTGTCCTGAGGAAGAACAACCTGGACTGGAAGCTGCTGCTGGCCTTCTATCACTGCTCAGTGGAGAGCGTGCTCACTTATGCTAACCGGTGCTGGGGCTAATGGAAAATGCTCAAACGCGGGCTGAGTGGTGCCGTGTTGGGCTAAGCGGGGCTAGTGGAAAAGGCCCTTTACTGTCTGGGTGTGTGGTACGCCGGCTCCACGGCCGAGAACAGGAAGGCTGTGCAGAGGCTCATGAGCACTGCCCAAAAAATTATTACCGGCACCTCTGCCCTCCCTGGAAGACAGCTCCAGATCCTCTTGTCTCAGAAAGATCAAGGCCATCACAGGAGACCCGTGACATCCTTCCCACCACTTGTTTGACCTGCTTCCCTCTGGACGACGGTTCAGATCGATCCGGTTCCACACCTCCAGACTGTTTCTTCCCCTGAGCCATCCGAACTGCAAAGAGTCAGTGGCCCCACCCCCTCCCTCTGATTGCTTACATGTACAGAACTGAGGACCTTCATAATTATCACAATAACACACCTGTCTTTGCACTCTGCACTTTCATGTATATTGACCCATCCGTGAAACCACCACTATGTATATTTTTCATAATCCTTGGGCTATTTTACTCAATTGTGCGTTCAGTTGTGTGTTGTGCACTCTGCACTTTTATGTACATAATTCCACCCACATAGCCACTATCATTCCTGTGTATATTTCCATAATCCTGGGCTGTTTTTTAATTTTTATTTCAGTTGTGTTTAATTGTGTGTTCTGTAACCGTGTTTCATCTAATTCTTCTCTCATACTTAATTTCCCAGTAGCGTGGTGGAGCACCACAATTTCACTGTACTGTACAGCTGTACAATGACCAACAGGGGCTCTATGCCCGCTCACCTTGCAAGACTCCATTGCTGAAGAAAAAACATGTTGAAGCTCATTTAAAGTTTGCTGCACAACATTTGGGCAAGCCAGTAAAATACTGGGAGAATATAGTCTGGTCAGATGAGACTAAAATTGAACTTTTTGGATGCCACAACATGCAGCGTGTTTGGAGGAGGAATGGCACCACACATCCCATCTTGGTGTTGGGGGATTTTTCAGCACATGGTACAGGCAGACTTCATATAACTGAAGGAAAGATGAATGGACAAATGTACAGAGACACCCTTGATAAGAATCTGTTGCCATCTGCCAGGATGCTGAAGATGAAATGAGGGTGGACATTTCAGCAAGACAGTGATCCCAAACACACAGCCAAGGAAACTCAATCAGCTCGAGAGAAGAAAAACAAAGTTGCGAGAATGGCCCAGTCAGTCACCTTAAGTGAATCCAGTTGAAAATCTATGGAACAAACTGAAGATCAGAGTTTAAAGAAGACACCCACGGAACCTTCAAGATTTGAAGACAGTTTGTGTGGAAGAATGGGCTAAAATCACTCCTGAGCAATGCCTGCACCTAGTTGCTCCATACAGAAGGCATCTGGAAGCTGTTATTATCAACAAAGGCTTTTCTTCTTCTTTTTGATTTGATTGGTGGTTGGCAACCAGCTTCTTCTTCTTCTTTTAGATTTGATTGGCGGCTGGCAACTTCTTCTTCTTTTAGATTTGATTGGCGGTTGGCAACCAGTTTACAGGTGCATTACCGCCACGTACTTCACTCTATATCATCATTGCTAAGTGTCCAATGACCCACATCTTCTTCGGTTGGCAACCAGCTTATTCAAGAAATCTTCTTCTTCTTCTTCTTTTAGATTTGATTGGCGGTTGGCAATCAGCTTACAGGTGCATTACCGCCACTGACTTGATTATCATCATTCTATATCTTTGTATAAGGAGTTCATATAAGGAGTTCTGAACAACTCGTGTGAAAAAATTTTCCGTCCTTGGACTGTATCCTCTCGGCGGCGTCTCCTCCTCACTGCCATGAACGAATGTCCATGAACTGGGGACGTCCTATGAACTCAGGCATCATAGGACGACATAGACAAATGCGTCTTTATGATATCATATACCTCAAGCCTGCCTTCATGTCTTTATGATGTCATATATAGTGAGTCCATGCCGGAAAGCCTCTTTTTGCTCAGATCTATTTTCATGATCCTGTCCATGAACTAGAATTATGACGCACCTATCCCTCAACCAGTGGTCTCAACGAAGAAGAAGAAGAAGAAGAAGAAGAAGACCCACTAAATGGAGAGCAATAGAATGACGACAACTGCTGCACGTCAGAAAAGATGCCATGAAGATGAAACACCTGAGGTTCCAGCAGTACATCACACCCCGTCTGAGACAGGAGGACACCCTTCACCAGCACAGGGTACGACAGACTTCAAAGCACGTTTCTAGGACATCATAAGACGGCCTATGATCTCTGCCTCATCATCATAGCACGTCCTATGAACTCAGGCATCATAGGATGACTCGCCATGCCTACATGACGGCAAATGTGTGACCTTGACGAATGCCAGTCTACACTACAAATGTGTAAAATGCCAAGCAAAGCACTGATTTTCTCTGGGTGCTCCAGTTTCTTGGTTTCTACGGGCATGCATGGGCCTTCTTGAACAGGGTCGAAAGCCACTTTTTCAGGATCGTGCCCATAAACTAGAATTACGACGCACCTATCCCTCAACCAGTGGTCTGAATGAAGAGGAAGAAGACCCAAGCAATAGAATGAGGAGAACTGCTGCACATCAGAAAGGATGCTGTGAACATGAAATACCTCAGGTTCCACCAGTACGCCGCAGGCATGACTGTGAACAACACAGCTGTCTGAGACAGGAGAAGACCCTTCAGTGGTCTGAACGAAGAAGAAGAAGACCCACCAGATGATGTCTGTATGACGGCACATAGACAGAGCACATGACTCCCTACAAGACATACAGTGATCCCTCGCTACTTCGCGCTTCACCTTTCGCGCCCTCAGTGCATCGCGGATTTTTCAAAAATATTCATCAAAAATTCAAAATTGAGAAATAATGGGCGGGCGCTAGCAGAAGGCAGGGAGACTACATTAGAACATCAGGTATCAACACGGAGAGCCGCACAACTCAAAAAATCCACCTCTCTGTTCGCTGTTCTCGTGTTGGCTCGGCTCGGAAATCTCGCAAGCTGATTGGCCGAGACGTTTCACCCCGCAAGCTGATTGGTCGAGACGTTTCACCCACCTCCTCTCCCTGCCGAGCGCCCATGAAGGGAAGGAAGACCGCATTCATTGCTCTTTATCGCTCGTGTTACTTTTAGTCTTGCCGCGTGGAACTTTTTGCTGTTCTCTTGTGCCATTTTGTGCGAAATAGTCTTCCCGTCGAGCCACTACGCCGCCTCCTGCAGCTTCTCCAGCTCTATAGGAAGCTGCCCTCGATGATCCTGCGCCTCTAGCACCTGACGATGAGGCGTCACCTGAGGAGTAGTAAAGCTCTCATTAACCTGTGCAGTAAATCATTTTCATCTTGAGTTACGTATCTTGTTATAAGAATAAAAGAGTTCTAAAAACATATTTATGTACACTTTATTTACATCTACGTATGTATGTACACGTACACACACACACACACACACGTATCATATGAGAGAGAGAGAGTGAGAGAATGAACGTACGTATTATTTATGGATGACGTCATTAGGGGTGACGCTACTTCGCGGTTTTTCACTTTTCGCGGTCGGTTCTGGAACCCATTAACCGCGATAAGTGAGGGATCACTGTATATATATAGACACAGGTAAGCAACATAACACAGAACAGTGACAGGCAGGAGAAGAAGTAAAATGCAGGGGCAAACAGCCTCCAGATGGCAGGGCATATTTTGTGTGATTTTTATGTTTTGCTGCATACAAAAGCCATCACATGTGATTGCCACTTAGTACTGTGTTGCTATACCAACTGTCCTATAACAGGCAAGAATTCTTTTCCAATGCTTCCCCTCTACGGGCATGCACAGGTTTCTATGGGTATGCACGGGTATGCACTAGTATATAAAATTTCTGATAAAAGTATAAGTAAAACCAAATTTTAAAGGGCATTCAGTATACAAAACATATATTTTGATATGTATTACAGTATGTATCGCAATATAGAGAAATGATATCACGATACATTTTTTGAGTTATATCGCCCAGCCCTCCCCTAATCTTATGTTATATTTCACTTCAGTTAATAATATTGCCCCATAACTTATGCTTATTTCACTTATTTGAGAAACTACTTCTATCAACTCATGAATCCCAGATGTAAAACTATTTTTGTTGTATATTCATGATAGGCTTATAATTTGGTTTTGTCCCATTAATTATATGGAAAAATTGAAAACTGCTCTCCTTCAGTAAGATATTGGGATCTTCAAAGAAAATATATACGACATTGCATTTGCCTCAGAGTGTTCTTGTTTATACAGTGCATCTGGAAAGTATTCACAGCACGTCACTTTTTTCATATTTTGTTATGCCATCCAGAGGTCCGGGTTGCGGAGGCAGCAGTTCAAGCAGAGAAGCTCAGACTTCCCTCTCCCCAGCCACCTGCTCCAGCTCTTCAGAGAGGATACCAAGGCATTCCCAGACTAGCTGGGAAACATAGTCTCTCCACCGAGTCCTGGGTCTGCTCCTGTAAGTGTATGTTTGATAGCGTTAGGTTCCATCCTCGCTTCATCCTCATATTCTGTGTCAGTGCTTATTATTTTGTGTCTTAGTTTATGTACAGCAGGGGTGTCAAACTCATTCCATGGAGGGCCAAGACCCTGCAGGTTTTACTTCCACCCAGTCTCTTCAGCAGGTGTTTTCACTGATCAGCAATCAGTGGGAAGAAATTCAGAGAAAACACCTGTTGAAGCCACTGGGTGGAGGTAAAACCTGCAGGGTCTTGGCCCTCCATGGAATGAGTTTGACACCTGTGATGTACAGTATGTGTTTTGCCCCATGTGGCTGTTTACTTTATCCTTTTCTCCTTTTTGTAAATAAGCAAGCAAACTTACTTCTGGCTCCTGGTGCCTCATTAATGCCCTGAAAGGGGCATTCATAACAGTAGATTGCAGCCAAACGAGACGCCAACCACAGTAAGTTTGTTTTGGGCTCGAGTTTTTTCCCTTTTCTGGGTGCCAGTATTTTGGTGAAAGATGTCGGCATTTGAGCATGGGTTTTGCCCCAAGTGGTTGTGGGAGGTCGATGATCACCTGTCCAACGCCCGTCTGCTCATTCCCTCCAACTCTGCATATTGGTACCTGGACCTTGCGCAGAGGACGCTTAAGCGCTATCACCTGACCTTGTTTCCGGAGGGCAAGGAGAGAGTGTCAGTGATAGTGGTGCTACAGAAACAAATATAGAATGCGGCCAAGAAGCCTCCACTTCCTCTCCAGGACACGGTCGTCCCGACGAGGGGGAAGTCTCCTGTGCGGGCTGGTCCTCTGCGAGGTTCCCGTCTGGATCCTGTCCTAATTCGTCAGAAGAACTCCGTCTCCCAGCCAGCTGTTTCCCCCGTGCCACGTCAAGAGGGTTGAGACAGCAGCCCCAGTTTCCGGGTCATCCTTCCCCACTGTTCCGTCAGCTCCAAGTCCCCAAACTGCCTTGGCTGCTCCTCCCTCCTCCTCAGTGCTCCTGTCAGCTGCTGTGAGCCCAGCGAGTCCTCATCTGGCTCCTCCCGTTGCCGTTCCTCTACGAGGTCCCTGTCCGGATCCTGCTCCGGGCCGCCGAGGGAACTCCGCCTCCCAGCCAGCTGTTGCCCCTGCGTCACGACGGAAGGGAAAGACAGCAGCCTCAGTCTCCGGGTCATCCGTTCCTGCTGTTTTGTCAGCTCCTCGTCCCCGGACTGCCTCAGCTGCTCCTCCCTCCTCCTCGGCGCTCTCTTCAGCTGCTGTGAGTTCAGCGAGTCCTGCCCCGGCTGCGCCCGTCGCCGATCCCGTGAGAGCGGCTCCTCCTCGTCTTCCTTGGCTGGCCATCCGTCACCATCCTTAGGGGAAAGGGGAGAACCAAGCCCGCTGCAGCAGCCACCATCGCTCCCTGGGAGAACAGGTAAGTATTGTTTCATTCTAAATCTCTGTATAATGAATTGCCTTGTCTGACTCCTGGGGGTGGAGCTCAGGGTTCACAGTCCTCTGAGCTCCCATCACCTGCTGCAGCCATAGACATTGAACCTGCAGCCTCTGTGTCTCCCTTCTCTCTGAGCATCTCCCACTGCCAGAGTAGACTGTCGGATGAAGGAGGAGCCTGCGGCCCTGGAGAGCCTGGTTCCAGTCCCGCAGCCGCGTCACGGGCAGAGGAGGAGGCCTGACTGCCGTTTGGGGCCTGAGCCAACGATCAAGCATCCCCGGGTCTCCGTGGAGGAGCAGTCAGCCCCAGCAGGTCACGGATCCCCTGCCACCACGCCGTGCGGGCCTTCGGCATGGGCTTCAGTGCCAGGGGCTTCCCGGACTGTGATGACCATCATGCCAGCTGCGGAGCCCGCCGTGGTTGAGTCGGAACCAGGAATGGACCTCCAGATCATTGAGCCTGGATCGTCGGAGTCCTGGATGGCGGTGGAACCCAAGATCAGGCGAGTGTTCTATTTTGTCTTCTTACTTTCCGTTCTGGAACATTCTTGCCTGTCTCTTGGGGAGAAGAGCCGGGTGCAGCCGACCGCTGCATCCGAGCTTGTCTCGCTGGGCTCTGCTGCTGCCGGTGATCCTGACCCCGGTTCTCTATGTCTTTCAAAGCCTTCTCCCAGGGTCACTGGAACGAGTCAGCTCCGGTTGTTGCCATCGAGGCTCCAGGTTTGTGTTTGTAGGTCATCCCAGGTGCTGCGCTGGCCCAATCAGGGTCCATTGTGGGTGCTGCGTTGGCCCAGTCGGGGTCCATCGTGGGTGCTGCGCTGGCCCAATCAGGGTCCACCATGGGTGCTGCGCTGGCCTGGTCTGGGTCCACCGAGGGTGCAGCGCCGGTTCAGTTCAAGGTCAGTGAGGGAGCTGTAGATCCCCTTCCGCCTGACACTGGACTGGTTCCTCGTCTTCCCCCCATTCTTCTCCACTGGATGCCACTGGGGTCTCCCTTATTCGGATCAGTTTCCCCTCGCTGTCCCTCTTGGTAGGGAGGCCGCCTCCAAGCTTCCCCCTCCGGTCCTGGTGGTCTAAGGATGCGGGTCGGCTGCCTGAGAGACTGTTTCGCCGGTTCTGCGTCCTGGGTCAGCTGCCCAAAGGATTGGTTTGGCGACCTGGTCTGGCTGCCTGAGTCACTGTTTTTCTGGGTCTGGGACTTGGGTAGGCCGTCCAAACTATTTTTTTTCTTTTCTCTCCATTATGTGGAACCTGGATGTGGGTAGATCGCCTGAACTGCCTTTTTATTTTTCTCTCCGTTCTCTACCTGCCGGCGTCCCTGAAGTTGTGTTTTTTTTTCCATGTGTTTTGTAGGGAAGCTCTTTTCTTTGCCTGGGTTATAGTGTGGGCTATGCCTATGTTTTCTGTTTGCATATTCTGTAGCCCTTGAGGTTTTTTTTCCCCCTAGTGTTTATATGGTACTTATGTATTTTGAGGGTACCTGTATTTTGTTTTTTCATTCTGTTGCACTTGATTATTTCTCTGGAGTGTTTATCTAGTTTTGGTTATTTCTGTGTTTAAGTCACACCATTATGTTCATCCATGTTGTGATCTGTTCCTTGTGTTTTTTTTCCTCCTCTGAGTGTCGCTGTTGTCATTTTTTGTTTTTTGGTTCGCTCCCTCCTGGCCTGTTTCCCCCTCCACCCTCCCTGGGTCGGTCCTGGTAGCCTTCTGGTTGGGGTGGGGTGGGGGGCCTTAGATGTTACGTTAGATGTCTGGAATGCGCCCTTTGAACGGGGGGTGGGGTACTGTGGTGGTCTGAGCGCTGATTCCTTCCGCGCTCGGGTTACTCAGTATTTTCCTTTTTTCCATTTTATTTTGGGTTTTGTTATTTGGGCATTTCCAGGGCTTTTATTGTGACAGCATCACGGCCGAACTTCCGGCTGTCAAAGCCGAGCCGGCGTTGTGACAGCTGTTTGGCATTTTGTTAATTACATTTCCCTTTGGTTCATGTTGAGTATTTAAGGGAGCAGCTGAGGCTCATTCCTCGCTGCAATCTACATTTGTGTTCCAGGACTGGAGTCCCTAACCATGGCTCCAGCCTTCTTTCTTTGTTGGCTTCTTCCTTGCTTCAACTCCTGTAAGTGTATGTTTGATAGCGTTAGGCTCCGTCCTTGCTTCATCCTCATATTCTATGGTATGTCGGGGCTTATTATTTTGTGTCCTAGTTTATGTATGTGTTTTTCCCCATGTGGCTGTTTACTTCTCCTTTTGTCCTTTTTGTAAATAAACAAGCAAACTTACTTTTGGCTCCTGGCGCCTCATTAATGCCCTGAAAGGGGCATTCATAACACTTTTACCATTTGTTTCTACTAATTTGCACTTAAGTGTTCAAGTAAAATAGCTCTTTAATTAGTTTCCTCATCATTTCTGTGTGTTGCCATGCTAACACTAAAGCTGTGTTCACACCAAATGCGAACGGGTTGCGCGAATCCAAAGAAAATCAATGGGAAGACGCAAGTAGTATTTTCTTTGTCGTGCGTTTGGGTCCGCTAGCTAACTATGCTAGCAGCTAGCTAGCTAGCGGACGTAGTAAAATTATCACCGTTGCAGAGTAAACTAGTTAGAAAATGAAACTCACTCACTGGGAGACAGGAGGACCGGGAACTCTTCAGCTGAATCGGGTTTTTGGAGTTATTTACCCCGGGTTTCCGGCTACAGATGTCCTAGCAAGCTAGCTAGCAAGCTAGCTAGCAACGTAAACATGGGATCATCTGTGGAGTGTTGGAGGCTTGAGACATAATTTTCAGGTAAGCCCCTGGTCGGATAATGTAAACATAAGCATGATGTTATTTTGAGAATTTCCACAGCAGGTTGAACACAGCTGCATAAAGGCAGCGATGAGAGGTTTTAAGCAGGTTTATTAAATCATACCGCCATCACGGAGCTCGCCCCGGCACCGTGCATGTGCGCCGGGAGCGAGCCCGGAGGCTCTCAGCAGAGAGACACAAGAGTGAGTGTGTCAGC
Organism: Pholidichthys leucotaenia; assembly: GCA_020510985.1. Taxonomy (NCBI): domain Eukaryota; kingdom Metazoa; phylum Chordata; class Actinopteri; order Cichliformes; family Pholidichthyidae; genus Pholidichthys; species Pholidichthys leucotaenia. The sequence continues at coordinate 136,263,019 of CM035837.1, forward strand.
AGCAGTTGCAGGAATGAGAGAATGAGTTACAGACTATGTGCGGTATTTATACCCAGTTACAACAATACATGAAAGAGCATTCACAGCAGTTAGTATGGGCATTTGCATATGAGAGACACCGTGAGAACAGGAAGCATGAACACAATGCATGAATGGGACATTAACATCACAATGCTGAGCCGGAACAAGCCAGACGGAGCGGGGCTGCCTGTAGACATTAATACACACATTTCACTGTTCTGTTATTTGCTCTAGCCGAGCTCTGTGTCTGTCTCAGTCTGTTGTGGGGGTTGCCCCACACGCTCCTCCCCAGAGGGCTCGGCAGGGGGCCGAGGCCTCGATAGTGCGGCTTTGGCAGCGAGCAGGGAAAGCTCTGTGCAGGCGGAGGTGGAGGGGGGTGGGGGGCAGTAAGTGCTGGCAGGAGACGGTGAAATTGTCTGAGCCGCGCAAAAATTGCTTGTTGTTCCGTGATGTCGTGCGGAGATCACAAGAAGAAAAATTAGTCACTGGCTCCTCTCTCGATTAAGTCCTGCAAGGATTAATAGCGGCCGTGAAGAAAAGACGAGGCTGGGTGGCGGCTGTAATAAAAGCAGCGGGACTGGCGTGTTGACTTTAGGTGCAGGCACAACCTTAAAGCTCTTGGAAACTGCAAACCGCTGAATTTCCTCTGTGCGCTGTGGCTGAGACCATTTGCAAATCCTTCGTGCATGCTGCGTGCATGCTTCAGGTGTGAGGGCAGCCCTGAAGGCTCTGTGTGCAGCGGCGAAGGATGCTGGCGGTCTGTGGAGCCGTATTTGTCCCGTGCGTGATGCGCTGTCCTCGTAACTCCCCGGTGCGTGTGCCGGGGCTCCGTGTGTTGTTGGGCCAGCTGGAGAGGAGACAGGGTCAGGGAGCTTAATCATCCCTGTTCAATGTGTTGGAGCGGTGAAAGGAAGTAGACGATCTTTGTCCCTCGCGCTCGTGCAGATTGGAGTGGTGAGAGGGAGGAGACAGATTGGAGTGGTGAGAGGGAGGAGACGATCTTTGTCACTCACTCGGCCATGGTGCGTTCAGGTCCCCGCGCTGCATTCTCCGTCGGCCATGGAGGTCGCCGTCGTGGAGAGGGGACGAGGTGCATGCGCTCTCGTGTGGAGGAGCTGTGAGCACGGCCGGTCCAGCGTGGATGTGCCGATCTAGGCGTGCAGATCCCACCATGGAGTTTGCTGCGGCTTTCCCGCTCGTGGGTGATGTCCTGAGAGTTCACTGAAGCAGAAGGCAGCTGCTGCGTTCGCTTGTCGTCGGAGCATCACCGCCGGGTGCTGCGTTCGCCAGCAGCGTGGCTGTCCAAGCCAGAAGGTTGCATCGCACAAAGCGTGTGCATCTTCGGGGTCACCGGTGAAGCGGATGATAAAATAAAGGCAGCAATGAGAGGTTTTAAGCAGGTTTATTAAATTATACCACCATCACGGAGCTCGCCCCGGCGCCGTGCATGCGTGCCGGGAGCGAGCCCGGAGGCTCACAGCAGAGAGACACAAGAGTGAGTGTGTCAGCAGCAGTTGCAGGAATGAGAGAATGAGTTACAGACTATGTGCGGTATTTATACCCAGTTACAACAATACATGAAAGAGCATTCACAGCAGTTGGTATGGGCATTTGCATATGAAAGACACCCTGAGAACAGGAAGCATGAACACAATGCATGAATGGGACATTAACATCACAATGCTGAGCCGGAACAAGCCAGACGGAGCGGGGCTGCCTGTAGACATTAATACACACATTTCACTGTTCTGTTATTTGCTCTAGCCGAGCGCTGTGTCTGTCTCAGTCTGTTGTGGGGGTTGCCCCACACTGCAGAAGTTTTAAAGACAACTTCGCCTAGTCTGCATCTGACTATTCATGTCTGTTGGCATGTTTACACTGAGTTTTAATGTAATTGTACCGCATGAAAAATTCGTTCACATTCGGTGTGAATGCACCTTAACTGTGATAACGTTGTGTTGATAGCATTGTTACTATCCTTAGCATTGATAGCTGTGAGACTTGCATTGGTGTTTTTATTGGTGTTTATTGTTGATTATTTCTCTGCCTGATTTGTTTCAGAACCATACATACAAACATACATGTAAACCTCCATACTTCAAACTGTACCATTCAACACAGTTCATTAAACTGGTGAGGCTAAAACTCTGCGTTTGTGTGTCCTCTCTGACCAGAGTTCCACTGCTGATGAGGACCCGGCACTTACAGTCCCCTGATAAAATTAATATTGGTCCTTTCGAGCCGGATAATTACTCACCGCTGTGGCAGCATGTAAGAGCAGAGCAGAACAGCATCCTCCGAGAGCGTTTTGACAGAACAGCAATGGAAAAAGAATATTCCCACTCACCTGCTGAATTATCAAGTGTCTCTATCCCTTGTGTTGTTACCATGTATTGTTGCTCCTGAACCACGACAGGTACAGAATCAGGTTCAGAGTGCTATTACAACAGTGCTGCAGTCATCAGGTATGCATGCCAAGTCTGCTACACATACCAGCCACAGCCTGTGTTCGGGCCCTCATCTGAGTTTTGCCAGCAACAGCTACATGGTGCACCGGGTAGTAAAGATTACTTAAACCTGCCAGATAACTGTGGTTGACACAATTCTACACAAGGATCACACAAACGAACTTGATCCCAAAGAAATGGCGGACAGCAAAGGTCATTGCCATCCCAAAACCTGGCAAAGACCACAAACTACCAGCAAGCTACCGCCCAATCTCCCTACTCAGCGTTCCTTACAAAATCATGGAGCGCCTAATACTGCAACGCATTTCCCCAGAAATAGAGGATATACTAAGTGTGGATCAAGCAGGTTTCCACAAGGACCGCAGTACAGGAGAACAAGTACTGGCCCTAACCACCTTCATTGAAAATGGCTTCGAGAGCAGACTGAAGACAGGGGCTGTGTTTCTCGATCTTACAGCCGCCTATGATACGGTCTGGCACAAAGGCCTCCTCCTGAAACTTATAAAGGCGATCCCTGCTTGGGCAACAGCAATTATAAAAACCCTGCTGACCAACCGAAGGTTCAGAGTCCACCTCAGTCAGAACACAAGTGCATGGAGAATGCAGAAAAACGGACTCCCACAAGGCTCAGTTCTAGCTCCAACTCTGTTCAACCTCTACATAAACGACCTGCCTACTACAAAATCCCGCAAATTCATCTATGCAGACGACATCTGTTTGGCATTCCAAGCACCAGACTTTGAACCACTGGAACGGGTGCTCACGGAAGATCTTGCTAAATTGGACCAGTTCTGCAATATCTGGCGCCTAAAACCAAGCCCAGCAAAAACCGTCTCCAGTGTATTTCATCTCCACAATGCAAAAGCTGCCAGAGAACTAAACATCCACCTGAGCGGACTCAAGCTTAAGCATGCCCCAAATCCAGCTTATCTTGGAGTGACCCTTGATAGGACCTTATCCTTCAAGGAACATCTAAAGGGGACGGCTGCTAAGGTGAAAGTACGAAACAACCTGCTCTGCAAGCTCGCTGGTGCAAAATGGAGGGCGGCAGTCTCCACCCTGCGCACCTCAGCACTGGCCCTTTCATACTCTGTAGCAGAATATTGTGCCCCTGTCTGGTCCAGGTCATCTTACACACACCATGTAGACACCCAGCTCAACTCAACCATGAGAACTATAACTGGAACAATCCGCTCAACACCACTCCCCTGGCTCTCTGTACTGTCAAACATAGCCCCTCCACACATCCGGCGAGCAGCATTAACTCAAAGGATGCTCCAAAAAATTAAAGATTTTCCTCACTTACCAATCCATGCAGATATCTACACCCCACCCACTGCCCGACTTTCATCCAGACGGCCGATTTGGAAAAACCCTCCCCCAGCTGACTTTACCATCCAGACAGCTTGGCAAGAGGAATGGGAGACCAAGGAGGTCCCAAACAAACAGCTGGTGATAAACCCCAACCAACAGGTCCCGGGCACCAACCTCCCAAGGAGACAGTGGTCTACACTCAATCGCTTCAGGACTGGACATGGCCCCTGCTTGGCCAGCCTTCACAGATGGGGCAGTAGCCCTAGCCCACTGTGCGCATGTGGAGAGGAGCAAACTATGGAACACATCATAGAGGTTTGCCCGCTCCAAAGACTGGAAGGAGGATTACACACCCTCCATACAGCAAACCAGGAGGCAACTGCTTGGCTTAAGGACTTTGCATTCGCTAAATAATAAATAAACTGTGCCTATCAACCCAGTGATGTTTAAAGCTTACACCCAACCTAATTAGTGGTGAAGAATCAGAAGATGATGTCCATTCAACAGGGAGTTCTATAGTGAGTGGGTTAGCAGTATCGTCACCCTTTGCACCATTTCATGAGCTCCTACTGTCACATCACCACATATAGAAACCACAAAGAGTGTTTCTCAGCCACATGTAACATATCCCATCAGCCACATGGGACCTTCCCAACCTACTGCACATCATAGCACAACAGCAACGTGTTACACATTAACACAGGTGTTACCTCCTATTGTCTCACCGACCTTCATGGCAGGGGCAACTGCTACACAACAGCCTGTCTTGCCCATAGCTCTGTCCAGTTCAATGCAATCACTCTCTCTCTCAGCACCTGCATCTCTTGGTTATGTAACATCCCAACCATCCACCTTTGTGCCTCCTTATGCCACCTATTTGGCTCCTTCCAGTGCCCCAGCATACCCAGGGCAGCAGCACAGCCTGGTATCTATGCCTCACACAACCTCCATGCTTCCTTCACCTGGGTTATCGTTCACATACACACCAGCCACATCTGTTCAATCACTACATCATCAGGCTCCTACCGGTATGACACCAGTTTCACCCCCCCAAAGTAATATTACCATTATACCAGGAATGCAGCCTCTTTCTCCAGGTGTAATTCAACCCACCTACCAACTGCAACCGTAACCTCCATTACTGGCAACATCTCCAGGATATGTGGGCACCACAGCAGTTATACAGCCCATCTACCAACACAGTTATGGTGCACCACTTAATCCAAACTATCAACCTTCACTGGTATATACATATCACCCATCACAAATTCCACCTAGCCAACACATGCCCTCAGCAGCTCCAGCTCCAACCCCATGGTTGCATCAGCCTGCCTCAATGGGCTTCCAAATACCTCAGCCTATACTTGGGACGGCACTGGCTGCTACATCAGGTCTACAGTTACCTCTTCCACTTCCCACACAACCAGTCCCAGTTCCTAAACTCCCTAACCTTGAGCATGACAGTGAGAGGGAATTTGCAGATTTGAAGATGGCTTTGGATCACCTATTGCAACCACATCCTGAACTCTCAGAGCACTACAAATACCATGTGCTTATGGAGCAGTTTGTATTGGATGAAGCTCGGCTCATAGCCCAGTCATATAGGCATTACCCACAGCCATACATTATGGCGATGCAGGCACTACAGAGGCAATATGGGCAGCCTCATCAGCTTGTACAGAGTGAGATAGCTGCAATCCTAAATTCACCTGATGTGAAGCCAGGGGATTACAAAGCCTTTCAAAGCTTCACTCTCAGTGTAGACCTATTGGTGAGAATGTTAACTGCACCTGAGGGTTCACACGGGACAGAACTTATGTCTACAGGGCATGTGGACAGATTACTCAGTAAGCTATCCCAGTACTCAAGAGATAATTTTGTTGAGCATCTTCAAGCACATGGCTAATTCCAAACTAATAGCCTCAACCCATATAACCTGAGAGACCTTGCTGAGTGGCTTAAAGTCAAAGCAGAAGCACAGAGATTTTCATCAAAGATGGCACGTCACCAGGCAGAAAAGATGTCAGCTCCCAAGAAAGAGAGAACCTCCATACCCGAGGTAAAAACTCAGTCAGTGGTCTATTATGGCAGTGGCAGATCACAGGGCGATTGCAATCCACAAGAGGGCAGGCAGTCAAGTGACAGAGAGAAGAAGTTCAAATGCCATTGTTTACTCTGCAAAGGTGTTGACCGTTATCTATCCCAGTGTCCTAAAATTGCAACATATACACCAGAACACATAGAGAAATGGATCTCAGCTGGAAAACGTTGCAGGAGGTGTGGGCGCACCAGCCATATCACAGAGGAATGTACACTGAAGAAATCCCGACGTGAATGCCAGGAAGTACACCTTAAAGTTCTCCATGTCATTGCTAAACCAGGGTCTGGAATTTATCTTATAACTCCTAGCGCAAGAGCCACAATCCCTCCAGCCAAATGGGGTGGCAAAGTCTACTTAAAAGTCATGTCAGTCATTCTGAGTTACGGAGAAGCTCTGTCAGACTCCGTCTGAGTCAAGGAGAAGCTGAGTCTATGGCACTGCGGACTATTCGTCAGGACATCGCCTATCTCAACAGCTCATCTGTCGACTTCTATGTTTCCTTCTCCAGGCAGCCTGGAGACAAACATCTCATTAAAGGAGCATTTACCGCCCAGCGTATCGCTCTGGCTGAACAATCTTATCCAATGAACATCTTGCAGAAATGTTATCGCCATCTTCAGGGAGTACCAACCCAACCATTTAAGGATATGCACCCCCTTTTCCTGAATGGTTCAGATAATGGTTCCGGTTCCGCCGGACCGGCGGCGCCACACGAGTCGGCTGCCTGTTGCAACAGCCTTTTTTTTTTTTTATCTTCCTTCTTCTTTCTACACCTTTCACTCTGTATATATATCACGGACGCACGGATCGCCCCGGGGGTCTCCCGGGTCAGCGGACGGAGCCACGGTTTGCAGCGGGAGACGTTACAGCGGGGAGGAGCTAGTGCTAGCTAGCACTTGGCCGCCGCCCGGTGCTAATGGGAAACTCGACATACTGGGAGCTGTAGCGAAAAGGACGCGGGTGCCGGGCTGGAGTTTAGGCGGCGTGAAAGAAATATAAGACAGAATAATAAAGAGCGATGGCAAGAACCAAGCAGACCGCCCGTAAAATCTACTGGAGGAAGAAACCCCCCAGGAGACAGCTAGCCACCAGGGCTGCTCGGAGAGGTGCTCTGGCCACCGGCAGAGTGAAGAGGCCTCGCCGTCACAGGCCCGTGGCTCTGAGAGAGATCCGTCACTACCAGAAATCCACGGAGCTGCTCATCCGTAAGCTGCCCGTCCAGCGCCTGGTGAGGGAGATCGCTCAGGACTTCAAGACCGTCCTGCGTTTCCTGAGCTTCGCCGTCATGGCTCTGCAGGAGACCAGCGAGGCCCACCTGGTGGGTCTCTTCTTCGCTAAGGCGGTCACCATCATGCCCAAAGACTTCCAGCTGGCCCGCTGCATCCGCGGAGAGAGAGCTTAGACTTTCTGCTGCACATTCACCAGCCATAATGCTCTGCATTGTGTGTCTATATATATACATTTATAGTAATATGGACATATGTTTACTAGATGTTGTTTTTTCTTGCCTTCTGATTGTTGCTCTGAGTGTTGCTATCCCTATGCTGTTGCAATCCTGGAATTTCCCCATTGTGGGACTAATAAAGGCTTATCTTATCTTATAACAACTGCCTAATAACTGCCAAGGAGCCAGTCTGAATGAGTCCAGCTGGAGGGCTCGGTGCTGTCCGTTCCAAGTTAGGCTGGACTCTGCAAGGTCCAGAGGTCTACACACAAGACGACACATACAGTAGACGCAAGCATGTTACTTTACAACAACACTGTGACCTGGAAATGATGACATCTGTCAACAAGTGGAGCAGCTCTGGCAAGTTGACATACTTCCCTTTCGCACTGAGAAGCTGGCAGTACGTTCCTGTCAAGATGAGGAAGCCACTGCAATTCTAGAGTCATGTACTGTGAGAGTCAAGGTTGGAGAGACATTACATTACGCCACACCACTGCCCCAACTCAAAAAAGTTTCTCCACTATGAGCCACTGTGGAAGCCGTAATGCCGACCCTTGGAAGCTCAGAACGATGGCTGCTCAAAGACCCTGCCAAAGCCCAGGTATATGAAGCTGAGATAAAGAAACTGATCGACACCGGATGTGTTGTAAAACTTCATTCTGAGCAGGTATATGAGTCTAGAGAATCATGGGTCATACCACACCACCTTGTCGAGCATAATGGAAAACAGATTGGTTTTCAACTGCAACTTTAACCACCAGGGTCTCTCCCTCAATGACCAGCTCTTACCAGGCCCTGTACTTAGTTCAACACTCATCAGGGTCTTGCTATGCTTCAGATAGTATCCAGTCGCAGTCAGGGGTGACATTTGAGCCATGTTTCACCAGGTCTGTATCCTTCCAGAAGACCAGACCCTGCTGAGATTCATCTGGTGAAATCTGCAGAAAGACAGGGAGCCCAACATCTACCAGTGGCAGGTCCTGCCCTTTGGGACTGTCATGACTCGCCGCTCATCAGCGGCGCCAGCTGCGCGCACACCTGCTTCTCGTCAGCGGTGAGATATTTAATCCACTCTGCCCTGGGCTTCGGCCTGAGGCCGTCTCTCTACTTCAGCATCGCTTGCTACAACGGAACTCTCGCCTACGAGCAAGACAATCTGGGTAAGCTCCCCTTACCTCCTTTCCTCCAGCCTTCTCCCCTGTGCACAGGTGGATTCCCCGGCGGCGGACTTCCTCATCTGGCCGCTGCCTCCGCGCTGCTGCTACAGGCACTCCAGGTCGCTGTCTCCCGGGCTCCGCCCTTGTCGACGCCAGCCACCTGTCCTAACCAAGTAAGCCAGCAAGACTGTGATTATCCTCTGTGTTGGTGTGGTGCCCGTTACCCTTCTCCCTCTGCTTCCTCCCATAGGGTTGTCCGGCTGAACGGCTTCCTGCCCCCGTGCCTGACGCAGATGCCACCAACACATCCTTATTCTACAGACACGCAGTCACACATCCCTGTTGTTAATAAAGCTATTAAATCTACCCTGAGCCTGCGTGTGTGTCTCCTGAGCCGTGCATTATGTCAGTACGGCTTCAGCAGAGCGGCTCGGCAGACAGCGGGCTCGCACGCCGTCTTTCCACCCTCGAGGCTCGGGTGGATCTAATAGCCCACCAACAACAGGTGATACTAAACCAATTGTTAGTGATAACTAACCGATTAGACCGCCTGGACCCCCAGCAGCCGTTCCCCTCGGCTCGTCTGGGTGGCGCAGCCTCCGCTGCTCTGGTGGCTGTCCAGCCTGCTCCGGGTGCGCCGGCACGGCTCACACCACTCCCCACTCCCGCTCGCTTTAGCGGCAAGCTTGGTGGAGCTCGGGGTTTTATCATGCAGTGTGAGTCCGTGTTCCATTGCGTTCCCGGAGACTTCCCCTCAGACCACAGTAGGATTGGCTATGTAGGTAACCTCCTGGAGGGTCGAGCGCTTACCTGGGCTTATGCTATCATGGTGAAGCCCAGCTACGCCACCCTCACCTATGGCCAGTTCGTGCGACAATTCCTGGAAGTGTTCGATCACTCGCGTTTGGACAGTGTCCAGGTCGACCGCCTTCTCGGCCTCCAACAGGGGAGCCGATCGGCGGCCGAATACGCGATCGACTTCCGGGTTACCGCGGAGGAAGTTGGCTGGGAAGAGCGTGCGCTCTGCGGCATCTTCCTCCGCAGCCTTAACTCTGGTCTGAGGGATGAGCTGGCCGGCCGGGATGTCCCGGAGACTCTAGCGGAGCTGATCTCCCTTGCCACTAGCTTGGATAACAGGCTGCGCGAGCGCGCCTCAGAGCGGAAGTCCTCTTCTCGCTCGCGGGGCGCCTCAGCGCACCTGCCCCAAGCTCGCCACCTGGCGTTGCCGCCGCCGGAGGTCTCCGAGGAGTCGGAGCCAATGGTGATGGGCCGGACAAAGCTCCCCCTGGCGGAGAAACAACGCCGCCGTGAACTGGGCCTTTGCATGTATTGCGGGGGCAGCCAGCACACGGTGGAGCATTGTCCGGAGAAGCCAAACGAGGAGGTCCGCGAGTCACTGTAGGGGGCCTCGCGGACGCTAATCGGTTAAATCCCCTCACACATTTGACGCTGCCCATCCGTTTTTGTCACAGTCTCACAGGGCACCTCACGCATGCACTGGTGGATTCAGGCGCGGAGGGTAGCTTTATTTCACAGAGCCTGGCAACCCGATTGGGCATCCGTTGTTACCCCCTCGATCTTCCTCTCGCCCTAGTTAATCTCTCCCGTGTCTCACTGGGAAAAGTGACCCACCGGACATCCCCAATTCCGGTAATCATCTCTGGAAACCACCGGGAGGATATCTCCTTCTACATTCTGCCCACCTCGGTTTCACCTGTCATTCTCGGATACCCTTGGCTCCGCCTCCACAACCCCGTCTTGGACTGGAAGACCGGTAAAGTGTCTGCTTGGAGCACCTTTTGTATGGGCACCTGTCTCCAATCCGCTGCCTGCGCCCCGTCCTCGCCCCCCACAGCTAAGGACGCCGCGCCCCCGGATCTCACCCTGGTGCCCTCAGAGTTCCACGACCTGGGTGCGGTCTTCAGCAAGTCCAAGGCGATGTCTCTTCCTCCTCACCGGCCCTACGACTGTGCCATCAACATCCGCCAGGGGGCGCCCCTACCCTCGGGACGTCTCTACAGCCTGTCAGCGCCGGAGAAGGAGGCCATGAACACCTACTTGAAGGAGTCGCTCAGCGCTGGGATTATCCGACCATCTTCCTCACCATTAGGCGCAGGGTTCTTCTTCGTGGGAAAGAAGGACGGCTCCCTTCGTCCTTGCATAGATTACCGAGCTCTCAATGACATCACGGAGAAGGACCGTTACACCCTGCCCCTCATGGACACCGCCTTCCACTCCCTCCAGGGGGTGACCTGGTTTACCAAGCTGGATCTCCGCAGCGCATACCACCTCGTCCGGATCCGGGAGGGAGATGAATGGAAGACAGCCTTCCGTACCCCTAACGGTCATTTTGAATATCTTGTTATGCCGTTTGGGTTGATCAACGCTCCAGCCGTCTTCCAGCGCCTCATTAATGATGTCCTCCGGGATTTCATCGGCCTGTTCGTGTTCGTTTACCTGGACGATATCCTCATCTTCTCCAGGTCCAGGGATGAGCACCGGGTTCACGTGAGGCGGGTCTTGAAGAGGCTGTTGGAGAATCGACTATATGTCAAGGTGGAGAAGTGTGAGTTCTACGCCAAGACTACTTCCTTCCTGGGGTTCGTCATCTCCCATGACCAGGTGCTCCCGGACCCAGCGAAGGTTAAAGCGGTGGTGGATTGGCCCACACCAACCTCTAGAAAACAGGTTCAGCTGTTCGTCGGGTTCACCAATTTCTACCGCCGCTTCGTCCCAAACTTTGGAGCCATCGTCGGTCCTCTGACCCGCCTCACCTCCCCTAAGACCCCGTTCCGGTGGACTGAAGAGGCCGCAACGGCCTTCCAGGTGCTAAAGACGGAGTTTTCCTCCTCCCGGGTCCTCAGCCAGGTCGATCCCGCGCTGCAGTGCATAGTGGAGGTGGACGCTTCGGACACGGGGGTGGGGGCGGTGCTGTCCCAGCGGTCTCCAGCCAATGGAGCCAAGCGACCCTACGCCTTCTTCTCTCGGCGCTTGTCCCCGGCGGAGCGTAATTATGATGTGGGGGACAGAGAGCTTCTGGCCATCAAGCTTGCGCTTCAGGAGTGGCGCCACTGGCTGGAGGGGGCCGCCTTGCCATTCGTGGTTCTTACTGACCACAAGAACTTGGAGTATCTAAGATCTGCCAAGTGTCTGAACGCCCGCCAGGCACGCTGGTCCCTGTTCTTTGCAAGGTTTAAATTTAACATCACCTACAGGCCTGGCTCCAAGAACGGCCTGCCCGACGCCCTCTCCAGACAATTTGCCCCGGAGGCCACGGAAGATGCTGTTCACACCATCCTGCCCAGGTCGTGCGTCGTGGGGGCTGTTTCCTGGGACATAGAGGATAAGATCCGGAGGGCCAGGAGTCGGAACCGGACCCTGGCGGCGGACCGGAGGGGAGGCTCTTCGTGCCATCTGCTGTCCAGGGGGACCTTATCCACTGGCTCCATACCTCTAAGCTCACCTGCCATCCTGGAGCTTCCCGGATGATTGACCTCCTCCAGTGATCCTTTTGGTGGCCAGGTCTGCGGAAGAATGCCGCCCGCTACGCCCGGGTCTGCCCCGTCTGCGCCACCAGTAAGTCAGGTAACGCTCCCCCTGCGGGTCTGCTCCAGCCCTTGCCCGTCCCTGGCAGGCCCTGGTCGCACATCGCCCTAGACTTTGTCACCGGCCTTCCTGTCTCCAACAACTTCGACACAGTTCTGACCATCGTTGACCGTTTCTCCAAGGCCGCCCACTTTGTGCCCCTACGTGGACTCCCCTCAGCCTTGGAGACGGCGGACCTCCTCATTCAGCACGTGGTCAGACTGCACGGAATACCGGTCGACGTGGTCTCCGATCGTGGTCCCCAGTTCTCTTCGGACGTCTGGAGATCCTTTTGCAACGCCCTGGGAGCCAAAGTAAGCCTCACCTCCGGCCATCACCCCCAATCCAACGGGCAGTGTGAACGGACCAATCAGGAGCTGGAGGCTGCGCTCCGCTGCGTCACCACATCTAAGCCCGCGTCCTGGAGCTCATACCTCGCCTGGGTGGAGTACGCCCACAACACCTCTTGCTCATCTGCCACCGGGATGTCTCCCTTCAAGGCATCCCTGGGTTACGATCCACCTCTATTCCCTGCGCAGGAGGGCGAATTGGCTGTTCCCTCAGCCCAGGCGCACCTCAGGCGGTGCCGCTCCTTTTGGACTACGGCGCGCAATGCGCTTTTACGCACGGCGGAGCGCAACAAATCCACGGCGGACCGGCACAGGAGACCTGCCCCTGCCTACCAGGTGGGACAACAAGTCTGGGTATCCACACAAGACGTAAACCTAAAGGGTGAGAGGAGGAAGCTGGCCCAACGGTTCATCGGCCCTTTTCCCATTACAAAGATCATCAACCCGGTGGCTGTGCGTGTGGCTATTCCCTCCTCCCTCCGCATCCATCCCACCTTCCACGTCTCCAAGGTTAAACCAGTGGTCTCTGACCCCCTCTGCCCTCCACCTGCAGCGCATCCCACTCCCCGGATGATTGGTGGCCACTCGGCCTGGACTGTCTCCGACATCTTGGACTCCCGGCGCCGGGGTCGCGGGTTGCAGTATTTGGTGGACTGGGAGGGCTATGGACCCGAATGGAGACAATGGGTGCGTTCCTCGTTTGTGTTGGACCGGTCTCTCATCGCTGAGTTCCATCGAGCGCACCCAGAGAAACCATCGCCAGGAGGCGCTGCTAAAGGGGGGAGTACTGTCATGACTCGCCGCTCATCAGCGGCGCCAGCTGCGCGCACACCTGCTTCTCGTCAGCGGCGAGGTATTTAATCCACTCTGCCCTGGGCTTCGGCCTGAAGCCGTCTCTCTACTTCGGCATCGCTTGCTACAACGGAACTCTCACCTACGAGCAAGACAATCTGGGTAAGCTCCCCTTACCTCCTTTCCTCCAGCCTTCTCCCCTGTGCACAGGTGGATTCCCCGGCGGCAGACTTCCTCATCTCGCCGCTGCCTCCGCGCTGCTGCTACAGGCACTCCAGGTCGCTGTCTCCCGGGCTCCGCCCTTGTCGACGCCAGCCACCTGTCCTAACCAAGTAAGCCAGCAAGACTGTGATTATCCTCTGTGTTGGTGTGGTGCCCGTTACCCTTCTCCCTCTGCTTCCTCCCATAGGGTTGTCCGGCTGAACGGCTTCCTGCCCCCGTGCCTGACGCAGACGCCACCACCAACACATCCTTATTCTACAGACACGCAGTCACACATCCCTGTTGTTAATAAAGCTATTAAATCTACCCTGAGCCTGCGTGTGTGTCTCCTGAGCCGTGCATTATGTCAGGGACCACTAGCAGCTCCTATTGTGACATTTTTGCCCTATAGATCCATGTAAAAAATAACTCAGGGGAGGAAAATACTGACATCTGGCAGTCACTGATGCACACCTTTTATGTTGATAACTGCCTCCAGAGCCTCTCAACAACAAAAGCTGCAAAGGTCTTGGTGGACAACCTACACCAAGTTCTAACTGATGGAGGATTCGAGATCCGGCAGTGGGCTAGTAACAAACCAGCAGCTATCGCTGATCTGCCGTGTGAAGCCAGATCACAGAGTATAGAGCTATGGCTCATGGAGAAACCAACTGACCAATAAGACCCAACATTGGGCATGATATGGCACTGGGATGCTGAGCGGCAATACTGGATAACACCACTAGAGAGCCAACTTCCTACACTTAGGAACATCCACCATGTGTTAGCATCACAGTATGATCCTTTGGGGCTCATAAGCCCATTCACAACAAGAGCAAAGATTATTGTGCGGAACCTGTGAATAAAGAAAAGAGGTTGGGGTGATCCTAACCTCCCTCCTGACCTTCTTAAGGCCTAGGCTAACTGGGAGGATAAACTGCCTCAATTGGCCAACATCTCAATCCCAAGATCTTATTCACCACCGGAGTTGGGCATAGAGGATATAGAAAACACTCTATATGTATCCTGTGATGCGTCCGAGCAGGCAGGCAGTCACCTATCTGCCAATGTAAGCTGGAGATAAGATCTATGTCTCCTTCGTGATGGCACGAACAAGGGTGTCGCCAAAGCATCAGCTGTCCATACCATGGTTGGAACGCTGTGCTACATTGACTGGAGCCCAGCTGTCAGCCCTCATTCAATGTGAGTTAACCCTACACATCACCAAGACAATCCTGTGGTCTGACTCCACAACAGTCCTTAACTGGATAATGAGTGAATCATGCCAATTCATAGTCTTCATTGGGACTAGAGTGTCTGACATCCAGGAACTCACACAAGCTCATGAATGGAGGTATGTTGATTCTGCCAACAACCCAGCAGACGACATCACCTGGGGAAAGTCTGTCAAAGAACTAGCTGGGCCCAGCCGTTGGTTAAAGGAACCTCCATTTCTGTACAAACCACCTGATCGATGGCCTATAACTCCAAACTTCCGGTTCCGAGAAACTTCCGGTTCCGGCGCCACACGAGTTGGCTGCCTTTTGCAACTGCCATTTTTTTTTTTTTTTAAATCTTCCTTCTTCTTTCTACACCTTTCACTCTATATATATCACGGACACATAGATCGCCCCAAAGGTCTCCCGAGTCGGCGGACGGAGCCACTGTTTACAGCAGGAGACGATACAGCAGGGAAGAGCTAGCTAGCGCTCAGCCGCCACCCGGTGCTAACGGAGAAACTCGACATACCGGGAGAACTGAAGCGAAAACGATGCGGGTGCCGGGCTGGAGTTTAGGTGGCATGCAAGAAATATAAGACAGAATAATAAAGAGCGATGGCAAGAACCAAGCAGACCGCCCGTAAATCTACTGGAGGAAAAGCCCCCAGGAAGCAGCTGGCCACCAAGGCTGCTCGGAAAAGCACTCCGGCCACCGGCGGAGTGAAGAAGCCTCACCGTTACAGGCCCGGTACCGTGGCTCTGAGAGAGATCCGTCGCTACCAGAAATCCACGGAGCTGCTCATCCGTAAGCTGCCCTTCCAGCGCCTGGTGAGGGAGATCGCTCAGGACTTCAAGACCGACCTGCGCTTCCAGAGCTCCGCCGTTATGGCTCTGCAGGAAGCCAGCGAGGCCTACCTGGTGGGTCTCTTCGAGGACACCAACCTGTGCGCCATCCACGCCAAGAGGGTCACCATCATGCCCAAAGACATCCAGTTGGCCCGCCGCATCCGCGGAGAGAGAGCTTAGACTTTTTGCTGCACATCCACCAACCACAATGCTCCGCACTGTGTGTCTATATACGTATATATACATATATTTATAGTAATATGTACATATGTATACTAGCTGCTCTTGTTTTTTCTTGCCTTCTGATTGTTGCTCTGAGTGTTGCTATCCCTGTGCTGTTGCAATCCTGGAATTTCCCCATTGTGGGACTAATAAAGGCTTATCTTATCTTAAACTCAAACTCAACAGAAGGTGCAGAGAAGCTGAGAAAGACAACCTTCTGTGGACTCGCACAGCACCCAGTAATGACTCCAACCCTAGACACCACACAGTGCCTGACCTGGACAGAACTGCTTAAAGCCACACAACAGTCGCTGGATGGGGCGGCGGTCACCGACTCAACTCCATCACAGTCAACCAGTCTTTGTGATGATGGCCTTCATCTCTTAAGAGCCTGCCAAAGAGAAAGTTTCCCAGAGGAAGTGAAAGATTTTGAAGCTGGTAATCAGATCTCGCCAAGTAGCAGACCCAGCTGTCTGTCCCTGGTATGGGACCAAGACCTAGGTCAGATTTGTGTTGGAGAACGTCTCCGGAGCCTGACTGACGCTGCCCCCATCGACATTTACCCAATCGTTCTAGATCCAGACCATGCAACCACAAACCTTCTCATTCGTGACACAGATGAACGGCTTCTTCATCCTGGTTTGGACCGAGTCTTTGCTGAGCTCAGATACCAGTATTGGATATTATGAGGTAGGCAGGCCATCAAACGTAATCAGCGGACTTCAGGATGTAGGTGCTGGAAGGGACAGCCTACTGTGCCCATCATGGCTGATCTCCCTTCTGCTTGGCTCAGACTGTTCCAGCCACTATTTTACTCCACTGGTGTAGGCTGCTTTGGGCCATACACCGTGAAGATCGGATGCTGACTGGAGAAAAGGTGGTGGTGGTGGGGGCTAATATTTAAGTGTCTGACAACATGTGGCATTCATTTGGACCTCCTCAGTAGTCTAGATGCAGATGCCTTTCTCCTTGCTCTGTGGAGGTTCATCGCTCATTGTGGAACTCCAGCTGAAATTCTCTCAGATCAGGGTACTAATTTCCGTGGAGCTGAATGTAAACTCAAGGAGGCATTTGCAGTCATGGAACCTGAGCCTCAAGCCTGTCTTGCGTCCATGCAGATAACCTTCAAGTTCAATCTACCAGCAGCTCCACACTTTGGCGGAGCATGGGAATGGGAGATTCTTTCTGTCAAGACAGCTCTGCAGGTGATCATGGGGGCCCAAACGGTCACAGAAGAGGTTCTTTTTACCTTGCTATGTGAAGTGGAAGGGATCCTTAATGCAAAGCCACTTGGTTATGTGTCTTCAGACATTGCTGACCCTGATCCTGTGATGTCAAGCATGCTTCTGATGGGACGGTGAGACGCCTCCCTTCCCCAGTTGACCTACACTCCTGGCACTCTCACCAGAAGAAGGTGGTGACATAGCCAAATGATGGCAGATCACTTTTGGGCACAGTTTATCAGGAATTACTTACCTACACTGCAGGACACAGGAAGTGGTCCCAGTCCACAGGTAATCTGAATCAGGATACAGTTGTGATGATTGTTGACCCACAATTACCACATGCTCATTGGCCCATCGACAAGACTGTGAAGCTACATCTTAGTGCTGATGGATGGGTCAGATCAGCAGAAATTAAAGTGAAGGACAAAACATATGTACAACCCGTAGCCAGACTTGTTCAACTGTCCGTCATACCTGAAGATGACGACCTGAAGGTTTCTCTTGTAGATGATGGGAATTCAGAGGACTAACATAACAGCAAGCTGTTATGGGGAGGCTGTGTTGAATCCTCACAGGGAGGTAGTGTTGAGTAAGAAATTAGACAGGCACTAGGTGGGATGACAGTTGTAAGAGGGGTCCTTAAATGTTCTTACCATTTGTTGTTAATGTTATTAGCTGTTTTCTAACTGCAACAGACGTTGTATGGAGACATATGCGTAAATGATCAGAAGTAAGTTTAAGCTGAAAGTTAATTAACAAGTTAAACTAATTATTAAGACATGTTAGAGCACTTTCACCATTCGTTTCTACTGATTTGCACTTCAGTGTTCAAGTAAAATAGCTCCATAATTAGTTACCTCATCATTTCTGTCTGTTGCCGCGCTAACGCAAACCGTGATAACATTGTGTTGATAGCATTGTTACTATCCTTAGCACTGATAGCAGTGAGACTTGTGTTGGGATTTTATTGGTATTTATTCTTGATTATCTCTCTGTCTGATTTGTTTCAGAACCATGCATACAAACATACATGTAAACTTCCATACTTCAAACTGTACCATTCAACACAGTTCATTAAATTGGTAAGGCTAAAACTCTACGTCTGTGTATCCTCTCTGATTGGAGTTCCACTGCCAATGAGGACTGCAGATGAATTATAACAGAGCAAATAAATTTTAAAAAATCACAGATTTTAACATTTTTGAAGTTATTCTCCAAATAGTATTTCAATTTTTATTCTCAAACTTCTGACATTCTCACAGTGTTTTCTTTATTCCTCAAAATTTCACTCCCCCCCAATCTTGACTTTTTTTTTTTATTTTGACCTTATTCTCCAAATGGTATTTTGATTTTACTCTTGAAATTAAGAAAAAAAAAATCCATAAAAGGGACTTTTTTCAGTAAAATTTTGACTTTTTTGGACATTCTTCAAATGTCATTTTGACTTTACTCTCACCATTCTGACATTTTTCATCAAAATTTTAACTTTGCTTTGCAATTTTTGACCCCCCCCCATTTTTTAAACTTTATTCTCCAAATAGTGTTAAGATTTAATTCCTGAAATTCTGATTTAATTCTTAAAATGTTTGCTTTAAAAAAAAAATTCAAGAATTTTCACATTTTTTCTACGGATGCACCAATATATCAGCCTAACATCGGTATCAGTAAATGTTTACCTTATTGATTGATATCGGCTATCAGCAAATAAGATATTGGCAGTGCTGATATTTTTCTGGTGTGTCCCAGTTGTGTGGCATTGATTTTGTCCTGAAACAGACAACTGCTGCAAATTCAAAAAAACATTCAGGATGGAACCATTTTAAAGTAGCCTGTTTCAGTTATTTTTTTTTATAATGCATATTTCTGAGCCAATGCCATCCATCCATCCATCCATCTTCTACCGCTTAATCCTTTTCGGGTCGCGGGGGGGGGGGGGCTGGAGCCTATCCCAGCGTCTTTGGGCGAGAGTCAAAAATTGTTTTACAAAATTTCACAATCAGTGCATACTAATGCAAGTGTATGCTTTATTTGATCTGGTCTATATGATGCTGAGTTTAAGTAAGTCTGTAAAGCACATGAACCCTTATTTGTGCTTCTTTATTCAGTAGTTTAAAAATATTACACTGACTATGTTGGCGCAAATTGCTGTAGTTACTGTACAGATGTACAGTGAATGCATTTGCATGATCACTGTGGACTGATTGCATTTATTTACGTTTCCTCTTGCCCTGGGTGTGGCTGTTTTAAAGTGACACTCCAGCAAAAATCAAGTTTTTTCTGTTAACATGTCTGTAACATGTTTCTTGTGATTTACAAAACATATCCAGAGCAAAATCATTCCAAACTCCCAATAATAATAATAATTTCATTTTATATAGTGCCTGTCAAGAAACCCAAGGCCATGTTTTTCTGCTATGAATGTCTGCTTAAACTCCATCCTCCCAAAAAAGGCAGATTTGGACAGAGCTTTTATAGCTATGTAAGTATTCCTGCTTAGTCTGATTGGTTATAACATTAACCAATCAGATATTATAACATTAACCAATCAGACGGATACTCTTGACTACCTGGGGGGGAGGGGGCGAGGAGCAGCAGATTGAAGCAGAGTGGGATGGATGAAGGTGTCTGTTTTGCATCACAAAGCAGTGGAGGAGGAGGCGACCAATCACATGCAGGGTTAGCAGCAGAGCGAGAGAGCGGAGAGAGGCAGAGAGAGGGAGGGGGGTACCCAATTTGAATGCTGAAAGTGATTATATAGAGTGAAGTACGTGGCGGTAATGCACCTGTAAGCTGGTTGCCAACCGCCAATCAAATCTAAAAGAAGAAGAAGAAGAATGTGGCTGTCTCGCACAGCCACATTCA
The DNA here is from genome assembly GCA_020510985.1 of Pholidichthys leucotaenia. Classification (NCBI taxonomy): domain Eukaryota; kingdom Metazoa; phylum Chordata; class Actinopteri; order Cichliformes; family Pholidichthyidae; genus Pholidichthys; species Pholidichthys leucotaenia. The sequence goes on from CM035837.1 coordinate 136,282,831, forward strand.
ATTCGAAGTGCTCTCAACTCACTTCACCAGCAGATGGGGTGCTGCGCCCTCTCGCCGAGTGTGGCACCCAGACCACTGGTAACTACAGCAAGCCGGTGCCAGTTCTGCTTACCAAAAGTGGCCCACTGGATGGCCCACATTCCAGCCTCCAAGCGGGACTGGGCAGCGACTTTCCACTACACCGAAAATGACCCTTCCTCAAGTTGGAGCGCCTTCTCTGAGCCCTGGCTCAAAGTCCCCTTCTTCCAGCTGTTGGTGGAATGGATATGGTCTGGGGTAGCACGGTGGAGGAGTGGTTAGCACTGTGGCAGCACAGCAACTCACCCTTTTCCGGGGGATCTTGGGTTCGATCCCAGTCCCCGACCAATAGTGATCTGTGTGGAGTTTCCATGTTCTCCCTGTGTCTGCGTGGGTTTACTCCGGGATTTCTCTGGTTTCCTCCCACATGCCAAAAACATGCAAGTTAGGTTAATTGGCATCAAACTGGGGATTCTAAATTGTTCTTAGGTATGACTGTGAGAGTGAATGGTTGTCTGTCTCTCTGTGTTGGCCCTGCGATGGACTGGTGATCTGTCCAGGGTGTACCCTGCCTCTCACCCAAAGATGCTGGGATAGGCTCCAGCCCCCCTGCAACCCTAAAAGGATTAAGCAGAAGAAGATGGATGGATGGATATGGTATGGGTGGAGCTAATTAGAATATTCATAGATCTGCACATACTTAAGTAGGTGGAAGATGTAAAAAGCTCTGGACGCAGTCTGGGGATGGAAGGTTTTTTCCACACATGGGGAGTTATTCAGATCTCCTTATAAGAACTCCTGATACAAAGATATACAGTGATGATATAGAGTGCAGTATGTGGTGGTAATGCACCTGTAAGCTGGTTGCCAACCGCCAATCAAATCTAAAAGAAGAAGAAGATTCTAAGGCAATGAATTTTTTTTGTGTGTATAAAAAGCCACAATATACTATTTTGGGCAATACACCTTTGTCTTTCATGGTGTTTCTGGTGGTGTTAGAGCCGCCAGAGGGCATCTTTAAGGATTCACAGGAACAGTGTCCTCCAAGCCTGTTAAAAGGAGGAAGTTTACAGTTCTGTTAATTGGGCTACTAAAGAAAAACCGCTATTAAGTTGAGGTAGTTGTCTTATTTTACTTAGGGAATGTGTCTTTATATGCCAGTTAATCATCACTGTAAAGGTATGGTGAATAGGTGGAAAAATATGTGCATGGCGCAATCAGCAAAAACTATTTTCAAAATATCGGTTATCAGAAAAAAAAAAAATCCAATGTCTTACATCCCTACTTTTTTCCCTCAACACTTTTTTTTTCCAAAATTGTACTTTGATTAAAGTCTCGAAATGTGTATTTTATTATAAACCTGTAGACTTTTACCAAGCTACCAAAGCCCTGAAAAGCGATATTTTTATGTTATCGAAGTTACTATCTTGGCTGACAAGATTTAAAAAAAATAATCACGGTTCTGGACTTCGGGGGATCCATAGATCTCAAAATTCAATTAATAATAAAAAAAAAATTATAATGGGCGATGCGAAAATGTTCTCTTTTGTAATATCAATCCCAGTCGACACATCATTTCTGTAGATAAAGTACATTTTTTTATGCTTACGACGCTGCGGTGTCTCCGTTATTGAGACCAAAGGCATTTACCGACACTCCCCAACAATTTGCTGAGAGTCATCAATTATGCAGGGCAGCCGCTGCACGCGCTGGGGAGGAAGATAGCAGCAGCAACAATATGGCGACAGCCGCAGTTACTGCCGGCTCTTTTCTACATCTGCAGTTCAATGACGGCTCTCTGGATTCCTGTTAATGTGAGAAAAAGTAAGTAGACAGCCTCCCTTTTGCTTTGCTTCATATTTCTGCGGTTGGACGGAGCTCGGTCCTACTTTGCCCACTGACCGCATCCCAGTGCCGCAGCGCGCTCCCTCGGCATCTCTCAGGGCTCCCTGCCAGTGCATGAACTCATACGTGTCCCAGGCGCGGGGTAGAAGTGTTGAATTGCGAAGGGAAAACTCGCACTTGTGATGTGTCGCGGCGGCAGATGTAGAAGGACGGCGGGCTGCGTGGGGAGTTGGCCTGCAGCTGGGTTACGGCTGTGGATTTTCACTGTGTCGGGCTGTGAGACGGAGCCTACGCATGTTCCACCGCGTAAAACTTCTCGGTTGCCCGTTTGCTCGGAATTGACACAATAAATTGTGATAGTACGCAATTTTTTTTTTCTCCTCCACCATCATTTTTTTTCTAGGCTAGCTGTGAGTTTTTACCCCCACCTTTGTGCCCCCTCCCTCATGCAAGGTCTTTGGGAAAGTAGGTGCGTCTTTTCCTCTTCCTTTCATGCAACCATAATAATAATAATTAAAAAAAAAAAATATATATATATATATAAACTCTGCAAGGCTGCATCAAGCAGATTCTACAGCTCTGAGTAAACGGGTGCGGTAACGTTAAGGCCAGTTTACTTTCCTTTTCCCTCCCTCTTACAGCACAAATTGATAGTCGTGGCTTTGAAAATATCTGGTGCTGACTCCTTATATGTTTTGTCTAGGCCAAGAATGGGTTGTCAGAGCCCAACTTGTCCATTCAACTGACCTACTAGGAGTTAGAGCCTATATAGCAGCAATAAACCACACTGCAGCATTTTAGGCTTTGGCCCTATGGAGCAACGATGCGCCTCAGCACTAAACAGCAGACTTTGCTGGAGACTAAATGGAATGCTGGTCAGGTTCAGATAGTGGAAATTAGTTTTTGTGGCAAGACGTGGCGCTTGGTTGTCGCTCAGAAAATGCTAGGAGGAGGTAATCACCTGTGCACAGCTGATCATATGTCCATGCTGATATGTTCCTGGAGGAAAACGAGGGTTAAACTGAATTATCATAGCCCATCGACACGTCCAGTAACACTGACTTAACTTCAGGCCTACCTGATATTGACTCACGCGTGGCGTTCGCTCATAAACGGTATGATGGGTCTGGCTGTGATGGGTTTAGTGTGGCAGCCAGTTCACCTATTGTTCTCACGTACAGTAGATGCTGTATAGTTGAACTAAGATGACATTTGGTGGCATATGGAAGTTCAGTGAGATCTGTGGGGAGACCCACGTGACTCTGATGCAACTGTCCAGTACACCACCTTCTCTTCCTCACAGGCAGGCGGTGTCCACTTATTTCCATCAGATGTCAGGTTATTGTCAGAGGATTTTTTTCTTTTTACCCCCACGGAAAGCGGGACCGTGTTATGTTTGGATTTTTTTTTCCTTCATGCAGAGGACATGGTATCAACACGTTTTTCCTTTGGCGGCAGTTGAGTCTGTTGGAGTTCATTAATTTTTTCTATTTAAAAGGGATGTAACTGAACAGAGACCAAAGTGGACTAAATTATGTAAGAGGGGTGTGTGAGGTCTTTTTTGACACAAAAAGGTAGCTTGTTGCAGTTTGCCTAGTGACATTATTCACATGAGCCAGAGAGATAAACCATGCTTTTGAATAAAAACAAAACTATTTAACTAGCACCAGTTTTTCGAGTATTATGTGTAAACTGTACATGACCTGCTGGTCATGCTTTTGCATCCTTGTTCAAATCACCTTGACACATCAACTGATGTCACACTGGTGGAAGGAGAATTGGAGGTTGTGCTGAATTGGACTTCAGGCTTTAATTTTTTTTTTTTTCTCCAAGATACTGCGTTGTTGGATCTCTCTCTGACTGTGGGTTTCCTTTGGCTTCTTTTTTAACAATTTATTTCCAGGTCTGTACCCTTACTGTTATCTTATTGAAATTTTGTGCACACTGTCTAAATTTTGATTTCAGTGGCTAATATAGTAAATCTAAAAAAAATCAGTCTATCCCAGCAAATTGAAGGGATGCACGTGATAATGTTCTCATAACTTAACACTGATAAGAGCCTCAGTGGTTTAAAAATTTCATCCATGATACTTTTACATTGGTAGGATGTTGTTCATCCACTGATAAATTGGCTTGTATGGAGTGATTAACAATATTTTAGTCAACTCTCAACTCAGTTTTTGCCAAGTAATTAAACCCACCCATTCCCAGGGATCTTAGTAATGTTAATCCATAAGCTTTGTATTTAAAACTGCTCAATATAAAATAGATCATGAACTCATAAATGACTTGTGGTATATAATAATTTAAATCGCTGTATTTATATATAGCTTTTATGCTTTCGGAATTGTTGAGATCTGGGGTAAATGGATTAACCGTCAAAGCAGTTTAATTAGTTAAAATCTGAGTTTTGATATGGTATGCAGTGAAACAAACTAGATTAATTTACATAGAATGTTTGAGTTTAAAACAGACATGATTGGTCTCCATGGGGTTTGAGAGTGCCACGATAATTCTATAGCCAGATTCATCCAATTTAAGAGTTTTCACGTAAAACATGCTAATAATGTTGATCTGATGTCCATTTGTCAAACATAAATGAATTACAGAAAAATAACAATTACTAATAGTTATGCAACCTCACAAATAAAGCTTAGGCAATTCAGTTTCACAGTAACATGTTTACGCATTTCAATACCTGTTCCCGCTACAACTCCAGACTGAGATTACACTGGCTCAAATGTGTTATCTATTCTGAGAATATTTCTAGAATTTTTATATTCTATTTTATGCTCTGTTTTATATTCACTTTTTAAATATTTTCTTTGTGTATATATATATATATATATATATAACTTATTTTGTACCCATAGGTAGATTTGTTTTGCAGTCTGGTGACAAGCCACCAGCTGCCGGTCGCTGCGTGTGCAAGCGCCCCTTAACTCCCTAACCTGCATGTTTTTGGCATGTGGGAGGAAACCGGAGAAATCCCGGAGTAAACCCACGCAAACACGGGGAGAACATGCAAACTCCACACAGATCACTGTTGGCCGGGGGCAGGGATCGAACCCACGATCTCACGGTCCCCGCGATCCCCCGGCCGAGGGTAAAACTGTGCTGCCACAGTGCTAACCACTGCGCCACCATATATATATATATATATATATATATATATATATATATATGAATTTTTTTTCTGTTTTTAATATTCTGTTGTCCTTTTTGTGCTGATCTGTATTTTTCATGGACCTTGAGTCTGCAAATAAAAGCTTACATACGGATGGAAAATAGTTATGCAATTAAAACACACAAAGTGTTGAAAAAGTCTGAAATATTTGAGTGTATGTTGTGTAAACTCTGAGCTTTGTTTTTGGCCTGTTATCTAAAAATCTTGTGAGTTACATGAGCAGAAATGTGACTTGCATATTTGTTTTGCTCACTTCACTTGACATGGAGCACGTGAGCTTTGAGCACTCAGCTGCTTTCATCGACAGTGAGAGCTCTTTGAACTCAGGCGTAGCTCATTGTTTCCATATCAAAACAATTAGCTGAGAGCTGCACAGCACTGCAGACCTGGATGTTTGTTCCAGTCAGCTCAGCAATGCTACGAACTCATTCACATTACATGGTGCTATTTTATTCTTTGTGAAGGTGAACAGTATTGGACGTTGAGGCAATCCATAACTCAAAACAGTGCATGTAGTACAGTAGAAGGAATTCAGACAAGTGGTGCAAAATTTAAAGTGCCACATTATGCTGTCTGGGCTTTCCCCTTTATTTAAATGCATTATGGAGGATTTCTGTAACATTATATGTTCTGCCGAGTCAAACAGGCCAAAGTCCGCCTGCACAGGAGTTCTCCTCTCTGAGAAACTAAGACTACAAACCTGACTGAAACACCTTGTTTGGATGCTGTTCACTTCCGTTGAGTTACCATGTCATAACTTTATGGACCTGACGTAGACCGGATTCCTGGGTTGTCTGGCACTCCCTTTCCTCAAAGGAGAAGAGGGAGGGACATTTCAAACTGAGCCTCAGAACTCACGCAAATACACTGCAGCTAGCTTAACTGGCAAGTGAGCTCAGCTCTTTTCTGTAATTGTAGTCACCTCACTGAACATCTGCATTCCCAGCTCATTTATTAATCCACAGTCGTTAATATATATCACATCGTTCTGGCCTATTTTTTTTTTTGTCCATCATGGCCCAGGTACCACAATCGTTGGTATGTTAACACAGAAACTTGAATCGGCACAATCAGGGATTTTATGGCTTTTTGCTGTAAATTCTAGTCATAAATTCTAGTCACCATGTTAAGACCAGTTGGTTCATTAATTCACAGACGATTATACACTCACCGGCCACTTTATTAGGTACACCATGCTAGTAACGGGTTGGACCCCCTTTTGCCTTCAGAACTGCCTCAATTCTTCGTGGCATAGATTCAACAAGGTGCTGGAAGCATTCCTCAGACAGTTTGGTCCATATTGACATGATGGCATCACACAGTTGGCGCAGATTTGTCGGCTGCACATCCATGATGCGAATCTCCCGTTCCACCACATCCCAAAGATGCTCTATTGGATTGAGATCTGGTGACTGTGGAGGCCATTTGAGTACAGTGAACTCATTGTCATGTTCAAGAAACCAGTCTGAGATGATTCCAGCTTTATGACATGGCGCATTATCCTGCTGAAAGTAGCCATCAGAAGTTGGGTACATTGTGGTCATAAAGGGATGGACATGGTCAGCAACAATACTCAGGTAGGCTGTAGCGTTGCAACGATGCTCAATTGGTACCAAGGGGCCCAAAGAGTGCCAAGAAAATATTCCCCACACCATTACACCACCACCACCAGCCTGAACCATTGATACAAGGCAGGATGGATCCATGCTTTCATGTTGTTGACGCCAAATTCTGACCCTACCATCCGAATGTCGCAGCAGAAATCGAGACTCATCAGACCAGGCAACGTTTTTCCAATCTTCTATTGTCCAATTTCGATGAGCTTGTGCAAATTGTAGCCTCAGTTTCCTGTTCTTAGCTGAAAGGAGTGGCACCCGGCGTGGTCTTCTGCTGCTGTAGCCCATCTGCCTCAAAGTTCGACGTACTGTGCATTCAGAGATGTTCTTCTGCCTACCTTGGTTGTAACGGGTGGTTATTTGAGTCACTGTTGCCTTTCTATCAGCTCGAACCAGTCTGGCCATTCTCCTCTGACCTCTGGCATCAACAAGGCATTTCCGCCCACAGAACTGCCGCTCACTGGATATTTTTTCTTTTTCGGACCATTCTCTGTAAACCCTAGAGATGGTTGTGCGTGAAAATCCCAGTAGATCAGCAGTTTCTGAAATACTCAGACCAGCCCTTCTGGCACCAACAACCATGCCACGTTCAAAGTCACTCAAATCACCTTTCTTCCCCATACTGATGCTCGGTTTGAACTGCAGGAGATTGTCTTGACCATGTCTACATGCCTAAATGCACTGAGTTGCCGCCATGTGATTGGCTGATTAGAAATTAAGTGTTAACGAGCAGTTGGACAGGTGTACCTAATAAAGTGGCCGGTGAGTGTATATCTTGCACTATTCTGGCTTATTTTGTTATATTTTGGCCCTGATACCCGGGTAGATTGGGCTGCTAATGATAGCTTGGCTGAGCGCCAGCCAACCTGACTGGTACAAATCAAGAGGAGTCCCCTAGCCTTTAGCTTAGTTTGTGGGTTGATGTCCGTTTTTGTCTACTGTGTTTTCTATACTAGTGAAACAGTCATTGTCGCCCCCGACAGACTGCTATTTTTTTTTTTTTTTTTTTGTTACTTATTTGTACCCGTAGGTAGACTTGGTTTGCAGTCTGGTGACAAGCCACTGGCTGCTGGTCGCTGCGTGCGCGAGCGCCTTAAACCTACATGTTTTCGTATGCGGGAGGAAACCGGAGAAATCCCGGAGTAAACCCGTGCAACACGGGGAGAACATGCAAACTCCACACAGCTCACTGTTGGTCGGGGGCTGGGATCGAACCCACGATCTCATGATCCCCGCGATCCCCCGGCCGAGGGTAAAACTGTGCTGCCACAGTGCTAAACCACTGCGCCACCGTGCAGCCACCGTGCTATGATGATGATGATGACATACCCGTCCATGCCTGTAGAAGCCAAGTATAAGCAAATATTTCTGCATGCCATTACAGAAGGGTCTCCTCCTGTCTGAGACGGCTGTGTTGTTCACGGTCATGCCTGCGGCGTACTGCTCAAACCTGAGGTGTTTGATCTTCATGGCATCTTTTCTGACATGCAGCAGTTCTCCTCACTCTATTGCTGTCCATCTGGTGGGTCTTCTTGGTCTTCTTCTTTGTTCAGACCACTGGTTGAGGGATAGGTGTGTTGTAATTCCAGTTCATGGGCAGGATCCTGACAATAGATCTGAGCAAAAAGTGGCTTTCGACCCCGTTCAGGAAGACCCGTGCATGCCCGTAGAAACCAAGAAACCAGAGCACCCGTAGAAAATCAGCGCTTTGCTTGGCATTTTACACATTTGTAGTGTAGACTGCCATTCTTCATGGGTACTGCTTCGAATGGGTGCGGTTTAAAGTAGCGTGTCCTATTCTTAATCGGGTGACACACTGACAGAGATTTCTTGAATTTATAGAGTGCCTTCTGCCTTACTGAGTGAGATTTCCAGATTTACTGCTTCGAATGGATGTGGTTTAAAGCAGTGTGTCCTATTGTTAATCGGGTGATGAGTATGTCTTCTTTCGTGAGTGATGCTCTGTCTGACATCATAAAGACATCAAGGCAGGCATCATGAATGATGGTCTATATGACATCAGGAAGACGTCAAGGTGGAACATCGTAGGCAATCCTATGGTGACGTCATTATCTATATGACGGCATTGCAAGTCCTATGTTGCCTTATATCATAGGATCATCATAGGACATCATGCAGGCATCATAGGCTGTCCTATGATGTCCTATGATCGTGACACACAAAGACACTGACAAACTGACAGATTTCTTGAATTTATAGAGTGAAGTGTGATACAGTATTCTATCCATCCCTGCTTCCCAGCTAGATCATCTACCAACCTTGACCACCTACTTCATTTGTAGACATTATTTTAGCTCATATTACTATAGTTTATTATACTGTGGCCCAGATGCCTACCTGGTTAGCTAACTAACAGTCACTCAGAGTTGTTTCTGTGCTTATTATACTATTGACCATGTAGTAGTTTTTTTTTTTTTTTTCTTTTTCTTGTAGAGCTATAGTACTCCATCTTTTTCACTAAAGGGGACATGAAAAGGGTTGCAGTCAAAATTGTACTGAATTGACATATACCAATTGGTTGATCAAAGAAATGTTGGTGCCAATTAATTTAAGTAAATAGCTGAATGTAAAATATTTTGTTTCCTCCAAGTTATTGCAGTGTTCTCTTTCTCACTCTTCCAATGTTTATCATTCTGTATCCTTCTCTTCCTCTCAGATTTGGATGTCTTGGCTAGAAAACAAATAAAGGGGAAATAGCTGCAGGATGAAAACATGGCCGCACCCCTTCTTGCACCCCCAGGACCGGACAGCTTCAAGAAATTCACCCCAGAGATTCTTGCTAATATTGAGAAGCGCATCCAAGAAGAAAAGAACAAGAAGCCACAGAAGCCCAGATCGGACAGTAGTCACCGAGACACGTCTGATGACAGTGAACCCAAGCCCAACAGTGACCTGGAGGCTGGAAAGAGCCTGCCCTTCATCTATGGCGATATTCCTGATGGAATGGTGGCTACGCCACTGGCAGATTTGGACCCATACTATATGAACCAGAAAGTGAGTTGTTGTCACCAGACCAACCCCACACAGTCTTAATGTTGTTTAGAAAGTGACACTTCAAACTTTAAATGGGCTTTTGACTCTTTAGAGGATTTTAAGTGGTGTGATTTTTGCCCATGCTCATGTCAGCTTGTATAACAGAGATGTTTTATCCTAAATTTAGTGTCATAACAAAGACAATGTTAAAGGGTACCTGTGGTGGTCGTGAAAAAAAAGATATTATATTGAGCCCCGTCTCACGTTCTAGTTCAAGTTTAAGTTGAAATTCATGTTCAAAGCAATTTGATATAAATCCATTGCTGATGTGCTGGTTCAGCTATGTCAGCAAAACATGAGTGCAGCCATACTAGCGGCTACATGGCCTGCCAGGACGCTTCCTGTGACGTAATAAAGTGGGCACCGCGATCTGGATCAATATTGGCTGAGCCTGGAGTGCCCGGATGAGCAGTGGCTTTCGGGATATTCAAATTCAAACGTTTATTTCAAACTCAGGGTTCATATTAAATGCAGAACTAAAACGAGTAGAAAATAAATAAATAAATGCTTAAATTCAGCGGGTCAACTCGTCTGATCTGAGCTTATAACTGCCGCAACACGGCAGATGATTCGGCTCCTCCCTCACCTCTATACACAGCGGCAGACACTCGGCGCGTTGTTGTGTGGGAGGACCAAAATTCAAACGTTTATTTCAAACTCAGGGTTCATATTAAATGCGGAACTAAAACGAGTAGAAAATGAATAAATAAATGCTTAAATTCAGCGGGTCAACTCGTCTGATCTGAGCTTATAACTGCCGCAACACGGCAGATGATTCGGCTCCTCCCTCGCCGTTATGCAGAGCAGCAGACACTCAGCGCTGTTGTTAAAACAAAAACATACAATGCGATATGGATATCGCAACATGGCGGAATGTAAAGCCTTTGGATGTCTCAATAATAAGCGAAAAAACAAAGATAAACACTTCTTTTGTGTACCCAAACCCAGCTCACCTTGTCCGAAAATCATGGAGGAAAAGTGATTGCACAATCTCGGAACAGGGCACAGGAGAATCCTTTCAGACGAAATTGCGTTGTGTGTGAGGACCACTTCGTCACTTTAACCCTCAGACCTTTCTGGCTCAAACCTGTAGCCATGTTGGACGAATTCTTCCTCAGAGTCAGAAAATTCAGCCATAATAGAACAAAAACAACAGACAACAGCACCGTAGTCCCGGTGAAACGCTGAGTATTGTCTTTTCAGTAGCAACGGTATGACGTCACTTCCACTTATGTCATGGCGGCGCCCATAGTTTTCATTGGCTGGCCATGCCCGCAGTCCTATTTCAATATATCTCAGGTGGTATATGGCTGGCAACAATTATTTACCCAAATAACAAATACCTTTTCCTAATGTTTTCAAGTTAAATGCGTCTTCACGACCACCACAGGTACGCTTTTAATATCAAAATGGAAGTTATTGTTTTTCTTATGAATTAGGAATATCAAAATGGCAAAGATGACCTTGAGGCATTCAACAGCTTTTCAAGTATCTTTTGGCCTCAGGGCTTAGAGACAGTTTCTGCATTATTAGGGTATGCACTGAGATTCTAAAAGGCGTGCAAGTAAACATGTGCAGTCTAAGCACAGCTGGGGAGCAGTGGCTGAGCTGTGTTCATGCAATGCTGCAGGGTTGCTGTAGACTGCAGTTCTTGGACAGTAGTTGGTCTCAAGTTTCTGCAGCATTGATTAATATGTGTTAATGGATAATAAAAATGATGTAACAGCAGGAGAGGGTGGCTAATGTGCTTGTTTTTATTATATTTACTGTATATGCTTTTAGTTCGGTTGGTAACTGAATTCTTCTATTGTACAAAACAATTTCATACAGCAAGAACTTTGTCAAGATGGCAGGAGAAAATTGTCTTAAAGCGTTCGATTCATTGAGTATAATTTTAGACTGTATGTGTACATCTTTTAGTGATATTGTGATTGTTTACTGTTTTTTTTTCTATGCACAATGATTTTTTTCTGCTATTTGGGCTCATGTTATGACTTTTTTCATCTCGCTAGCTATAGCTTCAGTAACTTTACCAAGGAAACGTATCCTCACCGTTAATATTTATGTGCAGATGACACAAAGTCCAATTATGTGCTTTTGCTCCAAGGGTGTTTTTTATTGATTGATTGAAACAAGGCTAAGTTGTAAACCTTCCTGTTGTGTAGTGCTATATGAGGAATAAACAGTCAAAGCAGAAGATGGCAGGAGAGGCCAGGAAGCAGAGAGAAAAGGGCAGGACTGTGCTATAGTACTTAAAGCTGTGAATAGGTGTGGAGTCAACAGTCTCCTGTGTGGTGGCAGTGATAATGTGTAAGAGAATCTGTGGCCTCTATATAGGCAAGAAGCCCAGTCAGCAAGACTGACAGTCTCAGCGAGCAGAGCAGCACTCCCTCGTTGGGCAGATGGAATGATCAAGTGCATGTGCCTTTTGTGATCTATTGATCCACAGTCTTAGTTCAGTGGTGGCCACAGGAAGGGCTGCACTCTCATCCTTCCCAAGTTTACTTATTGTCTAATGATTTTTTTTCACTGCACTTTCCTCAGTGACATCAAAAGGAAAGTCTGCAGCATGATTCTGTCTGAACACAAAGTACAAAAAGCCCTCCATCTAATATGTAAACATACGCTGTGTATTCCCAACCTCTCCATATCACTGTGTACTGTTTCCAGTATGTGACATCTCCATGTTTCATGATGTTTCACCATTTCAAAACTGCTTAGATCCCCATACAGAGGTGGTGGGGATTGGGGTTACAATACTACAAAACTGCTTGTCTGTGTTGGAGACTTCTATCCTTGTTTCCTCATTGTTGTTGTTGTTGTGTGTGTTTTTTTTTTTTTTTTTTTTTAGAGCTTTCTAATATCTTTCATTTCTGGGTTCGTGAGTTGCTTCTTGGTTTCTCAATTCCCCTTCTGTATTAGATACACATTTTTATGGGATTAAGATGAGGATAATAGTTTGGGTTAGGTTTAGGAGAAGATAGGATCTACTTAACACACATTACAACTGTAATATTTCCTCATGTTGCTTCATGTCATTGTTTACACATATCTATGTACGTATGTGTGACAGAGAAAGCTACAGGATGTCCATAGCCTCTAACCCACACTTAAAAAGATTATATTGTGGAGGAAAAATAAGTTCAGGCGAGAGATGACGAGCTGTGAGGTTGCAGAGTTTTATTTTCCTTCCACATCATGAGCCGCACTTGTAGCGCGGTGCGCTTCTGTGCTGTACAGTGCTGTGCTGCGTTGTGTTGTGATGTGCTCCTGAGGCATGTATAGCAAGCTCTTTTATACATGTTATACCAGCAGAGAGAATGCATGGCACATTTGCATATTGATATACATATCAGTCAATACATGTCATTCGTGTGACCAACTGGCGCCCGGATGTCCTCTCCTTAATCCGGGGATGTATAACAATAGTCCATTGTTCTGATTGTCTCCTAGGGGCTCTCTGTCCGTATGGAAATTGTCCTCTGCTTAGTGCAGGCTAGCTGAGTGTGAGGATTGAATGTCCATGTAGATTGTGGTGGGTCACCACAGGGCTCCCCCCCCCCCCCAGAACACTCAGCAGGGGTTGTGACCCCCCCCGTCGTTTGGCTCCAGCTCCGGTAGAACTGTCGGGAGGGCATGTCAGTCCGTGAGGTGGACGGGGGAGGGGTGAAGAAAAAAAAAAAAACCCCACTGCGGCAGCACAGTTTACCCTTGGCCGGAGGATTGTGGGGATCGTGGGATCGTGGGTTCGATTCCAGCCCCCGACCAACAGTGATCTGTGTGGAGTTTGCATGTTCTCCCCGTGTTGCGTGGGTTTACTCCGGGATTTCTCCGGTTTCCTCCCACATGCCAAAGACATGCATGTTAGGTTAATTGGCTGTTTCTAAATTGTCCCTAGATATCTGTTTCCTATAGGCCCTTAGAATAGAGGGTTAGTATTAATGAAAGCGCTTTGAGTGGTCTTTGTGACTAGAAAAGCGCTATATAAGTGCAGGTTAGTTAGTCAGTGTGCTCCACTCTGGGTTCCAGCACGTTGAGCGGCCGTGGATCGTGGGCGCACAGGCCGGTGTGTTTCGTGCGTAATGGAACAAGACTGCGATCGGCCAGCTTTAGGGAGTGAGGTGCGGGAAAAGCGCTGTGCAGGAGGAGGGGGAGGGGGGTGGGAGTAAGTGAGTGCCGGCCCGGGACGTCAAAGGTGTCTGGGCCGCGCAGAAATTGCGTGTGGATCCGTGATGGTGAGGGACTTTCCCGGTAAACCTGGCGGAGATCCACAGCGGTTGTGAAAAAAACATTTTATCTGACTCCTCTCACGTCTCGAGCCAGTGAGGATGCGGGGAAGGCAAGCGGCCAAATTCTCCAAGGCTGCGTAGCGGCTGGGAAACAACTGCAGCTGTGTGAGGGTGCGGAAGCAGCCCTAAAGCCATCAGGGACAGCAATCGGCTAAATTCCCCTTGTGCGCTGTGGCTGAGAAACCCATACAAAGTCCTGTGTGCAGGCTGCATGTCTGCTTCAGGTGCGTGAGCAGCCCTGAAGGTTCCGAGGGTGGCGATCGGCTGCGTTTCTCGGGCATGTGCAGCGGCGGAGGACGCTGGATCAGTCTGTGGAGCCGGTTTTGTTTTGTGCGTGGCGCGCGCTTAGCGCAGTGACCACATAACTGGCAGTTGTGCTGTCCTCGTAATCCTGCGGTGTGTGTGTGGGGCTTCTGTGTGCGGGAGGTCCGCTGTCGTGAGGTTAGTCAGGTTCGTGGAGCTTGGCGGAAATCAATGCAGTCGGCGCCGATGATTTCCCCGTTCAGGCTGCTTCCTTCGTTTCGCTCGTGTTGCTGTTCATGGTGCTTTTTGGTCCCAGTGCTGCGCTCTGGAGTGTGGGCTCTGGTGAGGATGAAGAGGTTGCAGGCGTTCTCTGGTCCTCTGTGTCCACAGCGTGGTGAGAGGGAGCAGACGGTCATTCTCTCTCGTCATGTCACCAGTGTGGAGGGAAGAGATCAGGCAAGGGGCGCACCATGATGCGTGCTGGGGCTTTCCCAGTCGGGGTTATCTCCGGGATGTTCGCCTCGTGTTCCATTCTTCAAGGGTCACCAGTGTGGAGGAAAAATAAGTTCAGGTGAGATGCGGTGAGCTGGAAGGTGGCAGAGTTTATACTCCAACATAATGAAACACACTTGTAGCGCTGTGCACTGCAGTGGTCTGTGTGTCTGCTGTGAGGCATGTATAGAAAGCTGTTTTATACATGTTATACCAACAGAGAGAATGCATTGCACATTTGCATATTGATATACAGTACATATCAGTCAATACATATCATTCGCGTGACCAACTGGCGCCCAGACGTCCTCTCCTTAATCCGGGGATGTATAACATGGGGCGGCAGTGACTCAGGAGGTTGAGCAGGTCATCTAATAACCGGATGGTTGGCGGTTCGAATCCCGCTCTCCCCAGATATCCTGTCGTTGTGTCCCTGGGCAAGACACTTCACCCGCATTGCCTCCAGTGTCCATAACACTGGGTATGAATGTGTATAAATGTATAAAAAAAATGTTTGGTGGTGGCTGGAAGGGCCGTTGGTGCAGATTGGCTGCCACGTTTCTGTCAGCCTGCCCCAGGGCAGCTGTGGCTGCAGAAGTAGCTTGCCACTACCATTGTTTGTCTGGAGTGAATGAATAATGTACCTATTTGTAAAGTGTCTTTGAGTATATATGATAAAGCGCTATATAAAATCGATGCATTATTATTAACAATAGTTCATTGTTCTGATTGTCTCCTAGGGGTTCTCTGCCCGTATGCAAATTGTCCTCTGCTTAGTGCAGGCTAGCTGAGTGTGAGGATTGAATGTCCATGTAGATTGTGGTGGGTCACCACAATATGAATAATAAGAAAATATATATAAACGTAATCTTACTCAAGAGTGAGTGTGGTATCAATGAATGTAGCACCGCAGAGGGCTGAGCACATCATTCCAGGGTTATGTTCATATACTGCATGAGCTTGTGTGTATTATTGCTTTTATACTGCAGTTCCACAAACACAGTTTATAAGTTGACAGTAATAAGGGATAAAAGATTGTTTTATTGTTTATTTAATGATTTATTGTTCCACTAAAACTACCATAATTATGTGAGAACAAGTAGTTCACAGCTTCTTCTCTTGCAAATTGCAGACTAAAGGTGCATTCAGACCAAATGCAAAGTGAATTTTTCACACTGCGCGAATACATACAAAGTCAGTGGAAAGACGTGAACACACCCAAATCTCACGCATCCACGGGATAATGCTAGCTAGTAATAGCCATGAGATTCTGCCATCACCTGAGTAAATGTATCAACATTGGAAAGTAAACTAGTTTGAAAATGAGACTGACACTTACCTGTATACAGAAGGACTGGGAGCTCTGGAGCTGAATTGACGTGTGGGGAGTTTTTTTCTACCCACGGACTTGCTAACAAGGCTAGCCGTGTAAACAGCCCATCATCCAGGTGAAATTTTAGAGACGGGGACAATTTTTTTTAGTTGAGACCCCGTCGAATAATGTAAACCTAAGCATTGACTGTGTTTTGGGAATTTCCACAGCAGGTTGAACACAGCTGCAAAAGTTATAAAGGCAACTTTGCCTGTCTACAACTCACTCAGATGATGAATTCATGTCTAGTCTCGTGTTTGCTTTGAGTTAAATGTAATCACGCCTGTTATGTCTGGAAACAGGACAGCGGAGGCGGGCGTTATACGGAACTAGAACTTTATTACAAGACACTGGTAATACACATGCTGTATTGATATAGCATACAAGCTAACTCTTAAGCTATACAGGCCACGACTGTCACGAAGGTAGAGTGCCAAAAAGAGGCAGTCGCCTGCCTTTAGATTCTTAATATAGTCACAGCATGATGACGCCACATCATATGTGCGTCCCCATGTCTGTGATGTACCTGTTATTGATATGTCCATATACAACAGCGCTGTGCGGAAAATTTGCCCATTCGCGTTTGGTCTGAACGCATCTTAACACAATGTGCATAATATAGATGATAATATATTGCCATTTTACACTTGCTGTCCACCAGTCAATGACCCTGTTTACATAGACCTTGTTTACATGGTCATGAGTAAACCGATTATAATCAGCTTTCTGGAGTTACCTGATTATTCAAACTGTCATGTAAACGGAATAATCTGATTACCTTTATCAGTTAAAGGCCATTATCGGTTTATGAAAAACAGATTAACACAACTAGTTTATTTGCCCAATAAACAGTTTACTCGGTGCATGTACACACTATAAGCCGTTTATTACCTTTATCGGTTTACTCGTGACCATGTAAACGGGGTCATTGTTTATATACACGGGTGTTTTTATTTATTAGGGGTCCAATGTGTGACATTGGTGGCAAAATTTAAAATTGATCAAATCTGCACATGAAATTGACTAATCACTATCCAATTGTGTCAGGTTTATGAAACTATTAACTATTTTCGTAACGGCATTCGCGTTCAGGAACTCTTGAGGATGAGCGCTCACTTCAACTACTTGTAAATGGAGACGTAAACGGGACACTCGGGCTTTTGTTTCCCCGTGTGCCAATGCACTTTGCAATGGCACACGTTTTACACGAAACAACTTCAACACTTCCAGTATTTTTCACGCATCAAAACTCATCAACAGCTACATTTTCATGACATATTAAGATGTGATAACGTGTATACATACCTTCAAATTCTCCCTGTTTGTTGGATAAGACGTAAAATCACAAAAGGCATAAATGCGGGACACGGAAGTTTGGACCTTCGATAACTTCAATATAAAGTGACCACGGTTAATCCTCTCCACATGGGTTGAGCACATCCGGGGTAGAGAAAATAAAAGTGCTTTCCCAGGGCGCTCACCTCGCCAGACGGGGCTGCGCGCGGCCGACCAAGACTGAAGACGTAAATTTTTTAAAGGACACCATATTCGATGTGTCATAAATGTTTGAGATTTTATTGAAATAATCTACATCTGAGCTTCACAAAGACTGATGTCCTTTTTACGTGTATGGTTTGGGATTTGAAAGGTGCAAAGTGAAAAGCATCAGGACTTCCTTTTTTCTTGTTACTTTACCAAATAACTTGCATGTTGCTGCGTAAATTCGGGGACACGGAAATTTACGTCGTATGAGTAAATTTGCAGGGGTCGCAAATTGGTACAAAAACCATAGATCCGATCACATTGGGGAATGTTTTATTTTGAATTTGCATTACAACTCTGTTATCTCTTGCATAAATGAGTAGAAAGAGTTACTCAGAGATCACTTTACAGTACTTTGAAATTGATGCGATTTTCATGTCACAAAAACTGGGAAAAATGAGGGGACACGACCAATAGTTTCGATTCTAACGGCAAAATCAATGATTTTTTTTTTTTTAAATTGCAATGCAAGTCTGAAACTCTTTTATGTTCCCTTGCATATTATAAAAACGAAACCGACATCTGCAAATTACAGAAAAAGAGAGAGCGCTTGAAAGTCGGATACCCCTGATATAGTGCACTGGACCCCCCCCCCCAAAAAAAACCCCCCACCCACACACGTTTCCAGAGGCCATATGCCCAGTCTCTTTAATCAAGCAGCCTGCTATCTAGCTAGCTAGCACTCAGTCGGCATCTCTATTTTTGTTTACATTTTCTTTGCCGTCTTATATAGACATCTTCAGATGAAGTTGTGAGTCAGAAGCACACATTATATTATGAGTCTTTGGTAGAAACAGTATGGTGTAATGTTTGTCTGAAACTAACTAATTTTTAAAAGTGAGCTAACTGCTGTCGGACTTGCTTGTCCTGGATTTTATCTCTGTTTGTTTACCTCCTTATAGCCATCTTGAGATGAAGAAAAGAGCAGCATGCATTGTTGCATTGTGAGGTTCCAGTGGAAACTGTATACTGTGGAGTTTCAATCTGAGTTTTGGGGCAATTAAATTTAAAAGTGAGCCAATTGAGCTAACTTGGCTAACTATTAGCTTGAACCCAGAACACACAAATGTAATTTGTGGGTCATGAAGTCTGTCTCTTTTCTCAGAGCAATCTCACTTTGGAAACTATGGTGCACAACACATTACAATCCTCATATATTATAAGAAGCCCCCGACACTATAATTAAAGGTTATTAGAACACCTCTGAAGGAAAGTGTTACATGTCTGGTGAAATATCCAAGTATAACTTTTTTGGGAATATAGTAACTACTGAATTCCCTATTGTCCAATCAAATTGCTTGGTCTGAACTAACTTTTGTAAATGTATGAAATGAAAATATGCCAAGTTAAAAACCACCAAGATTAGAATGTAATTTTTATCTTATTTTGGCAAGGCAGAAAAGAGCTAATATGATGGTGTTGCTTCCGCTGCCCGTTGCTTCCATCTGTCCACATTTCACGTGAATTATGCTGCTCCTCCAACAAAATTGCTCAGATGCTCACCAAACTCACATCCAATGATCCTCAGGTGGGTCTGCATCCAGGTTGTGTTAAAGGTCAAGGCTTAAGGTCAGGATGTCTGGGATGTCTATTGGAAATCCATGCATAACCACGTTGATAGTTATACCCCCTTTACACAGGGGTGGAGATCATTAAGAGATTGAGAGATCTGGCCAATTTTTGATCCATCACGGATCTTCAGTGATCTCCACAGTCACCATGGTCTCCTAAAAGTTTTGACTCAGCCCAAAACACACAAGAATCTCCCAAGCGATCCCAGAGATCAAAAATTGGCCCATCTCTCAACGATCTCCATGCTGTGTAAAGGGGCCATTACAAAATATGTTCTGCAGAAGCATTTAGATTCCTGTACAAAAATGTAGCCATTAGGTTTTACAGATAAGTAAACAGTGGTAAACACATTAATATTCAGAATATATCAAGCACTGTTTTTAAAGGGGTCATTGACTGAAACATTGTTTTTGTTGGTTTTAACCTTCTGAATGCATCTATTGGTTAAAAACAGCCTTTATATAGTTTCTGTTTCTGATGAGCTGTTTTAACTCTTCCGAGTTTGCTACGCAACATCATAAACGTGGTAAGCCAAGCCTTGATACCCGCCTGCTGCTCTGTTATTGGCCAGCTGAGCTGTCTGTCTGCAAATGTGGTGGGGAGCCCAAGTTTCACAGCTAACAGTGCTAGGGAGTTAGTTTACCAAGTGCATTTTATATTGTCATTTTCTTTAGATTTAGCATTATTTTCTATAATCAAGACCCAAGATGACTAGCTGAAGCTAGCAGCATAGCTACTCCATAGGCCAGTCATATCCTATCGACCACTGAATCCACACACCCCTATCCACCAGTGAAGCATTATTGCATTCATTTTTTTTTTTAAGACAAATGCATGTTAGTTGGCTCAGGCTTGCTATTCAAGCTAGAACCTAGCCAACTAAGATTAGCATTAGTGACATAAGGGCGGCAGTGGCTCAGGGGGTAGAGCAGGTTGTCCAATAACTGGATTGTTGGCGGTTCGAATCCCGCTCTCCCCAGATATCCTGCCGTTGTGTCCCTGGGCAAGACACCTTACCCACCTTGCCTCCAGTGTCCACAACACTGGGTATGAATGTGTATAAATGTTCGGTAGTGGTCAGAGAGGCCTTTGGCACGGATTGGCCGCCACGTTTCCGTCAGCCTGCCCCCGGGCAGCTGTGGCTACAGTAGTAGCTTGCTATTACCTCTGTCTGTGGAGTGAATGAATATTGTATCCATTTGTACAAGCGTCTTTGAGTGTCTATGATAAAGCGCTATATAAATCTGATGCATTATTATTATTATTATTATAAGAGGGAGGAGGAGTTAATCTGTTGAACTCTGTGACTTCCGTGGGCGGTCACGTCTCTGCGTCTTAGTGTGTTTCAGTGCGCACTGAGAAAAAAAAAAAAGCTATATTTCCGGTCTTCCAGTACAGACACAGCCTTGTTACAACCTGAGAAAAAAGCTGTGTAATATATTCATTTTTATGGGCAGCGCGGTGGAAGAGTGGTTAGCACTGCGGCAGCACAGCAACTCACCCTTGGCTGGGGGATCCTGAGTTCGATCCCAGCCCCCGACCAACAGTGATCTGTGTGGAGTTTGCATGTTCTCCCCGTGTCTGCGTGGGTTTACTCCGGGATTTCTCCGGTTTCCTCCCACATACCAAAAACATGCAAGTTAGGTTAATTGACATCAAACTGGGGATTCTAAATTGTCCTTAGGTATGACTGTGAGAGTGAATGGTTGTCTGTCTCTCTGTGTTGGCCCTGCGATGGACTGGCGATCTGTCCAGGGTGTACCCTGCCTCTCGCCCAAAGATGCTGGGATAGGCTCCAGCCCCCCCGCGACCCAAAAAGGATTAAGCAGAAGAAGATGAATGAATGAATGAATGAATGAATATATTCATTTTTTGTGGTATTTTTACAAAATTTTGACCTGAGCTTGAGAACACTTGGTTCTACATTTCTGTTGTGTTTTCCAGCCAGTATCTGACAGCTGTATGTTATTTGCAAGCATTTGTATCTAAAAAAAACACCCAGGCGAACTTTCTTGTTACTCAGTGGCAGGAGCACTTAGAGAGATTATGACTGTTTTGCAAAAAAATTCAGAGTGTTTTCTTTTAAATGAGACTAACCCCATGAAGATACTGCAAAGGGTTGAAGAACAGCTTTTGATTTACTTTGGGCATGTTATTTTTAGGCGTTTTTAGGGAAGTTGAACAGAGTTCAACAGGTTAACTACCATTCTTGGGTATTTAAAGAGACATGCAGAGAAATGAGCCATTCTGAGGAAGGGTGCAAATGATGATTCACAATTATGCTGCAATAATTAAATAACTCAAGAAATCTAATTCACCAAATTATTCACCAAATATGTCACAAACATTTCATTAAGACCAGTGGGAGCTGTCAAAATGTGGAAAAAGTTCAGTCAGTGATGACCTCTTAAAAGCTTTCAAACCATTAACTGTATATTTTAAACATTTAATGCCATTGTTGGTTATTTACTGTAATGTGCCAAAAAAAAAAAGTTAAAATGCAATTAGTGTTGTTAAAGGTGCACTCTGGTGGCTCTAAAACCACGTACATACTTAATTGATCCCTATCCCCGCACTCAGTCATGATAGTCTAAATCTAAAGCCTTGTGTATATTTGACACGTCGGCCCTCGCAAATGGCCACGCATGCCAAAAATGACATCACGAGTGGTGTTGTGTGGGGTGGTTTTGTGTCATTTCTGCTGGTTGTGTACCTCCACATTTTTATATCTTGGTGGACACTGCAGCCAGCTCATTAAAACAAATGGGGCGGGGGGGGGGTCTTATTCACGTGCTATCTGTCATGATGAAAGACTGGTCAGCTCACGTGCAGGGTGCCACACCAGAGAGAAAACACACGATACAGAGAAGCTACGTTTAAACAATTTATTAATCCAAAAGGGTAAACACAGTTAGGGAAAGACGCCATTTGCCAGCGGAGGACTCCGCCTGTAGGGAGGAGACAAGAGATGGTTAATAGGAGGAGGCAGGTCAGGAAAGGTGGAAGACAAATTGCCACTTACGGGAGCTGAGCAGAGAACCCGACAGAGAGACCCAGCAGGAATAGACGAACCAGTGGGATGAGGCTGGCAGGGAGTAGGGAAGGAGAGGAGCTGGGTGAGGTGTCTGACCGGGTGGAGACAGGCAGCGGAAGCGGAGATGAGGATGATGGAGCAGGTGAGCTCACAACGATCCCCAGAGACGCACCGCACAGATGGCAGCAACCTGAGAAGAGGAAAAGTAGAGGAATTAACACTGTATCCTCAAAGTATTAACCACTTGCGCTCCGTTGTTCCGCGGGCGGGCAAGTCTCTGCGTCCTAGGACGCATGAGGGCGCACTCCTGCGCCCTCGTGCGCACTCGGACGCATAGTCCAGATTGTGGTGATGTAGGCGGTGATGTAAAAAAAAAAACTGCAGACACAGCCGCGAACAGATTAGTTCATCTGATTGACCTCTCATTCGACTAATAAGAGCCTTGAATTGGGTTTCTGAAACCTTGAAGAGCCAATGAATGAAAACCTAGGAAGGAGGACCCGCCTACTGTGAATGCAGGAGCCAATTGAAGCACAGAAATTCAGGCTGGGTGAAGAGAGATTTACTGCTGCAGCAGATGAAAACAAAGGACGCTGGACAAATCTGCTACAGACCCCGCAGCATGGAGAACACCCACAAGTGGGGCCTTTACTCATTCCAGCAGAATAGACGTTTAGGATTCTCTTCCGTCATCATAGACCGACGGAGGCCGACGACAAAGGTGTAAATCATTCACCAAAACCGCAATATTGGAATTATGTTTTGATCGAGATCCACGAGCGGAGCAGCGTCGCGTTTGTCTGACATTGGGGAAGAGAAGTTCGCCAGGACTCTGCTGCTGTGAAGAGGTAAGGTGTTATAAGCTAAATTATTATTTCTTCCTGAAAACTGTAATCCAAAAATGACTTTTGACCGATCGGTAAATTACAACTGTACGGCGCACGAAGTATGAAGTGCGTGCGCCGCGATAAACTGTTCATTTGCCGTGTTCGGACCGTGAACGCCCCCCCCCCCCCGCTGCAGAAGAGGAGCGGGGGGGGGGTGTTCACGGTCTGAACGCCCCCCGGTCTGCGGGGGGAAGCATATGAGTCTATTCCTTCATGTAGCGATGGCCGTCTTCTGTAGCGGGGGGGGGACGACAATCCCCCCCCCCCACACACACACACAGTAGCGAGGGGGGGGGGAGCCGCTGTGAAAACATGCAAGGAGTGTAATCCATCATGTAGCAAGGGCCGAACTCCGTCTTTTGTAGCGGGGGGGGGTGACAACCCCCCCACACACACAGACACAGCCCTGAGTGTGACATTTCATTAGAGCCCAAAATGAAGATTCTACATTGAATTATTCAAAAGTTACAGATGTTTTTCCAAACTGTGCCATTTGGCACAATTTGGCACAGTTCCAAAATGCCTGGGAACTACCTGAGAACAAAGCTGTGTAAAATATTCATTTTTTGTGGTATTGTTACCAAATTTGGATCTCAGCTTGATAACACTTGGTTCTACATTTCTGTTGCATTTTCCAGCCGGATCGGACAGCTGTGTGTTATTTGCAAGCATTTGTATCCAAAAAACACTGTGTCCAAATTTATTTTCTTCAAGTTCAGTATGTTTAGATGACTGTAACTCAGTGGCCGGAGCACGTAGAGAGATTGTTTTTTTTTTTTTTTTGCCAAAAAATTCAAAGTGTTTTCTTTTAAATGAGACCAACCCCATGAAGATGCTGCAAAGGGTTGAATAACAGCTTTCGATTTACTTTGGGCACGTTATTTTTTGGCATTTTTAGGAAAATTGCTCGGAGTGCAAGGGGTTAATACAAACACACTTGCTTGCTGATTAGGCAGTATACCCAATGAGCCAGCGCTGAAGCATTCACAGATTGGTCCTTATAAGCGCTGGCAAGGCAGAGACGGCAGGTGCGTCCACTCACGCAGTTGTGATGATTACCTGCGGAGCCAGGGAATCTCTCGCAGGAAGGGAGGAGGGCGCGCACTCACCTGATCATGACACTATCTGATGTTTACACATTTATTTTGGCACAAATGCTTTTGTTTTTTTATATATTGAAGAACAGTAAAGTTTTGGTTTTTTTTTTTTAATTTATAGAGTGTTTTAGATGGCAAAAATGGCAATCTCTGTACAATGAAACATTAAATTAAGGTAAATGTACTTCTTTTTAGTTTGGTCTCTCAAAATAATAGATATAAAATCATCATCACTTACCGTAAAAACTCGGGGCACTCCAAGTGCTTAAATCACTGAATACTTCATGTTCTTCTACAATTTCCATTCTAGTAATTATTGGGCAGTTGGTCCAGTTGCTGTACCAGTGCACAGCATTTGTTGGAATATTTTACAAATGTAACGATAAGATTCAAATTAAGTCCAGTTAAAAGAATCTGGATGGCAAAATTAAGGCACAAAGAACAACATTTTGAACAAGATTCAGAATTTAAAAAGCAAGAAGGAAAAATTACATTGTTGCAAAGGGCAAATATCAATGGACAGCAGAAAAGAAAAATTGTAGACGTGATCAAGTGCTCAGGGGTTGCAAGCAGTGGAAGCTCTGTACAATTAAGTTACATAATTGGAATATCTGTACAATTAAACTACTTGCATTGCTTCACAAGACCCTTACGGCCTCATTCTTTATTTTTGTTGATGTGCTGCATAGTTGCAGCTGTGACGATGGTAGCTGGCTAAAGAATACATTTACAGGGAATTACCAAAGGAAGGCGTGTTTAACGGAAGTTGTCATTCTACTTTTTACCCTAGGAGTTAAGTTCTGATCTTATTCTTGTTATTGTGTTCAGTCCTCATTTCCAAATTCAGTCATTCCAGTGCAAGTCTTGTGTCAATACAGCTAATCCACTGATGTCCTTCATCACACCCGAGGAAGTGTCTATAGTTGGTGTTCATTCCTTGTCTGTCTGTACCCTCACCCTTCCAGGCTGCTTGTCTCCTCTACTCGACCGACCAGTCATCGAATCGCTCACCTCTGTACTGTATGCCAGTGAGTGTATCTGTGTATGTGTCTGTGTGCGTGCGTGTGCGTGCATGCGTATGTGCGTGCGCGTTACCGTCAGTAGCAGGAAACCTGATCACAGCACTCATGCATAAAAGAGAGGGAGAAGGGGCAGTGGGGAGGAAGAGAAGTGCAGCGTTGCAGTTCTTGTTTTCCCCTGTGATGGGGTGAGGACTGCCTGGGCTTTTCAGATGTCTGATGTGATTAGGCAATGTTAAAGCTACTAAAGTCATTCAAGAAAAACACGATGGGATGGATGGAGGGCATGTATGAGTTTAACTTGTGATGTGGGCAGGAAAAAATCTGTTTGTGCAAAGGGATTTGAATTAAGGTGTTTCACCTCAAACTAGATGCTATACAGCATAGGCAAAGAGACCATACCTCTTTTTCTCAATGTGGTATTTTGGTGATTAATCATTTCTGTATAGATCTTTGCTTAGGAAAAAAATAACTTCTATTTGGCACCAAAGGGGAGCTCCCAGCTAAAGCAGCTTCTGAAACTCAGCATGTGTGCGTGCCATTACAATATGCCACTGCCCCACCATTGCTGTCTGCGTGTGGGTCTTTGCCCATTACTCTCCTTTCTCCTCTCTCTTCTGCTGCCTTCTCTCTGGTGTTCTTTCTTTCAGGGTGTAGTAAATTAGAACAGGGCTCAGGCTTTAGTGCTCTGTCTGAGTCCTCAGTCTCTGATGACACAGCATCCTCCTGTACTGAACGGAGTGAGGAAGGGTTGGGTGGGGAGTTGAATGTGCTGCTGCTGCTAGCTAGGTTGGGATAAGGCAGGAAGGTGGGGTAAGGAATAGAAAGTGGATTTTTTTTCTTGCAGTACAGAATATAGGTGGGATGATGCCTTTTTTTTATATGGTGTAAGTTGCAGTTGAATTAGTTTGCAGTTGTACACAGTCAAATGTGATACGTTTACATGTCTTAGTACTCAGCTCAAAGAGAAGTAAACAATGCTTGACGACAGAAGCAGCATCTCCAGCGGCAGTGCAACAACCAGCCATCAGTGAGTGTAAAACTCGTCAGAGAAATCCAGTGTTTAAAAAAACATAGATCCCTCAAAGTTTTTCAAACCCTGAACCAGGCAAAACTAATCTGAAACCCTCAATATAAAAAAAAAAAAAAGGTCTGCTTGGGGGGTACTTAAATGTACAGAGTATGATCTCCAAACAAGAACAACTATAACATCTGCTGATAAACTCTAATATTGATTTTATGGGTCTGTCTGAAACCTGGTTATCGTCTTCGTCACCTGAAACTGTTGTTACCATGCCTGGCTATAATGTGTATAGGAAAGATGGGGAGCAAGGAAAAGGTGGAGGAGTTTTACCATCAATCTATAAATGCACCAAATCTCTGTCTGTCTGTTCCTCAGATATCTCCCAAACCATTTGTCAGACTGACCTCAAATTATATAAGTGCTTTGCTGAGGTTATGAGGGTGTGCATCCCCGAGTATGGAGTCATTCAGTCAAAATATGTAATTTTTATCAATAAAAGTTTAGCCACCACTCTGTCACCACTCTCTCTTCATGCCCTGGCTTCAGGAAGTGTGCGCGCGGTTTCAGATTGACTCCATGCTGAATGAATAATGTGCGGCATCACCGCCATGCTGATTGGATAATACGCAGCATCACCGTCATGCTGATTGGATAATATCATGACCATGGTGATTGGATAATACATGGCATCACGATCAGTCAGTCACCACAGCGCTTCGCAAACAAAAAAAGGAAGTGAAAAGCAGCAAATTTGACAAGAAAGAGAGAATAGTGAAAATGTAATGCTTAAAAAAATTTTACTCTACAGGGTTTCCTCTGGTAACATTTCTGGGTGGCGGCCCGCCTTGCCAGAAAAATTTCTGCTGCGCTTATGAGGAGTTATAAATTTAAGAAAAATATATGAAGAAATGACTTTCTGCAAGTGCACACACAAACAACACACATGACTGTCATCCACGTGTAACGGACTCGAACTAGTCAGCTACATTAAAATAACAAAATAAAATAAATCTTGGCCGATGCAGAGAAGTAGACGTCAGGCAGGGTCTCAATCAGTCAGTAGTCTGTTTATTTCTGAAACAGATTGGGGCAGACAATTTACACATGACACGGGAATGGGGACAAGTGCTGGCATTCCCCTTCCCAGGCTTCCAGCGTGTGAGAAACATAGCTTACAGCTACGTGGACTACATAACTTTAGATCATATAGTTACAGTATACCACAAGCAAAGAAAAAGTTTAGCACCAAATACATGACAGCATTACATGACAGAGTTACATGACTGATCGTTTTTTCTATTTTTTACAACAGTACATTTAACATTTTAACATACCTGAAACAGATTGGGGCAGACAATTTACACATGACACGGGAATGGGGACAAGTGCTGGCATTCCTACAGAACAATGGACTCGTTAGCGCCTACTTAACTAGCCATCAATCATCGGTATTTATGACACTACTTTGAATATTTTACATTGGTATTGCAAACGAAAATGTAACAGAAAATCTTACAATCAAAATTAGTACAATAACTTAAAGAAAACTACAGTAAATCAATCACATTAATCAATTTCGTTCCCTGAGGAATTACACACAACTTACCCCTTCCCAGGCTTCCAGCGTGTGAGGAAGTTCCCAGATGTGTCACACTAATTATCGCCCCATCAGAAACACTTGACATATTTACAACACGGACATTTTGGGAAGTTCATTACTGCAGGAACATATTTATTCTTAAGACTACTACACACGCGCAGTTTAGAAGTGCCCCGCCCACGCAAGCTTTACAGTCTGTCACCAGGCAGAGTGTCTCGCTAGCCCGACTGTCTGAGAGAAACTAGTTTATTAAAGTACTTTAAAAGTGGGGAAAAAAAATCAGAAGAGGTATGCAAGTACAGGCATTTATCATGGTTTTAACCCGCTGGAAACGGGAGCAATAATGGAAGAGTCGCTTAGCGAAGAGATGTGGTTAGAATTCATATGCAGCCGGTCTAATATGAAGGGAAAGGCAAGGGGGACTGATGAATTGGTGAGGATATATTTTACCAGCCACTACAATATTAAGTTATGTTCCCTATTATGTACCTGGCAAGTTAAGATGACCGAAATTCACAAAGTCAGTGACTTTAATCCGTCAGCAGCCTTCAGATAAACTAAAGGTGCCAACATTTGGATTCCGAAATAAGGGAGGTTTTTCCTGCTGTCTGGGTGGTGAGGAGATTTCTTAAAAAACAAAACAAAAAAAAAAAACTATAAATAGAAATATTATAACAGAAATAATGGCATCCTTGGTCATTTAAATTAATTTATTTCATTAAATACAATTTTATTATTTTTTTTCTTTGTAATCAGAATTTGAATGAATTTATTCGGTAATAATAATAATAAACACATACAATACAATGAGAACACACAAAAGAACAACCGAAAGGGTGGAGGCTGAAGCTAGTGCTTATATAGTGCCTACCCCGTTACAATTTTAAAATCAATAACATAAAAATTTAAGTCTTAACCAAAATCAACAAAGAAAATCAAATAGAACAAGCAGGCAAAAAAAAACAAACAAAAAAAAACCAAACAAAAAACAAAACCTTTAAGTTATTACAAATTTATCTCCCAGCATTTACAGTGAGATACTGGGAGATTTTCTCATCTTTGTACAATTTGTTGAATTGCTTCAGAGTTGAACATGTTTTAATATTTTCAGAGCAACAGTTCCACAGTTTAACTCCAGTGACAGACATGCAATGATACTTTGTATTTGTTCTAACCTTAGGCTTATTAAAAACAGAGTTACAGTACCTCTTAGCTCATATTTTCTTTCTTTTTTTAAAAGTCTCTGAATATTTACAGGTAATTGGTTATTATTTGCTTTCTACATGATTTGAATGACATTATAATCTACCAGATCTCTAAATTTAAGAGTATGTAATTGAATGAATATTGGATTTGTTGGTTCACGGTAAGGTTTCTTTGATACAATGCGTACGGCTTTTTTTCTGTAGTAAAAAGATTAAGTTTGTTTTATATGTGTTTCCCCAGATCTCCACACAGTATGTCATAAAAGGAACTATCAGTGAATTACATAAAATGCAAAGAGATTTCTGACACAGGAGATCCTTGACTTTATACAGTATGGCAATGGATTTAGACATTTTAGTTTTGACGTAATTTGTGATTTCCAGTTTAGTTTATCAACAATGACCCCTAGGAACTTGGTTTCGAAAACTGTCAGTTCCAACATTGTTTATTTTAATTTTTCTGTGATTATATAATTTGCGGTTTCCAAATATTATACATTTTGTTTTTCCAAGGTGAATAATTTATTGGCAGTGAACCATTGATTTAAGTTCATTTTCTACTGAATCCAGAAGCTGCTTAAGATTTTCTCCACTACAAAAAAAAGTTGTCATCTGCAAATAAAATACACTTGAGCAATTTAGACACAAAACATAAATCATTAATATACAAAATAAACAGCAATGGACCAAGCACAGAACCCTGTGGTACCCCACACGTCATCTTCAGCAACTCAGTCTGTATTATTCACATGAACATATTGATATCTGTCTTCTAAATAGCTGTGTAACCAGTCAAAAGCAATTCCTCTGATGCCATACTTATGTAATTTACTGAGGAGTAATTTATGGTCAACTGTATCAAATGCCTTTTGTAAGTCCAGAAATATTCCAACTGTATATTCTCTTCTGTCTGTGCATCCGTAATCTGTTCAACAAAGTCCATGAGTGCCAGTGAAGTGGTCCGGTTCTTCCTGAATCCATACTGTTGTTCGCAGAGTATATTGTGCTTATCAGTGAAATCATTTAGTCTCTTAACAAATATTTTTTCCAGTATTTTTGGAGAACTGAGGTAACAAGGAGATGGGTCTGTAGTTTGGCAATGTTTGTCACCAGTCTTATACAGAGGAATGACTCTTGCTATTTTCATTTTCTTTGGAAATTTACCAGCAGTAAGTGACATGTTGCATATGTAAGTGAAGTGTTTAACAATACAATCAATAATACATTTAACCAAGAACATACTGAAATCATTACAATCAGTTGATTTTTTGTCTTTGAATTTGTTAACAATGTCAAGAATTTCTTTTTCATCTGTTTCTTTCATAAACATTGAATAAGCATTTATGTTGATGACATTGTCAGCACCACTTGCATTTGCTGATGATACAGTGGAATTGGCGATCTTTTTTTCCTATGTTAACAAAATATTCATTAAACGTGTTGGAGATCAAGCTATTTTCATTGACTATTCCATTATCTGAATTTAAATAAGGGATGTGGTTGGAATTTAGTTTTCCTCTCTTTGTTATATTATTTAACACCTTCCTTATATTACATGTATTAGTTTTATTTTCCAATAATTTACTGTAATGTTTTTTACTTGATCTTAAAATACTGAGTTTATTTTTATAAGTCTTGTATTTCTTTTCTGCTTCCACAGTTCTTAATTTCAGAAACGTTTTGTATAACAAGTTTTTCTTTTTACAAGCATTTTGCAGGCCCTTGGTGATCCAAGGTGATCTCTGTATTTAACTTTATATATAGTTGTGATAAAATAGAGACAAATTCTCCATATGCTGTATCAATGTCGTCAACATAAACACCGCTCCAGTCTTGTATTTTTAGATCATTTCTAAGATTGTTGATTGCGGTTTCTGTTACAAGTCGTTTAAAAACCTTATCTATTTCAACGTTGTGTTACACCAGTGTGTGAAGAAACAAAAACAGGCAGATGGTTTGTCACATCATTGACAATAAGGCCAACAGTTACATTCCCCTCAGTGACATTTGTGAAAATGTTATCAATAAGCGTTGCTGAATGTGTTGTTATTCGAGTGGGGTATGTTATTGAAGGGTAGAAACCCATACAAAACATGGAATTTATGAATTCACTTACTTGGATATGGTCATTTGGATTAAGTTAAATTATTGTTCTGTTCTAACTGCAAAGTTATGGTCAAAAATGTAAATTGTTATAAGGAGGAAAAGTAAAAAAAAAAAAAAACCAGTCTGTTTCAAATTTATTTTAAAAAAAACAGTAATTTTATTTTAAAAACAAACAAAAATAATCCAAAAAATAATCCACAAATTTATAATGTTTCAAATGTACAAGAAAAGTTCATTTTACAAGAGGAAATTACAACTTTGAGGAAAATGGTTTCAAATTTAGATAACTTTACAGAGAAAAGTAGAAAACTATAAGAAAATTGTTATACATTTTTGAGAAAAACCTCAAACCTTGAAGACTGAAGTCATTACTCAAGTTTTTAAGTGGGTGCTGTTTGTACTCGTAACTCAACTAGAAATTGTTGGTTGTCTACTTTTAATTATTAATTTCAAAGCACTGCTTTTACATGAGTAGAATTCCTGGATCCTCTACCCACCTCAGATCATATAATTTAAGTATGCATGAGTACATTATTATTTTTTTTCCCTTCCATATTCTCTCAATGGAAAAAAAAAAAGAAACACTAGAATAAAATCACAAAAAATACACACGTTTGTCATTTATGTAAACCATGACAAAAAAGTCCTGCAGGACAGAACATGACACTTGATATTTTCTAAACCGTTTGTATACCACCATAGACAGAGCGAGAACCTGAATTAGACAGAGCTCAGAGAGGGCAAGATGAGACAGAAGAGAGGAGGAAAGGAAAGTGTTAAGGCAGAGGGTCCAGGAGAGGTGAGAGCAGAGGAAAGACAGAAGGATAACACCACTAAAATGTCTAAACACAGGACATCTGGGTGGGATCATCGTCATCATTGTCTGTCGTGGGCGACAATGACTTTCATTTAGGTCTGATCAGATTCCTCCACACAGCTCTGTCCTTAGCCTTCCGCTGCCAGAAACTCCTGTCTATGTCCAACTTCTTCAAGTTTCTTTTTACAGTGTCTTTAAATCTAAGCCTTGGTCTACACTGGTTGTGTTTGCCTTCGCATAACTGTGAGTAGAGTAACCGCTGAGGGAGACGCTAGTGGTCCATCCTCTCAACATGTCCGAGCCATCTCAGGTTCATCTGTATTAGCATGTCCTCCATTGATGGTAGACCAGCTCGTTTCAACACTTCTGTGTTGGTTATCTTGTCTTTCCATGAGATGTTCATTATGGCTCGAAGGTGTCTCATCATGTACATGTGGAGTTTCTTTACCTGCACTATGTAGACAGTCCAAGTTTCAGCACCGTGTAATAGAGTAGCCAGTACTGTCACTCTGTTCACTTTGCATTTCACACGGATAGACACATGTTGATTGTTCCACAGTCTCTCCCTCAAGTTTCCAAACACAGCGCTTGCTCTTCCCATTCTGAGAGATGGTTCATCCTCCAGCCTAGCATTCTCTGAAACAGTACTCCCTAGATACTTGAAAGTCTTGCACTTGACTAGTGGCTCTGTACCAATGCTGATCTCTTCTGTTAGTGATGTTGATAATTGGAACTTTGGTGGTTGATAAAGGCACTCTGTCTTCTTGATGTTGATTTTGAGGCTGAATTGGCTAGCTGCTCTTGCAAGTTTCTCCACTAGAGATTGCATATCTTCCACACTGTGTGCAACTAGAGCACTGTCGTTGGCAAAGAGCATTTCTCTTAACTACCTTTATCGATGTCTTACTCTTGGCTTTAAACTGTGCCACACTGAACAAGTCTGCTTCTTTCCTTGTTTGAATGTGTACTCCTTCTGAAGTGTCTTTGAAGGCCACCTCAAGCATGGCTGCCAGATATAGCGAGAAGAGTGTAGGCGCCAGCACACACCCTTGTTTCACCCCATTGCTTACTGAAAAGTCTTTAGATACTGAACCACTCGTTGCCACATTTGCTTGTATACCTGTATGGAGTGCCTTGATCAGGCTGACAAACTTCTCTGTACGGCCATATTTCTTGAGTACCTGCCAAAATCCTTGTCGCGAAACAGTATCGAAGGCTTTACTGAAGTCTATGAAGACTACATAAAGCGGCATGTTCTGTTCGATTCACTTTTCTTGAACCTGTTTCAAGCAGAAAATCATGTCCATTGTGCTTCTTCCACTTCTAAAGCCGCACTGGGTTTCCGGTAGCACATTCTGCGAGATGTGTTCATTGAGTCTGTTCAGTAGTACACGTGAGAGAATCTTACCAACAGTGGCTTGCAGTGATATACCTCGGTAATTTCCACAGTCTTTCCTGTGACCTTTCTTGAACAAAGGCACAATACTTGCATCCTTCCAGTCTTGAGGTACTTTCTGGGCATCTCATATCTCTTGGATGAGCTTGTGCAGGCAGTTGGTCAGCTGAACACCACCAAATTTCCACACTTCTGCTGGAATTCCATCCCTTCCTGGAGCTTTACCATCCTGTGTTGTCCTGATACAGTAGCTGACATTAGTTCATCAAAATTTGGTGGTTCATCCAGACTTGATACAGCTGGTCGCTGCACTAGAGCTTCTTTAGCCTCTTCAGTGAGATCTTCAGGGTTGATTAGTAGTTGGTCAAAGTGGTCTGCAAATCTGTCCAGGATCTTGTCTTTCTCCTGCAAAACCGTTTCACCATCCACAGCCTTTAGTTGGATCAGTCCTCTTGGTTTAGGGCTGTAGATTTCTCTCAAACCTGTGAAGAATGTTTTCATGTCCTTTCTGTCTGCTGCAGTTTGAAGTTCCTCCGCTTTTTCATCCCACCAGTTGGACTTCATCTGTCTGGTGTACTTCTGTAGCTCACTCTGAGCCTTTGAGTATTTCTTCTTCTTCGACCTTGTTACAGTGTAGGGTTTCCTGCCTAGCTGTATTCCTCACTTCTAGTAGTTTCTTCAGGTGTTCATCATGCTCATCAAACCAATCTTGATGTTTGATGAGCATTGCGTGAGCATGATGAGCATTGCGTGAGCAAACAGCACTGCGTCCTGCAGTGCTGTTTTCATCTCCAAATCCTTAATCTAGATCTCAGCATAACATGATCAGTACCACAGTCTGCGCCTCTCATTGCTCTGGTGTCCAATACATCCCTTATGTCTGTCTGCCTGACTATGATGTAGTCTAATAAGTGCCAGTGCTTGGATCTTGGGTGCATCCATGTCTTCTTGTGTGTGTCTTTGTGCTTAAATGGAGTGTTGGTTATCACAAGGTTGTACTCTGAACATAGTGGAAGTAGAAGTTCTCCATTAGCATTGCACTTGCCTACTCCATGACTGCCTAGCACTCCTTTCCATTTCTCAGTGTCCGAACTAACTCTGGCATTAAAATCTCCGAGTATCAGCCTGTCATCAGTCGGTACATGCCTGATAGTCTCACATAAATCACTGTAGAACTCTTCCTTCACCTCCTGTGTTGGTCATTGTTGGGGCATATACACTGAGTGTGGCATACATCTTCCGTTGTAGTAGGAGTCTCATAGTTATTATCCTGTCATTGATTGGCGCCGGTTCCTCATCAAGAATTGCTGCTATCTCCTTTCTAACTGCAAAGCCCACTCCTGCTTCTCTCCTTTCTTGAGTTGATCTCCCACTCCAAAAGAAGATGTACCCATGGTCTTCCAAGCGGTCATGTTCAGGCAATCTTGTTTCACAAAGTGCAGCTATGTCTACATTGTACCTGTTCATTTCCAGGGCCACAAGCGCGGTCTGTCTTTAGGGGCACTGTGATGTTGTTCTGTCTAGCAGAGTGCGTACATTCCATTCTGCTACACACAAGGCTGCTGTTTTCCTCTTCTTTTGTCTTCCTGCTCTTAGCTTACTTTTCGCTGCCTGTCGGAGTGTGAACAGATCAGCGCGGACCTTGTAAGCCCGGGCGACGTCCGAGCCAGTATGAGTTGCTTTTTGATTGACCATTTCATGAAACTGCTTGCAAAGTATTTGAGTACTGTTAGCTTTTTCTGGACTAGCAGCACATTCTTGGCAGATAAAGGTATTGTCAGTGGCAAGGACAAGCCAAGACAAACTGACTCCAGTATCTGTTGCAGTGACTGACCAGATGGTAGGTTTGTTTATCTCTGCTGTTTGTGCAGTGCATGTCACAATGCACCGACTGGCACAGTCCACCACAGACCTTGCAACAGATGTTTATCTGCCAGGATGTCCAGTCTCACCCCGTGTAACTGGGAGTGGTCCACCACAGACCTGTGGCAGATATTGTTTTTAGTTCTGCCAGGATGCCCTGTTTCACCCTTCACGCCCTCGGAAGGGCAGGGATGCCGGTTGACCCATAAGACCGGTAGTACCAGTTTTCATGGTTATCCGGTAGCAAGCAAGGCAATGCCTGACCTGACAAAAAAAAGGGGGGGGGATGTAAGTCTCAGTTAAAAGCTTCCAATTTCTGACCAAAAAAGTGGAATTTTATGGGTAAGAAGCTGCAACTTTAGCAAAAAGACAAAAAAGGTGTAAATTTCCGACTGTTTACAACCTAAAACACTGCAAATATAAGATGTGAGTAAAATGTTGCAAGTTTAACCATTTTTTTAAACTGCAAATTCAAGAGTAAGAGAAGTTCTAAATTCATGAGGAAAAAGCTGCAAAATTATGAATAATAAAAAGCTCCAAATTTTCAAGTAAGAAGCTGCACATTTCTGAGTAAAATGGCTCCAACTCTGCAGGAAAATCCTGCAAATGTATGAGAAAAATCCTCACATTTACAAAAGAATGTTTCTAATTTATATGAAAAAGGATGTGATGAATTGGCATGTGTTGGCCATTTTTTTAATGACAGCCGTGAGGAGGAACTAAGTGGTGGTGTTCGGAGGTGTTAAATCCTGCAGATCTGCACGAATCAGCAGGGAAAAGGAGAAGAAGAGAAATAGGTGATCCCCAGTAGCAGAAATAATCCAGTTAACCCAGGAAGGGTAAACGCATGACACCCCATGACACCAGTGGGAACAGCTGAGCCAGACTTCACACCTCTGTCGATTTACACGTTCCCTTCTGAGGACAATTCAAGCAGAGCTGCTGCTGCTGAGATGGAAACCAAAGGGTTAAAGGGTGACGTGGCTTTATCAGCAGCACTGATTTCCCCCCCCCCCCCAACTCCTCAGACCTGTTAACACAATTTTAACAACAAAAGGACATGCAAAAGCATGGAGATTCCCTTTAAGATAAGATAAGATAAGATAAGCCTTTATTAGTCCCACAATGGGGAAATTCCAGGATTGCAACAGCACAGGGATAGCAACACTCAGAGCAACAATCAGAAGGCAAGAGAAAAAACAAGAGCAGCGAGTATACATATGTACATATATAGACACACAGTGCGGAGCATTGTAGCTAGATGGGCTAGATATGAGTATATAAACACAGTGCGGAGTATTGTGGCTAGATGGAATGAATATGTGAATATATAAACACACAGTGCGGAGCATTGTAGCTAGATGGAATAAATATGTAGATATATAAACACACAGTGCGGAGCATTGTAGCTAGATGGAATAATATGTAGATATATAAACACACAGTGTGGAGCATTGTAGCTAGATGGAATAAATATGTAGATATATAAACACAGTGCGGAGCATTGTAGCTAGATGGAATAAATATGTAAATATATAAACACACAGTGTGGAGCATTGTTACTAGATGGAATAAATATATATATAAACACACAGTGCGGAACATTGTAGCTAGATGGAATAAATATGTAAATATATAAACACACAGTGTGGAGCGTTGTTGCTAGATGGAATAAATATGTAAATATATATATAAACACAGTGCGGAGCATTGTAGCTAGATGGAATAAATATGTAAATATATAAACACACACAGCGTGGAGCATTGTTGCTAGATGGAATAAATATATAAACACACACAGTGCGGAGCATTGTAACTAGATGGAATGAAACAGCACAACCGTCTACTTAGTCATCCTACATGGTATGATTATGTACCCATACATATTCTCACCCTCCATAGCGACCGGTATTTTCCTAGTTGTATACCGGAGGGGACCATTGTGTAAGTCTATTGCGTCTTTTGCATTCAATACTATTAGGTTGTCACGTCTTTTTGCTATCTCTGCGATCAGCCCTGCTTAGGTTGTACAGTCTG
The DNA here is from genome assembly GCA_020510985.1 of Pholidichthys leucotaenia. Taxonomy (NCBI): domain Eukaryota; kingdom Metazoa; phylum Chordata; class Actinopteri; order Cichliformes; family Pholidichthyidae; genus Pholidichthys; species Pholidichthys leucotaenia. The sequence goes on from CM035837.1 coordinate 136,320,146, forward strand.
ACAGCTGTAGGTAGGAAGGACCTGCGAAACCTCTCGGTTGTGCACCTAGGATGATGTAGTCTGCTGCTAAATGAGCTCCTCAGTGCATTCAGTGTGTCCTGCATAGGGTGGAACTCGGACTCCAGCAGAGATGACAGTTTAGCCACCATCCTTCTCTCTCCCATCTCCTCCACTGGGTCAAGGCGCTGCCCCAGGACAGGATAACAGTGTGAATTTTCTGGTCTGTGAATGAACAGAGCAGCCATGAGTGTTTCACGGAGTCACTTATTGAATTATAACGGTTACTCAGTCACAATTTTTGGGTGGGATCCCAACTGGCCCAATATTCCAATATTCGTCTCGGTTGGACAGTACTTCAAATGTTAAGTTCCATATGCAAAGTTACTGTGCAAAATTAAAAAAAGAAATAAATAGTATAAAATTAACATATTCCGGTAACAATCGTGTCATATGTTTACTGCCCCCCCCCCCGGAAAAATATGTTGCCACCGTGCCAAGGTCTGTAAGCCAGAGGAACAGAGGAAACACTGCTATAATGTTGCCATGATTGCGTACGTCTAAAAGATAATTCGGGGAATGCCAGCGGGGACCCGGGGTCTGCCTAAAGAACACTGATGTTGGAGAAGCAGCAGGTGGAATGCGGTCTTTCACAGGGAAGCAAGCCCAGCCTGCCCGGTCAGAGGTAGACGGGAGTCCCTTTGCAGGACCACGACTTGCTGTTGCCGATGGCGCTCCTCTCGGTGTGCTCGCTCTGCTGTCTAAAAATTAAAAGTTAATAATAATTGATTTTGATTTTTTGATTTGATTTTGTGTACTTTATTGATCCCCAGAGGGGAAATTCAGGGCATCCACCTGGATGGATGAAGCAGCCATGGTACGGCGCTATCCCTTCACCATTCACACACACATTCACACCTAGGGCCACTTTATTGACCCTAGGTGCCTCTCCAATTAACCTAACCTGCATGTTTTTGGCCTGTGGAAGGAAACCGGAGAAATCCGGAGTAAGCCCACGCAGACATGGGGAGAACATGCAAACTCCACACAGATCACTTTTGGTCAGAGGCTGGGATCTAACCTAGGATCCCATGGCGAAGGGTGAGTTGTTGTGCTTCCACAGTGCTAACCACTGCACCACCGCACCACCCTAATAACACCGTGATTGTGGAGCAGAATGCCCAGATCAGTTGCATATCATATGCGGCCACATGCATGGCTTAACTAAATGACGATCATCACCAAACTGGACACAAAAACACCCAGATAATGAAATAAATAATTTTTATTTAAATATTTACTGAGAAATGGATAACACTGATGCAGCAGTTGCTGCAAAACAGGTAATTCTGCTATTTATAATGATGTTTGGTACTTATAATATTCCTAAAATATAATGGGATGCACCAGAATGGGTCTCAGATATTTGTAAATGTGTCATGTGTAGCAATATTTAATAAAATATAGTGTAATAAGGTACAGGAATTATTTTATTTAGAAGTGGAGTGTGTGTGGGGACAGAGTTACAGTCACCTCGACACTCACTAAATAGGAGAGAAAAGCACTCGTAAAAGGGGGCTACCAGTTCTAAAAGAACGAATTATTGATTAATTCATTATTGTACCTTAAATATTAATCAGTCTCAAAAATTAGTGAGTCCTTTACTGCCATGACCAGAAAAGCATATATGCAAAGGAAAACCCTTCAACTCCTCTCGTTTACAAGTTTATTAAATGAAACTCATTCAGGTTAAATGACATTACATTCAAATGATTGATCAACACATGTCAAATATCACATCAGCTGTTAATGGATTACTGAGCATAAAATCTATAGTTAAACCTTTGTGGAACCAAGAGGAAACCAGATCTTATATTTCAACTGCAATGCAATGGAAGGATGAGGTAATTAACAAAATCAGAATGCGATTTTATGGGGAAATTTTACAAAAGCTGATTATCTGAAAAGGAACTTCTGAGTTAATCTACAAAAATGAACACAGGTTACTTAAAGAGAATAAGAATTTTCCTTCATTTTATAGCTGTGTCCTACGGCTGAGGGACTAATTGTACCATGACATATTGGTTATGTTCAATTATAATTGATATTTAGGACATCTCGTTTAGACCCAGCAGATAGGAAAGTGGGAGCCTCACTTACGAACAGCTGTAGCTCCAGGTATTCAGCGGTGGTTGGCCGATTTTGGCGGCAGTCACAAAGCCAGTACAATGGTAAACAGGGGAAAGTGACGGCCCGCCATCTTTCAGGTCATTCACAGCTGTGAGAAGCGTAGACTCGGCTGGGGGCTCCAGAAGCATGCGGTGCTTAGCCAACAGCAGGATGAACGGGGCTCCAGGAGCAGACGTGACGTCTTCTGGCAACCAGTCCGAATTTGGAATGTCCCTGGCACACAGGACAACCCCAAAGGCTGAAGAAAAATGTATGTAGTCAGTTTCACCCACCAACTCCTGGTTTCTTAACATTGTCATACGTGGGTGAGGCAGGGAAAAAAGGTCCAAAAATCTCTATCAGTCCACTTTAATGGCAGGAAAAGTCAAAAAGTCCAGGAAAAACGTTTAAATAGGATAAGAACAGCTTCTGAGGCGAGGAAGGAAAAAAAATGAGAGTTTGACCCTCATTTAAAGGCAAGCTCACAGGAAAAAGGATGGTTTCCCCTCAGTTACCAGAAAAACAGGCAAAAGCTTATCAAAAGACGATTTAAGAAAGCTAGCACAGGACTTGACAAGGTTCAGACACAGAACTCTCAGAATACACAAAAACAAAACTAAAGACTGAAAAAAACGGACGGCACTGTTTGCATTTAACTGAAGTGCGGTGCTGGTTCATAAACGTGACCCACAGCAAGACGGACCAATTATCTTCCATAAAAAGGAGTTTGAATGGGCTTTTGTCCAATGAGGGAACAGTTCTTTGTCTGTGAACAGCCAATCAAATGCAAGGGCGTTATCCAACAGAGAGGCAGCCTGGTGATTGGTTGTCGCAAGTTGGAAGACGGACAACAGAGTTTCAGAAAACATTCATTCAGTTCCTATGAAATTCATTTTATATACTCAATATAAAATCTAACTAAATTAAGTGACTCAAGGGTAATATTCAATGACCATGCATTTATACTATTACTAATAAGTTTAACATTCATTTGAATAACATTCATGAAAAAAACATTCCTAAGACATGCACTCACATTTAAATCAAGGATTAATGAATTATTCCAAACCATTATTGTCCATCACAAAGGGTGATTATCTTCAGTGTCCAGAGTTATCCTGTGGGATGTAAACTATAAAAAGTGTTAATGTTCAGTCAGAAATAGCAAAGTTCCAGATTGCACAAGTAATGAAACATATTCCATAGATGTCCACTAGGAAGTACTGTTGAGCTGTAGATAATTTTTAGGTCTTGGTATGTGAAGAGAGGGGCAACCTACAGAGTTTTATGGGGCTTCTGGAAAGGCTCCAAGAGTTTATCAGCATAACCTGATGGGTTAAGGAGTGAAAGTTGGAAGTTTTACTTTTTAAGAGTATCAGTTCCTGGTATGAAGGCTTCTTATCTGCTTAAGGGGAAGCTTGAGAATTTTATGACGTACTTTTTAATTCTTTAAAAGCAAGTGTTTATCGGGTTTCTCTACAAAGGGAAGTTGTTTACACTGGGGGTCCTGATGATGAAGTTACACAGCAATTCTTGACTAGAGTTGAGTGAGAATTTCTTTAAGATGAAGAAGAGTGATTTCCTGAATTAGCCCGAGGAGAAGCTGATGCTACACCTGTTATAGTACTATACTGCATGAGTTTATTGAGGATAGACTATAAACTGTCATGGACCGGGTTGGATGTGTCCAACTCTGTTCCATGATTTGTGGCTGTAGTTGTAGACTGTAAAAAAAACTCTTTACTTCCGGCGCCACATGAATAGGCTGCCTTTTTGCAACAGCGGATCAGTTTCTTCCTATTTCTATTTACTATCTGGCTTCTCTTGCTAAACTTTCTGATCTGGTGACACCTTATCCATCACGGGCACATGGATCATCCAAATGTCTCCTGAACCAGCAGACGGAGCCACTGCTTTTAGGAGGCAGTACAATAGAGACCAACTGTTAGCACTTAATCAGCCCACGATGCTAACGCAAGAAAACGACATACCGGTAGAAATAAGACAGAAGTGACGTGGATGTCGTGCTGGAGCAAGATAGCGGGTGAGAAATATAAGGTATAGACCCGTCCTTCCATCCGTTATTATAGGGAATGTACGATCGCTACTCAATAAGACAGATGAGCTAGCGGCTATGGCTCGTTACCAGAGCATCTTCAGAGAGATTAACATGGTGTCGTTTACTGAGATGTAGCTAACAGAACTAGCAACAGATTCTAACATCGAAATGGAGGATTTCAACGCAATACGGGCAGACCGGACACCAGACAGTGGGAAAGCAAGGGGCGGAGGAGTGATAATGTATGTCAATAACAGCTGGTGCAGACCGGGACATATCACGGTTAAGGAACAGCACTGCAGCAAAGACATTGAGTTGCTAGCTGTTAGCATGCGGCCTACCTATCTCCCGAGGGAATACTCACACATGATCTGCATTGTTATTTATGCAAATCCGACTGCGAACGCTGGGACAGCACGTGATGCCATTCACTCAGTAACTGGCAGGCTGCTGACAGAACACCCAGATGCTCTTCTCCTCATCTCCGGGGATTTCAACCATATTTCACTGTCCCCCATTCTACCCACGTTCACCCAGTATATCACATGCCACACTAGAGACAATAAAACACTGGATTTATTCTATGTAAACACTAAGGAGGCGTACACCTCATCACCACTCCCCCCACTCGGGAGATCGGATCACAACTTGGTTCATCTCCTGCCGGTGTACAAACCCCTAATACACAGACAACCTCCGGCCATGCGCACGGTGAAGATATGGTCTGAGGAGGCAATGGATGCTCTAAAGGACTGTTTTGAAATCACTGCCTGGGAGCAGCTCTGCAATCCACATGGTGAGGACATTGATGGCCTCACTCACACCATCATGGACTACATCAACTTCTTTGGGGACAACACCGTACCCACCAAGACCATACGGTGTTGCTCGAACAACAAACCCTGGATCAATCCTGAGATAAAAACACTTCTGAGAAAGAAGAAGAGGATCTTCAGGTCGGGGAACAGGGAGATGCTGAAGTCCGTTCAGAGGGAGCTGAGGAGGAAGATCAGAAAAGGCAAGGACAGCTTCAGGAAGAAGACGGAGGACAAGCTGCAACGGAGCGACATCGGCGGGGTCTGGAGAAACCTCAAAACCATCTTTGGGCTCCAGAATACCTCCTCCCAGGTGACGGGTGGCAGGGAGTGGGCAAACAATCTGAACCTGTTTTTTAATAGGTTTGACCCCCCCCCCCCCCCCGCCTGCACACCAACCACTGCCACCCCTATAGTCATTGAGACCTGCTGTCCACACCCCACTCCACCAACACCCCCCCACTCCCAGCACACAGCCCCCCAACCTGACTCTCACTAAGACCCAGGTGAGGACGGAGCTGAGGAAGATCAAGGCGAGGAAGGCGTCGGGACCGGACGGCATCAGCGCGAAGCTCCTCAAGTCCTGCGCAGACCAGCTGTGTGGGATTGTGGAGCACATCTTCAAGCTGAGCCTGAAGCTGGGGAGGGTACCACAGTTGTGGAAAACATCTTGTGTGGTACCCATACCAAAGACTTCCCACCCCAGAGACCTGAATAGCTACAGACCAGTGGCCCTGACATCTCACATGATGAAGACCGTGGAGAGACTGCTCCTTGCTCACCTCCGCCCCCTGGTGGGACCAGCGATGGATCCACTCCAGTTCGCGTACCAGCATGGCTTTGGGGTGGAGGATGCAGTGATCTTCCTCCTTCACCGTTCCCTGTACCATCTGGAGAAGCCTGGGAACGCGGTGAGGATCATGTTCTTTGACTTCTCCAGTGCTTTCAACACCATCCAACTGATGATCCTGAAGGACAAGCTGCTGTGCGCAGGGGTGGACCAGCACCTGTCATCATGGACCCTGGACTACCTCACAAACCGGCCACAGTTTGTGAGAACCCGGGATTGTGTGTCCGACACAATCATCGGCAGCACGGGGGCCCCCCAGGGAACGGTTTTGGCTCCCTTCCTGTTCACCCTTTATACTGCGGATTTCTCACTCAACACAACACACTGCCATCTACAGAAGTTCTCTGACGACTCTGCGATCGTTGGCCTCATCTCCAACGGAGATGAAGCTGAGTACAGAGGACTTATCCAGGACTTCGTGGACTGGTACCATCGGAACTGCCTCCAGATCAACGCAAGGAAAACTAAGGAGCTGGTGGTGGACTGCCGCAGGCAAGGACAGCCCCTCACAGCACCAGTAAACATCCAGGGAACAGACATTGAGATGGTGACATCCTACAAGTACCTGGGTGTTCATCTGAACAATAAACTAGACTGGTCACACAATACTGATGCGCTCTACAAGAAGGGACAGCGCAGGCTGTTCCTACTGAGGAGGCTCAGGTCTTTTGGTGTACAAGGGGTGCTCCTGAAGACATTCTACGACACGGTGGTGACATCAGCCATCACTTTTGGAGTGGTCTGCTGGGGCAGTGGCATTACAGCAGCCGATAGGAAGAGACTGAACAAACTGATCAAGAAAGCTATCTCTGTCCTGGGGCAACGCCTTGACCCAGTAGAGGAGAGAGGAGAGAGAAGGATGGTGGCTAAACTGTCATCTCAGCTGGAGTCCGAGTCCCACCCTATGCAGGACATACTGAACGCACTGAGGAGCTCATTTAGCAGTAGACTACATCATCCTAGGTGCGCGACTGAGAGGTTTCACAGGTCCTTCCTACTTACGGCTGTCAGACTGTATAACCTAAGCAGGGCTGCTCGCAGAGATAGCAAAAAAAAAAAAAAAGAACGTGACGACCTCATAGTATTGAATGCAAAAGACGCAACAGACTTACACAAATGGTCCCCTCCAGTATACAACTAGGACAATATCAGTCGCTACGGAGTGTGACGATATGTATGGGTACATATTCATACTATGTAGGATAACTAAGTAGAGGGTTATGCTGTTTATTGCATCTAGCTACAATGCTCTGCACTGTGTATATATATTTATGTGTACATATGTATATTCACTGCTCTTATTTTCTTCTAAATTATTGCTCCGAGTGTTGCTGTCCCTATGCTGTTGCAATCCTGGAATTTCCCCATTGTGGGACTAATAAAGGCTTATCTTATCTTATCTTAGTTTCCCTGATCATTGTTTTCTTAATTTTCAGCTGGCAGGTTTTAGGAGCCTCTGGGTCCTGGGCTTCCTGCCAGCCTACAACCACGCCTCTCCCTCTCTGCTGGCATCCACCAGCTGACTGTCATCTTCATTTGTTCACTTCCCTCTTTGTCATGCACGCTCACCCACTTACACACACACACACACACACACACACACATCATTCAGTACACATTCACACACATGCCTGCACTCACACACTCGTGCCCCACTCATGCACCGGCTGCCGCCGCACACCTGCATCCACTTGTCACTCATTAGTACACAGGGTATTTACGGGTGACAGTGTGAGCAATCATTGAGGCGGCATTAGTCAACATTCAGTGTCCAGGCTCCTCCTTGTTGGTTTCTCCTATTGTAAGTACTGTGCCCACCGTTCCGCCGGGGGCTTTCTCCTCGTTATTATTCCGCCCTTCTTCTCCACTGTCCAGTTCCGCCTGGGAGCGCGTTGGGCTCTTTCCTTCTCCTTTGTTAATGGAGTTGCAACCTGTTCATCTGTTTCACTACCCGTTTTGGACTGCATTCATTGAGCATTTGTATTTTTGTTTTCCTGTTAATAAACACATTAACTTCACCTGCGATTGGGCTCAAATCCTTTTCACCTGTTTGCTGCTCAAAGCGCACAAACATGACTGTATGCCGACACCAGTAGAGTCCAGCGGTGAAGTTCGTGTGTTGTATTTTTCACCTTTTCCCTGTGTGTTTCCCCTTATGTGAGTGATGCTCACGATAGAACCACTGGACAGAAGAGGCTATCCGATGCGGCTGGGATGGGAGTGCTGTCGTGTGCTCATGAAGATGGACGAGCTTATCTCCGTGGCACGCACTTACTCTGCCCCAGATGACGTATTATGGTATGTGGGATTGGCAGACGCTGCAGCCCGTGGCTGCCCTCAGCTGAAGATGCACACTGAGGGAAGGGAAAGAATAGCCCTGATTGCTGTGCTGCAGCTAGAAAACGGAGGAGCACAGAGGAAATCCCTGGAGAAACTTGGATGCACACTGAAAAAGAGGCGTTCCTGGGTCTCAGTAATTTCCTCCCACCAGCCATCTGCGCCCGAACCGCCTCGGTCCCCTGAGCCCAGTCCCGCTCCATTGCCAGGGAATTGGAAAAAACACAGACTGGTGTGGCCGGCGGAAATTGATCACTGTTTAGAGGAGGAGAGACCTGCAGCCACTTTTTCCTCAGTTTTTACCTCCACCAAGGTGTGGAGGGCAGGTTTCTCCCCATTCCATCCCCTCCAGAGCCAGTTTTGGAGGCTTCTCTGCAGCGTATGGAGGAGCCCAGGGCCGCCACAACCACGGAGAGAGACGTCACCTCGCCAGCTGCTGCAGGAGACATCATAAACCAGGAAAACAGGCAAGTTTTCTCCCCATTTGTTTCTAAGATTGATGAAATTTCTTGTCTGATTCCTGGTAGAGAGTCTCTGGGTGTGCAGTCCCCAGAGATCTCTCCACCTGCTGCAGCTATTAACTGCTCACCAGCCCTCACCATGCTCTCTCCTGTTAATCCTGAGTGTATGCTGGCTCCGGAGCTGAACCGCTGGGACCAAGAAGAGCCAGAGGTCTGGGAGATCCTTTTCCTGTAGCAATGGTGAGCCAGACCCCAGCCGTCACACCAGAGGAACCCCCTGTGTGGAACACGCTGACTGGGGCCAAGAAGACTGCAGTGACCATCACACTTGCTGCGGATGCTGCCGTAGCAGAGTCAGCACCCAAGCTGAACCTCCAGGAGGCCAAGCCCGTGAGAACATCGCCCAGATTGTTGGAGTACTGGATGGCGGTGGAGCTCGAGCTAAGGCAAGTGTTCTCTTTTGTTTTTCTCCTCTAAGTATTAGAGCAATTTTGCCTAGCTCTAGGTGAGGAGAGCCGGATGCAGATGCACACTGCACCTGAGCTCGCCTCACCGGGCTCCGCCACTGCCGGCGACCCTGACCCCTCTTGCTCTCTGTCCAAGTCCTCTTCCTGGGTTGCAAGAGAGAGTCCTTTGCTGCCGGACGAGTCCGAGGATCCAGGCTCACTGCTGGAGGTCACTGGGGGTCCTGCCTTCCCTGCTGAGGAGGTCGTCATGGGTGCTCAGGTCCGGCCCAGGGTGCCCGTGATTGATCGCCTCCGGGCTCGGGTGCTCACGCGGGTCGGCTGGCCCATGGTTAAGGCAGCTTGGAGTCAGCAGTGGCTCAGCTGGGTCCCACCGAGGGTGCAACAGTGGCCCAGCCAGGTCCCACCGTGGGTGCAGCAGGGGCCCAGCCGGCATGGCCCGGTCGGGGTCCTCCGTGGATGCAACACAGGCCTAGTCGGAGACCACCGCTGGTGCAACTTTGTCCCAGACCGGGACCATCGTGGGTGCGGCCAAGCTCCAGTCTCAAGCTGGGACCACCGTGGGTGCTGCCGGCCAGCCTGAGAACACCGAGGTCTCCTTTCCCCTTCCAGAGGCCTTCTGGGTGTTCCTCTCTCTTCTTCTGGGCAACGTCTTGGTCCATCATCCTCTGCCACCAGAAACCGCAGCGGTTCCCCTTCCCCTGTTCGGCCACCCACCTCTTAACCTTCCGGTGTTTAGGCCGCCGCCTCGTCCACCCCTCTGGTCCTGGTGGCTGAACTATGCGGGTCGGCCGCCCAAAGGACTGGGTTTCCATGCCAGGTGGCCCATTCACCCTGGCAGGCCACCTGACACTGTTTTGCGGGCCGCCTGCTGGGCCTGGGATTCTGGTCGGCCCCTGAACCTTGGGACTCTTGGGTCTTGGGAGGGGCTTAGCCTTAGGTTTGGGGTTGGGTGATATTGTTTTTCTTGTGTTGTACTGTACTGTTATTTTGCTTGTTAATTCCCTCCTGACCTGTCCCCCCCCACCCCCCACCTCCCGCCCTGGTTTGTGTGATAGTTCTCTGGGTGGTGGGGGGGGGCAGGTTTTCTTTTTTGTTTTTGTTTTCTTTTGATGATATGGTAGGTGTCTGGTCTCCACCCCTTGGGAGGGGGGGCTCTGTCATGGACTGGGTTGGACGTGTCCGACTCCGTTCCATGATTTGTGGCTGTAGTTTCCCTGGTCATTGTTTTCTTAATTTTCAGCTGGCAGGTTTTAGGAGCCTCTGGGTCCTGGGCTTCCTGCCAGCCTACAGCCACGCCTCTCCCTCTCTGCTGGCATCCACCAGCTGACTGTCATCTTAATTTGTTCACTTCCCTCTTTCTCATGCACTCTCACCCACTTACACACACCCACACACACATGCACGCACCCACACATACAATACATGCATCATTCAGTACACATTCACACACATGTATGCACTCACACACTCGTGCCCCACTCACACACCGGCTGCCGCCGCACACCTGCATCCACTTGTCACTCATTAATTCAATTCAGTTCAATTCAGCTTTATTTATAATGCGCCGCATCACAACAAAAGCCGTCTCGTGGCGCCACAGTGCAGAAAAAAAAAACCCACACAGTCACAGAAAGACCCAGCAATCAGATGATCCCCTATGAGCAAGCACTAAGCGACAGTGGAGAGGAAAAACTCCCATTTGGAAGGAAGAAACCTCTAGCAGAACCAGGCTCAGGGAGGGGCAGTCGTCTGCTGCGACTGGCTGGGGATGAGGGGATAGGGAGGATGGAAAGGACAGACATAAAGAACATAGCAGTAAGATGCCAAGTACAATATTGGAGGTCAACCAGCAGTATGGATCACATAACGATAGAACAAGAGTGGGGTTAAAAGACACAAAAACCCTCCTTAAACAAAAGCTATATTAAAAAGGAAGGATTTTACCTTGTCCTTAAAAACAGAGACCGAGTCTGACTCCCGGACCCAGAGTGGTAACTGGTTCCAGAGAGAAAGAACTTGGTAGCAGAAGGCTCTGCCTCCCACCGTACTTTTGGAGATTCTGGGCACCACAAGTAAGCCAGCATTTTGGGAGCGTAATGCTCTATTAGGATGGTAAGGTAATATCAGATCTTTTATATATTGGGGGCCAGATTGTTAAGAGCTTTGAAAGTAAGAAGAAGGATTTTAAACTTGATTCTGAATTCAATGGGAAGCCAATGGAGGGAGGACAGAACCGGGGAAATATGATCTCTTTTTCTAGAACCAGTTAAAACTCTAGCAGCAGCATTTTGAATCAACTGAAGATTTTTCAAAGATACTTTAGGACAACCAGATAATAGCGAATTACAATAATCTAATCGCGAACTGACAAAGGCGTGAATCAGTTTCTCAGCATCACCCAGAGACAAGATGCTCTTGATCTTGGCAATATTGTGCAGATGATATAAGGCGGTCATAGAAACAGTTTTAATATGTGAATTAAAGGACAAATCCTGGTCAAAAATCACTTCCAGGTTCCTCACACAACTGTTCAGAGTGAGAGTGGCCGCATCTAATTTAAGGGCATAATCTGAAAAGGAATTTCTAAGATGTTTTGGGCCAACAACAATGACTTCAGTCTTCTCAGAGTTCATTAGTAAAAAAATTACAAGTCATCCAAGCTTTAAGATAAGATAAGCCTTTATTAGTCCCACAACGGGGAAATTCCAGGATTGCAACAGCACAGGGATAGCAACACTTAGAGCAACAATCAGAAGGCAAGAAAAAAAGCAAGCAAGCAAGAGCAGCTAATATACATATGTACATACTTTGATGTCCTTAAGACAGGCATCTAACTTGGCCAACTGATCACAATCATCGGGGTTCATTGACAGGTATGGTTGTGTGTCATCTGCGTAACAGTGAAAATGTATACAGTGCTTTCTGATGATATTGCCCAACGGGAGCATATATAGACTAAAAAGAGTAGGGCCCAACACAGATCCCTGTGGAACTCCGTGACTGAGCTTAGAGCTGGAAGAAAATCCATCATTGACATGGACAAACTGAAATCCATCATACAAATAAGATCTAAACCACTGCAACAGAGTTCCACTGAGTCCAACAAAGTGTTCCAGTCTGTCAAGTAGAATGGCATGATCAATAGTGTCAAAGGCTGCACTGAGATCTAAAAGAACAAGAACAGAGACAAGTCCATTATCAGATGCAGTCAGGAGGTCATTAGAGACCTTCACTAAGGCAGTTTCAGTGCTGTGATGAGCTCTGAACCCAGATTGAAACACCTCAAACAAACCAACTCCCTGCAAATGGTCAGATAATTGCACAGCAACAACTTCTTCCAAGATTTTAGAAATGAAAGGCAAATTAGAGATTGGTCGATAATTGGCCAAAACTCCAGGATCGAGCGTCGTTTTTTTAAGTAAAGGTTTAATTACAGCAGTTTTAAAAGCCAGTGGAACATAACCCAGAGTTAAAGAAGAATTAATGATAAGAAGAATACAGCTACCAATAATTGGGAAAATAATTTTAAATAACCTGGAAGGAATAGGGTCCAGAAGGCAAGATGAAGGCTTAGAAGAGGAAATTATTTTATCCAACTCTAAGAGGTCGATTGGAGTAAACTTATCTTAGCAGATATCAATTGAGGGAGTTGCAATAGTTAATGTACTAGAGTTTACGGTAGGAAGAATCTGACTGATTTCATCTCTGATAGATAAAATTTTAAGATTGAAATAGTTCAGAAAGTCCTGACTAGAAAGCTCAGGGGGGATGCGAGGATTGACCGAGTCATGGCTCTTTGTAAGCCTGGCTATAGTGTTGAAGAGAAACCTGGGGTTATTCCTGTTCACTTCTATTAATGCAGATTAATAGCTTGATCTAGCTTTTCTTTTTTTTTTTTTCCCCCACAATATTTTTTATTGAACCTTTTTTACAAACATGGCACAAACAGTCAGACACTAACACTAAAGTAATTGAAAAATTAAAAAGAACACTAACAACAACAACAACAAAAAAAGTGTAATAAAAGGTGCTTCGAGAGTATGGGGTATCGGGTTTGTTGTTACGAGCTATTCGGTCTCTGTACGACCGTTGTGAGAGTTTGGTTCGTATTGCCAACACTCGGTCGGAGTCATTCCCAGTGAGAGTTGGACTCCGCCAGGGCTGCCCTTTGTCACCGATCCTGTTCATAATTTTTATGGACAGGATTTCTAGGCGCAGCCAGGGAATGGAGGGTGTCATGCTTGGTGACCACAGGATCTCATCTTTGTTGTTTCCAGATGATGTTGTCCTGTTGGCTTCATCCAGCAATGACCTACAGCTCTTGCTGGGACGGTTTTCCGCTGAGTGTGAAGCGGCTGGGATGAGAATCAGCACCTCCAAGTCAGAGTCCATGGTCCTCAGCCGGAAAAAGGTGGATTGTCCTCTCCGGGTTGGGGACAGGCTCCTGCCCCAAGTGGAGGAGTTTAAGTATCTTGGGGTCTTGTTCACGAGTGAGGGGAAAATGGAGCGAGAGATCGACAGACGGATTGGAGCAGCATCTGCAGTGATGCGGACGTTGTACCGGTCTGTTGTGGTGAAGAGGGAGCTTAGTTCTAAGGCAAAGCTGTCGATTTACCAGTCAATCTACGTTCCTACTCTCACCTATGGTCACGAACTTTGGGTAATGACCGAAAGAACGAGATCGCGGATACAGGCGGCTGAAATGAGCTTTCTCCGTAGGATTGCTGGACTCACCCTCAGAGATAGGGTGAGGAGCTCAGTCATCCGGGAGAGGCTCAGAGTAGAACCGCTGCTCCTCCACATTGAAAGGAGTCAGTTGAGGTGGTATGGGCATCTGATTAGGATGCCTCCTGGACGCCTCCCACTTGAGGTGTTTCAGGTACGTCCCACTGGGAGGAGACCCCGGGGCAGACCCAGGACTCGGTGGAGAGACTATGTCTCCCAGCTAGTCTGGGAACGCCTTGGTATCCCCTCTGAAGAGCTGGAACAGGTGGCTGGGGAGAGGGAAGTCTGGGCTTCTCTGCTTGAACTGCTGCCTCCGCGACCCGGACCTCCGGAAAAGCGGTAGAAGATGGATGGATGGATGGAAAAACAGCAACAACCATTAACAAAAACAAGTCAACAACAATGCTCCTCTGTTTATTCTAGGTAATCTATTACATAAGAATACATAATATACATTCACCAGCTTGGAATTTGCAAGGTCCACATGTATCATTCACCTTCTTCTTCAGAAGTTATGTTTAATTTCTTTACATAATTAATGAAAGGTCTCCATATATTCTCAAACACATTTTCCTTTAATTTCAGTATATATGTTATTCTTTCTAGTGGAAGGTTTGTTAACATCTGTCTTAACCACTGAGTCACATCTGGTCTATGAGTCTTTTTCCACAGTAGTGCAATACATTTTTTGGCATTAAGCAAACCGAGGTCTATGAATGTTCTTTCACTCTTATTTAAGCTATGTTTTTTCTGGATACAGACCCAACAAAAACAGTTTAGGGTTCAATGTGAATTGTTTTGAAATTATTTTTTCAATTGTTACCCTCACCTCTTCCAAAAACATTCTGATTTCTCTACATTCCCATAAACAGTGAAATAGGGTTCCTTTACTTTCCATACATTTTGTGCATGTATCTGGTATGTTTTTGTTATATCTATTTAATTCCACTGGTGTAATTTACATCCGCATTAACCATTTAAAATGTATCAGTTTAAGACGTACATTTATTGATTTGGTTTGAGCTCCTGCACAAGCCATTTCCCATTGTTCCTCTGAAATTTCAATTTGCAGGTCTTCTTTCTTTTCTGTGAGTTTTCACATGAGAATAGTGTCAATGAGTTATAAAACTCTGAAATAATACCCTTTCTCTTACTATCTTTCGTCAAAATTTTTTCCAAAGATGAATAAGTAGGTCGGATGAGAGCATTATTTTGATTTGATTGAATAAAATTTCTAAGCTGAAGATATTTAAAAAAATGTGTTCTTTTGAGATTGAATTTAATCCTCAGTTCTTCAAAAGGCATTATGTTATCTGAGTGTGACAAATATAAGTCTTGAATCTATTGAATCCCTTTTAAATACCATACTTTAAATACAGTATTTGCTCTCCCTGGTGTAAAATATTGATTACCCCATATTGGGCTAAATTGTGACAGTAAGTGTGGTTCTTTTAAATATTTTTTGGTTTCACACCATATTTTGGTCATGTGCTTTACAATTGGATTTTTAACTTGTTTCTGTAATTTTTTAGCCGAGTCTGAGTATATGAATAAGGGAAGAGGTAAAGGTAAATTGTATGATTCCATTTCAGTCCAGTGAGGAAGATCATTTGATGAAAAATAACATGTCATAGACCTCAGTTGTGCTGACCAGTAATACAACATAAAGTCTGGACATTTCAGACCTCCACGATCAAATGGTAAATATAGTAAGGACAAACGTAATCTAGCCTTCCTATTGTTCCATATAAATTCCACTAACTTTTTTTTAATTCTTGAGAATAGATCTGAAGGTGGTGGTAAAGGAATGTTTTGAAATAAAGTATTTTTGGTAAGATATTACTTTTAAGTATATTAATTCTCCCGATCATTGACATTGGTAATGACATCCATCTCTGAAGTAACTCAACATCTGTCATTAAGGCTTCATAGTTGGCATTGGCGACTGATTCTAGCTTAGGCAAAATTTGAATTCCTAAATATTTAAACTGATTTACAACATTGAATTGGTTTACCCTGAGGTAAGTTGAGAAATCACCCTGAGCTGGGTGATTTCTCTGGGTCTCATTTAGCATTAATATTGAAGATTTTGTTTTGTTTATTTTATATCCTGACATATCCCCAAAGTTCTTTATTAAATTTAACAAGGTCGGAATTGATTTTTTAAAATTCGACATAAACAAAATTATGTCATCGGCATACATGGAGATTTTATGTTCTGTTGGTCCTACTTTAATTCCATATATTTGTGGATGTAAACATACTGCCATCGCTAAAGGTTCAATTGCCATAGTAAACAGTAAAGGTGAAAGTGGACAGCCTTGTCGACATCCTCTATTGATTTTTATTGATTTTGAGATATTGCTGTTTGTTAGGATTTCTGCTGTCGCATTATTGTATATTATCTGGACCCATTTTATGAAATTATTTCCAAGTCCAAACCTTTGTAGGACTTCAAAAAGATAGGTTCAAATGGCCCTATCAAAGGCCTTTTCGGCGTCCAATGATAGGAGAGCTGTATCCGGTGCTTCTTTATTGGAATAAATAATATTAAATAGTCTTCTTGCATTATGGAAGCCTTGTCTTCCCATTATAAAGCCATTCTGATCTCTCTTAATAATATTTGGTAATATTTCTTGTAGTCGTTTTGCTAAAATTTTAGATTATTTTAAGATCAGCATTTAATAGGCTTATTGGTCTCAGGTTTTCACATTTATTAGGGGGTTTACCTGGTTTTGGCCACAGTATAATTAAGGCATTATTCATGTATGGTGGTAAATTACCATTTTGAAATGCTTCTAAAACCATTTCCAAAAGTGGTTTTATTAATTTATTCTTAAATTTTTTTATAGAGGTCAACTGGAAGACCATCTGGTCCTGCTCTTTTTCCTGATTTCATATTATCAATGGCTTGCCCAACTTCTTCTTGACTAATTTTAGACTTCAGTATCTCCCTGTTTTCATTTGGAATACATGGTATAGATAATCCACCCAAAAACCCATTTAGTTTTAAGTCAGTTTCATTTTTTGTATCATATAGTTTTTCATAATAATCTCTAAAGGCACTATTAATTTCTAAAGGATCTATAACTACCTGTCTGTTACTTATAATACTGGTAATTGGGTGTTTTAGATTCTAATTGTTTAATCTGCCATGCCAATAATTTTCCTGATTTTTCACCTTGTTCATAAAAAGTTTGCTTCAATCTTAGAAGACTCGAGGCAGCTCTATTCGCTGATTTTTTTGTCATATTCAGCTCTCAGAATCAGTAATTCGTTCTCTAACTGTGGGTTACTTCCTGCATACACCTTTTCTTGAAGAATTTTTATTTTACGTTCCAATTGGACTCTCTCCCGAGAGGAGAGAGAGTCCAATTGGAGAGTCCTCCCACTCCTCTCTCCCGAGAGGAGTGGGAGGCTTTGAAAGCCTCCCACTTTATACATGCCGTTGTTTGTGTAGTATTAATATCAAAGAACTCATCTGTTTTTCTATGTACTTAACAAATTCCTCATCCTGAAGCCATTTATGCTGAAAATGCCACCTACCTGGGTCCTTTGTCAATTTCTTATCTACATATACTAGACAGCAGGGTGCATGATCAGAGATCACAATGTTATCATAGAAACAGTTTTGAATCTTGGACCTTAATTCTGTAGAGATCAAAAAGTAGTCAATATGTGAGAATGTCTTATAGGTATTAGAATAACAAGAATAGGCTTTGACTTGTGGTTTCATTTCTCTCCATATATCTAGCAATCTCACTTCTTTCATAAAATGATTAATGGTCATCCTACATCCATTGTGCGTCCAGTCTAGTCCTGTTGATCTATCTATACTGGGATTCTATGTACAATTAAAATCCCCCGCTATTATATGTTGCCCTGTAAGTGATGATAAAGTAAAGAATAAATTAACATAGAAGTTTTGATCATCAATATTGGGGCCGTATAAGTTCACCAGATTTATATTTTCTCATAACAAAGATCCTTGGATGATTAGATATCTTCCTAATTTGTCTCCAATTACATTTTTCACTTGAAATGGGACTTTTTGTGTATGAGAGGATCAGTCAAACCACTCTCTCTTTCTCCTCTCAATCACCCTGACTCTACTACTATTCTTATGACATGACATTAACTCTCTTCTGTAGTTTTTTTAACATAACTTCAAAGTTTTATAGCAACGTTGCACATCATAGCTTTTTTTTTTTTTAAATACAGTCTGTATTTTATAGACTTATTATATGTTTCAGATCAATCAGATGCCTGTATGTATGCTTAAAAGTTCTACCTTTGTCATGTTCATGCTTAGCTCCCACCAGTTTCCTTTTGGATCTGCTTGATGAGCTCCTGCGCCTCTTGAGGGGTCTTGAAGGTGTGGGTTCTCCCCTTTTTTGTGACCAGCAGTCTTGCCGGATGAATCACTCCGTGACGAATTCCGAGGTTGCGCAGCTCTTTGTGGGCCAGGTCGAACTGCCTCCTTAATTGTTGAATTCCTGTGGCCAAATCTGGGTAGAACCGCACCTGTTGATCCTGGTATTTAATTTCCCCTTTAGGTCGCGCCACATTGGTGACTGTCATCTTGTCTCTGTAGTTGGGGAACTTCATAATCAGCGTCCTCGGTGGTGTCTTATTATCTCTCGGTGGGCCGATTCGGTGAGCTCTCTTTAAAACGACCGATGACTGCAGGTCCGTGTTATTCAGCGCTTCTGGAATCCACTTTTCCAAAAAGGAACATGGGTCCCGTCCCTCCGTTCCCTCCGGGAGGCCCACCAGCCTCAAATTATTCCGTCGCGAGCGGGATTCCAAGTCTAGGACGTTATCTTCCAGACATTTGCATTTTAATTCCAGTGTTTGAAATTTAGTTTGCAGGCTGGTGACGTCATCCTCAGCACTTGAAATTCAGAGCTCCACCTGCGACACTCGCTCCAAACAGTCATTTATTTCTTTTCTCATACTTTCTATCGCTGCTATAATCCCATCAAATTTAGACGAAAACTCTGTTCTCATGGAGTTGATGGCAGCGAGCACTATGCTTGTCCCCTCCCCAGCAGTTCCCGCTCCGCCGCTGGCTCCATCCTCCGCCATTGTCTCTGGAGTTTTCCCTGCCTCACCTCGAGCGTGGAAGTCCGTTAGCTTGGGTTGTTTTGTCGAGTTGCCTTTTTCTCCACCTAATTTTCCAACCTTGGTCTTTACCATATCCACGCCAAGACGCTGGGATGGGTTTTTGTCCCAGTTGAGAGAGTTTTAGTAAAATTTTTAGTTTTACGAGCAGAGCAGTGTGAAACACGTCTTCCTACGTGGCCGCCATAACCGGAAGTCATCTGATCTAGCTTTTCTAAGAGATTTTTTATAGATTAAGAGATGATTTCTCCACGCCAAGTAGAATTCATCTGAATTAGTTGAGTGCCATTTTCTTTCTAATTGATGAGTTTTCTGTTTTAAGCCACGAGTTAAACCAATGGGTAAGAAATCTCTGGTTAGACTTTTTCTTTTTTAAAGGGGCTACCAAATCTAGAGTCCGATGCAGAGAGGCAGTAACACCATCAACCATGCTATCAATCACGAATGGAGCAGACTCTCCATCACTTATTTCTGGTGTTTCTGTTGTGTTGACCCATGGCATAGAGGAGACAATCTGCAAAAATTTAGCAACAACGTCATCAGAAGGACATCTGCTGTAGTAGTATTTTTCTTTAGGAAATAAGTGGTCAGAGATAATGAAATAAAAAATTAACAGACAATGGTCAGACAGTACAGGATTATGAGGAGACACAGCCAGATTTTCAATATCTATACCATAAGTCAAAACAAGGTCCAATGTATGATGGAAATAATGGGTAGAAATTTTTACTTTTTGGGAAAACCCCATTGAGTCTAAAATTGAATTGAAAGCCTTATTAAGACAGTGACTCTCAACATCAACATGTACTGTATATTAAAGTCCCCTACAATAATTATTCTATTGGTTTTCAGCACTAAATCAGCTAAAAGCTCGGCAAATTCCGATAGAAACTCCAAATAGGCTGTGGGAGGACGATAAACTATGGCAAAGAGAATTGGGTTCTTGCCAAGATTGCCAACAGGCCCCACACTGAGGACCAAACCTTCAAAGGAATTAAAACATAATTTCTGCTTAACATTAACTAGTAATTTAGAATGGAAAATTGCCGCCACTCCACCACCACGACCAGAACCTCTGGGGTTATGACAGTTTAAATACCCAGAGGGAGTTGATTCATTCAGACCAACATAATCATCAAGCCCGAGCCAGGTCTCTGTGAGGGATAGTAGATCGATCTGGTGATCGATTAATAGATCATGGACCAGAAGAGACTTAGAAGATAGACCTAATGTTTAATAAGCCACATTTAATTTTTAAACTTTGGGGGGGAACAGAGGCCAAATTATTAATTTTATTAATTTTAGAGACTTGAGGCTGGATTAGAATTTTACCAACATTTTGTTTAATCAATCTGGAAAGTTTATGCATTCTGTTTTTTTTTAACTTTAACTTTAAAGGGAGCAGAAAAAGGTTCTCTAAGGGAGGAGACGGGGCAAAGTTGAAAGGTGGTGGATGAGGAGGAGCTGCAGAAGTGCGAGTGTTTTTCAGGTTGTCTTGTATTTGTCCTGGGTTAGAATATTTAGGGCAACGGGAGACAGACTCAATCTCTGAAGGATTATAAAACAAAGGCTGATCCAAACGGTAAAGACCATCCGAGTTAATGGGATCGATGCAATACGTGGGAACAGGACCAAAAAAGGGCAGTTTGGCAAACCCAGAAACTTCAGAGTGAGTAAACACACCAAATTTCAGTCACTGTACCAGAAAACACAGAATAAAATAGAGAAGATTGTCTGTTAAAACATGTGCACCAAGTCTATTTGGGTGGATGCCATCAGGCCTCATAAGTGATGGGCGGTTCCAAAATAAGTTAAAATTGTCAACAAAACCAATGTTAAAAATAGGACAAGTAAAACACAGCCAAGAATTAAGACTGAGAGTTCTGCTAAAACGATTACAGCCTCACCTGAGAGGTGCCAAAGACCCAGAGATGAGCGCACGTCTGCCACAGTTCATAAGAGTAGACAGAAGGCTCCTGAAGTCACTTTTTAAAATCTCAGATGCTTCATCTGGGATGTTATTGCATCCCACATGCACAACAACAGTTTGAACGTGAGGGAATTCATTCAGCAGGTAAGGGATAAGAGCCTCAATATCAGAGACTCTAGCCCCGGGAAAAAATTGAGTCACACAGTACCTGCTTCTGATGTTCCTTACGATTGAGTCACCAATTACCAGCATCGTCTGGGGTGTGTGGGGGGGTGTGGTGTTTGTCGGTGGATTCTGATGTGGAGAGGAATTGTGAAGAGGATGATGTTGTTGTTGCGAAGGCGGGGAGATGCGCTCTTTTCTTCTATCTGGAGCAGGTGTGTAATTTGACACACCCTGGGTGGTCTTTATCCGGGGTTTGCGGACATGAGCCGCCACTGAAGGAGAGGAGGGAGGATGAGGGGCGTCCATGGGCAGGCGGCCAGCGTCCAGGTGGGGAAAATCCTCCAGGGAAAGGATATCAAATCTGTTATCCAAGGACAGCGGAAGAGAAGAGGCGTGGCCCATTCCGGTCGAACGACGATGGCCATTAGCTGGTCGAACCAAGGTCCAGGGCGCAGATGGAGGATGAGAGGGACCAAGCGAAGCTTTTGGTTTAGCCCCTAGACGAAACCAGTGTTTGTTGCTGAGGCCATGGTTGGCTGCGCAGGCTTGAGCAGGTGTGGAGGTAGGTGGAGACGTGCTGAGCTCACCCAAATAAGTAGCAGTTTCCGCCAGCTGCGAGGCAGTAGCCGGAGCTGATGATCACCCGAGAATGATGGTGTCGATATGGTCTTTGGCCTCCCGAATCTTGTAATGATTGGAGAGCCTTGTTTCCAGCTCAGAGACCTTATCGAGGAGTGATAAACAGCGGGAACATGACGGAGAAAGAGCCATGGCGTTCCAGGCGCTGAGATGGGTAGCCCGCAGCTAGCCAAAAACCGCTACTCGTGCGTCCGGACGGACTTTTAGGCGAGGCCAATACAGAGGTAACAGTAATAAAAACTAATAACAAACAGGGATAAAAAAAAACAATAAAATCGATAAAAACGATCAATAAAAACAAACAAAAACTGAGGGGAAAAAAAAGTACTCTGACGCGATGAGTGTCAGACGCAGCTGTCAACGTCAGCTGAACCAATCAAAATCACATGAAGAAAGATCACATCTTTCTTCATCACGAAAGATTAGTACACAGGGTATTTACGGGTGACTGTGTGAGCACTTGTTGTGGCGGCGTTAGTCAGCATTCGATGTTCAGGCTTCTCCTTGTTGGTTTCTCCTATTGTAAGTATTGTGCCCACCGTTCCGCCGGGGGCTTTCTCCTCATTATTATTCCGCCTTTTTTCTCCGCTGTCCAGTTCAGCCTGGGAGCGTGTTGGGTTCATTCCTCCTCCTTTGCCAACGGAGTTGCAACCTGTTCATCTGTTTCACTACCCGTTTTGGACTGCATTCATTGAGCATTTGTATTTTTGTTTTCCTGTTAATAAACACGTTAACTTCGCCTGCAGTTGGGCTCAAATCCTTTTCACCTGTTCACTGCACAAAGTGCACAAACATGACATGAACTACACATACAACTACACACATGCATATAACTGCACATACAGTATAAACTAAAACAATTATGATGATGACTGACCAACTCCCATTCACCAAAGTGTAAGACAACACCTATGAGTATAAGTCATAAAAGATCACACAAATAAGTGATCTGACAAAAAATAAACAAGAGTTCTTAAACAGTCGCTAACAATGGATGTCAAGGTTCAAGATTCAAAGATTTTATTGTCAATACTACTATACGTACAGGATATACAGTTGAATTGAAATGGCGTTTCTCTCTCTCTCTCTTCATTGTTGTGCATTTTATAAAAAGAAAAAGAATAAGGCTGGATAAAAAAGAAAAACAAGAACAGACAGCGACAGCAGCAGTCTGTGTACAGTCTATATACAGTGATGCAACCCGTGATGCCAGTGGCAGCCAGAAGGACTCGGACCTCCATAGAGGTGAACAATTAATTTAGGTAAATTATTAGTGGTAATAAACCCAGCAATCCTATATTCAGGCAGCTGGAGATGAATAGCCGTAGTTGCATTTCAATGCGGTAGTGTAGGTGCAGATAGTGACAGATGTGATTTCACATGATCAGTATTGCAGTGACATACAGACAGCAGCAGATATGGCATTTGTGCAAATGGTTGCGGTTAATGTGCAGAGACGTATAGCAGCAAAAGTACAACAGTATTGTTGGTGTGCCAGTCTTTCTGTGCCAACATCTGAGGTAGTTATTGTGCAGGTGTTACCGTCTGGGGGGGGGGGGCAGAGTTCAGGGTCCTGATGGCCTGATGAACAAAGCTGTTCAGCAGTCTTGTGGAACGGGCCCGGAGGCTACTGTACCTTTTCCCAGAGGGTAGTTGGCTGAAGAGGGAGTGTAGGGGATGGGAAGTGTTGCCTGTGATGTTGATGGCTCTGTGGGTGGGGTAGATGTCCGAGAGGGGGGGCACCGATGATCTTGCTTGCTGCATCCACTATGCGTTGTAGTGTCTTCCGGCAGGTGGCAATGCAGCTTCCATACCACACCGTGATGCAGTTGGTGAAGGTGCTCTCAGTGGTGCCCCGGTAGAAAGACTGCATGATGTGGGGTGGGACTCGTGCTCTCCTCAGTCTGTGGAGGAAATGGAGGTGAGTTTGGGCCTTCTTGGCCAGTGATGTGGTGGTATTGGTCCAGGTGAGGTCCTCAGAGATGTGCACCCCCAGGAACTTGGTGCTGTTCACCCTCTCCACAGCTGCACCGTTGATGATCAGAGGGGGGTGTTGTGTGTGACCCCTCCTGAAGTCGACCAAAATCTCCTTGGTTTTTCCCACATTCAGGAATCAGGAAGAGGTTGTTGTCTTTACATCACTGGACCAATTGACTCACCTCGTTTCTGTAGTTGGCGATGAGGCCCACTACCGTCGTGTTGTCTGCAAACTTGACGATGTGGTTGGTGTTGTAGGCTGGCATGCAGTCATGGGTCAGCAGGGTGAAGCGCAGCAGGCTGAACACGCACCCTTGTGGGGCCCCAGTGCACAGTGTGATGGTCTGGGAGGTGTTGCTGCCAACCCGCATGTTCTGTGGCCTCCCTGTGAGAAAGTCCAGCACCCATTTACAGAGAGGTTTTGAGTCCTAAGTGTCTGAGTTTTTATATCGGGTGCTGGGGGATGATTGTGTTGAATGCTGAGCTGAAGTCCAAGAACAGCATGCACATGTGCAAGTTTTTTTTGAATCCAGGTGGGTGAGGGCTGGATAGAGAGCAGCAGCGATGGCATCTTCTGTGGATCTGTTTGACCTGTATGCAAACTGCAATGGGTTGTGAGAGGGAGGCAGGGTGGACTTGATGTGCTGCATGACCAGCCGCTTGAAGCACTTCATTATAGTGGGGCTCAGTGCTACCGGCCAGTAATCATTGTAGCTGGATGGGATGGGCTTCTTGGGACTGGTAGTCTTGAAGCATGTGGGGACAACAGCTTGAGACAGGGAGATGTTGAAGATGTCGGCCAGGACATTCTTAAGCTCCTCTGCGCAGTCCTTCAGGATGCAACCCAATATGTTGTCTGGGCCAGCTGCCTTGCGTGGGTTGATCCTGCAGAGGATCCTCTTCACGCTAGCCAGATCCAGACTCAAGGCCAGCTCGTCCGGAGGAGGAGTGGTCTTCTGTGCTGGTCTGCTGTTTTGTGCTTCAAATCGGCCAAAGAAGTCGTTTAGGTTGTTGAGCAGTGTGATGTCACTCACACAAGTCTGAGGTGGAGGTTTGTAGTTGGTGAGGGTCTGTATGCCACGCCAGAGAGAATGTGTATCTCTGGTGTTGCTGAAGTGTCTGGATTTTCATTTTGCCTCCTTGATGCCACAGGACAGGTTGGCCCTAGCTGTTGTTAGTCCTGTAGTGTCGCCAGCCCTGAAGGCTGCGTCCCGAGCCCTTAGGAGTCTGTGGACCTCTGCTGTCATCCATGGCTTCTGGTTGCCACGAACAGTGATGGTCTTGCAGTGAGAAACATCATCAATGCATTTGGCTATATATGCCACAACAACCTCGGTGTGCTCCTCTAGGTTTGTGTGTCCATTGTGAGTGGCTGCATGCTTGAAAATGTCCCAGACTGTGGTGCTGAAGCGGTCTTTCAGAGCATCAGAGGACCCCTCTGGCCACACACACACCTGCTTCTTTGTTGGTCTGATGGCTTCCACTCTAGGCTTGTATGCCAGCCTTAACAGGATGGTGATGTGATCAGAGGGGCCCAGAGGGGGGATGGGTCTGTATGCATTCTTATGGGTTGTGTACACCAGATCCAGCAGGTTGTCTCCCCTCGTTGCAAAGTTTACATGTTGCTATAGATTCGGTAGGAGGGCCTTTAAATTTGCACGGTTGAAGTCTCCTGCTGTGATGAAAAATCCATTCGGATTCGCTGTTTGTGTCTCACTTATAGCTTGATAGAGTACTTTCAGTGCTTCCCTCCTCTCACTGGCGCCTGGTGGCCAGGACATACATGGCGGCAAGTAGAACAGATGAAATTTCTGTGTGTAAAAGGGTCTGCACTTGATGATCATAAACTCTACCAAAGGAGAGCAATATCTGTGAACAACAACAGTCACGGCACCAGGCATCACTGATGTACACACATATGCCTCCACTTTTCACTTCTACCATTAGCACTCTCTCGCTGTGATAGCATGTTAGCCCAGCTAGGTGAATGGCAGAGTCCGGCATATTGTCATTTAACCACGTTTCTGTAAAGATAAAAACACAGCAGTTTCGCGCATCATGTTGTGTGGATCTCAGGAGCTGTATGTGGTCTATCTTGTTATCAAGTGGGCGCACGTTGGCCAGAATCAGTGAAGGGATCACGGGTTTGTGCGGGTTAGCGGTTAGCTTTGTCCATATACCTCCGCGTTTACCTCGCTTCCGTCTCCTCTCACTCCTTCTATGGCGTCTCCATCTGGGATGGGGCACAGTAGTCGAGTGGGCTGCACAGTGGCGCAGTGGTTTAGCACTGTGGCAGCACAGTTTTACCCTTGGCCGTGGGATCGCGGGGATCATGAGATTGTGGGTTCGATCCCAGCCCCCGACCAACAGTGAGCTGTGTGGAGTTTGCATGTTCTCCCCGTGTTGCGTGGGTTTACTCCGGGATTTCTCCGGTTTCCTCCTGCATACCAAAAACATGTAGGTTTAGGGCGCTCGCGCACGCAGCGACCGGCAGCCAGTGGCTTGTCACCAGACTGCAAACCAAATCTACCTACGGGTACAAATAAGTAACAAAAAAAAAAAAAAAAAAAAAAAGTTGTCGAGCCCGAGGATGTGGAGGATCCCTAGGCCACGAAGCTCCCCTTTGATGCTGTCATCCAGGGCGTAATCTGTGGCTTTACTCCTGATCTCCAGAAGGCTGTGGCGACTGTAGCTTGTGCGCAGCATCGTATATGTACATTAAACAGTTTAACAACACTAAGTGGCACAAAACACAAAAAATAGAGAGAAAACCTGAAGAGAGAGGCCGCTGCGTGTTCGCATGCCACCTATATTTATGTTCCCATTCATTTTCAATAATTCTATAATTAATATTCACACAATCAAATAGATCTTAGTGCTGTTCAGTCCCTTTTATATTTGTCAAAGTGTAACGTGTGAGTCCATACATATAGGCTTACACCTCTTTGTATTCCACTTTCAAACACAGCCTACATTTGGGCCTGTAAAGCCTAATTGGGATACCTGTTTTCAGACGAGAATACTTTTTCTACTGGCATGCACTAGTATGTTAAGAACATTTTAAAATGTAATCAAACTGACTGGTAAAAAGATATAAGTGTAGAATGTGTAGGAGTTGACATTAAGTTGTCAGGCAATATGGCCTTCTCTGCTATTTGTTTATACCGCAAACCCTCTTCTAAAGCAGATTTTTATGACCAGTTTAAAGCACTTCTTAATCAGTGCAATCCTAAAAATGAATTAATCATATTGGGTGATTTTAATATAAACTGGGACGACAAAAAAAATCTAAAAATCTTTACAGATCACTTAGCTCAGTTAATAGATAAACCAACCAGAGTCACACGCCAGTCAAAAACTAAAATTGATTTACTTTTTACAAATAAACCTGAAAGAATCTCTCAGGCTTACAACCTTTTAACAGGACTGTCTGACCACAATATAATATTAGCAAGAAGAAAACTTCCATGGAAACAGCTTTCAAATCCATTTAAAAAGTCATCAGCTAACACAGTAAGTTATACTATAATCCCCAAAAAACAACAACAAAATATAACGGTGCCAATAAATGAAATTGAATGGAAGGAAGTCACCTCTTTAAATGACATAAATCACAGCAATGAATTTTTTATAAGGAGAAACAAAGAGCTTATCGCAGCATTTTCAAAAAAAGGAAATAACAGAAGAAGAATCAGTTTACCATGGTCAACTCTGAATGTCTACAACTAATGAAAACCAGAGATCAGCTTCTTAAAATAGCTTTAAAAATAGGTTTAACAGGCAGACAAAAATTTACATCTGCTAGAAATAAGTTAACACAAACTCTGAGAAAGACGAAGGCAAACTTTTTTTATAACCATTATTGAAAATGCAAAAGGAGATGGCAAAAAAATTTGGAATAATATTAACAAATTGGCAAATAAACAGAACAAAAAAGATGACGGAGACATGGAACTTAACATTAATAGCAAATTGGTATAGGATCCTGTTATGTATGGGAATTGGACTTTGGGGTTTGCTGTAGCACCGCCAGGGTGGGGAGAGTAGGTGATGTCAGACGGGCTACGGTGGGGAATATAAATGGAATAAGAGCTCAGTAAAGTTCAGTTGTATGTTCCTCAAGAAGCTCTCCGTGCAGTGCTATTTCCGACCCAACAGATCCCACGGTCATTGCTACAGAGTTTAACAACTTTTTCATAAACTCTGTGCTAGAAATATCCAATTCATTTAATCCACCTGATCATGATTCTAGTCCTATTAACCCCTCACAACCAGTTTTTAATATACTAGTGCATTGCCCGTAGAACGCAAGTATTCCTGTCTAAAACAGGTATCCCAGCTAGGCTTTACAGGCCCAAATGTAGGCTGTGTTTGAAAGTGGAATACAAAGAGGTGTTGGCTACATGTCGGCAATCACATGTTAGACTTTGACAAATATAAAAAGGAGTAAATGACACTAAGATTTATTTGATTGTGTGAATATTAATTACAGAATATCTAAATATTGAAAATGAATGCAACGTTCAATATTAGTGACTGTTTAAGATCCCTTTGTAGAGGATGCCTTCACAAACGAGACTAAGTTTATTTCTCAGGAAAGGTTTATTGAAAGTCTACATCCTCTAACAAGCAAGTATCTCAACAAAAGAGAGAGAACAATCATTCAACACAGCTCTTATACTCTCCAGAGACACAAAACCCCCCAACATCAAATATTACATTCCCAGCCCACAGTCCTTCAGTAAACATATAGCTTCCGAGGCTCCTTGGCGTCACTGTTGTCTTTCAACACCTCAGCCTCGGGGGCTCGTGCTGGGACATTCTCTCTGACTTCCCGTCTGCCAAGAAACCACTTCACACCTCCCAAGGTCTCCGCCGGGTCAGGACTCCTTGGCCGTTTAGACGTGAAGTTCCCAGAGTATGCACCGTCATGCCTACTGAACATATTGGGCTGCACGGTGGCGCAGTGGTTTAGCACTGTGGCAGCACAGTTTTACCCTTGGCCGGGGGATCGCGGGGATCATGAGATCGTGGGTTCGATTCCAGCCCCCGACCAACAGTGAGCTGTGTGGAGTTTGCATGTTCTCCCCGTGTTGCGTGGGTTTACTCCGGGATTTCTCCGGTTTCCTCCCGCATACCAAAAACATGTAGGTTTAGGGCGCTCGCGCACGCAGCGACCAGCAGCCAGTGGCTTGTCACCAGACTGCAAACCAAGTCTACCTACGGGTACAAATAAGTAACAAAAAAAAAAAAAAAAAAAAAAAAAAAATATGTGAGGGGAAAATGCATACCATCCATGCATACTATATATGGGTCCTAAATGCGCACCATATAACCCCCCCAAACGTCTAAATAAGGACAACTTACACCCCAGATGCATAGAATCATGACATATTACACAGAACGAAAATGAAAAAAAAAAATTTTGGCATACATATCACACATCCAACTGCTTGGGCTTCAACCGCCTGCCATACCTGCTGTGAGCAGGTCTCGCTCTGCCTGTGGCTGTCTCTTGCATCTGTGGATCAGAGTCATTAGCACATCGTTGTGAAAGCTTAGCAGAGTGTCTCCCCGGTGGCCTGCCCCGACGGGGGGCCCTGGCTACCTGCACTTGGTCATCAGCTAACACAAAAGCGGGCTTGAGTCTGTTAATGCAGACTAAGTCCCTCCTGTCTCCCAAATCGAGCAAAAAATGTTTTTCCCCGGTTTCTAACACTCTGAACGGTCCATCATAAGGTGGTCTTAAACCTAAACTTTGTGCGTCGTGTCTAACAAAAACGAATTCTGCATTCTTTAAGGCTTTAGGCACAAAAACGCGTGGAAAGCTGTGATGAACTGGGCCGGGGAGGGTGTGTGATCCCGCGTCGCTCTGCAGCAGCTGAGCGGGGGGGCAATCTGGTGTGGGGTTCTCAGGAAGGAATTCTCCTGGTAACCGGAGAGGTTGGGCGAAGACTAGCTCGGCTGGAGAGGCTTGCAAATCTTCTTTAGGTGCCGAACGCAACCCTAATAAAACCCATGGAAGCTTATCAACCCAATTTGTGTCCGTGAGAGCCGCTCTGAGGGCTGCTTTCAATGACTGGTGAAAGCGTTCGCACAAACCGTTGGCCTGGGGGTTATACGCAGTGGTGCGATGAATTTTCACCCCCAGGCTGAGTGCCATGGATGACCAGAGCTCGGAAACAAATTGGGGTCCTCTCTCAGACGTTATGTCTGACGGGACTCCAAAGCGCGCGACCCAAGTCGTTAAAAAAGTGCGCGCAACGTCTGCTGCT
This sequence comes from Pholidichthys leucotaenia, assembly GCA_020510985.1. Taxonomy (NCBI): domain Eukaryota; kingdom Metazoa; phylum Chordata; class Actinopteri; order Cichliformes; family Pholidichthyidae; genus Pholidichthys; species Pholidichthys leucotaenia. The sequence continues at coordinate 136,350,136 of CM035837.1, forward strand.
GTGGTTGACGCCAGAGGAATCGCCTCTGGCCAGCGCGTAGTGCGGTCCACCATAGTTAGAAGGTGTGTGAACCCCTGTGACAGCGGAAGGGGTCCCACCAAGTCGACATGCACGTGGTCAAAGTGTTTGGCTGGGATGTGAAAAGGTTCTAGAGGGGCCCGCGTGTGCTTGTGTACCTTTGCTCTTTGACACGCTGCGCAGGCTGCAGCCCATTCTTTGACCTGTTTACGCAGCCCCGGCCAAACAAACTTCTCTCCCACCATTTTGATCGACGCGCGAACGCCCGGATGTGCCAGCGAATGTATTAAGTCAAAAACGCGGCGACGCCATGCAGCTGGGACCATGGGGCGGGGGCGCCCCGTGGAGATATCGCAGATTAGGGGGGGGCATACCTCTTTGATGCACCCTGTGCTCCAGCCTTAGCCCTGTTGGCCCAGACTGGAGCGCGCGCACGTCCGCGTAGTTAACCTGCTCGGCGGCCATGGCTGCATAATCTAACCCAACGCAGACCGGGGCTGTGAGCGCTTCCGCGCCGCAAACCTGGCCCGCGTCTACAGCTGCCGAGTCTGCCCCCTGGGGGCCTGGCAGTGCAACTGCGCGCGAGAGGCAATCAGCCACGACATTGTTTGCCCGCCACGTGTTGAATGTCGGTGGTAAACTCCGAAATCGCAGCCAGCTGTCTCTGTTGTTGGCCCGACCAAGGCTCTGAAATTTTGGCCATTGCAAATGTTAATGGTTTGTGGTCTACAAAGGCGGTGAAACGGCACCCCTCCAACCAGAACTGGAAATGGCGGATGGCCAAATGCAGGGCTAAAAGCTCCCTATCAAACGCGCTGTATTTGCGCTCGCTATCGCGCAATGTTTTGCTGAAAAACGCAAGTGGTTGCCAGCTCCCTGCTACCAGTTGCTCGACAACCGCCCCCACTGCCACGTCGGAAGCGTCCGTAGTTAGCGCCATGCGAGCTGCTGGCACCGGGTGTGCCAATAACGCAGCGTTCGCGAGGGCCGATTTGACTTGTGAGAAAGCGCGCTCCCGGTCCGGGGACCACTCGACCTTAGATGCAGGTTTTTGCTTCTTTAATGCCGCGTACAATGGGTGCATGAGCCGTGCCGCGTTGGGGAGGAAGCGGTTATAAAAATTGACCATCCCCAAAAATTCTTGCAGTGCCTAAACTGTCTGCGGTTGAGGGAAATCCGTTATCGCGCGCACTTTATCAGGCAGCAGGACCACGCCTTCTGGAGACACGCGGTGCCCCAAAAAATCGATTTGCACTACCCCGAACTGGCACTTCGCTGGGTTAATTATCAGCCCGTGTTCTGCCAGCCTCTGAAAAACGGCTGTGAGGTGGCATTCGTGTTCGGCTTCAGATGTACTGGCTACCAAAATGTCATCCAAATAAGCGAACACGAAAGGGAGGCCGCGCAGCACTGCATCCATCATGCGTTGGAACGTCTGTGTGGCACCTTTGAGGCCGAAAGGCATGCGCAAAAACTCGAAGAGCCCGAAAGGGGTTATAACTGCCGTTTTGGGTATGTCTTGCGCGCGGACTGGGACTTGGTGATAACCGCGCACCAAATCTATTTTGGAAAAGATGCGCGCCCCCGCCAAATGTGCCGAAAAGTCCTGGATGTGTGGAATCGGGTAGCGGTCGTGTGCTGAAGCATTATTTAATCTGCGGAAATCACCGCAAGGGCGCCACGAGCCGTCAGCCTTGGGCACCATGTGCAGGGGTGACGACCAAGAGCTGTTCGAGCGTCTAACAATGCCCAGTTTTTCCAAGTTGGCAAATTCCTCTCGCGCGATGGCCAGTTTAGCTGGGTCCAAGCGCCGAGCTTTTGCAAAAACAGGGGGGCCAGAGGTAGTTATGAAATGCTCGACCCCGTATTTGGCAACTGAGGCTGAAAATGTTGGGACCGTGAGTGTTGGAAACTGATTGAGTAGTGCATGAAACTTACCACCCGCAGCTGTGACATTGGGATGTGCAGAAGGCAGGGCCACCCGAGCTGTGCAGGAGATAGAGTAAAAAGACATTTACAATACGTCTATTAGCAAGATCAACTAATAAACTGTTTGAGCATAAAAAGTCAGCACCTAGCATGTTGTTGCTAACTGCGGCCACGACGAAGGTCCACTTGAAGGTGTGGCCGTGGAGAGATAGGAGGAGCGTCTTCTCCCCATAGGTTTTGATCGTGGAGCCGTTCGCTGCTAACAACAGGGGTCCGCTGGCAGGCGTCCTCATGTCCGCGTAGGCAGGCTTGACAAAACTCAGCTGGGAGCCTGTGTCCACCAGGAATTCTTTCCCCAAATTTGCGTCTGTCACGAAAAGCAGCTTGTTCTTCGTGCCGAGAGTCGCCGCTGCTACCGGCTCCCGGTCCTGGCATTTCTCTGGCGCTGGTATCGGCACGCTGGGGCGCATCTGCGCACTCTCTCGGCGAAGCGTCGATGGTAGAAACAGAGGGTGTTGTCAGCCCCGCTACTCCTGGCCTCTGCCGCTGCCGACGTCAGTGGATCCGGTGCTGCAGCCTCTGGTCTCCCCTCGTCTCGTGGGGGTGCGTTCAGCTCTGCTGCTGCCGTCGTGGCTGCGTGTCGTCTATGGGCGTCGACGAGCCGCTGCGCCTCCTGGCCCAGCTCGTGGTAGTCACGGTTGTTGAGTAGCTGTGAGCTGGCCAGGGTGACTTTCACTGCTGGCGGTAGCGTTCTGAGAAAGAGGTGGGCGAAGATAAAGCTGTCGTCATCCTCGCCTCTCAGGCCCATCATCTTCGTCATCAGATCTGCCGGCCTGTCTGCTTCCCCTTCTGTCAGCGCCAGGAGCTTCTCTGCTCGCTCTCCCAGCGAGGGAGTGAAGGCTCGAATGAGGGCGGCTTTCAGTGCGCCATACTTGTCGTCTTGGGGCGGGTGGTTGGTCAGGCTCTCCACCCGCTGCACTGTGAGGCTGTCCAGCTTCACGACGACATGGTAGAACCTCGTTGCGTCCGCTGAGATTCCCCGAAGGTGGAACTGCGCCTCCACAGTGGTAAACCAGGAGCGCGGGTTATGTTGCCAGAAATCGGGCAGCTGTAGTGCAGTAGCTGCGTTAACCCGGTTGGCTCCTGAAGAGTCCGGTGCGGAAAGCTCACCGTCACCGGCCATGGTTTGTCTTAGGTCACCAGTGTAGAGGATGCCTTCACAAACGAGACTGAGTTTATTTCTCAGGAAAGGTTTATTGAAAGTCTACATCCTCTAACAAGCAAGTATCTCAACAAAAGAGAGAGAACAATCATTCAACACAGCTCTTATACTCTCCAGAGACACAAAACCCCCCAACATCAAATATTACATTCCCAGCCCACAGTCCTTCAGTAAACATATAGCTTCCGAGGCTCCTTGGCGTCACTATTGTCTTTCAACACCTCAGCCTCGGGGGCTCCTGCTGGGACATTCTCTCTGACTTCCCGTCTGCCAAGAAACCACTTCACACCTCCCAAGGTCTCCGCCGGGTCAGGACTCCTTGGCCGTTTAGACGTGAAGTTCCCAGAGTATGCACCGTCATGCCTACTGAACATATGTGAGGGGAAAATGCATACCATCCATGCATACTATATATGGGCCCTAAATGCGCACCATACCTTGTTTATTTGTTTGTCAGATCACTTGTTTGTGTGATCTTTTATCATATTCAAAATGGTGTATCTTGCACTTTGGGGAATGGGAGTTGTTAAGTCATCATAATTATTTTAGTTTATATCACTGTTCAGTGATGGAGTTCAGTGTAATGTTGAATTTCTTCTGTGTATCATCATTAAACTCAAGCAGTGCTATAACAGGACACAGTTACAAATATTTGAGACCCATTGTAGTGCATCATCCTGTGGTCACCAAGCATGACACCCTCCATTCCCTGGCTGTGCCTAGAAATCCTGTCCATAAAAATTATGAACAGGATCGGTGACAAAGGGCAGCTTCATCCAGCAATGACCTAAAGCTCTTGCTGGGACGGTTTGCCGCTGAGTGTGAAGTGGCTGGGATGAGAATCAGCACCTCCAAGTCCATGGTCCTCAGCTGGAAAAAGGTGGATTGTCCTCTCCAGGTTGGGGACAGGCTCCTGCCCCAAGTGGAGGAGTTTAAGTATCTTGGGGTCTTGTTCACGAGTGAGGGGAAAATGGAGCGAGAGATCGACAGACGGATTGGAGCAGCATCTGCAGTGATGCAGACGTTGTACCGGTCTGTTGTGGTGAAGAGGGAGCTTAGTTCTAAGGCAAAGCTGTCGATTTACCAGTCAATCTATGTTCCTACTCTCACCTATGGTCACAAGCTTTGGGTAATGACCGAAAGAACGAGATTGCGGATACAAGCGGCTAAAATGAGCTTTCTCCGTAGGATTGCTGGACTCACCCTCAGAGATAGGGTGAGGAGCTCAGTCATCCGGGAGAGGCTCAGAGTAGAACCGCTGCTCCTCCACATTGAAAGGAGTCAGTTGAGGTGGTATGGGCATCTGATTAGGATGCCTCCTGGACGCCTCCCACTTGAGGTGTTTCAGGCACGTCCCACTGGGAGGAGACCCCGGGGCAGACCCAGGACTCGGTGGAGAGACTATGTCTCCCAGCTGGTCTGGGAACGCCTTGTATCCTCTCTGAAGAGCTGGAGCAGGTGGCTGGGGAGAGGGAAGTCTGGGCTTCTCTGCTTGAACTGCTGCCTCCGTGACCCGGACCTCCGGAAAAGTGGTAGAAGATGGATGGATGGATGTAGTGCATCATTTTATATTTTAGCCATATTTTATTATTAAAAGTCTTTAAAACTAATGTTAAGATTGAGGTGCTTATGTAGTCACGCTGGGGCGATACTGAGGCCAAATAATGATCTGAACCTTGAGGGTGTGACTGGTAAAGACTAACAGTGTGAGTGCTGCAGCTCTATTGTAAGTGGTTTGTTTTTTATTGATGTGAGAAGATTATTTATTATTATTATTATTCCACCTAAACAATCACATTTTTGACCCTCTATACGTTAACCAAAACATGTTTTGTTTTGGGTTTTTTTTTGTGCACACCTCAGACCTGGTGAGAAATTTTATAAACTGGAAAAAATATGTGCCACATGCTGAAAATTTTCTGGCGTATCCAGCGTACAGTTGATAAATCCCGCTTTCGCGGAGCAAAGGTTGTGGGAAGTTGTGCGTTTGTTTACACACATTACTTGTCAGCAACTCATAGTTACTCAAAAGTCTAAATATGTGGAGATTAATGTCAAGCGTACCCAAAAATTACTTCTAACATATGAGTAATGCTCTTTGATCCTATATGTAACTTATTGAACGAGTTTCTAATTTGGAGCTACCCTATAATAATGTATTTGCAGCGTTGGTTCACAGGGAAAAACCCGTACAGAGCTCTGCTCAGCTGCTGCCCACAGCGCACACACACACACACACACACACACACACACACACACACACACACACACACACACACACAGAGCTAAACACGCGTACTTGTTCATATAACGGGACTTGTCGGGGATGTGCCTGAGCACTTTCAAGCTACAGGATAACGATCCAAATCGCTGTTTAGCTTTCCCACCATGTTTTTTTTTTTTTTTTTTTTTTTTTTTTTAACCTTTGACTGCATCATCAGCTGTCCAGTGCTGTTCTGGTAGAGATGCTAAAATGTCAGAACACTGGAGGAGGAGGATCCAATCAGCTGATCATTCGAAGCACAGAGCTCAGCTGTTTTCCATGATAAATCACACTTTGCTGTTGGCTGCGCCTCCAGGCAAAAGCACACTCCATAGATTTTTTTTTTTTATTTACTCTATTGAAAATAACTTTTTTTTTATTGCCTAGCGTGCCTTTGAGCCAGGTTGTGTCGGGCCGCTGCTTCTCCCGGCATGTTCCGTGTTGATACACTGGTGTTCTTTGTCAGAACACCGGTCCCTGCTGACGCTCCGCCTCGTCTTCTCGTGTGCCTCTGTTCTCCACATATGCTCATATGCCGAATTATCCTTTAGACCTACGCAGTCATGGCAACTTTATGGTATAATTTTTTTAAGCATTAAATTGTTAGTATTTTCTTTTTCTAGTCAAATTTGTCGTTTTCACCTCCATGTTTTGTCCAGTGAACACTGTGGTGACTGACAGGTCGTGATGCTGCGTATTATCCAATCAACATGGTCGTGATGCCGCACATTGTCCAATCAGCACGGAGTCAATCTGAAACCCCGCCCACACTTCCTGAAGCCAGGGCATGAAGAGACAGAGTGGTGGTGAAACTTTTATTGATGAAAATTACATATTTTGATTGAGCGACTCCATACTCGGGGATGCGCACCCTCGTAATCTCGGCAAAACACGTATAAAATCTTAGGTCAGTCTGACGAACAGTTCAAAAGATATGTGTGGAACAGACAGACACACACACACACAGATTTTGGTTATTATATATTGGATGTCCCGTTCATTTTCAATAATTAGGTATTCTATAATTAATATTCACACAATCAAATAAATCTTAGTGCCATTCAGTCCCTTTTTTATTTGTCAAAGTCTAACATGTGATTGCCTGCATATAGACTACACCTCTTTGTATTCTTTGTAGTCCACCTCGGTAAGAACACAAGCGCATGGAGAACGCAAAAAAACGGACTCCCACAAGGCTCAGTTCTAGCTCCAACCTCTACATAAACGACCTGCCCACTACAAAATCCCGCAAATTCATCTATGCAGACGACATCTGTTTGGCAGTCCAAGCACCAGACTTTGAGCCACTGGAACGGGTGCTCACGGAAGATCTTGCCAAACTGGACCAGTTCTGCAAAACCTGGCACCTAAAACCAAGCCCAGCAAAAAACGTCTCCAGTGTATTCCATCTCCACAATGTAAAAGCTGCCAGAGAACTAAACATCCACCTGAGCGGACTTAAGCTTAAGCATGCCTCGAATCCATCCTACCTTGGAGTGACCCTTGACAGGACCCTATCCTTCAAGGAACATTTAAAGGGGATGGCTGCTAAGATGAAGGCACGAAACAACCTGCTCTGCAAGCTCGCTGGTGCAAAATGGGGGGCGGCAGCCTCCACCCTGCGCACCTCAGCACTGGCCCTTTCATACTCTGTAGCAGAATATTGTGCCCCTGTCTGGTCCAGGTCATCCTACACACACCACGTAGACACCCAGCTCAACACAACCATGAGAACCATAACTGGAACAATCTGCTCAACACCACTCCCCTGGCTCCCTGTACTGTCAAACATAGCCTCCCCACACATCCGGCGAGCAGCACTAACTCAAAGGATGCTTCAAAAAGCCAAAGATTCTCCTCACTTACCAATCTATGCAGATATCTATACCCCACCCACTGCCCGACTTCCATCCAGATGGCCGATTTGGAAAAACCCTCCCCCAGCTGACTTCACCATCCAGACAGCTTGGCAAGAGGAATGGGAGACCAAGGAGGTCCCAAACAAACACCTGGTGACAAACCCCAGCCAACAGGTCCCGGGCACCAACCTCCCAAGGAGACAGTGGTCTACACTCAATCGCTTCAGGACTGGACATGGCCCCTGCTTGGCCAGCCTTCACGGATGGGGCAGTAGCCCTAGCCCACTGTGCGCATGTGGAGAGGAGCGAACAATGGAACACATCAGAAGCTTGCCCACTCCAAAGACTGGAAGGAGGATTACACACTCTCCATACAGCAAACCAGGAGGCAACTGCTTGGCTTGAGGACTTTGCATTCGCTAAATAAAAATTTGTATTCCACTTTCAAACACAGCCTACGTTTGGGCCTGTAAAGCCTAATTGGGCTATCTGTTTTCAGACAGGAATACTTGGTCCTACGGGCAATGCACTAGTTTAATCAATCTGTCAATCAAACATGCTGTCGTCCCAACTGCTTGGAAGGTAAGAGTGGTTAGACCAATTTTCAAAACAGGGATCAAAACTGATATAAACAACTACAGATCAATCAGCATCTTACCTGTTATCTCCAAAATAATTGAAAAATGGGTGGCTACACTATTATGTGAACATCTGAATAATGGGAACACCCCCCTTCATCACGCACAGTTTGGGTTCCGTGCCCACCATTCAACAGTCTGCAATAAGCTTGTTTTTAGAGAAAACTAAATCTTTTGTTAGATAAGTGCAGTTCTGTAGGTGCTCTGTTTTTAGATCTGAAGAAGGCATTTGATACCGTTGACCACAACATCCTTTTAACCAAACTTACAATTTCATTTTTCAGAACACACTAGCAAATGGATGAAATCCTATTTAACCGACTGACAGCAATATGTAATGGTCAACGGTGTCAAATCGCCATATTTGAAATGTCAAATGGGTGTCCCACAAAGCTTCATACTTAGAGCAATATTTTTCTCCTTATGCATAAGATTTACCAAATGCATGCAGAAACATTCATATACAAATGTATGCAGATGACACAGTAATATTCACACCTGCAAAAAAAACACACAAGAAGCCGCCTGTATTCTTACAACAGCAATGACTCAAATCCATGACTGGCTTAATAATTCATGTCTCCTACTAAACACTAAAAAAACTGTTTCCTTGATATTCACCAAACAACCATTAAATATTACAAACTCAAACATTTTCTTAAAAGGGGAGGAGCTGCAATTAGTCGAGGAATTTAAGTACCTCGGTGTGATTTTTAGATTCCTCATTAACCTTTAAAAAACACATAAAAAATCTCAAACATAATCAAATTCAATCTGAAAATCTTTTAGAATAATTAGACCATCGCTGACAGTTAGTGTGGCCAAAATGTTTCTGCATGCAATGATCTTCTCACACATCGATTACTGTTTTACCAACTGGTCTCTCACTGGTGTAACAATAATCAAACCCATTGAATCTTTATTAAAAAAAAAAGCCATAAAAATCTTGGATAAGAAAGATCCCTCATATCATTATCACATCTACAAGAAACACAATTATCTCTTGAAAATTACAAAAAACCCTCAAATTTGCCTGTTCAATTTATATAATATTAAATGACTATGCACCCCCCACCCCCACCCCTCCGGGAGAATATGTTAAACTGAGGACTGTCACTGGTACAACCACCAGAGCAATCACGAGAGTTGACTGTGAGGTCCCCCACAGACGCACCACATTTGCTCAATCTATGCTATCAGTGAGGGGCACCAAGATCTGGAATAATATACCATCTGCAATCAGAGAATCTACCACACTAAACACTTTTAAGACTCATTGTAAAAACTGGCTTTTAAACAACCAAAACTGTACGCATAACTAGTGGTTGCTCTGCAGCATGTGCATATATATGTGCCCGTGTGTCACACACATCTGCCCTGCCTCTTGTTCGTTGCTGTGACATGCTTGAGTGTATGTGTGCATATGCATACACAGCAATTCACCTGTGTGACATTTGAATGTTTTGTTCTGTAGCACCTTAACTCATGCACTTTTGCGTATCCACTTTGTATAGTTTATTGCAGATGTTCTTCTCATATATGATTGTTTGTATATGTGTTTTTGTGACCCGCCAGGGGACTACAGATGCAAATTAGCAATATTGCTAAATCTGGCATACTATGGTGCATATTTAAGGCACATACAGTGGGGCAAAAAAGTATTTAGTCAGCCACCAATTGTGCTAGTTCTCCCAGTTAAAAGATGAGAGAGGTCTCCAGTTTTCATCATAGGTATACCTCAACTATGAGAGACAAAATGAGAAAAAAAAAATCCAGAAAATCACATTGTCTGATTTTTAAAGAATTTATTTGCAAATTATGGTGGAAAATAAGTATTTGGTCAGCTACAAACAAGCAAGATTTCTGGCTCTCACAGACCTGTAACTTCTTCTTTAAGAGGCTCCTCTGTCCTCCACTCGTTACCTGTATTAATGGCACCTGTTTGAACTCATTATCAGTATAAAAGACACCTGTCCACAACCTCAAACAGTCAGACTCCAAACTCCACTATGGCCAAGACCAAAGAGCTGTCAAAGGACACCAGAAACAAAATTGTAGACCTGCACCAGGCTGGGAAGACTGAATCTGCAATAGGTAAGCAGCTTGGTGTGAAGAAATCAACTGTGGGAGCAATTATTAGAAAATGGAAGACATACAAGACCACTGATAATCTCCCTCCATCTGGGGCTCCACGCAAGATCTCACCCCGTGGGGTCAAAATGATCACGAGAACGGTGAGCAAAAATCCCAGAACCACACGGGGAGACCTAATGAATGACCTGCAGAGAGCTGGGACCAAAGTAACAAAGGCTACCATCAGTAACACACTACGCCGCCAGGGACTCAAATCCTGCAGTGCCAGACATGTCCCCCTGTTAAGCCAGTACATGTCCAGGCCCGTCTGAAGTTTGCTAGAGAGCATTTGGATGATCCAGAAGAGGATTGGGAGAATGTCATATGGTCAGATGAAACCAAAATAGAACTTTTTGGTAAAAACTCAACTTGTAGTGTTTGAAGGAGAAAGAACACCATACCTACTGTGAAGCATGAAGGTGGAAACATCGTGCTTTGGGGCTGTTTTTCTGCAAAGGGACCAGGACGACTGATCCGTGTAAATGAAAGAATGAATGGGGCCATGTATCGTGAGATTTTGAGTGAAAACCTCCTTCCATCGGCAAGGGCATTGAAGATGAAACGTGGCTGGGTCTTTCAGCATGACAATGATCCCAAACATACCGCCCGGGCAATGAAGGAATGGCTTCGTAAGAAGCATTTCAAGGTCCTGGAGTGGCCTAGCCAGTCTCCAGATCTCAACCCCATAGAAAATCTTTGGAGGGAGCTGAAAGTCCGTGTTGCCCAGCGACAGCCCCAAAACATCACTGCTCTAGAGGAGATCTCTATGGAGGAATGGGCCAAAATACCAGCAACAGTGTGTGAAAACCTTGTGAAGACTTACAGAAAACATTTGACCTCTGTCATTGCCAACAAAGGGTATATAACAAAGTATTGAGATGAACTTTTGTTATTGACAAAATACTTATTTTTCACCATAATTTGCAAATAAATTCTTTAAAAATCAGACAATGTGATTTTCTGGATTTTTTTTTTCTCATTTTGTCTCTCATAGTTGAGGTATACCTATGATGAAAATTGGAGACCTCTCTCATCTTTTAAGTGGGAGAACTTGCACAATTGGTGGCTGACTAAATACTTTTTTACCCCACTGTATATGGCATGCTTGTATGGTACGCTTTCTCCCCCCACATGCTTCCAGTAGGCATGACGGTGCAGACCCTACAGATCAAACGTCCATAAGAACAATGCCCCAGCAGGGACCTCGGCTAGGAGGTGGGTGCTGGAGGAAGACGGAGGTCAGAGACAATGTCCCAGCAAGAGCCCTGAGGTGGAGAATAGAACAGAAGCGCCAGCAAGTCTCGGGGACTGTGGGTTCATGTGTTTACCAAACTTCTGTGGGGTGAAGGTGTGAGATACTTGATGTGGGGGTTTTGTATCTCTGGGTTATAAAAGCTGTGGGGAAAGTTGGGTCTGTCTCTTTTTCTGCTGAGAACTTTGATGATAGAAGATGTGACTTCCAATAAAGCTTTCCTGAGATAATACACTCAGTCTCGTTTGTAAGGCATCTTCCACACTGGTGACCTACGACTACTTATGGCCGGTGACGGCGTGATTTCCACACCGGACCCTTCAGGAGCCAACCGGGTTAACGCGGCTACCGCGCTACAGCTGCCTGACTTCTGGCAACATAACCCGCGCTCCTGGTTTACCACTGTGGAGGCGCAATTCCACCTTCGGGGAATCTCAGCGGATGCAACGAGGTTCTACCATGTCGTCACGAAGCTGGACAGCCTCACAGTGCAACGGGTGGAGAGCCTGACCAACCACCCGCCCCAAGACAACAAGTATAGCGCATTGAAAGATGCCCTCATCCGAGCCTTCACTCCCTCGCTGGAAGAGCGGGCAGAGAAGCTCCTGGCGCTGACAGAGGGAGAAGCAGACAGGCCAGCGGATCTGATGGCGAAGATGATGAGCCTGAGAGGTGAGGACGACGACAGTTTTATCTTCGCTCACCTCTTCCTCAGAACGCTCCCGCCAGCAGTGAGAGTCACCCTGACCAGCTCGCAGCCGCTCGTCAACCGTAACTACCACGAGCTGGGACAGGTGGCGCAACGGCTCGTCGACTCCCATAGGCGGCGCGCAGCCACGACGGCAGCAGCAGAGATGACCGCCCCTTCGCGAGAAGGAGGGAGACCAGAGGCTGCGGCACCGGATCCACTGACGGCAGCAACGGCGGAGACCAGGAGAAGCGGAGCTGACAACGCCCTCTGCTTCTACCATCGACGTTTTGCCGAGAAAGCCCACAGATGCGTCCCACCATGCCGGTACCAGCGCCAGGGAAACGCCAAGACCGGGAGCCGGTAGCAGCCGCGACTCTCGGCACGAAGAATAGGCTGCTTTTCGTGACGGACGCGAATTCTGGGAAAGAATTCCTGGTGGACACGGGCTCCCAGCTGAGTTTTGTCAAGCCTACCTACGCGGACACACTGGCGCCGGCCAGCGGCCCCCTGGTGTTAGCGGCGAACGGCTCCACGATCAAAACCTATGGGGAGAAGACACTCCGCCTGTCCCTTCACGGGCGCAACTTCGAGTGGACATTCGTTGTCGCTGCAGTTAACAACAACATGCTAGGTGCTGACTTTTTGTGCTCAAACAGTTTGTTAGTTGATCTTGCTAATAGACGTATTGTAAATGCACTGTCTTTCTACTCTATCTCCTGCACAGCTCGGGTGGCCCTGCCTTCTGCACATTCCAATGTCACAGCTGCGGGTGGTAAGTTTCATGCGTTACTCAACCAGTTTCCAGCACTCACGGTCCCTACATTTTCAGCGTCAGTTGCCAAACACGGGGTCGAACATTTCATAAGTACTTCGGGCCCCCCTGTTTTTGCAAAAGCTCGGCGGTTTGATCCAGCTAAACTGGCCATCGCGCGCGAGGAATTTGCCAACTTGGAAAAGCTGGGCATAGTCCGGCGTTCGAACAGCGCCTGGTCGTCACCCCTGCACATGGTACCCAAAGCTGACGGCTCGTGGCGCCTTTGCGGCGATTTCCGCAGATTAAATAATGCTTCAGCCCACGACCGCTATCCGATTCCGCACATCCAGGATTTTTCGGCGCATTTAGCGGGGGCGCGCATCTTTTCCAAAATAGATTTGGTGCGTGGTTATCACCAAGTTCCAGTCCGTGCGCAGGACATACCCAAAACGGCAGTTATAACCCCTTTCGGGCTTTTCGAGTTTTTGCGCATGCCTTTCGGCCTCAAGGGCGCTGCGCAGACGTTCCAACGCATGATGGATGCAGTGCTGCGCGACCTCCCTTTTGTGTTCGCTTATTTGGATGATATTTTGGTAGCCAGCGCGTCCGAAGCCGAGCACGAACGCCACCTCACAGCCGTTTTTCAGAGGCTCACAGACCACGGGCTAATCATTAACCCAGCGAAGTGCCAATTCGGGGTAGCGAAAATCGATTTTTTGGGACACCGCGTGTCGCCAGAAGGCGTGGTCCCGCTGCCGGATAAAGTGCGCGCGATAACGGATTTCCCCCAACCGCAGACGGTTAAGGCGCTGCAAGAATTTTTGGGGATGGTCAATTTTTACAACCGTTTCCTTCCAAACGCGGCACGGCTCATGCACCCATTGTACGCGGCATTAAAGAAGCAAAAACCTGCATCTAAGGTCGAGTGGTCCTCGGATCGGGAGCGTGCTTTTTTACAGGTCAAATCAGCCCTCGCGAACGCTGCGTTATTGGCACACCCGGTGCCAGCAGCTCGCATGGCGCTAACCACAGACGCCTCCGACGTGGCAGTGGGAGCGGTTGTCGAGCAACTGGTGGCAGGATGCTGGCAACCACTTGCGTTTTTCAGCAAAACATTGCACGATAGCGAGCGTAAATACAGCGCGTTTGACAGGGAGCTTTTGGCCCTACATTTGGCCATCCGTCACTTCCAGTTCTGGTTGGAAGGGCGCCGTTTTACCGCGTTCGTGGACCATAAACCCTTAACTTTTGCAATGGCTAAGGTTTCAGAGCCTTGGTCGGGCCGACAACAGAGGCAGCTGGCTGCAATTTCGGAGTTTACCACTGACATTCAACACGTGGCGGGTAAACACAATGTAGTGGCAGATTGCCTCTCGCATGCAGTTGCAGCGACAGGCCCCCAGGGGGCAGATTCGGCGGCGGCAGACCTAGGCCAGGCTTGCGGCGCGGAAGCGCTCACAGCTCCGTTCTGCGTCGGGTTAGATTATGCAGCCATGGCCGCTGAACAGGTTGGCGACGCGGACGTGTGCGCGCTCCAGTCTGGGCCAACAGGGCTAAGGCTGGAGCACAGGGTGCTTCACAGAGGCATCCCCCCCCTAATCTGCAGTACCTCCACGGGGCGTCCCCGTCCCGTAGTCCCGGCTGCGTGGCGTCGCCGTGTTTTTGACTTAATACATTCACTGGCACACCCGGGCGTCCGCGCGTCTATCAAAATGGTAGGAGAGAAGTTTGTTTGGCCGGGGCTGCGTAAACAAGTCAAAGAGTGGGCTGCAGCCTGTGCTGCATGTCAAAAAGCAAAGGTGCACAGACACACACGAGCCCCTCTGGAACCTTTTCACATCCCAGCCAAACGCTTTGATCATGTGCATATCGACTTAGTAGGACCTCTTCCGCTGTCCCAGGGTTTCACACACCTTTTAACCATGGTAGACCGCACCACGCACTGGCCAGAGGCGGTTCCCTTGGCGGCAACCACAGCGGCAGACGTCGCTCGTGCCTTTTTAACAGCTTGGGTCGCACGTTTTGGTATCCCGTCAGACATAACGTCTGACAGAGGACCCCAGTTTGTTTCCGAGCTTTGGTCGTCCATGGCACTCAGCCTGGGGGTGAAAATTCATCGCACGACCACGTATAACCCCCAGGCCAACGGTTTGTGCGAGCGCTTCCATTGGTCATTGAAAGCAGCCCTCAGAGCGGCTCTCACGGACACAAATTGGGTTGATAAACTCCCATGGGTTTTATTAGGGTTGCGTTCAGCACCTAAAGAGGATTTGCAAGCCTCTCCGGCAGAACTCGTCTTCGCCCAACCCCTCCGGTTACTGGGAGATTTCCTCCCTGAGAACCCTGCTCCGGAGCACCTCCCCGCTCGGCTGCTGCAGAGCGAAGCGGGGTCACACACCCTCCCCGGTCCCGTTCATCACAGTTTTCCACGTGTTTTTGTGCCCAAAGCCTTAAAGAATGCAGAATTTGTCTTCGTTAGACACGACGCACAGAGGTTAGGTTTAAGGCCACCTTACGATGGACCGTTCAGAGTGTTAGAAACCGGGGAAAAGCATTTTTTGCTCGATTTGGGAGACAGGAGGGACTTAGTCTGCATTAACAGACTCAAACCCGCTTTTGTGTTAGCTGACGACCCAGTCCAGTTGGCCAGAGCCCCCCGCCGCGGCAGGCCACCCGGGAGGCGCTCTGCTAAGCTTTCACGACGATGTGTTAATGATTCTACTTCACAGATGCAGCAGACAGCCACAGGCAGAGCGAGACCTGCTCACAGCAGATATGGCAGAGAGCTGAAGCCCAAGCAGTGGGATATGTGATCTGTTGTGCCAAGTTTTTTTCTCTCTCTTGTTCTGTGTGGGGTGTCATGATTCTATGCATTTGAAATGTAACTTGTCCTTATTTGAACGTTTGGGGGGGGGTTATATGGTGCATATTTAAGGCACATATATGGCATGCTTGTATGGTACGCTTTCTCCCCCCACATGCTTCCAGTAGGCATGACGGTGCAGACCCTACAGATCAAATGTCCATAAGAACAATGCCCCAGCAGGGACCTCGGCTAGGAGGTGGGTGCTGGAGGAAGACGGAGGTCAGAGACAATGTCCCAGCAAGAGCCCCGAGGTGGAGAAGAGAACAGAAGCGCCAGCAAGTCTCGGGGACTGTGGGTTCATGTGTTTACCAAACTTCTGTGGGGTGAAGGTGTGAGATACTTGATGTGGGGGTTTTGTATCTCTGGGTTATAAAAGCTGTGGGGAAAGTTGGGTCTGTCTCTTTTTCTGCTGAGAACTTTGATGATAGAAGATGTGACTTCCAATAAAGCTTTCCTGAGATAATACACTCAGTCTCGTTTGTAAGGCATCTTCTACACTACTTACATTTGTATTACTCTTCATTAGTATGTAATGTCCCTTTCAAATAATCATTAAACTTAAACTCCAGTTTTAATTACATTGTTCCCACTACCAGCATAAGTTGTTCTGTGTGGATAGTCAGGAAATCTCCATGTAACAGGATGAGAATGTGGTGACGCACCTTTATTGTGAAGTGCACTGTGGTGACGTTGACTTCCTGTCACATCACCACACTGCCCCATATAGCGGGGCAGGCTGCCATGGCATGGCCTCTTGTGCTGGATGCCCACGCCAGGTGCCTGTCGTGTAACCGCAAGTTCCAATATCAGTAAAGCTATGTTTGATGCTACCCTCATCTTGCCTCATCCATCACCAGGTTTTGCATACATAACATTTGGCGACAGAGGATTAACTCGTGGAGACATGTGTGACACCACTCCGTCCCTTCCTTGAGCTCTCGGGTGAATTGCCAGTGCCTTGGCCATACTGTTTGAGGCTTTTCAGACCTACATAGCCGCGTTGGACTTTGGGAAGCTCGATAAGGTGAGGGCATGTGCGCTTCTTGTCCATAACCTGGGTATTGAGGGCCAGCGAGTCCTGCGGATGCTTGGCGCATCAGACTCGTTTGAGGATGTCATGGGGCTGCTAGCTAACCATTTCCACACTCCAGACAGCGTGACTGTACGGAGGATTCGTTTTCGCCAGCGGTACCAACGTGTGGGTGAGCCCATCCACCAATTTGTCGTTGAATTCAATTCAACTTTATTTATATAGCACCATTTCACAACAACAGTCATCTCATAGTACTTTCAACTGTAGGGGAAACCCCCACAATTGCAGAAAGACTCCAGCAATCAGGCAATCCCCTGTGAGCAAGGGCTTGGCGACAGTGGAGAGGAAAAACTCCCTTTTAACAGGAAGAAACCTCCAGCAGAACCAGGCTTAGGGAGGGGCAGTCATCTGCTGCTACTGGCTGGGGGGTGAGGGGATAGAGAAGATGAAAAGAACAGACATGTAGAGCGCAAACAGCATGATGGGGACTCAATCTATGGGAGAGAACAAACAGATGTTAATGACCAGCAAAAAAAAAAAAAAAAAATTCATTGAAAGTGAAGGAGTGAAGCCTGTTACATTATTGGAGATCCCCCGGCTGTCTAAACCTATTAGCAGCATAACTAAGGGAGGGTTCAGAGACGCATGATCCCTCCCTAATTGTAGACTATATCAAAAAGGAAGGTTTTAACCCTATTCTTAAAAACAGAGATCAAGTCTGACTCCCAAATCCAGATTGGCAGCTGATTCCACAGGAGAGGAGCTTGATAACTGAAGGCTCTGTCTCCCATTGTACTTTTGGAGATTCTAGGTATTACAAGTAATCCAGCATTTTGGGAGTGTAGTGCTCTGTTAGGATAATAGTGTAGTATCAGATCTTTTAAATAAAAAGGGGCCTGATTGTTAAGAGCTTTGAAAGTGAGAAGAAGGATTTTAAACTTAATTCTAAACTCTATGGGAAGCCAATGAAGGGAGGCCAGAACTGGAGAGATATGATCTCTCTTTCTAGTACCTGTTAAAACTCTTGCTGCAGCATTTTGGATCAATTGAACACTTTTAAAAGATGTTTTAGGATAACCTGATAATGAAGAGTTACAATAATCTAATCTAGAGCTAACAAAAGCGTGGATCAGTTTCTCAGCATCACTCTGAGACAAGATACTCCTAATCTTGGCAATGTTACGCAAATGATAGAAGGCTGTCTTAGAAATGAATTTAATATGTGAATTGAAAAACAGATCTTGATCAAAAATAACTCCAAGGTTCCTCGCAGAGCTATTAAGAGAGAGTAACTGCATCCGAACTAAAAAGTTTGATTTGGAAAGGTATTTTTAAGGTTTTTTGGACACACAAGAATGACTTCAGTCTTATCTGAATTTAATAACAGGAAATTACAAGTCATGCAAGCTTTGATTTCCTTAAGACAGGCTTCTAACTTGGCTAATTGATTACTATCATCTGGCTTCATTGACAGGTATAATTGTGTGTCATCTGCATAACAATGAAAATGTATGCAGTGTTTTCTAATAATGTTGCCTAACGGAAGCATATATAAACTAAAAAGAGTAGGGCCTAGCACAGATCCCTGTGGAACTCCATGACTGAGCTTTGAGTTGAAAGAAAACTCATTATTGACATGAACAATCTGGAACCTATCAGATAAATAAGATCTAAACCACTGCAACAAAGTTCCATTAAGTCCAGCATAGTGTTCTAATCTATCAAATAGAATATTATGATCGATAGTATCAAAACCTGCACTAAGGTCTAAAAAGACAGGTACAGAAACAAGTCCATTATCAGATGTGATAAGGAAGTCATTAGTGACCTTCACTAAGGCTGTTTCAGTGCTATGATGGATTCTAAACCCAAGTGGTCAAATAATTGCGTCACAACAACTCTTTCTAAGATTTTTGAAATGAAAGGCAGATTAGAGATTGGTCTATAGTTAGCTAAAAGTCCTGGATCCAGCGTTGGCTTTTTGAGTAAGGGTTTAATTACAGCCGTTTTAAAAGCCTGCGACACATGACCTAAAGTTAATGAAGAATTGATTATTTGAAGAATAAAGCTATCAATAAGTGGGAAGACTTCTTTAAATAACCTGGTATTAATAGGGTCTAAAAGACAAGTTGAAGGCTTGGATGAGGAAATTATTTTGTCTAACTCTAAAAGGTCAATTGGAGTAAACTCATCAAGACAGACATCAATTGAAGGAGTTGTAGCAGTTACTGTATTTACGTTAACGGTGGGAAGAGTCTGATTGATTTTATCTCTGATAGATGAAATTTTATTTTTGAAAACGTTCATAAAGTCCTGACTAGTAAGCTCAAAGGGAATGCTAGGATTGACAGAGTCCTGACTCTTTGTCAACCTGGCTACAGTACTGAAAAGAAACCTGGGATTATTCTTGTTCTCTTCTATTAATGCAGAATAATAACTCGTTCTAGCTTTTCTAAGAGATTTTTTATAAATTAAAAGATGATTTCTCCAAGCTATATAGATTTCATCTAAATTAGTGGAGCACCATTTTCTTTCTAACTGACGAGTCTTCTGTTTTAAGCTACGAGTTTCTGTATTGAACCAAGGAGTTAGAAATCTCTGATTAGACTTTTTTTTTTTTAAAGGGGCCACCATGTCTAGAGTCTGATGCAGAGAAGCTATAACACTACAGTATGTACCATACTATCAATTACAGAAGGAGCAAGTTGTCTATAGCTTATTTCCGTTGTGTTGACACACGGCATAGAGGAAACAATCTGTATAAATTTGGTTACAACATCATCTGAGAGGCATCTACTGTAGTAATATTTTTCTTTAGGAGCCAAATAGTCAGAAATAGTAAAATCAAAAGTTAACAGACAATGGTCTGACAGTACAGGGTTATGAGGAGACACTACCAGATTTTCTATTTCTATGCCACATGTCAGAACAAGGTCCAATGTATGGTGGAGATAATGGGTAGAATTTCCTACTTTCTGAGAAAACCCCATCGAGTCTAATATTGAATTAAATGCCATATTAAGGCAATCACTATCTACATCTACATGTATATTAAAGTGCTGATGACACGTTTTTAACATTTTTTAGCATGTTGTGTAAACCCAAGTCATTCTCTATGATCAATATAATATTTACAACCACGCCTGCATAAACTAGTTATCATCAAAAAAACGCAGCCACTGACTGGATTGTGGTGCCGCCCACCAAATTAAGGGTGGCACTCCAATGACATAATCGACAGAACGGACTCCGGTGTTGTTAACTAGAATGACAGCAGCTTTGTAGCTCACAGTTTCTCTGGTTTCTTGTTTTAATTTTACGGCTATGCCTTCGCGTTGTGTCGCAGGCTTAGATAAACAGCAGGCAATGAAAGACCACATCACACGCTTCACCTCCAACTGTCATAAGCCTGCGCTCCTTGTGCGCTTTTATGCAGGAGGAGCGCACGAGGAGGGGAAGGATTAATAGATTTACGCGCAGCTTTGACCTACTTTCTCTGATCGCACGCCGGTCCAGGCACGTCCCCTCTCTCATTATCAACCTCTGCTGTAGGACACACATGTGTCCGCCTCTCCTCGGTTCCGGCTCTGCCGGACCGGCGGCGCCACACGAGTCGGCTGCCTGTTGCAACAGCCTTTTTTTTTATCTTCCTTCTTCTTTCTACACCTTTCACTCTGTATATATATCACGGACGCACGGATGGCCCCGGGGGTCTCCCGGGTCGGCGGACGGAGCCACGGTTTGCAGCGGGAGACGTTACAGCGGGGAGGAGCTAGTGCTAGCTAGCACTTGGCCGCCGCCCGGTGCTAATGGGAAACTCGACATACCGGGAGCTGTAGCGAAAACGAAGCGGGTGCCGGGCTGGAGTTTAGGCGGCGTGAAAGAAATATAAGACAGAATAATAAAGAGCGATGGCAAGAACCAAGCAGACCGCCCGTAAAATCTACTGGAGGAAGAAGCCCCCCAGGAGACAGCTAGCCACCAGGGCTGCTCGGAGAGGCGCTCTGGCCACCGGCAGAGTGAAGAGGCCTCGCCGTCACAGGTCCGTGGCTCTGAGAGAGATCCGTCGCTACCAGAAATCCACGGAGCTGCTCATCCGTAAGCTGCCCGTCCAGCGCCTGGTGAGGGAGATCGCTCAGGACTTCAAGACCGTCCTGCGTTTCCTGAGTTTCGCCGTCATGGCTCTGCAGGAGACCAGCGAGACCCACCTGGTGGTCTCTTCTTCGCTAAGGGGGTCACCATCATGCCCAAAGACTTCCAGCTGGCCCGCTGCATCCGCGGAGAGAGAGCTTAGACTTTCTGCTGCACATCCACCAGCCATAATGCTCTGCACTGTGTGTCTATATATATACATTTATAGTAATATGAACATATGTTTGCTAGATGTTGTTTTTTTTCTTGCCTTCTGATTGTTGCTCTGAGTGTTGCTGTCCCTGTGCTGTTGCAATCCTGGAATTTCCCCATTGTGGGACTAATAAAGGCTTATCTTATCTTATCTTATCAACAGCTGATTCTCCTCCCGCTGACCATGTTTCCTGATCTTCACCCAGGTGCTTCTCATCACATCATCACCAGCAGTGCATGTACTTCGTGGCCGTTTGCCAGTCATCTGTGCTGTTTGTCTGCCAGCTTTTTCAGCACTCTCACGATGTGTTAGTCACTCCATGTTCGCTGTGGTTCTCGTGTGTCCTTGAAGCGATGTCGGCCCTGCGTAAGAGCGCATGGAGGGTCATGATGAATGGATTTACACGCAGAATTCACCACAGCACATGTATTGAACATAAAAATGATGACAACAGTTCCCAAAAAGGTGAAGACTTACAAAAATAAACAAACACTTACAGTTGATGTTCGGGGCCGACATCGCCCAGCGAACATGGAGAGGAGACATGTTAACCACGATTGTGCCCCAGGGCCGACATCGCTTCAAGGGGCGCAACAGAACCACGGCTGTGTGGAGTGGCTAACACGTCATGATAGTGTTGGCAATATTGGCTGGCTGACAACATGGTAGATGATGCACACAAAACATGAACAGCTGACTGTCAAAGAGAGAGGGTGCGTGTGTTCTGATCGGCGAATCTTGGACAGTGCCCACCTGAAAGTGGCTGAAAACGCACATAAAGCACATGTACAAAACAAAAACAAGAACTCAAAATATAATCCATAATAAACCCGATGCCTGAGCCACAGAGCATCATAGCCACTGCTATGATTTTATTGAAAAATTGGGTTTAAATCAATTATATTTATGAACAAATAATTTGTTGCAATATCTGTAACAAAAGAATAACACTCTGTGTTCCCCTGCCATGTGTTTGTCGCTGCTGCTGCGGTGGGCATGTGTGCCTCTCCACCGTCACTCTCTGAGTGTGACTGGCTTGGCACGATGCCTGCTTGGCATGGCTCAAACCTATACGGTCTGATGTCCCCAGATTCTTAATTATCATCCCATTCTTCGAGAATGAGGACCAGGCCCTCAAAGAAATGATAACGTGTTTTTTGCTTTACATTAACTAGTAGTTTGGAATGGTAAATTGTTGCTACTCCTCCTCCACGACCAGAACTTCTGGGATTTTGACAGTTTAAATAACCAGAGGGAGTTGATTCATTTAAACCAACATAATCCTTTTTCCCTAACCAAGTCTCTGTAAGGGATATTAAATTAATCTGATGATCAATTAACAGATCATGGACTAACAGAGACTTGGGAGTTAGAGACCTAATATTTAACAAACCACATTTAATTTTTAAATTATGAGGAGGAACAGAGGCCAAATCATTCAATTTAGAGGCTTCATGTTTAATTTGAGTTTTACCAACTTTTTGTTTAATCACTTTGGGATGCTTATACATTATATTTTTATTTACTTTGGAGGGAGCAGACAATGATTCTCTGATGGGGAAGACAGGAGCTAAGTTGAGGGGTGGTTGATGAAGAGGAGCTGCAGAGAGGCGTGTAAGACTGCGACTCTGCTTCCTGGTCCCAACTCTGAGTTGTCAGTGTTTTGGAAATTTGGATAAAAATGATGCCAGATTATTAGATAAATGAGACGCACCATCCAAAGTGGGATGGACACCGTCTCGTCTAATAAGACCAGGTTTTCCCCCAAAATGAGCTCCAACTGTCTATGTAGCCCACATCATTTGCAGGACACCACACAGACAGCCAGTGGTTGAAGGATAAGTGGCTAAACATGTCATCACTGGTCAGATTGGGGAGGGGCCCAGAGAATACTACAGAGGCAGACATTGTTTTTGCAAAGTTACACACCGATTCCATGTTAAGTTTTGTGACTTCTGACTGCCGGAGTCAGATGTCATTAATGCTGGCATGGATAACAATTCTGGAGTATTTACAGTTACTTTTAGCCAGCATTTTCAAATTTGACTTGATGTCGCCTGCTCTGGCCCCAGGAATGCATTTGACTATGGCCGCTGGAGTCTCTAGGTTCACGTTTTTTCCTCAGTGGGTGTGTCGCTGAGCGGGGAAAAGCTTTTAGAAACATGAACAGGTTGGTGGTGAACCGGGGCCTTGCGATTAGGCTTCCTTCTCACCGTCACCCACCCAGTCTCCTCGCTGCTGAGGAGGACCGGAGGAACACTAGCAGGCCGCCCAATGCTAGGGAGCTCCGCTGCAGCTAAGGGGCGTCCGTCATTATTAACTGGCGCAGACGGTGTTTCAATGCAGCGGAGCTGGGATTCCAAATCAGACAACCTCGCCTTGAGCGCCTCAAGAAGACAACATTTATTACGTTTACCGTTATCACTAAAAGAGGCAGAGGTTTAGCTAAACATCTGACAGAAAGAGCACACCAGAGGAGGAGGGGAAGGAGAGCTTGTAGCCATAGCTAGTGGCTAACCCGAAGCTAACAAAAACACCGATGAAAGGTGAACGGAAGGCTAAAGAGGGTGATTAGATGACACTGAGTGCGCACACAGGTGCAGGAGGCTTGATAAACAGAAGTGAGAGCTAACGGTAGAAGGAAAAAAGTGATTAAAATACAATTAAAGGCAAAATCCTCAGGAGAATGAGGAGAGCTAACCACAGAGCAAGCCACACAGACAGCCAGCAACACAGGAAGTGACAATACGTTACCACAAGAAGCCACAGCAGTTGACTTGAGACAGCTAGCTACCGAGTGCCGCTTTGGGCAGCTGGAAGATGAAATGGTGTGTGACCAGCTAGCGAAGCACACGTGCAGTGCTGCATTGTGAGCTAGGCTACTTACAGCACCCAGTGACTTAACATTAGCCAGAGCTATCGAACTAGCTCTCCAATTTGAGGCTGCAGACAAGCTAGCTTCGGAGCTAACCTGGCGCCAGTCATAGAGGCCGCCGGAGTCGCCCGCTGTGGCAAACGTTGTGGACTCAGGAAGCGAGGATAGCTTGGATGACGACGTTACGGAAATCAATGCTGCCAGCTGAGAGTCTGCCCCGGGAAAACCCCTGTGCAAGGGTTGTGGGTCTGCAACGCACCGCAATAAGGCGAAGGATTGCCTGGCAAGACGAAAATGTAGCAGATGTGGACACTTGAACCATTATGCTAGAGTGTGCCGCTTATCTGAACCGGAGAGCCCACAGAGGAATCCACCCCGCCCACCCCTGACAACCATCCATATGGTGAGCCCCAGCACCGACAGGTACACGTATTGCGCAGTGGAGTTAGACGGAGTGGAAATTCCGCTCCTGCTCGACACGGTGGCGGTGCGGTCGATGATGAATTAGGCCACAGTGAAGAAGTTCTTCCCCCACTATAGGATTAAAGGTAACGTGGTGCCGTTGTATGGCTATGGAGGTAGCAGGCTGTGCATGGTTGGGACTTTGGAGTTAACAGTTCGTTATAAATCTGCGAAGATGGTTGACTTCACGTTCCAGGTGGCAGCGTGCGGCGATAACATCATGGGCTCTGACCTATTCTACGGACTGGGTTTCGCCATTAAAGATGGTGCTGGAAATGAATGGTTGGGTTGTGGCTGCTGTAACCCTCCAGTTCCGGGGGCCGAATAGAACGTTGTGTGGAACAAAGAGCTACCGGGCACTCCAGCGGTCAAGCAGGACCATTTTCACTCAGGTTCAACGCAGAAAAGTCTCAGTGCCGGCGCTTGGGACATGGCAGAGGGAGGTACCGAGCGTGGCTGTGGGGCGCCTGTGTTGGCCAGTGACACTGTGCTCGCCCCCGATGCCTCTGGAGATTGGCCGCAAGGGGATGGGGGGTCTGCAGCTACGGCGGTGACCGCTATGACATTTTTAGAAAAGGACGGGGCCAGACCGATGAGCATGGACTTACCACATGCTCAGCAGCAGCATGTCAGGCTGAGCCGGGCCCCACTGAGGGTTTTGGACTTGGTTTGGGTTCAGGGTGATGAATGACCATGGTGAAGATGGGCCAAATGACAGCCAGCAAAACACCAAGGATGTCTGTGGATAGTGGCAAAGTCGGGCGCAGCATACTTCTGGTTGTCTGACGGCTCGTCAAGGCACGCCAGTCAGCTTCGGCGTGTCCAGGAGGATGCTCCGGGTCACGAGGCTGGACGGGAGTTGGTGTTGGAGGTGTGGGAACCGGGCTCCATCGTTTGGAAGATCAGCCATCGCCACGGGGGTTTGCTGCTTCCAGGGGCGTGCCTGCTGAGGGGCTGCCCTGGGCCCCCCCAAGCTGGTTCTACCTCTCCCACCCACGTGACTGTGCTATAGCGGTGTTGTTTATAGTTCCTGTGCCTATTATGTTCAAGGTTCCCACGGTCCTTGAAAATTCTGTTTTATTTTTTATTTTTTCCGACCGCCGCTAGGGGGCTACGTGTCGTTTTTCCTGTGGCGCTCCTAGTGGCAGGGGCAGAAACTAGCCTGATCACTATTTTTTTTTTACCGATGCTCAAATGAAATGATTTTTTATTTTAATTGCCGACCGACCGACTGCTTCAGAAGGCTCTGAGAGAGTTCTGTGCAACAAGGAATCAAAAAACCGTGGCCTTATTTGTACTTATAGGCACCAGATCTATGAAGTTGAAAAGCAATTATGTCTCGCCTTATAGCGTTGTAGATGCATGTCTGGGTTTTAACATGAATTTCCTTTGCAGTAGTATGGCATCCAAGAAATGTCACTTCAGTTCACTCTGGGTGGAGGATCCACTGTTTTCAGCATGGGTCGAGGAAGACCCCAAGGATGACACCAAAGCATACTGCAAACTTTGCAAGAAGCGTTTTGACATAGCAAACATGGGAGTTTCCGCTCTGAGAAGTCACATGAAAAGCAACCTGCATAACAGGATGAGCCAGTCAAGGCAAAACCCATCAGCAGTCACCAACTTCTTTGGAAAGAAACAAGACGAAAAGGCAGATGATGCTGCAGCCAATATCACCTCCAATGCACCAGTTGCTAGTACAAGTACAGCTCCACAAAGATCAGAGGTTGCAGTTGTTGTCAGATGCTGCACTCCACGCAGAGGTTCTCTGGGCTCTGAAGCTGGTTATGAGCCACTATTCATTCAATTCATCATCTGATGTGGGCATGTTGTTCCCAAGAATGTTTCCAGACAGCCAAATTGCAAAAACTTTCTCATGTGGTGCTACAAAGTGTGCTTATCTAGTTTGTTTTGGCTTGTCTCCATATTTCCAAGATCTGCTGGTGGAAAAAGTGAGAAGTGCTGAGTGCTATACCATATCCTTTGATGAGTGCATGAATCCAGTTTCACAAAATGAACAGATGGACTTCATTGTCCTTTACTGGGACGATGAACCTGGTCAAGTCACTGTAAGGTACTTTGGGTCACAGTTCTTAGGGCATGCTCGAGCAAACGACCTTCTCAAAAACTTCAAGGAAGGGACACAACAACTGGATCCCAAGCGTCTGTTGCAGGTGTCAATGGATGGACCAAACGTCAGTTGGAAATTTTTCAATGATCTGCAACAGGAGCGCAAAACACAGGATCTGCCAGAACTTCTGAACATTGGAAGCTGTGGACTCCATACTGTCCATGGAAGCTTGCAGAAAGGAGCCAAAGAGTCTGGATGGAAGATGGGAAACTTGCTGAGGTCCCTATGGCAGATCTTTCATGATACCCCTGCAAGAAGAGAGGACTTCACCACTGCGACAGGGAGCAAGCTGTACCCATTGCAGTTTTGCCAGCACAGATGGGTTGAGGATGCAAAGGTTGCAGAACGTGCTGTGCAGATGTGACCTAATGTAGAGAAATTTGTGGCGTCCTTCAAAGACCCCAAGAAGGCCCCAAGCACTGCCTCATTCTCCAAATGAGAATGAGGCAGTGCAAAGACCTCCTAGTTGAGAACATGCAGGAGAAGACCGTTGTAGCTCTGCGTACAGTTTATGACAGTATCCTAGCTACAGGCCAGCACTTCACTGACTTACCCTTCACTCCTAGACTGAAACGGCATGTCAGGGCATCAAGGATGAGATACCATCAGTATCTCGAGGATCAGAAGAAGTCACAGACAGATGATCAGAAATCCACAAAGAGAAAGGCACTACACGATGATATCCAGTCAACAGAGAAGAAGAGGAAGCTCTTGAAAGATAGCATCGAGTCAATGACCAAGGAAGCAGACCAGCTGGCAAAGAAAGCGGAAACAAAGCACGACTTCACTTTGCTGGCTAAGTCCAATGCTTTCAGGCAGAAAGTGTCTGAGAAGGCAGATGAAAATCTGAAACTGGAAAAGAAACTAGAAGACCTCAAGCAGAAACTGAAATCACTAGAGGGACTATTTTCAAGAGCAAAAGGTGAATTCTATGTGCAGTTACTGATTATGAATGTCCCGTTCTTCACTTTGTATTATATATAGTAGCATGTACAATTTTATGTGGCCATGACTCTAGAAAGATTTGTTGCATTGTAGTTAGAGAAACGTTCCCTTCAGGTGGTGGTCTGCTTTCTGTTCTGCTGAAATAGCGCCTATAGCCTAGTAGTGTGCACAATAATTTTGCTGAATTTTTGTAGTTGGTATTATACCTGACACTTTGATATTGTAATCTAACACAGGTAGACTGTATAGTGTAATAAAGTGGGTGGAATCGGCTGGCTGTTAGGGGTGGAGGAGGCCAGAAAGATCAGTTTGTACTAGAAAATTGTTTCAGAAATACCGTTCAAAGTCCTGGAAATTGGATGATTTTTATCCTGGAATATCCTGGAAAAGTCCTGGAATTTATTTTTCAATTTTCAGTGGGAACCCTGATTACGGGGTTGTGTGTTTTATTGTGTTAATATAGGAGCACGGCAGATAATTTGTTTAATAAAGGACATTTTTTTAGTTTATCTGGTGGCAGAATAATCCACCGTGCCGTGTGGGTTGTGTGGCAGTCCACCCACCAACCCTGTTTTAGGTTGTTTGGTGCTAATGTATTAGGTCATTTGAGTACATTAGTTCTTGTTTTTTTAGAGTGTGATTTGGGTTCCAAATTTGGGTGGGTTTGAATTGTGTGAGTGGTTTTGGACTTTCTGGGGGGGGGGGGGGGAGGAAATGTGGTGATGCACCTCTATTGTGAAGTGCAGTGTGGTGACATCGACTTCCTGTCACATCACCATGCTACCCTGTATAGCGGGGCGAGCCGCCATGGCATGGCCTCTTGCACTGGATGCCCACGCCAGGTGCCTGTCGTGTAACTGCAAGTTCCAATATCAATACAGCTATGTTTGACGCTACCCTCATCTTGTCTCATCCATCACCAGGTTTTACATACATAACAGAAACCTCATTAGATGGAGAGATTAAAAAAAAAGAAGCTAATACAGTAGGCTAGCTCAATGTGTAGAATGATGTGTCAATATTGTAATAACAGTATGACAGGAAATAAAATATTTAAATGTGAATAATAATTATACAGTCAGCATTCTGTTTTAATAGTTGAACTATGCTAGCATAAGCTTTATTAAACAGCTTCTGGCCACTAAAAAAAAAATAAATAAATTGGAAAATTCAGGAAAATATAATTTTTTGCCCAGTATGGGCTGCATATTTTTTTTTTAAATTATTATTCTCAATAATCAGACTGTATGTACCAGTTGCACAAACCATTATGTATTTGATTTGCAGTGATGTGCTTTGTAGAGGAAAAAGTGAGCCAAGTTAGGAGATAAGAGATAAGGACTTGCACAACACTTTTTCTAGTCACAAAGACCACTCAAAACACTTAACTAGTAGCTACACTAACCAACCCTCTATTCTAAGGGCCTATCAGAGACAGATACCTAGGAACAATTTAGAATCACCGATTAGCCTAACATGCATGTCTTTGGATTGTGGGAGGAAACTGGAGTAAACCCACGCAGCACAGGGAGAACATGCAAACGTTACACAGAAAGGTTCCTACCCCTGCTAACTCTGGGATTTGAACCTGGAACCTTCTAGCTGTGAGGCAACAGTGCTAACCACTGTTTCATCATTCACAAGAAGATGGAAACCACAAATATTTTGTCTTTTCCTGTGGCATCAGAATTGTTTGGATGCAAATGTTTAAATTTGCACATCTATCTATAAATGCAAGGAATCTGTGTGTGTGTGTCTGTGTGTGTGTCTGTTGCTCACATATCTCTCAAACTGTTTGTCAGACTGCCCTCAGATTTTATTAATGCTATGCTGAGGTTACGGGGGTGTGCATCCCCAAGTATGAGGTTGTTGAGATAAAAGCTGTAATTTTTATCAATAAAAACTTAGTCATCGCTCTTCTCTCCTCGTGCTCTGGCTTCTAGAAGTGTGGGTGGGGTTTAGGATTGACTATGTGCTGACTGGATAATACGCAAGATTTAATGCTTAAAAAGTTATGCAATAACATTGCCATGATTACGTACTGTAGGTGTAAGGGATAATTCGGCATAAGTGGAGAACACGAGGTGCGCGAGCACACTGAGAACTGCAGTCAATTGGCCCGTTGATCGTGAAGAGCCAGACGCACAACAAACGGTTAACTCGCGCTGGCTTGACCGGCTCTCCCCCGCTGTGCTCATGCAAATATCTAAATATTAAAAACTTAACAATAGTATCGCCGTGATTGTGGAACGGAATGGCCAGATCAACTGCATATCATATGCGGCCGCATATGCACGGTTTGACTAAAGGGCGACTGTTACTAAACTGGACACAAAAATACCCCAAAAAACAAAATAAATCATTTTTATTTAAATATTTACTGACAAATGGGCAACACTGATGCAGTGGTTGCAACCAAACAGTCCTTCTGCTGTGTATAATGTTGGCTGTTTTGTAGTTGATTAGGTTGATTTTGGTTTTAAAAACCTTTTAATAACCAAATATTGCTAAAATATAAAAGAACAAGCTACAATGGGTCTCAATTATTTGCAAACATGTCCTGTTATAGTAATGCATGAGTTTATTGATGAGACCCAGAAAAAATTCAGTATTACACTTAACTCTATCACTGAACAGTGATTTAAACTAAAATAATTATGATAACTGAATAACTCCATACCCCAAAGTCCAAGATACACTATTATGATTATACTGCAAGTCATAGAAGATCAGACAAATAAGTGATCTGAAAAACAAATGAACAAGGGTTCCAGAACAGTCGCTAATATTGGATGTCCCATTCGTTTTCAATAATTAGGTATTCTGTAATTAATATTCACGCAATCCAATAAATCTTAGTGCCGTTCAGTCCCTTTTATATTTCTCAAACTCTAACGTGTGTGATTGCCTACATAAAGGCTACACCTCTTTGTATTTTATTTTCAAACACACCCTACATTTGGGCCTGTAAAGCCTAATTGGGATACCTGCAGACAGGAATACTTGCGTTCTACGGGCAACACACTAGTATCCCATAAAGTAACCAAGGTTATTCTATTCTTGTTTTACATTAATGTTGTGGCCATCTTGTATAGGCTGTATCAGATTAATAAGGATTAATCTACAGACAGTAGTGATTTAGTAGACAGTAAATGGCTGCCTGGAGTCTTGATATAAGTAAGAGAAATACAACACCCCTTTCCCATGGTTTACTCAATATTACTTCCCCACTAAGACATATTGAGCTCTCTGTGTTTCGCTTTCCTCTCATCCTCACCCGTTTCTCAGTTTCTGTCTCAGTCTCTGCTGCATGCCTTACTCACTCCTCCTCCTGCCTCCATCCACTCATCTGCCACAGAGGTTTGGCTCTCTCATCTCTGCAGCGCTTTGGCTTTCTCTTCTGCATCACTCCCCCTCCATCCCCTCATCTGTTTCTCCCCAGCTCTCTTTGCTGCTGTCCCATACCCCTGCAAGCCCCATTTTCACATCCCAGCTCCACTATTTCTCGAGCTACACCAATGTGTATGCAAGCACGTATACGATGGACCTGCAGCTCTGTTCTGTCTCTTGATTTTTGCATGTATGTTGCTTTTTTTATTTGGAATTAATCACATTCATCCAGCTTTGCAGCCTTTATGGCTTTGTAAAATAAGCATTCATCTGCTGAGTCATATTTATGTGTGTGTGTATATTTAGATGCATTTATGCATTAGATCAGTGTAATAATAATGTTCCTGGATGATACCATTTCAGGGTCCTGTTTTACGAACCAGGACGAGTGAAAACTCTTGAGTAAGTTGAGCCAGAACTGAAGAAAACTGTAGATTATTGGTTTCACAAAGCAGAATAAACTGTTGAAATGTGTTCTGCTAAAGCCGAACACATTTTCATGAGAGGTGGGGCATGGCACAAGGGGCAAGGGATAGTCCCTTAAAATTTGGTGGTAATCTCAATCATGATCCACCTCTAAACGCATCTTTTAAGCAACACTATGAAAGAATTGCTCTTGGGGTCCTCTTACAGTTGTGAACAATAATTGTCTGTTACTGCTGTCATAAATACTTGTCATAGTGTAAGCCATGTGCATTTGTTTACAGGTTGATGGAAACAGAATCGGCAAATTCATAAACCTCTGGAAATATTGTGTAAGCCGGTCAGATAATGACTCCCGTTTGGGCTCTTGTACGGTCACTCTCTCACTTTGTTTTCTTTGTTTCCTGCAACACCATCCTCTTTGCTGGCTCTGCCATGATGTCCATTCTGTAAATATCAAGCTAGTTAGCTTCATCTTAGCAGTTAACTAACAGTGCGCCCTATGGTTTGCTACTGGGATGCAGGCCATAAACCGTGCCAGTTGCAGTTTTCTCGGTTTTCTTATCCAAACAGTAAAGTAACATAGTGCTGTCATAAACGATGCAGGCCCACTAAAGCTAAAAGGTTATTGTACCATCAGAATAATTTTGTGAACATTATTATAAGGTAAAAACCTACAAAATGTTACTTTAATGGTCACTGGCAGAGGGAGCTGTCAACCGACAGCTATTAGACTGTTAAGAGCATGTAGTATTCTCAGGTTTGAGCACACTCAAGCTGGATTCATGCAGCACCTCCTCTGTCCGCATACATGCAACCGGAAACCTTGTGTGATTAAATTTACATCATTGTCTCCAGTCTGCTAGTGTACGCAGGGCTCTTCTACGGATGACCGCGTGCAGCCCAAATTTTATGACCGCGCGGCCTGCCCACGACCTGAATGTGTTGACATCGTATGCGCAAGACTGAACGTCCCATTCACGAGGTAGCACTACCAGCACAGCATACAAAGACAAAGTAGATGAGATAGACAATGAGGACGTGGAAGATGAGAATAAACATACATGAATCCTTTTGCGGCAGCTTGAGCGGAGAAGAGCACTGGAAAACGGTAATTCCTCCCTTTCCTTGAAACAACACCATTGTTGTTGCTACAAAAAAATGTGCGTCACTCTTGTGTTTATAGGCGGTGAACAAACTGGCGAGTTGGCGCATTTGTGCTACCCATAGGGCTGGGGCGAAACTATAAATAACAGTTGTGCACATCCGTCAACCACTTGGCCTGGTAGATGAAAAAAAGTGAGCATGTACAACGCCGCATGCGCGCCAGGCTTGTCCAAAGCGCACGCGGACCAGAGGGTGAATGCAGCGTGAATAAGGCTTCAGACACGATCAGCTGACGCTTCTGAGGAAGGCTGCAGACATCATGTCCTTCTCATCTTTGTCTGAAAAAAGGAAAACGATAAACTAATCTGTCTATAAATGTAGCATGTCTGAGTGTGTTATAGATGACACAATCTGTGACACTAATGACACAATCATTAGTATACAATGTAAATAAAAACGGTGAGCTGACACAGCCCTGAGGGGCCCCGGTGCTACTCAATGCAATATCAGAAAAAAACAGAGTTAAACTTCACCTGCTGTGACCTATTTGACAGGAAAGAGTGGTACCACCTGACTAAAAAAGGATTCACATCCAACTGAATCATTTTTTTAAGAAGGATGTGTGACTGAATACAGTTAAAAGCAGAGCAAAAATCAATAAAAAAACAATCTAGCATATGCAGAGGGACACTCAAGATGTTTTAAAACTAAATGCATTATAGTAGATTCCTGATGTCACTCCCCGCTCCTCTGTTGTGCTGTCAAGGTATAAAAATTCTCATCATTGGTAGGTAGGGCTGTAACTAACAACTATTTTGGTAGTCGACTAATCTAACGACTAGTCTGTTTGCATTCATACTGCAAGCGAAGCGCACCAGACTTTGTTTGCAAGTGAACCGAGACCCCTGTTTTCAGGTGGACCAGAGTTCGAACGCACGTCCAGATGGCACCAAACAAACTGAACTATCCGCAGATAGTCCTTTGGTTCGGACCAAACAGTGGCCGTGTGAATGCACCCTTACTTTGTCTCCAAACCACTGAACCTGAGCTGTCCCTCTGATATACTCATTTCTAATCCTGTCCCACCTAGTCACTCCCAATGAGAATCTTAGCATCTTCAACTCTGCCACCTCCAGCTCGGCCTCCTGTCTTTTTGTCATGCCCACTGTCTCCAAACCATACATCATAGCAGGTCTCACTACCATCTTGTAAATCTTCCCTTTCACTCTAGCTTCTGTCCTTCTGTCACAAATCACCCCTGGTACTCATCTCCACCCACTCCACCCTGCCTGCACTCTCTTCACTTCTCTTGTGCATTTTCCATTGCTTTGGATGGTTGACCCAGTGGGGCAAAAAAGTATTTAGTCAGCCACCAATTGTGCAAGTTCTCCCACTTAAAAGATGAGAGAGGTCTCCAATTTTCATCATAGGTATACCTCAACTATGAGAGACAAAATGAGGAAAAAAAAAATCCAGAAAATCACATTGTCTGATTTTTAAAGAATTTATTTGCAAATTATGGTGGAAAATAAGTATTGGGTCACCTACAAACAAGCAAGATTTCTGGCTCTCACAGACCTGTAACAACTTCTTTAAGAAGCTCCTCTGTCCTCCACTCGTTACCTGTATTAATGGCACCTGTTTGAACTCGTTATCAGTATAAAAGACACCTGTCCACAACCTCAAACAGTCAGACTCCAAACTCCACTATGGCCAAGACCAAAGAGCTGTCAAAGGACACCAGAAACAAAATTGTAGACCTGCACCAGGCTGGGAAGACTGAATCTGCAATAGGTAAGCAGCTTGGTGTGAAGAAATCAACTGTGGGAGCAATTATTAGAAAATGGAAGACATACAAGACCACTGATAATCTCCCTCGATCTGGGGGTCCATGCAAGATCTCACCCCGTGGGGTCAAAATGATCACGAGAACGGTGAGCAAAAATCCCAGAACCACACAGGGGGACCTAGTGAATGACCTGCAGAGAGCTGGGACTTGTCGTGTTTGGAGGAGAAAGAATGCTGAGTTGCATCCAAAGAACACCATGCCTACTGTGAAGCATGGGGGTGGAAACATCATGCTTTGGGGCTGTTTTTCTGCAAAGGGACCAGGACGACTGATCCGTGTAAAGGAAAGAATGAATGGGGCCATGTATCGTGAGATTTTGAGTGAAAACCTCCTTCCATCAGCAAGGGCATTGAAAATGAAACATGGCTGGGTCTTTCAGCATGACAGTGATCCCAAACACACCGCCCGGGCAACGAAGGAGTGGCTTCGCAAGAAGCATTTCAAGGTCCTGGAGTGGCCTAGCCAGTCTCCAGATCTCAACCCCATAGAAAATCTTTGGAGGGAGTTGAAAGTCCATGTTGCCCAGCGACAGCCCCAAAACATCACTGCTCTAGAGGAGATCTGCATTGAGGAATGGGCCAAAATACCAGCAACAGTGTGTGAAAACCTTGTGAAGACTTACAGAAAACGTTTGACCTCTGTCTGTCATTGCCAACAAAGGGTATATAACAAAGTATTGAGATGAACTTTTGTTATTGACCAAATACTTATTCTCCATCATAATTTGCAAATAAATTCTTTAAAAATCAGACAATGTGATTTTCTGGATTTTTTTTTTCCTCATTTTGTCTCTCATAGTTGAGGTATACCTATGATGAAAATTGGAGACCTCTCTCATCTTTTAAGTGGGAGAACTTGCACAATTGGTGGCTGACTAAATACTTCTTTGCCCCACTGTACCTTCACTACCTCTATCTCCTTGCATCTTCACGTTACATCTGCTTTCCTCTCATTCACACTCATGTATTCTGTCTTGCTTCTACTGACTTTCATTCCTCTTCTCTCCAGAGCATACCTCCACCTGTCCAGGTTATCTTCCACCTGCTCCCTACTTTCACTACAGATCACAACGTTGTCTGCAAACATCATGGTCCACGGAGACTCCTCCCTGACCTCGTCTGTCAGTCTGTCTATCACCATGGCAAACAAGAAGGGGGCTTAGAGCCGATCCCTGATGTAATCTCACTACCACCCTGAATCCATCTGTCATTCCTACAGCACACCTCACCACCATCTCGCTGTCCTCATATATGTCCTGCACCACCCTCACATACTTCTCTGCCACTCCTGACTTTCTCATTCAGTA
Source organism: Pholidichthys leucotaenia (assembly GCA_020510985.1). NCBI lineage: Eukaryota > Metazoa > Chordata > Actinopteri > Cichliformes > Pholidichthyidae > Pholidichthys > Pholidichthys leucotaenia. Next base: position 136,385,627 of record CM035837.1, read on the forward strand.
CCACACTTCCTCTCTTGGCACCCTATTATATGCTTTCTTTAGATCCACAAGACACAGTGCAACTCCTTCTGACCCTCTCTGTACTTCTCCATCAACACTCTAGAGCTATAGCAAACATTGCATCTGTAGTACTCTTTCTTGGCATGAAAGAGTGAAGTGCCGCCAAGATGATACAGTCCAAGGACAGATAATTTTTTCATACATAAGGAGTTGTTCAGAACTCCTTATAAGAACTCCTTATACAAAGATATAAAGTGATGATAATCAAGTCAGTGGTGGTAATGCACCTGTAAGCTGGTTGCCAACCGCCAATCAAATCTAAAAGAAGAAGAAGAAACTGTACTGCTGCTCACTGATTGTCACCTCTCCTCTTAACCTGGCTTCAACAACTCTCTCCTATGTCTTCATAGTATGACTGATCAACTTTATGCCTCTGGTTATTACAGCTCTGAGCATCACCCTTGTTCTTGAAAATTGGTACCAAAACACTTCTTCTCCACCCCTCAGGCATCCTCTCACTCTCTTAGATTGTGTTAAACAATCTGGTGAAAAAGTCCTCCGCCATATCTCCTCAACATCTCCATACCTCCACAGGTATGTCATCTGGACCAGCCGCCTTTTCATACTTCATCCTCTTCAAAACTGCCCTCACTTCCACCTTCCTAATCCTTGGGACTTCCTTGTTCACCACCTTTCCTTCATCCATTCTCCTCTTGCTCTTATTTTCTTCATTCATCAGCACCTCAAAGTACTCCTTCCACCTTCTCAACACACTCTGGTCACTTGTTTTTTTTTTAACAATATATTTATTGAACTTTCACATAATTATATAAATTCAGTATTAATCATCCAGATCATCACTGAAGTACAGGTGGAAAAACTCACAACAAAAGTAAACAACCCCCCCAACCCTCAGACCAGACAAGTTGCCTATAATAGTTTCAGATACAATTAAAAAAATTTTATAATTCCACCCTCTTTTGGAGCTCATGGTCGCCATGTTTTGAGGTTTACATCAACAATTTTTAAATTTTCTTCATCCACTAGTTTCAAATTCTTGACAGTCAAATTAAATGTCCCCCAAGCATGCTCAAACTAGTCTTGCTGTCCTCTTCTAATGTTTTTTTCTAAAGGTGAAAGGTGAAACTAGCATTTGCCTCAGCCAGTAAGTCGCACTTGGAACACTAGTCTTTTTCCAAAACATTGCAATTGATTTTTTTGGTGTGCAGGAGACATATCTTTCAATATTCGTTCGCACTTTGTATATTTGTGACCATTTGAGTATAGCCCTAGAATAAAAAGAGCTGGGTCCATTGAAATGTCTTTAGTAATCATTTTCTCTCTTTTTTTTAACTTCCTCCAAGAAAGCCCAAATTTTACTGCATTGCCACATACAGTGAAATAATGCCCCCTGTTCCTTCAAACATTTTGTATATACAGTACATCGGTGATATTAAGGATAAGCCATCTTTGTTGTCATTCAAATCCATACAGCCAATCATGTACAGTACAACGAAATTATGTTTCTGTTATCTACAATGTTAATCACACATATATATAGAATCAGAGGGTCGCTGCCATGCAAGGCACCGCCACAAATTTCCCTCCTCCATTCCATTATTGCTGAGCACCAAGCTCGACGGCAGGAAGTTCCACTTTTATATGGTCTTCGGCATGACCCGGCTGGGATTTGAACCCCATCCTCCCGGGTGTGGGGCGGATGCTCTACCAAATGAGCCACCACTCTGGTATTACTGTTATATTTATTCAATCTAACTGGTGTGATATATGTTCTCATTGTCCATTTATATTGTAGCAGTCTTAATCTTGTGCTGATTGATTGGGTGTGGGCTTTACTGCAAATTGATGCCCAATCATCTGGGGAGAGCTCTATTCCCAAATCTTCGCTCCATCTTTCCCGTTTGCTATTAGTTTTCTGGTGAGTTTGACACTAATAAATTGTATAGTTCTCCTATAGCTCCTTTGCTTAAGCTGTCCTTTGACATAATCTTTTCCAGGTTGCTTTTTAAGGGTTTTTTAGTAAAGATTTTTTGGCTTGATCTGATGAAGCTTCTAAGTTGGAGAAACTTAAAAAAAATACTTTTTATCTATGCCATATTTGCATTTTATTTCATCAAAGGACATCATATTTTCAGATCCTGGCCGATATAAGTCCTGAATTTTTTTTTCCAGTCGCTTTGATGCCCACGTTTTAAATACAGTATCTGCTCTCCCTGGGGTGAACTCTGGTCACTTCTTAGTACATTACCATTTCTGTCCTTAACCTAACTTGCTGCACATCCTTTCCAGCTTGATCTCTCTGTCTAGCCAATTGATTTGGGGGGCAGGAAGGAAAAGATTGGCATAAACAGGCTCAAACCCGCCTTTGTGGTGGCGAACGATTGATGTGCTGTTGGCCAGGGCTCCTCGGCGCGGCAGACCCCCTCGGGAACATTCCCCAGAACACCCACAGGGAGTGACAAACAGTTTTCACCCCCAGACAGCAGCTCCCCAGCAGGATGGCGCCGCAGAAGTGGCGAAGCCCGCTTACAGCAGATATGGGAGGAGACTGAGGCCCAAGCAGCACGTGGGTTAATGTGTAATGATTTTATCATGCCATGCAGACTGTTATTCTGTTGTTCCATCTTAGATGTTTGGGGGGGGGGGGGGGTCATGTGGGACACATATGTATCACTTTAAGCTTCACATCTCAGAGTAGAACAAAGGACTGGGTCTCCTTGGAGATAACAGGAGGATGTGAAAATTCAGTCTTTGGTATGCAAGAGACGGCCTTGGGGGATTTCCTGGTCTGCCAGAGACTATGAGGAGGATGTTATAGGATTTAAGAGAAGATGCATTGTTACTTGTTATTAAATGCAATGTGACTGTGAGCTTTGAAGGTCCTGGATATATAAAGGATGAATGTCTGTGTTTTTCCTCTTTCTGCTTTGCTGATGTTGGAAGATGTGAATAAACCTGACTCGTGAGATAAACTAAAATGACAAGGACATTCGTCCTTTATATATATATATAAAGGATATACTGTATATATATATATATATATATATATATATATGTATATATACAGTATATATAATATATATAGCCATTTTATTCCCCGCGGGAGTTTGGTTCATTCATCCTCGTCGCTGTGTACGTCCCTCCCGACGTGGACGCGTGCGAAGCTCAGCGCGCGCTCGCGGATCACATCCAACGCACGGAGCGGACTTTTCCAGACTCTCTGGTTATTGTGGTTGGCGACTTTAACCAGAGCAATCTGAGCCACGATCTCCCCCGCTACAAACAGTTTATTAAATGCCCCACCAGAGGAATAAACACGCTGGACACTGTTACACCACAGTTAAGGACGCGTATCGCGCTGTTCCCCGCGCTGCGCTTGGACTATCTGATCACGTGATGGTCCACCTCATTCCCACATACAGAGATTGAAGCTCACTAAACCTGTTGTGAGCACTACGAAGAAATGGACCAGTGAAGCTGAGGAGAAGCTGGAAACGTGCATGGAAATAACTGATTGGGGCATGTTTAAAGGAGCCACGCATGATCTGGATGAGTACACGGACACTGTGAACTCATACATCCACTTTTGTGAGGAGAGCATCTTTCCATCGCGCACCAGGGTGAGGTTCAGGTTCAGGTTACTTTATTTGTACCCGTAGGTAGATTTGTTTTGCAGTTGGTGACATCCATATTTACAAGCCACTAATTACATTCAACATAGACACAAACACAGGCACACATCTTACAAAATAGGTAAATATAAAATATGTACAATATAATTTTTATAGCTTGTTCAACTCTTTGACAGCAGCAGGGACAAAGCTGTTTTTGTAGCGCTGGGTTCTACTTTTTGGGACAGCAAACCTCCGTCTGGAGGGAAGAAGCTGAAAGTTGCAGTGCAAAGGGTGGGAGTCATCATTTAAAATCGAGTCGGCCATCCTTTGTACTTGTCTGGTGTACAGGGATGTCAGGCTCAGCTGTGACTCACCAAGCAAACGACTGGACCATCTGACTACCTGATCCAAGGATTTCCTCTGTTTCAGTTTTATCTGACCAAACCATGACATTAAAGAAAAGAATAAAACAGATTCAATAAAAGCCCGATAGAACATAGTCATTATGGTTCGGTCAATTTGGAAGCGTGCAAGTTTCCTCAAACAATGCAAATTTTGCTGACCCTTTTTGCACACCCTTTCACAGTTCACCTCAAAGTTCAATCCACTATCAATAATTGTCCCAAGATATTTGTACGATTGTACACATTCGGTGGTCTGGCCTTTTAGTATGGTGACTTTGTGCCTGGGAGTTTTCCTCCTAAAGTCAATAATCATATCTTTCGTTTTTGTTGTATTCAGCTGCAGGTAGGAATCCTCACACCAGTGAACAAAGTCATCAACTACTGGGCCGTGGCCACTCTCACCATCCTGGAGGAGACTGACAGTGACTGAGTCATCAGCATACTTTATAATGTGTCTGTTGTCATGTCTGCTCCGACACATGTTTGTGTACAGGATGAAGAGTAGTGGTGACAACACACACCCCTGAGGAGAGCCAGTAGAAGAGCACTTTAGGTCAGACAATGTGCCATTGACCCTTACTCTCTGCGTCCTGTTGGTTAAGAAATCCAGAATCCAACCCACCAGATTATTGCTTAAATCAAATTGTTGCAGGAGCCTTTCAACTAAAATATGAGGTTGGATTGTATTAAAGGCAGAAGAAAAGTCCACAAATAAAAGCCTGGCGTGTGTCCCATTAAAATCCAGATGTTTAAAAAGCATCTGAGGTACTCTAATGATAAGCCCTGGTTCACTGCTAAGCTCAGACAGATCAGGAAGGAGAAGGAAGCAGCGCTGAAAAGTGGAGACAGGGGCTGCTACAGGGAGGTTAAATATCGGTTTAACAGAGAGCTGAGGAGAGCTAAATCTGTGTATTCTGAGAGACTCCAGCAGCAGTTCACTGCTAATGACTCTGCTTCTGTGTGGAGAGGACTGAGGCAAATCACCAATTATTGGCCTCAGGCTCCTAAAGGTCAGGATGACAAAGCCCTTTGTCAAAGACTGTCCCAACACTATGCCCGTTTTGACACCTCGTCAACTGTGTCCAACTCCCCCCCTCCCTCCAGCTCCACAGCCTCCACGATCCCTACTTCATCAAAGGCGCCCCCCCCCCCCCCCGCCCTTGTCATCAGTGAGCAGGACGTGCTCAAACAGTTCTCCAGACTGAACCCGCGCAAGGCCCCCGGTCCGGACGGCATGTCTCCCTCCACCCTGAGACACTGTGCGAAAGAGCTGGCTCCTGTCTTCACAGATATTTTTAACACCTCCCTTAAGCTATGCCACGTGCCAACCTGCCTCAAATCCTCCACCATCATCCCTGTCCCCAAGAAGCCACGGATTACTGGACTTAACGACTACAGACCTGTAGCGCTCACCTCTGTAGTCATGAAGTCCTTTGAGCGCCTGGTCCTGCTCCACCTCAAGTCCATCACCACTCCCCTCCTGGACCCGCTGCAGTTTGCCTACCGAGCCAACAGGTCTGTGGACGACGCAGTCAACCTGGCCCTCCACTCCATCCTGCAGCACCTGGACTCCCCGGGAACCTACGCCAGGATCCTGTTTGTGGACTTCAGCTCCGCATTCAACACCATCCGCCCCGCTCTGCTCCGGGACAAGCTGTCCCTGCTCAACGTGCCTGACTCCCTCTGCAGGTGGATCACCGACTTCCTGACGGACCGGAGGCAGCATGTGCGGCTGGGAAAGACTGTCTCAGACTCTGCTAGCATCAGCACCGGATCACCCCAGGGCTGTGTACTTTCCCCCCTACTCTTCTCCCTTTATACCAACTCCTGCACCTCCAGCCACCAGTCTGTCAAGTTGATCAAGTTTGCAGACGACACCACCCTCATTGGGCTCATCTCCAACGGCGACGAGTCCGCCTACAGGAGAGAGGTGGCCCAGCTGGCGTCCTGGTGCAACAACAACAACCTGCAGCTGAACGCTCTGAAGACAGTGGAGATGATTGTGGACTTCAGGAAAGTCACAACCCCTCTGCCCCCCCTCACCCTCACAGGCTCTCCCATCACCACTGCTGATTCCTTCCGCTTCCTAGGCACCACCATCACCAGGGATCTCAAGTGGGAGCCGACCATCAGCTCCCTCATCAAAAAGGCCCAGCAGAGGATGTTCTTCCTGCGGCAGCTGAGGAAGCTCAAGCTACCCACCAAGATGTTAGTGCAGTTCTACACAGCCATCGTCGAGTCCATCCTCACAACCTCCATAACCGTGTGGTACGCAGGAGCCACTGCCTGGGACAGACTAAGGCTGCAGCGCGTCGTGCGCACTGCTGAGAAGGTGATCGGCTGCAAGCTCCCATCTCATAGCCGATCCCTCACACCCTGGTCACGTACTGTTTGCCCCTCTCCCCTCAGGTAGAAGACTTCGGTCCATCCAGACTAAAACCTCCCGTCACATGAACAGCTTCTTCCCCTCTGCCATCAGACTGCTGAACACTAAGTGACTTATTGACTCTCGTGCGCTATGTACAGCAGCTCAACCAGACTCATGTCAATCATCACTGTTTTCTTCCTGCATTACCGACTGCACTATATGGTTCTCCACATTATCTGCTGCTCGCTAATATATTTAAACTGCTGACTAGTATTACTCATTCTTATTCTACACTTTATTGCATGTATAGTTTATTTCTTTTATTTTATCATGTTTAATGTTGCAGCATTGCACCGAGACAAATTCCTAGTTTGTGTACTACATGAACAATGGCAATAAATCTGATTCTGATATATAGAGGACATTCGTCCTTTATATATCCAGGACCTTCAAAGCTCACAGTCACATTGCATTTAATCCCAAGTAACAATGCATCTTCTCTTAAATCCTATAACATCCTCCTCATAGTCTCTGGCAGACCAGGAAATCCCCCAAGGCCTTCTCTTGCATACCAAAGACTAAATTTTCACATCCTCCTGTTATCTCCCAGGAGACCCAGTCTTTTGTTCTACTCTGAGATGTGAAGCTTAAAGTGATACATATGTGTCCCACATGACCCCCCCCCAAACATCTAAGATGGAACAACAGAATAACAGTCTGCATGTCATGATAAAATCATTACACATTAACCCACGTGCTGCTTGGGCCTCAGTCTCCTCCCGTATCTGCTGTAAGTGGGCTTCGCCACATCTGCGGCGCCATCCTGCTGAGGAGCTGCTGTCTGGGGGTGAAAACTGTTTGTCACTCCCTGTGGGTGTTCTGGGGAATGTTCCCGAGGGGGTCTGCCGCGCCGAGGAGCCCTGGCCAACAGCACATCCTCGTCTGCCACCACAAAGGCGGGTTTGAGCCTGTTTATGCCAATCTTTTCCTTCCTGCCCCCCAAATCTAGCAAAAAATGCTTGTCCCCTGTTTCCAGCACTCTAAATGGTCCATCATAAGGTGGTCGCAGTGGTGGGTGATGGGCATCGTGTCTGACAAAAACAAACTCCGCGTTTTTCAAAGCCTTAGGCACAAAAACGTGCGGAAAACTGTGGTGAACGGGGCCCGATTCCGTGCCACGCTGCAACCGCTGAGACGGGGAGCTATCTGGCGCAGGATTATCTGGGAGAAACTCCCCGGGCAGCCGAAGTGGCTGCACAAAAACTAGCTCAGCCGCGGAGGCTTCCAAGTCCTCTTTAGAATCAGAATCAGAATCAGAATGAACTTTATTGCCAAGCATGTTTTTACACATACGAGGAATTTTACTTGACATTAAGGTGCGCTCATGTTAAGCGCTCCCTAATGACGCGGCAGCTGACAGGCGCCTCATATTTTTTTTTTTCCTTTAGGTGCAGAACGCAACCCCAATAAAATCCACGGTAGCCTGTCTACCCAATTTGCATCCGTCAGCGACGCTCTGAGAGCCGCTTTCAATGACCTATGAAAACGTTTGCATAACCCATTAGCCTGCGGATTGTACACGGTTGTGCGGTGGATCGTTACCCCCAGGCTGAGGGCCATTGCTGACCAAAGTTCGGAAACAAATTGAGGACCTCTGTCGGACGTAATGTCCGACGGGACTCCAAAGCGCGCTACCCATGCTGTTAAAAACGCGCGCGCCACCTCCTCGGCTGTGGTTGACGCCAGTGGGACCACTTCCGGGCAGCGCGTGGTGCGGTCCATCATTGTCAGAAGGTGTGTGCACCCCTGTGACGGCGGGAGTGGGCCTACGAGGTCCACGTGAACATGATCGAACCTCTTAGCCGGGATGTGAAACGGCTCCAAGGGAGCTCTCGTGTGTCTGTGCACCTTGGCTCGTTGACAAGCCATGCAGGCTGCTGCCCACTCCTTAACTTGTTTGCGCAGGCTCGACCATACAAATTTCTCTCCTACCATTTTGACTGACGTGCGCACTCCTGGGTGCGCCAGAGAATGAATCGAGTCAAAAATGCGTCGGCGCCACGCGGCCGGTACCACAGGACGCGGTCGCCCAGTGGAGACATCGCAGATTAGGGGGGGCATACCGTTTTGCAGCACCCTGTTCTCCAGCCTTAACCCTGTTGGTCCAGACTGGAGCGCGCGCACGTCCGCGTCGCTAACCTGATCCGCGGCCATGGCTGCATAATCTATCCCTACGCGGACTGGGGCTGCCACGGCGCGCGCGAGACAGTCTGTCACTACATTCAGTTTACCCGCCACATGCTGAATATCGGTAGTAAACTCTGAGATGGCGGCCAGCTGTCTTTGCTGCCGGCCTGACCACGGTTCTGAAACCTTGGCCATCGCGAATGTCAGCGGCTTGTGGTCAACGAACGCGGTGAAACGGCGTCCCTCCAGCCAGAACTGGAAGTGGCAAATGGCCAAGTGGAGAGCTAACAACTCCCTGTCGAATGCGCTGTATTTTCGTTCACTATCGCGCAAAGACCTGCTGAAAAAGGTGAGCGGCTGCCAAGCCCCGGCTACATGCTGCTCCACGACCGCCCCTATGGCCACATCTGACGCGTCAGTAGTGAGCGCTATGCGGGCAGTTGGGTCTGGATGTGCTAACAACGCAGCGTTTGCCAGGGCTGTTTTGACCTCTGAGAATGCTCGCTCTCGCTCCGGAGACCATTCGATCTTATTTGTGGGTTTTTGTTTTTTGAGTGCGGCATACAATGGTTGCATGAGCTGCGCTGCGCGGGGGAGGAAACGGTTATAAAAATTCACCATTCCCAAAAACTCCAGTAACGCCTTGACCGTTTGTGGCTGGGGAAAATTTGCTACCGCGCGCACTTTGTCAGGCAGCGGAACCGCTCCTTCTGGAGAGACGAGATGCCCCAAAAAATCAATCTGCGTCACCCCGAACTGACACTTCGCTGGGTTGATTATTAAACCGTGCTCTCCCAACCTTCGGGAAACTGCCGTGAGGTGGTTTTCGTGTTCGTCTTCGGACGCGCTGGCTACTAAGATGTCGTCCAGGTAGACAAATACGAAGGGGAGATCGCGCAACACCGCGTCCATCATGCGTTGGAACGTCTGCGCAGCGCCTTTAAGCCCAAATGGCATGCGCAAAAACTCGAATAGACCAAACGGAGGTATTACCGCTGTTTTGGGTATGTCCTCAGCGCGCACTGGGACTTGGTGGTAACCGCGGACCAAGTCTATCTTAGAAAAAACGCACGCCCCCGCCAAATGAACGGAAAAATCTTGGATATGCAGGATTGGGTAGCGGTCGTGCGCTGTGGCGTTGTTCAACCTGCGGAAATCTCCGCAAGGTCGCCACGAGCCACGAGGTCGCCACGAGCCGTCAGCTTTCGGGACCATGTGAAGCGGGGAAGCCCATGGGCTGTTCGAACGCCTGATGATGCCCAACCTTTCCAGGTTGGCGAACTCCTCACGCGCTATGGTCAGTTTAGCTGAATCCAAGCGCCGAGCTTTTGCAAAAACGGGCAGTCCGGTGATAGTAATAAAATGTTCTACCCCGTGTTTGGTGACGGCTGTTGAAAATGCGGGGACCGTGAGTGCTGGGAACTGAGTGAGGAGTGTGTGGAACTTACCGCTTGCAGCTGTGACGTTGGCTTGTGCTGTTGGTGGGGCCACTCGGGCTGTACAGGGAATAGAATAAAAGGAAAGTGCATTAACCAGGCGCCTGTTAGCAAGATCAACCAACAAACCATGTGAGCACAGAAAATCAGCCCCCAACATATTGAAATTCACTACAGCTATGACAAAAGTCCACTCAAATGTACGGCCGTGTAGGGACAGAAGCAGAGTCCTCTCACTAAAGGTCTTAATCTCCGAGCCGTTCGCTGCTGACACCCCGGGGCCTCTGGAAACCGCCAGCCGGTCAGCGGAGGAAGGTGTGATGAAACTCAACTGGGAGCCTGTGTCCACGAGGAAATGCCTCCCCGAGCGGGCATCCTTCAAGTAGAGCAGCCTGTTCTCCTCCCCGAGGGCCGCAGCTGCTACCGACCCCCAGTCTTGGCGTTTCCTGAGCGCTTGAACTGGCACGGTGGTATACATTTTCGTGCCTTCTCTGCAAAGCGGTGATGGTAGAAACAGAGGGTGTCTCCTCCGCGATCCTTGGCCCCCGCCACCGCCGTTGTCAGTGGTTCTGCTACCGCCGTCTCTGGCCCCCCGCCATCTCCGGCCGTCGCGCCGAACTCCGTCGCTGCTGCGGTGGCCGTGCGCTGTTTGCTGGCGTTGAGAATCCGGTGCGCCTCCTGGGCCAGCGCGCGGAAGTCCTGCTAGGCCAACAACGGCGAACTGGCCAGGGTCGCTCTCGTGGCCAACGGTAGGGTCCTGAGGAAAATGTGGGTGAAGATGAGGTCGTCGTCGTCATCTGATCCCCTCAACCTCAGCATGTTCTCCATCAGGTCAATGGGCGTGCCATCTCCCAAGTCGTTCAGAGCCAGGAGCCTCTCCGCTCTCTCCTGGACTGAGAGAATGAAGCGCTGGATAAGCGCAGCCTTCAACCCGCCGTATTTGTCGTTGGCCGGTGGCCGCTCCAATAGGCTCTCCACATGCCGAGCCGTGCGGTTGTCGAGCTTTGCAATCACATGGTAGAACTTCGTGTCATCTACCGTTATCCCCCGGAGGGCGAACTGTGCTTTGACCAAGTGGAACCAGGAGCGCGGGTTGTCTTGCCAAAAGTCCAGTAGCTGGACGGTAGCGGCATACGCTTGGCTGGGAGCTCCTGACTCGGCTGGCCCGGGGGAATTTCTTTCATCCATGATACGTCTTAGGGTCACCAGTGTGGAAATGTGAAAATGACGAGGCAGAGTTTATCTCATGAGTCAGGTTTATTCACATCTTCCAACATCAGCAAAGCAGAAAGAGGAAAAACACAGACATTCGTCCTTTATATATCCAGGACCTTCAAAGCTCACAGTCACATTGCATTTTAATCACAAGTAACAATGCATCTTCTCTTAAATCCTATAACATCCTCCTCATAGTCTCTGGCAGACCAGGAAATCCCCCAAGGCCGTCTCTTGCATACCAAAGACTAAATTTTCACATCCTCCTGTTATCTCCCAGGAGACCCAGTCCTTTGTTCTACTCTGAGATGTGGAGCTTAAAGTGATACATATGTGTCCCACAACAAGTCCTTTTCTCCTTCCTTAGTTTCCAGCCTCTCATACAACTCACTATATGCCTTTTCCTTTGCCTTTGCCACCTCTCTTTGCCATGCGCCTAGATTCCAAAATACTCCTGTCTACTTTCTTCATCTCTCTGAATATCCCATTTTTTCTGTGCTAACCTTTTCCTTTGATACTTTCCTGTACCTCCTCATTCCACCACCAAGTCTCTTTATCTTCCTTCCTCTGTCCACTGGATACACCATATACCTTTCTACCCATTTCCATCAGTACTTTTACTGTGCTTTTCCAGTCATCTGGTAATTCTTCCCGACCACCCAGAGCCTGTTTCACCTCCTTCATGAACTCTCTGTGACCTTTTTCCTTCTGTAACTTCCCCCACTTACTCTTTGGCTATGCCTTCACTCTCTTCCTGTTCTTGCTTTTCAGAGTCATCCTACAGACTACCATCCAATACTGTCTAGTTACATTCTCCCCTGCCACCACCTTGCAGTCTGCTATCTCTTTTAGATTTCTCCTTCTGCATAAGATGTAGTCCACCTGTGTGCACCATCCTCCACTCTTGTAAGTCACCCTATCTTCCTCTCTCTTCTTGAAGAATGTGTTCACCTCAGCATTTCCATCCTTTTCGCAAAATTGCAACCATCTGTCCATCCACATTTCTCTCCTTAAGACCATACCTACCCAGAAACTCCTCATCACCTCTGTTTCTTTCATCTACATGTCCATTAAAGTCCACTCCAATCACCACTCTCTTTCCCCTGGGAATACTCTACGACTTCGTCCAACTTACTCCAGAATTCCTCTTTCTCTTCTACTTGGCATCCATCTTGTGGGGCATACGCACTGACAGCATTCAACATCACACGTTTGACTTCTAGCTTGAAACTCATGATTCTGTCTGACTCCCTCTTTACCTCCTTGGACACTCTTCACATACTCTTTCTTCATGATTGTGCCTACTCCATTTCTCTTCCTATCTACACCATGGTAGAACAGTTTAAATCTACCTCTAATGCTCCTAGCCTTGATTCCCTTCCATCTGATTTCTTGAACACACAGTACATCTGCCTTTCTTCTCTCCATCATATCGGCAAACTCTCTCTCTGCCTTTACCAGTCATAGTCCCTACATTTAGAAGTCCCTACTCTCACCTTCACATCCCCCCCCCACTCTCTCTCTCTCTCTCTCTCTCCCCTAACATGTCTTCCCCCTCTCCTCCTCCTCGATCTTCGACCAACAGTAGCTCAAGTTCCTCAGGCACCCTGCCAGTTAACAGCACCAGTGTTAACCTGGGCCTCGACTGATCCGGTATAGAAGTCTCATTTGTCATGATCCGCATGTTTGATTTGGCAAAGGTTTTACATCGGATACCCTTCCTGACATTTACCCGGGCTTGGGACTGACACTAGGAGTACACTGGCTTGTGCACCCCCTGTGGCTGGGTTATCTATCAACAAACATAAGAAAGGTTATAACAACCGCATAAACAATCAACAGGTAACCTCTTGGCCCAGGGGGACGGGCAGAGTGACCCTGCGTCGGTAGCCGAGCAATCCACCCCAACCCAGGCCGCCCCAACATACAATGCATCCGGAAAGTATTCACAGCAGTTCACTTTTTTTCCACATTTTGTCAAGTTACAGCCTTAGTCCAAAATTGTCATGGTTCGCCCCTTGGGGCAGAGAGCAGTACCCAGATGCTTAGCGAGTGTTCAAAATCATTTTAATAAACAACTCTAAAACCAGCTCGGAAGCTGAAACAAAACTAAACAGGTTTGGCAATGCAGACAAGATAACTCACGGTACAGGGAAAACAGGACAGGAGCGTGTATAAAACTCCAGAATGACAATGAATGACACAGCACCCAACAGAGGGGCTGTGTCCTTTAAATAAGGCTGGTGAACTAATTACTAAAACACAAAACAGCTGTGACTACTCAAGAAAAAAACAGAACAAGAAAACGAGCAGGACTATAGTGAAAATACACACACGTAAAACACATACAAGATAGAACATGAATACAAGACCCAAAATGACAAACAGGACCAAAATAATAAACAATAATAAATATAGAAACCCAGAAAAATAAACTTAGTGCAAGGTTGAACTAAATACAAAGTCAAGACCATAATAATAGAAAATAAAGACAGAAAAACCCAGAAAATGAACTTAAAGCGAGGATGTGGATTGGAGACCTTAACCTGGTGACAAGAAACATAAATTCAACACAAAGAGGAAACAAGGCTCCAACCCACGCCCTGACATTACCCACCTCTTAAGGGGTGGCTTCCAGACCACCCAAGGCAACATCAAAACAAAAAAACAAAGAGGCACCCTCCCAGGGTGGGTGGTGGGGGTTCAAGGCCAGGTGGGCCAAAAACAAATCGCCCCCACCCACCCCCACCCCCACAGAGCCCCAAAAAACAAGAAGTACAGACTGTGGGGCCTAACCAAAATCCACTGACCAAAAACAAAAATGGGTCAGGCGGCCTGTCAAAGTCCCAGGGCCACCGGACCAAAAAACAAGGCGGGTTGGGCAGTCTGTTGATGTCACATTTTCAGCTCGACTAAGCACGCTTTAGTGTTTTGGCTTAAAGACCTTGGCGTGGTGGCAACATATTTTTCCGGGGGGGGGGGGGGCAGAAAACACATGACACGATTGTAACTGGAGTATGTTAATTTTACACTATTTCTTTTTATTTTTTTAAATTTTGCATAGTAATATTGCATAATAAAACCTACGATTTGAAGTATTGTACAACCAAGGCTTGAATGTTGGCATATTGGGCCAGTTGGGGTTCCACCCAGATGTCCTGTGTTTGGACTTTTTACTGGTGTCATCCTTCTCTCCTCCCTCTGCTCTCACCTCTCCTGGACCCTCTGCCTGAACACTTTCCTCTCCTTGGCTCAACTTGCCCTCTCTGAGCCCTCTAGTTCAGGTTTTTTTTTTTTTTTTTTTTTTTTTGTTACTTATTTGTACCCGTAGGTAGACTTGGTTTGCAGTCTGGTGACAAGCCACCGGCTGCTGGTCGCTGCGTGCGCGAGCGCCCTAAACCTACATGTTTTTGGTGTGCGGGAGGAAACCGGAGAAATCCCGGAGTAAACCCGCGCAACACGGGGAGAACATGCAAACTCCACACAGCTCACTGTTGGTCGGGGGCTGGGATCGAACCCACGATCTCATGATCCCCGCGGTCCCCCGGCCAAGGGTAAAACTGTGCTGCCACAGTGCTAAACCACTGCGCCACCGTGCAGCCCAGGTTCTCTCTCTGTCTATGGTGGTATACAAACAGGTTAGAAAATACCAAATGTCATGTTTTGTCCTGCAAGATTTTTTTTTCATGGTTTACATAAATTACCAAAATGTGTATTTTTATTCCATTTTTTTTTCCATTGATGAAAAGTAGGAAAGGGAAGGGGAAAAACATTCATGATAATAATTTACTCATGCATACTTAAATTACGTATATGATCAGAGGTGGCTATAGTAGCCAGAAATTCTACTCATGTAAAAGCAGTGCTCTGAAATTAATAATTAAAAGTAGACAACTAAAAATTTCTGGTTGGATTAAGGGTACAAAGAGCACCCACTTAAAAACTTGTCATGACTTCAGTCTTGAAGGTTTGAGGTTTTTCTCCAAAATTTATAGCAATTTTCTTATGGTTTTCTACTTTTCTTTGTAAATTTATCTAAATTTGCAACACTTTTCCTCAAATTTGTAATTTTCTCTTGTAAAATTATAACTTTTCTTGTACATTTGAGACTATTATAAATTTGTGGATTATTTTATGGCTAATGTTTATCTTTTTTTAATCCAATCCAACTTTATTTATAAAGCTCTTTAAAAAGGACAGTTGACACAAAGTGCTGTACATCAACGATAAATAAAATATAAAAACAATAAAATATAGCTAAAGTACAAAACAGCACAAACAAAACAATAGTCATACAATAGAGACAACAGGAACAAATAAAATCAGTGTCTTAAACTGGGTCAAAAGCTAGAGAATAAAAATGGGTTTTAAGAGGAGTTTTAAAACTGGACAGCAAAGAAGCCTGTCTGATGGACAAAGGCAGATTATTATAAAATTAGTGTTTTATTAAATAAATTTGGAACAGAACGTGGCATTTTTTTTTACTTTTTTCCTCACACAATTTAAAATTTTGACCATAATTTTGTAGAGCCAGAACAGAACAATAACTTTAACTCTGAATTCAAAGAAATGCAATTATTAAAATTATATTTAAAGAAATAAATGAACTTAAATGACCAAATATGCAGTTATTTCTGTTACAATATTTCTATATATTTATAGTTTTTTAGAAATCTCCTCACCAACCCGACAGCAGAAAAAATCTCCCTTATTTTGAAATCCAAATCTCGGCACGTTTAGTTTCTCTGAAGGCTGCTGACAAATTAAAGTCATTGACTTTGTGAATTTCGGTCATCTTAACTTGCCAGATACATAATAATGAACATAAATTATTAGGTAATATTGTAGTAGCTGGTGAAGTAAATCCTCAGTGATTCATCAGTCACTCTTGGCTTTCCCTGCAATGAAGCCTAACCAGACCTGTTAGCTAAGCAACTCTTCATTGTTGTTCCAGTTACCAGTGGGGTAAAACCACCATAAATGCCTCCACTGCTTTTCTCTTGTACTTTTTTCCACATTTAAAGTACTTTAATAAGCTCATGCTTCTCTCAGACAGCAACGCTAGAGAGACATTCTCTGCCTGCAGAAACGGTCCCGTGGGCGCTGGGCAGGCGGGGCACTTCTGCGCGGATGACAGTCACATGCGTTGTTCGTGAGCGCGTTTGCGGAGCGTTTCTTTCACATTTAATTTTTCTTAAATTAATATATCATAGGTGTGGCGGCATACACACAGAAATGCTACCAGAGGAAACTCTGCGTTTGGAACCTGAAATGAGTATGTACAAAAAAAGTACCACATACTAGGTACTAATGGAAAACCCTTCAAACCGAGTAGAGTCGAGGCGAGTCGGGCTGAGTAGGTGCTAGTGGAAAAGGGGCTTTGTATTCGGTTGAAGATGCATCTGAACCTGCACCACAGATCTGAGGAAGAAGGAGGCTAAAAGCTAAGGGCTAGAAGCTAGCCAGCTAATTGCTAAGTGACGCAAAAGGTAGGGCAGAGTTGAATAGGTGAAGGATATTTCTTAAAGTGAAAGGCTTAAAATCAGTGTTTCAAGAAAGGCAGGGAAAATACAAAACAAATTTGCAGAAATAAATAAAATGTGAACAAAATGTCACAAACATTTCATTAAGTGACGTGTGAGCTATTAAAATGTGGGAAAAAAAAAGTGTTATCTGCTCCTTTTAGTGTTCGTATCCACACACTTTGCTCGGGGTTTTTTTTTTTTTTTTTGCATCTTCAAATGAAATAGTCAATCATCACATACTATGTAGATGGAGACCATGTTTGTTTTCATTACAAGCCATCTTTAATTGTTCGCCGGTGTTCTGTTGCATCTGAGCAACGCTGACTGTGCTACTTTCAGAGTTAGGTGCCCGAGCCTGTAACTCTGCAGGCACGCCTTTAAAGAGGCAGTACATGTGTGATATCCTACCGTGTAGCAATGATCACACTTGAGTTATTTCTTTGGCTAACTCTGCCATTTATTCTGTAACACACACAACAAGACTGAACATGGATTCTGCGCGGGGTTTTCACACTCTTGTTCTAATGTGTCCCCTTAATAGTAGTGCTGAACAATACAGGTAGTTCCCCCTAGAGGCATGTGCCAGTAATGTTTTAAATTAGACTTGCAGTCTACCACATCCCTCCCCTCTAGATTAAACTACTTTTAATTACACTAGCCAATTATGCTAGACATCCTGGAACTCCCATTTAACCCTAAACAATCACAGTTACTTTTAACTTCTTAAACACATGTGCCATACACATAATTTCTTTCTCTTTTTTTTTTTTTTACATGTATAACACACATAACAGTCTAACTGGGGATTTGGTTTGACTACCGCATCCCAGTGAGGTTCCAGGACGCATTCTTGTCCTGTGGCTGGGGAACTCACTACTGACTAAGTATAGTCCTTCAAGTAGTCTGGAGCTTTCCTAGCTCGCTGAGATCTTCTCACGGCAGGTGAGCCAACTGCAGGTGAAGACTCAGACTGCTCCACTGTTTCGGCTGCTGCAGTGCTGCCCGTAGAATCTGCAGAGACGGTTACCTCAGGTTTCACCTGAAGTGGTGGTTCGTTGATGCTCTCCTCAGGATGGGTGTCAGACAACACCTCTGGTGCCATCGGCAGGGGAATGGAGCTCCTACCACGAACTTGGTCGATGTGTCGCCTCACCACTTGTCCATGGCCTAATGTCACCTTGAATGACACAGGGCCTGTCTTTTCTGTTATTTCTCCTGGTACCCAGGCTGGTCCTGAGCCAAAGTTGCGGGTGTAGACCACGTCTCCTTCTCTCAGTATTCTCTCTCTAGCATGCATGTCATGATAACCTTTTTGTTTCTCTTGTTTATCATGCACTTTGTTTCTGAAGTCTGGATGTATTAAGTCAAATGTTGACCTCAACTTCCTTCCACACAACAGCTCAGCTGGTGACTTGCCAGTTGTAGATTGGGGTGTTATTCGATAGCTGAACAGAGCTCTCGACATTCGGATTTCAATAGAGTCTCCTGTCATCTTTTTCATGAGTGACTTGAATGTCTGCACGGCCCTCTCGGCTAAGCCGTTAGAAGAAGGATGGTATGGCGCAGTCGTGATGTGACGTATGCCATTCTTTTCAGAAAACTCTTGGAACTGTTCACTCGTAAAACATGTACCGTTATCTGATACTATGATTTCAGGTAGCCCATGTTGGCTGAAACTCTTTCTAAGACATTCAATGGTAACAGTAGAAGTAGAGCTACTCACAGAATATGCATCGATCCACTTTGAGTATGCGTCAACTATGATCAGGAACATTCTTCCCATCCATGGACCTGCGTAGTCAATGTGAATTCTTCTCCATGGTTTATCTGGAACTTCCCAGGGATGTAGTGGGGCTGCTGGAGGACTGTTCCTGTTCTCCTGGCATGCCGCACATGACTTCACAAGCGCCTCCACCTCTGCATCCATGTTGGGCCACCACATGTAACTCCTCGCCAACGCTTTCATGCGAGTGATGCCAGGGTGTGCTTGGTGTAGTTGTTGCAGTAAGGCATTCCTACCAGGTGGTGGAACAACCACGCGTCCTCCCCACAGGATACAACCTTCCTGGGTGCTGAGCTCATCCTGTCGTCGGGCATAGGGAATGAACTCAGGACTGTTCATCTTCGGCCATCCTCGCAAGATGTATTCTCGCACTCTTGCTAGAACAGGGTCTTTGTCTGTCCACTTCTTTATTTGTTGTGCGTTCACCAGGGGCACGCCGATATCTTCAAACAATAGCACTCTCTCCTCCTCCTCAGGCGTGCTGTCTCTTCCTCCATCCAAGGGTAGCCTACTCATCGCGTCAGCATTCGTATGGTCCCGTCCGGCTTTGTAAACGATGGTGTACTCATACGCTGCTAATGTAACGGCCCATCTCTGAATTCTCTGAGATGTCATCTGGGGTATGGCTCTCATTTCACTGAACAGTGAAATTAGTGGCTTGTGGTCAGTCACTATAGCGAACTGTCTCCCGTACAGGTATTTGTGGAATTTTTTTACACCAAATACTACTGCAAGGCCCTCCTTGTCTAGCTGGGAGTAGTTTTTCTCAGCTGCACTAAGAGTTCTTGAGACGAACCCTATGGGTCTCTCTGAGCCATCCTCCATACGATGAGAGAGTACAGCACCCACACCGTAGGGTGATGCGTCACACGCCAGGATGAGTGGTTTGTTTGAATCATAGTGCACTAACACACTACAGGACTGAAGTAGCGCTTTGGACTCTTCAAACGCCTTCTGCTGCTTGACCCCCCATGACCATTTTTCTTCCTTCTTAAGTAAGGTATGTAGTGGTGCCAGCAGCGTGGAGAGCTTTGGGAGGAACCTATGGTAATAGTTCAACAAGCCCAGGTAGGCTTTTAACTCAGTAACATTTTGTGGCTCAGGCGCCTCCGCAATGGCTTCCACTTTGTCTGTTAGAGGGTGTAGACCACTGGCGTTAATCTTGTGGCCTAGGAACACCACCTCTTTTCCCATGAACTCACACTTGCTTCTTTTCAACCTCAGACCGCTTTTCTCCAACCGTTGAAGCACTTCCTCCAGCGTTTTCAGATGTTCTTGTTCATTTGGTCCTGTACAAAGGATGTCATCCAAATAAATGGCAACATTCGGAATTCCACCTAGGATGCCCTCCATAGTTCTCTGGAATATAGCAGGACTGGAAGCTACTCCAAATGGTAAGCGTGTGTAGGTATATAAGCCTTTGTGTGTATTGATGGTTACATACTTTCTTGATTCTTCTTCCAGGACTACTTGTTGGTAGGCGTGACTCATGTCTAATTTCGTGAAGTGTCGGCCGCCATTCAGCTGTGCGAAGAGGTCCTCCACTTTAGGAATTGGATACTGATCCACCCGTGATGCTCGATTGACAGTGAGTTTGTAATCTCCACATATTCTAATGGAGCCATCCGGCTTTCTCACTGGGACTATGGGCGCCGCCCATTCTGCAACCTGCACTGGCTCAATGATCTTGTCATCCAGCAGCCTCTGTAGCTCGCTTTCAACCAGTGGCTTGACTGCATAGGGTACCGGTCGGGGTTTGCAGAATCGTGGTTGGGCCTCCTTGTCCACATTAATCTTTGCAGTGACACCTTTTAGCTGTCCTACGCCTTCTTTGAACACCTCAGCGTGTCTTTCGAGGATCTCCTCCAGCTGCAATTTGGGCTGAGATTCCACTTTATTCACCAACTGATCAATCATGGCCAGTTCTTGTAGCCAACTTCGCCCTAGTAGATTTGGTCCTTCGCTCCCAACTACTACTACAGGTAAGTCCTTTTCTTTGTTTTCGTGTTGCACCTTCACTTGTGCCATGCCTAGCACGTCTAGCTTCTCTCCTGTGTATGTTTTTAATTTTAATGAACAGGGATTTAATTCTGCTGTGTCTGTTTTCTTCCACAGTTGTGTATATTGCTGTTTACTTAATATGGTTACTCCACAGCCTGTATCAACTTCAAATGTTACTTTCATTCCATTAACATTCATGGTACGCGTGATGGGCGCTACCTTGGTCAGCTCCTCTGACGTGTTGTAAATTGTGTGAAAATCCATGTCTTCTGTATCACTTTCTCCCTCCCCTCTCAGTTGATTCGCTCGCTGTTCCTTTCCTGGGCCCTTGTTTTCATACTTTTGCCCATTAACTGTCGCTTTCAGCACCTGTGCGCTGTCCACCTTTATTCTACATGCTTTCTTAATGTGCCCTCGCTTGCCACAATTATGACACAGCTCAGTGGCAAATTTGCACTCGGCGGCATTGTGCTGGCCTTTGCAGCGATAACAACTGGGGAATTTGTGCTGAGTTTTGTCAGTCAACACTTTGTGGACACCTACTTGGGTCTTAGGCACACGAACATGCGTTGCTGTGTCCTCTGTTAGCTTCCCTTGCATCTCTCTCACATCTTTAGATGCTGTTTCCATCGCTTGGCCTAATTCCAAAGCCTTCGCAAAAGTGAGTTTTGTTTCAGATAAAAGTCGCCGTTGCATTCGGTCATCATTCACTCCACACACAAGTCTGTCTCTTAACATTTCTTCCAATGCGTCTTTGTAATCACAGTGCAGTGTTAATTTCCTCAATTCTGCCACATACTCTGCTATGGACTCAGTGTTCCTCCTTATGCGTGAATTAAATTTGAATCGTTGCACGATTTCACTCGGTTTGGGGCTGAAGTGCTTCTGAAGCTCCGCAGTAATCTGGTCGTATGTTTTATCTTTCGGTAATGCAGGGCTTATTAAATTTCTCAACAAGCTGTAAGTAGTTGCACCAACTCCACTCAACAGTACAGCCTTCCTTTTGTCTGGCTCCTCAATGTCATTAGCTTGGAAGAAAAAGTCCAACATTTCACTATATTCTTCCCATGACTGAGTCGAGTTATCAAAAGGGGTTACCGTTCCGATTACAGCCGCCATTGCTCGTCGTGGTGGGGAAACCTCGTTTTTCCTCCTCTGAACTTGCACTCGAACTACTGGAGTCACTTGAGTTCGCCACACTTGCAATGTTCTCTGTTTCTCGCCGCTGATTTTTTTTTCTTTTAATCCTCGTCGCCAATTGTGTGATATCCTACCGTGTAGCAATGATCACACTTGAGTTATTTCTTTGGCTAACTCTGCCATTTATTCTGTAACACACACAACAAGACTGAACATGGATTCTGCGCGGGGTTTTCACACTCTTGTTCTAATGTGTCCCCTTAATAGTAGTGCTGAACAATACAGGTAGTTCCCCCTAGAGGCATGTGCCAGTAATGTTTTAAATTAGACTTGCAGTCTACCACAACATGAAAAGCTCTCACACTTTTTTGTAACACTTTGTACACTTTATTAATCCCAGAGGGAAACATAGATGCGTACAACAGAGAGAGGGGAAAAAACAAACAAAAAACAATATGAACAAGATTACATTCGTGCGACACCCCAAATGTCTGTTCCGGTTTTATGTTGGTTAATTGCCCAGCCCTAGTGTATAGCATATCTTTCAACATTACACCTTTTCAAGACTAACATGCTAGTCAGCCATTACCAGTTCCTCATTGCAATAGCAATAGCATAATGTGCCATGAACCTCAGTAGAATAACCTGGGTTACCTTTGTATCACATTTTTTTACAGATTCAGAATTGTTCCACCCCTACTGAAGAACAGGACACCCATTTATCTATAAAGGACAGTAAACATTTGTCAGCTCATCCCATCCACATTACACGTACGTTAATCACCAGCGAAGTAGCTCTAACGTATAGAGAACAGCTCCAGGTATCAGGAACAATATTTGTAAGTGTACATTATCCATGTATTTGTTTGTTTGTTTGTCTGTTTGTAGGGATGTCTGTTCTCACTTTGACCCCACAGGGTTTCTGCCCCAAATTGGGTACAAACATCCACAATCCTCTCATGGGCGTAAACAAACACACACTTCTGCCTCACCCCACTGCCCAGCCTCAACTGGCCCAGTACTGTTTATGGGTGGGGTGGTTGTTGAGAGCCTGGACTCAGCAGATCTGCCCTGATCAATGACAGCATTCGCAGTTCCTTCCAGTAAGAGCTTTAAACTTAAGATGATGAGAGTCATTTGGCCACAAAGAAGGGAGAGCTTCCCAGGCAACTTCCTGCTACACAGCTTTTGTCATGGTTAAAGTCTTCCCAGGACAGGGTCTCAGTCCGATGAGGTGTCATATTTGAGTAGTAAAAGGAAGCCTTTCCTTGCTGCTGCTGACTGTGCTCTTTTTTCATGTCTTTTCACTGCGGTGTTTGTATAATGGGTGTCTTTATGAATGCAAGACATAGTGAATATATATGTTACTATTTAGTACAACCGCATATTTCAAGTAAACATCTGTCAAAATGGCTGGTTTAACTGAAATATAGTATTATTACAATAACACTGCTAAGAAAGTCAATGCAGCAGAGCCCTATGACTCAGAGGTGAGCGCAGTCAGCTCTTCTAAACACTGAATGGTGCGTACCACACTGTTAGTTATTTGACTAACTGTCTTTCTTTTTTCTCTCTGTCTGTCCCTCTCTTTGATTTGCAGACATTTATAGTCCTAAACAAAGGAAAAACAATCTTCCGCTTCAGTGCCACGCCTTCCTTGTACATCATAAGTCCTTTTAATCCATTTAGGCGAATAGCCATTAAGATTTTGATACATTCATATCCTTTCAAATGATTTGGTTCCTATGCTTTTGTGTGAATGAAATCAGATGCAATATTGTATTCGCATTTTTCCCTACTCCTTGCTAAATTGTGTATTGTAATAATACTGCATTTACACGGGGGTGGAGATTGCTGCAATATCGCTGAGCGATGACAAAATGGTCAGATATCTTAATGATCTTTCAATGATCTCCACAGTCCTCAAAGTTTTGACTCAGTCCAAAGCAGTGCTCAACAAAGATCACAAAAGGAAAATGATCTCTATACAATCTCTCAACAATCTCATCAATCTCCCAATGATCTCACAGCAATCTGTCCATAAATGGCATTTTTTTTCCCACCCCAAAGGTAGAGATAGCTGAGAGATCAGTGAGGGATTGCGGTGCGTTTGATGAAAGACCAATAGAGTTCATTGAAAGATCACTGAGAGATCAGTGGGAGATCAATGAGATTGTTGAGCGCTTCTTGAGAGTTCATTGAGAGTTTGTTGAGAGATGGCTTTCCTTTGATCATTGAGAGATTGTTTTGGACTGAGTCAAAACAATTGTGGTGACCATGGAGATCATTGGAAGGCCACTGAGAGATCACTAAGCGATCATGGCAACCCCTGAGAGATCGTTGAGTGATTGTTGAGAAATCTGAGATCATTGAATGATTGTTGAGAGACCTGGCCATTTTTTCATCTTTTGATGATCTCTCATTGATCTCCATCACCGTGTAAAGGGGGTAGAAGAGCACCAGAAACCTCAACTATATATACTGTTTATATATGCACACCTCTTTGGTCACCCAACAAACTCTCAATGATCCCTCATTGATCTCTCCTGGTCTCTCAATGATCTCTCAAGGATCTATAGTGTTCTATAGATCACTATGAAAATCATACAGTGATCCCCCAAACATTTCCACAGAAACAGCTTTTGTGAGGCTTCAGACGATTGAGAGATCAGGTTTGGTTTTGATCTCTCAATGGTCACCCAACGTCTGTGTTAAGGGGTTGTAGAGAATGTACTATCAGCTGTCAGCCCATCCTCCTGATTTAAACTTCAGTATTCCATTTTTGTTTCACTTATTGCTGTATTTAAATGTTGTCTTGCCATATGGACAGTGCTGCTCCTTAACTCTGATCTCACGCTATTCAGCATGATCATCATGTGTACGATTTTGACCAACTGTATATTCATGACATTCAGTGATCCACCAGAGTGGTCCAAACAAGTAGAGTGAGTACAAGAATAATCTACCCCATCAATCCCAGTCTTTTTTACATGTGTTTTAGCCCAGCTTTTACATTGTTGTTCTCTATTCTCTTTTCAAGGTACACTTTTACAGGTATCTACACGTTTGAGTCCCTCACAAAAATTGTCGCCCGTGGGTTTGTGATAGATGATTTCACCTTTCTCAGAGACCCATGGAACTGGCTGGACTTCATGGTCATTTCAATGGCGTAAGTACATGCATTTATTATAATAATAATTTAAAAAGAAACACACACACCACAAAAGCATCAGGATTTCCACATAATCAATAAGCAAAACATTTCAGCATCTACTGCAGTTTTTAATTGTTATTTGTAAACCACAGCAAATGCAGGATAAAAGAAAGTCAATCAAAACTGATGACAGAGCTCTGCATACAGTGGTGTCAAAAAGTGTTTGCCCCCTTCCTGATTTCTCATTTTTTGTATGTTTGTCACACTTAAATGTTTCAGATCATCAAACAAATTTAAATATTAGACAAAGATAACACAAGTAAACACAAAATGCAGTTTTTAAATGAAAGTGTTTATTACTAAGGGTTAAAAAAAAATCGAAACCTACATGGCCCTGTGTGAAAAAGTGATTCCTCCCTCCCACCCCCCGTTAAAACATAAATTAACTGGTTTATCACATCTTTGGAAAACTGATTTCAATTTCTGTAGCCACACCCAGGCGTGATTACTGCCACACCTGTTCTCAATCAAGAAATCACTTAAATGGGACCTGCCTGACAAAGTGAAGTAGACCAAAAGATCCTCAAATGTTAGACATCATGCTGTGATCCAAACAAATACAGGAACAAATAAGAAACAAAGTAATTGAGATCTATCAGTCTGTAAAAGGTTGTAAATCCATTTCTAAAGCTTTGGGACTCCAGCAACCCACAGTGAGAGCCATTATCCACAAATGGCAAAAACATGGAACAGTGGTGAACCTTCCCAGGAGTGGCCGGCTGACCAAAATTACCCCAACAGCACAGTGACGACTCATCCAAGACGTCACATAAGACCCCACAACAACATCTAAAGAACTGCAGGCCTCACTTGCCTCAGTAAAGGTCAGTGTTCATGACTCCAGCATAAGAAAGAGACTGGGCAAAAATGGCCTGCATGGCAACGTTCCAAGATGAAAACCACTGCTGAGCAAAAAGAACATAAAGGCTCCTCTCAGTTTTGCCAGAAAACATGTTAATGATCCCCAAGACTTTTGGGAAAATACTCTGTGGACTGATGAGACAAAAGCTGAACTTGTTGGAAGGTGTGTGTCCCATTACATCTGGCATAAAAATAATACAGGATTTCAGAAAAGGAACATCATACCAACAGTAAAATATGGTGGTGGTAGTGTGATGGTCTGGTGCTGTTTTGCTGCTTCAGGACCTGGAAGACTTGCTGTGGTAAATGGAACCATGAATTCTGCTGTCTACCAAAAAATCCTGAAGGAGAATGTCCTGCCATCTGTTTGTGACCTCAAGCTGAAGTGCACTTGGGTTCTGCAGCAGATCATTGATCCAAAACACACCAGCAAGTCCACCTCTGAATGGCTTAAGAAAGACAAAATGAAGACTTTGGAGTGGCCTAGTCAAAGTCCTGACCTGAATCCGATTGAGATGCTGTGGCATGACCTTAAAAAGGCGGTTCATGCTCAAAAACCCTCCAATGTGGCTGAATTACAACAATTCTGCAAAGATGAGTGGGCCAAAATTCCTCCACAGTGCTGTAAAAGACTCATTGTTAGTTATCGCAAACACTTGATTACAGTTGTTGCTGCTAAGGGTGGCCCATCCAGTTATTAGGTTTAGGGGGCAATCATTTTTTCACACAGGGCCATGTAGGTTTGGATTTTTTTCCACCTTAATAATAAACACCTTCATTTAAAGACTGCATTTTGTGTTTACTTGTGTTATCTTTGTCTAATATTTAAATTTGTGTGATGATCTGAAACATTGAAGTGTGACAAACATACACAAAAAATGAGAAATCAGGATGGGGGCAAACACTTTTTCACACCACTGTATGTCCTCGCTATTCTGACACTATTGTACATGGGGCTCGACGTTAACTTATGTGCTCATCACCACTGTGGCTACTAGTTTTGCAGAATTAGTAGCCACTCAGCCCTTTCACTAGTCAAGTGGTTGTCATTAGTAGTAACTGCAAGTTTTTTCATCTTTAAATTGCAGATTTCTTCCTCATAATGTGAAGAGTTTTTAAATGCACATTGTAGAGAAAGGATGTATGTGAAGCAATGAGCTGGATGACACAGAACTTTATTCTTTCTCCAACATATCAGCAAAACAGTGATAAGCCTTCAGCGCCACAGCGCTGAGGCTAAAAAACCTTTCAGCTCTCTGTGCACTCCCTTTTTATATCTTTATTCCCATGCATAGAGACCTGGTGCTTCCGACCAACATATATTGTTGTTTCACAAAGAAATGTGTGGCACATTAACATCACATACACTGGCGCCGCTATTACACCTTTCTTCTCTGAGCGGTCACAGCAGCTCTGGTCATTCTTCCTTTCCCCGGGAAAGCACATAGTCCTTACTGTCCCTTCTGACCCCCCCGGCGACACCTCCTCATTCGGTCCATTGTTCTCCTGTTTCCTCCTGCCTTGCTGGGTGTGACAAAACCCTCACACACTATGCCCCCACAACATCACAATTTTTCTGTTTCTTTAGGAAATTTTCAACTTTTTTCTTGAAAACGTTTTAATAAAATAAAATTTGTGACTTTATTCTAATAAATGTGAATTTATTTCTTGCAAATTCTTTTGACTTTTTCTTTTTGACATTCCTGACAGTTTTGCATTTGTTACATTCACATTTAAAAAAAAATTATTGACTTTGTATTTGTGGAGTTTTTTTTTTTACTTCTTGCTTATTTTAAATTTGTGATTTTTGTCCTATAGACTTTATCACAAGTGTGCTAACTTTTTCTTATGAATGCAATACTTTCATTAATCCAGGTGTATTTTTGCAGGGATTTTATATTAAACAGAATATCCCACCTGCCAAAGTGGCCAATAAGATTGATTTACCTACAGGCCACAGCAAATTCCACCAGAATTTGATTAGATCTAGCCCTTATTATATGATATTTATTGGTTATATAATGTATGCAGACAAGCTGCAGGGTCTTGGTGTGTGCTGGTTCAGTGGTGCCAGTTAAGGAAACAGTGCCATCATGAAAGTTCTTAGTAATGATTATTTTTACTTTAATTCATATGCAGCGGGGAAAATACAATTAGGCCCAGAAATATTTGGACAGTGACACAATCTTCATGATTTGGGCTCTGCATGCCACCACGTTGGATTTGAAATGAAGCAACTACAGCGGAATTGAAGTGCAGACTTTAAGGTTTAATTCAAGGGGTTGAGCAAAAATATAAGATTAAACATGTAGGAATTGTAGCTATTTTTATACAAACGCTCCTCATTTCAGGGGCTCAAAAGTAATTGGACAAATAAACATAACCCTAAGTAAAATGTTACTTTTCAATATTTTGTTGAGAATCCTTTGCAGGCAATGACTGCCTGAAGTCTGGAACCCATGGACATCACCAAACGCTGGGTTTCCTCCTTTGTGATGCTTTGACAGGCCTTTACTGCAGCTGTCTTCAGTTGTTGCATGTTTGTGGGTCTTTCTGCCTTAAGTTTTGTCTTGAGCAAGTGAAATACATGCTCGATTGGGTTGAGATCTGGTGATTGACTCGGCCATTGCAGAATATTCCACTTCTTTGCTTTAAAAAACTCCTGGGTTGCTTTGGCAGAATGTTTTGGATCATTGTCCATCTGTACTGTGAAGCGCCGTCCAATCAACTTTGCTGCATTTGGCTGAATCTGAGCAGAAAGTACCGTATTTTTGGGACTATAAGGTGCACCGGATTATAAGGCGCAGTATCAGTGAACGGTCTATTTGATGGTCTATTTTCATACATAAGGCGCACCGGATTATAAGGCGCATTAAAGCGAGGTAGTCGGATCCGGGAAAAATTATTTTTTTGCGTGCATGGAAAGAAAATCCTATCTATAGTCATTATAGACACATATAGCGCGATTGTCTGGGAGTGTGAATGACCTGTTTCACGAGCAGGTGGAACGTTTTTGGTCCGTGGCTGTTTACATCGCCATATTGGCCAGGATACTCACTCGGTACTCGATACGGCTCGCTCTCCGGCGGCGGCCCTGATAAGTAAACGTATGCCAGGATGCTTGTATTCTTTCGTCCCAAAAATATCATTTTTAAATATTAATTACAGCTAAACGGGAGCAGTTTCGATGTGGAAATTTCACATACAAATCCTAATATACGTGTTCTATACATCATCAGCTTTTGGGTTTCGACTACCTCGCGAGGTAGTCGGATCCGGGAATTTTTTTTTTTTTTTTTTTTTTTGCGTGCATGGAAAGAAAATCCTATCTATAGTCATTATAGACACATATAGCGCGATTGTCTGCGAGTGTGAATGACCTGTTCCACGCGCAAATGTACGTTTTTTGGTCCGTGGCTGTTTACATCGCAAACGGGAGCAGTTTCGATCCATGATCCATTGGCAGATAGTGGCGTAACTCGCTAGCAATTTAACTTTGAACGACCTGTTGACACCAGTATCTAGCGGTTGGAGTTCTTTGGTTAATCCACCCGGAATGCTGGCAAGCTCTGAATTAGTTTGCTTCACTTGGGTTTTGACAGTATTGGTGAGATGGCCCCGCGGATGGAGTCGCAGATCAATAGGGACAGAGATTTGTGGCAAAAGCCATCCGGCCATTATGTTGAAGCACATATTACTCCGCGAGGCTCCTGACTACCGTAATGCTCCGACAATCCATCAAGCGGTTCGGCTTCGTAGCTTACCAAAGTCGTACTAAAACATTTTTGACAGATTTTTGAGCGCCGTGTACCACATAAAACCGGTTCGAGGTGAGTAAGCACAACCAGAATTAATACATAAGGTGCACCAGATTATAAAGCGCACTGTCGATTTTTGAGAAAATTAAAGGATTTTAAGTGTGCCTTATAGTCCAAAAAATACGGTATATCCCTATACACTTCAGAATTCATCCGGCTGCTTCTGTCTTTTGTCACATCATCAATAAACACAAGTGACCCAGTGCCATTAGAAGCCATGCATGCCCATGCCATCACACTGCCTCCACCATGTTTTACAGAAGATGTGGTGTGCTTTGGATCATGAGCTGTTCCAATTCTTCTCCAAACTTTCTTCTTCCCATCATTCTGGTACAGGTTGATCTTAGTCTCATCTGTCCAAAGAATGCTATTCCAGAACTGGGCTGGCTTCTTCAGGTGTTTTTTGGCAAAGTCAATTCTGGCCTTTCTATTTTTGAGGCTGATTAATGGTTTGCACCTTGTGGTGAATCCTTTGTATTTACTCTCATGAAGTCTTCTCTTTATGGTAGACTTAGATACTGATACACCTACTTCCTGGAGAGTGTTCTTCACTTGAGTGGATGTTGTGAAGGGGTTGTTCTTCACCGTGGAAAGGATTGTGCAATCATCCACCACTGTTGTCTTCCGTGGACGTCCAGGCCTTTTTGAGTTCCCAAGCTCACCAGTGCACTCTTTTTTTCTCAGAATGTACCAAACTGTTGATTTGGCCACTCTTAACATTTCTGCTATCTCTCTGATGGATTTCTTCTTTTTTTTCAGCCTCAGGATGGTCTGTTTCACCTCCATTGAGAGCTGCTTTGACCGCATGTTGTGTGTTCACAGCAACAGCTTTCAAATGCAAACGCCACACCTGGAATCAACTCCAGACCTTTTAACTGCTTAATTGATGACAGGTTAACCAGGGAAGAGCCCATGCAGCCTTGTTTTTTTTATTTTTTATTTTTTTTTTGCAGCCTTCTGAGTCAATTGTCCAATTACTTTTGGTCCCTTGAAAAAGAGACGGCTACGTATTAAAGAGCTGTAATTCCTAAACCCTTGCTCCAATTTGGATGTGAATACTCTCAAATTACAGCTGAGAGTCTGCACTTTAAGCCCATATTGATTATATAATTGTATCCTGAATATGTTTTCGTAAACAGCTAAAATAACAAAACTTGTCACTGTCCACATATTTTTGGGCCTAACTGTAAGTATTGAACACATCAACATTTTTCTCATTAAACATATTTCTGATGGAGCCATTGGCCTGAAATTTTCACCAGATATCAGTAACAACTCAAGTAATCCATACATACAAAGAAATCAAGGCAACTGTGTTCACAAAACAAGTTATATTTAATAAAGTAGAATGACACAGGGAATAAGTATTGAACACAAGAAGAAAAAGAGGCGCACAAAGCCATAGAAAGCCAAGAAACCAGCTGAAATCCATCAGGTTTTAGGAAGCCATCCCATCCCTCATTATTGCAAATAAATTTCAGCTGGTTAAGTCCTGATTAATAATAATAATAATAATAATACATTTTATTTAAGGCGCCTTTCAAGGCACTCAAGGACGCCGTACAAGAATAAAACAATCAATAAGACACATTTAAAAACTCATCACAAGTTCAAGAATCACAGAGAATAGGCCTTAGTGAACAAAAAAGTCTTGAGGTGTGCGATTTGAAGGTAGAAAGTGAGTTTAAATTCCTGAGGTCCGGTGGAAGGGAGTTCCAGAGGCGGGGGGCGGTGCAGCTGAATGATCGGAGGCCCATGGTGGTCATGCGTGCAGGAGGGACAATAAGGTTGATAGTAGTTGATGATCTGAGAGTTCTGAATGGTGTATGGACGGAGAGGAGTGCAGCCAGGTATGGGGGGGCGAGGCCATGGAGGGCTTTGTAGGTGAGGAGGATGATTTTATAGTCAATGCGGTGTTTGATGGGGAGCCAATGGAGGTGCTGCAAAACTGGAGTGATATGATTGGTGGATGGAGTTCTGGTAATGATCCGGGTGGCAGCATTCTGGACCTGGACCATTCTTAAGAGATTTGAGGGGGAGACCAGAAAGGAGGGAATTACAATAATCCAGGCGGGAGGTAACGAGAGAATGGACCAGGATGGCGGTGCTGGCAGGGGTGAGGGAGGGACGGAGACGGTTGATGTTACGTAGGTGGAAAAATGCTGACCGGATGACATTATTGATGTGGGATTTGTAGGAGAGGGTGCTGTCCAATATTACCCCAAGGTTGATTGATAGCCTTTAAAAAGGTCTGTGAATATCAGATTATCACACTATAATGAACTCATGATGGGTAGAAGCAAAGAGCTCTCTATAGACCTTCGCAACCTTATTGTTGCAAAACATAATGATGGCAATGGTTACAGGTGCATTTCTAAATTGCTGAATGTTCCAGCGAGCACTGTTGGAGCCATCATTTTACCATAAACTGGCCACAACCAGGAGCTCCTTGGAAGATTTCTGACAGAGGAGTCAAAAGAATTATCAGAAGAGTTATCTAAGAGCCAAAGACCACTCATGGAGAGCTTCAGAAAGACCTGGAGTTAGCAGGTAGTGCTGTTTCCAAAAAACCGATAAACAATGCATTCAGCCGACATGAGCTTTATGCCTGCTCACCTTATCAAAACTCCATTGCTGAAGAAAAAGCATGTTGAAGCTCATTTAAAGTTTGCTGCATAGCATTTGGGCAAAAATTGAAAACGAGACCAAAATTGAACTTTTTGGATGCCACAACACATAGCATGTTTGGAGGAGAAATGGCACTGTACATCCCATCATGGTGTGGGGTGTTTTTCAGTAGATGGTACAGGCAGACTTCTTATAATGGAAGGAAAGATGAATGGACAAATGTACAGAGACATCCTTTACAAGAATCTGTTGCTATCTGCCAGGATGCTGAAGATGAAACGAGGGTGGACATTTCAGCAAGACAATGATCCCAAACACACAGCCAAGGAAACTCAACTGTCTCCAGAGAAGGAAATTAAAGCTGCTAGAATGGCCCAGTCAGTCACCTGACCTGAATCCAATTGAAAATCTATGGAACAAACTGAAGATCGGAGTTCATAAAGACACCCATAGAACCTTTAAGATTTGAAGACAGTTTGTGTGGAAGAATGGGCTAAAATTACTCTTGAGCAATGCCAGCACCTAGTTTCTTCATACAGGAGGCGTCTGGAAGCTGTTATTACCAACAAAGGCTTTTCTACTAAATATTAAATGAATTTCACCAAGCGTGTTCAATACTTATTCCCTGTGTCATTCCACTTTATTAAATATAACTTGTTTTGTGAGCACAGTTGCCTTGATTTCTTTGTATGTATGGATTACTTTGGGCTGTTACTGATATCTGGTGAAAATCTCAGGTCAATGGCTCCATCAGAAATATGTTTAATGAGAAAAATGTTGACCTGTTCAATACTTATTTTCCCCGCTGTAGACGATTCATAATTGGTGTCAGAAAAGCTGAGAAAAAATACTACAACTACATTTATACATGTTCCCCTTAGTAATCATCATTATACTGTACATATTCCATTAAAAAACTGCAAATTCAAAGTGATTTACATTAAAAAGATGATGCACTTGAATTTTAGTGAGACTAAGATCGCCATCATTTTCTTTAAAGGTGCATTCCAGTGGATATAAATTCCCTTAAAAATAAATCTACATTTGTCAAAAATGGTTTCTTATGCCCTTTTTTCTATTAAAAAATGGACTTACAGTTACTTGTGAAAATCTTTTTCTTAGACCTCTGCCTCCAAATGCTGGGATCTATGAATATTCTAATTAGGCCCACCCACATCCTGGCCACAAGGATGCTGTTGGTGCTTCCTCTCCTCGAGCACCAGGCAGAAACAACCACACACAAGTTTGCAAGCTGGCAAATTTGACCAGAAAATTATAGTATTGAAGATCTAATGCTTAAAAAAATGATAATGCTGCTGTATTTTCGGAGGGTCTAAACCATGAGTGTGCAGTGAGGGCCATTCCACTGCAGATTTTCTGGTCCACCCGGTGTCTTAAGCAGGTGTTTTCAATTAGCAGGAATCCTTGAAGTTGATCATAGCAAACACCTGCTGAAGACACTGGGTGTAACAGAAAACCTGCAGTGGAATGGCCCTCCATGGACATGATTGCCCAGCCCTGGTCTAAATGATAGGGCTAGGAATCACAAGGGATCTCACTATACAATATGTATCACGGTGCAATACAATCACAATACTACAATTTCTTCAGTATTGCGATACCATATATGATGCATAAGTCATAAAAGATTGCTATGTATGTTTAGGGATTGGTGCATCATCAGGAGTTTCAAGTATTGTGATTCTACATTGAATGAATCTTTTGCCCCACCAGTAGCACCATGTAATACACTAAAAGTCAATTGGTTTTTATTACTCTGGTACTTAAATAGGTATGCATGTATTTGTATCATTTATTAATAATTTTTAATGAAGTATCACAATACTGCATCTCTGAATTGAGTCAGTATCACCACCACAAAGTATCATAGTAGTAAAATACATCAGTATTTTCCCCACTCCTACTAAACAACTATTCAGCACATGTAGAGAACACGAGCAAAGCAGTATGGTGTATAACACTGGTCGCTACCTCTTCCGTTGGCTGGGATGTGATCCCATAGAGCTGCCCCAAAGCATGGGGTAGCACGAAACACAGTGCAGCTCTGGCCATTTGCAGATGGAGATCAGGCACGTTTGGTCGCCGTGATGGTGCTGCTCATGCAGCTCCAGACCTCTCCACAGTAACTAACACTCCACTCTACCTTCATTCCATGCAAAACAGCGTATTTTACTTTGCCATGCTGCGTGGCAGTGAAACTGTCAGGTGATTACATCTGATTTCTCCTCCTGTCTAACGGTGTAGCAGTGTTTGTCATCTCTCCAAAAATGTCTGAACAAACAACTTAACATGTGGAGCATCTAAATATGTCCAGGCTTATCTGGATATTTGTGAATCATTTTCTTTGTAGCACATTAACTATTTGACACAAGGCTTTGACATTTACTGTACTTAAAATCATACCGTCAGTAATCTGCGTGTCCTGCTGGAATCTTATGAATTAATAGACTAATGATAGCTAGCACTCTGTTACACAAACAAATAATAAATCCTGTGATAAAAACACAGACTTACCAGTTGAACTTCATGCCCACTTGTAAGCATGGTTCCCCAGGATAATGGTTGGAACTGTACCAATCCTTAAAAGCGGTTTAATAGTAAAACACATCCTAATTTGGTTCAAGTTTTCGAAGCAGCTGTCCAAAAAAGCACTAACTGGCCCTGGAGGCTAGTATTGCCTTCTTCCTCTGAGGGCAGGAGCTTAGTTGTATAGCCATACCCAGTGCCTAGTCCTGATTGGTTTGCCATTCTATTAACATCATCAGATTGGTCTGTCTAAATTCGCCTTTTGGGGAGGGAGGCTGCGCTTCCACAGCAGAAAAACACAGACATGGCACTTATGCCTGAGTTCACTGTTGATGTGTCTTGTATGTCATAAAAAAAACATCTTACAGAGATGTTATCAAGAAAAAAAATGTATTTTTTCACCATAGTGTCACTCTAAATCCTGTCCATTCAAATGTGTTTTCACGTGGACTGCATCAAAATGTGGGCTTGAAAACACAAGGATAAAGTTGTAAACAACAAACTGCTGTTTTGAAGTCAGTTTTATGCACATTTTTATGTACTCTTCTATCTAAATGTTACACTGGGCAATGTTGTACAAATGAGAAAGATTCTGTAAAACATTAAAGGCGTCATTGACTGCACTTTTTCCACATTTTAATAGCTCACACGTCTTAATGAAATGTTTGTGACATTTTGTTCACATTTTCTGTAATCCTTTTTTTTTCCACAATATCTTTATTGAACCTTTTTTTTTTTAACAAACATAATACAAACAATCAAACACTAACACTAAAGTACTACAAAAAAAAAAAATGCACTAAAAACACCAACAACCACCAACAAAATCAAGTCTTCAACAATGCTCCTCTGTTTAGTCTAGACAATCCAATACATAAGTATACATATTATGTTCACCAGTTTGGAATTTACAAGGTCCACACACATCATTCACCTTCTTCTTCAAGAGTTATGTTTAAATTTTTTACATAATCAATAAAAGGTCTCCATATATTCTCAAACACAATTTCCTTTGATTTCAGTATATATGTTATTCTTTCTAATGGAAGGTTTGTTAACATCTGTCTTAACCACTGAGTCACATCTGGTCTATGAGTCTTTTTCCATAATAGTGCAATACATTTTTTGGCATTAAGCAAACTGAGGTCTATGAATGTTCTTTCACTTTTATTAAAATTATGCTTTTCTGGGTACAGACCCAACAAAAACAGTTTAGGATTCAATATGATTTGTTTTGAGATTATTTTTTCAATTGTTACCCTCACCTCTTCCCAAAACATTCTTATTAATCTACATTCCCATAAACAATGAAATAGGGTTCCTTTACTTTCCATGCATTTTGTGCATGTATCTGGTATATTTTTGTTATATCTATTTAACTCCTCCGGTGTAACATACATCCGCATTAGCCATTTGAAATGTATCAATTTAAGGCGTACATTTATTGATTTGGTTTGAGCTTCTGTACAAGCCAATTCCCATTGTTCCTCTGAAATTTCAATTTGCAGATCTTCTTTCCAGTAGTTTAATCTTTTCAGTGAATTTTCACTTGAAGATAGTGTCAATGAGTTATAAAACTCTGAAATAATACCCTTTCTTTTACTATCTTTCATCATCATTTTTTCCAAGGATGAATAAATAGGTCGAGTGAGAGCTTTATTTTGATTTGATCGAATAAAGTTTCTAAGTTGAAGATATTTAAAAAAATGTGTTCTATTGAGATTAAATTTGATCCTCAGCTCTTCAAAAGACATTATGTTGTCTGCACATGGCAAATATAAATCCTGAATCTTTTGTATCCCTTTTAAATTCCATACTTTAAATACAGCGTCCGCTCTCCCTGGTTTAAAATATTGATTACACCATATTGGACTAAATTGTGACAATAACTGTGGTTCTTTTAAATAGTTTTTAGCTTCACACCATATTTTGATCATATGCTTTACAAATGGATTTTTAACTTGTTTTTGTAATTTTTTTGCCGAATCTGAGTATATGAATATGGGAAGAGGTAAAGGTAAATTGTATGATTCCATTTCAGTCCAGTGAGGGAGATCATTTGATGAAAAATAATATGTCATAGACCTCAGTTGTGCCGACCAATAATACAACATAAAATTTGGACATTTCAGACCTCCACGATCAAATGGTAAATATAATAAAGACAAACGTAATCTAGCCCTCCTGTTGTTCCATATAAATTCCACTAACTTTTTTTTTATTCTTGAGAATAGATCTAAAGGTGGTGATAAGGGAATGTATTGAAATAAATAAAGTATTTTAGGTAAAATATTACTTTTAAGTATATTGATTCTCCCGATCATCGACATTGGTAGTGACATCCATCTCTGAGTTAACTCATTGATATCTGACATTAAGGCTTCATAGTTGACACTGGCGACTGATTCTAGCTTAGGCATAATTTGGATTCCTAAATATTTAAACTGATTTACAACATTGAATTGATTTACCTCAGGGGCTGGGTAATTTCTCTGGGTCTCATTTAGCATTAATATTGAAGATTTAGTTTTATTTATTTTATATCCTGATATTTCCCCAAAATTCTTTATTAAATTCAACAAGGTTGGAATTGATTTTTTTAGATTCGACATAAACAAAATTATGTCATCGGCGTACAGGGAGATTTTATGTTCTGTTGGTCCAACTTTAATTCCATATATTTGTGAATGTAAACGTATCGCTATCGCTAAAGGTTCAATTGCCATAGTAAACAGTAAAGGTGAAAGTGGACAGCCTTGTCGACATCCTCTATTGATTTTTATTGGTTTTGAAATATTGTTATTTGTTAGGATTTCTGCTGTAGCATTATTGTATATTATTTGAACCCATTTTATGAAATTATTTCCAAGTCCAAACCTTTGTAGGACTTCAAAAAGAAAGGGCCATTCAACTCTATCAAAGGCCTTTTCGGCGTCCAATGATAGGAGAGCTGTATCCGGTGCTTCTTTATTAAAATAAATAATATTAAATAGTCTTCTTACATTATGGAAGCCTTGTCTACCCTTTATAAAGCCATTCTGATCTCGATTAATAATATTTGGTAAAATTTCTTGTATTCGTCTTGCTAAAATTTTACAGATTATCTTAAGGTCGGCGTTTAATAGGCTTATTGGTCTCATATTTTCACATTTATTAGAGGGCTTACCTGGTTTTGGCAGCAGTATAATTAAGGCATTATTTATGTATGATGGTAAATTATTATTTTGAAATGCTTCTAAAACCATTTCCAAAAAAGGTTTTATTAATTTATTCTTAAATTTTTTATAAAGGTCAACTGGAAGACCATCTGGTCCTGCACTTTTTCCTGATTTCATATTATCAATGGCTAGCCCAACTTCTTCTTGACTAATTTTAGACTCCAATATCTCCCTATTTTCATTTGGAATACACGGTATAGATAGTTCGTTCAAAAACCCATTTAGTTTTGTTAAATCAGGTTCATTTTTGGTATCATATAATTTTTCATAGTAATCTCTAAAGGCTCTATTAATTTCTAAAGGATCTATAACTACCTGTCCGTTACTTATAATACTGGTAATTGGTGTTTTAATTTCCAATTGTTTAATCTGCCATGCTAATAATTTTCCTGATTTTTCACCTTGTTCATAAAAAGATTGTTTCAATCTTAGAAGACTCGAGGCAGCTCTATTCGCTGATTTTTTGTCGTATTCAGCTCTCAAAATCAGTAATTCATTCTCCAACCTTGGGTCACTTCCTGCATACACTTTTTCCTGAAGACTTTTTATTTTATGTTCCAATTTAGCTCTCTCCTCTCGAGTCTTCTTAGATTTTGATCCTGTATAACTAATAATATGTCCCCTAATAAAAGCTTTGAAAGCCTCCCACTTTACACATGCTGATGTTTGTGTAGTATTGATGTCAAAGAACTCGTCTGTTTTTCTATATACTTGACAAATTCCTCATCCTGAAGCCATTTATGCTGAAATTGCCATCTACCTGATTCCTTTGTCAATTTTTTATCTACATATATTAGACAACAGGGTGCATGATCAGAGATCACGATGTTATCATAAAAGCAGTTTTGAATCTTGGACCTTAATTCTGTGGAAATCAAAAAATAATCAATACGTGAGAATGTCTTGTAGGTACTGGAATAACAAGAATAGGCTTTAACTTGTGGTTTCATTTCTCTCCATATATCTAACAATCTCAATTCTTTCATAAAATGGTTAATAGTCATCCTGCATCCAATGTGCGTACAATCCAGTCCTGTTGATCTATCCACACCTGGATTCAATGTACAATTAAAATCCCCTGCTATTATATGTTGCCCTGTAAGTGATGATAAGATGAGAAATAAATTAGCAAAGAACTTCTGATCATCTATATTGGGACCATATAAGTTCACAAGATTTATATTTTCTAATAGCAAAGAACCTTGAATGATTACATATCTTCCAAATTTGTCTCCAATTACATTTTTCACTTGAAAAGGAACTGATTTATGTATGAGAGTCATAACTCCCCTGGCTCGGGATGAAAATGAAGAGGTGAATACACTTCCCTGCCATCTACTCCTAATTCTTTTAACATCCTCCTCTATCAGATGAGTTTCTTGTAAAAACACAATTCTTGAACCCATGTCCTTTTTTTTATTCATAACTTGTTTAAGTTTTTTTAAATTTTGTAGACCTCTGCAATTCCATGAAGTTAAATTAAGATTAACACTTTGGTCCATGATCAATAGAGAGTTTGGGATTACCTTGCAGTGTAAACATGCTCATACAGAGAAGCAAAAACATGAGTGGTTGAACATTCATCCTACAAACTACACACAAACAAATTTCCCCTTCCCACACTTGTGGCAAACCCCCCAAAATCAAAAGAAAAATTCTGTCTCCCGATATAGCCATCGACCGTTCCACACCCACGGGGAACAGCCTAAGCCACTCCTTCTTCATCCTCCCAATCACCCTAACTCTACTGCTTTTAATGACGTAACATTAACTCTCCTCTGTAGTTTTCCAACTTAACTCCAAAATTTTTAACAACTTTGTACATCATAGTTTTTGGTTTTTTTTTGTTTGTTTTGTTTGTTTTGTTTTTTTAATATATAATACAATCTATATTTTGTAAACTTACTATTTACTTCAAGTCAGTCAGATGCCTGTGCAAATGCTTAATTATTCTACCTTATATTTTGTTCATGCTTAGCTCCCACCAGTCTCTTCTTCTTCTTTGATCTTCTTGATGAACTCCTGCGCCTCCTCTGGGGTCTTGAAAATGTGGGTTCTGCCCTCATACGTGGTCAGCAGTCTCGCAGGATAGATTACACCATGACGAATCCCAAGGTTGCGCAGCTCCTTACGTATGGGATCAAACTGCTTCCTCAATTGCTGGATTCCTGTGGCCAAATCTGGGTAGAACCGCACCTGCTGGTCCTGGTGTTTAATCTCTCCTTTAGCACGTGCAGCGTTGAAGATCTTCATCCTGTCTCTGTTGCTAAGAAACTTCATAATTAAGGTCCTCGGCGGTCCCTTATCTCTCCGTGGGCCAATACGATGTGCTTTTTCCAGAACCACTGCTGATTGCAACTCCTCGCTGCCCAGCACCTCCGGAATCCACTTTTCCAGAAAGGAACATACGTCCCGACCTTCTGATTCCTCTGGAAGACCCACCAGCCTCAAATTATTCTGTCTCGACCGAGATTCCAAATCCAAAATATTATCTTCCAGAGATTTATTTTTTTTTTCCAAAGTGCGCACCTTTAATTGAAGACGGGTGACGTCATCTTCAGCACTAGCGAGACGGAGCTCCATCTGCGCCGTTCGTTCTAGACAGTCACCCAATTCCTTTCTTATTCCTTCCAACGCTGTCATAATCCCATCAAATCTAGAGGAAAAGTCCGCTCGCATTGAACTCATGGCAGCCATCAGCGCATCTGCGCCATTCCCCGCATATATCGCACCTTTGCCAGCCTCCTCCGCCATATATGGAGTTTTGTTTGCTGCGTCACAGACCTGAAAGTCCGTTAATTTGGACTGTTTCGGCGGCTCGCTTTTTCGTTTTCCTGGTTTTCCAGCCTTAGGCTTCGCCGACATATCCTCGCCCAAATGCTGGGATACGTTCTGTCCCAAATGAGAGAGTTATTTGCCGATTTTTTTTCTCCAGGAGCAGAGCAGAGCGAGACACGTCCGTCCTACGTGGCAGCCATAACCGGAAGTCTCTGTAATCCTTTTAATTATTGAAGCTGATTTGTTTTTTTTATTTTTCCTGGCTTTCTTTAAACACTCTGATATAAGGTCTGTCACTTTAAGAACCATCCTTCACTGTTTCATCTCTGCCCTCCCTCTTACGTCAGTTAGCCATTATCGCTTACTAGCTTTTAGCCTCCCAGTTCAGTTGAGCAACGCTCTGGTTCACTAAACCACAGCTGATGGTGTATCTCGTGTCAGTCTGGTCTATCTCCCAATAAATCTTGCCGTGATTCTACAACAAATCACTAACACCGTGCACTGGACAATTGCCGCAACCTGAGGTGAGCTACCGAGCCAAGAGATCTCAAAGGGCAATGTGGCTCTGTGGGACTCCACTCTGGTCTCACAGCCAGCTGAAAGCTGGAGTGACTACGCTGCCCATGAGAGCAGAGCGGATCCATGGAGGATGGTGAGGTTGCTGGGTGTGAGAGCCAGCAGCATCTGGTCCCGGGACATTTTGATTGCAGGGAGCTGGATGCTTTGTCGTGATTCCGCGGCCGATCGCCTGTACTCGCTTGTGGCTCACACAGCCAGCTAAAGGTAGCCTATGAGCCCCTGAGCTATTAACCCATGAGCTAACACTGGTACCAGGATGCTGGCTGTAAGCGCAACTTGTATTGTTATTTTCTTCAGATCTTAGCCACCCTAATAGCCATCCTTGTTATCACCTGGTTTGGCGGTGTGCCTCGCGTCACTGCAGCCTATCTCTGTAGTTTTGTCGTGAGTCTGCGGTGGATCGCGCATACCAGTGTTATGCCGATAACTCCCCCTCCAATCCGGGGGAGTTCTCAGCATAACACTGGCCAGTAGCCTGGTCCCAGGCCATAAAAGTGGTTGGTGTGCCATGGCGGGCGATCCGCTGTGGAATCATGATGAAACCGCTCGGAGATGGGCCGGAGTGAACCAGGTGGTAACAGGGATGGCTATTAGGGTGACTAAGATCTGAAGAAAATAACTGTATAAGCTGTGCTTACAGCCATCATCCTGGTACCAGTGTTAGCTCGTGGGCTAATAGCTCAGGGGCTAATAGGCTACATTTAACCACCACTTCAATCTCCATGATGAACAACTAGGCGGGCCAATAATAGAGCAGTGGGTGGGTCTTTCGGACGGCAGTGGGTGGGCTTTCAAGACTTGACATAGGAAACTTTCCCGGAGAGTCAAAAAAACGTTTTTTGGCGTTTCTCTGAGAAAAACAAGATAAAGGCAGTGTGGTTTGTTCTGATCGTTGACTGTTTGGAAAATTTTTGGCTAATTATATGACCAGTTAACACATTAGAGACAGTTAAAACCTACAAACACACAATTTTTCAGTCAATGACCCCTTTAACACCAATTTATACTAAATATCCACAGCAGTTTTTGCATTTGAGAAGTAATGATTTAAATTAGTAGTGATACATATTTTATTGTCTCACACTGTAGCAACTGTTACATCCTAAAAAAAATTGTGATGTAAAAGTTATCCCTCACACTTACAAGTCTGGCTCTTACCAGACACATCATGCTTTTTATCCAGTTCTTCCACTGTTACCAGCTTGTAAACTCTAAACTGAGCTGTGCATGTGTGATTGACAGGTTGCAGCCATAATTTCTCACACAGACCTAGCTAAATTATTAAGGTTTGTTGTATTTGTGAGTAAATGAAAAGTGTCATCAATCATGTCTTCAAAGAAAATGGATCTTAATATGTGAATGGATTCATGGAAGACTTCTATTCATGAAATACTGAAGAATAAAGCAAATTGCCTGATGAACCATAAGTCCACAGCAGCCCAATATACCATGTTAATCATTTACATTAAATATTACACAACAGTGTCTTCTTTATTCCTCTGTTTGGGATGGCTGCTGAGTAACTCTATCTGATCCACCTTGCAGGTATATAACAGAGTTTGTAAACCTAGGCAATGTCTCAGCTCTGCGTACGTTCAGGGTTCTGAGGGCTTTGAAAACAATTTCAGTTATCCCAGGTAAGATGGTCCAGGTGTGTTGTGTGTGTCTATGGGTGGGCGAGTCACGGGGTTGATGTTAGCTGTGGTTTTGTTTCAGTCCCTCTCCTCTTCCTCGTTCGCTCTGCTCCTGCTGGTCGGACGGGTCTTCTTTTTGCTCACCGTGGTGTCCCTTCCTGGTCTTCGGTGGTGGTGGTGCTGGTGTCGTGATCTTGCCCGTACTGTGTTGTGTGTCATGGGGTTCTGTTCTGTGTGTCATCCTACCTTGTTACAGATATATAACAGAGTTTGTGGACCTTGGGAATGTCTCGGCGCTGAGAACGTTCAGGGTTCTCCGTGCCTTGAAGACTATTTCTGTCATTCCAGGTGAGACTCCCATTTAAACACGAAGGCTGAAACCCACATTTTTTTTTTTTTTAAATTTGGCATCTTGTACTTTCAAAAAAGTTTTTTTTTCACAATTTTTACACCTTTGTTTTACTTCTGTTTTCAATCAAAAATGGTAGCAATACATTTTTGATAGGCTTAGCAGTCTACTGTACTCAAATGAGACCTTTTACAGCCCTGTAGACTTAAAACCTTGACCTTTGACCTTTTGACCCCAAATTCATAGTTCTAAGTCAGGACCTCAAGGTGAACCTGCGTAAAAAGTTTGGTAATCCTAGCTTTACTTGTTCTATAGTCATAGGGCATAGTGAATGCAGATACGGATCTGTACTTATGTAGTGCTTTTGTTGTCTCAAGACCTCTCAAAGCGCTTTTCTAGTACTCTATTCTAATGGCCTATAAGAGACAGAATCTAAGGATAATTTAAAACCATCAATTAACCTAACATGCATGTCTTTAGACTGTGGGAGGAAACTGGAGCTCCTGGAGTAAACCCACACAGGACAGGGATAACATGCCAACTCCACACAGAAAGGTTCCCACCCCTGCCAGATTCAAACCTGGAACCTTCTAGCTGTTAGGCAACAGTGCTAACCACTGCACCACCGTGCTGCCCATCTGATACTGAGATGTTCAATTCAATTTCAATTCAACTTTATTTATATAGCGCCATTTCACAACAACAGTCATCTCATAGCACTATCAACTGTAGGGGGAACCCCCACAGTTGCAGAAAGACCCCAGCAATCAGGCGATCCCTTGTGAGCAAGCACTTGGTGACGGTGGAGAGGAAAAACTCCCTTTTAACAGGAAGAAACCTCCAGCAGAACCAGGCTCAGGGAGGGGCAGTCATCTGCTGCGACTGGCTGGGGGGTGAGGGGATAGAGAAGAAGAAAAGAACAGACATGTAGAGAGCAAACAACAAGATGGGGACTCAATCTATGGGAGAGAACAAACAAATGTTAATGACCAGCAAAAAAAAATATTTCATTGAGAGTGAGAAAAGGAGTGAGGCCCAGTGCATTACTGGAGGTCCCCCGGCTGACTAAACCTATTAGCAGCATAACTAAGGGAGGGTTCAGAAACACATGATCCCTCCCTAATTGTAGGCTATATCAAAAAGGTAGGTTTTAGCCCTATTCTTAAAAACAGAGATCGAGTCTGACTCCCGAATCCAGATTGGCAGCTGATTCCACAGGAGAGGAGCTTGATAACTGAAGGCTCTGCCTCCCATTGTACTTTTGCAGATTCTAGGTATTACAAGTAATCCTGCATTTTGGGAGCGTAGTGCTCTGTTA
This sequence comes from Pholidichthys leucotaenia, assembly GCA_020510985.1. Lineage (NCBI taxonomy): Eukaryota > Metazoa > Chordata > Actinopteri > Cichliformes > Pholidichthyidae > Pholidichthys > Pholidichthys leucotaenia. The sequence goes on from CM035837.1 coordinate 136,430,265, forward strand.
GGATAATACGGTAGTATTAGATCTTTTAAATAAAACGGAGCCTGATTGTTTAGAGCTTTGTAAGTAAGAAGAAGGATTTTAAACTTAATTCTAAACTCTATGGGAAGCCAATGAAGGGAGGCCAGAACTGGAGAGATATGATCTCTCTTTCTAGTACCTGTTAAAACTCTTGCTGCAGCATTTTGGATCAGCTGAAGACTTTTTAAAGATGTTGACCTTCTGACCCCAAACCCATAGTTCTAGGTCAAGATCTCAAGGTGAACCTGTGTACTAAATTTCCTGGCCCTCGCTGTCTTTGTTGTTGAGATATAGTGTATATGGTATTTTGACCTTTTGACTCCAAACCCATAGTTACTGGTTGGGGTCCTAAGGTCAACCTACGTACCAAGTTTGGTGGCCGTAGCTCCATTTCCTCTGGAGTTGGAGCATGAACATAGCCAGTTGGCTACAGACAGCACCAACCGCCTTATCCACGTCACCTCATCGGCGTGGGTAATTATATAAATATTGATGTCGAAAACTTAATGATTACATAAGCAGCTCTATACGATTTCCTTGGATTGGATTTTAAGGATGTTAGTACTAGTTGAAAGAACAATCTGTTATATTTTTGTACATCAGGTTTACTTTGTTTTATTTTTTATTTAGCCTTTATTTTACCAGGAGGAGAAAAACCTCATTGAGATCAAAGATCTCTTTTATAAGAGGATCCTGGCCAAGACAGCAGCAGGAACACAGGGTTTAAAAGGAATATTTGCCAACACACTCACTTACATATATACACTACCGTTCAAAAGTTTGGGGTCACCCAGACAATTATTTTGTGTTTTCCATGAAAAGACACACTTATTTACCACCATGAGTTGTAAAATGAATAGAAAATATAGTCAAGACATTGACAAGGTTAGAAATAATGATTTGTATTTGAAATAATAATTTTTTCCAGATACTCAACCTGCTCAAAGGAAGGTCAGTTTTATAGCTTCTCTAACCAGCTAAACTGTTTTCAGCTGTGCTAACATGATTGCACAAGGGTTTTCTAATCATCCATTAGCCTTCTGACGCAATGAGCAAACACATTGTACCATTAGAACACTGGAGTGATAGTTGCTGGAAATGGGCCTCTATACATCTATGTAGATATTGCACCAAAAACCAGACATTTGCAGCTAGAATAGTCATTTACCACATTAGCAATGTATATTAGATAGTAGAGTGTATTTCTGATTAGTTTAAAGTTATCTTCATTGAAAAAAACAGTGCTTTTCTTTCAAAAATTAAGGAAATTTCTAAGTGACCCCTAACTTTTGAACGGTAGTGTACATATTAAATTATAATAACATAAAATTAATTATTAGGTCTTTTTAGTGATGACGCAGCGTCTGTTGTCTGTCTGTCCATCCAAATTTCACGGGAGTCGCTACTCCCCCGAGGCATTTGCTCCAAAGGTCACCAAACTCACTCATTGATCCTCAGGCAGGTCTGCATCCAAGTTGTGCTCAAGGTCATTGTCAAAGGTCAGGAGATCTGGGCATTTAGAATTTCACGAAAAGCGTTGCTTCTTCAAGGCCATTGACATTGATTTTAGGCACATCCTAGATTTGTCTGTATCTAGGCTGTGCTTAAGGTCAAGGTCAATGGTCAGGAGATCTGCGTACCCTTGGGGCAATTTTGTCAGGCCAAAATGAACCACTCCATCATTGACGGTCTGGTTTAATATTTTAATCAAAGGTTGAATCACATTTAAGACTGCCAAGCCTAATCTAACAATGCATGAAGCTTTGGGCCACATGCTTTTAAAAGTTTGGCTTCTATGAACAGTAGTTTTTTTTTTTTTAAGTTCTAGGGGTAACTTGATTCAGGTTTTGGATGTTTTGGTTTCTTTTCCTGAAGACTGTAGCCCATCCTAGAAAGAAAGGGGAAAGCAAAAATAAACACGTATATAAGCAAAAGCAGAATTGTTGCAAATTTGCACTGTTTTGTCTAGATTTTAAAAAGTTTTCTTTTGTAGTTAGCACAGTAGTTCACACTTGTCATACATCAGAATTGCTGGGAAAGCTTGTGAGGCATATCAACACTGTAAATCACACCTAACATTCCTACACAAATGCTTCACGCATACACGTACGCACCATCCCAGTTACAGTTCACCCTCCAACAAGAGGCTTGTGCAGGACTGTGAGGGTGGGATTTCCAGGATGGGAATGGCTCTTCAGTTATTGCAAGGTCATCATCACAGTTTAGACAGGTGATGCTGACACGGTCGATTCTTTCAGCCTTGGCGTTTAAATGACCTGCATGCCACCTTTCATTGACCCTCCACCCCCGCAGGCACCTAGTCTTTCCTGTCCTCGTTCTCCTGTTCACTTCCTGCTTCCTCTACTAATCCGGATTGTGTGTGCTCTTTAGTGTTTGTTAATTTGTTTAATGCAGCATAATTAAAATTAGAAAGTTGACTGGGATATCCTGTAGATGGATACACTGAATGAGCCGTCAGAGTAAATCAAACGGAACAATCTTTCTTCTCCAGATTGATAGTCAGTTGAGCTGTTAGCAGTTGAAAAGGTAATAAATGAAAATATATTATTCTCAGTGTGTAATGTATGTACAGGATACACCATATTCTAATCAAGGTCCATATTCTGTTTAAGGTAATCGTATTTTTGTATCAACAAAAAAGTTATGAGTAAACATGCAGTAATTAATAAATGCAAACTGGAATTTCTAATAATTCAACCAGGCAGTAGTGCCCTCTTTTAATGTGAAGAAATCAATGAAAATATGAAAGAAAAAGAATAAGTTACGAGATCAGTTTACTGCTAAAATATTCTCAGGACAACTTTATATTTTCTCTTTAAGTTTTTTTCCTTTTAAATCAAAAATCAAAATGTTCCCATCACAAGTAGCAGCTACAGTACATGAACTACACAGTAAATAATAAAAATATATTTAATAGACTATATAATTAATGATGCATTTAATAAACGATTTATATATTTATTCTCAATTTTATAGAATTCATGAAACATAGATTCTAATGATAAAATTAATTAACAATTTTTTTATGCATATGTTTTTTTTCATTTTGGCACTTCTGGTCCTCCATACTAATAAACCTCCTCACCTTATAGAACCCCCCCCCCCCCCCAAAAAAAACAACTTTTTTTTCATATGGTCACATTTATATGTGAACAAGTAGAAACAAGTTGAACTGGCAGTTGTAACTTTTGAAAAATGCTGTGAAAATTCAGGTAGGAATATTTAGTTGGAGTAATGTGTTTACTTCCCGCAGTGAGTGGACAATTCCACGTGTCTGAACTCCGTCTTTGCTTACTCCTAATATGACTTTATTGTGGTTAAAAAAACCTCAGAAGCTGCTGTTTTCATGGCGTTTGCTTGTTTGGAGGGTGTAATTGTGCTGAGACATGACTATTGATGTACATGTTTATGTAGTCACTGAAACATTCTTTACAGCTGTAGTTCAGCAGTTGAAACTTGTGTGTCTGTGTCACTTTAAATAAATCTTGGTGTGCACCCATTAGGATTTCCACCATCACGTGCTGGTAATCTCAAAGAGTGATATTAAGGCTATAAATTTAAATGAACTCCAAATGTGAAAAAATGTTGAAGCAATTCATACAGTTTCACAAATGTGTGTTTTTGTAGGGCTCTTTAATCACATAGAAAGCATCTAATTGAATTTTCAGGGCTTTTCATGTAGTGTATCTATAATAAAAGCCATTTAAACAATCATATATAAGAATTTTTAAATGATACAGAGATGATGAAAGAGCAAGCTGGGCAATATGGCCTAAAAATAAAATCAGATTTTTTTTCATGCCACATTCAGTTTATTTTGATTAAAGACAAGGAATTACTTCAAATATATTTTTCCCCAAACAAACATGATTCCTTATTGGGAATGAAGCGAAAACCTGGCTTTAACAGAACAAAACCTTTATTATGAAAAAGGTTTATCAAACAAAGATGAATCCACACATTTCTGATTGATAAAGTGCTAACTTAGCCTTTATAAAATTAACTTTCATGTTTGGTTTGAAGAGGTTAGGCTACCATATTTACTCTTGTGAATGGGAGAATTGATTTTCATTATATTAATTTTTTGACATTGTTCAGACCAAAAAACCTTGAATTTATTTAATTCAAAATCGATTTATTGCCCAGCCCTAAGAATTGATCAAAAGTTTTAGCCACTCAACCCATGAACAGCTTCTATCTCAAATTAAAGAATATTAAACCTTTAAAATTTTAGAACATCTCTGGTTTATATTATCTTTTAATGAATACTGCTCATTTCAAATGAAAAAAACAAACAAAACAAAACTGCAACTCAAAACCTTAAAAATAATTGTTTAAAGAAACAAAGCAATGGGCCAAACATTTACAGAGCAAATTCAGAAGTAGAAGCAGGAGAATGTGTTCTTTGGTCTCTGAGCTGTGACAAGGATGTGTGGCACTATTCAGCCCACAGACAGCCACACCCCAAACTGTCAACACTTTTTATTACTTTGTAGGACTACCCTTACCATTACTGATCTGTGCTGACAATACAGCAGAGAATTTCAGTTCCTCCCACCAAATATATTTCAAACTGGTTCATTGTCTTCTCAGGATCTGTTGGTTAAATAGCTTAACATTTAGTTTCCGATCCTGTTTAGTTGTCACAGTTTATTATATCCTTAAGACAAAAAGTTGTTTTTAAGGTTTGGTTTCAATGTGTTGTTAAACTGTTAAATTTACTTTATGAATATGTTTTAAATGAGAGGCCAAGTGCCAAACTCTCATGGCTGGGAACACAGAGCAGCCAAGGAGAGAGGACCCAAATGCAGGCACTAAGCAGCTTCACAAGGATTTATTAAACTTGAAAATAAAGCATGACACCGAGGCTGAAAAACCTATAATAATAAACTTAAACACAAGGGAAATAAACTAAGGAGCAGTAGACACACATAACTAAATATACAAACTGCGAAGGAGCCAGGAATCACAGGGGGAGCCACATATCCAAGGCATAAGTGAAAAGCAGGAGTCAAACATTTAAGGTAGAGATAATCAGTTGTTTGTGTCTTTTATCTGTGCATATTTGCATTTGAATGGGCGTGATAGTGTGCATGCGTCTGTGAATGAGTTTGCCTTTTATAAGTATACATCTGTATCTGTTTGCTGATGGGTGTTATTTGTTTATTAACTGACAGGCCTGAAGACCATTGTGGGTGCTCTGATCCAGTCCGTGAAGAAGCTGTCAGATGTAATGATCCTGACTGTCTTCTGTCTCAGTGTCTTTGCTCTGATTGGACTGCAGCTCTTCATGGGAAACCTACGGCATAAGTGTGTAATCTGGCCAATCAACATGACTGAGCAGTACCTGTCAAATGGCAGCAGGGGCTTTGACTGGAATGAATACATCATGAATACCTGTGAGTGATTACTGTGCTACTTGATTAATGTTGTAACATGTGACCAGATTGATGTGAAATTACATAAATCATTAGTACTTCCATACTTGACTTATTGTATAGAGGTTTGGGGTAACAGTTATAAAAGTAAACTTAATTCATTGTTAATATTACAAAAAAGGGCAGTCCGTGTTATACACAAAGTCGGGTACCCCGAACATACTAATTTATTGTTTTTACATTCGAAGTTATTGAAATTATGGGATCTGGTTCATTATTACACAGCACAATTAATGTTTAAAGTTAGTAAAAACCTCTTGCCACACAATATACAGAATCTATTCAGGGAGAGAGAAGGGAAATATGATTTACGGGGGAATACAAAATTTAAAATGCACTTAGTAAGATCTACAAGGAAGAGTTTTTGTGTGTCTGTGTGTGGGGTAAAATTGTGGAATGGGTTGGGGGAGAAACACAGGCAATGTCCAAACATCCATATATTCAAATCAACATATAAAGAAATGATTTTTGAGCAGTATGAGAATGAAGGGCAGTGATGTTACATTGTGCCTTCAGTGAGGGAAGGTTGTTGTGTGTTATGGTGATTGTGAAGGTGATGGTGTTGTTTGTGTTTGCATTGAACATGCCAGAAGTGTATGTTTATTGTTGTCATAATATTGTTGGATATGGACTGTCATTGTTGTGTCATTTTTGTTGTATAATTTGACTATGGGTGTATTATGGTGAATGTGGTTGTGGGATAATGATGTTTTTGAGTAATACTGTAATTTGTTTGGTGTGGAGAAGGGGTGGGACTGTATAAGCGTTGGCTTCTTCCCACTCCTTTTGAACATTTTTTTTTTTTGTGTGTGTTTTGAACTCTCTTCTTTCTTTCTTTAACAATGTTCAAATAAAATCAATGTCAATGTCAATGTCAAAAAGTGAGTCCACCTTTGTAGTTCTTTGTTGGTGATGTAGCCGGTTCTAAGAAATGTAGAGATGATTTTTTTCTACATGCTCTCATAGTGACAGAGACCGTTTCATTATACATTTTTTGCCTTTGACTAATAGAAGTGATTGTTCTCTGTTTTGTTCTTTAATAGCTAACTTCTACTTCCTTGATGGTATGCCTGATGCTCTGCTATGTGGAAACAGTTCTGACTCAGGGTAAGTTTGTGCTTTGTAGACAGAAATACTATAACGACCCTATGTTGTTCATGCTCTGTTTTCAGCAGGTCTCTCCTGTATTACTGTTCTTTTTCCACATCAGTTATATACAGTAGGCTATTTATTTTTTAGCAAGGGGGGTGGGGGATATTCAATAAGTTGGCATAAGGTACAAATGTATAAATACAAATTAGGTACAAATTTGCAAGAACAAAGGTGCAAAAATACAATAAGATGTCAATTTAAAAATTAAAAAGTTGCAAATTGTAATTGAATTATATAGAAAAGAAAATTTAACCAGCATCCAGATCGGCTTTGCAAATTTTCCAGAAAAAAGATCAAAGTTGAAAAATTACAGGAAAAAAGTTGGAATTTACAAGAAAAAAGTTGCAGATTTATAAGAAAAGGTTGCAAATTTACAAGAGAAAAAAAACAGAAAAAATTGCAAATTTACAGGGAAAAAACTGCCAATTTTTGAGGAAAAAAGTTGCAGATTTACAAGAAAGTTGGAAATTTTCCAGTAAAAAGTTGCAAATTTACAAGAGAAAAGTTGATTTATGAGAAATAAAAGATGAGAAATAAAGTGCAAATTTTTGAGGAAAAAAGCTGCAGATTTATGAGGAAAAAGGATGAAAAAGCTACAGGAAAAAAAGTTGCAAATTTACAAGAAAAAATTTGCAGTCTGCTTAGCATTTGTGCTGCATTTCATGCAGTTCTGTAACATAGAAAAGTTTATGAGGATAATAGAAGGGTGGGGCAGTTCTTGCTTTTTTCAGGTTGGGCGGTTAATCCCCCACCACTCCCCCTTGATTTACATCTATGAATGGGATGGGGAATGGCAGGTTATCAAGGGGGGGCGGTGATTCTTCAAATCACCTACTGGTTATATATACAGTGTAATATAATCATCCAGTGGGCAGCTTCTCATTGTCAGACACCTTTGCTCCTTATCACCCAACCAGTTTTAGTTGGGTGCCATTGTAGTGCTTTTGACTTCACTAAATCAAAAAAAAAAAAAAATCATTATTCTCCCCTGACAATGCTTATGAAAGCAGAAAAGAAAAAACAAATGCACAAAGAATTTTTTCAAGGTTATTTTCTTGAGCCAATAGTCCTTCTGCATTATATACTATGCTGCATTTACGTATATGGCAAACTAAAAGGAAACTGGTTACAATTAACTTTCAAATGTCAACAAAGTGACAACATAGCCTGATATTCAACACACACTTTGACTGAGACCTGGTCAGTCAAATTCAAGCCTGCTGTATAATTTTTGTGTGTTCATTTCAGTTCCTGTCCAGAGGGTTTTACATGTATGAAAGCTGGAAGAAACCCAAACTATGGCTACACCAGTTTTGACAGCTTTGGATGGGCGTTCCTCACCCTCTTTCGCCTCATGACCCAAGACTTCTGGGAAAATCTCTACATGCTGGTAAAGCAGTATTTTTTTTAATACCCCTGTCTCCTAACGGATATTGATATCTATTTACTGTTAAAAGAAGAATAAATCCAGTCAAAGCAAGGCAGAGACTAAATCATTTTTCTCACATCGTGCCAACAATTATAAACTTTATTCATATGAGCCTTGTTTCTGTCTCAGGAGCCATGGGTAACACTTAGGGGGTGGGAATGGTGGTATGGACCATTCGTGTAGCTGGTCCTCTCATAGTCATGTCTCCATTGCGGGTGTAGAACCTGTTGCTCTCTAGAGATGTTGTTCGTAATGAAATCATTTGACAGTTTCAAACATGCCAGAGCAGATAAGCTACACTGTTTAAAATAATGTGAAATCATACAGAAATAATTGCACACAAAGTCTGGGGTGGAGTGCATCGGCCTAACCTGCCACCATTGTTGTTCAGTGAGTGTGGAAAAGAACACTTGACTATATGGCATATTCAAGTGGGGATACACAACACAAGCAGTGTGGAGGGTGTCCACCCTCAGCTGATGATGTGGCTCCATACTGTGGAGCTCTGCTCTATCCCTGCTACGGACACTGCAACCCTCTGCCATGCCCCTCTGCTGTCACCATACAGAATAGATGCAGCTGCTCTTGATGTTTGCTATGCTATGCCATAGTCAGTCTGACCATTCCTCTTTGTAATCATGGCGACATTAGATCATTGATAAGCTCTTTTTCTGGTGGCTTTTCTTTTCTTTTGTTTAGATTGTGATGCTGAGTTATATCCAGTCAGCACCCAGTCAATCCCAAATCCCATCATACAGTTATTTGGGGTGCACTGAAGAAACTACCCCAAGGCCTGGACTTTTGATACGAGTTCTTGAAAATTTTGCGAAAGGGGCAGCTCCTTTGGCGGAGACACACCACGGGTGGAGTTACTGTAAAACTGGTTCCTAGTTTCTGCAGTCGAAACAAGGCTTTTGTCTTTTATTATTGAAGGCACTCAGCTCTCAGAAATTATCTATCCTATAACCGCTATCAAAGATTCACATGCATGTACAAAATACAGTGGCATTTCTCTGCTGCTGTAGACCTTCAACACCACAGTCATAATATAGTCGATTCTATAGGTTGCGTTAACTGTAAATTGTCCTTCGTTGACAGATTTTTTTCCAGCAGTGATTTAAAAAAAAAAAAATCTGGAAGTTGTTTGTCATTTTGACAGATTACACTGAGGGTGATCTAATTAAAGTCATATAAAATTACAGGTAATAATAAAATATGACAATTTTTTTCAAACCTGTCTGCCAAAATGATAGAAGTCAAGTGCAACCTCTGGTACATTCACTACTTTTTCTCAACCAAACCTTTCACTTTTAGTATATGAGTGGGGGTTGTACATTCTGTAAGACCTTGTTTCGGTCTGAAGGTTTTCCCAAGAAAGCCTTTTGATTTTGGTTTGATACTGTATCAGCAATATTGACACAAGATGTGTAGTATTTAATACATTATAATGACCTGGAATAAGAAACTTCAGCCTAGCAGTACCTTACGTAGTCAGTCACTGATTCTTTTCTCTTTGTGTTTTCTGTCAGACTCTGCGAGCAGCAGGAAAGACCTACATGATCTTCTTTGTGCTGGTCATCTTTGTGGGCTCCTTCTACCTGGTAAATTTAATCTTGGCTGTGGTGGCCATGGCTTATGAGGAGCAGAACCAGGCCACGATGGAGGAAGCAGAGCGAAAAGAAGCAGAATTCAAGGCGATGCTGGAACAGTTGAAGAAGCAGCAGGAAGAGACGCAGGTCAGTTCAATATCATCTCACATACATACAGTTTATCCATTTCAATTTTAAGTAACAATGAACCCCCCACCCCCCAGGCTGCTGCCATGGCGACATCTGCAGGAACGGTGTCTGAGGCTGCATTAGAAGAAGAAGGAGGGGGGCACTTATCTCGAAGCTCGTCCGAGGTCTCCAAGTTGAGTTCCAAGAGTGCTAAAGAGCGACGCAATCGTAAGAAGAAATGGCGTCAGAAGGAGCAGGAAAAAGAGAAGGGAGACAGTGAGAAAGTGGTCAAGTCAGAGTCAGATGATGGCAGTAGGAAAAGCACCATTCGCTTCCCAGGAACTCGAATGGGGAGAAAGACATCTATCATGAACCAGGTAAATTAGCAATTAGCATTAAAGTCTCTGTGCAAATCTTTGTTGTTTAATTACAAAAATAACTTAAAATTGATTTTTGATTAGATGCTATCCCCTGGTGTGACATATTACTCATAAGTAGTACAATACTGCTTTTTAGCTCATTCTGCGAAGCCAAAAGAAACTAACGCAATGACGCCAGGGATGCACCAATATATCGGCTTACCATCAACATTGGCCGATAATCACATTGTCGACTGCCATCAGTTCATAATCAAATTTTTACCCATGTTTAACCTTATGATATTTGTGAGTGGCCGCCACAAGCCCTACTTGTACTCCACCCAGTGTTTTTGCTCCCACACGGTGTAGTAAACCCATTTGGAATTAGTAGTCATGCCATACATCATTCAAAAGCTTAGAATTTTGTCAGTTTGGTTATTAAAACAGATTTGTGATCCAAATACGTGCACGTATGGACTGCACGTATTTGGCTGCACGGTGGCGCAGTGGTTTAGCACTGTGGCAGCACAGTTTTACCCTCGGCCGGGGGACCGCGGGGATCATGAGATCGTGGGTTCGATCCCAGCCCCCGACCAACAGTGAGCTGTGTGGAGTTTGCATGTTCTCCCCGTGTTGCGCGGGTTTACTCCAGGATTTCTCCGGTTTCCTCCCGCACACCAAAAACATGTAGGTTTAGGGCGCTCGCGCACGCAGCGACCAGTAGCCGGTGGCTTGTCACCAGACTGCAAACCAAGTCTACCTACGGGTACAAATAAGTAACAAAAAAAAAAAAAAAAAAACCAGCCCCAAACAACACAGATATACACATTGCTGTCCCACCCACCATTCCATAGTGTCCCAGAGTGAGCGTAGTGAATCGTACATATAAATACTACCCTTCTAACATATATTCTTTCAGCAAATAATGTTTATACCTATTTTTGAATTGGTTTCTGTTTGTACATAGTTTCAGTTCCGGCTCCAGACTGTTCCACAAATCCACCCCACAGACAGATATGCACACACTTTTCTTAGTTGTTCGTATCTTAGGTTTTGTAAAGTTTAAGTCTCCTCTCAATTTATAATCATTGTCTCTTTTTTTGAATATGTTTTGTATATTAGTTGGGAGTTGATTATTAATTGCCCTGTACATGACTTGTTCTGTCTTAAATTTAACTAAATCCATGAACTTTATAACACGTGACTTTAAAAACAACGAATTGGTATGGTCTCTATAGCCTACATTATTTATTATCCTTATAGCTCTTTTTTGTAATGTGCATATTGACTGTAGGTTGGTCTTGTAGGTGTTTCCCCAGACTTCTACACAGTAGTTAAGGTAAGGTAGAAACAGTGAATTGTACAGTAAGAACAATGATTTATAGTCCAAGATGTGTCTTGTCTTCCCCAGTGTCCCTATACATTTTGCCAACTTGGCCTGGATGTGACTGATGTGAGGTTTCCAGCAGATTTTATTGTATAACGTCACCCCCAGAAACTTATTTTCCTGTACTGTTTCTATTCTGGTATCATCTATCGTTACCATTATTTCATGATTTATTTTATCATTTCCAAACAACATAATCTTTGTTTTTTTCAGATTTAGAGATAATTTATTTTTGATGAACCACTGCGTTAACCTTTTCATTTCAGTTGTGACCACCTCTAAAACCTGCTGCAAATTCTCACCAGTGCAAAGGATATTTGTGTCATCTGCAAACAAAATAAATTTCAGAATTTTTGATACTTGGCATATGTCATTTATATACAAGATAAAGAGTTTGGGTCCCAAAACTGACCCCTGGGGCACACCACAAGTGATGTCCATGAAGGGTGATTTGTGCTCACCAATTTGTACAAATTGTTGTCTGTTCCTTAAATAACTTTCCACCCAACTCAGTCCGACCCCTCTTATTCCATACCTTTTCAATTTCCTCAGTAGAATTCTGTGGTCAGTGGTGTCAAAAGCTTTCTTTAAATCTATAAATACTCCTACAGCAAACTTTTTTTTTTATCTATACAACTAGTAATTTATTCTATAAGTTCAATCAGTGCCAAAGATGTAGATTTATCTGCTCTAAAACCATACTAGCTGTCTGTAAGGAGGTTGTGCTTTTCAATGAAATCATCCAGTCTCTTAGTGAAGATTTTTTTCAAGTATTTTGGAGAATTGTTAGAGTAAAGAGACCGGCCTGTACTTTGTGAAATAATGACTGTCTCCTGTTTTGTATAGAGGTATTACTTTTGCTATTTTCATTTTGTTTGGAAATTTACCAGTTTGAAATGACAGATTACAGATGTGGGTGAGTGGTTTAACAATTTCCTCAATTACTTTTTTCACTATTGTCATGTCAATTTCATTCCAGTCCGTTGATTTTTTTGTTCTTAAATTTACTCACAGTCTCGATAATTTCCTTTTCAGTAACTGCACCCAAAAAGATTGTGTTTGGATTTCTATCTTCTATTTCATTTACAGAACCACTGTTGTTTGTTTCTGGTGTCACTATTGATTTTGCTAATTCAGGACTAACATTTACAAAAAATTTATTGAAACCACTGACCACATCCTCCATATTTATCAAATTGCCATCCATCCATCCATCCATCTTCTACCGCTTTTCCGGAGGTCCGGGTCACGGAGGCAGCAGTTCAAGCAGAGAAGCCCAGACTTCCCTCTCCCCAGCCACCTGCTCCAGCTCTTCAGAGGGGATACCAAGGCATTCCCAGACCAGCTGGGAGACATAGTCTCTCCACCGAGTCCTGGGTCTGCCCCGGGGTCTCCTCCCAGTGGGACGTGCCTGAAACACCTCAAGTGGGAGGCGTCCAGGAGGCATCCTAATCAGATGCCCATACCTCCTCAACTGACTCATTTCAATGTGGAGGAGCAGCGGTTCTACTCTGAGCCTCTCCCGGATGACTGAGCTCCTCACCCTATCTCTGAGGGTGAGTCCAGCAATCCTACGGAGAAAGCTCATTTCAGCTGCTTGTATCCGCGATCTCGTTCTTTCGGTCATTACCCAAAGCTCGTGATCATAGGTGAGAGTAGGAACGTAGATTGACTGGTAAATCGACAGCTTTGCCTTAGAACTAAGCTACCTCTTCACCACAACAGACCGGTACAACGTCCGCATCACTGCAGATGCTGCTCCAATCCGTCTGTCGATCTCTCGCTCCATTTTCCCCTCACTCGTGAACAAGACCCCAAGATACTTAAACTCCTCCACTTGGGGCAGGAGCCTGTCCCCAACCCGGAGAGGACAATCCACCTTTTTCCGGCTGAGGACCATGGACTCGGACTTGGAGGTGCTGATTCTCATCCCAGCCGCTTCACACTCAGCGGAAAACCGTCCCAGCAAGAGCTGTAGGTCATTGCTGGATGAAGCCAACAGGACAACATCATCTGCAAACAACAGAGATGAGATCCTGTGGTCACCAAGCATGACACCCTCCATTCCCTGGCTGCGCCTAGAAATCCTGTCCATAAAAATTATGAACAGGATCGGTGACAAAGGGCAGCCCTGGCGGAGTCCAACTCTCACTGGGAATGACTCCGACCAAGTGTTGGCAATACGAACTAAACTCTCACAACGGTCGTACAGAGACCGAATAGCTCGTAACAACAAGCCCGATACCCCATACTCCCGAAGCACCCCCCACAAAAATCCACGAGGGACACGGTCAAATGCCTTCTCCAAGTCCACAAAACACATGTAAACTGGTTGGGCAAACTCCCACGAACCCTCAAGAATTCTCGAGAGGGTAAAGAGCTGGTCCGATGTGCCACGGCCAGGACGAAAACCACATTGCTCCTCCTAAATCCGAGGTTCGACCAACGGCCGGACTCTCCTCGCCAGTACCTTGGCATAGACCTTCCCAGGGAGGCTGAGGAGTGTGATCCCTCTAAAGTTGGAGCACACCCTCCGGTCCCCTTTTTTGAAGAGAGGAACCACCACCCCGGTTTGCCATGCCAAAGGCACTGCCCCCGACCTCCACGCAATGTTGCAGAGGCGTGTCAACCATGACAACCCAACAACATCCAGGGCCTTGAGGTACTCGGGGCGAATCTCGTCCACCCCCGGGGCCCGGCCACCAAGGAGATTTTTAACCACCTTGGCGACCTCAGCCCCTGTGATAGGCGAGTCATGCCCCTCGTCCCCAAACCCTGCTTCCTCTGTGGAAGGCATATCAGTGGGATTGAGGAGATCCTCGAAGTATTCCTTCCACCGCCCGACGATATCCCCAGTTGAAGTCAACAATGTCCCATCCGCACCATACACAGTGTGGACGGGGAGCTGCTTTCCCCTCCTGAGCCGCCGAACAGTTTGCCAGAATCTCTTTGAAGCCGACCGAAAGTCTTGTTCCATGGCCTCACCGAACTCCTCCCATACCCGGGTTTTTGCTTCAGCAACCACCCGAGCTGCACTCCGCTTGGCCTGCCGGTACACCTCAGCTGCTTCGGGAGTCCCACAAGCCAACCAAGCTTGATAGGACTCCTTCTTCAGCTTAATGGCCCCCCTCACCACTGGTGTCCACCACTTGGTTCGGGGGTTGCCACCACGAGATGCACCGACCACCTTGCGGCCGCAGCTCTGGGCCGCCGCTTCAACAACAGAGGTGGAGAAGATGGCCCATTCAGACTCCATGTGTCCAGACTCCCTTGGAATGTGGTTGAAGTTCTTCCGGAGGTGGGAGTTGAAGACCTCCCGGACAGGGGCCTCAGCCAGACGCTCCCAGCACACCCTCACTATACGTTTGGGTCTACCAGGTCTGAATGGCTTCCTCTCCTGCCATCGGATCCAACTCTCCACCAGGTGGTGATCAGTTGACAGCTCTGTACCTCTCTTTACTCGGGTGTCCAAGACATACGGTCGCAGGTCTGATGATACGATAACAAAATCGATCATCGACCTGCGACCTAGGGTGTCCTGGTGCCAGGTGCACATATGGACACCCTTATGCTTGAACATGGTGTTCGTTATGGACAGACTGTGGTTAGCACAGAAGTCCAATAACTGAACACCACTCGGGTTCAGATGGGGCAGGCCGTTCCTCCCAATCACCCCCCTCCAGGTTTCACTGTCGTTGCCCACGTGCGCATTGAAGTCCCCCAGTAGGACAATGGAGTCTCCAGGAGGAGCACCCTCCAGCACCCCAGTCACAGACTCCAAAAAGGGTGGGTACTCTGAAACATCATTTGGTGCATAGGCACAAATGATGGTCAGGACCCGTTTCCCAACCCGAAGGCGCAGGAAAGCAACCCTTTCGTCCACCGGGGAAAACTCCAATATAGAGGCAGCAAGGTGGGGCGATACAAGAATACCCACCCCTGCTCGTCGCCTCTCGCCCGGGGCAACTCCAGAAAAGGCCAAGCTCCAGCCCCTCTCCAGGAGACTGGTTCCGGAACCGGAGCTGTGTGTTGAGGTGAGGCCGACTATATCTAGCCGGTATCGCTCAACCTCGTACACCAGCTCAGGCTCTTTCCCCACCAGAGAGGTGACATTCCACGTACCAAAAGCCAGTTTAGAAAGCTTGGGATCAGTCCGCCAAGGTCTCCGCCTTTGACCGCCACCTAATCCACATAGCACCGGAGCCCCATGATCCCTCCTGCAGGTGGTGAACCCACTGGAGGGCGGACCCATGTAACTCCTTCGGGCTGAGCCCGGCCGGGTCCCATGGGTGGAAACCCGGCCACCAGACGCTAGCCTTCGAACCCCTCCCCCAGGCCTGGCTCCAGGGTGGGGCCCCGGTAACCCCATACCGGGTGGGGTACACTGAATCCTTGATATACAATTTATCATGAGAGTCTGTTGGATCGTTCTTAGTCTGGCCCTTCACCCAGGACCAGTTTGTCTTGGGAGACCCTATCAGAGGCAAATTGCCCCGGACAACATAGCTCCTGGGATCACTGGGGCACGCAAACCCCCCCACCACGATAAGGTGACAATCCATGAGGGGGCATCTACAAATCTACAATCTATCAAATTGCCATTTTCAATAAAATATTCTGGATAATTAGCATTCTTAGGTCGATTACTAATAATCCCATTGAGTACTTGCCATATTCCTCTTAAGTTATTTTTATTATCCTCTAATATTCTGTTGTAGTATTCTTTCTTACAAGTCCTCATTATATTAGTAAGCTTATTTTTATATCTTTTATATTTGATCTCAGCCTCTACCGTTCTACACTTAATGAATTGTTTATATAATGTGTTCTTCTTTTTACATGCATTTAATAGCCCCTTGGTGACCCAAGGAATATTTTTGTTTTGTTGTCTGTCACTGTATTGTTTTATAGGACAGTTTTTATTGTACAATGATTGAAATATTTGTAAAAATTCATCATATGCTTTATTTATATCATTTTCATCACAATCTTCCAATCTTGTATTAATAATTCCTTTGCCAGTAAATACATAGATTCTCCAGTTCTTATTCTTTTACATTTAATATTTTGGTATACTTTTTCTTCCTATAATCACATTGATAGACAACAAAAATCGGCAGGTGGTCACTGATATCATTCAATAAAAGCCCACTCCTGATATTATTTTCCATAATGTTTGTGAATATGTTATCTATTAGTGTGGCACTGTGTGACGTGATTCTGCTAGGTCCGGTAATTGTTGGATGTAAGCCCATACTGTACATTGTGTTGATAAATTCTTCTGTCAAACTATGTTGTTTTGAATTCATAAGATCTATATTGAAATCCCCACAGATGAACATAACTTTGAGTTAGTTTTGCATACATTTTTTCCATCCAGTCCTTAAATAAGTCAATGTTTGATCCAGGTGTTCTATATACACAGCTCACTACTACATTCTTCACATTGTCCAGACAGATTTCTATTGTAATACATTCAAATAAATCATCCACAGTTACTGACAAATTTTCAACAACCTTGTATTTCAAGCTCTTGTCAACATAAATTGCAACTCCTCCTCCTTTTTTCACTTTTCTATTTATATAATTTAATTCATAGCCATCCATGGTAAAATCCACTCCTTTCTCTTCACTGAGCCACGTCTCTGATATTGCCACCATATTGAATGGCTCTTTAAACTGATGTAAATAATCTTTAATGTTATTAAAGTTGGCATAGAGACTTCTGCTGTTGAAGTGGATCATAGAAATATTGAAATCAGATGTGACCATTGTGTTAAACTCATCATCCGTGTAGTAACTACAGTTATTATTGATGGAGCTAAATAAATTATTATCAGGGTCTATGTTATATTCTACGTCCTGTGGGTTGTGATCCGTATAGTCAAAAACTTTCAGTTCCTGTTGTTCCTGTTTGTTGACCTTTTGTTTCATGTTGTTAAATGTCCTGATGCAGTTGAGTATAATCCTTCAATGTCCTGCAGTTGTCTCTTGTTGCTGTCGACTCCAGTACATAATATTCATTGATAATTGTCCAGTTCCATAATATTACGGATGTTAATGACCTTGGCTTCTTCAGGTGATCCATTTAATTTTATGTATATTTTACAGTTTGATGTCCAGTTGGTTCCAAGGTTGTCATAGCCAGGAGCAGCACTGGGGTTAAGCTCCCAGTGCTCATAAAATGCTCCTTATGGCGTGCGTCTCGAAAAGCCTCTGACAACTAAGTCCAACTCCTAGCCTGCCCGTGTGGTTTAGTCTCTAAGCCCGGCGGAACTGCTTTTACTAATAGGAGAAGGGGCGAGGGCGGATCTCTGGCGCCTTAAAACCAGATGCTTCGGGTAGATGGTGGCTCGTCAACCTGGGAAGGTAGCCCATCTAGGGGAAGGTAAACCCTGATTTCAAACCTCTGCTGCCTTGCGGCATACCCGGTCACGGGAAAGGCTTCGGGAGTCAAGCCTGAGGAAAAATCCGGAGTCGGAGCCCCTAAGGCAGTTCTGTGTTGTGCTCAACATCGTTCTGGCAGCTCCTGCAACGGCGCTGGTGCCAAACTGTAGCAGCCCTGCTGTTCCTTTGGATTCATCAGTGACGTGGAGAGGGGGGACATGCTGCATGGGCAACATCTTGTCCTCCATATCTTCCTGCCCAGGCTTGAATCCTACCAACGCCCAACGCTGGAAGGTAGAACACCGGATCACTGGAGAGGACACTCCAGCTTCGCCTTTGGCGTAGACAAAACACGGGGAATGACAGTTACCGGTTATAAGCCACTGCTCAATTGGCGTAGAGCGTGGCGCCAGGGGTTGTTCCCGACGGTGGGAGGGATCATCAGATCTCACTGGACAGCTACCGCCCGCCTCAAGCTGGGCAGCCCCCAGCCAATAAGGTGTTGTCCCGCCACGGCTTGCTTTCCTCATTGGGTGCATGGGGATAAGGAGAAATCCAAACAGCAGGCTGAGAACCTTCGCACCAGGCAAGACAATAAAACAAAAGAGACCAGCTCTAAAACTGGGAACTTGGAACGTCCGCACTATGATGACAGGACTCGCTGCTAACCTCAAGGACATCAACGACACCAGGAAGACTGCCATCATCAATAATGAGCTGAAGAGACTGGGAGTGGATATCACCACTCTCCAGGAAACACGGTTAGCTGATGCAGGCACACTGAGAGAGAAGGACTACACGTTCTACTGGCAGGGAAAGGGCAGTGACGAACACAGGGAACACGGAGTGGGCTTCGCAGTGAAGAACACTTTGCTGAAGATGGTGGAACCGGGCAGCATTGGCTCTGCACGACTCCTCACCCTCCGCCTGAACACCACTGAAGGCCCAGTCACCCTCGTCAGTGTGTATGCCCCAACACAGACAGCCACACCAGAGGCAAAAGACGAGTTCTACGAGAATCTCGCAACAACTGTCAGGATCATCCCCAACTCTGAACAACTCATTCTCCTTGGAGACTTCAATGCCAGAGTGGGTGCTGACCACGACTCCTGGCCCTCCTGTCTTGGACCTTTTGGCGTGGACAGAATGAACGACAACGGACAGCGGCTGCTCGAGTTCTGCACATATCACGATCTGTGCATCACAAACTCGTTCTTCAAGACCAAGCCCCAACACAAGGTTTCCTGGCAACATCCGCGCTCAAAGCACTGGCACCAGCTAGACTTGATCCTGACCAGGCGCACCTCACTGAAGAACGTGCTAATCACCCGTTCGTTCCAGAGTGCAGATTGCGACACAGACCATTCATTGGTGTGTTGCAAGGTCAAGCTGCAGCTGAAGAAATTCCATCATGCTAGACAACCTGGAAAGGCACGGATTGACACCAGCAAGGTGGCCCAACCAGAACTTGTTGAGCAGTTTGCCTCCACCTTTGAGAAGGAACTTGGTGTACCACAAGGAGGAGAATCTGCAAAGCAGAAGTGGGAAGAGCTTCGAAACACCATCTACCGCACAGCCTTGGCTACCTTTGGGAGGAAGACCTCGAAGTCACAGGACTGGTTTGATACCAAGTTGACCGAGATGACCCCCGTCATTGAAGCCAAGCGCTCAGCACTTGCTGAGTACAAGAAGTACCCAAACGAGAAGAATCTCCAGATTCTCAGGGCTGCGAGAAGCAAAGTTCAGCAGACTGCTCGGCGCTGTGCCAACGAGTACTGGACTCAGCTCAGCCAAGACATTCAAACCGCTGCCATAACAGGGAACATCCGTGGTATGTACGATGGCATCAAGAAAGCACTTGGTCCGGCTCAGAGCAAGACGGCCCCCCTCAAATCTTCCACTGGGGAGATGATCACAGAGAAGAACAAGCAGATGGAGAGATGGGTGGAACACTACTCCGACCTCTACTCTAGACAGAACACCGTGACACCGTCAGCCCTTGATGCCATCGACTGCCTGCCATCCATGGACGAACTTGACGGAGCCAACCATCGACGAACTCAGTAAGGCCATTGATAGCTTGGCCGCTGGCAAGGCACCCGGCAACGACGGCATACCCCCTGACCTGATCAAGCACTGCAAGACCGCCCTACTGCTGCCATTGCATGACGTCCTCTGCCAGTGCTGGAAGGAAGGTGCCGTACCACAGGACATGAGGGACGCCAAGATCATCACCCTCTACAAAAACAAAGGGGAGAGAAGCGACTGCAACAACTACAGGGGCATTTCCCTCCTCAGCGTTGTTGGCAAAGTCTACGCACGAGTTGTTCTCGTTCGTCTACAGAAGCTTGCCGAACGTGTCTATCCCGAGTCTCAGTGTGGCTTCCGCGCTGAGCGATCGACGGTAGACATGATATTCTCCATCCGCCAACTTCAGGAGAAATGCAGAGAACAGAACATGCCTCTGTACGTCGCCTTCATCGACCTCACCAAAGCGTTCGATCTGGTCAGCAGAGAGGGCCTTTTCAAGATCCTGCCAAAGATAGGATGCCCACCAAAGTTGCAAAGCCTCATCGAATCGTTTCACACCAACATGCAGGGGATAGTGCAGCACGATGGCAACGTCTCAGAGCCATTCAACATACGCAGCGGAGTGAAACAGGGCTGTGTACTTGCGCCAACCCTCTTTGGGATTTTCTTTGCTATGCTCCTGAGGCATGCCTTCAGCACAGCAACAGAGGGAATCTACCTGCACACAAGATCTGATGGCAGGCTTTTCAACCTCGCCCGCCTGAAAGCCAGAACCAAAGTACGCGAGGCTCTAATCAGAGACATGCTGTTCGCAGACGACGCTGCAGTCGCAACCCACATACAGCAGGAGCTTCAGACCCTGATGGACCGCTTCTCCCAGGCATGCAAGGACTTCGGGCTTACCATCAGCCTGAAGAAGACTAACGTCTTGGCGCAAGGCACGGAAGCACCACCAACCATCACCATTGATGACTACAAGCTGGAGGTCGTGAATCAGTTCACGTACCTGGGGTCCACGATCAGCAACAACCTCTCCCTTGATACAGAGATCAACAAGAGGATTGGAAAATCAGCCTTCACACTCGCTCGCCTCACCACACGAGTGTGGGAGAATCCCAAACTCTCTGTCAAGACGAAGATGGCAGTGTACAACGCCTGCGTCATCAGCACACTGCTCTATGGGAGTGAGACGTGGACAACATACGCCCGGCAGGAAAAGAGACTGAACTCCTTCCATTTGCGCTGCATTCGCCACATCCTGGACATATCCTGGCAGGACAAAGTGCCCAACACAGAAGTTCTGTCCTGCGCCGGCCTTCCCTCCATGTTCACTCTACTCAGGCAGCGCAGGCTCCGCTGGCTAGGCCACGTTCACCGTATGGAGGATGGCAGAATCCCCAAAGACGTCCTCTATGGAGAACTGGCAACTGGCAGGAGAGACGTTGGCCGCCCACAGCTGCGCTTTAGAGACGTCTGCAAGAGAGACATGAAGGCCCTGGAGATCAACACAGAGCGCTGGGAGGACCTTGCAACGGACCGCTCCAAATGGAGAGGCACCCTGACCAGACAGCTCAAGGCGGGTGAAGAGAGACTGACTGCTGCAGCAGATGAAAAAAGGACCCGCAGGAAGAACCGCCACAGACCCAGCAGCACGGAGACCACCCACAAGTGTGACCTGTGTGACAGGGACTGTCATTCGCGCATCGGCCTGTCATTCGCCTGTCATTCGCGCATCGGCCTCTGCTGGAACAGCACAGGCGGTGCTGTTCCAGCAGAGTAGACGTTTAGGATTCTCTTCCATGGTCATCATAGACCGACGGAGGCCGACGATGTCCAGTTGTTTTGAATCTTTTTCTGCTTTCTCAGGTATCTTGCTTTTCTGGCTATTTCTGCGTTTTCTTTTGTAAGGTGCTTGTTTATATAGATGTTCATTCCTTTCAGTTTCCTACCTTGTTTTAGCAGCGCAGTCTTGTGTTTTCTATTCACAAACCTCATGATTACAGCCGGCTTGTCGCTGTTTTTCCTGGGCAGAGGGTGGCAGGCCTCAATGGTGTTACAGTCCAGCTGGATTCCTTTGGACTGCAGGAAGGCCAAAACTTCTTGTTCCATGGATTCGTCTTCCAGCGCGTCGAGCCTCCCTCCGCTGTCCGCGGCCACCGCCCGAGCATATGATCGAGGTTTAATGTGGAGCCCAGTGATGATCACGTCGTTCACCCGGGTGTTCTGCTCCAGGTCCAACACTCTGCTGTCCAGATAGGCCAGCCTCTTGTCTTTCTCAGCGTTCTGGATCTGCAGCGCTTTCACCTCCTCGAGCAGGCCCAGGATGCTTTTTTGCTGCAGCTTAACAGCAGAAATCTCTTCAGCCAAGAAGTCGAGCGATCTTTTAATATCGTCCACTTACTCAGTCTGCTGAGCTTTCTTGGGACCCATGATCCTGGACGATGTATGTTGACTAAACAGCTAATAAACAGCTGTTTAGCTAGCTGAATGGCAGGCCGCTCCACTCTCGTTTCCCAGTCCGTAGATGCCGTTATTGGCGTCTTAAGTCAGACGGGTCAAAACTACGATGTCCAGTCGGTAATCCAAATTCAGTTCTCAAAAGCCAAAAAAGTAGTCAAAAACCGAGCACCAAAACACAGAAATCCACCGCCTGACAGGATCTGACAGCAGGTTGACAGGAACCGGGATCAATAGCAGAATAGCAGAAGTAAATAGTGCATCAAACAAGCTATCACAAACAAGCAACATTGCAGTAACAAAGACGCAGCTCAAATCAAACATTCCCAAAATTAATAATAATCAAACTAATCCATTCCTGTTTCATTGCCACAGGTCAAGTAGATCCATTTGAGTAAGATTTATTCTCCACCCACTTTATTGTGCGGAGAAAAATCCATAAATTTGCAGCTTTGTTTACAGCCAGCCACCTGAATCATGTTAGCATAGGCTAATAGCAGCAACGACACTTGCATTAACAGAATTAATGAAAATCTAACAAATTCAGTACTGTTTCATTGTTACAAGTAGATCAATTTGAGTCAGATTTATTATCCTTCCACTTTATTTTGCGAAGAATTAAGAGGTTATTTATCCTTAAATTCACCGTTGTTAGAAAGAAGCTTCCCGGATTCTGCAGATGAAAACTTCATTTCCCATGGAGCTAGGGGCATAAACAAAGCTCAAAAGACATGTGACTCTCAGCCAACTGCAAGTAAAACAGCAAGACCCAATCAAGAATGATGGCACCCAAGAAACAAAACAAATTCCGCACTGACAGCAACAAAGCCAAAGAGATGACCAGAAAGGCAATGGAGTCCACAGTTAAACAGTTTTTTTGTTTGTTTGTTTGTTTGTTTTTTTCACAGAAACAGTCTTTCTCATGTGAAAGTTAAAATAAAGTTCAAGTTCTGTCAGACATTTACTGACCGAATTTGTACTCATTCAGATATGATGTGATGAATGGCTAAGTGCTTTAACTATTCACTTAATTTTAATAATGTAGATTTCTTTGTTTTGCTGGCATGAAGGAGGGGTAGATGACCCCCCCCCCCCCCACACACACACAAAATTCTGGTATCAGACATCAGTATTGTCATTTTTATAATGTATCAATATCGGTTTGGAATTTCACAATCAGTGCATTCCTAAACACAAAAGCCCTCATTTATCAAAGGTACATAAGGCAGAAAAGTGGTTATACAATTATTTCAACTCACAGATTGGCATTTATCAATCTGAACATGATTGTACGGTGCGCTCAAACCCCATGTCAGCTCTGAGTTTGGGTACACAAATTTTCAAGTGGCTGTAGACTCCCGTGCAGCAGAGAAAACTGGCTGTGTGGGAGAATTTTTTTACCATATCAAATTATAATGAACAGTTCAACCTTTCAGGTGATATGTTTACCTTGTGTTATATTTAGATGAGAGTTCTGAGTATTTAATTTAAAGACTAAAGGCTGCTATTAGTAATTACAAAGGTTTTATCCATAATCGTATCACTGCAGCCAATATTAAAACAGATTTAAGCAGAAAGTTAAAAAAAACTCTAGTTATTTGATGGAATGGAAAAAATTGTACTAAACTTTCAGCTTCCAATATATTTTTTACAGTTGTGATTGCGCTCAGGGCTTTTTAAGGAGTTGTTATATACATACATATATACATATTAATATCTTTGTATTGTAGAGAATCATCTCCCGTGTGAGTGGCTGCTGTCTTAAATTAATATTCTAAAAAAGGATTTTTTGAAAAAGATACAGTAGGTGATGCAGTATTTGATCATTGTTATCCCTCAGATTTTTTTTTAATTAACTTCACTGGTTAAACTAGCTCATCAGAGCACACAGAATCGAACCATGATGTGTTTCATTGGGGTTAAAAAAAAGCTTCAGATCGCCAGAGGAATTCTGCTGTAGGCGTACACACCAGTAAAAATGTGAGGAAATTATTTTTCCACCTGTACGTTTTTGCACAGTAATGCCAGGTGCCAGAGTTGTATGTGTGGCTGAGTTGAGCCAATGTGCAGAGCGTACAGCTGTACTAGGGGCGAGGCTTCTTTCTGCACTTCAGTAATGTAAGTAATAAATTCTTATGTTTGACAAGTATACTTTAAATTGACCAAGTGAACAACCTTTAGTCAAAAACTTTAGTCACTTATTCCCATTTTTGTCTGTAACTGATGAAAGCAGAATCACTTCTCTGCATCAAGTCCGATCACTTTTGTGGTTATAGAAGAGAAGCCATCTCTATTGTCATTCAGTCCATACAGCCAATCATGTACAGTAGAACGAAATTACATTTCTCCTATCTACAATGTTAATCACATGTAGAATCAGAGGGGTTGCTGCCATGCAAGGCTCCGCCACAAACAACTTCTTTCCCCATTCTATTACACTGAGCATCAAGCTAGAAGGCGGTAAGTACCATTTTTTTATGGTCTATCTATGGTATGACCCGGCCAGGACTGGAACCCCCGACCTCCCGGTTGTGGGGTGGATGCTCTATCAACTAGGCCACCACTCCGGTGTATATATAGGTAATATAACCCAAATACACAAATAAATCATGTCTGTACAGATTTCATTTATAACCCTCAGCTGAAGATCAGCTGGTGAAACTGGTGGTGTTGCACAGCCTCGTTCTCCTCCAAAACATGGTTCTTTTGCATTGAATGAGACTTTTGATGTTGCCACACAACACTAATTTATTTTTTTCCACTTCTCTTATCATAATGTCAATTTCTGTAACAGAGAGGTTTCCCTTTTGCCATTGTTCCATTCCACTGTGTTGTAAATTCTGGGGGCGAGCTGTGGGCAGGGAATTGAAATGATGCTTGGATCGGTCAGATTTATCCGTGGATAAATGGTCATATGATGAGACTGACCAGATACGCACAGTTTAATAAATACCATGTAGACCTTTTTGTATATACCATGTATACTGTAAATTGCAAAGGATAATCTCAAACTCTGTGAAAATGTCACAGGAAAAATAAATTTATAGAAGATGTGAGTTTTTATTCAGTATGATTAGTTCATCCTGACAAAGCGTAAAAGAGCTAATGCGTCTGTCTGTCTACATTTCACAGGAATTGCTACTCCTCCTAGATATTTTCCCCGATGTTTATACTGTACATCCTAATCTGTATTTACATTTTGCCCAAATTTCACCACATTAGCTGTGGTACAGATGGTTCCAAACATGCAAACAGCAGCAGCACTCTGAATACATTAACTACTTCCTAAATAAGTAACTGCTCACCTCACCATCTGAGCCATCAGTTAGAAACTTGTCTCGACTCCTACATTTGTTTACTCAGCACAGACTCATTACCTGCAAGGAATTACTCCATTTCACCTTCCTGCTGACCTCCAAAAGGCATCAGCAAATTAATCAAAATTGTCATTTATTTGATATTATATAAAATGATCAACTTTTGTTTTACACAGATCCAATGTCAGACTGCACCAGACCTGACATAGTGTTACCCATGTCTGTACAACTAGAGGTGTTCAGCAGACATTGGTGTCGTCATCTGCTGGCCATTAGATAGAATGCAGGTTTTGTATTGGCTTCATCTTTATCCATTGTTTAGACCCTGTGTGTGATTGACTCTTTCAGAGTGGACCTTATGTGGACATTCATGGATCTACAGTTTGACTCATTTATACATGAACTAATCTGATGTGGAGCTGCTTTTCCAGATGAAATTATGACACCTACTGATCTAATGTCTTGTATACACCAGAATGCTTGAGGAATTCTTTCTGAGTGATGTAGGCTTTTTTTATCAAGCTCCACTGAGGATTTCTACACTGGTAGTCAAGGCAGTGACCTTCAGGATCTGGTCATAGTGTTCCTCTATATTAGGCCTGTAAAGCAGCCGCTCAGAATCTTTTCATACTTCTTCCCTCCCTCTTCACCTCATCAGTTTCTTTACACATCAACCTTCTTGTTTAATAACTCCTGAATTCTCTCTCTACTTCTCTCTCTCTCTCTCTTTCAGTCACTGCTCAGCATCCCAGGCTCCCCCTTCATGTCGCGTCACAACAGCCGCAGCAGCATCTTCAGCTTTAAAGGCCGCTCCAAGGACATAGGCTCAGAGAATGAGTTTGCAGACGATGAGCACAGTACAGTGGAGGAGAGCGAAGACCGTCGAGGCTCCTTGTTTATACCTTATCGTCGCAACAGCTACAGCGGCTACAGCCAAGGCTCATCACGCATCCATCCACTGGCACCCCACTCTGGAGGGAAGAGGAACAGCACAGTGGACTGCAATGGCGTTGTGTCTCTCATTGGCCCTGGGCCTGGCAGACGGCTTCTGCCTGAGGTGAAAATAGATAAGGCAGCCACTGATGACAGTGTAAGGACGTCAATACAGTTTAGGCATGATGTCGGTGGCCCTGGTGTCTGCAGCTTCTCCTTCACTTACTCTTCCTTTTGGCTCTTATTTTCCCTAAACTTTTTATCTGTCTATCCCTTTCCTGAATATCAAACTTATTATTCATCCTTCCAACCTGATCTACTGTAATGCCCCTTTTTTGTCAGTATTTTTTTTTAACAGCTCCAAAAAGTACTAACCTGCAGTCTTGCCAGCTTCAAAATCATGATGCCACTGATTAACAGTGTTAAAGTTTGAAGCTAGCCCCTTTAACTTCTGACAACGCTACCAGCAACCTAAAATCTGTAACATCGTTGCCATTATTAAATGAATATCAAAATTTTTTTTCCCAAAAAACTAAAATCTTATTGCTTTCTTTGCCATTAGGCACCTTAAACAGACCATTTTGTGTCTAGATTCACCTACTTTTACATCCTGCTTCTTTTGATCCTTCTTCGTGTGGTGTGTCTGTCTTACTTACCCTCATCTATTCCCTGCTTATGAGCTTTTGGATAATGCAGCAAGGAAACTGAAACTGTTTTCTATAATACACAAATATGTACATCAATTTCTTCTCTTTCTACTAAGCATGGGAGACCCTTCTTTTGTTCACAACTCACTCTGTGTTTACCTTTTTACCTGTTAAAATATAGCATGTAGCAGCGGATGACATCCTGAATACCCGTCTTCTTGACATGCATGCCTCTGCATGCAGTTTAATGTTGATTAGTGGATTTACAACTAATTTATGTGATAATGGTGTTAGACAGTATTGTAAATTCTCAATGAAAACAATAACATGTTTATAAAACATTTTCACATTTTTTTACATGAAGACCATTTGACTGTGTCAAATTAGAGTATCTTGATTGGGAATTTACAGTATGAACCTGTTTAGTGATATCTTATGCTTGAATTTAACAAATTGACCATTTAAAGGAAGTGTACCTATGTTGGAAAAAGTTTCTTCCAAGTAGACCTTGGGTATCATTTATGGTCCAGACTGCTTTAGAGTGTGAGATTTATGTATGTGAGTAATGCATTTATGTGGGTTCTGTTTCTAAGTGACATTACATCTTTCTCTGAGAACAGACTACAGATGTTGAGATGAAGAAAAAGAACTCTGGCTCCCTCATGGTGTCCGTGGATCAGCTCAACTCCTCCTTCAAAGGGAAGGACCGTGCCAACAGCCAGATGAGCGTAGTCACCAACACGCTAATAGAGGGTACAGAGTACACATTTCTTATATTTCAAATTTACAATGCTTAAATGACGATGCATGATGACATTAAATGAGTTGTTTGAGCTCATTTTACTTGCCCTGGACATGTCACATCATCGTTGAGTTATGACATATCAAACAATCAGATTAAAAGTAAATTCTTCAATGGCTGTTATTTAGCAGAAAGTGTCACAGTAGACCCAGTAAAGCTAGAAATTCAATTTTGGTTTTGTGACTTAAGCAGCTGTAAAGGTACTGTAGGACACTTTTGAAAACTATGAATAAATGACCTTTGTTGACCACTAAGTGAACTGGAATGACATTCACACTAGTAATTTCAAAATAAACTGGACTTCTTATAAAGGAGGGCTGAAGTTCTCTTGGAGCGCTTTCACACTAAACTCCTTTAGTGTTAACTTTTGGAATTTCAGTTTGGTCTGGACCAATATTACTGGTGTGAACCTTCCCCTCGACTACAGTTCAGACCAAACAATAATTTGGTCCAACAAAAAGAGGTTGTTTAGGTCTGGAGCAAACTAAACTGTGGATGAGTTTGTTTCTAGTGTGAAAGCAGTTTTTAGAATAGCTTGGACCTTCTGACCAATCACAAGAAAAATGAACCATAGTATCCCTTGACCAGAGTAAGCAATGCAGTTTTTATTAGCTCTTTCTGGCAAAGCCGAAAAGAGCTAATGTGATGGCAGGGCGCCATCCAGCCGCCCATCCATCCATCCACATTTTATGGGAATCAGTCCTCCTAGACAACTGTCCTAATGTTCACCAAACCCACACACAGTGGTCCACAGGTTGGTCTGCATCCAGGTTGTGCTCAAGGTCAAAGGTCAGGGGACCTTATATCTTATGTAACTTCAGGAAAATTGCTACTCCTCCCAGGTAATTTCCCAGATGCTCACCAAATTCACACGTAAAGATCCTCAGGTTGGTTTGCATATAGGCTGTTCTCAAGGCCAAGTTTAGGGTCAAAGGTCAGGAGATCTGAGCACTTGCTGGGTGATTTCATCAGGCCCCAGTGAGCTACAATGTCAGTGATGGTCTGGTGTGAAATATAGTTCAATGGTGTGATAGTCAAGTGACAAAAAAATCCTACAAATGCCAAAATTTACCAGGTAGTTTTGAAGAAGATGCCATCCATCCATCCATCCATCTTCTACCGCTTTTCCGGAGGTCCGGGTCGTGGAGGCAGCAGTTCAAGCAGAGAAGCCCAGACTTCCCTCTCCCCAGCCACCTGCTCCAGCTCTTCAGAGGGGATACCAAGGCGTTCCCAGACCAGCTGAGAGACATAGTCTCTCCACCGAGTCCTGGGTCTGCCCCGGGGTCTCCTCCCAGTGGGACGTGCCTGAAACACCTCAAGTGGGAGGCGTCCAGGAGGCATCCTAATCAGATGCCCATACCACCTCAACTGACTCCTTTCAATGTGGAGGAGCAGCGGTTCTACTCTGAGCCTCTCCCGGATGGCTGAGCTCCTCACCCTATCTCTGAGGGTGAGTCCAGCAATCCTACGGAGAAAGCTCATTTCAGCCACTTGTATCCGCGATCTCGTTCTTTCGGTCATTACCCAAAGCTCGTGACCATAGTATCCCTTGACCAGAGTAAGCAATGCAGTTTTTATTAGCTCTTTCTGGCGAAGCCGAAAAGAGCTAATGTGATGGCAGGGCGCCATCCAGCCGCCCATCCATCCATCCACATTTTATGGGAATCAGTCCTCCTAGACAATTGTCCTAATGTTCACCAAACCCACACACAGTGGTCCACAGGTTGGTCTGCATCCAGGTTGTGCTCAAGGTCAAAGGTCAGGGGACCTTATATCTTATGTAACTTCAGGAAAATTGCTACTCCTCCCAGGTAATTTCCCAGATGCTCACCAAATTCACACGTAAAGATCCTCAGGTTGGTTTGCATATAGGCTGTTCTCAAGGCCAAGTTTAGGGTCAAAGGTCAGGAGATCTGAGCACTTGCTGGGTGATTTCATCAGGCCCCAGTGAGCTACAATGTCAGTGATGGTCTGGTGTGAAATATACTGTAGTTCAATGGTGTGATAGTCAAGTGGCAAAAAAATCCTACAAATGCCAAAATTTACCAGGTAGTTTTGAAGAAGATGCATGAGAGATTATTTGAGAGATCAGGAGAACAATGATACCTGAAGGTCAGGATACTGCAGTAGCATTACACAAAGGTGCACAATGCTATGAGGAAAAAAAAAATGACCTGGATAGCATTCTAGCTATTGTCCAACTAGTTCATCTGTTAAGGTGATTGAGTCTTTCCCAGCTTCAGCTTCAAGTATAGTTTCTGATGTGTCCATGGCTACAGAAAAGACTTTAGAGGGGTGGGTAACATGTTTGCTAACTACCATAGTCTGAGTTGACTACAAACATGACAGCAGTTTGTCCGTGCATCATGCAAAGCTGTTACATGCGCTTGCATAAGCGGCAGTAATACCCAACCAGACTAAATGTATACAATCACAATGTAATAACATCAACCTTGGCCCAGACACTTTCAGTAGTTAAACTGTCTTTTGTTTCAACAAGGTTTCTTTAAAACTAGAGTTTCCAAAATGTCCACACAGCACCTTTAAGAATTTTTTCTCTTGCCCTTTTTTGCTACCTGCAGAGTTGGAGGAGTCTCAGAGGAAATGTCCTCCCTGCTGGTACAAGTTTGCTAACGTCTTCCTCATCTGGGAATGCTGTCCCATGTGGCTGAAGATAAAGCACATAGTCTACTTAATCGTCATGGACCCATTTGTTGACTTGGCCATCACCATCTGTATTGTTCTCAATACCCTTTTCATGGCCATGGAGCACTACCCTATGACTGAACATTTTGAGGGGGTCCTGTCTGTTGGCAACCTGGTGAGAACCGTCTTATTTAATCCTTCCCATTGTTTTCATGACTGTCTGCGTGATTCTCATCATTTTTGTAAGGGTTTGTTGAAGATGTAGTTTGTGCCGCATTCATAACCTCAGACCAACTCATCAAAGCTTCATTTTATATGTGCACTTAAGAACACACATATATAGCATATACAGGAATCTGATGAGGTCTTATTAAAAATTTATTCCACTTTAATGTAAACAGCTGACCTGCTCCCCAAACTCTCATCAGCCACACTTGAGTCACTCACTTCTTTCATTGCAGTTCACTTACCTCAACGCCACTGAACTCTGTGTCTCGCTTGCACAAATACATACACTAAACAAATCTGCAGTGGGAATTTGGAGTTGCCTGTGCTCTGCCCTTGCTCTCAGAGATCACTCTTGCACAGCTGTCTGACAGCACTGGCATTGTCACAGTGTTTGTACTAAGATGGGAAATGAGATCATCAGCATTGGCATGCTGTCTAATGTGAAGCAGGAATTAAACTCGGAGGAGTCTGCCTGTTCTGATGGATGGTGCAGTGTGAATCACTGGTGGTTGTTTTGGACACGTGATTAGCTCTTGGGTGGATGATATGGGAATGGCAAAGAATACTATGATCCAGCACAAATTATGGTGGGACACAGAACCTCGCTGTTTGACCTCATCTTGTCAATAGTCCTACCTCAGCAAATTCTCATCAGGGTTTAATCAAAAAATTACAGAACATAAAACATGTTTTTGACATTGCACCCTTCACATTTTTGCAATAAGAGCAGGATGTATTTACTTGTTATTGTTTATGTGTACTCTTTGTTTCTTACAGGACCATACATCGTTATTATTGGATTAGTTTAACAGTAATTACACAGTAACTGACACAATGCACAGCATATTTTAGCCTTAAAATGAAGGAAAACAGTTGACTTATGAGCACTATAGACTGGCCTATCAACATAAAAGGCTATTTTTTTTATCTTTGTAATTTTTTTTATCTGTGGCTGGTTGAAGACCAAAATGTTTAAAGACCCTTTGGGCGAAGAAAAAAAGGTTATAGCCATCCATCCGCCCAGCTGTGAGTCTGACCCATTATTGTGACATCAGTTCCTCCTACAGTTTTGTTCCGATTGTTTTGAAACTTAGTACCAGGATTTGATTTACACTGGCAATGTGCATATTGCAGTTTGGCTCTGATCGGATGATTTTTGCAGAAATTATAGACCTTGAGGTCAAGGTCAAAGGTCAGTTTTCCCCTAAATCCTGTAAATGCAATAACTACTGAAAGAAATGATGTATACTTTTCGAATTGATGCCATAGTTGTATCTTGGATGGCTTACACCCTGACCTGATTATGGATTTGGGGTCAAAAGGTCAAAGGTCAACGTCAACATTCCATTTGCACTATTACTATAGAGCGAGTAACGTTAAGGGTCACAAAACTTAGTACACAGGTTCACCCCGTGACTCTGAACTGTGACTATGGGTTTGGGGTCACAAGGTCAAAAGTCAAGGTCAAAATGCCATATGAACTGTATATCAAAAACAAAGAATGCTATGGTCACCAAACTTGCTATACAGGTTCATCTTGGGACCCTGACCTACAGCGGTGTGTAAAAGTGTTTGCCCCCTTCTGTCATGTGCTGAGGCCGATGTTCGGCCGGACTCAGTCTCGTGGCTCCTTCTTTGTATGTACATTTATTTATCTGTTGTATTTTTGGTACCCCCGTTTTCACTGCCTTTTATTTGTCTGTTGATGTTTCAGTTCGCCTTGGTTTTGTATTGGTTCATTTGTAATCATTGCCTTGTCTGTATTTGGTTTTGTTTATATTTTAGTGTCTGGGTTGACAAGTGGCTTTTCCGGGTTAGTGTGGGCGCTGCCTGTCAAACTGCCAGTTCCCCCTCCCTCACCTGTCATTACCGTCAGCTGCTCTCTCTCATTACTATGATCAGCTGTCTCCAATTATTAGTTGTTGTCTTTTCTCTCCTGCTCAGTCCGCACCTGTGATCACTTTTGTTGTTAGTTCATTCTCCATTTAAGCACTGTCAGGTCACATTATTTTTGCCAATTCCTCATTTGTGTTGGAGTTTTTGTCCTTCCATCGAGCGTTCCTTGGGACATAAATTCCTCCTCTTTCTGCATCAACTCCTCCTGAGCAAGTCCGCTCAGGAGCCCAACTCCTTGTAAGTTCCTTTGTGTTGCATTTTGTATATGGCACTGTGTGGACTTTAGTTTTTGTATATTAAACGTTGCAATTTCATCCAGTGAGTAGGTTCCCCCTTTGTCCCTGTGCGCCACGTAAAGGCGCACATGACACCTTCCTGATTTCTCATTTTTTTGTATGTTTGTCACACTTAAATGTTTCAGATCATCAAACAAATTTAAATATTAGACAAAGATAACACAAGTAAACATAAAATGCAGTTTTTAAATGAAGGTGTTTATTATTAAGGGTAAAAACAATCCAAACCTACATGGCCTTGTGTGAAAAAGTGATTGCCCCCCCCATTAAAACATAAATTAGATTAGATTTTTTAGATTAGATTCAACTTTATTGTCATTACACATGTATGAATACAAGGTAACGAAACACAGTTTAGCATCCAATCAGAAGTGCAAAGGACAGCAGTGCAGTATATACAGTAATTGACAGTATGTGAAATTTAAGCAAATATATGCAAATATATGCAGCAGTGCAGAAAGTTAAGAGTACCATTATGTGCAATAATGTACAATAAGTTAGGTGGGCAGAGTCAGCGGGGAACTAAGTTCAAGTTAAGATTAACTGTAGTTTATCAGAATCAGAATCAGAATCAGAATCAGCTTTATTGGCCAAGTATGCACAACACATACAAGGAATTTGACTTTGGCTAAAAACATCACATCTTTGAAAAGCTGAGTTCAATTTCTCTAGCTACACCCAGGCCTGATTACTGACACACCTGTTCTCAATCAAGAAATGACTTAAATAGGACCTGCCTGACAAAGTGAAGTAGACCAAAAGATTCTCAAAAGCTAGACATCATGCTGCGATCCAAAGAAATTCAGGAACAAATGAGAAAAAAGTAATTGAGATCTATCAGTCTATAAAAGGTCATAAAGCCATTTCTAAAGCTTTGGGACTCCAGTGAACCACAGTGAGAGCCATTATCCACAAATGGCGAAAACATGGAACAGTGGTGAACTTTCCCAGGAGTGGCTGGCCGACCAAAATTACCCCAAGAGGGCAGCGATGACTTATCCTAGAGGTCACAAAAGACCCCACAACAACATCCAAAGAAGTGCAGGCCTCACTTGCCTCAATTAAGGTCATTGTTCATGACTCTAAGAACGAGACTGGGCAAAAATGGCCTGCATGGCAGAGTTCCAAGACGAAAACCACTGCTGAGCAAAAAGAACATAAAGGCTTGTCTCAGTTTTGCCAGAAAACATCTTGATGATCCCCAAGACTTTTAGGAAAATACTCTGTGGACTGATGAGACAAAAGTTGAACTTTTTGGAAGGTGTGTGTCCCATTACATCCAACGTAAAAGTAACACAGCATTTCAGAAAAGGAACATCATACCAACAGTAAAATATGGTGGTGGTAGTGTGATGATCTGGGGCTGTTTTGCTGCTTCAGGACCTGGATGACTTGCTGTGGTAAATAGAACCATGAATTCTGCTGTCTACCAAAAAAATCCTGAAGGAGAATGTCCTGCCATCTGTTCATGACCTCAAGCTGAAGCACACTTGGGTTCTGCAGCAGGACAATGATCCAAAACACACCAGCAAGTCTACCTTTGAATGGCTTAAGAAAAACAAAATGAAGACTTTGGAGTGGCCTAGTCAAAGTCCTGACCTGAATCTGATTGAGATGCTGTGGCATGACCTTAAAAAGGCAGTTCATGCTCAAAATCCCTCCAATGTAAGATAAGATAAGCCTTTATTAGTCCCATAATAAAGGCTTATCTGCCCTTCGCATATTACAACTAAACGTTGAAGGCCTATCTGCAGCCAAGCGAAGCCTTATTGAAGTCCTCGCCTTCCAACATTCAATTGATGTAATCTGCCTCCAAGAGACTCATATTGGCACAGAGGAAGCTGGCCGCTTCACCATCAAAGGCTTTGACCTCCTGTGCTATGTTCTACATGCTAAACATGGACGTGCCACCTATGTGCGTTCTGACACAGTTGAAGCAAATCACCTGATAACAACACATTTCTCAGACACCATAATCATTGGTGGCTTCCATATTGTCAATGTGTACAAGCCCCCTAATGCCAACTGGGATCTGCAGGTCTTACCCACCCTACCCCACCCTGCCATCTATGTGGGGGACTTTAACAGCCATCACCCTGACTGGGGGTACCCAGCAGTGGACAGTGATGGGGAGGCACTTTCAGACTGGGCATCTGTCATATCCGGCTCTAGGGAGCCGGGCAATCAGAGCCAGGGACAAGCCAGTGAGTCGAGATGTTTTATTCTGGGTAAGGGATAAGGGATGAGGAGAGCACAGACACTCATACAGACGTACATTCTCAGGCTGCACAGCGCAGGGGTAGGTAGCTTGTACCGGACGTGGGGGTAACAAGACGTGCATACTCACAGCGGGATACAAACACCGGAATGCTGCAAGGGGAGTTGAGGCTGACACCAGACGAAGGGGCTTCAGCCTAGCAGTGCTTATGTCGCAGCCCTGAATGATCGAAGCTGCTCCTCTTTATACTCATTAACAGCGCCCCAGCTGATGAGGATTAATTGGCCCCAGCCGTCCCGTGACACTGACAGCTGGGAACCAGCTGAGGCACTGCCCAATGAGAGGCAGGGATAAAAGGAGCATGGGCTGAGCGCCGAGCCGGCATCTCACCCCATGGTGACAGAGCCTCCCCCTCACGGTCGGGCTCCCGAACGACCAGGAACATCCCAGCCCCCCCCCTCCCCACCTAGGGTGGGCGGAAGGGAGGCAGGACCGGAGGGGAAGATGCAAAGGGAAGGACAAAAAAAACAATAGACCAATGTAGGGCAGCAGGGCAGAGAAAAAAAAACCCAAATACAATACCCTACAACACAGGGAAAAGGATTAACCCAGAGCACAGTTAGGGAGAAAACTGAGTTAGGACACAGGTAGGGAAAATACCAAATATGACTACAGACAGCATACAAATAACGTATAGATCGGGGCAAAAAAAAGAAAACCAAAAACCCACCAAAAAGGTGGCAGGAATGAATAAAGCAATCACAGAGTATAGTTAAGGGGAACAAAACACACTACTCCATAATGCACCAACAAGACAAAGGTCAGGACAAAAAATGATGAAAAACGCTGTGCATGGATACTAAAGAAAACAAAACACACAGCACTGAATATATAAAAGATCACCTAAAGAAACAGAGGTGACAAGGACAAATGGGTAATAATGAAGTACGGTTAAGTGGGAATGAAACACATTACTTCAAACAACAACAAACACAGTCAATGTTAAAGTCGGGGCTAGAGAAGGCCCCCCACGAGGATAATAAGACAGAATGGGGTGATCACAGAGTATGGTTGAACAGGAAACCACACGCATACTCCATGATGCACCGACGAGGCCAAGGCTAAGGTAAGGATGAATGAAAACGCTGAGTAAAGATAAGAAAATGCAATACACAGCGCGATACATAAGGTGAGTCACCAAGAGGAAAAAAAGGTGACAGGGTAACAGGATAACAATACGATAAAAAATGCTGAGTATGGTTAAAAAAAAACACACAGCACAAAAACATATATTCCCCTAATGGACAAAGAAACTACACCCGAGTGACTTCAATAATAATAAAAGAAGTAAAGGACACCCGAGGAGACGGCAGGCAGAGTCCAAAACGGCCGGAATTGTTCTGGTAATCTCCCCGCCCATTGTCCAGTTGGCAACCCGGGGAAGAGAAATGTTCGGACGGCGAACTCTGGGCCCAGATCCCAGGAATCCAGTCCAACGGCTGCCGAACCAGGCCGCCCAAAGGCAAACACAGACCAGTGGGGGGAAACCAGATCGCCGAACCGAAAGTTTTGCGGGTCGGGTCGTCGACCCGCATCACTCAACCACCAGGACCGTTGAGACGGACGAAGGGTCAGAGCGGATCCCGGTGGAAGAGGCTCAGGGGAGAGCCGATGACGAGGGCGGCGGGCCTCAGGGAAACGGCCACCTCCTCACCGGACCTGGACAACACTGGGGCAGCACCCACGTCGGACCCCGATCGGGCCTCAGGCGAACCCACGTTGGACCCCGATTGGGTCTCGGGCGAACCCACGTTGGACACTGCACCAGAACCGACCTCCAACGTTGAACCCGGACCCTCCAGCACCACGAGGAACAGCAACTCCTCGCCGGTGACCCTGGAAGAAGGCTCAGAAGAGAAAACAGAACTGGGATCAGGATCACCGGCAGCGCCAGAACCCGGCGAGACGAGCTCAGACACAGCGGGCGGCTGCACCCTGCTCGTCTCCCCTGGAGATAGGCTGAAGTGCTCAAAGATAAAAAGAAAGAAAAGAAAGGAGAGCACTCGCCTGATCTCGGGTTCTGACGCCGTCCAGGACTGCGAAGATCCAGGATCCGTCGTCAGGAGGTCGTTGTCAGGCTCCCATCTAGCCGCATCGGGCCCCGCAGCCAGCACGATGGTCAGCGCAGCTTGAGATCCCTCCAGCTCAGGTAACCCCGCCGACGACCCACTCGGCGTGAAGCCAGAAGAATCTCGTCCCGCTGGACCGAACCGCTCCTCCGTGGAGACCCAGGGACGCTCAGTCGTCGGCGTAGACTCCACGCAGCAGTCAGTCCCCCTCCTCCGTCCGCAATGTAGCTGCGGAACCACAGGCCCTCTCCATATCCCACCACGTTGACCCGGCATCCCACCTACTGACTATCGCCAAAGCACCCCAAGACAAAGACACTAGAAGAGCAGTTACAACTGAGCTAAAAAAACACCAAAAAATGCCTGTAGAGGAAACGAACCCTGAACCCTTCGAGGCTGCTGAACTGGAGAAAGTCCTACAGGGCCTGAAATGTGGAAAGGCAGCAGGATACGATAACATCTCACGATAACAGCTCCCAGGGTTCGCAGGGAGCTGCGAACCCTGAACTTCTCCTCCAGGGATGTGACAGAGCAAATCATTAAGCAGGTGTGAAAAAACAATGACTTGCCTGCCCCCTGGAGGTTGAGTATCGCCTGCTGTAGTGGATTCTGCTTCTTCCTCTCCCCGCCCGGCGATAACGGAGGACCCCCCGGGAATTCGTCTGAGGATCGCTCGCGTTGTCTCCAGCAGAGAGCTCACCAGGCCGGGATTCCAGGCACACACAGCGGTCAGGAAGCGCGTCAAGGAGGAGGGGGAAACAGCCGGGGTGAGCCAGCCCGAATGTCCAGGAATGACAGCGGGGGAACGAGGCTCAGGGGACGAGGCTGTAGAATCTCCACACTGACGAGGCGAAGGGATGACAGCTGCGTGGGAGGAACGGTCCTGACGATGACCCAGAACTGGATCCGGACGAGGTTCGTGCAGAGGTGACTCGGCGATGTGACGACGACTACTCCCAGGGGACGAAGCGAGGGGGAAACCCAGGATTCGCCGCTCCAGATCGGAGATCGAGACGAGGAAGGCGTCGAGCACGGGAAGGCTTCGTAGCCCTGAAGTCCTCACCATCAATCTCACTGCCGCCGCCACATGCCTGAAGGTGGTGACAGGAAACACAGTAGAGCTCGCGACAGCCACTCGACCCCGGACATAACTGCTGTCAGCTGCGGCTCCTCGAAGGGAATCCCGAGTGACGTGGCGCAGGTCGGGGGAAGTCCTCTGGTTGGCGCGAACTCCCGGACTGGAATAGCGGCAGGAACGGGACTCCGAAGCGGGGAAAGACGTCGCCCACTTCGACTCCCTGCCGGGATTTCCATCCACCCCGTGGAGCTTCTCTCGCTGTGTACCTGAAGCGTCTATCCTGGCACTGTCCTCCAGATGGTACAGAGAGTGAGGGTGACAGTCCAGGAGTTCCTCAGCACGGCCCGGATGCCAGCGTCTCGCGTTGGAGGCGTCGTGCAGGGTGAAGAATGTCCCGTCGACAGCCTCCGAGATGGACCTCAGCTCGTCGCCCTGGCGCCGGAAGTGACTCCTGGGAAACGGCATGCTAGCAGCGCTGACACCCGGACAGAAAGGTACATTTCCACAGCGACTCACGGCCGCCGGCAACTCTTCTGGCTGCGACATACTGTCATATCCGGCTCTAGGGAGCCGGGCAATCAGAGCCAGGGACAAGCCAGTGAGTCGAGATGTTTTATTCTGGGTAAGGGATAAGGGATGAGGAGAGCACAGACACTCATACAGACGTACATTCTCAGGCTGCACAGCGCAGGGGTAGGTAGCTTGTACCGGACGTGGGGGTAACAAGACGTGCATACTCACAGCGGGATACAAACACCGGAATGCTGCAAGGGGAGTTGAGGCTGACACCAGACGAAGGGGCTTCAGCCTAGCAGTGCTTATGTCGCAGCCCCGAATGATCGAAGCTGCTCCTCTTTATACTCATTAACAGCGCCCCAGCTGATGAGGATTAATTGGCCCCAGCCGTCCCGTGACACTGACAGCTGGGAACCAGCTGAGGCACTGCCCAATGAGAGGCAGGGATAAAAGGAGCATGGGCTGAGCGCCGAGCCGGCATCTCACCCCATGGTGACAGCATCCAGAAATGACCTCGCTTTGATATACAACCCCAAACAAAGAGGAACCTTCCACTCTGCTAGGTGGAAGAAGGACTATTCTCCTGACCTGTGTTGGGTCAGCTCTTTGAATGGGGAGCCATATCCTACACAGATCCTCATTCTTGATGATTTTCCACACAGCCAACACCGACCCCTGCTTGTACACATTGGCCTACAACTTCCAGTCATATACAGCCCAAGGAAGATGCGCTGGAACTTCCGCAAAGCCAACTGGAAGAAATTCAGTGAAACTCTGGACCGGAGCGTTGTTACCATCCCACTCCACACCATCACTGTAGATGAAGCATACAACCGCTTCTGCAGCGCAATCTTCAAGGCTGCCCATACTGCAATCCCACGAGGCTACCGACCCCTCTATGTCCCATGTTTGGACGGAGAAAGTGCTGCCCTCCTACAATCCTATCAAACATCAGGGGACCCAGAGATAGCAGACCATCTCATTGAATCGCTAAATACAGCCCGGCGAAAGAAAT
Organism: Pholidichthys leucotaenia; assembly: GCA_020510985.1. NCBI lineage: Eukaryota > Metazoa > Chordata > Actinopteri > Cichliformes > Pholidichthyidae > Pholidichthys > Pholidichthys leucotaenia. Next base: position 136,470,383 of record CM035837.1, read on the forward strand.
GGGAGGAGACAGTTGCTGACCGGAGCTTTACCCATTCTAGCAGGAAATGTTGGAGCCTCATCCGTCGCCTAGGAGCTGCACAGAAGCCCCCTAGCCAAAGCCGAGCATCCGTCACACCCAACCAAGTTGCATCCCACCTACTGACTATCGCCAAAGCACCCCAAGACAAAGACACTAGAAGAGCAGTTACAACTGAGCTAAAAAAACACCAAAAAATGCCTGTAGAGGAAACGAACCCTGAACCCTTCGAGGCTGCTGAACTGGAGAAAGTCCTACAGGGCCTGAAATGTGGAAAGGCAGCAGGATACGATAACATCTTCCCAGAATTCATGAAAAATCTTGGCCCCCGAGCCCTAACCTGGTTGACACAATTCTACACAAGGATCACACAAACGAACTTGAGCCCAAAGAAATGGCGGGCAGCAAAGGTCATTGCCATCCCAAAACCTGGCAAAGACCACAAACTACCAGCAAGCTACCGCCCAATCTCCCTACTCAGCGTTCCTTACAAAATCATGGAGCGCCTAATACTGCAACGCATTTCCCCAGAAATAGAGGATATTCTAAGTGTGGATCAAGCAGGTTTCCGCAAGGACCGCAGTACAGGAGAACAAGTACTGGCCCTAACCACCTTCATTGAAAATGGCTTCGAGAGCAGACTGAAGACAGGGGCTGTGTTTCTCGATCTTACAGCCGCCTATGATACGGTCTGGCACAAAGGCCTCCTCCTGAAACTTATAAAGGCGATCCCTGCTTGGGCAACAGCAATTATAAAAACCCTGCTGACCAACCGAAGGTTCAGAGTCCACCTCAGTCAGAACACAAGTGCATGGAGAATGCAGAAAAACGGACTCCCACAAGGCTCAGTTCTAGCTCCAACTCTGTTCAACCTCTACATAAACGACCTGCCTACTACAAAATCCCGCAAATTCATCTATGCAGACGACATCTGTTTGGCATTCCAAGTACCAGACTTTGAACCACTGGAACGGGTGCTCACGGAAGATCTTGCTAAACTGGACCAGTTCTGCAAAATCTGGCGCCTAAAACCAAGCCCAGCAAAAACCGTCTCCAGTGTATTTCATCTCCACAATGCAAAAGCTGCCAGAGAACTAAACATCCACCTGAGCGGACTCAAGCTTAAGCATGCCCCAAATCCAACTTATCTTGGAGTGACCCTTGATAGGACCTTATCCTTCAAGGAACATCTAAAGGGGACGGCTGCTAAGGTGAAAGTACGAAACAACCTGCTCTGCAAGCTCGCTGGTGCAAAATGGGGGGCGGCAGTCTCCACCCTGCGCACCTCAGCACTGGCCCTTTCATACTCTGTAGCAGAATATTGTGCCGCTGTCTGGTCCAGGTCATCTTACACACACCATGTAGACACCCAGCTCAACTCAACCATGAGAACTATAACTGGAACAATCCGCTCAACACCACTCCCCTGGCTCTCTGTACTGTCAAACATAGCCCCTCCACACATCCGGCAAGCAGCATTAACTCAAAGGATGCTCCAAAAAGTTAAAGATTTTCCTCACTTACCAATCCATGCAGATATCTACACCCCACCCACTGCCCGACTTTCATCCAGACGGCCGATTTGGAAAAACCCTCCCCCAGCTGACTTTACCATCCAGACAGCTTGGCAAGAGGAATGGGAGACCAAGGAGGTCCCAAACAAACAGCTGGTGATAAACCCCAACCAACAGGTCCCGGGCATCAACCTCCCAAGGAGACAGTGGTCTACACTCAATCGCTTCAGGACTGGACATGGCCCCTGCTTGGCCAGCCTTCACAGATGGGGCAGTAGCCCTAGCCCACTGTGCGCATGTGGAGAGGAGCAAACTATGGAACACATCATAGAGGCTTGCCCGCTCCAAAGACTGGAAGGAGGATTACACACCCTCCATACAGCAAACCAGGAGGCAACTGCTTGGCTTAAGGACTTTGCATTCGCTAAATAAATAAATAAATAAGTCCCATAATGGGGAAATTCCAGGATTGCAGCAGCACAGGGATAGCAGCACTCAGAGCAATAATTAATAAGATAAGATAATAAGAGCAAATGAATATACATATGTACACAGATATATACACAGTGCGGGAGCATTGCAGCTAGGTGGTATAAACAGCATTACGGTCTGAATATGAATATGTACCCAGACAGTATATTTCTTATTTGAATCAGCCGTGTTGTCACCCTCAGTAATGATTGATATTGTCCTAGCTATATAATGGATGGGGCCATCTATTATGCAAGGTTATTATGTTTTGTACATTCACTACGACCTTTACGAACAGCCTTGGTTAGGTTATAAAGTCTGACAGCTGTAGGTAGGAAGGACCTGTGGAACCTCTCGGTTGCGCATCTAGGATGGTACAGCCTACTGCTAAATGAGCTCCTCAATGGGTTCAGCCTGTCCTGCATGGGGTGGGACTCAGACTCCAGCAGAGATGACAGCTTAGCCACCATCCTCCTCTCTCCTATCTCCTCCACTGGGTTGAGGCGCCACTCCAGAACAGAGCTAGCTTTTTTGATCAGTCTGTTCAGTCTCTTCCTGTCGGCTGCCGTGATGCCGCTGCCCCAGCCGACCACTCCAAATATGATGGATGATGCCACCACCGAATCGTAGAAGGTCTTCAGGAGTGCCCCTTGCACTCCAAAAGACCTGAGCCTCCTCAGGAATTACAGCCTGCGCTGCCCCCTTCTTGTAGAGCGCGTTGGTGTTGTGTGACCAGTCCAGTTTGTTGTTCAGGTGAACACCCAGGTACTTGTAGGATGTCACCATTTCAATGTCTGTTCCCTGGATGTTTACTGGTGCTGTGGGTGGTTGTGCTCGCTTGCGGCAGTCCACCAGTGTGGCTGAATTACAACAATTCTGCAAAGATGAGTGGGCCAAAATTCCTCTACAGCACTGTAAAAGACTCATTGCCAGTTATCGCAAAAGCTTGATTGCAGTTGTTGCTGCTAATTGTGGCCCAACCAGTTATTAGGTTTAGGGGGCAATCATTTTTTTCACACAGGGCCATGTAGGTTTGGATTTTTTTTACCCTTAATAATAAACACCTTCATTCAAAAACTGCATTTTGTGTTTACTTGTGTTATCTTTGTCTAATATTTAAATTTGTGTGATGATCTGAAACATTTAAGTGTGACAAACATACAAAAACATGAGAAATCAAGAAGGGGACAAACACTTTTTCACACCACTGTACATCTATGGGTTTGGGGTCAAAAGGTCAAAGCTCAACATTAACGTTCACTTTGCACTATCTATCTGTTATATATTAGTTATGGTTATTATTATAATATTATTATTGTATGTCATGGGTGATGGCTACGCCTTTCCGGTTCTGCTGCCACCCAAGGTATAAAAGGCCTACCCGGAAGAGGCACGGTCTTTTTATGACCAGCACCTCTGCCTTGACGGGAGTGCCTTCGTGTTGTGTGAGTTCATTCATAAAGCTACGTTAAACTGCACCTTTGGCCTCATCATTGGAGCACTGTTTATGGACATAACATTTGGCAATGAGGATAAAGTAATGGAGAAAGGAGTTTCTAGTATTCAGCCATTTTTGGAGCTTCCAGGCGAGCTGCCAGTTCTCTGGGCGAGGTGGTTTGCAGCATTCCAAAATTATTTGATGGCATTGAACCTCGGCGAATTGGAGAAACTATGTGCACGAGCAATACTGGTCTATAATCTCGGCATGGAAGGGCAACGTATTCTCAACACATTGGGAGCGAGTGATAGTTTTGAGGATGTGGTTGAGCTAATGGTGCGCTATTTTCGCGCTCCTGAGAACGTCATCGTCTGACGGATCCAGTTCCGACAGCGACACCAGCGGCCAGGAGAGTTGGTGCAACTGTATGTTGCGGACCTGCGCCAGCTGGCTGGAGAGTGCCAATTCGGGGCTTTGGAGGAAGAAATGGTCCGCGATCCGTTGGTGGAGCACACGCTTTGTTGTGCAGCATGGTCCAGGCTCCTCACGCACTCTGGTGAACTGATGTTGAGTACAGCTGTGGAGATAGCTCAACAGTACGAAGCAACAGATAAACTATCAAAGGACCTTGGTGAGAGAACAACGTTGAGGCAGTCTGACTCACAATCAGCGGCGCAGGCTGTGGACCCGGATAGTGACGATAGCGCAGAAGATAAAGACTACTACGCTACCACAATTAAAATTAGGTCCACCCCGGGGTCGCCCAGATGTTTGGGCTGCGGGTCCACCATGCACTGATACAAGGTGAAAGAGTGTCCGGCGAGGGCCAAACGCTGCAGCAAGTGTGGACTCCTACATCATTTCGCCAGGGCCTGCAAAAAGTTTGAGCGAGGGGAACGGCGACGTGTGATAAGTGTGATAAGGTACAAGGATTATTTATTTTATGATTAGAAGTGTGTGTGTGTGTGTGTGTGGATGGAGGTTTACTCTGTCCACGCAATCACTCACAAAACAAGAGAGGAACACTAGAAAAGGGGACACCAGTCCAAAGAGACAATTTATTAATAACTAATCTTTCAACCTGACATTAACCAGTCTCATATTCGTGAGTTCTTCTGCAGTGACCCAGAAAAGCGCACACAAACAAAAGAAATCAAGTACAACTTCTCTCTACTGTTAACAAGTTTTAATAATCAGATTTAGGTTAAATGACATTACATTCAAATGATTTGAAAGCATGTGTAATGATCAACAAGTGTCACATATCATCTTAACTGTTAATGGATTCCTGAGCATAAAGTCTTTTGTTAAACCTTTGTGGAACCAAGAGCGAACCAGATTTTGAATTTGTAACTGTGATGCAATGAAAGACTGTGCAATAACTGTAACAAAAATATGTATAAAATTGGACTCAATTTTATGGAGAAAATGACAAAAGCTGATTATCTGAAAAAGAAAATTTTGAATTAATCTACAAAAAGAACGGAGGTTATTGAAAAGAGAATATTAATTTTCCTTCAGCTTATAGCTTCTATCGTAGCTTATGGATTACTCTAACATGGAGAATGGGTCATATTCAATTAAAATTAGACATCACATTTAGCCCAGCAGATAGTAAGTGAAAGTCTGGCTTATGAAAACAGCTGTGTCTTCAGATTCCAGCATTGAGCTTGAAACCACAGGTGGCAAACGGGAAAAGCGACTGCCTGCAGTCCTTTTCAGTTCAGCTGTGATGGCCTGGACTCATCCGACGGCACCTGGGGAATGAAGCCGGCAGCAGAACAACACGGCTGGCCCGGTTTCAGGGGTGATGTCTTTACGGCAACTGGTCCGAAAAATTTAGGGTATCCTCAGCTGATCAGAACCCAAGGCTGAAGGAAAAATTGTAGTTAGACAGTTCCACCCACTAAATCCTAGTTCTTCTAACGTCATGGTACGTGGGTGAGGCAGGAAAAAGAAGTCCAAAAATCTCTATTAGTCCACTTTGACGGTGAGTTACGTAAATCAATAGTGAAAGCTCAGTAGGACACACACGGCTTCTGGGGAGAGGAAGAAAAAGGTGTTTTGGAGTTTTACTCCCACAAAGAAGGTTGAGCTCAATGAAGAAAAAGGGGGGGTCTCTCCTCAGATGCCAGAAAAACAGGAAAAACTTCAGACAGAACTCTTTCTGAACAAAGACGAAAACTTGACAGAACTAAAACGCTCGACAGAACTGAAAACTAGGGTGGCTCCCTCTCTATTTAACTGAAGACAGTTTTTCCCGGGGAGAGTTTTTGACTGGCATGAGAAGAGAACCAGTTGTCTTCCATCGCAGGAGGTTTGAATGAACTCTGGTCCAATGAGATAACAGTTCTTTGTCTGTAAGCAACTAATAAAATGAAGGGGGTGTCATCTAACAGTGACGGCCTGGTGATTGCTGGTACCAGTCAGATGACTGACACAAGTTTAAAAAAAAATTCATACATTTCCTATGAAATTCATTATATACTTAATATGGAATCAAAGCTATCTTCAGTGATTCAAGAATAATATTCAGTGAGCATGCACATTATAAATGGGTCCTTCTATAATTAACATGCATTGGCATAAGGCTTATGTAAACATTTCCCAAACATTCACACATTTAACAATCAAGGATTAATGAACATTTCAAACTGATTATTGTCCCACACAAAGGCAGTCATCTTCAACAGTGTCCTGAGAATTTATCCTGAGGAATGAAAACTTGAAAAGATCAGAAATAACAGTTCATCAGCTACAAAAGTAATGAAAACATATTCTGTAGATATCCATCAGGGGGTAATGTTGAGCTGTGGATAATTCCTAGGGACTTGTGGAGCGCAGTTCAGACTTTATGGGTGTCTGGAATGGCTCAAAGAGTGTTCTCTCAGCATAAACCTGTCGGGTTAAGGAGTAAGCATTGGGATTTATGACTTGTATGAGAGTCAGTTCCTGACATGAATGGGATCTTTTCACTATGGAATGTTTTTCCACGGTGGTCCTTAGATGAAGGAAAACCAATCTTGCACCAGACTTCTTGGGGTGAAACAGTTTCTTTAAGGTGGAAAGTAATGTTATAGATTATAGCCAAGGGGAGCTGATGGTACACCTGCCACGACTCCTATGGTTATTCACACCGTCTTCCCAAGCACAGATGGGTGGATTTATTGTGATGTGATGCTGGACGGCATGGAAGTGCCGTTGTTGGTGGACACGGGCGCAACAGTGTCCGTGTTGAACTGGCCTACTGTGAGGAGTTTGTTCCCGTATTACCATGTAAGAGGAGTGTCGACTCCGTATTGTGGTTATGGAGGTAACAGACTAGCCATCGTGGGTTTGCTGGAGCTGACGGTGAAGTACAAGTTGGCTGTGGTCTCAAACATCCGGTTCGTGGTGACTATGAGGGGGTTGAGCGTGATGGGCTGCAACCTATTTTACGGACTGGGCTTTACAATAATCAGCTGTACCAGAGAAGAGTGGTCGGGCCGTGGTTTGTGGGACCGACCGGTTCCGTGCGTGGTGGACGATGCGGTATGGGACGAAGATTGGCCTAGTATTCTGGGAGATGGACAGGACCAAGACCACCCAGGGCTATCGCAGGGAGGTTCCGATGCCTGGGCCCAAGTTACCCTGTATGTGGGAACTGGGTGGCACTGTGGAATGCCCACAACGGCGGGTGGAGCTGTGAGGACGGCTCCCTCTGCTTCCGGAGCTCGTCCTGGAGATACCGAGAAGCAAGGGGCTGCGTCAGCTTCGCCGGCGTTTAAAATGAAAGAGAACAGGGCAGGACCGGCTGGCACGGTGGACAGACGTGCCACACAGCAACACAGGAGGCCGAGTCAGGCTTCACATGTGGTCGGTGGAGCGGTTCGACCCAGAGAGGAAGCCCGGTGTAGACGTCGTGGACGTTTGAAGCCATCAAGCTCCCCTGCAGGTCACTGACGTGGTTCGACCCAGGGTGGAGGCTCGGTTAACAGGAGTTCACGGCAAGAGGAAACAACAAGAGGACCAGGGATGGCTGCAGGTGGTGGCTGTCCATCCGGGAGAACGGTTATCTTCAGCTGTCCGATGGGTTGTGGAGACACTCCAACGAACTGAGATGTGCCGGTGAGGAGAAGGAGGTGTCGGTGCGCCAACGTGGTTCATCTCCGGGGGTGAAGCGTAGAAGTAGTTCTGGTTGGGATCCACCAGACAGGTCTCCGGAGGGTGGTCTCCCCATCGAGACTGTATGGTGGCAAGGGGGCGATATGTTTTGGGGTTGCCCTATTAGCATGATAATGTTTAAAATGTTAATGTGTGCACTACCAGGGTTGCATTATTGTTGTGTTAATGTGGTGTATGCATAAAAGTGGCTGTGTTGAGTGCTCATTTAAAAAAAGAAAAGAGTGTGGGCTACTTTTATCAGGGGGGTTTGTGCAGAATTTGTTAGTAGGTGTGTATTGCCCGAGCCATGTAGATAATGTTTCACACTTACTCGTTGTGGGATTGCTCTGTGTGTGTTTTGGAAAAGGAAAAAGGCCCAACACTGTCTGTATTATTGCATTAACTTGCATGTGTGATGTGTAATTTGCCCGAGTGTGGGGTGAGGGTGTTGGGTGGGGGGATGGCACAGTGGGGTGTGGATGTACATATTGGCTGTTTATGGAGTGTTTTTGAAAAGTTTTGGGCTGTTTATATGTTTTGGGATTTTTTTTTACGTATTATATTAGGAACATGGCAGCTTACTTTGTCTTATAAACTGTTTATGATAGAGACGGCAGAATAACCCGTCTGGCCATGTGGAGGTGGGGCAGTACTCCACCTGCCCCCCTCTAGTTTTAGTTATTTGTGTGCATGGATAGGCCCTGTTATTATATTTACTGGTAGTGTGTGATTTGGGTCGAAATTTGGGTGGGTCTAATGGTGTGTGTCCCGGACTTTTCTACGGGGGGAGGGGGGTGTTATGTATTAATTATGGTTATTATTATTATATTATTATTATTGTGTGTCATGGGTGATGGCTACCCCTTTTTCCGGTTCTGCCGCCACCCAAGATATAAAAGGCCTACCTGGAAGAGGCATGGTCTCTTTACGACCAGCGCCTCTGCCTTGATGGGAGCACCTTCATGTTGTGTGAGTTCATTAATAAAGCTATGTTAAACTGCACCTTCAGCCTCATCATTGGAGCACTGGTTATGGACATAACACAATCTATAAATGCACAAAATCTCTGTCTGTGTGTTCCTCACATGTGTTCCTCCTGTGTTTGTCAGACTGGCCTCAGATTTTATAAGTGCTTTGCTGAGCTTACAAGGGTGTGCACCCCCGAGTATGGAGTTGCTCAGTCATAATATTGTCATTTTTATCAATAAAAGTGGAGCCACCACTGTGTTTTCTCATGCCCTGGCTTCTGGAAGTGTGGGTGGGTTTTTGGATTTGATGACTCCGTGCTGATTGGATAATATACGGCATCATGACCAGTCACTCACCACAGCGTTCTCCACAAACAAAAAAAGGAAGTGAAAAGCAACAAATTTGACCAGAAAAAGCTAATACTTACAATGTAATGCTTAAAAAAACTATACTATGATGTTGCCGTGATTGCATAGGTCTCAAGGATTATTTGGGGAACACCAGTGGGGCCCAGGGTCTGACAAAGAACTCCAGTGTTGGAGAAGCAGCAGGCAGAATGCGGTCCTTCACAGGGAAGCAAGCCCAGCCCACCTGGTCAGCGGTAGACAGGAGTCCTTTTGCAGAACCGCGAGTCGCCGTCGCTGATGGTGCTTCTCTTTGACAGCGCAGGCTGTTCCTACTGAGGAAGCTCAGGTCTTTTGGTGTACAAGGGGTGCTCCTGAAGACCTTCTACGATTCGATGGTGATATCAGCCATCACTTTTGGAGTGGTCTGCTGCAGCAGCGGCATCACAGCAGCCGATAGGAAGAGACTGAACAAACTGATCAAGAAAGCTAACTCTGTCCTGGGGCAGCGCCTTGACCCAGTGGAGGAGATAGGAGAGAGAAGGATGGCGGCTAAGCTGTCATCTCTGCTGGAATCCCAGTCCCACCCTATGCAGGACATACTGAACGCACTGAGGAGCTCATTTAGCAGTAGACTACATCATCCTAGGTGTGCGACCGAGAGATTTCGCAGGTCCTTCCTACCTACGACTGTCAGACTTTATAACCTAAGCAAAGCTGGTCGCAGAGATAGCAAAAAAAACCGTGACGACCTAATAGTATTGAATGCAAAAGACACAACAGACTTACAGAAAATGGTCCCCTCCAGTATACAACTAGGACAATATCAATCGCTACAGAGGGTGACAATATGTATGGGTACATGTTCATACTATGTGGGGTAACTAAATAGACGGTTATGCTGTTTATTCCATCTAGCTACAATGCTCTGCACTGTGTATATATATTTATATATTTATGTGTACATATGTATATTCACTGCTCTTGTTTTCTTATCTTCTAAATTATTGCTCTGAGTGTTGCTATCCCTGTGCTGTTGCAATCCTGGAATTTCCCCATTGTGGGACTAATAAAGGCTTATCTTATCTTGTTGTGCTCACACGGCTATCTAAAAAGTTAATAATAATACCACCATGATTGTGGAGCAGAATGCCCAGATCAATTGCATATCATATGCAGCCACATGCGGGCAGCACGGTGGCGGAGTGGTTAGCACTGTGGCAGCACAGCAACTCACCCTTGGCCAGGGGATCCTGGGTTCGATCCCATCCCCCTACCAACAGTGATCTGTGTGGAGTTTGCATGTTCTCCCTGTGTGTGTGTGGGGGTTTACTCTGGGATTTCTCCGGTTTCCTCCCACATGCCAAAAACATGCAAGTTAGGTTAATTGGCCTCAAACTGGGGATTCTAAATTGTCCTTAGGTATAAATGTGAGAGTAAATGGTTGTCTGTCTCTCTGTGTTGGCCCTGTGATGGACTGGTGATCTGTCCAGGGTGTACCCTGCCTCTCACCCAAAGATGCTGGGATAGGCTCCAGCTCCCCCACGACCCGAAAAGGATTAAGAGGAAGAAAATGGATGGATGCAGCCACATGTACTGTTTGACTAAACAATGACCGTGACCAAACAGGACACACAAATGCCCAAATAACGAAATAATTTTTATTTAAATATTTACTGACAAATGGGCAACACTGATGCAACAGTTGCAGCCAAATGGGTCATTCTTTTTTTTTTCCACAATATCTTTATTGAACCTTTTTTTTTTTTTTTAACAAACATGATACAAACAATCAAACACTAACACTAAAGTACTACAAAAAAAAAAAAAATGCACTAAAAACACCAACAACCACCAACAAAATCAAGTCTTCAACAATGCTCCTCTGTTTAGTCTAGACAATCCAATACATAAGTATACATATTATGTTCACCAGTTTGGAATTTACAAGGTCCACACACATCATTCACCTTCTTCTTCAAGAGTTATGTTTAACTTTTTTACATAATCAATAAAAGGTCTCCATATATTCTCAAACACAATTTCCTTTGATTTTAGTATATATGTTATTCTTTCTAATGGAAGGTTTGTTAACATCTGTCTTAACCACTGAGTCACATCTGGTCTATGAGTCTTTTTCCATAATAGTGCAATACATTTTTTGGCATTAAGCAAACTGAGGTCTATGAATGTTCTTTCACTTTTATTAAAATTATGCTTTTCTGGGTACAGACCCAACAAAAACAGTTTAGGATTCAATATGATTTGTTTTGAGATTATTTTTTCAATTGTTACCCTCACCTCTTCCCAAAACATTCTTATTAATCTACATTCCCATAAACAATGAAATAGGGTTCCTTTACTTTCCATGCATTTTGTGCGTGTATCTGGTATATTTTTGTTATATCTATTTAACTCCTCCGGTGTAACATACATCCGCATTAACCATTTGAAATGTATCAATTTAAGGCGTGCATTTATTGATTTGGTTTGAGCTTCTGTACAAGCCAATTCCCATTGTTCCTCTGAAATTTCAATTTGCAGATCTTCTTTCCAGTAGTTTAATCTTTTCAGTGAATTTTCACTTGAAGATAGTGTCAGTGAGTTATAAAACTCTGAAATAATACCCTTTCTTTTACTATCTTTCATCATCATTTTTTCCAAGGATGAATAAATAGGTCGAGTGAGAGCTTTATTTTGATTTGATCGAATAAAGTTTCTAAGTTGAAGATATTTAAAAAAATGTGTTCTATTGAGATTAAATTTGATCCTCAGCTCTTCAAAAGACATTATGTTGTCTGCACATGGCAAATATAAATCCTGAATCTTTTGTATCCCTTTTAAATTCCATACTTTAAATACAGCGTCCGCTCTCCCTGGTTTAAAATATTGATTACCCCATATTGGACTAAATTGTGACAATAACTGTGGTTCTTTTAAATAGTTTTTAGCTTCACACCATATTTTGATCATATGCTTTACAAATGGATTTTTAACTTGTTTTTGTAATTTTTTTGCCGAATCTGAGTATATGAATATGGGAAGAGGTAAAGGTAAATTGTATGATTCCATTTCAGTCCAGTGAGGGAGATCATTTGATGAAAAATAATATGTCATAGACCTCAGTTGTGCCGACCAATAATACAACATAAAATTTGGACATTTCAGACCTCCACGATCAAATGGTAAATATAATAAAGACAAACGTAATCTAGCCCTCCTGTTGTTCCATATAAATTCCACTAACTTTTTTTTTATTCTTGAGAATAGATCTAAAGGTGGTGATAAGGGAATGTATTGAAATAAATAAAGTATTTTAGGTAAAATATTACTTTTAAGTATATTGATTCTCCCGATCATCGACATTGGTAGTGACATCCATCTCTGAGTTAACTCATTGATATCTGACATTAAGGCTTCATAGTTGACACTGGCGACTGATTCTAGCTTAGGCATAATTTGGATTCCTAAATATTTAAACTGATTTACAACATTGAATTGATTTACCTCAGGGGCTGGGTAATTTCTCTGGGTCTCATTTAGCATTAATATTGAAGATTTAGTTTTATTTATTTTATATCCTGATATTTCCCCAAAATTCTTTATTAAATTCAACAAGGTTGGAATTGATTTTTTTAGATTCGACATAAACAAAATTATGTCATCGGCGTACAGGGAGATTTTATGTTCTGTTGGTCCAACTTTAATTCCATATATTTGTGAATGTAAACGTATCGCTATCGCTAAAGGTTCAATTGCCATAGTAAACAGTAAAGGTGAAAGTGGACAGCCTTGTCGACATCCTCTATTGATTTTTATTGGTTTTGAAATATTGTTATTTGTTAGGATTTCTGCTGTAGCATTATTGTATATTATTTGAACCCATTTTATGAAATTATTTCCAAGTCCAAACCTTTGTAGGACTTCAAAAAGAAAGGGCCATTCAACTCTATCAAAGGCCTTTTCGGCGTCCAATGATAGGAGAGCTGTATCCGGTGCTTCTTTATTAAAATAAATAATATTAAATAGTCTTCTTACATTATGGAAGCCTTGTCTACCCTTTATAAAGCCATTCTGATCTCGATTAATAATATTTGGTAAAATTTCTTGTATTCGTCTTGCTAAAATTTTACAGATTATCTTAAGGTCGGCGTTTAATAGGCTTATTGGTCTCATATTTTCACATTTATTAGAGGGCTTACCTGGTTTTGGCAGCAGTATAATTAAGGCATTATTTATGTATGATGGTAAATTATTATTTTGAAATGCTTCTAAAACCATTTCCAAAAAAGGTTTTATTAATTTATTCTTAAATTTTTTATAAAGGTCAACTGGAAGACCATCTGGTCCTGCACTTTTTCCTGATTTCATATTATCAATGGCTAGCCCAACTTCTTCTTGACTAATTTTAGAATCCAATATCTCCCTGTTTTCATTTGGAATACACGGTATAGATAGTTCGTTCAAAAACCCATTTAGTTTTGTTAAATCAGGTTCATTTTTGGTATCATATAATTTTTCATAGTAATCTCTAAAGGCTCTATTAATTTCTAAAGGATCTATAACTACCTGTCCGTTACTTATAATACTGGTAATTGGTGTTTTAATTTCCAATTGTTTAATCTGCCATGCTAATAATTTTCCTGATTTTTCACCTTGTTCATAAAAAGATTGTTTCAATCTTAGAAGACTCGAGGCAGCTCTATTCGCTGATTTTTTGTCGTATTCAGCTCTCAAAATCAGTAATTCATTCTCCAACCTTGGGTCACTTCCTGCATACACTTTTTCCTGAAGATTTTTTATTTTATGTTCCAATTTAGCTCTCTCCTCTCGAGTCTTCTTAGATTTTGATCCTGTATAACTAATAATATGTCCCCTAATAAAAGCTTTGAAAGCCTCCCACTTTACACATGCTGATGTTTGTGTAGTATTGATGTCAAAGAACTCGTCTATCTGTTTTTCTATATACTTGACAAATTCCTCATCCTGAAGCCATTTATGCTGAAATTGCCATCTACCTGATTCCTTTGTCAATTTTTTATCTACATATATTAGACAACAGGGTGCATGATCAGAGATCACGATGTTATCATAAAAGCAGTTTTGAATCTTGGACCTTAATTCTGTGGAAATCAAAAAATAATCAATACGTGAGAATGTCTTGTAGGTACTGGAATAACAAGAATAGGCTTTAACTTGTGGTTTCATTTCTCTCCATATATCTAACAATCTCAATTCTTTCATAAAATGATTAATAGTCATCCTACATCCAATGTGCGTACAATCCAGTCCTGTTGATCTATCCACACCTGGATTCAATGTACAATTAAAATCCCCTGCTATTATATGTTGCCCTGTAAGTGATGATAAGATGAGAAATAAATTAGCAAAGAACTTCTGATCATCTATATTGGGACCATATAAGTTCACAAGATTTATATTTTCTAATAGCAAAGAACCTTGAATGATTACATATCTTCCAAATTTGTCTCCAATTACATTTTTCACTTGAAAAGGAACTGATTTATGTATGAGAGTCATAACTCCCCTGGCCCGGGATGAAAATGAAGAGGTGAATACACTTCCCTGCCATCTACTCCTAATTCTTTTAACATCCTCCTCTATCAGATGAGTTTCTTGTAAAAACACAATTCTTGAACCCATGTCCTTTATTTTATTCATAACTTGTTTAAGTTTTTTTAAATTTTGTAGACCTCTGCAATTCCATGAAGTTAAATTAAGGTTAACACTTTGGTCCATGATCAATAGAGAGTTTGGGATTACCTTGCAGTGTAAACATGCTCATACAGAGAAGCAAAAACATGAGTGGTTGAACATTCATCCTACAAACTACACACAAACAAATTTCCCCTTCCCACACTTGTGGCAAACCCCCCAAAATCAAAAGAAAAATTCTGTCTCCCGATATAGCCATCGACTGTTCCACACCCACGGGGAACAGCCTAAGCCACTCCTTCTTCATCCTCCCAATCACCCTAACTCTACTGCTTTTAATGACGTAACATTAACTCTCCTCTGTAGTTTTCCAACTTAACTCCAAAATTTTTAACAACTTTGTACATCATAGTTTTTTTTTTTTTGTTTGTTTTGTTTTGTTTTTTTTAATATATAATACAATCTATATTTTGTAAACTTACTATTTACTTCAAGTCAGTCAGATGCCTGTGCAAATGCTTAATTATTCTACCTTATATTTTGTTCATGCTTAGCTCCCACCAGTCTCTTCTTCTTCTTTGATCTTCTTGATGAACTCCTGCGCCTCCTCTGGGGTCTTGAAGATGTGGGTTCTGCCCTCATACGTGGTCAGCAGTCTCGCAGGATAGATTACACCATGACGAATCCCAAGGTTGCGCAGCTCCTTACGTACGGGATCAAACTGCTTCCTCAATTGCTGGATTCCTGTGGCCAAATCTGGGTAGAACCGCACCTGCTGGTCCTGGTGTTTAATCTCTCCTTTTTTAGCTCGTGCAGCGTTGAAGATCTTCATCCTGTCTCTGTTGCTAAGAAACTTCATAATTAAGGTCCTCGGCGGTCCCTTATCTCTCCGTGGGCCAATACGATGTGCTTTTTCCAGAACCACTGCTGATTGCAACTCCTCGCTGCCCAGCACCTCCGGAATCCACTTTTCCAGAAAGGAACATACGTCCCGACCTTCTGATTCCTCTGGAAGACCCACCAGCCTCAAATTATTCTGTCTCGACCGAGATTCCAAATCCAAAATATTATCTTCCAGAGATTTATTTTTTTTTTCCAAAGTGCGCACCTTTAATTGAAGACGGGTGACGTCATCTTCAGCACTAGCGAGACGGAGCTCCATCTGCGCCGTTCGTTCTACACAGTCACCCAATTCCTTTCTTATTCCTTCCAACGCTGTCATAATCCCATCAAATCTAGAGGAAAAGTCCGCTCTCATTGAACTCATGGCAGCCATCAGCGCATCTGCGCCATTCCCCGCAGAAATCGCACCTTTGCCAGCCTCCTCCGCCATATATGGAGCCTTGTTTGCTGCGTCACAGACCTGAAAGTCCGTTAATTTGGACTGTTTCGGCGGCTCGCTTTTTCCTTTTCCTGGTTTTCCAGCCTTAGGCTTCGCCGACATATCCTCGCCCAAATGCTGGGATACGTTCTGTCCCAAATGAGAGAGTTATTTGCCGATTTTTTTTTCTCCAGGAGCAGAGCAGAGCGAGACACGTCCGTCCTACGTGGCAGCCATAACCGGAAGTCCCAAATGGGTCATTCTGCTCTGTATAATAATGTTGGGTGTTTTGTACTTATAATATTGCTAAAACATAAAAGGATGCACTAGAATGTGTCCCAGATATTTGTAAATATGTCCTGTTATAGTATAAATTACACATATAAACAAACAATTGTAATGGTAATTGAACAACTCCCATTCCCCAAAGTGCAAGATACAACACTTAGGAATAGAAGTCATAAAAGATCGCACAAATAACTGATTTTACAAAAAAATAAACAAGGGTTCCGAAACAGTTGCTAATATTGCATGTCCCATTCATTTTCAATATTTCTGTAATTAATATTCACACAATCAAATAAATCTTAGTGCCATTCAGTCCCTTTCATATTTGTCAAAGTCTAACATGTGGGATTGCCTACATATAGACTACACCTCTTTGTATTCCACTTTCAAACACAGCCTGCATTTGGGCCTGTAAAGCCTAATTGGGTTACCTGTTTTCAGACAAGAATACTTGCTTTCTATGGGTAATGCACTAGTTACTATAGAACAAGTAAAACTACAGTCACCAATCTTGGTACACAGGTTCATCCTGAGACCATGACCTCTGACTATTTGTTTGGGGTCAGAGGTCAAGGTTAGGATTCCCTGTGCCTTATTGCTATAGAATGAGTAAAGATAGGGTCACCAAACTTGCTACATGGGTTCACCTTGGGATCCTGACCTACAACTGTGGGGTTTGCACACAGACTGATCATAATTTGGTTCTGCACCAATAATTATATAGAAAAGTTGAAACCGGCTCTCCTTCAGTAACATATTGGGATCTTCAAAGAAAACAGAGATGGGGGATATAGCACTCATCTCAGAGTGCTCTTTTTAACTAAATTTTGGCATTTTGTTCGTTTAAATTTAAATTCTAATTTAACTTTACCAGAGTAGTGGCCTTGTGGTAGAGAGTCTGTCCCACAAATGGGAGGTTGTGGGTTCAAGCCCCGCCCAGGTCATACCAAAGGCCATATAAAAAATGGTACTTCCTTCCTTCTATCTTGGTGCTCAGCATAATAGAATGGGGGGGGGGAGCACAAGCTGGTCCCAAGCCCAGATAAATGAAAAGGGTTATGCCAGGAAGTGCGTCTGGTGTAAAAATCCTTGTCAAATTGACATGTGGATCATCACGATATCTGGTGATGAATGGCCAGAGAGCTCGAAAAAAAAAAAAAATTAATATAGAGCTTCACAGATATCCGGACAACTTTAAATTTTGTTATTCTTTCACAAGGTAAACTACAGTGCATCCGGAAAGCATTCACCGTGCTTCACTTTTTCCACATTTTGTTATGTTACAACCTTATTCCAAAAGGAATTACATTCATTTTTTCCTCAAAATTGTACACACAATACTCCATAATGACAACATGAAAAAAGTTTTTTTTAGATTTTTTAAAATTTATTAAAAATAAAAGACTAAGAAATCACGTGTACATAAGTATTCACAGCCTTTGCCATGAAGCTCAAAATTGAGCTCAGGTGCATCCTGTTTCCACTGATCATCCTTGAGATGTTTCTACAGCTTAATTGGAGTTCACCTGTGGTAAATTCAGTTGATTGGACATGATTTGGAAAGGCACACACCTGTCTATATAAGGTCCCACAGTTGACAGTGCATGTCAGAGCACAAACCAAGCATGAAGTCAGAGGAATTGTCTGTAGACCTCTGAAAGAGGATTGCCTCGAGGCACGAATCTGGGGAAGGGTACAGAAAATTTTCTGCTTCTTTGAAAGTCCCAATCAGCACGGTGGCCTCCATCGTCCATAAATGGAAGGTCAGAACCACCAGGACTCTTCCTAGAGCTTGCCGGCCATCTAAACTGAGCGACTGGGGGTGAAGGGCCTTAGTCAGGGAGGTGACCAAGAACCCGATGGTCACTCTGTCAGATCTTCAGCGTTCCTCTGTGGAGAGAGGAGAACCTTCATGAAAGACAACCATCTCTGCAGCAATCCACCAATCAGGCCTGTATGGTAGAGTGGCCAGACGGAAACCACTCCTTAGTAAAAAGCACATGGCAGCCCCCCTGGAGTTTGCCAAAAGGCACCTGAAGGACTCTTGGACCATGAGGAGCAAAATTCTCTGGTCTGATGAGACAAAGATTGAACTCTTTGGCATGAATGCCAGACGTCATGTTTGGAGGAAACCAGGCACCGCTCATCACCATGCCAATGGTGGTGGCAGGATCATGCTGTGGGGATGTTTTTCAGTGGCAGGAACTGGGAGACTAGTCAGGATAGAGGGAAAGATGAATGCAGCAATGTGCAGAGACATCCTGGATGAAAACCTGCTCCAGAGCACTCTTGACCTCAGACTGGGGTGACGGTTCATCTTTCAGCAGGACAACGACCCTAAGCACACAGCCAAGATGTCAAAGGAGTGGCTTCAGGACAACTCTGTGAATGTCCCTGAGTGGCCCAGTCAGAGCCCAGACTTGAATCCAATTGAACATCTCTGGAGAGATCTGAAAATGGCTGTACACCGATGCTTCCCATCCAACCTGATGGAGCTTGAGAGGTGCTGCATAGAGGAATGGGTGAAACTGCCCAAAGATAGGTGTGTCAGGCTTGTGGCATCATATTCAAAAAGACTTGAGGCTGTAATTGCTGCCAAAGGTGTATCAACAAAGTATTGAGCAAAGGCTGTGAATACTTACTGTATGTACATGTGATTTCTTTTTTTTTTTCTTTTTAATAAATTTACAAAAATCTCAAAAAAACTTTTTTCACATTATTATGCTGTATTGTGTGTAGAATTTTGAGGAAAAAATGTATTTAATCCCTTTTGGAATAAGGCTGTAACATAAAAAAATGTGGAAAAAGTGAAGCGCTGTGAATGCTTTCTGGATGCACTGTATGAACAACATTTCATTGTGGAGGAAAACAGCTGTAAATATGCATCCAGTTTAAATCCATTTGTTATTCTGGTTTGATCCACAGGTTTTCACAGGCATCTTTGCTGGAGAAATGTTTGCCAAGCTGATTGCTATGGATCCATACTACTACTTCCAAGAGGGCTGGAACTGCTTTGATGGCTTCATTGTGACTCTGAGTTTAGTAGAGCTGGGACTTTCTGACGTAGAAGGCCTGTCAGTGCTCAGGTCTTTCCGATTGGTAGGTGAAAAATGCACTGCACATATAGCTATACATTATCACTTTGACATGATTACCCAAATAATCAAATAAAGCTTCTGTAAATATTCAGATCATGTTTTTGCAAGTTATAAACCTTTTCAATAAACTTTTTCCTGTTTCTCTTGTAGTTAAGAGTTTTCAAATTGGCCAAATCATGGCCTACACTCAACATGCTGATTAAGATCATTGGAAACTCGGTGGGAGCTCTGGGTAATCTGACCCTGGTGTTGGCCATCATTGTTTTCATCTTTGCCGTCGTGGGAATGCAGCTGTTCGGAAAAAGCTACAAAGACTGTGTGTGTAAAATCGCAGAGAGTTGTAAGCTTCCACGCTGGCATATGTACGACTTCTTCCACTCCTTCCTGATCGTGTTCAGAGTTCTGTGCGGGGAGTGGATCGAAACCATGTGGGACTGCATGGAGGTGGCAGGTCAGGCCATGTGCCTGATTGTCTTCATGATGGTCATGGTGATTGGAAACTTGGTGGTAAGAAAAGGCCAGAATTACAGTGCAGATTCCCCTGAATGATAGTAACAGTGGGTGTAATGGTACACAAATCATTTTGGCTCAGTACGTACATCAGTTTTTAACTCACCGTTCAGGTCATTTTCGGTACATATATTGAGAATACTGCAAAACATAAATTGCTTGGAGGGCAGCTCGATGGCACAGAGGTTAGCCTTCACAGCAACAAGGTCATGGGTTTAATTCCACCCCTGGCCAATGGCGACGTTTCTGTAAGGAGTTTGCATGTTCTCCTGGTGTCTGCTTGGGTTTTTGTTGAGTACGCCAGGTTACGTTAGGTTAATTAGCATCAACTGGGGATAAATTGTCCTTTGGCATGAATGTACAGAAAGAATGGTTGTCTTTCTCTCTGTATTGGCCCTGCGAGGGACTGGCGATCTGTTTAGGGTGTACCCCATCTCTTGCCCAAAAGAGGCTTGGATAGACTCCAGTCCCCTTTGACCAGAAAAGGATTAAGTGGTTAAGAAAATGAATGAATGGTTTGGAATATCAACTTTTGTAAACATATAGTTAGGCCCAGAAATATTTGGACAGTGACACAATCTTCATGATTTGGGCTCTGCATGCCACCACATTGGATTTGAAATGAAATAACTACAACGGAACTGAAGTGCAGACTTTAAGGTTTAATTCAAGGGGTTGAACAAAAATATATGATTAAACATGTAGGAATTGTAGCTATTTTTATACAAACACTCCTCATTCCAGGGGCTCAAAAGTAATTGGACAAATAAACATAACCCTAAGTAAAATGTTACTTTTCAATATTTTGTTGAGAATCCTTTGCAGACAATGACTGCCTGAAGTCTGGAACCCATGGACATCACCAAACGCTGGGTTTCCTCCTTTGTGATGCTTTGCTAGGCCTTCACTGCAGCTGTCTTCAGTTGTTGCTCGTTTGTGGGTCTTTCTGCCTTAAGTTTTGTCTTGAGCAAGTGAAATGCATGCTCGATTGGGTTGAGATCTGGTGACTGACTCGGCCATTGCAGAATATTCCACTTCGTTGCTTTAAAAAATTCCTGGGTTGCTTTTGCAGTATGTTTTGGATCATTGGTGAAGCGCCGTCCAATCAACTTTGCTGCATTTGGCTGAATCTGAGCAGAA
The DNA here is from genome assembly GCA_020510985.1 of Pholidichthys leucotaenia. Lineage (NCBI taxonomy): Eukaryota > Metazoa > Chordata > Actinopteri > Cichliformes > Pholidichthyidae > Pholidichthys > Pholidichthys leucotaenia. Next base: position 136,491,313 of record CM035837.1, read on the forward strand.
TGTATATCCCTATACACTTCAGAATTCATCCGGCTGCTTCTGTCTTTTGTCACATCATCAATAAACACAAGTGACCCAGTGCCACTGGAAGCCATGCATGCCCATGCCATCACATTGCCTCCACCATGTTTTACAAAAGATGTAGTGCTTTGGATCATGAGCTGTTCCAATTCTTCTCCAAACTTTCTTCTTCCCATCATTCTGGTACAGGTTGATCTTAGTCTCATCTGTCCAAAGAATGCTGTTCCAGAACTGGGCTGGCTTCTTCAGGTGTTTTTTGGCAAAGTCAATTCTGGCTTTTCTATTTTTGAGCCTGATTCATGGTTTACACCTTGTGGTGAATCCTTTGTATTTACTCTCATGAAGTCTTCTCTTTATGGTAGACTTAGATACTGATACACCTACTTCCTGGAGAGTGTTCTTCACTTGAGTGGATGTTGTGAAGGGGTTGTTCTTCACCATGGAAAGGATTGTGCAATCATCCACCACTGTTGTCTTCCGTGGACGTCCAGGCCTTTTTGAGTTCCCAAGCTCACCAGTGCACTCTTTTTTTCTCATAATGTACCAAACTGTTGATTTGGCCACTCCTAGCATTTCTGCTATCTCTCTGATGGATTTCTCCTTTTTTTTCAGCCTCAGGATGGTCTGTTTCACCTCCATTGAGAGCTGCTTTGACCGCATGTTGTGTGTTCACAGCAACAGCTTCCAAATGCAAATGCCACACCTGGAATCAACTCCAGACCTTTTAACTGCTTAATTGATGACAGGTTAACGAAGGAAGAGCCCATGCAGCCTTGTTATTTTTTTTTTTTGTAGCCTTCTGAGTCAATTGTCCAATTACTTTTGGTCCCTTAAAAAAGAGGCGGCTACGTATTAAAGAGCTGTAATTCCTAAACCCTTGCTCCAATTTGGATGTGAATACTCTCAAATTACAGCTGAGAGTCTGCACTTTAAGCCCACATTGATTATATAATTGTATCCTGAATATGTTTTCGTAAACAGCTAAAATAACAAAACTTGTGTCACTGTCCAAATATTTTGGGGCCTAACTGTAGACTCTTTAGGATTTTAACAGTTTTAAATGAAACATACAGTGGTGTGAAAAAGTGTTTGCCCCCTTCCTGATTTCTCTTTTTTTTGTATGTTTCTCGCACTTAAATGTTTCAGATCATCAAACAAATTTAAATATTAGACAAAGATAACACAAGTAAACACAAAACGCAGTTTTTAAGTGAAGGTATTTATTATTAAGGGTAAAAAAAAAAAATACCAAACCTACATGGCCCTGTGTGAAAAAGTGATCCAACATAAATTAACTGTGGTTTACCACATCTTTGGAAAGCTAAGTTCAGTTTCTCTAGCCACATTCAGGCCTGATTACTGCCACACCTGTTCCCAATTAAGAAACGACTTAAATAGGACCTGCCTGACAAAGTGAAGTAGACCAAAAGATCCTCATAAGCTAGACATCATGCTGCGATCCAAAGAAATTCAGGAACAAATGAGAAACAAAGTAACTGAGATCTGTCAGTCTGTAAAAGGTTATAAAGCCATTTGTAAAGATCTGGGACTCCAGTGAATCACAGTGAGAGCCATTATCCACAAATGACGAAAACATGGAACTCGATTGGGAACCTTCCCAGGAGTGGCCGGCCGACCACAATTACCCCAAGAGTGCAGTGACGACTCATCAAAAGGTCACAAAAGACCCCACAACAACATCCAAAGAAGTGCAGGCCTCACTTGCCTCAGTTAAGGTCAATGTTCATGACTCCAGCATAAGAAAGAGACTGGGCAAAAATGGCCTGCATGGCAAAGTTTCAAGACGAAAACCACTGCTGAGCAAAAAACCCCCATCAAGGCTCATCTCAGTTTTGCCAGAAAACATCTTGATGATCCCTAAGACTTTTGGGAAAATACTCTGTGGACTGACGAGACAAAAGTTGAACTTTTTGGAAGGTGTGTGTCCCATTACGTACATCTGGTGTAAAAGTAACACAGCATTCCAGAAAAGGAACATCATACCAACAGTAAAATGTGGTGGTAGTGTGATGATCTGGGGCTGTTTTACTGCTTCAGGACCTGGAAGACTTGCTGTGGTAAATAGAACCATGAATTCTGCTGTCTACCAAAAAAATCCTGAAGGAGAATGTCCTGCCATCTGTTCGTGACCTCAAGCTGAAGCGCACTTGGGTTCTGCAGCAGGACAATGATCCAACACACACCAGCAAGTCCACCTCTGAATGGCTTAAGAAAAACAAAATGAAGACTTTGGAGTGGCCTAGTCAGAGTCCTGACCTGAATCTGATTGAGATGCTGTGGCATGACCTTAAAAAGATGGTTCATGCTCCAAACCAATGTGGCTGAATTACAACAATTCTACAAAGACGAGTGGGCCAAAATTCCTCCACAGCGCTGTAAAAGACTCATTGTTAGTTATCGCAAATGCTTGATTGCAGTTGTTGCTGCTAAGGGTGGCCCAACCAGTTATTAGGTTTAGGGGGCAATCACTTTTTCACATAGAGCCATGTAGGTTTGGATTTTTTTTACCCTTAATAATAAACACCTTCATTTAAAAACTGCATTTTGTGTTTATTTGTGTTATCTTTGTCTAATATTTAAATTTGCTTGATGATCTGAAACATTTAAGTGTGACAAACATACAAAAAAGAGAAATCAAGAAGGGGGCAAGCACTTTTTCACATCACTGTAATGGAAAATCAAATAAATAATAAAATGTTGCTGCAAAATAAAAGCTGTCCAATAAATGACTTTATTAAAAAGTTAATAAAATATTAAATACCAAATCGATAACTTATTTTAAAAAATTGCATCACCTTCTAAATTTCCAGACCCAAAAATCTAAAAGTGGATTTTTTTCCCCACCAGATACACTGTAAAAATGGATGCGTTATTTCAATTCAAACTGTTTGAGGAAACTGATTGCCTTAAGTCACTGAAGTTTGTTAACTCAACCATTCAAGCACTTCTGAGCTGAGTAAACTGAGTTATATAAAAAGAGTTACCAAAATGTATCTTCTTCACACTAAACTACCATTTAAGTTTTCTTTTATTTCTGTTAAGGTTTATCACCACATTCTAGGTATGGCATAACATAACACAACTAGCATAGCTGTTTCCTCCACAGGGCAGTGTATACAAACTCTATGGGCCCCTGGTGACTGAGGGGCCCCCAAACTACAAATATAGTCTCAGTGTTAGAGTGTCAATTGCTACTGTGGTACAAGAGGGAGGGGAAGGGGGAAAACTGCTATGGCAGTTTGTATCACTGCCATAGCAGTTGCATTCATCGTGTCAAACACAAAAGTTATCTAAAGCTAATAGTTATCTAATATCCCAGCAACAAAAGCTGTGACATACAGTTGAAACCAGATATTTATATACACTGTATAAAAAGACACACATCCTTTTTTTTTTTCTCACTGACATTAAATCGGACTAAACTTTTCCTGTTTTAGGTCAGTTCAGATTATCAAAATTATTTCTATTTGCTAAGTAGTTTTTGTATTTGATAAATGATTTTTTTTTGTGATTTTTTTGTTTTTTATTACTTTCTTCAAAGTCAGTTTGCATACATTCAGATGACTATGCCTTTATGCAACTTGGAAAAATCCAGATGATTGTCATGGCTTTGGAAGCATCTGATATGTTAATTGACAACATTTGAGTTAACTGGAGGCACACCTGTGGATGTATTTTAAGGCATGCCTCAAACACATTACTTCCTTTTGTGATATAATGGGAAAATAAAAAGAAAGTGGCCAAGATATCAGAAAGCGAATTGTGGACCTCCACAAGTCTGGTTCATCCATGGGTACAATTTCCAGATGCCTGAAGGTGCCATGCTCATCTGTTCAAACAATTATACACAAGTATAAACACCATAGAAATGTCCAGTCATCACACCACTCAGGAAGGAGACGGGTTCTGTGTCCCAGAGATGAACATGTTTTGGTGCAAAATGTGTGTGTCAGAATAAAATCAAAAGACCTTATGAAGATGCTGGCTGAAGCTGGCAAGAGTGTCATTATCCACAGTGAATCAAGTCCTGTGCCAAATTGGGCTGAAAAGCCACTCAGCGAGGAAGAAGCCATTGCTGTCATAAATGCACTCCAGGGCAAGATAAACGGACTCAAATGCTGGACTTGAAGTTTGCGTGATTTATTATAAACGGACACTGCTCGTAAGAAGACAAATCCTAAAACATCACATAACTAGAGGGTGAAACTTTAAGCTACTTGTGGCATGTTGATGCACTGCCATGCACGTCATGGACGTGGTGACGCAGGCACGGATGACGTCACTACGCCATGACTATATTAAGGGACTAACCGCGGGAGTCCTGGTCTTTGGGGCTCCACCTCTAGCCTGCTACACAGCCTGTACCCCTGTATTATTAGCTTGTTCTTGCCTGTTCCACATGTTGCTAGCTTCCTTATTAAAGCTAACCTTCAATACAGCCAACGTGTCCACTGGTCCCTGCTTCCAGACATAGCATTTTGGCGACGAGGACGAAAACTAATCTTCTGGAGGAAAATAAGACATGTTCCTTAAGATGTTTGGCAACTTTTCCACCATTCCTTGCCACACCAGGTGAGCTGCCCATTCCTTGGATTCATTGACGTAGAGTTGCAGACTGTTTGAGTCGTTCGTGTACACCATCGGCCTGGCTGATTCTAGATTAAAGATTCAAAGATTTTATTAGTCACTACTACTATACGTACAAGACATACAGGAGAACTGAAATGCCATTTCTTTCTCTTCAGTGGTGTGTGCAATATACAGTATATATATATACAGTATATACGTATATATAAAAGGAATAAGGCTGGACAAACAACAGCAGTAGTCTATGTACAGTAATGCTACCTGTAGTGCAAATAATGACAAAAGATAAAACCCCGACATCCCATTGTGCAAATAAAGATAAATGATAAAATCCAGCAATCCTATATACAGAAAAAGGTAGAGCAGTAATACTCGTAGTTACAAGTTTGATGTGGTAGTGTAGGTGCAGACAGTGACCGATTGGACTGCACATGATCAATATTGCAGTAACAGACAGCAGTAGGTGTGACATTTGTGCACATGGTTGCAGTAAGGTGCAAAGACATACAGCAGCAGATGTATTACTGTTGGTATGCCAGTCTTTCTGTGCAAACAGCTGAGGTAGTTATTGTGCGAGTGAGTGCGTTACGGTCCAGGGGTAGTGGGAGTGGCTAGAGTTCAGCATCCTGATGGCCTGGTGAACAAAGCTGTTTAGCGGTCTTGTGGAGCGGGTCCAGAGGCTCCAGTACCTTTTCCCTGAGGGCAGGGGGCTGAAGAGGGAGTGTGAGGGGTGGGAGGTGTCGTGTGGAATGTTGATGACTCTGCGGGTGAGGTACATGTCCAAGAGGGGGAGCAGAGGGGCACCGATGAGCTTGCTGGCAACTTTCACTGTGCATTGTAGTGTCTTCCTGCAGGAGGCGGTACAGCTTCCGTACCACACCATGATGCAGCTGTTGAGGATGCTCTCAATGCTGTCTTGGTAGAATGAGCACATGTTGGAGGGTGGGACTTGTGCTGTCCTCAATTTGTGAACGAAATGGAGGCGAGTTTCAGCCTTCTTGGCCAGCGATGTGGTGTTGTTGGACTAGTAGAGGTCCTCAGAGATGTGGACCCCAAGAACTTGGTGCTGCTCACCCTCTCCACAGCTGCTCCATTGATGATCAGATGGGGATGCTGTGTGTGTCCCCTCCTGAAGTCGACCACAGTCTCCTTGGTTTTTTTTTCCACATTTGAGTGGAGATTATTGTCTTTACACCACTGGACCAGTTGGCTCATTTCATTTCTGTAGTTGCTGCCTCATTGTTGGTGATGAGGCCCACCACCATCGTGTCGTCCGCAAACTTGATGATGTGGTTGGTGTTGTAGGCTGGTACACAGTCATGGGCCAGCAGGGTGAAGAGCAGCTCTCTGCACACGCACCCTTGTGGGGCCCTTATCTCAGTGTGATGGTCTTGGAGGTGTTGCTGCCAACCCGCACATTCTGTGGCCTCCCTGTGAGAAAGTCCAGCACCCAGTTACAGAGAGAAGGTTTGAGTCCCAAGTGTTTTTGTATCAGGTGCTGGGGGATGATTGTATTGAATGCTGAGCTGAAGTCCAAGAACAGCAAAGAGGGACGACGTATCTTCAGAACATTGGGACCAAAAGATACCTATGACGAATGTAAGATGTTGCTAGTCGCACGTTTTATGAACCCCGAGGGTTTGGTGGCTAGATGACTCAGGTTTAGCCAGTGCCGCCAACGTAAGGACGAGATGGTCCACCAGTATGTCACCGAGCTCCGTGTCCTGGCTAGCATGTGCGCCTTTGGTGACGAAGAGGAAGAGAGGGTACATGATAAGTTGGTGGAGCACAACTATGGAGCTGTGGGAGAAGCTGGTGATGGCGCCGAATGGCCTGACGCTGACTGAAGCACTGGAGTTGGCGTCCCAGCTAGAGCTAGAAGAGGCTGCCCAGTTAGCATCACAGCTAACGGGCCCTGCCCTGTGCTCCCCACAGTTATCTCCGCCAGTACAGACGGTTGTCCTGGCTGCTGAGCTTGTCGACCTCACGTCTTCTCAGGAGGGTCCCAAGGTAGGTGCTGCAGGACAGCAGGGCACTACAGTGCGCCGAACCAGCGGTAAACTCAGTTTGGCCGATGACAGCTTGAGTCCACTGCACTCAGACCGGGACGCAGTCACTCCCTGCCTTGCACCACGTGCCGAGCAGAACTCAGTAGAATTGGAACAGCCCCAGGAGCCCCAGACTGCATCCATGCAGGAACCAGAGCAGCTGCAGGAGCCCCAGACCACATCCAGGCAGGACCCGGAGCCACCACAGGAGCTCCAGACTACACCCAGACAGGACCTGGAGCTGGTCCTCATGCAGCACGAGCGTTCCCGAGCTGCTGCCTCATCGCAGGAGATCCGGTCCACAGTCATGCAGGACCCGGAGGAGGGTGGGACCTGCCCCGTCAGTGATAAGACAGATTTGCCTCCATGTCCTCCGCCGGACGACCCACCAGCTGATACCCCAGTAACGGCACTTTTCCCTGGCAGCGGGACAGAAGAAAGACTGAGGCGCCTCATACAGCGCGAGCATTCTTGAGCTGCCACCTCATCGCAGGAGAGAGAGCATAATCCTGACTCTGCTCAGATCTTCGCCCGGCATAAGCCTTATGGAGCCACTGTACAGCTGCACGAGAGAGAGTTCGTGGCCGAGCAAGATCCCACAAAACGACGCCAACCTGGAGCATGTCCTGTCGCCAGCGAGAATGTCACGCTGCCACAACAGCAACCAGCATCAGGGATGAGAGAGCAACAGAAGCCCACCACGTCAGCGCTCTTGGTGCTCGATTGGGTTTGGGTCCGCCAATCCGAATGCCCAGATGATCTGCAGATGCTCCTGTCACTGCCAATGCAGATCACTGCGCAACTGGAGCCAGCCACCTTCCACATGGCCGATGGTTTGAGATGGTACGCCAGTCATCTGCGGAGGGTAGGATCAGCAGCTGCCCTGGATCATGACGCGACACTGGCGCTGACCCAGTTAGTGTGGGAGCCGGGCTGGGACTTTGCTGATAAGCCATGATTCCAGCGAGATGGCACCCAGATCCGCTATGGCCGGCACCTCCAGGGCTGCGTCCACTGTGGGCTCGCCTGAGGTCCCTGAGTTTGGACAGTAAGAAAATGACTCAATGGCAGAATAACCCACTCAACCGTGCAGGGTTTTACTGGCAGCCCACCCGGTTGCCCAGGTTCGTATGGGTTCACATAATGGTTCAAAAGGTAATGGTTATGTCACCATGCTGTGACTATATTAAGGGACTAACGATGGGAGTCCTGGTCTTTGGCGCTCCACCTCTAGCCTGCTACACAGCCTGTACCCCTGTATTATTAGCTTGTTCTTACCTCTTCCACATGTTGCTAGTTTCCTTAGTAAAGCTAATGTTCAACACACAGCCAACGTGTCCACTGGTCCCTGCTTCCAGACATAACACTATAGTCACAAAGATTGTCACGAATGATGGGTTTGTAAGAATCTCCCAGTTCCTATGAATTCTGGAGTTTGCAGAACTTAGAGGAGGGCATAGTTTCTTACGGCTGCCGTTCAATTCATAAGAGCAACTTGAGGCATTCTTGAGAAATGAGGTGCTTTTTTTGTCATACGATGGCCCTAGAGTTGTTGCGTTTTTCATAAAGGTGCCTTGGGATCTTCCTACGGCATACTTACTGCCATCTTACAAAATGCTTGTGCAACTCACAGCACTCTCAAGTCCTTGGTAAGAAGATCTAACAGCTTTTGGCACAAATGTCATACTTCCGCCTTATGAGCACCTCACTACCACCTTAGGTATGCTGTATGAGTCTCTGTACAAATGGGGAGTCATACAGCATTTCTTATGACTGCTGTAAGGGGCCCTCAAGAACAAATTGAGGTGTTCTCAAGAACAACTTGTGTTCTTGAGGAATACTTGTGGCCAACATCTTGCGTAGTTCTTACATTGTTCCTATGGCATTCGTACGGCTGCCCTACAATGAGGGGTTTTCATGGGGTATTTGTAGAAATCTTGGACAAGACCATCGACCTGGCTATGAACTTACGAATGGTCTATGTACAAACGCTGGATTCTTCTATGGCCACCTTAAGAAGGCTGTACAAAATGGTTCAAAAATTCGTTTGTACGGTGTTTGCAGCTGTTTGTAAGGGTATTTATGACTGTAGCTTAAGACTACAACAGGGAGGAACAAAAGGCGGCAGTAAAAATAGCAAACACGATGATTACAAAATGAGGGACAGCTGGGACAGTTATGGACTAAGAAATAAAGCATAAGATCGTAACCGTAAACAGGAACTAAGATTTCAACAATAAGGTTGGAACAATAAGCAGGAACCCAAACCACAAAATACTTGAAAATAAGAGTAGACCTAAGGACTGCGAGAACACTAATAATAATAATAATGAATAATAGAATACAACTTAAAGAGTGGGACATGCTTGTCAACATGTCCCCCATGTTAATCACTCCAAAAGCAACATAAACTAGAAAAGCACTCATAGAGTGCATACCTCCGCCAAGGCTCCTTCCGTTTCTCATGGATCACCTCCAAAATGTAATGGGCTTGTGTGTAGGCGTATCGCCACTTGTGGTGAAAATTGCATCCAAGTCTGTCCATTAGTTTTGGAGTTTTGTGGCTGACACACTGTGAGAAGAGCCTTGGCTGAGGTATGCATTTCCAGATCATCCCCAAAATGTAATGGGTTCCTCTCTAGGCCAAGAACTACCTCTGGTGAAACAGACAGACAAACAGACAAATGCCAGTAAAAGCATTACCTCCTTGGCGGAGGTAATAAACTCAAGTGTTGCTGTTGTGTCCATCTCCTCCATCTCCAAACTCCCAGGCTGCGGGCGTTGCAATTCATCGCACAACCGCGTACAACCCACAGGCCAATGGGTTATGCGGGCGTTTTCATAGATCACTGAAAGCAGCACTCAGGGGTTCACTGACGGATGCAAATTGGGTAGACAGGTTGGCGTGGGTTTTATTGGGGTTGCGCTCCGCGCCAAAAGGATTTGGAAGCTTCCCCGGCAGAGAGCTCGTTTTTGCGCAGCCCCTATGGCTGCCCGGGGAATTTCTACCAAATAATCCTGCGCGGGTCAGCTGCCCGTCTCAGCTTTTGCAGCGCAGCGAAAACACAGGCACGCTGCCGGGCCCGGCCCACCACTGTTTTCCACGTGCTTTTGTGCCTAAAACTTTGAAGAACGCGGAGTTTGTGTTCGTCAGACACGACGACCATTGCCCTCCATTGCGCCTGCAGACATGTTGAAAATGGCCCTATCTCACAATGTTAAAGAATCCTTTAAAAAATTCCTGGATCCAGACGGTGATCCAGATCATCCCCAAAATTTAATCAGTTCTTCCTTGTACCATTTCCAACAACGCCTGAAAGTTTCATCGAAATCCGTCCAAAACTTTTTGAGTTATCTTGCTAACCGACAGACAGACAAACAAACGCGGGCAAAAACATTACCTCCTGCGGCCTGCGGCCTGGCGGAGGTAATAAGCCAGATTACAGTTTGCGAAAGTACACGGGGACAAAGACCTTAATTTTTGGAGACATGTCCTGTGGATTGATGAAACTAAAGTTGAACTGTTCGGCCATAATGACCATCGTTACATTTGGAGGAAAAAGGGAGAAGCTTACAAGGTAGAGAACACCATCCCAAATGTGAATTATGGGGGTGGGATGGGGGTGTTTTGCTGCAGAAGTGACTGGTGCACTTCACCAAATGGATGGCATCATGAGGAAAAAATATTCTATGGAAATATTGAAGCAACATCTCAAGATATCAGCCAGGGAGTTAAAGCTTGGGCACAAAGGAGTCTTTTAGATGGACAATGACCCTAAGTATACTGCAGTTACTAAGTGGCTTAAGGACAACAGAATCAATGTGTCATCACAAAGCCCTGATCTCAATCCCATAGAAAATTCGTGGGCAGAGCTGAAAAGACGTGTGAGCAAGGTGGTCTACAAACCAGACTCAGTTCCACCAGTTCTGTCCAGAGGGATGGGCCAAAGTTCCAGCAAACTACCGTGAGAAGCTTGTGGAAGGCTATCCAAAATGTTTGACCCAAGTCATACAGTTTAAAGGCAATGCTACCAAATACTAAGGAAATGTATGTAAACTGACTTTGAAGAAAGTAATAAAAAAAATTCTCTAAAAAAATTAACAAATATAAAAATTATTTAGCCAATAGAAATGATTTTATTAATCTTAACTGACCTAAAACAGGAAAAGTTTAGTCTGATTTAATGTCAGACAGTGAGGAAAAAAAGGCTATGCGTCTTTTTATATAGTGTATGTAAACTTCTGGTTTCAACTGTATGTACAACAGTAACACAGTAAACTGACAGTCTAAGGAGATAATGCTTGTTTTTTCAACATTAGATTTAAAAGACCGATCTTCATTTGATGATTATGGTTATAATTTTTGAAATTACAAATTATAATACTGACATTTACTGAGAGGCGGTTGTATTATTTTCTGTAGGTTTAAATGGCTTGAGTCAACTTGAGATCTTTAATGTGAATTTATATTGACACATCTACCATAGCCTGTTTTCTTAAAGCGTACCAGACTGATGCATTACCATGAAACACCTACATCTGCTTTACAAAAATAGGGGCCCCCAAAAACAGGAAACTGCCAGGTTTATTGATTAAGTCTTTGGGTTTCAAAACATAATAATTAACAAAAAAACCCACTGGTCACTTTAGAAATCCTAAATGTTAAATGTTATGTCTCCCCGTAACTAAAAAAAGACGTGAAAATTGACTTTAATTATACCATTGTCAAAGTTGTTGACTAATTTTGTGTGTGCATTGACTAAACAAGGGTTACAAGATTGGAAATCGTTAGTTTAAAGGAACATAAAATTATCTGGATTATTGGTTTGTTGGAGCCCAGCCTGATGATTTCAAACCCTGAGTAAAATAAATGTCAGCCGTCATTTTTATAGAAATGTTAAAGTTAACTCAGATGAACTGAGTAACTGCAATAAACTGGAATTATGTCACCAATACTTAATTAAAATGCCCCCAAAATGCAAGTACACTCAGAGCAACTGTTTTACTGCTACAAATGTGTATTTTTGAGTAAGGTTAAATTTGTAGAAGTGAGGGACTCCAATTTATTATATTATTATTATAGGATTAAGTAATATTTACTTCCTTTATTAAGAAGTACTGTTAGTTTTTACAGTGTAGTGATTTTTTTCTTGGGTTATTCATGCTGTGAAAATACTGTATTATTATGGTTTTGACCAGCTATAATTTTCTGCAAATTAATGAATTTGGGAGAAATACTGTCAGTAGTTGCTAGAATAAACAAGCATGTTATTTTTTACACAAACTCATATCTGTGATAATAAAATCAGTGGTCTCCTCAAATTTTTATGGTCTTATAACTTTTCTAAAGTTGTACATCAAGTAAATCTGAATACTTTTTATTTAAATGTGGCATCATCAATCCCAGCATGTAGGAATTTTCAGACTTTCAGTCTTTTTTTAAGACAAATTTTTAACATTGAAACATACCCAGTCGGAATACTGTTGACATCGCTTGAGTCTTACCCTCTTCTTTTTTCATTGCATGGGGTAGTAACCGATCTTCAAGCTCTGTTACCTTGACATTAGCCGTGACTGACTTTTCATGGTGCAGGCTGGCTAAGCTAAGAGAGCCTGTGTGGTTCCTTTAGGTGCCATGCATAAATTATGTTTGTACAGGAGCTTGGATCTTTTTTTGTCCCACATGAAAAGATAACACCTCACCATTTTCTTTAGACTGTATTCTGTATCATACCAGCAGGTGTGCACTGACCATTACACCCCTTATTGTACCCCCTGTAGTTACAAAGATTGCAGATTTTTGTTTTATCTCCAGGTGCTGAATCTGTTTCTGGCCCTGCTGCTGAGCTCTTTCAGTGCAGATAACCTCGCTGCCACTGATGACGATGGTGAGCCCAACAACCTGCAACTTGCAGTGGCCCGGATCAAAAGAGGGATTGCCTGGTTCAAGGCCAACATGCGGATCTTTGTAGCCACAGTCCTCAAAAAGGTACAACCTAATTAAATAGTTTTTGCCCCTATAGGTCCAACAAGGACCTATGTTGTGCAAAATGTTGTTGTTTTTTTGGTTTTACCCTTGTAAAATATGGCCATGAGTTATTTGTTTTCTGTTAAAATACAAAGAAATACACACTGGTTGTATTTAGGTAGTCTGAAAGAAACGAGCAGACTGCACTTCCTGGATTTTATGATGTCACAAACTAGCATGCCTTGCCTTCAGTTCTCCAAGTTAGCAAAAAAATCTTCTCCAAGTTAGCAAAATATGCGCGTGCACGCACACACACACACACACACACACACACAGAGCGAGGAAAATAAGTATTGAACACGTCAATATTTTTCTCAAACATATTTCTGGTGGAGCCATTGACCTGAGATTTTCACCAGATATCAGTAACAACCCAAGTAATCCATACATACAAAGAAATCAAGGCAACTGTGTTCACAAAACAAGTTACCTCCAGTAATGCACTGGGCCTCACTCCTTTCCTCACTCTATGAAATATTTTTTTTTTGCTGGTCATTAACATTTGTTTGTTCTCTCCCATAGATTGAGTCCCCATCGTGCTGTTTGCTCTCTACATGTCTGTTCTTTTCTTCTTCTCTGTCCCCTCACCCCCCAGCCAGTCGCAGCAGATGACTGCCCCTCCCTGAGCCTGGTTCTGCTGGAGGTTTCTTCCTGTTAAAAGGGAGTTTTTCCTCTCCACCGTCGCCAAGTGCTTGCTCACAGGGGATCGCCTGATTGCTGGGGTCTTTCTGCAACTGTGGGGGTCCCCCCTACAGTTGATAGTGCTATGAGATGACTGTTGTTGTGAAATGGCGCTATATAAATAAAGTTGAATTGAATTGAATTGAATTATATTTAATAAAGTGAAATGACACAGGAAATAAGTATTGAACACACTTGGTGAAATTCATTTAATATTTAGTAGAAAAGCCTTTGTTGGTAATAACAGCTTCCAGACACCTCCTGTATTGAGAAACTAGGTGCAGGCATTGCTCAGGAGTGATTTTAATCCATTCTTCCACACAAACTGTCTTCAAATCTTGAAGGTTCCGTGGGTGTCTTCTATAAACTCTGATCTTCAGTTCATTCCATAGATTTTCAATTGGATTCAGGTCAGGTGACTGACTGGGTCATTGTAGCAGCTTTATTTTCCTTCTCTAGAGCCAGTTGAGAGTTTCCTTGGCTGTGTGTTTGGGATCATTATCTTACTGAAATGTCCACCCTCGTTTCAGCTTCATCATCCTGGCAGATGGCAACAGGTTCTTATCAAGGTCTTTCCTTCAGTTATATGAAGTCTGCCTGTACCATGTGCTGAAAAACACCCCACACCATGATGGGATGTGCAGTGCCATTTTTCGTCCAAACATGCTATGTGTTGTGGCATCCAAAAAGTTAAAATTTGGTCTCATCTAACCAGACTATATTCTCCCAGTATTTTACTGGCTTGCCCAAATGTTGTGTAGCAAACTTTGAATGAGCTTCAACATGCTTTTTCTTCAACAATGGAGTTTTGCGAGGTGAGCGGGCATCGCGCCCATGTTAGCTGAGCGCATTACTTATTGTTTTCTTTGAAACAGCAGTACCTGCTAACTCCATGTCTTTCTGGAGCTCTCCACAAGTGGTCTTTGGCTCTTGGATAACTCTTTTGATAATTCTTTTGAGTCCTCAATCAGAAATTTTGCGAGGAGCCCCTGTTTGTGGCCGGTTTATGGTAAAATGATGTTCTTTTCACTTCCAAATGATGGCTCCAGCAGTGCTCACTGGAACATTCAGCAGTTTAGAAATGCCCCTGTAATCATTGCCATCATTATATTTTGCAACAATAAGGTTGTGGAGGGCTAGAGAGAGCCCTTTGCTTCTACCCATCATGAGTTCTTTGTGGTGTGACAATCTGATATTCACAGACCTTTTTAAAGACTATCAGCCAGGACTTAACCAGCTGAAATTAATTTGCACTGATGGGGAATGGGATGGCTTCCTAAATTCTGATGGATTTCAGCTGGTTTCTTGGCTTTCTATGCCTTTTTGTACCTCTTTTTCTTCATGTATTCAATACTTATTCCCTGTGTCATTCAACTTTATTAAATATAACTTGTGAACACAGTTGCCTTCATTTCTTTGTATGTACGGATTACTTGGATCGTTGCTGATATCTGGTGAAAATCTCATCTCAATGGCTCCATCAGAAATACATATGTATAATGAGAAAAATGTTGATGTGTTCAATACTTACCCCCCCCCCCCCCACACACACACACACCTCTTTGGTCACCCAACAAACTCTCAACAATCCCTCATCAATCTCTACTGGTCTCTCAATGATCTCTCAAGGATCTTTCAAAGATCTCTATAAATTAACATGAAAATCGTACAATGATCTCCCAAACATTTACACAGAAACTGCTTTTTTGAGGCTTTAAAAGATCATTTAGAGGTCAATTTTTGATCTTTCAGTGGTCACCCAAAGATCTCCGTCTGTGTAAAGGGACCCTTAGGGTTCATTAATATTACTAAGCAGGCTGGATACCAAAAGAACTTCACAGGCAGCGTTTTTGATGAGCTGTGAAACTACACTACAATTGTTTTTGGTCTTTATTACATATATACTATATATTCTTGGGATGTCAAAACTTAAAATGAATTACAATACACAATATGGGACCTTTAATAACTCAAACTCAATCATTGAAGCTCTTTGATGGAATTCTGTGTTTGTAATGCAATATTTGTTCATATGATTTTGTCTCTCTGGTAAGAAACCTATTGAAGATGAACAGAAACCTCTGGATGAAATGTATGACGAGAAGAAGAAGCTCAACTGCATTGCCAACCATACAGTGGACATCAATCGGGAACTGGACTATCCTAAAAATGGCAATGGCACCACCAGTGGCATCGGGAGCAGTGTGGGGAAGTACATGATTGATGAAGACTACATGTCCTTCATCCACAACCCCAACCTTACTGTCTGTGTTCCCATTGCTGTGGGCGAGTCAGACTTTGAAAACCTAAACACAGAAGACTTCAGCAGTGAATCAGATGTGGAGAACAGTAAAGATGTGAGTATAAAAGACTCATTAGTCTGTTAGAATGGAGACTTCAAGACTTTGCTTCTACTTTGTGGTAAAAAGTTGCATGAAACTCAAAATATAAGGATGTGGTTGAATTTTACACCATGATTTCTGAGTTCAGTTTAGTCAAATATAATCGATGTGCCTAAAAATAGTTTTCTTAATATAGTGTGTGAAGTGCTTCAGACTGAGCAAAATGGTACATGATACACAAAAAAGTCCCCATCAGTGTTGTGATAAAATAAGCAAGTTTAGCCATAAAAACAAGCCTGCTCATGTGCACAAAAAGTCTCATCAACTTGGCATCACCTCAGTCTCTCGCATGTATTTTGGGTCAGTTTTTTTTTCCATTTTGGTGCCTCATGTTATTAAAAAAGGCAAACCAGGAATGCTCATATACAAGTGACTTCTGACGAAGCAAGTCCAAAAGTGACAGAAAACGAGTGGACCTGGCAACGGAGGTCAGGGAAATCTGGCAAAGTCTCTCATGGTTTTACGCAAACAAGCTTAGTTTCTGATTTATTGTCATTTTCTTCACATGACTCTCCACAGAGTGCCTGTTTGTTTCTCAGGGTTCCTCCCACCCAACAGCATATTGGATCTTTATTACTTATCATATTAGATATGAACGACAAAAGTTCAGAGCAGCCCAGAAGTTCTTCCAATCAGGTTGAATCACTCGTAACCAGTGTTGGGCAAGTTACTAAAAATTAGTAACTAATTAGTTATTAGTTACTACTTTTCAAAAGTAATTGAGTTACTTTACCAATTATTGCATGATTAAAGTAATAAGTTACTTGGAAAAGTAACTTTCACGTTACTTTTAAATGCATACTTAAATTATCTTGCACACACAGCAAGATAATTTAATTAATGAATTACATTAGGGGCTCATTATTATTAATGGCAGGCTGAAAACAGACCGTTTCAGACAGAACTTCAGTTTTTTTTTTTATGTTGCTGTAGCTGAACATGTGTCAGTGTAGAATATAAAACTGTCCATCCTTAGCTTACCTTTATGATTATGCAGTAATCCGATGTGCAGTGATCCAAAGAAAATGTCCATTATCCACAATCCAAATGTTTGCTGTGACAGAGACATGATCCAGTCCCTCAAATGTCTTTTGGAGATCAAAATCCATTTTTGAATAATCTTTATCCAAGTAGCAGGTAAATGTGTTTTATACTTCAGTGGATCACAGTCTCAGTTGTCTGATGGAAAGTGACTGTTGATATCACGTCTTCAGTCTTTAATGACGTATCTGGCAATCAGTCGGTTTAATTCTTGCTGGGTCATAAACTGTCCAGGTGCATACCTGTGTTTGAAATCCAGCCGTAGGTGTTCAGATGGAGTATGTCCACTTCATGGTGTTAGCTGTTAGCGTAGCTAGCTGTCTCTTAGCACTCGCTTTGTCGGAGCTTCTTGCTGTTTAATCAGGCACTTCTGGAGATTTCAGTAGGACTCAACTGGCACTTGGTTTGCAACCCACCAATATACTTTTGTCCTTAGCTGCAAAAAAAAGGAAAAATAATCTTTGTATTTCCCCTAAAACAAAGTTGCTTCATCTCTTCCTCCGGTCAAAATGATGAGGTCATGAAGATTCACGGCTTTTTGTGACAGGTCACGTTGACTGATGGCTGCATCTAAGCTACGGCAGTGTCAGTTTATTAATTCATGCTAAAAACTATGGATATATATATATATATATATATACATAAATAAAATGAGTAATGAATTTGTTCAAAGTTCAGTAACTAACACATTACTGAATTTTGATTTCATTTGATTTGATTTGATTTGATTTGGCTTTAAAAAAAAAAAAAAAAAAAAATGGAGTGGTGGCCTAGTTGGCAGAGCATCCGCCCCACACCCGGGAGGCCGGGGTTCAAATCCCCCCCGGGTCATGCCGAAGACCATATAAAAGTGGAACTTCTTGCCGTCCAGCTTGGTGCTCAGCAATAATGGAATGGAGGAGGGAAATTTGGGGCGGCACCTTATATGGCAGCGACCCCTCTGATTCTAGATGTGATTAACATTGTAGATTAGAGAAACGTAATTTCATTCTACTGTACATGATTGGCTGTATGGATTGAATAACAATAAAATTGGCTTTTTTTATTACACGTTACTGCAGAAGTAGTGGCGTTACAGTAAAGCGTTACTCCCAACACTGCTCATAACCCACTCAGACCATAGGAAAATGTGTCAAGATAAAGCGTAGGACCACCAGATGATCAGATCTTGCCTCATGACTGTCTGAAGTGTTGAACTGAGACCCAGAGTCATCTAGATTATCTTGTGGTGTGTAGCCATACAAACCCCAGGTCCAATGAAGCTGAACTGTTGTGTAAAACATAAATAAAGAGAGAATAGAATGATTTGCAAATCCTTTTCAGCCTTTATTCAATTGAATGCACTACAAAGACAAGACATGTAATGTTCAAACTGATAAACTTTATTTATTTATTTATTTATTGGCAAATATTTACTCATTTTGAATTTGATGCTTGCAACATGTTCCAAAAAAGCAGTTACAGGGGCATGTTTACCACTGTTACATCACCTTTATGTTTAATAACACTCAGCACTTATAAACCCCTTAATGGCCCTGTCACACCTTGACGATTTAAGCAGCGTTTGCCAACGTATCAAAATTCCTCAAAAATGCTGGCATATGCCCAGGGCATATACATCACATATTCATAACGAGCTGGTCGTATACATAACGTATTAGTAACTTGTATAGAATATTTTGATAACTTATAAATAACATATACCATCAAATTCTTAGTGTGTTGCCGGCATTCATAACTTATGCCCAACGATAGTCTAACTTAACCTAACTTATGCATAGCACGGTCATGAATCCTAGGTGTGCGAGTGCATGAAGGCTCCATCATCTCAGTTCAACCAAGATGATTCTCCCCTCCAAAGACCATCACACGACAGGGGGCGTGACCGACCAGGCAGATCTGTCAAATCTGTCAGGTCGGTATCAGAATCAGAATCAGAATCAGATTTATTGTCATTGTTCATGTAGTACACAAACAAGGAAATTGTCTCGGTGCAATGCTGCAACATTAAACATGATAAAATAAAAGAAATAAACTATACATGCTATAAAGTGTAGAATAAGAGTGAGTAATACTGGTCAGCAGTTAAAATATATTAGCGACCAGCAGATAATGTGGAGAACCATATAGTGCAGTCGGTAATGCAGGAAGAAAACAGTGATGATTGACATGAGTCTGGTTGAGCTGCTGTACATAGTGCACGAGAGTCAATAAGTCACTTAGTGTTCAGCAGTCTGATGGCAGAGGGGAAGAAGCTGTTCATGTGACGGGAGGTTTTAGTCTGGATGGACCGAAGTCTTCTACCTGAGGGGAGGGGGGCAAACAGTACGTGACCAGGGTGAGAGGGATCAGCTATGATCCGGCCAGCACGCCTCCGGGTCCTGGAGATGTACAGATCCTGGAGAGATGGGAGCTTGCAGCCGATCACCTTCTCAGCAGTGCGCACGACGCGCTGCAGCCTTAGTCTGTCCCTGGCAGTGGCTCCTGCGTACCACACGGTTATGGAGGTGGTGAGGATGGACTCGATGATGGCCGTGTAGAACTGCACTAACATCTTAGTGGGTAGCTTGAGCTTCCTCAGCTGCCGCGGGAAGAACATCCTCTGCTGGGCCTTTTTGATGAGGGAGCTGATGGTCGGCTCCCACTTGAGGTCCCTGGTGATGGTGGTGCCTAGGAAGCGGAAGGAATCAGCAGTGGTGATGGGAGAGCCTGTGAGGGTGAGGGGGGGCAGAGGGGTTGTGACTTTCCTGAAGTCCACAATCATCTCCACTGTCTTCAGAGCGTTCAGCTGCAGGTTGTTGTTGTAGTGGTAGCGCCTAAAACAGCTGATGTGACATGTCACAAACGTCAGATGACAATTGTCACAACCTGTCCGCACTTCAAACATGCACAGACACAAGAGAAATGTCGCTGTCCATGGTTCTGGAATGCCAAAAGCCGAGAAAATCCCCCCAAAATGTGACTGGCCAAAGGAAAAAAAAAAATCTCATTGCAAAATTTACTGTTAATTTTCTGCTCCATGCGTAATCATTCTCCAGGATTTATTGGTTCAGCATCCATTGTGGGGAATCAAAAAGCGTTGATGTGATGTCAAAGCACATTTAACCGGATTTTATGTTATTTTAATGGAGAGAGTTGTAACAGTCAAAATATAATAACCCATCTTTTTATTTATATGATGATACACTAAATATTTTTTTATTCCATCCACATTCTCATTTTAATTGCAGACTTGGAGTCTATAGAGAGGCATTATTTTGTTATTTTTTTAGAGGAATGAATGAATGAACAGGCTTGGAGAAGATTAAGTTATGTGCGCACAAACCCGATATTCATTATTTAATGATGACAGTTTTTACAATGTTAACCTCATTTACTTTCATTATTTTAAAAGAATGATTCAAAATGAAAATACTCCGACAGTTGTTTTGAATTAAATCTACAATTTTGCATTCACCAGAGCAGATTAATAGAACTCAGGCCGAGATGAAGGGCTTGCTCTCTCTTGGTTTAAAAGAGAAGCTCAGATGAACAGTTATGACAAAAGCATGCAAACTGTTGGAGATAAAAAAGTTTATTTTCAATAAAGTTAAAAAAAAAAACAAGATAATGCAGTGTGCTTTCGCCGGTGTGGACCCAAAAAGAGCAGAGAGCCGCAGCCAAGGGAGAGCTACAGGTGGAGGAGAGCGACAGGGCTGGCCACCACTGCACAGGAAGTGGGATTTACACTACCGTTCAAAAGTTTGGGGTCACTTAGAAATTTCCTTATTTTTGAAAGAAAAGCACTTTTTTTCATTGAAGATAACTTTAAACTAATCAGAAATACACTCTCTACATTGCTAATGTGGTAAATAACTATTCTAGCTGCAAATGTCTGGTTTTTGGTGCAATATCTACATAGGTGTATAGAGGCCCATTTCCAGCAACTATCACTCCAGTATTCTAATGGTACAATGTGTTTGCTCATTGCATCAGAAGGCTAATGGATGATTAGAAAACCCTTGTGCAATCATGTTAGGTCTGCAATGCTGTAATTGCTGCAAATGGAGGATTCTTTGACGAAAGCAAAGTTTGAAGGAAAAAAATTATTATTTCAAATACAAATCATTATTTCTAACCTTGTCAATGTCTTGACTATATTTTCTATTCATTTTACAACTCATGGTGGTAAATAAGTGTGATTTTTCATGGAAAACACAAAATAATTGTCTGGGTGACCCCAAACTTTTGAACGGTAGTGTATATCATCCAACAACAGCTGATGGAAAACCGCTGAGCTCTGTGCTTTGAGCGATCTCATCAGCTGATTGGATCCACCTCTTCCAGCACACCTTGAGACAGGACTAATTAGTAAAGGTGTCACCCAGTCTACACACAGACTGTCACACAGTTGAAACATGTCAAGGTATGAAACATCTCTTTGCTTTGTCTGATAGAATGAGACCAGTTTGACATGGACATCCGCTCACCATGGAGTACTGATGGTTTCCTCTTGTGAACCAACGCTGCCAATATGCCATTATATGGTAGCTTTAAGTTAGAAACCCGTTCAGTAAGTTACACATTGGTTCAAAGCGCATTACTCATCGGTTAGAAATAAGTCTTGGGTACGCTAAACATTATCGCAACGTATTTCGACTTATGAATAACTTAAAGTAACGTGTGTCAACAATCGCATAACTTACATATAACTTATGCCCCACGTATGCGGGACATATGAGCCATACATTGGGTACATGGAAAAATTTCCAGCATGCTCAAAATTTTTAGACTACCTTGCTGTACTACGACGTATACCAGCGTGCTTCAGCGTGCTTTTAACTTATACAAAACTTACCCTTAACTTATTAGACGTATGCCAGCATATTCGTCAATTTTTTTAAACATCTGCATAAGCTGCCTAAATCGCCAAGGTGTGACGGGGCCTTTACACAGGTGTAGAGATCATTGAGAGATCTGGCCAATTTTTGATCTAGCAGTGATCTTCAGTGATCTCCATAGTCGCCATGGTCTTCCCAAAGTTTTGACTCAGTCCAAAACAGACAAGGTTCTCCAAAACGATCCAAAAGATCAAAAATTGACCCAATCTCTCAATGATCTCGATGCTGTGTGAAGGCCATAGGAACTGAGAACACTGAGAGCCGTATTACAGCGATGGGGTTGGTTGATCAGTTGTCACTGATGCAGAATGTGTTTATGGGCGTGTCCAAGTTCATTTCCTCATCACAACAGCATAAAAACGATCCTTCCACTGGCACATGACGCAAAGAGGCCGGTTTAACATTCAGAGGTGTGGTTTAGATAATCCAATCCAAAGCGCTCCTTCCCATCCCTTTAATGCAAAGAGGCGCATTATCTAAAGTGAATTGTGATCATGACGGTTTAAGATTGGCTTTGTGCTGACCAAAGCCCGTGTGTGTGAGCCAAAATGCACGTGATAGTAATGCTGCTTGGTAATATGGAATGCACTATAATTGTTTTTATTGATTTTATTTATTTATTGATTTATTTATTTTATCCCTGTTTGTTGTTATTAATTTTTATTTACTGTTATCTCGATACTGGCCTCGCCTAAAAGTCCGTTCGGACGCACGAGTAGCGGTTTTTGGCTAGCTGCGGGCTACCCATCTCAGCGCCTGGGACGCCATGGCTCCTTCTCCGTCATGTTCCCACTGTTCATCGCTCCTCGAGAAGGTCTCTGAGCTGGAAACGAGGCTCTCCAATCTCTACAAGATTCGGGAGGCCGAAGACCATATCGACACCATCATTCTCGGGCGATCATCGGCCCCGGCCACCGCCTCGCAGCTGGCGGAAACTGCTACTTATTTGGGTGAGCTGAGCGCGTCTCCACCTACCTCCACACCTGCTCCAGCCTCCGCAGACGTCCATGACCTCAGCAACAATCACTGGTTTCGTCTTGGGGCTAAACCAAGAGCTTCGCTTGGTCCCTCTCATCTTCCATCTGCGCCCTGGACCTTGGTTCGACCAGCTAATGGTCATCGTCGATCGACCGGAACGGGCCGCGCCTCTTCTCTTCTGGTGTCCTTGGATAACAGATTTGATATCCTTTCCCTGGAGGATTTTCCCCACCTGGACACTGGCCGCCCGCCCGGGGACGCCCCTCATCTTCCTTCCCCTCCTTCAGCGGCGGCTCATGTCCGCAAACCCCGGATGAAGACCACTCGGGGTGTGTCAAACTACACACCTGCTCCAGACAGAAGAAAAGAGCGCATCTCCCCGCCTTCGCAACAACATCATCCTCTTCAGAATTCCTCTCCACATCAGAATCCACCAACAACCCCCCCCCCCCCCCCCCCAGACGACGCTGGTAATTGGTGACTCGATCGTGAGGAACGTCAGAAGCAGGTACTGTGTGACTCGATTTTTTTCCCGGGGCTAGAGTCTCTGATATTGAGGCTGTTATCCCTGACCTGCTGAATGAATTCCCTCATGTTCATACTGTCGTTGTGCATGTGGGATGCAGTAACATCCCAGATGAAGCATCTGAGATTTTAAAAAGTGACTTCAGGAGCCTTCTGTCCACTCTCATGAACTATGGCAGACGTGCGCTCATCTCTGGGCCTTTGGCACCTCTCAGACGAGGCTGTAATCATTTTAGCAGAACTCTCAGCCTTAATTCTTGGCTGTGTTTTACTTGTCCTATTTTTAACATTGGTTTTGTTGACAATTTAAATTTATTTTGGAACCGCCCATCACTTATGAGGCCTGATGGCATCCACCCAAATAGACTTGGTGCACGTGTTTTAACAGACAATCTTTTCTATTTTATTCGGTGTTTTCTGGTACAGTGACTGAAATTTGGTGTGTTTACTCACTCTGAAGTTTCTGGGTTTGCCAATCTGCCCTTTTTTGGTCCTGTTCCCACATATTGTATCGATCCCGTTAACTCGGGTGGTCTTTACCATTTGGATCAGCCTTTGATTTATAATCCTTCAGAGACTGAGTCTGTCTCCCGTTGCCCTAAATATTGTAATCCAGGACAAATACAACACAACCTGAAAAACACTCGCACTTCTGCAGCTCCTTCTCATCCACCACCCTTCAACTTTGCCCCTCTCTCCTCCCTTAGAGAACCTTTTTCTGCTCCCTTTAAAGTTAATAAAAAAGTTAAAAAATTAGAATGCATAAACTTCCCAGATTGATTAAACAAAATGTTGGGAAAATTCTAATCCAGCCTCAAGTCTCTAAAATTAATACAATTAATAATTTGGCCTCTCTTCCCCCCCAAAGTTTAAAAATTAAATGTGGCTTATTAAACATTAGGTCTCTATCTTCTAAGTCTCTTCTGGTCCATGATCTATTAATCGATCACCAGATCGATCTACTATCCCTCACAGAGACCTGGCTCGGGCTTGATGATTATGTTGGTCTGAATGAATCAACTCCCTCTGGGTATTTAAACTGTCATAACCCCAGAGGTTCTGGTCGTGGTGGTGGAGTGGCGGCAATTTTCCATCCTAAATTGCTGGTTAATGTTAAGCAGAAATTATGTTTTAATTCCTTTGAAGGTTTGGTCCTCAGTGTGGGGCCTGTTGGCAATCTTGGCTTGATCCCAGTTCTCTTTGCCATAGTTTATCGTCCTCCCACGGCCTGTTCAGAGTTTCTATCGGAATTTGCCAAATTTCTAGCTGATTTGGTGCTGAAAGCCGATAGAATAATTATTGTAGGGGACTTTAATATACATGTTGATGTTGAGAGTGACTGTCTTAATAAGGCTTTCAATTCAATTTTAGACTCAGTGGGGTTTTCCCAAAAAGTAAAAAATTCTACCCATTATTTCCACCATACATTGGACCTTGTTTTGACATATGGTATAGATATTGAAAATCTGGTTGTGTCTCCTCATAATCCTGTACTGTCTGACCATTGTATGTTAATTTTTGATTTCATTATCTCTGATCACTTATTTCCTAAAGAAAAATACTACTACAGCAGATCACTTTCTGATGACGTTGTTGCTAAATTTTTGCAGATTGTCTCCTCTATGCCATGGGTCAACACAACAGAAACACCTGAAATAAGTGATGGAGAGTCTGCTCCATTCGTGATTGATAGCATGGTTGATGGTGTTACTGCCTCTCTGCATCGGACTCTAGATTTGGTAGCCCCTTTAAAAAAGAAAAAGTCTAACCAGAGATTTGTTACTCCTTGGTTTAACTCAGAAACTTGTGGCTTGAAACAGAAGACTCGTCAATTGGAAAGAAAATGGCGTTCAACTAATTCAGATGATTTCTACTTGGCGTGGAGAAATCATCTCTTAATCTATAAAAAATCTCTTAGAAAAGCTAGATCAAGCTATTATTCTGCATTAATAGAAGCAAACAAGAATAACCCCAGGTTTCTCTTCAACACTGTAGCCAGGCTTACAAAGAGCCACGACTCAGTCAATCCTCGCATCCCCCCTGAGCTTTCTAGTCAGGACTTTCTGAACTATTTCAATCTTAAAATTTTATCTATTAGAGATGAAATTAGTCAGATTCTTCCTACCGTAAACTCTAGTACATTAACTACTGCTGCTCCCTCAATTGATATCTGCTTGGATAGATTTACTCCAATCGACCTCTTGGAGTTGGATAGGGTAGTTTTCTCTTCTAAGCCTTCATCTTGCCTTCTGGACCCTATTCCTTCCAGGTTATTTAAAATTATTTTCCCAATTATTAGTAGCCGTATTTTTCTTATCATTAATTCTTCTTTAACTCTGGGTTATGTTCCACTGGCTTTTAAAACTGCTGTAATTAAACCTTTACTTAAAAAACCGACGCTCGATCCTGGAGTTTTGGCCAATTATCGACCAACCTCCAATTTGCCTTTCATTTCAAAAATCCTGGAAAGAGTTGTTGCTGTGCAATTATCTGACCATTTGCAGGGAGTTGGTTTGTTTGAGGTGTTTCAATCTGGGTTCAGAGCTCATCACAGCACTGAAACTGCCTTAGTGAAGGTCTCTAATGACCTCCTGACTGCATCTGATAATGGACTTGTCTCTGTTCTTGTTCTTTTAGATCTCAGTGCAGCCTTTGACACTATCGATCATGCCATTCTACTTGATAGATTGGAACACTTTGTTGGACTCAGTGGAACTCCGTTGCAGTGGTTTAGATCTTATTTGTCTGATAGATTTCAGTTTGTCCATGTCAATGATGGATTTTCTTCCAGCTCTAAGCTCAGTCACAGAGTTCCACAGGGATCTGTGTTGGGCCCTACTCTTTTTAGTCTATATATGCTCCCGCTGGGCAATATCATCAGAAAGCACTGTATACATTTTCATTGTTACGCTGATGACACACAACTATACTTGTCAATGAAGCCCGATGATTGTGATCAGTTGGCCAAGCTAGATGCCTGTCTTAAGGACATCAAAGCTTGGATGACTTGTAATTTTTTACTATTGAACTCTGATAAGACTGAAGTCATTGTTGTTGTCCCAAAACATCTTAGAAATTCCTTTTCAGATTATGCCCTTAATTTAGATGCTGCCACTCTCACTCTGAACAGTTGTGTGAGGAACCTGGAAGTGATTTTTGACCAGGATTTGTCCTTTAATTCACATATTAAAACTGTTTCTATGACCGCCTTATATCATCTGCGCAATATTGCTAAGATCAGGAGCATCTTGTCTCTGGGTGATGCTGAGAAACTGATTCACGCCTTTGTCAGTTCGCAATTAGATTATTGTAATTCGCTATTATCTGGTTGTCCTAAAGTATCTTTAAAAAGTCTTCAGTTGATTCAAAATGCTGCTGCTAGAGTTTTAACTGGTTCTAGAAAAAGAGATCATATTTCCCCGGTTCTGTCCTCCCTCCATTGGCTTCCCATTGAATTCAGAATCAAGTTTAAAATCCTTCTTCTTACTTTCAAAGCTCTTAACAATCTGGCCCCCCAGTATATAAAAGATCTGATATTACCTTACCATCCTAACAGAGCATTACGCTCCCAAAATGCTGGCTTACTTGTGGTGCCCAGAATCTCCAAAAGTACGGTGGGAGGCAGAGCCTTCTGCTACCAAGCCCTCTGGAACCAGTTACCACTCTGGGTCCAGGAGTCAGACTCAGTCTCTGTCTTTAAGAACAGGGTAAAATCCTTCCTTTTTAATATAGCTTTCATTTAAGGAGGGTATTTGTGTCTTTTAACCCCACTCTTGTTCTATTGTTATCTGATCCATACTGCTGGTTTTTCTCCAGTATTGTACTTGACATCTTACTGCTATGTTCTTTATGTCTGTCCTTTCCATCCTCCCTATCCCCTCATCCCCAGCCAGTCGCAGCAGACGACTGCCCCTCCCTGAGCCTGGTTCTGCTAGAGGTTTCTTCCTTCCAAATGGGAGTTTTTCCTCTCCACTGTCGCCTAGTGCTTGCTCATAGGGGATCGTCTGATTGCTGGGTCTTTCTGTGACTGTGTGATTTTTTTTTTATCTGCACTGTGGCGCCACGAGACAGCTTTTGTTGTGATGTGGCGCATTATAAATAAAGCTGAATTGAATTGAATTAAATTAATAAGGAAGACATCAATCACAGTTGATGCCCAGTTAGGTTATGTTAAAAAGAAGAAACAGTGAAGAATGGGCTGAAAAATCAGCTGAATGTACACGAACGATCATCCGCACACTTTTCAGACAGACTTTCCGCCATGCGCCAGTGCTTTTCTGTCAGCGCATTGTTTGTTTTTTACGCCTTGTGCCACACCATGAAATTACCAGTAGACAGTGCGCCTGTTTTGCACTCGGAGGAGGTGCCTCATTTCAAAGAGGTGTGACGTGCACAATCTAATGCGCATTACTATTATAGTGCATTCCATGAGAATCCGCTTTTGATCAGGAAAAAGGAAGTCTATCGTCAGAAGCGCATTGTTTAATGATATTTCAGTGGCGTGTTTTGACATTGCGCAGCTCCGGAGCTCAGTAAACGGCATGCACTGGGATCTTATAACAGTCATAATTGCCCGTCATTTTAATTATATGATGATCACACACTATTTTTTTTTTAAATTCCATCCAAGGGCGTAACATGGGGGGGATGGTGAGATCTCTGCCCATATAAGGATTTTTAAAAAAAATCTTTTTATTATACAGTAGGACTGTCAGCTGTGGTGATTAACACATTTATTCTGTCAGGACTCATGTTTTTTCATTAATTCATGATGTCACCTCTTGCCACCATGTGGCTATTTCTAACCAAGCAGATGAACTAAGGACACTACTGTGATTTAGTCAGCTAGACTATGACAAAAGTAACAGTTATCCTGCCTGCAGAGACATTATGAACACAGCACACCACATCTTAGATGTGTTGTTTCATTCATGAAATAATACCAAATCTCTGAGTAAATTTGTGACTAAATCATGCTGGTATTAACCCCTTGACGTCGACTGTCGCGAATTCGCGTCAAATTAACTTTCTCAACTTAATTTAGCATCTACTTGAAAGCAAAAACACAAGTGAAATTTTTTTTTCATAACTGGAAATAAATTCAGGCGTCAAGGGGTTAAAAACTTACTCTGGATTAATTATCTAGACATTTTAATTTTTTACAGTGACATTCAGTTTTCAAATTTAGGATTCAGGTATGTGCCCCCCCCCAAAAAAAAGGTAAATAACAAATTTACCTTTACCAAATTTACCAGAAAAAGCATGCAAATTTAGGAGAAAATAGTATAAATTCACAAGAAGAAAGTAGGAACTTGATGATAGTCAAAAAAATTATTTAAAAAATTCAGAAATTTAAATTATTTTGCAAATATGTAAGGAAAAAGGCTTATTTTCCATGTCAAAAAAATGCAAATTTGAGAAAAATGCTACATTTTTTAAGAAAAAAATGTCTGATTTACAAGAAAATCTGTAAAACTATGACAAAAAAGTTGCACACACAAAAAAAGTGAAATTAGAAATGTCACAGTGCTACATAAAACACTGATGAAGTTTATTAAGGGAGAAAAAAGATTGGACGGAATATTCGCTGCCCCAAAAGTTGGTAGTGAGGACAGCTCTAACTTCAAATGGGTTTATAATATGCTTTTAGTTGATATATAATATATATACATACACACATATATTCAGTACTGAAGTGACCATACAGGAAAAGCAACAGGCTGGAGGAGATGACAAATGCAAGAAAAACTAGAAAAGCACTCACAGAGCGCATACCTCCGCCAAGTCTCCTTCCATTTGTCATGGATCACCTCCAAAATGTAATGGGTTTGTGTGTAGGCCTATAGCTACTTGTGGTGAAAATGGCATCAAAGTCTGTCCATCAGTTTTGGAGCATTGTTGCCAACACACTGTGAGAAGATAAGAGCCTTGGCTGAGGTATGCATTCTCAGATCATCACCAAAATATAATGGGTTCCTCTCTAGCTGAAGAACCACCTCTGGTGAAAATTTCGTCCAAATCCATCCAGTAGTTTTTGTGTAATCCTGCTGCACAAATACAAACAAAGCCCTTGGTGGAGGTATGCACTCTCAGATCATCACCAAAATCTAATCATCTGTTCCCCGTACCATTATACACCTTTCCTGAAAATTTCATCAAAATCCGTTCATAACTTTTTGAGTTATGTTGGTAACAGACAGACAGACAGACAAACCCCGGTAAAAACATTACCTCCTTGGCGGAGGTAAAAATGCTGGAAGAAGCATTGCAACTTTTTATTTATCAAATTATTTTTTTAGCACTCGTTTTATTGCAAATAGACCCTTAAACACCAACAAACTCAAAAGGTATGTTGTTAAGGTGATGAATCTTGGTATACTAGGAGCTAAATCACTATACAGTGATGATAATAAGCCATCAATATCTCAGTGTTTGATCACTGCCTAATGCTGTCTCATGATTAAATAAAATGGGAACGGAAAACTAGAAATGTGATTTTAAACTTAAACTTTATTTTTATTTATTTAAGCTCAATAATTAAATTCCAAATAAATCAGTGATGCTGTATTGCAGTGCTTTTGAACTCATTTTAACACATTAT
Source organism: Pholidichthys leucotaenia (assembly GCA_020510985.1). Classification (NCBI taxonomy): domain Eukaryota; kingdom Metazoa; phylum Chordata; class Actinopteri; order Cichliformes; family Pholidichthyidae; genus Pholidichthys; species Pholidichthys leucotaenia. The sequence goes on from CM035837.1 coordinate 136,521,126, forward strand.
GCATATGGATAAAATTTAGAGTGCTGCACTTTCCTTAATGAGATATTTTAAAAAGTTTAGGCTGATGAAATGCATCTGTTCTATCTATTTGGTGTTTATTTCTTATATATTCATTTAGATACTCTTTTGTGCAGTTGTGGTATTTTAACAGAAGATAGAAGATCTGAAAATGATCTGCAGGGAAAATAATTTCTTTTAATGTGGATATTTAAGAATAGCTTTCAGAGTGACTTAGTCTATAATTGAAAGTAGTAAAACTTGCTTTCTAATTGAATTTTATAATTATCAAAATCATGACATTTTAAAAATACAGAACAGTTTAGAATTAATTTGAATTTTGTGGCGATGATAAGCAATATTTAAAGGCATTTATATTTAAGGACCAGTGGTATAAAGAGTTTGTTTGTCCTTAATAATAATAATAATAATGCATCGGTTTTATATAGCGCTTTATCATATATACTCAAAGACGCTTTACAAATAGGTACATTATTCATTCACTCCAGGCAGACAGTGGTAGTGGCAAGCTACTTCTGCAGCCACAGCTGCCCTGGGGCAGGCTGACGGAAACGTGGCAGCCAATCTGCGCCAACGGCCTTTCCGGCCACCACCGAACATTTTATACATTTATACACATTCATACCCAGTGTTATGGGCACTGGAGGCAATGCGGGTGAAGTGTCTTGCCCAGGGACACAACGGCAGGATATCTGGGGAGAGCGGGATTCGAACCGCCAACCATCGGGTTATTAGACGACCTGCTCTACCTCCTGAGCCTCAGCCATTGTCCTTGATAAACGTTCAGAGCTGCTAACATTTAAATGAGCACTGAAACATACGTAAATTTCATTCTAACAGCTGATGAACAAATCCATTCTGATCACATTTAAGATAAGATAAGATAAGCCTTTATTAGTCCCACAATGGGGAAATTCCAGGATTGCAACAGCACAGGGATAGCAACACTCAGAGCAATAATCAGAAGGCAAGAAAAAAAAACAAGAGCAGCAAGTATACATATGTACATATAAACATAAATATATAGACACACGATGCGGAGCATTGCAGCTAGATGGAATAAATATATAGATATATAAACACAGTGCGGAGCATTGTAGCTAGATGGAATAAATATATGAACATATAAACACACACACAGTGCGGCGCATTGTAGCTAGATGGAATAAATATGTGAATATATAAACACACACACAGTGTGGAGCGTTGTAGTTAGATGGAATAAATATAGGAATATATAAACACACACAGTGCGGAGCATTGCAGCTAGATAGAACAAACATGCAAATATATAAACACACAGTGCGGAGCATCGCAGCTAGATGGAACAAACATGTAAATATATAAACACACACAGTGCGGAGCATTGTAGCTAGATGGAACAAACATGTAAATATATAAACACACACAGTGCGAAGCATTGTAGCTAGATGGAACAAATATGCAAACACATAAACACACACAGTGCGGAGCACCGTAGCTAGATGGAATAAATGTGTAAATATATAAACACACACAGTGCGGAGCACTGTAGCTAGATGGAATAAATATGTAAATATATAAACACACAGTGTGGAGCATTGTTGCTAGATGGAATAAATATATAAATATACAAACACACAGGGCGGAGCATTGCAGCTAGATGGAATGAAACAGCATAACTGTCTACTTAGTTATCCTACATGGTATGATTATGTACCCATACATATTGTCACCCTCCGTAGCTACCGGTATTTTCCTAGTTGTATACCGGAGGGGACCATTGTGTAAGTCTATTGCGTCTTTTGCATTCAATACTATTAGGTTGTCACGTCTTTTTGCTATCTCTGCGAGCAGCCCTGCTTAGGTTATACAATCTGACAGCCGTAGGTAGGAAGGACCTGCGAAACCTCTCGGTTGTGCACCTAGGATGATGTAGTCTGCTGCTAAATGAGCTCCTTAGTGCATTCAGTGTGTCCTGCATAGGGTGGAACTCGGACTCCAGCAGAGATGACAGTTTAGCCACCATCCTTCTCTCTCCCATCTCCTCCACTGGGTCAAGGCACTGCCCCAGGACAGAGCTAGCTTTCTTGATCAGTTTGTTCAGTCTCTTCCTATCGGCTGCTGTAATGCCACTGCCCCAGCAGACCACTCCAAAAGTGATGGCTGATGCCACCACCGTGTCGTAGAATGTCTTCCGCAGCGCCCCTTGTACACCAAAAGACCTGAGTCTCCTCAGTAGGAACAGCCTGCGCTGTCCCTTCTTGTAGAGTGCGTCAGTATTGTGTGACCAGTCTAGTTTATTGTTCAGATGAACACCCAGGTACTTGTAGGATGTCACCATCTCAATGTCTGTTCCCTGGATGTTTACTGGTGCTGTGAGGGGTTGTCCTTGCCTGCGGCAGTCCACCACCAGCTCCTTAGTTTTCCTCGCGTTGATCTGGAGGCAGTTCCGATGGCACCAGTCCACAAAGTCCTGGATAAGCCCTCTGTACTCAGCTTCATCTCCGTTGGAGATGAGGCCAACGATCGCAGAGTCGTCAGAGAACTTCTGTAGATGGCAGTGTGTTGTGTGAGAAGTCTGCAGTATAAAGGGTGAACAGGAAGGGAGCCAAAACCGTTCCCTGCGGGGCCCCTGTGCTACCGATGATCGTGTCAGACACACAGTCCCGGGTTCTCACAAACTGTGGCCGGTTTGTGAGGTAGTCCAGGATCCATGATGACAGGTGCTGGTCCACCCCTGCGCACAGAAGCTTGTCCTTCAGGATCATCGGTTGGATGGTGTTGAAAGCACTGGAGAAGTCAAAGAACATGATCCTCACTGTATTCCCGGGCTTCTCCAGGTGGAACAGAGAACGGTGAAGGAGGAACATGACCGCATCCTCCACCCCAATACCAAGCTGGTAGGCGAACTGGAGTGGATCCATCACTGGACCCACCAGGGGGCGGAGGTGAGCAAGGAGCAGTCTCTCCAGGGTCTTCATCATGTGGGACGTCAGGGCCACTGGTCTGCAGCTGTTCAGATCTTTGGGGTGGGAAGTCTTTGGTACAGGTACCACACAAGATGTTTTCCACAACTGTGGTACCCTCCCCAGCTTCAGGCTCAGGTTGAAGATGTACTCCACAATCCCACACAGCTGGTCTGCACAGGACTTGAGGAGCTTTGCACTGATGCCGTCCGGTCCCGGCGCCTTCCTCGCCTTGATCTTCCTCAGCTCCGTCCTCACCTGGGTCTTAGTGAGGGTCAGGTTGAGGGGCTGTGTGTTGGGAGTGGGGGGGTGATGGTGGAGTGGGGAGTGGGCAGCAGGACTTGATGTCTTCAGTGGCAGCAGTGGTTGTTGTGCAGTCGGGGGGGAGGGCGGTTGGTCAAACCTATTAAAAAACAGATTCAGATTGTTCGCCCACTCCCTGCCCCCCGTGGCCTGGGGGGAGGTATTCTGGAGCCCAGAGATGGTTTTAAGGTTTCTCCAGACCCCGCTGATGTCGCTCTGTTGCAGCTTGTCCTCCATCTTCTTCCTGAAGCTGTCCTTGCCTTTCTCCTCAGCTCCCTCTGTACGGACTTCAGCATCTCCCTGTTCCCCGACCTGAAGATCCTCTTCTTCTCTCTCAGAAGTGTTTTTATCTCAGGGTTGATCCAGGGTTTGTTGTTTGAGCAACACCGTATGGTCTTGGTGGGAACGGTGTTGTCCACACAGAAGCTGATGTAGTCCGTGATGGTGTGAGTGAGGCCATCGATGTCCTCACCATGTGGATCGCAGAGCTGCTCCCAGGCGGTGGTTTCAAAACAGCCCTTTAGAGCGTCCATTGCCTTCTCAGACCATAACTTCACTGTGCGCATGGCCGGAGGTTGTCTGTGCACTAGGGGTTTGTACACCAGCCGGAGATGAACCAAGTTGTGATCCGATCTCCCGAGTGGGGGGAGTTGCGATGAGGTGTACGCCTCCTTAGTGTTTGCGTAGAATAAGTCCAGTGTTTTATTGTCTCTAGTGTAGCATGTGACATACTGGGTAAACGTGGGTAGAATGGGAGACAGTGAAATATGGTTGAAATCGCCTGAGATGAGGAGAAGAGCATCTGGGTGTTCTGTCTGCAGCCTGCCAGTTACTGAGTGGATGACGTCACGCGCTGTCCCAGCGTTCGCCGTCGGATTTGCATAAATAACAATGCAGATCACATGTGAGTATTCCCTCGGGAGATATGTAGGCCGCATGCTAACAGCTAGCAACTCAATGTCTTTGCTGCAGTGCTGGTGTTTAACAGTGATGTGTCCCGGTCTGCACCAGTTGTTATTAACATAGATCATCACTCCACCGCCCCTTGCTTTGCCACTGTCTGGTGTTCGGTCTGCCCATATCGCGTGGAAACCCTCCAGCTCAATGTTAGCATCTGCTACTAGTTCAGATAGCCACGACTCGGTAAACAAAAGGAGGGAGCATTCCCGGTATAAGCTGTCGTAGCGGGAGATAGCCGCTAGCTCATCTACCTTTCCCAATATAGAACGTACATTCTCCATATCATTTCATGAATGATTAATACAATGTAAAGCCCAAATTTGCATGAGAAGAGCTAATCGTTTCTCAGATCAGCTAAATCCTACCAGACAGCACATTTATTCTGTGGTGTACTCCATAGCTTTAACTCATATTGGCAAACTAGCAACCAGCTAAATTCAGACAACAATTCACCAGCTAACACAAAAATATATTTACCTCCTTTTGGATAGAGGGGTTTGTCCTTTTATTTGACAACCAACAATTTAAAATGGTTTGTTGCCCTTGTGGAGCTCTTTTCATTCTGTCTCACTTGTGAGCTGCTCCTGCTGTGTTGACGAGTGTCCTCACCTGCTACAAATGACTGAGTATTGACCAGAGAAGGCATGGACAGGTTGGGCAATACCAAGTCTGCAGGGGAGGGGGGGTACATTGTTTGATTATTAGAAATGTTACTTTTTGTTGCCTGCAAATGAAAAAACGACAACTTCTTCACTCACTTGTAGATGGTTTTTTTTTTATTATTAATTATAATTATGTGATTATTGGGGGGTATATTGGATGGATTTGATTTTTTGGGGGGTTGGAACCTCTCCATAAATTACATCTGTGGTTTAGGCATTAATGTGTGATTTTTTTTAGGGGACTGAATGAATGAACATGAAGCATGTGTGCCAGTGTGTTCCAATGTGATGTGCAGCGCACGGGGATGGGGGGTGGGGGTTGTTTTCATTATGGACTTATTAGGCAATAGTGTGTTTATTTTTAGGGGAATAAATGAATGAACAAGGAATGTGCAGCATTTTACTTTTCTCTAACTCTCCAGAGAGTCAGGAAATATGTCCACATCTGCATCAGCCATGTGCCCCGGGTTTGCAGCCCAGCAAGCTCCCCGACAGCCACCTGTCAGTCCCGGCAGAGGCTTGCTTCATGGCGGGGCCCGGATGTGGCAGATCACCTCCTTCCCTCCTACCCAGGACAAATAGGGGGAGACCCTTGGTTGGCGAAAGCAACAAGAGAGGGAGCACTCCATCTTCCCACAGCCGGGACCAACTTCCACGCCATCGTTAATGAAAGTTTATGAATATTTGCACAGGCATCATCCTCTTTTCTTCATGTCTGTGTTGCATCCATGCACACATTAAACCATTCAGCTGATTTTTCAGCCCATTTTCCACTGTTTGTTCTTTTTAACATAACTAACTGGGCATCAGCTGTGATTGATGTCTTCCTTATTACCAAGCAGCATTACTATGACATGCATTTTGACTCACACACACAGGCTTTGGTCAGTGCAAAACCTGTCTTAAACCGTCATGATCACAATTCACTTTAGATAATGCACCTCTTTGCATTAAAGGGATGAGAAGGAACACTTTGGATTGGATTATCCAAAACGCACCTCTGAATGATTACACCACCCTCTTTGCGTCATGCACCACTGGAAAGTTTGTTATTTTGCCGTTGTGTTAAGGAAATGAACTTGGAAACACCCATAAACACGTTGTGCACCAGACAACTGATCAGTTGATCCCGTTGTTGTAATATGGCCCCATGACTGTCCCAGCGCATGCCACTTCCTGAGCTCCGGAGCCACACGATGCCAAAACACGCCATTGAAATATCGGTAAACAATGCACTTCTGATGATAGACCTTCTTTTTCCTCATCAAAAGTGGATTCTGATGAAATGCACTATAATAGTGTAATACGCATTAGATTGTGCGTCACTACACCTCTTTGAAATAAGGCACCTCCTCCTAGCACATGGCGGGCGCACTGTCTACTGGTAATTTGATGGCATGATGCAAGGCATAAAGAACAGCCAGTGCGCTGACAGAAAATAAAAACACTGGTGCACGGTGGAAAGTATGGAGAGAAAAAAAAAAAAAGTATGTGGATGACCATCAAAATAGGGCCCTAATTGTTGAAGCTTTGTATGTGGAATTCTTTCCCATTTTTGCTTGCTGTACGACCTCAGTCGCTCAACAGCCCGGGGTCTCCATTGTCACAGTTTGTGCTTCATAATGCGCCAGACGTTTTCAATGGGAGACAGGTCTGGATTGCAAGGAGGCCATTCTAGTACCTGCACTCTTTTACTACAAAGCCATGCTGTTGTGACGCGTCCAGAATATGGCTTGGTATTGTCTTGCTGAAATAAGCGGGGATGTTCCTGAAAAAGACGTTGCTTGGATGGCTGCATGTGTTGTTCCCAAACCTGTATGTATCATTGAACATTAATGGTGCCTTCACAGATGTGCAAGTTACCCATGCCATGGACACTAACACACCCTGATGCTATCACAGATGCTGGCTTTTGAACTATCTTGTTAACAGTAACAATCTAGATTGTCCTTTTCCTCTTTCGCCCAGAGGACCAGATGTCCATGATTTCCAAATACAATTTGAAATGTGGACTTGTGAGACCCCAGTACATTTTTTTCATTTTGCATCAGTCCATCTCAGATGAACTCGGGCTCAGAGCAACCCGTGGCGTTTCTGGGTGTTGGTGATATATGGCTTTGGCTTTGTATGAGTTTTAACTTGCCCTTGCAGATGTAGCGGCGAACTACACTGACAATGGCTTTCTGAAGTGTTCTGAGCCCACGTGGTAATATCCTTTACAGAAAATCGGTTTTTAATGCAGTACCACCTGAGGGATCAATGGTCACGAACATTCAATGTTGGCTTTAGCCTTATTGCTTACACACAGTGTTGGGCAAGTTACTAATAAATAGTAACTATTTACAGTTGCTAGTTCTTTTCAAAAGTAACTAAGTTACTTACCAATTACTGCATGATTAAAGTAACTAGTTACTTGGAAAAGTAACTCAGGTTACTTTTAAATGCATACTTAAATCATCTTGCACACAAGATAATTTAATTAATGGATTACATTATGGGCTTATTAATGTCAGGCTGAAAACAGACTGCTTCAGACAGAGCTTTTAGAACATGTTCAGTCTGCTTTATCCTGCCTTGAGAGCTCTTATTGTGGGAAAAATCTGAAGAAAATCAACATGATATTGCCACTAATTTCCTCATTTTGGAGTAAGAAATAGGGTTTGTGGAGTGGGAGAGAGGGGAAAGAGTGAGAATCACTCCAAAAGAGTGAGTTGGCAACACTGCATAAAGCTGTCCATGTTTATCATTCCTTTATATTATGGATTTAATCCGATGTGCAGTGATCCAAAGAAAATGTCCATTATCCACAGTCCAAATGTCTGCTGTGGCAGAGACATGATCCAGACTCTCAAATTCCTTTTGGAGATCAAAATCCATTTTTGAATAATCTTTATCCAGGTAGCAAGTAAATGTGTTTTAACTTCAGTGGCTCACAGTCTGTGGCAATCAGTCGGTTTAATTGTTGCTGGGTCACAAACTGTCCAGATGCATACCTGTGCTTGAAATTCAGCCGTGGATGTTGAGACAAGAGTATTTCCACTTTACATCCAGCTGTGGCTGTTCAGAATACAGTAGATCCACTTCACTGTGTTGTTAGCATAGCTACCCGTTACTTAGCACCAGCTTTGTCGAAGCTTGTTGCTGTTTTCAAGCACTTCTGAAGATTGCAATAGGTCTCAACTGGCACTTTAGCTTGCAACCCACCAATATGCTTTTGTCGTTAACTGCGACAAAGGAAAAATAATCTATTTCCACAAAAACAAAGTAGCTTCATCTTTTCCTCCGTTCAGTAGTGAAAAGGCTCTTTGCAACAGGTTACATTGACTGACTGCTGCGTCAGCTATGTAGGGTTAGTTTGTATTTATTTGCGCTAAAAATATCTATCCATATTAATAAAATGAGTAACGCATCTGATCAAATTTCAGTAACTGTAATGCATTACTGAATTTTTAAACAGTAATTTCCTTACACAGCACGTTACTGCAAAAGTAGTGGCGCTACAATAATGCGTTACTCCCAACACTGCTTACATCCAGAAATTTTTCCAGATTCTCTCAATCTTTTAATGATATTACGGACTGTAGATGATGAAATCCCTAAATTCTTTGCAATTATAGTACATTGAGAAATGTTGTTCTTAAACTGTTGGACTATTTTCTCACACAATTGTTCACAAAGTGGTGAACTTCACTCCAGCCTTGCTTGTGAATGAGTGAGCTTCTCGGGAGGCTCCTTTTATAGCATATTATGACACTCACCTGTTTCCAATTAACTTGTTCACCTGTGGAATGTTCCAAAAAGGTATTTTTGAGCATTCCTCAGCTTTCCCAGTGTTTTGTTGCCCCTGTTCCAGCTTTTTTGGAGTGTCTTGCAGTAATCAAATTCAAAACGAGTGAATATTTGGGAACAAAACAAAGTTTATCAGTTTGAACATTAAATAACTTGTCTTTGTAGTGTCTTCAATTTAATATTGGTTGAAAAGGATTTGCAAATCATTGTATTTTGTTTTTATTTACATTTTACACAACATCCAAACTTCACTGGAATTGGGTTTTGTGGATTTCTGCATCGTTGTAACTAATTCCACAGCATAGATTTGTTTAGAAAAAAGTTGGCCATATCTTTTTAGTATTTGGTAAGCACTAAACAGAATGCATTTGATTTCTTAACATCCATTTAAACAGGAGTGCTGCAACAGTGAGACTGATTGCTGACCTTGCAGACAGACATCGACAGGCCTGATGAGTCCAAAGACAGGAAAACACAATTGGCTGTATTGTTCATTATGATTGTGATGGAAGAACAGTCCAGACCCAAAGATGGTAGGGGAGGCTGATGTATGGGTCACCTTGACCTGGTTTGCTGTAGGAGTAGAGAAGCTAATGCAGCTGCATCACTGCTGTACCTGCAACATGTTCATATTCCACTGGGCTCCCTTAACCAACACACAGTGATCTTTCTTGCACCACAGCCAGTCACAGGGTACACTGCAAGGAGAAAACACGTTAATTGAATCAGAAAAGCGGGAATCAGTTTGGTTGTTTAGTAAAGAAAAAAAGAAAATGAGACTGCAAGAGACTGGACGAGAAGGTGAATGCATTTCTTTGCATTTAAGATAAGAATTCAAGATATTAAAGTGCAGAATCATTCTCTGGGGAACTGAACTGGCAGACTGCTTCTGAATGTGAACAAGACTGTGCATAATTTATTGGAATAAGACTGCTGTTATGCTGGTGTTTCTCTGCATCAATTGACCTAAGCTATTTCAGTTATTAGTAAAGGTGATGACAGTGCTAAGCTATGATGTTAATGTCTTTATAATTACAGAATACATATGATTTGGCAATGAAATGCCTGTTGTGTTTCTTTGATTGTTTAAGCACAAATTAATTTGTATTTATTAGGTTTATTAAGTACAACAAGTTACCCTTTTGATAATTATGCCAACAGGAAACTATGCTACATGGTTATGTATATCATGTGTCCTTCAGGGTGTAAATCATGTCATGTATATATACGTGTATATCAAAAAGGATATTAATGTAATGGCATCATTGGCACTTTGCCATATACTGTAATGTATAAACATATTGTAACCTTTCACCATTTTGATGGTGAATCAGTAACACAGACTGAATCTCTTTTAGCTGGATGACACCAGCTCATCTGAGGGCAGCACAATAGACATCAAACCTGATGTGGAGGAAGTGGCTGTGGTGGAGGTTGTGGAGGAATATATTGACCCAGAGCCCTGCTGGACAGATGGTAAGTGATGTTTTTTTTTTTTAAATTTCTTTATTATAAGCATTGTTCAAATCCTGTTAATAAGACTGGGGCACATATTCCTTTGGGTAATTACTAGTGCTTTACATTTGTGTTCAGTCCATCAACGCAGTTCTGTTTTTATTGGTCCTGCAGAATGTGTGGCCAAATACAAGTGCTGTGATGTTCCCATCACTCACGGCTGGGGGAAACACTGGTGGTTCCTGAGGAAGACCTGCTACCTGATAGTTGAACACAACTGGTTTGAGACCCTCATCATCTTCATGATCTTGCTCAGCAGTGGAGCCCTGGTAAATATCATAAAATCACTGTGATATGTTCCCTTTTCTCCACATGGCTACACACATCTAATGTCAACACTGCAAGTTATAGCTATTGTTATTCTAAAGCAGGTATTAAAACACAATAGCATAGTTCTTTGCTTGTTTTGAAAAATGTAAGGGTTTAGAGTCAACCAACAACTGGGAAAGACATTAACACAATGAAGGAACCCATGCAGCAGTCGTTTTATGCTTTTATTATAATATAATTTACTTTTAAGGATATGAGCAAGCAAGATCACCTCCTGCTTTCCCACTGCAGCTACTCTTGATATTCTTGCTAATGGATGGCAAAGTGCTGTAATGCACCAACCTCTAAACCAGAAATATCTAGCTTAGATTTGCAGCTTTGTGCTGAGGGGAGTCCTTCAGTCAAATCAAAACACCACTGAAGAATGCATACCATCATCAATCTAGTTTAACATCAGCTAATCTTTATTCTCTGTGTTCACAACAAATTATCGTATCATTCTCTAAGGTAAATAAAGCACATCTGCTTCTTTACAAAATACAACACAGTTGTGTGAAAAAACTTCAGAATCTTCACTAAATGATAACTCACTTCACTTTTATGTTGTGTTCAAAGCGTGTCAAGTTGAAATTCGACAGTTGAAATGACGTCACTTCGGATATGACCACATTCCAGTACAACAATTCAGAAACCCTGACTCTCTTTGTAGCCATTGTTGGCAACACCAATAAAAAATGACAGTACACAGTAATATGTTTTGCATAAAAATGAAAAAACACTGTAGCAGGCATGTTTAAGGATAGAAGCTGGGTTGTACTGCATGTAAAAACCAACAAGGAAGAGACATATAAAACAGAAACTTTGATAAACAGCACATTTTACATAGCTTGCTGATGTCCAGCACGTATGTACTGAGGCGTTGGAGAAAGAAGTATAGTGAAGGCCACTCAATTTCATGAGTTGGAAGCATAGACGTTTTCTCCATAGGGCAGTGTACGCAAATGCTATGGGCCCCAGTGACTGAGGGGACCCATGGGACCAGGGGTGGGGGGGATCACAAAAGTTATCTAAAGCTAAAATATCACAGCAACCAAACCTTGGACTTATGTACAACAGTAAGACACAGTACATTTACAATCTAATGTTATGACCCGGCTTTAGGCCATAACAAATAAAGAGGATGCACGAAAGTTAACTTAAAAGTGAAAAGTGTTTATTTAAAAAAAAGTGCAAAAAACATGTCATGGGCTGCGTCTGGCAGACAGTAAATGACTCCTTAAAGGCCAAATGTCATGTAATTTTTTTTTCTAAATGACAACGAATTTTGTAAAATACACATAGCTTAAACCAAATATTCATACTGGAGACCATATCACCCACCCGTATTTACATAATTTCACAAAATACACCAGGCAAAGTCCCCGCCTTGCTCGCTGGCTTGTGACAGCCAATCCAGACCACGCCCATGTTTTTGACGTCACAAATTTCACCTTGGCTGCCCTGCCTATCCACATTCACAGTTATCAACATTGGACAATCATGACGGAAAGTGACAGCGATTGTGAACAAATTAGTTTAGTTTTGTCTTTTTTTTTTTGTCTTTTTTTTGTCAGTGGTTCAGACAGTGACAGAGGCATAGAACCTTACAGGTTCGAGCCGTCCGAGACGGAATCAGATGCTTTGTCTGATGACAACAGTTCCGACGATGACAAGAGAGCAGAACCAGTGGAAAATGTCATTGAATTGGACATTAATCGCCTCCAGAATTGGGAAGCCGAAGGGGGTCTGTCGAGGGCGCCCCATAAATATTGATTTTTCGGAAGCCATTATTATTACAGTGGAGGAGAGCCGCTGCTGTCAAGAAATTGACCAGATCAATATGAAAATGGAGGCTCATACCTGTCAAGTGAGACGTTTTCGCCGTATTTTAATACGGGGAAAATGCAATTTTAGCAAATACGGGCGTATTGCCATTTCTGTACGCCCAAAAGAAAAATATACGGGAAAAAAAATTATTGAGTGTGTTGAAGAGCACGTCTTGTGTGTGAGACCCACAGCTAGGGTGCGGGCAGATCGCTCAGCGGGAGCTATTCTCACTACTGTTAGAAGTGTGGACTCAATCATTAGGCTGATGGCCGCCCCGTGCAGATCGCTCAGCGGGAGCTATTATCACTACAATGAGAAGTCATTAGGCTGATGGCTTAACACTTTCAGCTGTGCTGCGGCTGCGGAACAGAGAGGAATCGCCTTACAAATCCAGAATTCTGCCTTTTTTATTTTGAGCCGGACGCTGAGTTGTGTTGTTATTGTCAAATATCCATGAATCCTTAAAATATTTGACAATAACAACACGAATTACATTTAAAACATTTCCCAGAAAAGTGTCCCTTATTACCCCGCTGTCCCTTATAGCCCCATTTTACAGTATTAAAATACGGCGAAAACGTCTCACTTGACAGGTATGAAAACATTTCCCAGAAAAGTGTCCCTTATTACCCAGCTGTCCCTTATAGCCCCGTTTTAAGGTATGGGTGAAATATCCAATTTTTTCTTTCTTGTTGCTCACTTCAATCTTCCAGTCTCCATATAAACAATCAATCGGGATACCCCAAGCATCAAACTAAGGTACAATCAATTTCGTCACTTCCGCCTTCTTCCCCAGGCGATTCCAGGGGCCGTGAGTAGGAACGTCAGGCCAAGTGCGGCAGTTTTAAATTAACGAATATTCCGGTGTTACTGAAGCATATGCACCAAGACCCGAACGGATCGGTTCCCTTTTATATCTAGTTTCAAGACATTTTAAGGACCCTGTTACGTGACATTTGGCCTTTAAGGCGAGCACAATGTAGAGCACAAAGGATTTATTCCAAAACCAGGATGACGAGGACAAAAGACTGTGCTATCAAACAAACCATAACTTGGTTTTAACTAAATAAAGAAGAAGAAATGGGCGCTGGAGAAGCAACCCGTGCAGCAATTAGTACAACAACACAGTGTTCCAGCACCAGGCAACAGAAGAGGATGGCTAATAAAGGAAACAGGTGATTACTCATCACAAAACAGGTGACAATCAGAGGCCAACAGATAACAAGGGATCAGCTACAGGTGAGGAAGATGGGACGGGCGGGGCTGTGCAAATAATGGACACTAGGGAGCTAGAGAATGGTAATAAACATACACGCAGGAACAAAACTACAGAACATGATTAGAGACATGATATTGAAAGATAAACACAATGATCAACCCAGGCTAAGGTAGGGAAACAGGGAAAACATACAAAAGTAACAGCTGGTGCTGGACATAAAGAACTTAAATAATATGAATGATAGCATGAAGATAATAGTGGTGCAAATGGTTCAAAAAAATAACAGAAAACGTGGACAAGATGTCCAGATCATAACAATGCCCCCCCCCCCCCGGGCGGAATCCAGACGCCCCAAAAAGAAAGACAAGAAACAGCAAAATGGGTGGGTGGAGGGGGATGAGGACTGGAGGGAAAGAGTTGATATGAAAATAAAACAAAAATAGTTCAACGGGTGGTCGGCCGGAGTCCCAAGACTACCAACAAGAGGGATATGGCACATCTGGTAGCCTACCAAAGTTCATGAACCACGAGATGGAGAAACATGGTGCGTCGGGTGGCCTACCAAAGTCCAAAGACCACCGGACGGATGTACAGAACATGTCTAGTGGCCTACCAGAGTCCAAGGCCCACCAGACAGATGAACACGACACATCTGTTGGCCTACCAGAGTCCAAGAGCCACTAGACGGAGGAGCTGGATGGATCAGGAGGGTCGCCCAGAGTCCATGGGTTCCACACCATATAACACGGTGAGTCTGGCGGCCTCCCCAAGTCCATCGACCACCAAACAAATAAACATGGTGCTACAAGGTCTTTAAGATCAGGAGCCAGTGGCTGGGGGGCGCTGACCTCAAATGATGATGATGAAGTGACCTACGACGGCCAAGGTGGAGCGACCTGCTCCGACGACTGCCAGGATGGAGTGGCCTGCTCTGACTGCCAGGGTGGAGCGGAGTGCTTTGATAATGAAGGCTGGCAAACGGCAAACTCAGACGAAGACGATGAAGGCTGGTGAGCACACGTGTTAGTGTTGAGTCTACACAATAATTGTCCACAGCAGAAACAGGTGGTGAGGACCCAGATGCAGATGGGAATTGCACTTGGATCACCCCACTAGGAGCAAGACAAGTCTTTTCAAAAATGGATCTTAAAAATAAGAGAAAAAGCACATGCCTTAACTCCTCATCCACTGCTGCTGGGATAGCAGTCTCTGGCGAAGCTGCAGGTGATGTGATGACCTCAGGAGACACTGAAGGAGCAGTGGATGAGGTGGTCTGAAGATCAACTGTGGGTGAGGCAATCTGAGGCTGAGCAGCAGGAGACAAGACAGCAGTAGAGGAGCTCTGGAGCAGAAAAGCTGATAGAACAGCAGATGACGTGGAGGCAGCTGACGGATCACCAGATGACAAGCTTGGGAGAAAGGAGAGGGGAGAAACAGATGATGGCAGGCAAATGAGAGCGAGAGCAAACACAAAAAGTGGGAGCTCAGCAGCAGTGGATAGCAACTGCTGAGGCTCCTCACTGGGAACAAGGCAAGACTTTTCACTATTAGATGTTAAAAAAATGAGAAAATAGTACTTGCTTTGTATTTTGCTCCGCTGCAGAACCAGATGAATCTCTCCAAGTGGCTGTGGTGACTGCCTGGCAAAGAGCTGCTGAGCGGCAGTAAGAAACTGGAGCATGGGGATGGACGGAGGTTATGGGAGCCAGGGTACACTTAATCGTCAGCACAGGCTCAATTGTGGAAGCAAGGGGATGTTTGACTGTTGGCACAAGTGTCCGTGGTGCCGGAACTGGCGAGTGGCGAGGGACAGAGGTTGTAGAAGCCAGGGAAC
Organism: Pholidichthys leucotaenia; assembly: GCA_020510985.1. Classification (NCBI taxonomy): domain Eukaryota; kingdom Metazoa; phylum Chordata; class Actinopteri; order Cichliformes; family Pholidichthyidae; genus Pholidichthys; species Pholidichthys leucotaenia. The sequence goes on from CM035837.1 coordinate 136,536,510, forward strand.
ACTCAATCATTGGCACAGGCTTCCGTGAGGAAGAGGAGGGAACCCATGGATGTTTCACCGTCAGCACAGGGTTACAAACGGGGGAAAAAAGTCTCTCACCAGTCCGGAAAATGTCCTTCGTGGGATTAAGATGGAGAGGAACAGACCAAACAGTCCGATGTGGCTGCGCAGGCTGAGATTCACCTCCAAACACTCAGCTGTGCCAGCCGGAAAATTAAGAGCTGCCTCCGGAGACGTAAAAGCCTGGGCTTCGGAGACAAACTCCTCCATGGCTCGGACTGCCCACCTGTCATCATCCTCCAGAATGAAGGTAACCGTGCCCGCAGAGTCTTTTGGCTGGAACATACTTCTTGTGTGGAATGGTGTGTATGTGTTTGGCCCTCGGGGCTTGCCGTACCTGCCCTGTGGTGTGACATCAGGTAGGCTGCGGTCAGTATATATAGTTCTGTGTTCCCTCAAAGTGTTGCTGTTCACTGCTTTGTATAAGACGACTCCAGTCTCTGATTACAGACGTAACATTTTGGCGATGAGGAGAAACTATGGAGGCGTATGGGCTACCTCCACCTCTACCACCGTTTTTACAGTACCCTGAAGAGCCAGCGATCATGTGGCCTAACTGGTTGGTCATGTTTGAGGGATACATCACGGCACTGGGCCTCAGTAGACTTGACGGAACACAGAGACGAGCACTCCTGGTCCACCAACTTGGCGTAGAAGGTTGGAAAATTCTCTGCATGTTGGGATAGACAGAGTCTTATGCGCATGCTGTCGGGCAGCTTGCCGAATATATGAGAAGCACGAAGCTGTGGGTTGTGAAGCTGTTGGCACCAAAAGAAGCTATGCTAGCTAGCTCAGGGAAGCTAGCAGCCCAGTTAGTGGCAATGGCGAAGTTAGCCACGAAGCTAGGTGTGCGCCAAAAACAAACTACAAGCTACCAGCAAGATATTGAGGTGGGACCGGAGCCACAAGTGAGGGAGACCCCGGTCACCGAAGACGGCAAGCCAGCTGAGGAGCTCAGTACAGTGCGTGACTGCAGCGCTGGTGGTGAGGACAGCGCGGTGAGCGAAGACAGCATGGAGGGAGAGCAGCGACCAAACTCGGCTCAGTTTTCCCTGCAGCTGGAGTCAGGGTAGCGGGAGGAGGAGCGCGAGCATGCTGAGAGCCCAGGGAAAAAGCAGTGACAGCCGGGCGCAGAGGCAGCGCAGTGGAGCATCTTGAACGAGGGTGCTGGGTGTAACAGCGAGGCACCTTGGTCGGCGAGTGACGCCGACGAGCGGGCTGCAATTTTTTCCCCAGAGCTCGGCCACAGGGGGCCGGAGAGTCTGGGGCTGCAACAATGACGGCTGCAGCGGTTTTGAAGACGGTCGGGGACGGACCGATAGGCACGGAGGGCAGTGGCACTGCAGGTCAAGCGGGACCCCCTGAGAGTTATGGACTGGGTTCGGGTTTGTGGGGAGGGGTGCCAACGGCGAATGCGGGCGAAACGAGGTGCAGCTTGTTTCCAGCGGTCAGATGGCTCAAGGAGGCACACCAGCAAGCTGCGGTGTGCCTGGGAGGAGGTGCTGGATGGCGGGTCTGGACGAGGGAAGCGGTTGATGATGAGGAGAAGAGATGTTCTCGCCTGTGGGGTTGGCTTCGACCCCGGGGACAGGCTGCTTCCAGGGGCGCGCATACCTAGGGGCTGCCCTGGACCCCCAAACATTTCGCTGCCCGTGGACAGTGGTATACCTTGATAAATTTAAATGTAAATATGTTTTATGTGGTGTTGAAAATAATAGTTTAAATAGTTCATATGTGCATGTGTTAAATAAGAATACTAATGAATGTATATGTGTTTCCATGTGTTTTGGAAAAGAGAGTGTGTGTTGTACATTTGAATGTGTCGTTTAGGGATTCATTTATGTGTTTGGTTTAGTTTAGGAACACAGCGGTCATTTTAGTTATTAATGGACTTCTTTTTAGTTTACTAGTGGCAGAATAATCCACTGTGCCATGCGAGTTGTGTGGCAGTCCACCCACCAACTCAATTTCAGTTGTTTTGAGCGAATGCGATAGGCCATTATGATCAAATCAAAAATCAAATCAAACTTTATTGTCATATTGCTGTACATACAACTGTAGTGCAGGCAAGATGAAATTGCGTTTCTCTCGGCATCCATAAAAGAAGCAGCATGATTCAAGACACACTCCCACATAGCTCCACCCCCCACCCCCACCTCCATCCATTCACACATCCCTGAGACATACTTGGGGAAAAAGAATAACTAACTATAATATACAAAATGTCCGTAGGTGCAGTAGTGTGTATGAGAGATTCCGGGTCAGCTGTTCAGCATCCTGACAGCTTGTGGAAGGAAGCTGTTGATCAGTCTGGTGGTTCTGCCTCTGATGCTCCGGAATCGTTTACCAGATGGAAGAAGATACATTGTTCTGTTATTTTAGTGTGTGATTTGGGTCCTAAATTTGGGAGGTTTTCAATTGTGTGTGTGGTTTTGGATTTTTCTAGAAGGGGGGGAGAATGTTGTGTGTGGAATGGTGTGTATGTGTTTGGCCCTCGGGTCTTGCCATACCCGCCCTGCAGTGTGACGTCAGGCGGGCTGCGGTCAGTATATATAGTTCTGTGTTCCCTCAATAAAGTGTTGTTGTTCACTGCTTGGCATAAGACGACTCCAATTTCTGATTACGGACATAACAATACTGTCATGGGCTGCCTCTGGCAAACAGTAAATGGCTCCTTAAGGTGAACACAATGTAGAGCACAAAGGATTTATTCCAAAAGTGGGACAACGAGGACAGAAGACAGACTGAGCTGTCAACAAACACATAACTTGGTTTTAACTAAATAAAGAAGGAACGGGCGCCGGAGAAGCAACCCATGCAACGATCAGTACAACGACACACAATGTTCCAGCACCATAAATAAAATATTAAATGGCTATGCACCCCAGTACAACCACCAGAGCAATCACTAGAGACTGTGAGGTCTCCCACAGACGCACCACATTTGCTCAATCTGTGCTATCAGTGAGGGGCACCAAGATCTGGAATAACATGCCACCTGCAATCAGAGAACATGCCACACTAAACACTTTTAAGATTCATTGAAAAAAGTGGCTTTAAAACAACCAAAACTGTGCCCATAACTAGTGGTTGCTCTGCGGCATACGGTTATATATATGTGCCCGTGCGTCACACACATATGCCCCGCCTCTTTCTTGTTGCTGAGTGTTGCTGCTGTGAGAGGTGCTTGGATGCATGTGTGTGTACGCATACATAGCACTTTACACATGTGACATTTGAATGTTTACCTCCGCCAAAGGGGGAGGTTATGTGATCATCAGCGTTGGTTTGTTTGTCTGTTTGTTTGTTAGCAAGATAACTCAAAAAGTCATGGACGGATTTTCATGAAATTTTCACAGATTGTCAGAAATAGGGTATCCTGCAGATGATTACATTTTGGTGGTGATCCAGATCACCGTCTGGATCCAGGAATTTTTTAAAGGATTCTTTTTTTCTTTTTTTTTTTTTTATTACCTCCGCCAAGGAGGTTATGTGATCAGATAGGGTCCAGCCACCCCCCACCCCCACCCCACCCCCGGCGACCCTAAAGAATTAAGCAGTTGAAGATGTAAAATAACATTTTCTTCACCTTTTTCTCAATAAATTTGTGACTTTTTTTCCTGTTACATTGGTGAATTTTCTCTCAAAAATTAGAAACCTTTTTCTAGTTAATTTTTACCTCCACCAAGGAGGTTATGTTTTCATCGGCGTTGGTTTGTCTGTCTGTCTGTCTGTCTGTCCGTCTGTTTGTTAGCAAGATAACTCAAAAAGTTATGGACGGATTTTCATGAAATTTTCACAGATTGTCAGAAATGGGGTATCCTACAGATGATTAGATTTTGGTGGTGATCCGGATCACCGTCCAAAAGAAAACCGCCATTACGGAAAATACCATTTTCGTCAATAACTACTGAACCACTAATCCTATCATTGTGAATCCAATTGCTAGTCATATGTTTTCATGGTCAAGGAATCTGAAAACGTACACATAAACACTGTATGGGGGGAACTGTGGCGCTTGGCAGAGGTCTGCACTCTCCGAGTGCTTTTCTAGTTTGTTTTGTAACACCTTAACTCTGCAGTTTGTACAGTTTCATTGCAGATGTTCTTCTCGTGTATGATTGTGCATTTTTCTCACCTACCGGGGGACTACAGATGCAAATTAGCAGTATTGCTAAATCTGGCATACTTAGATTTGTATTAATGTTCATTAGTATGTAATGTCCCTTTCAAATAAACATTAAACTTAAGAACAACTTAAATCAGGCAACAGAAGAGGATGGCTAATAAAGGAAACAGGTGATTACTCAACACAAAACAGGTGACACTTAATCAGAGGCCAACAAATAACAGGGGATCAGCTACAGGTGAGGGACACAGGACGGGCGGGGCTGTGCAAATAATGGACACCAGGGAGCTTGAGAATGATAATAAATATACACGAAGGAACAAAACTACAGAACATGATTAGAGACATGATAATGAAAGACAAACACAATGATCAGCCGAAGCTAAGGTAGGGAAACAGGGAAAACATACAAAAGTAACAGCTAGTGCTGGACATAAAGAACTTAATATGAATGATAACATGAAGATAATAATGGTGCAAATGGTTCAAAAAACAAAAAAAAAAGCATGGACAAGATGTCCAGATCATAACAACATGCAATGTACGAAAACAAAAGAATCCAAAAGGGGTCCGGTGTGCCCAGGAGAAGGGAGCAGCCCCAACCGCCTGCAGGTGACAGCCCTGCCAGCTGACATGACAGCTCCTCTTTTTTGGAGTCGCTCATCAACACCTGCTGCCAATCAGCCCCTCCACCAATCAGCTGATCACCTGAAAGAATAATGAGATACAGGTGCACATCCCAACTTCAAAGGGGAGGTGGCAACTGTTACACCCCCCTCCATCAAGACAGAGTCCCCTAAGGGAACTCTGGCACCACCCTATAACAAATATTACCAAAAAAAAAATAAAAAAAATCAGTTACTCATAAGCATACAAACGGACTAAATTTCATCCCTCTATTAACCCCATACATACACACCCCAGGCTCACTTGCCCATCCTCAGTAACTGGATCCTTGAAGCATTTTAAGAGTCTGGTGAGTGGCTTGAGAAGAATACATGAAGTCAAGCAGGAAAGAAAACAAATACAAAAGCTTATTGGCAGGGGGCTCTAGACAATGCATCAGGTTCAGGTTACTTTATTTGTATCCGTAGGTAGATTTGTTTTGCAGTCTGGTGACATCCATATTCACAAGCTGCCACTACATTGTCTTAACCTCTAATATGGAAAATATCCAAACTATCGGATTGGAGAAACAAATCCCATAAAACCAGATGTAGGTTTGGGCACTGCAGAGAACTGAGGAAATTAAAGAGGTTGTGGTCTATAACCACTGGACCAGAATTGACAAACGATGCCATGGGTATGGTACTGGATACACTAGATTATGATATTCTGCTGGCAACACACAAGTACCACCTGATCCAAATGGAAGCAAAGGAGTGACATTATCAACTGATGTGTTCAAAGGGCTGTCTTATTGTAGATGTAGGACCCAGAGGAAATGGCTTTGAGATTTAATTTGGCTTACTGGTTACCTGACATGTTTTTTTGTATACTTATTAATCCTAGAGGGAAATTATAGGGCATCCACCTGGATGGATGAGGTAGCCACGGTATGACGCCAATCCCATCACTATTCACATGCATTCACACCAAGGGCCACTTTAGAGTCTCCAATTAACCTAACTTGCATGTTTTGGGCTTGTGGGAGGAAACTGGAGTACCCGGGGTAAACACGTACAGACACGGGGAGAACATGCAAACTCTACATAGAAGGGTCACCAATGATCAAGGAGTGGGATTGATCCCACGATGGTCAGGGGTGGAATTGATCCCATGACCTTCTTACTGTGCTGCCACAGTGCTAACCGCTGTGCTACCGAGCTGGCCACGTGTGGCATGATTTAATGTATCCAGAAATATCTCTCTTTAACTTGAGCCAAAAGAAATATTTTAGGACCCGGTCATAAGTCTTCCTGACACCTAGATGTCCAGATTTATTGTGAGAGACATGCAGCACAACATCACGAAACTTAGAAGGCACCACTACTTGGTAGACAGGCTCACCTAAACCCAATTCACTATGAGGAACCCATTTCCTCAGCAAAACTTCATGCTGGATGAAGTAACATTGGGCATTATTTTTAATCTCACCACTAGGCAAAACCTTCTCCAGTAGCTCCCTCAAAGAAGAATTGTTTTTCTGCTCCGCTACCAGCTCACTGTGGGAAACATACCAGGGAATATTAGAAAATGCCAAATCAACAGTAGGCCTTCTTAAGCATTCCTCGTTTTTAGACTTACTCATTGCTCATGTCACTGCACATGCTTTGAACACATCGGGGAAATCCATCTCATTTTTAATCAGGTTTACTACTCACCACAAGCTCACAAACTATGATAGGTGTTGGCATTTCTGCCCATACTTTATCTCCAGCAACACCATTACCCAAAATCAGTGTAATGCCATTCATGGGTAAAGCTGGGCGCACACTAACAGAGATCTCACCCTGGAACGGGTCTGAATACAGCATGATTTTATGCAGCACTACATTCATAACATTCAGGCCCATCCCCATTACTGGAATAAAAGAACCAGTATACAAGTCCTCCAAGAAAGGCAAAGTTGAGGCTAAAATAAATTAATTGAAGGCGCCTGTATCCCGCAAAATCCTAACTGGTGCCTTTTCCTTACAGCCAATTAAAGAAACAAACCCCCCCCAGTAATGAAAGGTAAATGGGATGTCAGTTGGGGATTACAAATATTCGTTTTTTCCACAGGTAAAGGGTTCTCAGCAGGCGCAACAGGCATGGCAGGTTTAACGCCCCTATCAGGAACTGCGTGTGATTCTTTTACTTTACAAATATAACAGTCGTTCTTCCAGTGACCACGTTTGTGACAATAATTACAGACTTTATCAGACTCATGGCCAGTACAGTTACCCCTTTGATCAGACTGCCCAAACACAGGCATGGAAGATTTATGTTTTCCAGCAGGAATACTGGGTGTGCGCAAACTTCAATTATCCCCGCTTCATCTCAACACAAAATCATCTGCCAAAGTAGCAGCCTCTGTAATAGTTTTAACTTTTTGTTGGTTAACATATAGTGCAACACGCTTTGGCAAAGAGTTCAAAAACTGTTCTAAAATGATCAAGTTCCACAACTCTTCAAAGTCATTAATTTCAGACGCGGTACACCAGTGATCAGACTGTATAGACAGATCACGTGCAAATTCCAAATGAGTTTTGTTGCCGCACGTCCAACCCCTGAACCTCCAGTGATATGCCTCGGGCACAAGCTTGTAAGCTTTCAAAACAGCAGCCTTAACGATTGAGTAATTCAAACAGTCCGCACTGCTCAAAGGGGAATAAGCCTCCTGCGCCTTACCCGTAAATATGGATTGCAACAATAATGGGCACGTACTGCTGGGCCAACCTCTTTCACAAGCTGCACGTTCAAACAGCACAAAAAAGATCTCGTCACTCATTAAATTTAGGTACCAACTTGATTTCCTTAAAAATGTTGCACCTAAAAGATGAGACCAGATTTATTCAGTTCTAATCTTTCCTTTTCTACTGTATCTCTAACTTCACTCGCTGTTTCTTGTTTTACTTTTTCTAACGTTAGAACCTTCTCCATCTCCAGACCCTGCCGCATTTGTATTAAAGCCATTTCTTTTTCCATTTGTTTTTTTAACATTAATAATTCTTTCTGCTGTTCAAAACTTAAATTACTGGGCAGACACAAATCCCCAGAACCAACAACATGGGCAGAAACTGACAAAACATTTTTTAAATAAACTAACTTTCAAATTTGCCTTTACCATATCCTTAACCCTTTTATCCCCAACATCAATGCTATAATGTTCAGCGAGTTTAATCAACTGATCCTTATTACAGTGATCCAAAAATTCCTCTGTTGGCATTTCTAAAAATGCATTGATTATCTCAGCCATAATTCGCCATGCGCACGCCTTATAAAGGCACAACAAGGGAAAAACTAGAGACACAAAACTGTAAGGTGTTCCTCAAATGCACTCGAGACAAAACATGTCCCCAAAAGCAGAAAAAATCCCCGCCAACTACCTATCGGGAAAAACTACCTAACGCTCACCCCTAGTCTTCATGTGGCATGGCAGTGGGTTCTGATGCACCAAATTCTGCTGGCCTGGCAAAGGCGACCAGAAACTGGCAACCCCCCATAAACTGTGGCGTGCTCCCGAGCTAATGTAAGGAAAAAAGGGGAAGAGGGTGCTGCCATGCCCAAACACTACACAAAACACACGACGAAACCCAAAGTGGGCAACGCCGCTATGCCTGACAGGGGAACTCCTCAATTAATGAGTGCATAAGTGAACACTTACCCTCTGTGCATCTGTGCATCACCAACAGCAGGGAAAAAAAAGTCTAGATATGGAAAAGTAAAAAGAAAGAAGAAAATGGTGAAACAAGCTGCTGAACAAACAAGGGGAATCCCCAGACCGGTGACACCAATTATGCACTGGTAATCAGGAACCCAAAAAGCGCACTTAATAATTACCGAAGGAGAAAAAATAAACAAAAAACAATGTCCAATCAAACAAATACAGCGGACAAAAATACCAGAGGTTTAAGCTTTGACCTCAAAACTCACAATTTACACATGTGAAAAAACGGAAAAAACAAGCAACCTAAGCAAAAATATGTGCACAAAATATTGCAAAACAAATTAATTGAAACAATGAGCTAATTACACAGCACGAAACTAACAGCAAATGGCAGAAAAAAAAACAACCAAAAAAAAAAGTGTGCGTAATTTGTTTGGACAATTCCCCAATTTGTTATGACCCGGCTCTAGGCCATAACAAATAAAGAGGATGCTCGAGAGTTATTTTAAAAGTGAAAAGTGTTTATTTACGAAAAAGTGCAAAAAACGTGCAATAAACTAAAATGACGAAAGAATCCAAAAGGGGTCCGGTGTGCCCAGAAGAGGAGATCGGCCCCAACCGCCCACAGGTGACAGCCCTGCCAGTTGAGTTGACAGCTCCTATTTCATGGAGCCACTCAACACCTGCTGCCAATCAGCTGATCACCTGAAAGAATGAGATACGGGTACACATCCCAACTCCAAAGGGGAGGTGGAAACTGTCACACTAACAAAGGAGATAATACTTATTTTCCAACATTTAACATGTCCCATGAGCTGCAGGGGCTGCTGGGAAATGGGAAGCAAACTTGCATAGGGCCCCCAAAAGCAGGAAACAGCCCTGGTTGGAAGTTTGACTTTAAGCAGTATTCCAGGGGAAACCTTCAGTTAGGACTTAAGCTAAGTCCTGGAATGCAGCATTATCTTTTTGTAGTTATCATTGCTAAATTAAGCAAGCTACGCCAGTGTCTAAGTCTTTCTGCTTCTGCTGCTCTTTAGGCTTTTGAGGACGTGTACATAGAACAGAGAAAGACAGTTCGTATCATTCTGGAGTATGCTGATCGGGTTTTCACCTACATCTTCATCCTGGAGATGTTGCTGAAATGGGTCGCCTACGGCTTTGTCAAGTACTTCACTAATGCCTGGTGCTGGCTGGACTTCTTCATTGTGGATGTAAGTACAGAACACACACTTCATGCATGCCTTTATTCTCAGTTACATGTATTCACTGGATCAACTCTTGAGCATAAACTTTTTTAGACAGCAAAATCAGGGGATCCATGGTGGTAGAAACCTTAAATTTCCTTTTGGTATAAACACAGATTCTCTAACACTGAAAATTAGGAATTATTGAAAGTAAAAGCTTCAGTGTTTCATGTTTTGTTGAGTCATGTGGGCATTTTTTACTCGGGCTCCTGTGAATACTGCAAAAGAATCATTTTAAATCCACAGGGTTCATCATCAAAACACTAATGGTAACATTTGATTATTAAAGTTATGTAAATTCCATATGATATCAAACTGTGAGAGATAAGGACCAGTATTTTCAGCACTTCTTCTAATCTCAAAGACCATTGGAAGCATTTAATTAGTCACTACTTTAACCTTTAAAACCATATTTGGTTACTTAACTGGGTATAATTTATAACAATAACAGTAATTATTGAAAATGATTGAAAAAATCTCCAGATATCCTCCAGTAATGGTCTATGGTTGAAATTTTGAATGCCCAAGTAATTTAAGGACATCAATTTCTTGTGGCCCTATAAATGGATGTCCATAGATTGTTGGCACCCCCATACAAGCACAGGGAGAACATCCAAACTACACACAGAAAGGTTCCTGCCCCTACCAGCCTGGTGATTCAAACCAATGACCTTCTAGCTGTGAGGCAGCAGTGCTAACCACTATTGTTCTTCTGTTGGGGCACTTTCAAGGAAGATGGGATGTGGTTTTGTTATGTATTAAGGGTTTTTTTGTGGGGGTTGTAAAACTATAGATGGAAAAATATCAAGAATGATCACAAGTTTCTTAGCCCCTTAGCATTCCAGTCAACTTCCCAAAATATGCCAAAATATAGCTACACAAAGAAAATCACATTCTTTCTTCACTCAGTGGCAGTAGGAAAGTTGAAATGTCCCACGGGCGAAACACTAGAATATTAAGAGGTTAATGGGATCATTATATTATTCAGAACGATTTTCAGTCCAATTTTTTTTTCCCAGACTAGCATACCTTAACTACATGGGTTTCACAATATTTCATGGATGTTTTTCAGAATTCCTGTCTTGCTCTGGTCACATTATTTCTCTTTTCACAGTTACTGTCTTGCATATATGGTCTGTCCATCACTTTTCACTTGATTTTCTTGTGTTTTAAAATCCACTTTAGGGTGACACACAGGTCACAGTGAAATGTGTGCTGCTTTTCAGGAAGTAGCACTTTTCTGTGGAACTGTTTTCTTGTCATTTTATGGGCATTCACAATTCTGAGAAAAAATTGTGTGAAGGTATCTGACTGAAATACTGAATACACATCCAATATTGTCGTTTTGCAGTGATGTCTGAATTTCAAAGTAAAAATCATACTCAGCCCCTAGATCACTGCGTAAGTAATGACCATTAATTGAGTACTGTACTGTATGTCTTTAATTGGTTATAAACTAAAAAAATGATACAGTTTAGCAGTTTAACAAACAATTTCAAACTCTTCTTCTGGCTATTTCGTTAAGATACTTTTTCTCAGAAATGTGAATTATTTTGAGACTTTTTTTCCAGTTGTCTAATTCACTATATTGCCATAACCCTATCATTTTGATTGTATGTTCAGAGTTGTGCTGTCATTATTAATATGTTGGTAAGTTATCCACTATCACTTGGTCATAAACATTCCACCTCTTTTGTCCTAGAGGTGCCAATCCATCCATCCATCTTTAATCAATATTGTGCTTCATATTAATTATACGTTGTGTTTCTGTCAGCTGTCTGATCTTGTCTTTGGTGCAACAAAAAACACACACTTTGTAGCATTTCATGTCTAGAGAATACCTAAATATGTATTTCCAGTGAGGCCATTCAGCCATCATCAATAGCTTATGAGGAGCAAATTTGGCAAGGCGCTTGCAAGTGATGGTCATATTGTTAAACAAGTGGCTTTGTCTTTAGTAAATGTATGTGTCATGTATCAATGACCATCTCGAAATGAACATTCTCTAAATATGCCATTTTTATTGAAGGGGGAACATCTTGTGAGGAAAAAAAAAAATAAGGCTGTTTTGCATTACAAGCCAAATTGTTCAAATCTGATTTTTTAGTTTGCCTGTCATGACAGTTCTCATTCATATATACAGTTGACTATAATATAAATAAATGCTGATTAAGGACAGAGATGGTAATGTGAGGAGAGTGTGTTGAGAAGATGGAAGGAGTACTTTGAGGACCTGATGAATATAGAAAATAGAGAGAGGAAGATGGATGAAGGGAAGATGGTGAACCATGAAGTTCAGAAGATAAACAAGGTGGAAGTGAGGGCAGCTATAAAGAGGATGAAGAGTGGAAAGGTAGTTGATCCAGATGACATACCTGATGATGTATGCAGATGTTTAGGAGAGATGGCAGTGGACTTTTTAACCAGATTATTTAACACAATCGTTGAGAGTGAAAGGATGCCAGAGGAATGGGGAAGTGTCATGGTGTGGAAGAGGAAAGCAGATGAGGCAACAAGCTGGACGACACATGAACTTTATTCCCCTTCCAATATCAAGTACAGAAAATACTTTATCTGGGTCTCTGGGCACCTCCTTTTTATAACCTTTATTTCCATCCCATGAGACCCAGGGAGCCAAAACAATACAATCAGTGGACAAAGACATGCATGGCACATTAACCTCATATAACGCCAGTCCCGCTTCTCACACCCTCTCTTCCTCCAGCGGCTCTGGCATCTCCTGAACTCCCCGGGGGGCGAATAGTCATTTCTGTTACATCTGAGACCCCCCAGTGCCACTTCCTCCTTCAGTCCTTTGTTCCATCTTCCCCTGGCTTCTGACTCTGGGTGGAGAACCCCCCACACAGTGCCACCACACAGCCCCCCATCCCCCGAACATCCAGAAAGGGCACTAACCCCCCCCGTCCTTTGGGCTTTAGCCGGCGCCCATAGCAGCTGTAGGAGGGGGTTGCCGGTCCGGTCGAAACACCCTGCTAGCAAGGTCTGCAGGCGGGCACATTAGTCTGTGGAGAGAAAAGGGTGTGGGGGGGGGTAAACATGTTAGCTTTGCAAGCGCAGGTCTCTACCGAGGGAACACCAGCTCGCGGAGCCACTGAAAGTGGGCGTCCGAGCTGGGAGCTTGGGCCAACACCTTCTGCTCGTCTGCCAACACAAAAGCGGGCTTCAGCCTGTCCATCCAGATGATCTCCCTATGCCCCCCCCCCAAGTCTAACACAAATGCTTTGCCCCAGTTTCCAGCACCCTGAATGGTCCGTCGTATGGTGGGCGCAGTGGGGTCCTGTGTGCATCGTGCCTGACAAAAACAAAACTGGCATTCTGTAAGCTTTTCGGGATGAAGGTGGGGGAAAACAATGATGGGCCGGGCCCGGCACGTTAACAGCCTCCATACTGTGCAAAAATTGCATGGGCGGATCGGCCCCAGGCACGGGGTTTTCCGGTAAAAACTCCCCGGGGATCCGCAGCAGCTGAGAAAAAATGAGTTCCGCTGGGGAGGGTGCCAGATCCTCCTTAGGTGCGGAGCACAACCCTAAAAGAACCCAGGGCAGGCGGCCAACCCAATTTGCATTCGTAAGCGAAGCTCTGAGCGCTGCCTTAAGCGGTCTATGAAGATGTTCGCATAACCCGTTAGCCTGGGGGTTGTACATGGTATTGTGGTGGATTTTGACCCCCAGGCTCTGGGCCATCGCGGACCAGAGTCCCAGAATGAATTGCAGACCCCTGTCGGAAGTGATGTCCAACGGGGATCCGAACCGTGCAACCCAAGCCGACAAAAAAGCCCGAGCCACTTCCGTGGACGTGGTGGAAGCCAGCAGGACCACTTCAGGCCAGCGCGTGATGCGGCCCATGATTGTCAAAAGGTGCGTGAAACCTTGCGACGGCGGAAGGGGTCCCATCAAATCCATGTGGACATGGTTGAACATTCTGGCCAGGATTTGGAACTGCTCGAGGGGGGCTCTGGTGTGCTTGTGCACTTTAGCCCGCTGGCACACAATGCACACTGCATCCCACTCTTTCACGTCCTTGCGCAAGTGCGGCCAGACAAATTTTGGCCCCACCAGTTTAACCGAAGCGCGCACGCCGGGATGCGAAAGGGAGTGGACTGACTCAAAAGTCCAGCGGTGCCAAGAGCTCAGAACGCGGCTGGTGGAGACATCACAGAGCAAGGGAGAGCACCCTTCTCGCACCACCCTGCTCTCCAGCTTTAACCCAGTAGGCGCGGACTGGGGCGTGCAAATGTCCGTGTCCCCGGTTTGCTCCGCATCCATGGCAGGGAAATCTATTCCCATGTAGACTGGGGAGACTAACGCGCGCGACAGACAATCAATCATGACGTTGAGCTTACCAGCAACATGTTGAATGTCAGTTGTGAACTCGGAGATCGCGGCCAAATGCCGTTGCTGCTGGGCCGCAATACTGCACCAGAATGTATTCTTTCCCTCGATGCGGAAAAAGCCTTTGACCATGTCGAGTGGCCCTATTTGTTTAAATCTTTAGAGAAATTTGGCTTTGGCTCCAATTTTAGATCATGGATAAAATTACTTTCTTTGCCCTACTGCTTGTGTTCTTACCAATCAGCAAAAATCTAAACCCATTTATTTACACAGAGGTACGCGCCAAGGCTGCCATCTAAGTCCCCTGCTGTTTGATGTAGCTATTGAACCACTTACGATATCACTTCGTAATAGCCCCTCTATTTCCGGTATCCGTAGGTATCATATTGAACATAAGCTGGCACTATACGCCGATGACTTGTTGCTTTTCATCTCAAATCCTTCTTCCACACTTCCTTCCATATTATCCCTACTTTCGGATTTTGGTCATTTTTCAGGTCATAAATTAAATTTGCACAAAAGTGAATTATTTCCTATAAATAATAAAGCTCTTGAGTTGGATCTTTCTTGTTTTCCTTTCAGGTTAGTAAAAGAACAATTTACTTATCTTGGAGTCAGTGTTACAAGAAATCATAAATTAATGTTTAAAGAAAACCTTTTCAAACTTTTAAATCAGGTTAAGCAGAGTTTGTCTAAGTGGTCACCCTTACAGTTAATTCTGTAAAAATGAATCTTCTCCCTAAATTCCTTTACCTCTTTCAGACTATTCCAGTTTTTATCCCAAAGTTTTTTTGATTCTGTAGATTCAATACTTAGTTCTTACATTTGGAAAGGCAAACAGCCTCGGGTTTCTAGAACACACCTACAGAAGTCTAAGCTAAAAGGTGGGCTAGCATTACCCAGTTTTCGTTTGTACTATTGGGCGGCTAATATCCGCCCTCTGTTATACTGGGCAAATGGTAGCCAGACCAGCTCTGCATCGTGGTTGGCTATGGAAGTCAGCTCAGCTCAAAATACCCCTCTTGGTGCTTTTTTGGGTGCCTCATATCCTCTCTCTACATCTCTGCCTATAACCAACCCAGTAGTCCGACGATCTCTCAGAGTGTGGGCTCAGTTCAGGAAACACTTTAAACTGTGTGATTTTTCCCTTCAGAGCCCTATTTTTTCTAACTACCTTTTTCCTCCATCTACAGATCATGCTTTTAAGGACTGGCAGGCTATGGGCGTTAAATATTTTAAGGATTTATTCATCAATGGAAATTTTGCTTCTTTTGATCAACTTTCTAATAAATTTGGACTCCCAAGAACTTATTTTTTTCAGATATTTACAAATTAGGCATTTTCTTCAAAGTCAGTTGCCAGTTTTCCCACAGTTTCGTCAGAGCTCCTTAATAGAAGATATCCTCATCTTTAAGCTGTCTGTCAGAGGTCTCATTTCAAAAGTCTACAATAAACTGACCTCTTTAAATCATACCTCCATGGCTAAGATCAGGGCAGCCTGGGAACAGGATCTGAACTTGTAATTATCAGATGATACCTGGGATTCAATTTTGGGGCTTGTTCATTCTACCTTGCTTTGTTCTCGTCACTCTTTATTACAGTTTAAGGGTTGTTCATCGTGCCCACATGTCTAAGGCTAGACTCTCTCGTATTTATTCTGACTTGAACCCTCAGTGTCACAAATGTGGCACTGATGAAGCAACTCTGATTCACTCGTTCTGGACCTGCCCCTGTCTTAGAACATTTTGGCAGGAGGTTTTTCAATCTCTTTCTATTGTTTCTGGTACGACAATTACTCCCGACCCTCTTTTAGCTCTATTTGGTTGTTTCTCAGGGAATCTTAATGTTCCCTCTAAAGTGCGTTGTATGCTGTCCTTTGCCTTTCTTCTGGCCAGATGGGTTATCTTAGTAAGATGGAAGGGTGCTGCCCTGCCGACTCACACTCAGTGGTTGTTGGATGTCATGTCCTGTTTGAGTCTGGAAAAGATTTGGTATTCTGTGAAGAACCAAGGGGTGAAATTTAACAGTGTTTGGGGACCCTTTTTAAAACATTTCCTTGATTCCCACTGATCTCCTATGTTTGTTGCATCCATTTTTTTATTTTTTTTTTGGTTTTAACTTTTTCTCTCATCTGTTTATACACATTGATTAATACAGAGAAGACCTGACTTCCAGCTTTATTAACTTTGTATCTTTTGCCTCTTCAAGGATTTGTCATTAGTCCCATCTTATACATATATTGGTTTCTGCCAGGTATATTATGAATATGTCGCCCCCTTTTTTTTCCTCTTTTTTTTTTTAGATGCAGTGCACAATGTTTAGAGAATCGTTTTAAGCTATTTGTTATTATGTTGTTATGTATGTTTATTGGAAAATTCAATAAAAAGATTGTTGATTAAAAAACTCCTGTAGGGCTCTCACAGTCTGCAGACGTGGGAAATCCGACACGGCGCGCACCTTATCAGGCAGCGGAATCGCGCCCTCCAGCAAAATGCGGTGGCCCAAAAAATCAATCACTGGCACACTGAACTGGCACTTCGCCGGGTTAACTATAAGCCCATGTGCTTCCAACCTCTGGAAAACCATTTTGAGATGGGCGAGGTGCTCTTCCTTGGACGTGCTAGCCACCAGAATGCCGTCTAAGTAGACAAAAACAAAAGGCAGGTCACGGAGCACCGCGTCCATCATTCTCTGGAAGGTTTGTGC
Organism: Pholidichthys leucotaenia; assembly: GCA_020510985.1. Classification (NCBI taxonomy): domain Eukaryota; kingdom Metazoa; phylum Chordata; class Actinopteri; order Cichliformes; family Pholidichthyidae; genus Pholidichthys; species Pholidichthys leucotaenia. The sequence continues at coordinate 136,553,313 of CM035837.1, forward strand.
GGCGCCCTTTAACCTGAACGGCATGTGTAAAAACTTGAAAAGGCCAAAAGGAGTTATTACCGCTGTTTTGGGAACATCCTCCCGCACCAGGACCTGGTGGTAACTGCGGACCAGATCCACTTTCGAAAAAACACGCATCCTGGCCAGGTGCACAGAAAAATCCTGGATGTGCGGGATGGGATACCGATCGTGTTCCGTGGCATTGTTCAAGCGCCGGAAATCACTGCACGGTCGCCACGACCCATTGGCCTTAAGCACCATGTGTAGCGAGGATGCCCACGAGCTGTTGGAACACCTGATGATGCCCAGCTGCTCCAAGTTGGCAAACTCGTGCACTGGCCAGTTTAGCTGTGTCCAGGTGCCGAGGTCGCGCAAACACCGGCGGGCCTTTTGTGGTTATAAAATGTACAACATCGTGTTTGGTTCGAAAAAGTCGGGACTGTGACTGTTGGGAACTGTGCAAGTAAATGCTGGTACTTACCCCCTGGAGCTATAACGTTAGCCAGAGTTGTCGACCCAGCTCCCCAAGCTGTGCAGGGCAGGGAGGTGAAAGAGACAGCGTCCACTAAACGTCTGTTGGCAACATCGACTAACAACCCATAAAGCACATAAAAAATCTGCACCTAAAATGGGGGCAGAGCACGCAGCTACCACAAAGTCCCACTGATAATTGCGTCCATGCAAGCATATCGTCAGCGTCTGTTCGCCAAACATCCTGATGGTGGATCCACTGGCGGCCATGAGCTCTGGACCGCTGCCTCCTGCCGACCTGTCTGCGCTGACTAGCAGGATGAGGCTCAACTAGGAGCCAGAGTCCACCAAAAACTGTCTCCCCGAACGTTTGTCCATGATAAAAAGCAGCTTGTTCCTGTTGCCGGCGGTCACAGCTGCTACTGACTGCTAGTTGTGCCGTGCTCCCGGCTTCTTGAATTGGCACGGCGGCAGACAGCGTTGGACATCTGAGCCGAAAAGGCAATGATAGAAACAGATCGCCCCATTCCTGCGTCTCTTGGCGTCTGTCCCGGCTACCATCAACGGCTCCTCAACCTTGCTGGAGTCCCTCATGGATGCCAGTGCTGCTGCATGCACACTGAGAGCTCTGGTTGCTAAAATGATGCGGTCCGCTTCCTGCGCCAGGGCGTGGTAGTCCTTGGTCACCAGCCGCGGCGAGTTGGCCAGGATTGCCCTCACTGTAGCAGGTAGGTTCCTGAGGAACTGGTGGGCAAACAGAAAAAATTTGTTGTTCTTCCTCCTCAGCGCTAACATGCTTTCCATGAGCTTCACGGCTGATCTGTCACCTAACTTTGAATGTGTTAGGAGTCTCTCTGCCCTCTCACTGTCCGACAGGGTATAACGCTAGAGTAGCATCCGCTTGAGCGCTTCATATTACCCCTGGGCCGGCAGCTCCTGGAGCAGGCTTGTTACCCATTGCATGGCACGCACATCCTGCGCAGCGACCACATGGTAATATTTCGTGTTGTTCATTGTAATCCCGTGGAGTGCGAACTGGGCTTCTACATGAAGGAACCACGCAGTCAGATTGTGAAGCCAGAAGTCTGGGAGCTTGACTGTGACCATGCAAGCGGCGCTGGTGCTGTCCCTCTGGGTTGTCTCTGAGGTGGTGCTCGGCTCGTTCTCCGTGGCACGTCTTGGGGTCACCAATGTGGAAGAGGAAAGCAGACGAGGCAACAAGCTGGACGACACATGAACTTTATTCCTCTTCCAACATCAGGTACAGAAAATACTCTATCTGGGTCTCTGGGTGCCTCCTTTTTATAACCTTTATTTCCATCCCATGAAACCCAGGGAGCCAAAACAATACAATCAGTGGACAAAGACATGCGTGGCGCATTAACATCATATAACACCAGTCCCGCTTCTCCCACCCTTTCTTCCTCCAGCGGTTCTGGCATCTCCTGAACTCCGGGGGGGGGGGGCTATAGTCCTTTCTGTTACGTCTGAGAGACCCGCCCCCCCCCGGTGTCATTTCCTCCTTCAGTCCTTTGTTCCATCTTCCCCCGGCTTCCAACTCTGGGTGGAGAACCCCCCACGCAGAACCAATTTTCAAGAACAAGGATGATGCTCAGAGCTTTAGTAACTACAGAGGCATGAAGTTGATCTTCCACACTATGAAGATATGGGAAAGAGTTGTTGAAGACAGGTTAAGTGACGAGGTGATAATCAGTGAGCAGCAGTACAGTTTCATGCCAAGAAAGAGTACTACAGATGCAATGTTTGCTCTCAGAATGTTGATGGAGATCTATAGAGACGGTCAGAAGGAGTTGCACTGTTTTTGTGGATCTAGCATATGAAGAGGCATATGACCGTAAGTGTGGTACTGCATGAGGAAGTCAGGAATGGCAGAGAAGTATGTGACGGGGGCACAGGACATATATGAGGACAGCGAGACGGTGGTGAGGTGTGCTATTGGAGGGACGATGGATTCAAGGTAGTGGTGGTGTTACATCAGGAATCAGCTCTGAGCCCCTTCTTGTTTGCCATGGTGATGGACAGGCTGACAGACGAGGTCAGGCAGGAGTCTCCGTGGACCATGATGTTTGCAGACGACTTTGTGATCTGCAGTGATCGTAGGGAGCAGATGGAAGAAAACCTGGAGAGGTGGAGGTATGCTCTGGAGAGAAGAGGAATGAAAGTCAGTAGAAGCATGACAGAATACATGAGTGTGAATGAGAGGGAGACAGGTGTAATCAGTCCCTCCAGGATTTCACGGGATGTTTTTATGATTGTTGCAGCCCAAAAAGACTGAATATGTGGGAGCTTTTTAAAAACGTTGCGATAAAAGTTGCAATGCTTTGAGAGGTTTTTTGCAGTAAAAGTTGTGGGAAGAATTACAAATTTTAAAGCAGATGCTTTTTTCCATAGTTTACTGCAATGATATTCTATATAACACCACAAGAAAAGCACAGGATTGTCAAAAATGTCCTATTAAACAGTAATTTGTAAATTAAGCAGAAACTTCTGCTATACAGAAAAACTTTTGTGCAACAGCAAATACAGACTTTAACACAATATCTATTACAACAGCTAAAATGCATTGAATGCATTGAAAGCGTGTTAAAAAGTATAGATTTGGAAATTATTGGCAGCACCTTCATTTGAAAACTCCCTAACCGCAGCAGTCCCCAGCCACACAGTACCAGGTGCAGAGAAAAAGAAATCATTTTTTCTGTTGCTGAAGTGGAAGTCTGTGGAAGTCTGTGTTTTTCTGAAAAAAAAAAAAGACTGAATATTCTCTCTTTCCATGCCTGACTCCTGCCTGTCTGTCTATCTGCTGTACGTCACACACACCGGGAGGAGGAGCTCTCTTTGGGGGTTTGCCGGGGGCATGCGTTGGTCCATGTCCAGGCCGGAGATTCATAGCTTTAAAAATTCATTGACAAGATGTAGTAATTATTTTACCTCTAAAGATGTATAAAATGTTCAAGCACTGGCTGTAGTGTTACATTTGCTCGTTTATTTGTGGTTTTACGGCGTCTCTCCTCACGCACACTCCCACGACGAGGTACTTTAAGGCATGTGGACTTTTTCAACACAATCCCAGCACTTTGTACACAAGGTCAGGACAGAGATGCAAGGAGACGTCCACCGGTGGACCGGGGAAGATAGAAGAAGGAACGGTGTGGGAAAACTGGCGGGTGAGTGTTTTTTTTAAAATCATGCACTTTGGTTTTTTGCTGATGTGTTCCGTTAATACTCACTGTAAACATGGAAGTGAGCACGGTGCAGCAATGCATTTGATTGGTTAGACTGAGCATTTGAGCACTACTCAGGGAGAAATGTGATTGGCAAAACTGGCGGAAGTTGAAGAGGATTGGCCAAAATTGCGGAAAAGTTGCAGTGATTGGATAAAGTTGCAATGTTGCGCAAAAAATGTGGTCAATCACTGATTTTGCATGAATTAGTGCGATCGCAACTTTGCAAAATCCTGGAGAGACTGTGTAATGGTAAAAATGCAACGAGTAGAGGCAGTGAAGGTTGATGAGTTTTAAATACCTGTGGTCCGTCATCCAGTGCAATCGACGGTGCACAAGAGAGCTGAAGAAGAGAGTGTAGGCAGGGTGGAGATTAAGGTTGTGAATCTTTAGAAGTCACACAATTCAATTCCGATTTTGATGGTCACAATTCGATACAGAATTGATTTTCGATTCAAAACGCTTTTCGATTTGCATTTGGCTTTCAGTTCAGTACAGAACCCCACTAATCTCAGGGGGCAAAAAAGTCCACCGCACTGCAAAAAAGTGCTGAGGTAAGCTTGAAAGCAGAGTACAGTGTGTTGATGTTTCTTGGGGGTTATATTTTTTAAAAAATTACATCAACTGATTTGCAATAAAATACTATTAAATGAAAAAAGTAGGCTTAGGTTAGTAACTGCTTTTTTATTTCTTGGAAACTTGTGAGTTTCAAAAATGAAATTGTACACAAGTGAAATAAATTTTGAAAATTTTCCTTTTCAGCATATCACAGTTCCTAACGGCTTTTACACAGTTTGCAGGTTTGGTCGCCCTCCAGCATTCTAGAAATATAGGCTATTCATTTAAAAACAAAAGTAAATTCTATCACAAGTGCTTTAAACATCCATTTAAATAGTAGTGCTACCTGACTGTATGCAGTCTATGTACAGTTACAATACAGTAACTTAATGCAATGAACAAATTCAATAAGAAAATGCAATTGACGCATACAATAAGTAGCATTAATTTTAAACCTACACAAATATAAACTTAAGTATCTAAATTCTTTGGAGACTTGAAAAACAAATTAAAGTTATAAAACAAAATAAAGTGCTGTTACAAGTTTTCATGATTTTTTTTGCATTTTTTCAGAATTTGTTGGGAGTTGGTTAAAGTGGTGCAGTGTGCGTTGTTCAACAGGAGGACTTAGAACTTTTTCCACTTCTTTCAACACTGGGTGATTATCTGGTCATGGTCCTTTGCCTGGTGAAGCTTCTCCAGTAAAAGGTAAAGTAAATGCAATAATTGAAAACAAACAAAAATAAACTTCCATCCAGTGTTAATTTCATCAACTAAAACTATATCTATTTTTTCATCTATTAAAGCTAGAAATTACACTAAAATTACCATTTATGCATTTTACTTTTGACACCTAATTTGAGTCCAGATTTAATGTAATGATTTTATTTTTATATTTTTATTTTAGTCTGTTCATTATCAATAGTTTCTGTCTACTTTTAGTCAATAACAAGATTTGGTTTTTATTCAATGAAAAGAACACTGCTTCCATCGCTGTCAAAAAATGTTGGAAAAAAACCTCAACTGCACCTATCAGGGTTGCTAGGAAACAGGGTAGCACGTGGTCACGCAAACAAACGTCATCCAAAGACTAGTCCATAAACCTTTTTTTACTGTCTCTGGACTAAATGTTCTCATTTTTAGATTCTTTTACATTCGTCCTTCAAAATGTATGGCCACCGTCGGCCCGTCTACAAGGCTACAACACCTGAATTTGTTTATGATCAGCCCAGTGCTGGCTCAGCCATACTTGCATCGTCAGCTACGGCCAGCCATTTTGTGGAGTGACATAACGTGGGAGTGTAACTTGCTGAGGGAGCGTAACTAGTTGAAGGGGTGTACTTGATGGAGTCTGCGAGCTGCAAACGGACCTGTCTTGAGTTTCTTGCTGCTCCATTTTTACTTTATTCTGACTTTTTCATCTGGCTGCTAGCTAGTAAGCTACTCTGCGTGGTTCTCCTGCATTGGCAGCATCAATGTGTAATTGTGTATCACAAACAGCAATATGTGTCACATGATGGGACCCTGGCACCACTGCAAAAAAACCCCATTAATAATAGTAATTATAAAAATCGTGATGCTGTAAAATGAGAATCTAGATTCTTATGTGAATCGATTTTTTTCCATGATAGGGTATTTGTAACAGAAAGATAGCAGCTAGAGTGGATGGGAAGATTTACAAGACTGCAGTGAGACCTGCTATGGTTTGGAGACGGTGGCACTGACATGGAGGTGGAGTACGAGGTGGCAGAGTTGAAGATGCTAAGATTCTCATTGAGAGACTAGGAGGGACAGGATTAGAAAGGAGCATATCAGAGGGACAGCTCAGGTTGAGCAGTTTAGAGACAAAGTAAGGGCCCCTTTACACAGAACAGAGATCATTGAGAGATTGGGCCAAATTTTAATCTTTGGGATTGAGATCCTTGTGTGTTTTGGACTAAGTCAAAACTTTGAGGAGACCGTGGTGACTGTAGGAGTAATATTTGGACTTGTTGGTCAGTGACTGCAGCTTCAACTCCAACTTTCAACTTTCCCCATCACTATGCATCCACTCTGCTGTCACTTCAATGCTTAAAATAAAGTTTTGCCATTATGGATGGTTGTTATTCTACAGTGCATCCAGAAAGTATTCACGGGGTTTCACTTTTTCCACATTTTGTTATGTTAGTCTTATTCCAAAATGGATTAAATTTGTTTTGTTTTTTTTCCCTCAAAATTCCACACACAATACCCCATAATGTCGATGTGAAAAAAGGTTTTTGAGATTTTTGCAAATTTATTAAAAATAAACTAAGAAATCGCATGTACATAAGTATTCACAGCCTTTGCCATGAAGCTCAAAATTGAGCTCAGGTGCATCCTGTTTCCACTGATCATGATTGAGATGTTTCTACAGCTTAATTGGAGTCCACCTGTGGTAAATTCAGTTGATTGGTCATGACTTGGAAAGGCACACACCTGTCTATATAAGGTCGCACAGTTGACAGTGCATGTCAGAGCACAAACCAAGCATGATGTCAAAGGAATTGTCTGTAGACCTCGAAGACAGGATTGTCTCGAGGCACAAATCTGAGGAAGGGTACAGAAAAATTTCTGCTGCTTTGAAGGTCCCAGTGAGCACAGTCGCCTCCATCATCCATAAATGGAAGAACTTCAGAACCACCAGGACCCTTCCTAGAGCTGGCTGGCCGTCTTAACTGAGCGATCGGGGTAGAAGGACTTTAGTCATGGAGATGACGAAGAACCCAATGGTCACTCTGTCAGAGCTCCCGCGTTGCTCTATGGAGAGAAAACCTTCCAGAAGGACAACAATCTCTGCAGCAATCCACCAATCAGGCCTGTAAGGTAGAGTGGTCAGACGAAAGCCACTCCTTAGTAAAAGGCACATGGCAGCCCCCCTGGAGTTTGCCAAAAGGTACCTGAAGGACTCTGAGACCATGAGAAACAAAATTCTCTGATCTGATGAGACAAAGATTGAACTCTTTGGCATGAATGCCAGGCATCATGTTTGGAGGAAACCAGGCACTGCTCATCACCAGACCAATTCCATCCCTACAGTGAAGCATGGTGGTGGCTGCATCATGCTGTGGGTATGTTTTTCAGCGGCAGGTACTGGGAGACTAGTCAGGATAGAGGGAAAGATGAATGCAGCAATGTACAGAGACATCCTGGATGAAAACCTGCTCTAGAGCGCTCTTGACCTCAGACTGGGGCGACGGTTCATCTTTCAGCAGGTCAACGACCCTAAGCACACAACCAAGATATCAAAGGAGTGGCTTCAAGACAACTCTGTGAATGTCCTTGAGTGGCCCAGCCAGAGCCCAGACTTGAATCCAATTGCACATCTCTGGAGAGATCTGAAAATGGCTGTACACCGACGCTTCCCATCCAACCTGATGGAGCTTGAGAGGTGCTGCAAAGAGGAATGGGCGAAACTGCCCAAAGATAGGTGTGCCAAGCTTGTGGCATCATATTCAAAAAGACATGAGGCTGTAATTGCTGCCAAACATGCATCAACAAAGTATTGAGCAAAGGCTGTGAATACTTATGTACATGTGATTTCTTAGTTTTTTATCACTCTATAAAATCAAGAAATCTCTGTGTGTCTGTGTGTGTGTCATGCTCCATAGAACATCACAGGATGGCCTATAGAACATCATAGGACGGCCTATGATCTCTGCCTGAACATCATAGGACGTCCTATGATCTCAGGCATCATAGGACACAAATGCGTCTTTTTGATGTCACATAGACCATATGTCTTTTGATGTCACATAGACCACGTCCTATGATCTCAGGCATCATAGGACACAAATGTGTCTTTATGATGTCACATAGACCATGTGTCTGTGTCTTCTGGGCCAGTCTTTATAACGCATTCGTGTTTTCTGCACAACAGATTTCTGCAGCCATGGCCAATTCTACGTTGCCGCGAACAAAAAGTTGCCAGATCAAGCAGTCTTCTTATTCTTGCTCAAGATTAAGAAACTAAACAAAAGCGTCGCTTTCTCAGCAATGTCATTTTTAAAGAGGTGCTGACACAGTAAAAATGTGTAACTTTAAAGAATGCCAGTCTACACTACAAATATGTAAAATGCCAAGCAAAGCACTGATTTACTCCGGGTGCTCCATTTTCTTGGCTTCTACGGGCATGCACAAGCCTTCCTGAACAGGGTCGAAAGCCACTTTTTGCTCAGATCTATTTTCATGATCCTGCCCATGAACTGGAATTACGACGCACCTATCCCTCAATCAGTGGTCTGAACGAAGAAGAAGAAGAAGACCCACCAGAATGAGGAGGACTGCTGCACGTCAGAAAAGATGCCGTGAACATGAAACACCTCAGGTTCCAGCAGTATGCCACAGGCATGACTGTGAACAACACAGCCATCTGAGACAGGAGGAGACCCTTCAGCAACGGGCATGCAGAAATACTTGCTTATACTTGGTTTCTACGGGCATGGACGGGTATGCACGGGTATGTACTAGTTTTTAATAAATTTGCAAAAATCTCAAAAAAACTTTTTCACATTATCATTATGGGATGTGTAGAATTTTGAGGAAAAAATTAATTTAGTCAATTTTTGAATAAGGCTGTAACGTAACAAAATGTGGGAAAAGTGAAGCGCTATGAATACTTTCCGGATGCACTGTATATCAAGCATCCGGACACATATTTGGAGGATAATGTAGAAGAGTTTTTGATTCATCATGACAGAATAAGATTACCTGAATTTAGTCTGAAGCAAGACAGAATAGACTGTGAATGAGAGACAAGCATGTATAATGGTGAAGATGCAAGGAGTAGAGGTAGTGAAGGTAGATGAGTTTAAATACGTGGGGTCATCCATCCAAAGCAATGGAAAATGCACAAAAGAGGTGAAGAAAAGAGTGCAGGCAGGTTGAAGTGGGTGGAGACGAGTGTCAGAGGTGATTTGTGACAGAAGGATAGCAGCTGAAAGGAGAAGTTTTACAAGAGACTAGTGAGACCTGCTATTTCTTAGAGATGGCGGCGCTGACAAAAAGACAGGAGGCAGAGCTGGAGGTGACAGAGTTGAAGATGCTAAGATTCTCATTGGAAGTTGACTAGGAGGGACAGGATTAGAAATGAGTTTATCAGAGGGACAGCTCAGGTTAAATGGTTTGGAGACAAAGTAAGAGAGGCAAGGCCAAGATGGTTTGGACATGTGCAGAGGAGGGATAGTGGATTTATTGGACAAAGGATGTTGAAGATGGAGCTGTCAGGCAGGAGGAAAAGAGGAAGACCACAGAGAAGATTCATGGATGTGGTGAAGGAGGACATGAAGAGGGCTGATTTTACAGAGGAAGATGCAAGGGATAGGTTGAGATGGAGGCAGATGATCCGCCCAGGCGACCCCTAAATTGAGCTGCCAGGAGGAGGAGGAGTAGCATTGGCAGTAATGCATTGGAAAGTGTGTTTTTGTCACAAAGTTTTAACCAGCCAACAAAGATGCATGTTTCTGCACGTAAGAAGGTTTAGGCTGAAATTTAATAAAATAAGCTTCCAATAAATTTTAAACTTTAGTAATTGTAGTTAAGCAGTTGATCTCATTCTGATGTACAGTGGATATCAAAAGTGTACACATTCCTGGTAAAATGCCAGTTTTTTGTGAGGGAAAAAAAAAGACAACAATAAATCATTTCAGAACTTTTTCCACCTTTAATATGATTTATTAATGATACATTTCGATTGAAAAAAGTCTGCTTGGGATATATATAATTGTAAAATTTGTAGTATCCTAGTTGTGCACACTATATACCAGTGGGCCAGTTGTTATAGATACTGAGTTTTACATGTATGATCTAGAGAAAGCATGTGAAACTACAGGGCATACCTCCGCCAAGGCTGTGTCCCTCTTTCCTTTATCCTCCCCTCCGTCCCTTTGTCCATCCATATTGCCATCCATTCATTGTGCGATAGGGCCTTAGTGGAGGTATGCACTCATAGATCACCTCCAACATCTAATGAGTTCATTTTTGGGCCAAAAGCCACCTCTCGTGAAAATGTTATCCAAATCCATCTGGGAGTTTTTGCGTGATCTTGCTAACAGACAGAGAAATGGCAGCAAAAACAATATGACTACATTAAAATAACAAGACTGTCATAATTGTATTGACCATACATTGGAGCTGGGCAGTTCCACCTTAAATTAGCATTATGGTTTATTGAATCTGTCAGGTCGGTTTTCATTTTTTTCCCTCCTCTCTTCTCCCTTACAGTTTACTGACGTCCATAATAGTCCATAATATTCAGTTTAGTTTTTTTTTTATTTTTTTTAATTTCTTTGCTCCATCTGATAGCTGCATTTATCATAAAGTTTAAAAATTCCCATTTCTGTATGTGAAGCGTTATTTTCACTAACTACAAACAATATAATTTATTTTTTGTTTAATTTCAAATACCCCCTTATTGTAAATTACTTTTCTGTTGATTAGTTTCCATCAAAACTATGGGGATTAATTTGTGATTAGAAAGTAAAGAATATTCTGTGAAGACCAGTTGAAGACTGGAACCATGGAGCTTAAAAAGGAGGGAAATGAAGATCACCTTTTACTTTGTGGGAGTAGGCCAGTAGTGATCTGATCTATGCGGCTGTGGGGTAAAACTATCTTATCAAATATAGGAAAGAAATTTCTCCAAGCTTTTTCCTGAAACTAACTGTACACAAGAGGGTGATATGAGCCACAAATCAATCCGAGATTGTAAGGAATAGTTGGCGTTGCTCCATGTACATTCTGAACATTTTAATATACCAGTGTCATCCCCATCAGATAATGCTCCCAGTTAAAAATAGTTATTAAAAAAAATACTTTCTCCAGCATTAGGCTGCAGATAGTTCATGAGCTTGAGGCTCCTTTGTTTCAAAAATGCACATAAATGCAGAGGTGTGCAACCCTAAGGCGTAGCCACGCACGTAACTCCGCACTAACTCTGTGGACACGTCTTAAAGGGGCAGTACATGAAAAGCGCAATATAAATATATAAAATAATTTTTAAAAAGTTCCTGAATCCAGATCATGACCCGGATCACCACCAAATTCTAATCATCTGTTCCCCGTGCCATTACACACCTTTCCTGAAAATTTCATCAAAATCCATTCATAACTTTTGGAGTAATGTTGCTAACAGACAGACAGACAAACCAACACACAAACCAACTAATGCCTCCAAAAACATTACCCCCTCCCTTGGCGGAGGTAATGAGAACCGAGGTATTGTATGAGGAGGTCAGGAGAGGCTGAGAAGTATGTGAGGGTGGTGCAGGGCATGTATTAGGACAGCGAGACGGTGGTGAGGTGTACTTGTCAGAGTGACAGATGGATTCAAGGTGGAGGTAGGATTACATCAGGGATTGGTTCTGAACCCTTTCTTTGTTTGCAGTGATGATGGACAGGGTCAACAAAAGTATTAGTTTAAGGGTTGCACTAATATGTTTTTTTTCCCTAACAGATTTTTTTCAATTGAATTGCATAGGTTATAGGTTACATTAAAGGTGGGAAAAGTTTTAAAATTATTTATCATGGTCTCGTTTTTTTTACATCACAAAAACCTGGCATTATAGGTGTGTGTTTTTACATATCCACTGCATTGTCTTTTTTTTTTTTTCAGTTCATATATGTGGAAATATAAGAGTGTAAGCTGGGGCAAAAAGTTACACGGGGCAGATTGTTATACCCCACCCCCACCCAACACACACACACCTCTTGTATTTCATGTGCGTGGCCTTTGTAAATTTAAACTTAGTGCATTTGCAATACACTATATACTTTTCCGCTGCACACGAGCCATGCATGTGGATCTTTGTACATGAGAGGACAGATAAATGAATCATGAGCCCGGTGACTAATTTCTTGAAAATCTGTTGTCTTCTTCACAGTTGTCAGGCCATAGTGATCTCATGCACAATATTTTTGCTCCTGAAACTAGACTTATCGGGTCACATGGGCATGCGTGTTTGTACACTAAATAGTACAGGGTTCCTTCCTGGTTGTGTCAAAACTAAATGACGATGATGGGGCAAGTTGTTACAGAGCAACCAGGTAGGTGCACATTGTTAAGTGTAACTACTGTCTGGGGCATTGTGGATTACTGTCAAGTTAATATTTGATAACATGGTGTAATTATGTAAAAAGCTTTTTAGGTATGATCAAATGAATGATTTCTTTACAGAAATAATCATCACAATATGTGTTTAAAATTTGAATTTCCTGAATATATTCTGTCTCAACAAGGTATGGCTTCAAAATTCCACTATGTGTTTGTACACCTTTCCCTCTATTTTCTTCAAATAGTTTGATTTCAAACCATATTTCGTAAGCAGTGTGGCATTTTTATCTGTATGGACTGAGACACAGCATTCACGTTTTATTTCAGATCTAAAACATGGTATGAAAAGTGTAAGCGTTTTGTTTCAATTCAATTCAATTCAACTTTATTTATATAGCGCCATTTCACAACAACAGTCATCTCATAGCACTATCAACTGTAGGGGGGGAACCCCCACAGTTGCAGAAAGACCCCAGCAATCAGGCGATCCCCTGTGAGCAAGCACTTGGCGACGGTGGAGAGGAAAAGCTCCCTTTTAACAGGAAGAAACCTCCAGCAGAACCAGGCTCAGGGAGGGGCAGTCATCTGCTGCGACTGGCTGGGGGGTGAGGGGATAGAGAAGAAGAAAAGAACAGACATGTAGAGAGCAAACAGCACGATGGGGACTCAATCTATGGGAGAGAACAAACAGATGTTAATGACCAGCAAAAAAAAAAAAAAAAATATTTCATAGAGAGTGAGGAAAGGAGTGAGGCCCAGTGCATTACTGGAGGTCCCCCGGCTGACTAAACCTATTAGCAGCATAACTAAGGGAAGGTTCAGAAACACATGATCCCTCCCTAATTGTAGGCTATATCGAAAAGGTAGGTTTTAGCCCTATTCTTAAAAACAGAGATCGAGTCTGACTCCCGAATCCAGATTGGCAGCTGATTCCACAGGAGAGGAGCTTGATAACTGAAGGCTCTGCCTCCCATTGTACTTTTGGAGATTCTAGGTATTACAAGTAATCCTGCATTTTGGGAGCGTAGTGCTCTGTTAGGATAATACGGTAGTATCAGATCTTTTAAATAAAAAGGAGCCTGATTGTTTAAAGCTTTGTAAGTAAGAAGAAGGATTTTAAACTTAATTCTAAACTCTATGGGAAGCCAATGAAGGGAGGCCAGAACTGGAGAGATATGATCTCTCTTTCTAGTACCTGTTAAAACTCTTGCTGCAGCATTTTGGATCAGCTGAAGACTTTTTAAAGATGTTTTAGGACAGCCTGATAATAAAGAATTACAATAATCTAATCTCGAGCTAACAAAAGCGTGGATCAGTTTCTCAGCATCACTCTGAGACAAGATGCTCCTAATCTTGGCAATATTACGCAAATGATAGAAGGCAGTCTTAGAAACAAATTTAATATGTGAATTGAAGGACAAATCCTGATCAAAAATAACTCCAAGGTTCCTCACAGAGCTATTAAGAGAAAGAGTAACTGCATCCAAACTGAAAGTTTGATTTGGAAAGGAATTTCTAAGGTTTTTTGGACCAACAAGAATGACTTCAGTCTTATCTGAATTTAATAGCAGGAAATTACAAGTCATCCAAGCTTTGATTTCCTTAAGACAGGCTTCTAACTTGGCTAATTGATTACTATCATCTGGCTTCATTGACAGGTATAATTGTGTGTCATCTGCATAACAATGAAAATGTATACAGTGCTTTCTAATAATGTTGCCTAACGGAAGCATATATAACTAAAAAGAGTAGGGCCTAGCACAGATCCCTGTGGAACTCCATGACTAAGCTTTGAGTTGAAAGAAAACTCATTATTTACATGAACAAACTGGAACCTATCAGATAAATAAGATCTAAACCATTGCAATGAAGTTCCATTAAGTCCAACATAGTGTTCTAATCTATCAAGTAGAATATTATGATCGATAGTATCAAAAGCTGCACTAAGGTCTAAAAGGACAAGTAGAGAAACTAGTCCATTATCAGATGCAATGAGGAGGTCGTTAGTGACCTTCGCTAAGGCTGTTTCAGTACTATGATGGGTTCTAAACCCAGATTGAAACTCTTCAAGTAAACCATTTCCCTGCAGGTGGTCAAATAATTGCGTTACAACAACTCTTTCTAAGATTTTTGAAATGAAAGGGAGATTAGAGATTGGTCTATAGTTAGCTAAAGCTCCTGGATCTAGCGTTGGCTTTTTGAGTAAGGGTTTGATTACAGCCGTTTTAAAAGCCTGCGGTACATGGCCTAAAATTAATGAAGAATTGATTATATGAAGAATAAAGCTACCAATAAGTGGGAAGACTTCTTTAAATAACCTGGTAGGAATAGGGTCTAAAAGACAAGTTGAAGGTTTGGATGAGGAAACTATTTTGTCTAACTCACAAAGGTCGATTGGAGTAAACTCATCAAGACAGAGATCAATAGAAGGAGTTGTAGTAGTTACAGTATTTAAGTTAACTGTGGGAAGAATCTGATTGATTTTATCTCTGATGGATGAAATTTTATTATTGAAAAAGTTCATAAAGTCCTGACTAGTAAGCTCTAAGGGAATGCTAGGATTGACAGAGTCCTGACTCTTTGTCAACCTGGCTACAGTACTGAAAAGAAACCTGGGATTATTCTTGTTCTCTTCTATTAATGCAGAGTAATAACTCGTTCTAGCTTTTCTAAGAGATTTTTTTATAAATTAAAAGATGATTTCTCCAAGCTAAATAGATTTCATCTAAATTAGTAGAGCGCCATTTTCTTTCTAATTGACGAGTCTTCTGTTTTAAGGTACGAGTTTCTGTGTTGAACCAAGGAGTTAGAAATCTCTGATTAGACTTTTTCTTTTTTAAGGGGGCAACCAAGTCTAGAGTCTGATGCAGAGAAGCTGAAACACTATCCACCATGTTATCAATTACAGAAGGAGCAAGCTGTCTATAGCTTATTTCCGTTGTGTTGACACATGGCATAGAGGAAACAATCTGCATAAATTTGGAAACAGCATCATCTGAGAGGCATCTACTGTAATAATATTTTTCTTTAGGAGCCAGATAGTCAGAAATAGTAAAATCAAAGGTTAACAGACAATGGTCTGACAGTACAGGGTTATGAGGAGACACTACAAGATTTTCTATTTCTATGCCATATGTCAAAACAAGGTCCAATGTATGGTGGAGGTAATGAGTAGAATTTCCTACTTTCTGAGAAAACCCAATCGAGTCCAATATTGAATTGAATGCCACATTAAGGCAGTCACTATCTACATCCACATGTATATTAAAGTCCCCTACTATAATTATTCTTTCAGATTTCAGCACTAAATCAGCTAAGAAATCAGCAAATTCAGATAAAAATTCTGAGTAGGTTGATGGGGGACGATAAACTATGGCAAATAAAATTGGGTTTAACCTAAAATTGCTAAAGTGCCCAATACTGAGGACCAGGCCCTCAAAGGAATTATAACATGTTTTTTGCTTTACATTAACTAGTAATTTGGAATGGTAAATTGTTGCTACTCCTCCTCCACGACCAGAACTTCTGGGATTTTGACAGTTTAAATAACCAGAGGGAGTTGATTCATTTAAACCAACATAATCCTCTTGCCCTAACCAAGTCTCTGTAAGGGAAATTAAATCAATCTGATGATCAATTAACAAATCATGGACTAACAGAGACTTGGGAGTTAGAGACCTAATATTTAATAAACCACATTTAATTTTTAAATTATGAGGAGGAACAGAGGCCAAATCATTCAATTTAGAAGCTTTATGTTTAATTTGAGTTTTACCAATATTTTGCTTAATCTCTTTGGGATGCTTATACATTATATTTTTATTCACTTTGGAGGGAGCAGACAACAATTCTCTGATGGGGAAGACAGGGGCTAAGCTGAGGGGTGGCGGATGAAGAGGAGCTGCAGAGAGGCGTGTAAGACTGCGACTCTGCTTCCTGGTCCCAACTCTGAGTAGTCATGGCTTTGGAAATTTGGATAAAAAAGATGCCAGATTGTTAGATAAATGAGAAGCACCATCCAAAGTGGGATGAATGCTGTCTCGTCTCATAAGACCAGGTTTTCCCCAAAAAGAGCTCCAATTGTCAATGTAGCCCACGTCATTTTTAGGACACCACACAGACAGCCAGCGGTTCAAGGATGACGAGCGGCTAAACATGTCATCACTGGTCAGATTGGGGAGGGGCCCAGAGAATACTACAGTGGCAGACATCGTTTTTGCAAAGTCACACACCGATTCTATATTAAGTTTCGTGACTTCCGACTGCCGGAGACGGATGTCATTAATGCCGGCGTGAATAACAATTGTGGAATATTTAGAGTTACTTTTAGCCAGCATTTTCAGATTTGACTCGATGTCGCCTGCTCTGGCCCCAGGAATGCATTGGACTATGACCGCTGGAGTCTCTAGGTTCACGTTTCTGACTACAGAGTCGCCAATGATCAGAGTTTTTTCCTCAGCGGGTGTGTCGCTGAGTGGGGAAAAACGATTAGAAACGTGAACAGGTTGGTGGTGTACCAGGGCTTTGCGACTAGGCTTCCTTTTCACCGTCACCCACCCAGTCTCCTCGCTCCTGAGGAGAGCCGAGGGACCGCTGACAGTGGGACCTAAGCTAGCTAGCTCCGCTGCAGCTAATGGGCGTCCGTCAAGATTAACTGGCGCAGACGGTGTTTCAATGCAGCGGAGCCGGGATTCCAAATCAGACAACCTCACCTCGAGCGCCTCAAAAAGACAACATTTATTACATTTACCGTTATCGCTAAAAGAGGCAGAGGTGTAGCTAAACATCTGACAGAGAGAGCACACCAGAGGAGGAGAGGAAGGAGAGCTAGTAGCCATAGCTAATGGCTGGAGAGCAAACCACAAAGCAAACCACACAGGCAGACAGCAAAACAGGAAGTGACGATACGTTACCACAAGGAAGTGACGATCCTCACTCACCACTTGTTTACAAGTTTGAATGAAAGCACCAAGGTGCTGTGCCTTGGTACCTGTGGCATGGTAGCATGGGCAGCTGTAAAATAGTGGCACTTCGACCTCTAGTGGCCCGGCATAGTTATTACAATACCTTTTTTAATTTTTTTTTTTGCTGCGGCATTGACAGAAATGGTGAGTTAAATTTGTGTTTATTTCAAAAGCAAAGTGCTGTTGCAAAATTCTTGCAAAATAAAAGTTGAGAAAATATGGTCATACAATGATACAAGCCTTTAGTTGCACTTAGTTTTGACTGGGCGAGCTGAAAAGCTGGTAACAGACAGAAAGACACAACCACACACACAGACGCATTAACTGATTACCGTATGCCTCTCTGTTTCTCTGAGGCATAACTAGAGGGTGCTTAAGAAAGTGCATACCTCCACCAAGGGGTCCGTCTGTTTATTTGTTTGTTTCTTTAATATTGTGAGATAGGGCTTTGGTGGGTAGGAGCAGAGTGGTTAAAGAAAGTGAAAAAGTGATCCAGAACCCAGATTGCCTCCAAAATCTAATAGATTGATCTGTAGCCCAAGGGCACCTCTGTTGAAAATTTCAATAAAATCCATCCAGTAGTTTTTGCGTAATCCTGCACACAACACCCAAAGAAACAGACAAATAAACCAACCCAAAAACATGATCTCCTTGGTGGAAGTAATAAAAACTACAGAAATAAGTACTTTGTCTTGTAAATTCATCAATTTACCACCCACTGTAAGAACTTATGCAGGTGTACATAACGTCTTTCCCCAGCAGTGGGGTCAAAAGTTACATGGTCATATATATTTTCATTTGTCCACTACAAGCATGTTATATAATGCACAATTAAAACAATTAAATCATGAATGAGGACATGTTCAAAAACATAGATGAGATTTGAGTGAAATAAAATTATTAACCACATTTATGTGACAACAGTATAAAATTACAACTTTGTGCCCAAGCTTACCCTACATTTTTGTGTATTTTTCCAATACTGCATAGCACATAGAAGCAGAACCATCTATGGTAGTTTTGAAAATGAAATCATCTCAACTGCTTAACACTTGCAATCCACCTTTGTAGAATTTATTTTCTAACCCACCACGAGTTTTTTATCTGTTGGGTTCAGGCACGCCAGTTTAGTACCCACACTGTTTTATCATCATATAGTGATACTACGCTGAGTACAAAAAAGATTGCTTTAATCATAAGACAGTTATGTTATAAAAGTATTTTTAGATATTGTTTGCCAACCCCCCTTTGTGATTCTCCTAAATAAACGCTCAAATATGCAGAAATCTGAGTGTATACTGTGAAGATGCCCTAATCTGACCTGTCCTCTCTCTCACAGCAGGTGCCTATAACTGTGTCTCTTTAAGTTAAGAGACAGACATTGTGCAGCTGTCGAGAGGGACTGAGGGGTCGGTGTTTGGGGGTTCAGGGTAAGGTTTGTGTACTGTGGTGGGAATCCTACTTTCACAGGTCTTCCTCTCTCCTAATCCTGAACGTTGTCATCGGCCTTCTGCGTTTTCTCTCCTCTCCTTTTAAGTATAATGCCCTCTGGTGTGGAAACTGTATTGTTTTGTACTGTGTACTGTGTGTATATTATTGTGTCACATTTATTTAGTGTTTGTGAACACATCTCTCTTCTAATTTTCCCTTTGTTTGACTCTCTTCTCTCCCTCTCACTGTGTCAACCACAAGTTTCTTTCCAGGTGTGCTCACTGTGCTGTTAAGCTGGTTGTCACACCAGACTGGCTTGCCAAACTAAACCAAACTCAAACATAAGCAAACATATTTTATTAGAAAAATGAAACTTTGGGTACAGTTTATTGACCTTGTACATTATACTGTTTAACCTTTCTGTCATATAGATGCATATACAGTACCTACACATCCACTAACTATACCTATCTGTATTTAACCATCCGGCCATCCTTACAGTTATGTATATAGGGTCCACTTTTCTCTCTTTATCCCCTCTAACTATGTGGGTCCTCTCTTTCCTTGCCTCTGTCTCCCCCTCTCCTTCTGTCCCTATCTGTGTAGGTGTCTATAGTCAGCCTTATAGCTAATGCATTGGGCTACTCCGATCTAGGTCCGATTAAATCACTCAGGACACTGAGGGCCTTGAGACCCCTCAGGGCCCTGTCACGTTTTGAAGGGATGAGGGTAAGACCCAAGACACCAGGCAGCTGGTCCTTCTGCATGCAGATTGAACAAAAGCATCTGCGCATGCTAGAGATGGCAGAATAGATCCTTGGAAGAATGTTTCCGAGGGGGGCGTTTAAGCCACCCCACTGATCAGAGAGAAGCTTTTTTGCATGGATGCAGATCATCTCAGATGGTCATCATACATCTGATTTGATTTATCATATTTCATTTCATAGAGTTTTAATTTAGAATTATTTTAAGGGAATAGGGATGATTTGATTATTAGAATCTTAACCAATTTAAGAATCTACCCAAGACCTTTAAAACAAACATTCTAGTGATTTTGGCCTGAATGATGCAGCACATTTTAATAAAAACTCAGCTGAGCATCTGAAGGAACAACTAGAAGTTGGCACAACCTATCACGCAAAAAAATAAAAACAAGCCAATGGACAGGATTGATAAAGACTGAAATTTGATTTGTGCAAGAAAAAAAATGCAAGAAATCATAGAGTCCCTCAGCCGTGCTTATAATGGACAAATAAGCCTGTAAATTCTGTCCACATGCTGAAATAATAAAACCCTCGAACACATGCATATCAGTCTGTCCTCAAGTGTGTCTACTGCTTCCAAATCAATAGTTTTGATACCATGCGACCCTGGTGGTGGGGGGGGGGGTGCTCTTCTTCTGTCTGTATTGATAATGAAGTTCATTTCAGAGCATTGCATACTTGGTGATGGGTTGGATCAGCCTCTGGTTGTTACTGAAATCTTTTTTGTAGCTAGGCTAAGCATCTTCTGAATTTTGCTCTGCCTCAAATGTCCTTTTATCTGATCTTATCACAGTTTGGCTTTGGCATTGTCACACTGGAAGAGCAACAAACTTCTGGTTGCATACTCCCTCCCCTGCCATCCTTGCTCATAACTCTGAAGTAAACGTCATCACCATGATTTTCATGGTCACTGTTTTGCAGTTATATTAAGTTATTGCATTGCATTGTTTCTATAGTGCAAGATTGGGCAGAACACTTACTAGATCAAAACAAAACATGAATTTTGACATTTGATGTTTGCCTATAGCTTTGGTTTATTTGGCTTTGTGTTTTCATTGCACCTCTGTATTTGGAAATGCACATTCATTTTATTATCCTTCATTTTAGGAGCTTTATATTATTCAAAGGGGTTGCCTTTTTTATTCTAAATTTTAAAAAACTTGTTTCCCTAATTTGTTAAATTAAAGGTACTGTATATACATATTATACATATATTTTGATAGCTTTAAAGGGGTCATTGATTGCAATTTTTTCTCCATTTTAACAGCTCACATGCCTTAATGAAATGTTTGTGACATATTTTGTTCAAATTTTCTTTAATTATTTAATTATTGCAGCAGATTTGTTTTATTTTTCCAGCCTTTCAGAAAATGGCCTGTTTTGAGTATATATACCTTTAAATCTTCAGACTGGATTCAGCTTCCCCTCTGTGGATCACCACCTTATCACGGTGGAGGGATTTGGGTGCCCTAATGGTCCCAGGAGCTAATGTCTGGGGTAACTTGTCCCCGGTAGGGTCTCCCAAAGCAAATTGGTCCTGGGTGAAGGGCCAGACAAAGAGCGGTCCAGTGGATCCCATGAATAAGTTACAACAAAGATCCAGTGTACCCAAAGGAGCCATGTGGGTCCACCCTCCAATGGGCTCACCATCCGTGGGAAGATCATGGGAATCATGGTGCTGTGTGAACTGGGCAGCAATTTGGGCTTCTCTGCTTGGACTGCTGCCCCCGCAACCCAGACCCCCGGATAAGCGGTAGAGAATGGATGGATGGATTCAACTCCGCCTTCCATCTTACATATTGCTAACATTGACTGGCTAGCTCCTAGCCTTTAGCTCAGATGTATCCTGATCGAAATATGGGTCATGTCTGCCCCTGGATCTTTCCTGGCACAGGTAGAGAATGTGTGTAAAACTCCTTACATTTGAGAAAAGTCTTTTCAGCAGTTTTGCGAAGGCTCTCTGCTTGCAGCGTTTGGAATCCCAGAACTGACTGCATCAGGACTGACTTCACCTGTTAAGTGAATTAGCATTTGTCTTCAAGAATGAATGAAATGATGCATCACTGGTTGACAGGGGTCAACCAGTGATATATCATTTTGCGTGGATCAGAGGAGTGATGCAGTAAAACTACAAACAAACCAAAAATGTAACACTGCAACCAGTGTTGTAACCTCTTATACAGTGTTAGAAGTAAAACATGCTACTACATCTTGTAAATGAGTTTAAGTGTGTTTATTCGCTATGGAGAGTCATTTCTGGCAAGTAAATTGCCAGAATAGGCATCCCCTAAAAAGTCAGTTTCTGTTGGTTGTAGCATAAAGCATTTTTCGGAGTATAGCGAGGGGCAGGACACTGATAAATGGAGCAAATTTCATGCATTTCACATTTTCCATTGTGGTGATAGCACGGGAAGCCATTTCTGGCAGCTGATTTGCCAGACTAGGCATCCCCTATTCAGTTCAGTTGCCAGAAATGGTTTCCCGTGCTATCTTCACAATGGAAAAGATGTAGTAGCATCTTTTTACTTCTAAAACTGTTTAAAGGCTTACAACACTGGCTGCAGTGTTAAATTTCTTATTTGTTTGTGGTTTTATAGCATCACTCCTCAGATGCGCGCTCCCACGAAGGGGGATGCTTTCCACGGCAGACATGCTTAAACATTCGCAAATGAGTGGCTAAACTGCTAGCTTCAATGTGGCTAGCTGGAGTTAGCAGCTAGTTGACATAAACAGCTAGCTGATATTAGCTAGCTGCTCAAAATAATGTCTAAGAATGGCATAAATTGTCAAGTGTTGGTAGATGAACAAGGATTCCAGGGGGGGTGAATAGAATTCCTGGTAAGGGTACAAATGATGCAATCTTCATTCTGCGCCAGATCCAAGAGAAACACCTTGCTAAAGGGAAACATCTATACATTGCCTTTGTTGATCTAAAGAAGGCCTTTGACTTGATCGCTATGGAAGTTCTGTGGTGGGCAATGAGGCACTTGGGTGTACCAGAATGGCTAGTTTCCACCATTCAAGCAATGTATGCCAGCCCCTCCAGCAGAGTGTGAATAAACAACGTCTACAATGACAGCTTCAGTGTCTGTGTAGGAGTCCATCAGGGATCAGTACTGAGCCCTCTACATTTCATCATTGTTCTTGAAGCCTTGTCTCAGGTGTGCTGCACCGGGTGTCCCTGGGAGATGCTATATGCCGACAATCTTGTTCTTATATCAGTCACTAGATTCACTCCTGGAGAAACTGAGTGCATGGAAGGATGGACTGGAGTCCAAGGGCCTCTGTGTTTGATGAGGCGCCTTGTATGGCTGCCGTGTCATTGTGAAGCACTTACATGAGCGCGCCAATGTCAAGTCAAATTCCTCGTATGTTTTTAACATGCTTGGCAATAAAGCTCTGATTCTGATTCTGATTCTGTTAATATTGGTAAAACTAAGATCATGTTCTCAGCAGAGTGGTTTCTTAGAGGTAGAGCATCCATCCCATAATCGGGAGGTTGTGGGTTTCAAGGCCAGGTCATACCAAAGACCATATTAAAAAAATGTACTTTCCACCTTCCATCTTGGTGCTCAGCATAATAGAATGGGGAAAGGAAAGTTAACACACAGAGCTACCAGAGGACTGACCTTCCACTGTAGCTTTCACTACTTACAGTAGTTGTATGGCCTAGGGTCAGAGAAACGGAGATAGGCACTGCCCCTATACACCACATGCTGTCCCACATGCTGTGGAAGAGAATTAACTAACTTAACTAAGATCATGTTCTCAGGCCCTAACCTTGGATCCCTTAGAGACTCTGGTGCATACCTATGTGGCGTGTGCTGAAAAGGCATGGGTAGTAATGCCATCTCTTGCCCTGGTTGCTTGCATTGGATTCATAAAAGATGTAGTAACATCCAAGGAAGACTAAGGCCAGACCCCTCCTATAGATGTAGTAGATGTCAGGGTACTGCCTGTCCTATTACTGGCAGACTTTGTGAACAGGTCACAGTGAACGAGTAAAGTGTGGAGGTGGTTGACTACTTCTGCTATGTAGGTGATTTGTGCTGGTGGGGGATGTGAAGCCGCTACACTCACTAGAGTGAGGGCTGCATGGGGCAAGTTCAGGGAGCTCCTGCCTTTGTTGTCATCCTGAGCCTTGTCTCTCTCCACTCGTGGAAGGATTTACAACACTTGTATCAGAGCTGCTATGCTGTATGCTAGCGAATGCTGCCCTCTAAAGGCGTCTGACATAGCAAGACTTGAAAGGAACAAAAGCACTATGCTTCGTTGGATATGCAGTGTGAAGGCTGGTGATTCCATCGGCACCCTAGACCTTCATGCAAGACTTGGCCTCACAGATCTCAAAACTTCCATCACATGTAGGCGCCTTCGATGGTTTGGACATGTCCAATGAAGCACCTCATGGACAGAAACAATCTTAAGCCTTGAGGTAGTGGGACGAAGAGGCAGAGGCAGACCAAAGAAAACGTGGAAGGACACAATTACCAAAGATCTGAGGTAGACTGGTTTGGACATGTCCACCGAAGCATCTCATGGACAAATAAAATCTTAAGCCTTGAGATAGTGGGACGCAGAGGCAGACCAAAGAAAATGTGGAAGAATGCAGTTACCAAAGATCTGAGGCAGATTGGCCTAAAGGTGACAGATGTGCAGAATTGCACAAAATGGAAGAAGGCTATTAAGCTCTACAGTGCCATGCAAACATCCAACCCACAGTAGTGGATTTTATGGACGTAAAAGGATAGTAGTAGTAGTAGTAGTAGTAGTAGTAGTAGTAGTAGTAGTAGTAGAAAATAGGGATCCAAACTGACCAGATAAACTGTTAAGCTAACTCGAGGCAGCCTGTCGGTTGCGTGACAAGTGCCAACCAACCGCTTAGCCAGGTTAAAGCTAACAGAGCTCAGTGTAGCATCACGAAAAAATATAACAAAACAAGCCAGAATGGCATGAGATATGTTGTCAACTGTGGATTAGTGAACCAGGTGGAAACAGTGATGTCTGTTAGGGTGACTGAGATCTACAGAAAATAATAATATAGACCACACTTGGTAAGCTAACTTGTGAGGTTACTGTTGTCCACATGATTGACAGCTAGGCTGGCCAGTATAGCAGCAGGCGGGTGTTGTGTGAGGATTTGGGGCTTGCCGTAGCCGACACCGGGCAATCGACATGGTGACATCAGGTGGGCTACGGCCAGTGTGTATATTGTGCCTGTTTTCCTTAATAAAGTTCAGTTTGTTGCTCGGTTCAACATGGCTCCGGTCTCCCGTTATTGAGACATAACATTTTGGCGACGAGAATAAATCATGGGAGCGTGCGCCACGTCCATTTTTACAGTCTCCGGGTATCCCATCTACAGCATGGTGCTGCTGGCAGGAGGCATTCGAGGTGTATGTTACCGCGGCTGGCCTCGGCGGCGCTGACGAAGAGAGACGGAGGAGCCTACTCATTCACTGCCTCGGGGAGGAGGGCCAGTGGATATTTTTCGCACTGGGTGGCATGGGCTCATTGAAGGAGTGTCTGGACATAATGGACAATTTCTTTATGGATTATTCCAACATCATGGTGTGAAGATATAAATTCTTTGACCGTCGACAAAAGGCCGGTGAGTCCACCCAACACTTCACAATGGAACTCTGTAGCCTAGCACGAAAGTGCGCCTTCAGGCCGATTGAGGAGGAGCTAGTCCGAGACAAGCTAGCACACGGTACGAGCAACGAGTGGCTACAAGAAAAGCTAATGCTTACTACGGACATCTACACGCTCAAGAAAGTGGTTGAATTGACCAGCCAGTTAGAGTCCACTGCCCAGCTAGGTCTACAAGTGCTAGCTAAGTAGAACCTAGCCACCCAAGTTTCCCCTCCATGTCAGCTCACTAACGACACAGCTAACACTTTGGGGCAGACCCCCAAAAGGTGGTGGACCATGGCACGGGCAGGAGCGGGAACTAGGGGTCTGTGTGACAGCTGAGGCTACCCCTGTCACCGGACGGACTAGTCCACCTGCCCCACCAGAGGGAAAAAGTGCCATAACTGCAGCTGTTCTAATCACTGGGCCAGGGCCTGCACCACCACTATTAAACCATCAGCGGTGGAGCCCGAAAGCATGGCGCAGGTGTGTGTGGCGCCAGGGGGCCGACTTGCTGGGAATTGATCTGCTGGGTGAACTAGGATTCTCCATCACGGATCCAGCGGGCTCAGCGGTGCTGACGGTGTCCCCCGAATGGCATGTCCACTGGCCGGCATTGTTCGTAGGCCTAGGATGTATTAAAGCGTTCTACCACTGCCCGCTCATCAACCCAAGCGTGACACCCAAAATCCAACCATTATGGCAGCTTCCCCTTGCCCTGTGGGATGACATCACGGTGGAACTGAACAAACTGCTTAAAGCCGGCATCATCGAGAAAGTGGATGTCTCACCCTGGATATCGAACATCGTGGTGGCCAAGAAGAAGACGGGCGGCATCTGGCCATGTATTGACCTTAGGATGGTTAATAAGGCGATTGTCCCAGACAAATACCCGCTCCCCACGATAGAGGAACTTACCGCAACATTCAGCGGCTCAAGGGTGTTCACGAAGCTAGATCTCCGCCAGGGCTATCTACAGGTGCCCCTTCACTCAGCCAGCAGGGACCTGACTGCGTTCGTGACCCACATGGGCGTTTTCAGGTACACCCGCATGCCTTTTGGTCTGAGCTCAGCACCTAGCTGCTTTCAGAAGATCATGTCCACGATTCTGGCCAGCCTCAGGGGTGTAGTGGCGTACCTGGATGACATCATGGTCCACGGCGCATTGCGGGAAGAAACACGTCAGTCATTTGATACGGGTGATGGAGGTGCTGCTGGAGCACAAAGTCACGTTGAATGGGGAAAAGTGCATTTTTGCAGCACACTTCACTGAGTTTGTGGGATTCCGGCTGGCGGCCAAGGGCCTGAGGCCCCTGCACTCTAAACGTGGAGGCGGTCCTGCATCTCCCTGATCCTACGACGCCCGCACAAATTTCCTCGTTCTTGGGAATGGTGAACTTTTACAGGCATGTTATTCCTCATTATTCAGAGACTATCAAACCATTCCGGGCCCTTCTGAAGCAGGACGCACTGTGGCAGTGGACCCCGGCCTGCTCAGTGGCAGTCACTAGGCTGAAGTCTCAACTCACCTTCTGTCCAGTGTTGGCCCACTTTGATCCAAAATGGCCAACTTTTGTGACCTGTGACATGTCTGGTTCGGTGATGGGAGTGGTAATGTCTCAAGTGCAAGACGGTACCGAGCGCTCAGTGGCGTTCACGTTGAGGTCCCTTTCAGCGGCTGAACAGAAATATGCTGTAGGTGAGATGGAGGCACTCGCTTGTGTCTGGGCGTGTGAACGGTGGAACATCTACCTCAATGGGCGTCACTTCACCCTGTGAACGGACCACCGGGCGCTGACAACACTGCTGGAGATGACAGGCTCGGGACACAGGCCCCTACGGATCCACAGATGGACTGAGTGGCTGAGGGCCTACAACTTTACTACCCAGTTCACTTCTGGAAAAGAGAATGTGGTGGCTTACCTCCTGTCCCTTGCCACGGCCAACACTGTACAACCGGACAACGACAACGATGACCCACGGAGGCGGATCTGGTCAACACGCTGCACGGACCCCTCTGGGACATGGTATCCCTCCAGGAGCTCCGGGCAGAGTCGGAATGGGACCCCATGTTGTCACAACTGTACTCGGTCATCAGGGAGGGTTGGCCCGCGAAAGTAGAGGGCGATCTGGCACCTTTTCACCGGTTCAGAGACAAACTGAGTTGTTGGAACGGGGTGTGTGTGGCAAGGGGACACTGCACATTGATCCCGGTGTCTCTAAGATCACGAGTTGTGGCGATGCTCCACGAGGGTCACCTGTTAAGTTTCAGATACAATATGTTGTATATAACTGTCATTTATCATGTGTTTGTTGTGCTGTTATTCGGAGGGCTTTTATTGTGAAAGCGAGCAGAAGGGGGAAAGCGGATATGTTTTTTTGTGGAGACTCTCATGTCACTTTGTGTGGTCGGCAATAAAGGTGTAAGCAGACACAACGAGTGTGTTGTTCTTATCGTCTTTCAATGGTAGCAGAGGATGGTTACCAACTATAGAGTCCCGCCGACGTTTGATGAGGGGAAGCCCTATGAAAGTTGGAAAAACGAAGTCACGATTTGGACCCGAGTCACGGAGCTGGAAAAAAAGAAACAAGCGCTCGCTGTGGCTTTGGCGCTATCGGGAAGAGTGCGGGAAGTGGCGATGGAGATACCGATAGATGACCTGAATGGAGACACTGGTATGGACACTTTGCTTTTGAATCTTGATAACTTATTCTTGAAAGAAGAAAAAGACCGAGTTTATGAGGCCTACTCCAATTTTGACCGGATAAAGAAAGACAGCGGTGTGTCTATGGCAGACTATATAATAGACTTTGAGCAGCGCTACACCCGCATGCGCAAATATAAGATGGAGCTTCCCGATGCTGTGCTTGCATTTAAGTTGTTAGACACTGCATGCCTGGATGTTAGAGATCGGCAGCTCGCCTTGACTGCGTGTACAGACTTAACTTTTGCCTCGATGAAATCAGCACTCAAGCGAATATTTGGTGAAAATTCATCTGTTTTAACCACGGGCATTAATCAGGAAACGGCCTATATCACAGAACAACACCGGCAAACAAGAAAGTCGTCCTCCTGGAATAGTAAACAAAAAACACCACAAGCAGGCACCAACCCCCTGGACAGGTATGGCCGGAGATCAAGATGTGCCATCTGCCAAAGCACA